>OZ007556.1:165585597-167071102 GCA_963931855.1 Philhelius festivus | reverse complement strand
AAAAAATGGAAAAAGAGGTGAAAAACGAAAAACGGGAGTGATTTGGGCAAGAAAATGTGAGCATCTCAATATCGGCAAAATAAGTTTTAAAAAAACGGAAAGAAATCTTCAAATTATATTGGGTATTAGGGACGTTCTACAAAAATATTCTTTGTATCGGTGCTTAACCCTAATGTAAAATTGAGAATTCCCGAAAACTAATGGTGGAGACTTGTTGTCTATTTTAGTACTCACAGTTAAATAGCGAAGTAATAGTTTATATTTTTTAAATCTAAGCAATATGTAATTGCATTATCCAGCAAAATAAATTTGAAAAAATAAAAGCATACTGGTTTTATTCTAATTTTAAAATGGATTACATAATGTAATCCACGCGACGACTGGTGTAACTTTTTAGTGCGCTACGACTACAGGGTTAAATAGAAATAGAAGATAAGAAATCACAGACATTGGAAAAAGTCAGATTCGATCTCAAAACCAACGACTTCATACTACAATTACTTCATTTATTACTAGAAAAGATTCCCTTCTCTCAAAAGTGATTTAAACAATGCTTCGATGGTACTGAAAGTTTTGTAGAATCACATCTGACACATTTGGTAAATATTTGTATGCGGTTTTTGGATTTGACCTTCAACAGTGTCTGCAAGCAACATACCTCCGAAATTCAGTAAGTTTTTACAGACAAACGGTTGTTGGCGGCGCCGACAAACAAGTAAGACATTTAATTTGATATAGTTCATTTGGCAGCATTGAGGTTGTAGATCACAAGCTTTAATAGTCATGCCAAACTCATAAAAAAAAAGAAACCAAAAAAGGTACCGGTTCATCATCCTCTCGATTGGTTTAATTTTGTCCGATTTCGACTTTGGTTGTGTTTCAAAACTTAAACTTTTGTGGAGCAGAATAGACAATTTTATATGGAATAAAGTGAATAACGTTTGTAAAATTGAATACAAAACAACTTTGGGTAAAAATCCGCATTTTTCAACACTCACTGTTGTAAAACATGTTATTGACTTACTTGAATGGTATGAAATTCCCAACTCACCAGCTATTAATGTAATACGCGTAAAAAAAAACTGCGTTTCAAAGACTTTTTCCGTTTATTGATCATCCGTTTCGTGAATTTTAAAATTACTTAGACATTGAAATGCAACCCAGTGCTGAAAAACACCCTGACTTAATGGATTCAGACGAAAATGGAGTTTTTATACTTTTTCTTATTTATAAGTTTTTTCAATTAATTATTTATTAACTTAAATTGGCTTTTTTATACTTAATAAGAGTTTTTCCTTTTTTTGTTACTGTGAAATCCGTTTTTAATAAATTTTAAATTATATGCTTTTTGAAAAGAAATATCGCTTAAGTTGATACAAATAAGAAAAAAGATTACCAAAAACAGCTTATCTTATTTAAGAAGACATGGGTGAAAATTTTCAGTTTGCAATAACAGCTTAAGTGACATAGGCAAGCAACAAGGTGCTTAATTACGTTTGGAAAAACAACTTAAAAACGTTTTTTTGCAATAAAATTAAAAATAAAGAAATTTAAAAAAGGAAAAATAGTTCAAACAAATAATATTGAAGTCTTCTATTATAATCTGCACGGTTTTTGTTTTTTAAATGCGTCATTTTTTTCCAGACTTAAAAAGAAGTTTCAAATTGCTCTCCTCGAAAATTGAATTTTTGGACTTAAGCGGTTTTTGCTTGTGGCCACAGAATTTTAAATCTCACCGAATTCATGTCACCTATGGTGGTCCTCAAGGAAGCCACCCTGGACCCATTTTATTTTTAATTTTAATAAATGAATGAAAAATTGTTGTTTGCTGATGACTTGAAAATTTTCTGTCGCATTAAATCTATTTCTGAATGTATTCTTCTACAAGAAGATCTTAATAGACTTGGAGAGTGGTGTAAGAAAAATCACTTATTTTTGAACATCTCAAAATGCCAAATTATGTCATTTTTTCGTAACCAGTCTCCCATCTTTTATTCTTATAAAATTGATGACATATGTAGCTCTTTACAGAATAGATGAAAAGAAAGATCTTGGTGTTTTATTTGATCCTAAACTTAATTTTAATCTGCATATTGATTTCGTAGTAGCTAAAGCTAAAGCTAATTCTTTCCTATGATTCATTTCTAGAAATTCTAAGGAGTTTACTGATCCTTACACTCTTAAATCTCTCTTCATCGCCTTTGTCCGTTCTATTTTAGAATATTGTTCTGATATATGGAGTCCTTTCTACATAACAAGTTCTCTAAGAATTGAAAAGAATGGTAGTCAAGCGTTTACACTGAAATATCAGAATAACCGCTAGTAGATGACAATTTATTGGTTTACTTAAGCTTACTGATCGCCGTAAATATTTTTGAATGATGTTTGTTAGAGACTTATTATGTTATCACATAAATTGCCCCCTTCTGATATCTTTCATTGAAATCTATGCTTCTTCAAGACATTTACGAACAAGAACTTTATTTTTTGAACCGTTTCGTAGAACCAATTATGGGCTTAATGAGCCTCTTGCAAGATGTTTAAGAGAAGCTAATTCTGTTTGTAATCATGTTGATTTTTTTAATTATATTAGTAGAGATTTATTTAAAAAAACAGTTATTATTTATTCTAAGTAACCTCTGTTGATATTAGTCTTTAAGGGTTGTATCTAATAATCTTAAGGTACTTATATGTAAATGTAAGATCCGTTTGATGAAATAAATAAATAAATAAACTACTTTTTTCTATGAATTTAAGTCTAAACTGTGTCGAAGTTCGTATGAAAAATTTAATAGTGTAGATATTTGCAGTTCTGAACTGTACGCGAATAGACCTACATAGATAGCCGACATTTGCAGAAATAACACACCTATTATTGAGAATTTGAAAAGAAATTCTATTTATTTCTCAAGATGCTTTACCCTCTATGTATCTCTACTGGCATACCTTCTGACAGAAAAACTGCATACGTTAACTATATGTAATTCACCCTTAAGTAGTATAACGATCAATTCATATATACCTAGTTAACATTTCAGTTTTAGATTCAAGACTTCTTCTTTACAAGACTCCTCAATTTCCTTCCGTCAAAAAAAAAAGATTACAATATTCTACTTCCATGTTAATTAGCATGCAAGATTGGTTTTGTCAGTTTTTAAAGCTGCGCACGCCTTAAAACCATGCCTCCGAAACTTTTCAATTTACGTGCCTTGAATAACTTAATTTTGTGAGTGCGGAAAAAAAATGGGATTAAAATCGGAAATCGTTGAACACGTACCGCAGAAATATCTTTATCAATCATTATTTGGTAATTGTTATAGCATATGTTAAATAAATCTCATTTAATCAAAGTGTGCTTTGAGAATATTTTATATTAAATTATTTTGTTTAGTCAACACACGATTTTTGATATCTCATCTTTTATTCGTTTATTCTTCGGCATTTCGACAGAACCAGAAGTCTGAATACATTTTCTCACCAAGAAGCCAAGGGAACTCTTAATCTCTTTTGCATACATTTGATTTTCTGCCGAAAACTTTTTATGCTAACTTTTACCATATATCAGAGTCGAGGTTGCTAATGTCCTATTGATGGAAACATTAGTTGCTCGGAAAAAGCTTTTCAACTCAATTAACTTCTTTTTATAAAGAAGCACCAAGAGTTATTTTTCGTTAAATCTCAGCACTTTGATATGTTATTATTTAAGTTAAGAGCAGATACTTAGATAAAGTCTGTAACTACTTCAAAGTTAAAAATGACAAAGATGTCATTGTTGCGTGTCAGTTCTTGATGACATAATTTGGTCTTATCCTTATTTTCTGATTCTTCATTATTTATTTCTCAATACTCAAAAAACCGCCACTGATATAACATTTCGTTCTTCGGGTTTTGTGAACATTGTTGTAATATGCCAATAACTGGTCGAATTTTTGAAAGTTTGTGCTCCTAATTTTCTTTAGCTCTGCGTCGTTTGGGTTTAATTGATCTTGATCGTCCTTGCTAGCTTAAGTTCGAGCCTTGTAGCCTTGATAAATTATTTTAACCTATTCGTCACTCTTTTGAACATTATTTCCGCCATAATATCCCTTTTTCTCAATCCTACGCTTTTCTTGCTCCTTTTTTCCTTCTGAAAAGCCGGTGTTCCTTTTGTTTCTTCTGCACGTAGACTTCCTGAGTAGCTCTGGTTCTTTTATGAAATACCGCAGTTGCCGCTTTCTTTGCCTCTTGTTTAGCTGCATGTGCTTGCCCGCATTCATCATAAAGTCAACGGATTTATTTGGGTCGTCATGTGAGGCCCATCACGCCAGAGATAGAATTTCTGATAGTTTTCTCACAATATTTCATTGCGTTGAATTTGGTCGGGATATCCGTACCTTAAGGAAGGTCAACAAAGAGGTAGTGGAGTGGAGGATTTACTTGGATGGATCGCAATGTGATAAAACTTATTGAAGATTAACAGATGAGAAGGTCTTCATGTCCCCTTGTGAATTTCGATATGTGGCAACTTCAGAAAGGCAGCGATATCTGCTTAAGAAAGCATGTACCATAATGTAGGGACCTTACCATTCACCGAAATCAATCCATCTTAATATGAGGCTCCATGCAGCTTCGTGACTAAATAACTTTACATGACAGGGAAGTCACGCCGAGGGCTCGCCCCCAACCGGGAAGGGAAGTCCCATAGAATACTTTGAAACAAGATAAACCGCTCCCTATAATATAACCTATTATAGGGTTGTCACTATGTAATTCAGCCTGACCGGATTTGTTAACACGGATTCCACCTGGGGAATACTTCTACTACTACGTATGAAAGGATAAAAGGCTCCTTTATTGTCATCAATAACTTTAAACAGGATTTAAACCTCAGTTCAAATGGAGGTGCTATCCACCCGATATTCACCACGAAGAGGTGAAATAGAAGTTGATAGATTGTTTGTCCGTCATTTTAACAAAAACAAGTCGCAAGTAAAATAATTAACCTTACAAAAACAGTTAACGCGACAGAAGATGTTTTCGCATTTTTAACCTTACATCATAAATATATGAAAACAGAACAAAAATAAATTAAATTTTATATTTTCATTTGCACAAGTTAAATGCAAATTCTCAAGACCCTGAACTTGAGCAACAGAAAAACAAAATGATTAGTAATAATAATTATTATATTAAATGCAGGCTAATTATTTTCTCTATTAGTGTACAAAGTATCAAGGAACACAATTAAAACTGAACACCTCTTTCATAAACATTAGGTGCACTTGAAAAATGTTATTTGTGTCTCGGGACTTTCTTATTCAAATTGAATCATCACATTTCGCAAAACGCAATTACAATTATTTGTTAATCAACTTAACAAAGTAGACTGAGACACACTCCATAAACAAAAATTAAATCTAGACAGCAAAAAATCACAATAAATCTTGAGCCTTCGAGCAACTGTTTAGTCAACACTTATTTTTTGTTTAAACATCTATCCCTGTGACATAGAGATGGAGAGGTCTTAGCTTAAGAGGTAGGCGTTAGGAAAGTTTGCGCGATCAACTCAGGTGTTTGCATAACTCATTTGTCATTTTGAAGTGAAGGCAGACACACACGATAATGTAATGTTAATCTCGATCCATCATCGTTCGATATTGAGGATTTAAAATTGACAAAATATTTATATTTTAATTAATGGCTCCATGTTAGTGCGCACACACTTTGGAACAAAACAACAACCCTTCGTTTTGAACTTTTAAAAGCGAAATAACAAGCACTAAGCAAATATTTTCAATCTAAGCTTAATCGACGATCTTTACATATTGACTTGGCTCTTTAAGTCAGGTTGGGATAAAAATATGATGACAGTTTTTTTTTGTAAATAACCAAGTTACGCCTTTTAGAACAGGAATGAAGCCTCAATTAACTTTGAACTGTAGAAATTTATTTAATTCTCCAAGTTTAAATGGAGACATTTGATTTTATTCGGAATTTGAGTACTAAAGATTGATCATTTTATAGAAGATTGCTAATTCGATTATACGAGTATTATGCTCATAGTTTAAGTCGATTTGCTTTTGGGTTTAATAAATTTGGGTCCCTATTATGGCTGCCAACTATCAATACGATATTTATCAACACATTTATCAAGAAACAAAAATTTTTTATCAAATATCAATTTCATTTAATAAATTGTGAATGGTAACTATAGTTAGAATCTATTGTGAATGGTGTTCTATTGATAAAATTGATTATCGTTGTCAAAAATTGTTTTATTTATTAATTTTTAAGTCAGTTGCAAATTTTTAGTTGGTACCTATTTTTTAAAGATTCGTATTCGTATTGAATAATTTTTTTGAGAAAATAATATATTTAATGAAGTAATTTGTATTCATATTGTTGTGAATATCCTTAATTCAGATAGTGGAATATGGATTCTTATCGCTTCAACTGAAATGTCAAAAAATTATGTATTTACAATAGTTTATGTATACTCATATTTGTTCAATATTCACAATAATAGTAAAATTTATAAATTCACCACCATAACATCAAACTGTCAATCAATTCATATGTTCTATCGTTTATCAATTACTACGTTTATATGCAGCATCGAAAGATCGAGTTGGATTAGGGTCAGATTTTCGACCCAGGTCATTTGTGTTAAGAGCTCGATTTGGAGTTGAGTTGAAATGGTGTTGTACGAATCTGAAACAATCAGTGAAACCAACTCCTCGACACATGTTTTTCGACTCAACGTCTACCTAAGCATAATAGTATCGCGTTATTTGCGAAGTAACGCCACTTAGTTGGATCAATTTTCCCAGGATCCCGTGTTCGGTCATCGCCATATAAAGCTCCTAAATCTCAACCTTAAATTCATTGGTTTCGCCTCTGTGTGAAGATTTGGTAAATGGTGCATGGCCTGACGCCACACTGGAAGCTACAACTTAGTCTGCTTTTACACGAAAGCGATTTTTAATCTTTGTTTCTCTTTTGGCTCCCTTTCGATTGCATGGATGCTTTTAAACACAGCGATTTTTAATCAAAGTTAACTTTGTTCAATTGAAAAGGAGACATCTCTCCGCACTCTTTGCTCTACTTAGTTAATCGAAGTTCGCTCACAAAACACCAAAAAGAAATAAAACATACACAAGAAATAAAGAAAACCACAAAGAAGAAAGAACGATAACTCTGCAATTTTTCCAACCCCTGCAATTTTATGTACCCCCGCCACCACACACGTCTCTCTCCAACAGGCTTAAAAATCGCAAGGTAATATTGCTTCGTTTAAAAGCAGTCTTATGATGTTGAAGAAATGATAAAGACATTAATATGGTAAGTTGCATAGCACTTTATCAACTAGGGGTATACCTTAACATGTTGAGAGTGATCCTTTAGGCATTGCACTTAGATAAACTTGATTTGATTATTAGGGTGTTTCATTTAAAGATACAAAGCGTTAAACTCTCACCCCAGAGATCTAGTAATCCCACTCTCTTCCACCTAAAAACAAAAAACGTTTTCCAGGGGTACGAAATCTCGTGAAAAAGTGAAAAATCGTCAACCGTTCGAACTTGACCGAAAATTGTTGGCCTTCTCTGCCTGTCTTTCATGGACACGGCATTCCTGTAGACAGCTCGCACATTGAAGAAGTCCCAAGAAGTTAAAGAGAGTTGTTAGTCAGAAGGCCTTGAATTACACGTTGTTCTGTGTCAATTTTAAAATAGGAATGACAAAAACTATGACTTGCCTGATGGACACATCCTTTTGTGTTTAGTAGAACAGATCTGGGCCAATGGTATCGACCCTATAAGTGGACTATGCTGTTTTTCATCAAATTCCTTTGGAGTCAAAGATCTACATATTTATGTATAATCTACAGTTCTTCTTACTAATGGAACACAATCTTACCCTGCTTAAATGTAAGGCTCTGCTGAAAAATGTTTCCGAGAGGGTCTTTCAATATAGACGCTCGATATTTAAATTTAAGGTTTCGTGCGAGATATCTACTCATAAATGTTTTTATTTTGAAGGAACATGAGGTTTTGAATATAATGTCATCCAAATGGTTTCCGGGGTAGGCTTTGCTTGGTGGCACGTATTCAGGAAGTCAGCAAAAGGCCGAGTTCTTGTGCGCGGCGAGGAATCGACTGCCTCAGGTTCTGCTATACACTTTCACGGACCGCGGCAATATTGTACCTATTCGTTTGATGTACGAATGTTTGCTGATTGTTTACCGAACCGCGGTCGTCTCAAATATTGTCACCAAAATCTGAAAAGTCGACTGGGAAGGACCAACACGCCTACAGTAAAATGGGCGCAAGCACGCAACGTCCTTATTTTGATAATAAAGTTTTATCATTTGGACTTTCTCTTGGTGGTTTAACACCAGTAATTGAATAATAAATAATAGACTTGACAGATGTCACCACAACAACATGGTCGCCAAAGACCCGCCAAAATCTACACGCGCCAATCGAAAAGCACTTTAGTATCATGGAACGATATTTTCTTCAGCCTCTGGACACAACTAAAACAATAACAGTTCATGCACAAAAAACTAAACAAACAGATTTTTTTGACATTTGCAAATGTCAAAGAGTCATGTAAAGTTAACATGGTACTAAATAGATAAAATAGGTATTCGATGATTTTAACTTTTAAAGTAATAGAAAGTCAATACCTACATATATTTTTTTAAAGATCATTATTAGTAATTTTCCACTCAATAAACTTCCTACAACATCTTGAACAAAACGTGCTCATAAGCAATAGGTGCAGGTTAGGTAGCCATAGTCTAAGCTTATTATCAACACACAAAATGAGTATGCTCCCACTTGTGTGTCACTTAAAGTCAAAATGTAAACAATCGTTGTCTTCAAATTAAAATAAACTATTAATTAGTATTCAGCTCATATACCTGCTGCTTTATTATTAACAATAATCAATTATCAAGGTGGGGGATGGATGGCTAGATGGATGGATGGATAGATGGATTTTTATTTGAATTCTCTCTGTGTGTCTGATGTGGCGCATGTCTCCCCTCCACTAATTGCTCATTTTTTTTCATTTCATAAAAATAAATCTTTTTTTTTTTGTTGAATCAAGATATTCTTCATGAATTAATTTATTATATTTTTAGTACTGAACAAGATTTCTGACATACGAAAGCGCGTCCGCGTCGTCATTGTTCCTTCGCACTCGATCGTGTGTACGAGTAATATTTTACACCACCCATATAGCTAGCTACGAGTACAAAGCGCATTCACTCACTTTTGTGATTTTCACTTTTTATTATTTTATTTTCTGGTTGTTGGAAATATACTATTAATTTACCTCCGCACCCTCCAATCACCCCCTTTTGCCGACTATAAAATAGCAGAGATGTATTTTTATTTTTTATTCGTACGTAGAATCAGAATGTCGATAGCCTCGGCTTGGACCATATAAATAAAGAACTTCCATCGTCTCTCGGATTACTAGTTTAATGTTCTAAACGTGCAATTGCGCGCGAGCCTACCTGAATCAATCAACGTGCGTCTTACGATTAAATTAAAAAAAAAAATAAAAAAAACTTTGTGCTTTGTAATTTTTAATGAAATAAGAAAATTATTGTGAATTTTTGGAAGGACTTCCTGACTAAAGTGACTGATTTTCTGAGTGATTTTCGTGTGTCCTTGTTTTGCGAAAAAAGTGACAAAAAACGCATGAAAAACTCATCGACACGTATACAACAATTTGTTTGTCACAATGCAATCGCATCAAAGTGCCTTTGGCGGGGGACAGATTGTGAACGGCCACAAACGTCGCCCATCGCTCGGTAAATCTATGCCCGTGACTTCGTTGCTTTTGAATTTTTCGAATCCAACCTTTAAAGATTACTCGAGTTTGTCAAAAGACGGTTTATCGCCCGAGTTTGAACGTCCTCCATTATTCTTTAATATACGAAAATCTAGCAGTGACAGTGAAGGCAGTAGTTCCATAGACGAGAATCTAGAAAAAGACTTTCAAGTTCTAGAAGCTCCGAAAAATGAAAACCAAGTATCGTTAAAAGGTGACACAAAGATTAAGACTCCTTGTTCAAATTGTCATAGTGGGTGCAGTGACAATAGCCCCCTGACAGAATTGTGCAAAATACTTTGCACCAAAGAGTGTTGTGAAGTGGCCCCAGATCCGGATATACGAGTAGAGCTGGAAGAGGAGAACATGCGTCCACCGCTCCTTAGACCACCTTCGAGAATTGATTTACAACGCCAACAATTCCTCACCGATATGTTGGGCTTGAACGATGATGATAGCAATTCCCCCGACACTAATGTCCCTGAGCTGGTCGGGATAGTTGCAAATATAATTGAAAATACTGATGAAACATCTGGCTCTGCCACCGCCAACACAGACATGGATGACCGGCAAAATCCGTCATCGTTGTGGTCGCAAGCTACGCCTCAAGAAAGTGCAATGCTGAAGGATTTTCGTGAAAAGTTCGCCATTGCGGAAGCTCTGGCTAAAACCTCAGCAATGACCTCGCCGGCAGTTAAGAGACGCTTGGCCGCTCGCCGAGTTGAAATGGAACTAGACTCTGAGGAGAACGAAAATCGTCGTCGTCTGGCCACCAACACCGCCACCGGTTCGCATGCACCGAACATATCTAAAAATGAAAACGGAAGTGAATATGAACCACCACGAGACCTGCTGCTGTATCTTGTAAGGTAAAATTTTCAACAGAAAAAAAAGTTATTTGAGTCAATTCAACCGCATGAGCTGCCTCGAGGCCCGGTTAGTCGGTTATAGTATGTAGACTCTGTTTCCCCTTTTGCCTTATAAATCATCTATAGTTGGAAACACTTCTGTCTAAACTGGATCTGGTTGCACTTGACTGTGGTGGAGTCTTAAAACACAAAAAAAAACAAAAGTAGTTCTCGTCTCTACTACCCGAGCAAAGTTATAAAACAGTCATTCATTTTATTCTCCTCCGCACATTTTGACATGGTAGACAGATTGACGTCAGGTTGCCACACTTAACTGGGGCGATACGAGAATGAGTGTTTGCTTAATTCGGGTATATAAGGTAGCTGAAAGTGGGTTTCTAGAAATCATTAAGTGACTAATTTATTGTACTGGTAGAATGGGAAATTAGCATAGCAGTGTTCATGAATATTGAAGCGAATACAACTCTATTTGCTTTCCTGTAAAAGTTCGTATTTGTGCTTGTTTACGGATAGCACTTAAAAGACTTATGGTGCATGGAAGACCTAGAGAAATATTAAATATTTTGTATAAGGCTTGTTGTGTGAATGAATTTCATGAAAACAAAACAAAATTTTTTGTTGATAAATTTTAATCCTCTGTTAAAAATGACATTTTGATGACAGATTGATATAAATCAGCCAGTGTACTTGTTGACGCCATTTGGCACTTCTTTAGACTTGTAGGCTTAACTTTAAGGATAGGTAGTAAGATTATTGAATTTATTTCCTATTTCGAACTAAAGTGTAACCGTGAAACTTTCAATAATTTGTCCATAATTTCCATTGTAATTTGACATCACATTAACTAAGATAAGGACTAGCTCCAAAAACATAGAGTTATTGGTCTCAGAAACTCCGAAGAAACCGAGACGATACTCTAACTCCGGGAGACTCGAGACCACATCAATTCTTGGGTCCGAAATTTAACGAAAGTCTCAGTGTTTTCATTTAGTCTCGGCAGAAAAAATAGTGACGCAAAATTTTAAACAGCCTCTTATTAAGGTATTAGTATGATACTACTTAACAATTTGCTAACTTTATAGTAGTTTACTAACTCATTCTTAATTTTAAACATTCTCTAACTAGTATCATACTAAAAGAATTTTCTTAATAAATTGCTTCTGAACACACCTAAAACAATGACATTTCGTGTAAAAAAGTAAGTACACGAACCACGAATGTCAAAGAGTCATATGAAGATACTCGTAGCACGATACTAAAAAAATAAAGTAGGTATTCGATGATTTTAACTTTAATAAAAGGGTAGAGAAAGTATGATCCTATCCCAAGTAACATCGTTGGAGCTAAATGTTATTTATATGTTCTTAAATAGCTCTGAGAGAGTTAAATGCACGGCCCTAGCTCTATTTCAAAACATATTGCAGCTCTTGGTAAAAGAATTTAAAAATCTAGCTCTATAATGGAGTTTCTTAACAATCTTTAGATATGTTACATTTAAGAGCTTTCTGCTCGATAAATTTGCTCCATAGTAATGTTTTTATCAGCTGTTGGAAAGCATGTTAGCATTTTGATACTGCACCCTTTAAAATAGCTCTTTAAGAGCAAAAGAATTTTTTAAAGATTTACTTAAGAGCTCCAAGCTATATCTTCATGTGTGTTTAACAAAATGGCGAATATTTAAGAATTTTTATAAAACAGGAAAAGAAAACTATTAACAGTGCTGTGATGACTCCATTTTTAAAAAGAATCATGATAAACACAGAAGCCTTATTAAAAAAAAGTGCCCGAGCAAAATAAATATTTTTTTCTCAAGTTAAAAATTGAAATAAAAAAAATTTACCATCCACTTAAAACAAATTATTTAAGAAGGGCGTTGTAATATTTCGAAGTACAATATCAACATTTCTGATAAAAATGAAATCCCACGTAGAAATCTCTCCCATGTTGAACGTATTATGGCTTTTAATTATTACCTTTACTCATTGTTCTATGAAAATAAATTATGATGCTAAGATGATTTACCAACACAAATAATAATTTCTTTTCGTGTTCAATAGTATGATTTATATTAATTTACTAATACTAATAAAAAACGTAAAAGCACGCGGCTCTATGGCAGTTTTAAAGTGTATATTAAAGCTTTTAGCTGTCAAAACCTACTTACAAGCACTATTAAGGAGCTAAAAAGTGCTCTCAAACTCAATGAATTAGCTGCAAGTGGGCTCCATGCTTGCTCTAAAGGCGCATCTATAGAGCGTGTTTTTGAATTAACTAGCTCTAAGATTAGCTCCGAAAGCGCTTTTCAAGCATTAATACAGCAAAAATTGTTTCTTGGGATATTCGATTAAAATTTGCAAATTCGTTGTTTTAACCTAGTATCATACTAAAACAGCTTTAGCATCGTACTAATTCAATTAAAATTTTGCGCCAGTATTTTTAATTATCATTATTAATTCAATCTTATTCGGATTACTTTAAACAAACAATTCATTAGATCTGTTACCGTGAAACCAATTATAAGATTTCACGGAAACGGATCTAACGATTCCAATGAAATGTTCAATGTTTGTTTTGTGTTAGCGTGGGGAAGCATTAAGAAGTAGTTTAAAAAACAAAACCCTTTGTGTCGTCCAATTGTCCTATATCTTAGCTTATCGAAAGCGGTACTTAGAATTTTGCTGACATTTTTAGAGCTTGTTATTATCCTATGGACAGGAAAAATGATTATTAAGTGGTTTTAGAAAAAATCCGATCAGTATCACGTTTCCCAGTATCGGCGAGATTCACAGAGTTGGTTCCATTGGATTCTTAATTGATTTCGATTAAGGTTCTTGTACAATTCACGCGCGCTCAAAGGTTAGGAGACCTTTGAAATGTTAAACATAACACGAGCGATGGAGAAATTAGGAGGTGTAGAAATTAGGTGTCGACCTACCGTACCGGGTAGGTAATTCCATAATCGTGTTCTGCTCTGAGTTTTCTAAGCATTAAAATCCACACAGATTTGTATACCCCATTTAAGAATGTAGTAAAGATCGTTACACTTCCATTCCGAAAGAGATGGACGTTAATTTTAGAACGAGTATGACAAGCTGAGGGTAGAGTCGTCGGCATTACAATGAAGTGGATTAGAGATTTCAAACAAGAGATCAATCAAAAAATGATAAAAAAAGAGTGGGAGACAAAACGAAGCTATGGGGAACACCAGCATTTATTTTCTGAAGATCAAACTTGAAACCGTACAATATTGAACGATGAAGAAGGTAATTTCTGTTCCAAAAAATAAGGGTTTCGTTGATACCAAACGCACGCTCTTTCGATAAGAGAGCCTGGTGCCAAGCTCTATCAACTGCCTTAGAAAGATCAAGCACAATAATCTTACTTTCTCCAAAACAATCTAAAGATCTGTTCCACTTTGCGGTGAGGTGAGACCAGCCATCAGATCACCAGTGAAACTATTACTGATGGATGATGATTGATCGGTGATTCCATAACCTTGGAAAAGAGAGTGGGGAAAGGTCACTCTTTTTCAGCAAAGACTGGACAAATGCTTATTTCCGTCTTCTTGGGAAGATTCCAAAACAGTAAAATCTATAAAAAATCTTTCGCAATGTTTTCCCGCGAGGAAAACACATATTCAGAAGAATAGGGGGTATAATAGCAGAAGCAACAGATATGCCTTGAATTGAAATAAAGACATAATTATTAGAATAATAACAATAATAACGGCAACACTCGGTTCTGAATCAAATCAAGTAATCCCATTTCGATCCGATCCAGATCTACATGGAATCGAATACTGATTCAATACTTCTTGAGAACGGGCTTTTAAGAACCGACCATCAGAACTCAAGTTATTGTGTGCAAAAGGGAACGATTCTGCTTAAGGAAGTTTGTTAAAAGAGAAACTGAATTTTTTTTCAAATTTCGATGTATGTATGTATATTTAACTTTAAAATTTGACAATCACTTAAATTTATAATTGAAATATATAATATATGCCATTGATTTATCTCTATCTATCTTACTTTGCTCGAAAATATGCTAACAATATTCATACTTCCAAATTGTCAATAAAATTTGCGCAGACATAATATGTAGAACCTTCACGAAAAGACCAATTTCCTCCAAAGCTTCACTAAAAATGACTTTAATATGTATAAATAATAATGACTTATTATTTTCATCTTTCTCAATATCTTTATCTTTCTCAGAATTATTCCTATCTAATTACTTATGAATTTTATTCTTTTATAGGATGTTAAGGATTGTGTACCATACAAACGAGTATTCGATATAATGATTCTCTCGATAACGATAAGAACTTTTTATCTATCATTTATGATATCATTTCAAAATCTTTGTTAAAAACAAAAGAAATTTTTATTTTCCAAAGTAAATTAATTTTCTTATTTAAATATAATTATTATTAAATTCAAAAAGAAATAATTGCACCTCGCCCCTGTTATTTTGTTCGTGTGTTTCGATACTTAAATATTTTGTTTACACGAGAATCAGAAAAAAAAACAAACAAACCCAAAATGGAATTTCTTCTCAAATCATCACGTTTGATTGTTTCATCTAGGACGTTTACACGCCGCGTTATGGTTCCCATTCCAAGGTAAATAATAATAAAATTTTTGAATTTATACTTTCAATATACAGTAAAGAGCTACAACTTGTAAACAATTAGCAAATTAAAACATTGTTGAATGTTTATAATGCCAAAATAAGCAAATAATATTGCTCGCATCGCAACTAAAAATAACTTCAAATTGTTTATTTTACGATTTTTTTGACCCAATTAGATAAAATGCAGTACTTTAGGGGTATTAGGAAATAATCAATCATTGTCAGTCAAAATAAATTATTTGAAGTAGCATCTTGACGTGAAGACTGATTGGCTTTTTGATAGTAAGAGGTTTATTTAGATTTCGGTAGAGTGACGTTTTATATGACAGATCGTTGACACAAAAATTGCGCACAACTATTTAATATTAATGGCCACGTTCAATGCAAATTTTGTAATTATTTCTCCTTACTATTTAAGTCAGTGTTTTTCAAACCAAAAACTTCCAGTTTGAGATGTTATTAAATTTGTACAAAATTAAGTTGGAAGTTATGCGAAAACAAGTGAAAATCGAACAAATCTAAATCGAATACCATTGAAAAGTGTTTTCATGAAGATGTCAACTTTTGTTTTATGAATAGTCGAAAACGGTTCCGTTCAACAGTATTTATTTATTCGTCATGCAAATTTTTGAATAAGAATCCTCGACTTAAAGAAATTTTTTTGCAATTTAGTTGTTAAACATAGATTTTGAGCAAGCAAATTTTCCATTTCAAATTTTGTTAGTGAAATGGGAGGAAACAATTTGACTTAAAATAAACTTACAACTTTTATGATAGTAAAAAAAAATAAAATGCACGACTGGATCGCACGAACTTGCTCTTATGTAAAAGTACTTTGGAATTTAAAATACATTGCATAAATATAAAACATGGATGTAATGAGATACAAATGTTCCAATGCATGGAATTGCCAGATTTCCGGAAAAGTATGGATCTACGCAAATAAAGTTTAAAAATCGTTTTATTAAAGTAGTTTTTTATGTAACAAATTTCTTTTAAATTTTTCTAGAGCAAAATTTGGGATGCCAATTTTAAGTGCTTAGTAATTTAGATTTTAGGAAATAATTTCAAAAAATAATAGTTCACACGTTTTCAAGATATTGATTTTTCAAAAAATAAATTGTTTTTTTTTTTTTCAAAAAACAAAAAAAATATTTTTTCGAATATTTGTAAATACAATATTATTTTAAGCTTAAGGGGGCTCCTGGTGAAAATTTTTGGTTAAAATATTTAGAGCCGTTAATGAGAAAGTCGAAAATAAAAAAAAACGGTTCTATGACAGGAACCATTATTAAAATTTTGCCCCAAATTTTTTCGTACAAATATGTAGTCCATGTCCATAATATCACACATAATCTTTTTTATCAAAATCGTTGGAGCCGTTTTCGAGATAAATATGATTTTGCAATACGGGGGTATGGGGTGTACCTTTAGTTTTGGAGCTAAGAAAAAAATTTCAATTTCTCCTCTAGCGAATTATCGACGACCCTTAACTACCGGGATTGAAGAACATAGGTCTAGTAGCTTATGTTGGAGGGAGAGGTACAGACATACAGACACACTGAAACATGTTTTTTGTGTACTAAATTTTTCGTAAGATTTTTATAAAAAAAATTAATATGCAAATTGATAGTATTCAATAAAATACATTTTATAACGTAATTGAAAAATTTATTCATGTATCTGTTTTCAAGATATTGAATTTTCAAAAAAAAATGTATTATTTTTTTAAAAATCCAAAAAACTACTTTTTCGAGCTTCTTCATAAGAATTTTGGTAAAAATCGTTAGATCCGTTAATGAGAAATTCGAAAACCAAAAAAATCGTTACAGCCATTTCCGAGATAAATAAGATTATGCATTATGGGTGCAGGGGGTGTACCGTTAGTTTTAGAGCTAAAAAAAAAGTATAAATTTCTCCTCTAGAGAATCACCGAAGACCCTTAAGTACCGAGTTTGAAGAAAATAGGTCCAGTGGCTTAGGTTGTAGATCGAGGTACAAACAAACAGGGTGTGATGGTAGATTGACTCTGGTCCAGCCAACATTTATATTAGCTTTGTATTCGTTTATAAGACAGCCGGTCGAAAATCAGTTCGGTGCAGATCCTGAGTTTCTTTTTTTTTGCTTTAAAGAGTTTAAGTTTTCTCATTAAAGATTGAAAAATAAACCGGAAACCTGTTTGTAGACCAGAACCTTGGTCTGCACTCTAATTATGAAATAATCATTTTCCAGCCCCCTTGAGCCTGACGGTTGAGACTCGAAGACTCTCTTCTATTCACACCGAGGTGAACTTCTTAACTTCTTTGAAGTTGCGGCCATCAATAGGGACGTTCTGTCCTATCCTGTGGACAAATGTTTAAGTGATAATTGTATCTGCCTTGTTATTGTTTACTTCAAGATCAACGAATTTCGCATATTAAATAACTGTGAAGGACTTTATTATGGAATGTTACAATAGGTCTATAATGTCCAAATACCATAATAGTTAATAGATTTATTGAAAATACTGCTCTAGGTGTAAACGTCTGTCCTGCGGACCATCTGCTCCAGAATGAGATTGAAGAAATCATATGATAGCACCGATTCGTTGCTGAGCTCCTAAGCATGTTTGCAATAGTTCGGCATACCTATTCCGTTGTTGAACATTGCTTAGTGTTTTTCTCAATGAAAAACGACACAACCAGATCTGATATCCCGAAATATAAAGTTCGGCCATCCATTTATAGCTCCTGATAATTTATGTGACTTTGAAGTCGATGAAAACTTGATGGGTATTGACTTGGTTGGATTTTTTTTTTTTGATTTTGGAACTGGTTCTTCATTGACTATTGACTGGAAGTAGGTTCTTTTCTTCGCCTGGTACTCGCTCTAAGTAATACCCCTTAGCATAAGGGTTAATATGTTGGGCTAGCATGTCGGTGGTGTGTTTTCACACGTTTTCCCTGAAAACAAGGAAACCAAGCATCCCGGGATGCGTAGATCCCAGTTGGATATTTAAACCAAGTTGTAAGGTAGCCATTCCAAAAACTGCCAGACTTGGCAGATTCTTAGCTGCAGATCATCTTCAACCTAAATCATCTCCAGGAGAGAGGAAGCCTGTTAGAGACAAGCTTAATTTTTTAATCAAATCACTTATTATCACCTCTAATATGATGCAATACCAGTTTGATATTTAGTATCTTTCGTTCCTGTAACAATTTTTCCTAGGAATAAGCCTTTGACTACCTTGGTTCAGCATTTTTCTATCTATCAATTGGTAAGCAGCAAATGACCAATTGGTAAGCCCTTACTGATCTTAAGAACAACAATCTTTGGTAACCTATCTTACCTTACTTCACGACTTTAGCTAATCAGATTCAGATCCAATTCGTTCTCAAGAAATTCTTTTTCAATAATAAGGATAATGAAAGCATTTATTGCACAGTCTCGTTTCTTTGTTGAATTCAACCAACTTTAACTAGTCATTGCCAGGTAAAGTAAATTACGCGGAGGCATTGATGAGGTATTTCTAGTAGGATTGCTGATCTTTGGACAACTTTAATAGGCTTTTAGGCCTTAACCTCTAATTTCTTCTGGTGTGTCATTAGTCCGCGAACAATAAAAAAAAGTTGCAGCAACAAATTGCCTAATGAGCACCAGGTCTAAGACGCTTTTATTGTGTTGTATTTTTGATATAAGTTTTGTCGGTTTGAATATCTTTGCTATTAATAAAGTATTATTGCAATCATTAGCGATAAAGTTATCACAGAAAAAAAAGCAGAAATCAATCCAGCTGATTCATTTTGTCCGGTTGGCATTTCATACCTTTCTTTTTAGTTCAGTAGAAGTTGAAAATCAATAAAATGCATCTCTATTAGCCATGTATGAGATAATGGTGATGTCGGTAAATTGCTATTATAGTATAAACTTGAATGCTTTCATAGTTGCTTTGAATATGTCTCTAGTGAAGACCGCATGTAGTTCAACCTCCAACAACATCCTCATTTTTCAAAGACTTCTTCAAATTTAAAGTGCGTTTTGAATAGGTATATCGATAAAGTTGTTTCCAAGTGGTTCTTGATTGAATTACATAAATTTGATTAAAATGAACATTTTGATTATGTGCAAGTATTATATGTTGATTGCTTATCAAGACCATTGGATTTAACAGACGACCGTTCTTCTAAGCTTTATACATAAGAAATTAGGTATTGAAGAATGTATACGTTATATACAAACATTTATTTAACAGTATGCAAGTTATAAACGGCGTGTTTATATTAGTTTTATATTCTTAAAAATGCATTTGAAGATGAATTAGTGGGTTGACTGGACTTGACTCCATACACGCGACATCATACACACGCAATATCTGAATCATAATGAACTTATCAATAATTGTTTTTTTTTTGAGATAAATTCATATATTTTCATTTTATGTTTTATGTCTATGTAAACAATCTGAACCTATTCATAGTACAAAAGATTATGGATAAGGCTTTGTTCTCAGCAAGCACAAGAAGACTCGTTTGTTGGATTTTTTTGTGGGAATTTATTGAAAAAGATGATTTTTTTATTTTTTCATTACTTTAGAGTAATTACTCTTTGTTTTTTATTTGTTTGGTAAAAAGTCTATTTCTATCTGAAATGTTAAATCTATGTATAAAGAAAATATTTGCTTTCTATTTCAATTTATTGATTATTGAATTTGTAATAATTTGTTTAAAATGCGTGAGTTTATGGTCCTTTATTCGAGCATTTGGTTTTGAACATGATAATTGCTTACATTTAAGATAGATTTTTCAATATATTCGAGTGAAAATGCGAGAGTCGATATTTATTTTCCATCAAAGCCATTAGATATGAAATTGTAAAAATAATCGACCGTCACGTCGTCTTTGTTTACAAAACCAATTTATTAAAAATATAGAGCTTATATTATATTATATATTAGCTTCTATCAGAGATATTCAATAATGTGCCAGAAGTAAAAACTTTTAATTTTTAAGTGGAAACAAGTTCACAATTATCTTTTTAAAAACTTTCTTTAAATTTAAAAAAAAAAAAACAATGCGTTTTTGGCATTTTGCTTAATACTTGGAAATAATTCATGGGATTGAAAGTTCTAGTTCAAACCCATCGCTTCTACTTAGATTGTTCTATTCTACAACAACCTTTTACAGGGAATTAAATGTAAAAACAATGCCAAAAATAATGAGGATGATTTAAAAAAAAATATAAAGTAAAATAATTGTTTAATGATCTAATGTATTTTTTTTTATAGTCATATAGTAAAAGAATAAAACATTATTACATAGACATATTAAAAACAAAAACGTATTGGGTTGGAACTTTAAACTAATCTATTCAATTAAACTCGTAAATCCTTATAATAATGTATAGCAGGCGAGTTCGGTCAAGTATAAAATACCAAATGAGAGTTGAATAACTGTAAAAAAATAAATAAAAAACTTTAAATTTTTTATAAAATTCAAAATTGTATCGAAATATTTATAGTTATCAATTGGTTATTGTTCTCATTAAAACATTGATGGTTTTTTTTTGCTATTTAATTAAAACTAAGTATTCCTTCTATTCAACAAAAGAAATCAAACAAAAGTTATTCCGCTCTTAAAAAAAATTCACAACACTGCTTATGATTTTTTTATTTTTAACTAAAATTAAAATTTTGCTTTATAGAAATCCAGGTATTTACTATTTCAGAATATATAATTATAAAAAAATATTTGAAAAATTTTGAGATGCAATAATTTTTGCACTTCTAAGAACTACGAAAGTGGAATAACATTTGTGGAATAATTCGTGATTAGCATAAAAATAAGATTTTTGTTCTCAAATTTTTGCTCTCTTATCAAAAATGGGTATATTTGTTATTAACGGATCTATTCTTCGTTTAATTAGAAACTTCCTGTCGTTTAATACAGGTTGTATTGAACGATTCTAAGTCTGAAGTTAATCAAATAAATGGTTTTGTGCCACAGAGTTCTGGTTTGTCTCCAACTCTTTTTCTCATATTCATTAATGATCTTTCGTCTGAAACTTCTAATCCATTAAATTGTTTTGCTGACGACAATATTTGTCGCCGAATTGTCTTTCCCAAAATTGAAGCCATTGGTTTTACACCATTGATAGAATTGGTCAAATCTGTATTGTTTTCGAATATTCAGGCGTTCCTCAGGGCTGCCATCCTGGACCACATTTATTTGTACTCGCCATTAACGACTTATGTGGAATCATTTTCTTGACGGATCTCTCTATTTATGCAGCTGATTTTTTTTAGCTTACCCTATGTCAAATTTCCCAAAACCAAATCATCTTAAATATAAACAGCCATGCTTTAGGTGAGCGTGAAAGAGTCAAAATCACTGTGCCACCACGTTTCAATCGGTGACGCCGATTAGTTTTCACGGGTGGTTTCGTCAGATGAGTTTCAATCAATCTTTTGCAGACTGAAGCATTTTTGAAAATATTTCATTTTCTTAACTAGAAAATTTCTCTAATATAATGGAATGAACCTCGTATTGCTATCACTTAAATATCTAATCAAGACTCAGTCTTGAGAAAATATGAATACAAAACAACCGTACTCCTTCTCGATTAGATAAAATATAGAAGAATCCAATTTCTTCTTTATATATATACTAAGTTCCATAAAAATGTTTGTTTGTTTATACTAATTTGCATATAAATAAAATGTTTAATGCCAGCATAAAGTTCACGGTCAATGTAATGTTGTTAAAACAATTTTGACACGATACAGTGATGTGCAAAAATATATTCAAGTTGGTTTCCTTGAAATTTCTCTAACAGTTTTTCAATAATTTCAATGATTAATTGGTTATAATTTTCTATATACCAAAATTAAAATTTGGAATTCCAAAATTCTTTGCTTTAAAATTTCTTATTTCAAAATTTCGTTAGTTCAAAATTAATTATTTTTAAATGAAAAATACAAAATTCTGTAAATCCATAATTCTGTATTCATTAATTGTGTATAAAGAATTGAAAATTCTATAAGAAATACAATATTTTGTTTGCTTATAAAGAAAAAAAAAAAACTTAGTTGTTTTACTATTACAAAAATGTAGTATTTACAGAATTTTGATATTTAAGAATATTTTTGTATTTTTGAGGAATCTGGTTCAACTTGGTCAAACAAAAATAATTTAAGATATAATGTATTAGAATATTTGAGAACAAATTTTGTTAAATGAGCTAGTTTCCAAATTTGAAATTAAAAAAAAATAATTATTTCGTTAAATTTTTGATAATTTTATTTGACGAATCGTTACCTTTACTATCATTTTTCGACATTTTCTTTCAATGTGCTTTAATAAGGTATGTTTGATTTGTTTTGCAAAATCTATGGAAAAATAAATATTTCGAATGAATGAATTTTATTTTTATAAAATTTTGCTCAGACTTTTTGGATACAATCAACAAATATTTGGAGAAATGGCTTCAATTTTATATAAAATGTATTGTCGTTTAATGTGAAAAATAGTTACGTAATTTAAGGGCCTGTAAGCCACGAACAGGGATGTTATCTGATGTTTTTGTTGTTTCTTTTTATCTTTGTTGGTTATTATTTTGTGGAATTTTACAATTTATGGTGAAAAATATAAATGTGTCCTTTGACAACCATACTTTATCATATGAACTGAAATTCGTTTTTATCAAAACACATTACACATTACATTTAAAAAAACAAGCATCTTGAGGCATCAACATCGTCCATTGGAATTTGAATCCAATGTCTCGTTGTGTTACTGCTTCATTTAGATGCATTTCAAAAGAGGAAACTGATTTTCCGGAAAATTCTACTTTTCATGAGAAAATCAATAAGAAAGAATACCCGCTTAAAAAGAAACTACAAAAAAACATCCTACAATTTTATTTCCTCCAAAGAAAACGACTTTGAAAAGTGACGAAACTAAGGTCAGTCTGCATTTCATGGCCTCAATTGAACACGTTTTGTGTGAAGACAACTTGCAAAAAGTACTGCGTGCGACGTTAGCCGGATGTATTAGCGGCTACTAGCTCTCGTTATATTTGGAAATATATTATTAGTGCAATTAAGAATTCACCCGAACATTTCGCATCAAATTACATTGAGCGTGGTCAACGGTGACTATTCCATATCTACGAGTATAAATATTTCTTCAATACTTCAATCTAAAAAAGTTGAAAAAGATTTTGACCATTTTTGTTTCTGCACAGCACCGTTTAGATAAATTCTAATTCAATTCTAATAATCAAGTCAAACTAAGATCATATGCATTTTCATCAACGGATATCGAGATAAGCAAATCAACATAAACAAAATCCATCCTCAACACCGCAAATTGATGGAAACTCACAGCAAAAACACAAGAATCTCACCAAGCTTACCCATGCATGCGCATCTAGTTAAAATTAAACCCCTTTTTTACATTTGTTATTGTTGTTGATATTGTTGCTGGGTTTTTTTCTTTCTTTCTGCATGGCAAATTGTTGTTTATTGTAGACTGAAAAGAATAGTGAGACTCTCATTCATTTGAATGAGAATAAAATAAAATATGTAAAATAAACAAACTCATTCGAATGCCTTTGTGTCCAAGAAATATCTATGGAGAGGTATTTAGATAAGATATCACACATTTTAACATTTATACAATAAAATATATAAACATTGTAAACAACAGACTGGCTGTTCAGTGACGGATTGTTCAATTTAGTGACTTCAAGTTTGTTATAAACTATTATATATTATATATCCTAAATTCCAAAAATTAGAAGCGTACCTTTAAAATTCAATGCATACGTGTCCTTAACTTCTCTGACAATCAACTTTTCGAAATATGTGCGCAATTTTGTTCCTTCATACACCATTCACAATAGCCGTGTTTTATTGGTTAATGAATACGCTGCATTGCAAAATTTAACATGGAAAACAACTAGTAGTAGTAATTGAAAAGAATATTTTAGTGAAGATGGAGTTTCGGATGTTGAAACATAGGAGGGGTATAGATGGTGTCCGAAAAAATATACATATGTTAGCATGCTTGAGGGCGAGTTCATTGGTATATTTTTCCTTTACTAGTCCAAAGTGTGATCGCTCCGTAATTTACAGAACAAAATTTTTTTCAAATGCAAAATTTGTTTTACACTACTGCCATTAATTTTAGCACAAAATATTGAATCAATTTAACAATAGTTTCGATTAGTTTGTTTTATCAGCACACTGGCAATTGTTTAGAAATGTCTTGTAACTGGGATATTATGCTGGATTTATTTGACAACTGACATAATTGCGCAAAATTTTAGTTGAATTAGTACGAAGTTGAAGCTGTTTTAGTATGAAACTAGCTTAAAACAACGATTTTGCAAAATTTAAATCGAATATAGCATCATACTTTCTCTACCCTTTTATTAAAGTCCTATTTTATTTTTTTTAGTATCGTGCTAACTTCATATGACTCTTTGGCATTTACAAACGTTAAAATAGGTCTGTTTTCTTAGTTTTTTACATAAACTGTCATTGTTTTAGGTGTGTTCAGAAGCAATTCATTAACTTCAGTTAGAAAATGTTTAAAATTAAGAATAACATAGAGAACTACTTTAAAGTTAGGAAATATATAATAAGTATCATACTGTTATCTTAATAATAGGTTGTTTAAAATTTTGCGCCAATGTTTTATATTGAATATTGTGTTTTTTTTTTCTCCACTCACTTTTTTCAACACTCAAAAAATTCAGTGTAATGCAAATAAAATAGTTCTTTTTACAAATAATGTAAAAGTTCAAGTAAGACAACAGTAAAAATAGGGATACGAGAACATTTTGAGTAGATTGTACGAAAAAGATATATTTTCGCACTTTTGTAAATATTAATGAAAATTCAATATTGCGAAAAACTCTAATTCAACTCGATCAGCATTTTCATAAATATTTCAACTTGATCTGGATGTTCATGAGTATTTCAACTCCAGCTTAAAAACGAGATACAAAGCTTTCGAACACATCCGTGTAAGTTAATTCATGAAGTAGGAAGGTTTTGGCACATAATACACTGATACCAACTTCGGGTGTTTATTAAGGGTGAGTTAAAGAGTGAATAAAGCGTTTTTTGGTGCTTGTATTACTACGCTAGCAACAGCGCTAGCAATGAGCGGCAAGCGAAAAAGCGACAGAGTGACAAGTTTAAGGCGGCAGCTGGCCATTTAATGAGCGGCAATTTCTGAGCGGCTGATCGTTTAGTTGTGAAAATGCGTTGTAAAGTGCTGTTCTCGGTAGTGTTTTACGTGAAAGTCGCCTTCGAATTTGGAAAATTATTTTAGGTTTAAAAAGAAAAGACTTGGTGTTCATCCAATTAACCGAAAAAGTGCTGGCAAATTATTGATATGATTTTGGGCATTAAACTGAAAATTTGTTTAATTTAAATAAATTTTTTTAAATAAAGTAAAACTCAGCTGAACAAATACACATTTTTCCCACTTCACTCCACAGGTTGTCGGTAACGTTTTTATTTTTTAAATATTTAAGACTCTCCTGCCATACATTCCGTGTTGATTCATTCAATGATTATGCCTTTCCGGCTTGCAATCAGCAGTATACTAAAATAATAGAACAGATTTGAAATCTGAGCGGCACCGCTCTGCCGCTTAGAAATAACGCTTACCACTTAACTTCATGTGTTTTAATTTTTTTGCCGCTTTGCCGCTCATTGCGCGGCTAGGCCCTTAGTCAACTCGAATAAAATTTGCGTAAATTATTCCTGTATATTTTTGTGATACCTCTAAAAATCATTTCCTTATTTTGCACAAATGTAATTGTTAATGGTAGGATGCATAATAGCCGCTTTTTATTATCGTCAATGATCCATATAGATTAAATCTTGAAAATAAAACAATACAGATCATAGTGACAGTTGTGTAGTATACTCATCTCCCTTATGCTTTTGTTTGTTGATTTTCAAATGTTTTTTGTTTTTTCTCTACACTGTAGTTTACACTACCTTACAATAAAAAGCCATCTGCTCGCCAGAGAAAGAACTAATTTCTGGTTCTTTAAAATAGATCCAGGTAGAGAACAGGATCCCAAATTGTTTTTTAATACATGTTAAAAATTAATCCAGATCCACATAGATCCGTAGATAATAAAACGCACCTAAAATAGACCATCAAATAAAAAAAAACGATGCAGATCAAAGTGACAGATTTTGTCTTCTATCCATCTAATTCAAAAAATTGTCTAGCCCAATGTGTTTCTCGAATTGTACCATGTTTTTAAAATGTGAACAACTTTCAAACTTTGCTTCGGCGTTATTCTATTCATAATGAATTGTCAAACCAAGCTTACCTTACAACAACCGAATACTTTCAAATCTGTTGTGGCTTATTTTAAGTTCTCATGCTCTAAGCAAACATACCAAAATAGCCATCTATCCATTAGAATATAAACTAATTCTTCCGATAAATATCAGCATAATGTGCTGTTGTAGAAAAGCTTGTTTTTTTTATAATCTTTATGGATCAAGTTATAATAAAATAAAATCTAATATGAATTTAACTTACCTCATTCAACACAAACATTGTGACTCGATTTCATAATATCATTATTGTGAATTTGCCTAGACGAACTTAAAAAAATCCTTGTTTATTACTTTCCGTTTCCGGCATCTGTAAGACATTTTTAATTCTTAAATCATTTCAAAAATTTTTAGTAAAGGAGCTTGGTGGTACATTAGTTAACTTGTTGTTGATATGTATTATATTCAAACTATGAAAAAACTTCTGTGGACAAATACACTATTGACACCATTTGCAAAAGAAAATTATGTAGATAGCCATAAGCTCGTCAAAGTAAAAACAAAAGGAAGTGTTCAAAAATTCGATTTGCAAATGCAAGTAGTAAAGCAAGTCTGGATTATTACTACGTTTATATGAAGCTCGCTTCGACCCTTTGTATACCTGTATTGAGTTGAAATGAGCTTCTTTCGACTCCATCCCACACGCTCAGCGGTGTCGAGTCGAAATGTGAGACGAAAAACCTGGGTCGAGGAGTTGGTTTGACAAATTGTTGCAGGACAGCTCCAACACCATTTCAACTCAACTCCAAATCGAGCTCTTAACTCAAATGACTAAAAGCCTGGGTCGAAAATCCGACCCTCATCCAGCTCGATTTTTCGATACTGCATATAAATGTAGTAAATAGCCGTGTTTTTTGGATAAGTTATCCGTAGTACAGTAGGATTTTATATGAATAACCAATACAACATCCGCAGTAGGATCACTGCCGATACTCGAATAAACGTCAAATCTCTATTCGCAGCAGGATTTCACTTTTTCTTTTATCGGCAGTGATCCTACTGCGGATGTTGTATTTGCTATTCATATAAAATCCTACTGTACTACGGATAACTTTTCCAAAAAAACACGGCTAATGTATATGGTATGGGGATCCAATTTGAACTGGGGGAAACTAATATACAGCTATTTATTTGCAACCATGCTGCCGTGTAGCATAAAAGGAATGAATTTCTGTTATTTTCGGCTTCAAATTCACAAACATTTCTTGGAAAGGATGTGTCAAAAATTATTTGCATTTTCATTACTATCTGTGGCAACAAGGAAAAACGACATGAGTCAGTTTTTTCTACTTTTCAGGAGAGCTATTTGAATGTTTAGTTTGGAATTACAAATCAGGTACAAGACTTATGGGCAAAGTTTAAACGGGAAAATGACTGAAATTACTGTTAGATCTTATTTGAAACAAATTAATTTTGTCAATTTAGAGCTAATTTTGATAAAAATATGACTTATGTCTTATGACTTTAAATTAGCTGTAAATAAGAAATAAGGAAAATGTATACACAAGTCAACTTGTGTCTGGATTTTGTACGTAAAGGATTTTGGAAAAACTACACAAGTCAACTTATCTGCGAGTAAGCTAAAATTTTACTTTAGAAAAAGAACACAAGTGAACTTATGATCGCGAATAAAAAATATAGTTGTTTTGGAAAAAGAGTATAAGTAAACTTATGTGTGTGTTGACTTGGTTTTTTGTTATGGAATAAAAGCACAATTAGAAAATAAAAACTAAAGAATAATTGTTCTTAAATTATGTTGTTTTCCATCTGCAAGCTCTGTAGATACTAACTTATCTCGTTTTTCTTTTGTCTGTAATTCCTTAACCGTTTAAGATAAAAATGTGAAAATAATATAACAGACGAAATGACTTATTGCGCATCGGATTTTATCAAAAGCCTATTTTTGACATAAGTTGACTTATGATGTTATTCCTTGTTGCCACAGACTTCTACCCTAGTTCTCCATTCGAAACACATCAATACATCGTTGCCAGAAATATGTCTGAACATTTTTTATTTTCTGACATACAATTCATTTATGTATGTCTCGTCTTCGTAGAAAAATAAAAGTTTAAATAAAAATTGTTATTTATTTACGTGACATTTTCATTGCTAAGTGGAAATGAATTTTGAAGCAGTTTCGAAATAATAGAAATAAACAAGTAGCTATAAACGAAAACAAAGGGAACAAAAACAAAATGTAAATAGCATACTTGCCTCAATTGAAACGTGTTCACAAGAAACTTCCTCACTCAAGTAAAAGGAGCGATCAACTATTTTCGCCCAAGCAGATCTCTTGTAGTTAACTAACAATTAAAATAGTTAATTTAACAATTGAAACTGCCAAATTAACTTTACCTGTTTAACTGTTCAAATACATTAAATGTTCATTTTGACAATTCTTTCTCAAAAATCAAATTGTTCTTTATTGATAATTTTTCCATTAATATGACAATTTTAAATTGACAATCAACAATGTTGTCAATATAACAACTGATATTATTTTTCAGTTGAGACTTATCTACCTACAGTTCTAAAGTAAAAAGGCCCCAATGCTTGCATTGCCCGGGGCCTCTTAATGCCCAAATGCGGCCTAAGCCATCGCCATCGTCAACCAAGCTTGCAATACCTTTTGTTAAACAACAAAATAATGTTAATAGGCATTTTTTCTTCATCTCAGAAAATGCAAAACAGGAGTAGGTATAGGTACGTATAAACTTTTATTTATAATTGTTGTTTTTATCAAAGATACAAAAGAGTATTTTTGCACGTGCGATACTTTTATCCAGTTGAGATACATTCTTAAGCTAAATTCTAAGATCTCAGACATTGTGAGTGATCAGTTTTGTACGAACCGCATTCTGTATCGGTTGTTGTAAAGGTTATTATACCTACATTATACGTGATTAGAGTGTTCTTTTATTTGCCAATAAACTGTTAAGTTGCAGAAACTTGTTCTTATATACATATTAACGAAAAATCAATAAATAAAATTAAAAAATAAAATCAGCTGTAAATATTATTACTTTTCAATAAGAACAGGAAATCCATTGAAACTTTGAAAAAAAAAATGGAAAGAAATCTTAAAATGAAACAAAATCAGAAAATGCCGTGCAAAAATGACAGAAAATCTTATTTGCAAAAGGTCATGTTAACCAGGTAATCGAAATAATTTTATTAATTTAAGGGAAATGACTACTTTAAAATGTCAATTCATTAATTTTATATACATACATACATACATATTATACTGATTAAATAAGCTGGAAAACACACAAATTTGAAGTGTTTAACAAAAGTGTTAATTGATAAACTTAGTTATCTGCAGGGAATCCCATGAAACTTGTTAGGTTCAAGATAATAAAATATAAACTTCAAATGCATAATCATGGATTCATGGATACAAAATTACTATCCCAATACCTTTAACTCCTTAATCTTAAACGTGAATGTAATTTTGTATATTTGTTTTCAAAGTAAATACGATATATCATATTTAAGCATTACATTATATTTTTAAATGTGTTGCGGGAGTCATTTAACTTCAGCTGATTTTCGTATTGATAAATGATCTTATTTGACCTTATAATACTAACTATAAATCAATATTTTTTGATCAATGGGGATATCAGTAACAATTTTCATGATTCTCTTCAATTCTACTTAGGCTAGGCGCGCACATTCAATTTTTAGTTTCGCAACTGTTTGGTTGCTAAAATGAAACATATGGAGTTATATGACACGCCGCGCACATAGAGCAACTCGATTCGAGCAACTAAAAAGTTTGTGTTTTGACACAAACTAAACGATTGCCTAAAATGAGTTCACTTTTTTGTGTTACATGTAATCTTTTGTGTTGATTGTAGTCTTAATGTGAAATTGTCACTAATAAATACGAAATACATATAATAATACGCACCTGCGCGGACATTTAACTAAATTGTTGAGCAGTTTTCTATAAGCGCACGAGAGAAAAGTGTGAGCGTGAGTGAAGAGTTGCCAGTGCGCGGTGCTCTATCAATTGGTGATTTAATTATTTGATTTCGATCACAGTTGAGAGTGCGTGCCTATCCTTAATCAAATAAATTTTGAAAAACTACTACATTCTCGTACTTTTACTTTCTTTTCTTTCACTTTTCTTTTAACTGCTTAGGATTTCTTAGAGTCAAATAACTAAACATTTTTGTAGTGTATTCGCTTAGTAATATACTATAGTATTTAAAAAGTTAATAATGTGCTTTAAAATTAGCAAAATATTAATAAGTATAATTCTATTCCTTAACATTAGGGTGTTTAAAATTATGCGTCAGAGTTTGTTCAAATGTCCGCATCTGAGTCTTACGGTGGTACGGTTGCGCGTGGTCCAATTTTCAATGACTCTTTCCGATAAATCCGACTGAATTTGAGCGCTGGCGATGGCCTGTGTTATGTCACCTTAAGGCTATCGATTGATTTTGGTTTATTCGCATAGACCTGAGACTGAGAAAACCCCACACCACCTCTGCGAGAGATTAACTTTCCCTCAAATCGTTCATGCAGAATGTCAATCGTAGAGTACATGTCGTCTAGGTCCATATCGTACAATTTGGGCCATTAGAAATTGGATATCATCGTTCTGCAGCACTCGTCTTTTACGGTAACCACCTCATCATCTGTATTTGAGGATGTATTGTCTCCTGGTGAACCTCGGTGGGTTGGTGTTATCACATAACATTAACATAGCCTTTCATCCAAAAACTAGCCTCATCGCTAAAGATGATTGATTATTTAGTTAAAATTGGTTTATGGTCTATGGTACAGTTGGATCTTATATGGGTATAGGTTAAGTTCCAAAGCTGATTCGCCAAGCTCATTTTTCGGAAAGGCCGAGTTTTCGACTATCGAGGAATCGACTATCTCCGGTTCTTCAGTAAAAGAACAAAAATGAACTTAAAACAGTTATATGTAAACTGAATTCTTCAAAAAAACTAGACAAAATTGTAGAAAACTTATTTGAATTAATGTAATGAGAAAATAAATTGGTCGTCATGAATTGCAATCTGATTTATATGAACTGTCAAACACTATTGGCGTTCCAAATACCATCCACACTGTAATGAATGAATTGTTCATGCGGTAATCAAATCATTCTAGTTTTAGTTTATGCCGGTCGTCCACTATGAGCGCGATAAGTTCAACCAACTTCGTTCAACTTTTTATTCAACTCTTTCGTTAAATAAACGAATTTACAACCTCTTACACTAGTGCAGCAACTTACGTAATTCACGTTGAGCAACTAAAGTTCAACAAAATGCCTTTGGGGCCCCGTACACATAATTGACCAACTTTCCCATATGATGATTAACCTCGCACACCTAGTTGATCAACTCTTAAAAATTATTCCAGTGTTGAATAGCTCCGTACACCTAGTTCACCAACTTATTCAAATGTTGAATAACCTCGTACACTAGTTGATAAACTTGTTCGATTTTGACAGAAAAAAAAGTTTTTCGAGTTGATCAATTGCGTTTTCGATATGGTTGTTCAACCAGTTGATGAACGAGTTTATACCTTCGTACACTTAACCAAGGATCACTCGTTGGGGAACGCGTTGAACGCACCACGATAAACAAAAATCTCAAACGTCAAACCTGAAATAATTTTGGCTTCAGTTCAGTACATTAGGCAATTGCATTTTCGATTAAATTTGAGACCAAGCCAATTCCCTACCATCTCGATTTTTATAAGAGGGGCTCTTAATGTCCCATATATTGGGCTTTTCCTCAATTGAAAAATTAATTCTGTGGTCCACTCTGTTTTTTTATCACCTTCCATGACGAAAAACCAAAATAAACTACAGTTTGCAAGTTGCAACAACTGCAAGTTCATGGCAACGCAATAGTTCAACCAAGTAGACACATTTCACTGCAACCAACGCAACGCAACACAATATTACGTCAAGAAATCCCAAAGAAAATTAAAAAGTTGATCAACGCGTTGAACAAATAATGTGCAACACATTATCTTGAAAATGTTGCTCAACGCGTTGATCGAACATTTTCAAGGAGCAACACGAGCTCGTACACTACCCGTACACTTGTTGCGCAATTCGTTGAGCAACGGCCAACAACTAGATCAAACCCATTGGTTGAACAGAATTGAAGGCACCGTACATTAGAGTTGAATGCGTTGAATTCGAAATTTGTGCGTTGATCGCCTAGTGGACGACCAGCATTACTCTGTTTGTCTTATTCGTCATTCACGACGAATAAAAAAATGCTATGTGAAAATCTAAAAGTGGAACGTCCATGAATGTTCCTTAAAGTAACTTCATATTTTCTTATGAAATCATTACGGCATTTTTATATCAGCGCAAACTTTTTTAAGAGTTTATTTAATTTCATGCTTTTTCAAATTTCGCTTTTATAAAATTTAAGTTCTTATATACAACACTAGCTGAACCCACAAACGTTGTTATGTGAAAATATAAAATAAATTTTTGTAATCTTTTTGTGAATTTGTGAAAAGCTTTCTGAAAATAAAAAAAAAAACAGTTTCTAGGTGATTATTGTATTTTTTTTTATTATAAAGATGCACTTATCGCGTTCGAACGCAAAACATTTTTAGAAAAATCTTTAATTGTATTTGGCCGATGATCATATATACCATATCAATTTCGCAGACTTCTGTAGTAATTTCAGCAATTTCGTTTTGTTGTCCTTAAGGTACTAGTACGGTCTAGAATGCCAAAAAACGCACGATTTTTGGGAATTTTTTTCTCGGCTCTGTCCGCCATAGGACCATGTGTTTTTTAATGAGACGAAGTTTGCGCCCTCTATAATTCGGCGAAAATTCGAAAATTAAAAAAAAAATTATGTTATTACCTAACAAGGTATCCGAGAAAAAAATTTTCAAAAATCGTGCGTTTTTTTGGCATTCTAGACCGTACTAGTACCTTAAGCATCAAGCTTGTGGCTGGTTTATTGATGTACACCTTTTCCTTCAAGTGCCCCCATAAAACAAATCAGGAGGTGTCTTATCAGGGAATCTTGGGAGCTTCGCAAATGATTAACACCAACAAAAATCACGTATTTACAATTATTTAAATAATTTTTCTGAATTCGTAAATTTCCCCCGAAACATTCTCCAATTTTCCTTGTCATGTATGCCACTCCCGACTATTACATTTTAAAACCATGAAAAAATCAATACTTTCCAAAACGGTCCAGTAGTTCTCAAGCGATCGATTTTTTGTTAGAATTCTGTAATTGGTTACTTTCTAATTCATATTTCCGAGAGTAGCAAGATTGGAAATTTAATTTTTATTTAGAAAAAAATTGTAGATTTCGGGATCGGTAATTCACATCGATACATTCACATTGTCACGTTGATTAAACTTTTCTGTTTCAACAATCCCTGCCGTGCTTCGTCGTTTGGTCTTGACTTGACTTGAACTAGAAAAAAACAAACCTATCAACTGCTTTATTTTTTAATGTGAACATTTACTTATAGAAAAAAGTACTACAGTGTCCCATCATCGTGTCGAAAATTTAATTAAGTGCTGCGATCAAAAAAAAAAAAAGAAAAAAACCCCTCAGCCGATAAGGTTATGGCCAAAGTCAATTCTTCCGTGTTTCTCGCCACCGACTTTATCAAGTATTTAATTTTGCGGAATATAATTTGGAAATTACCAGCTCTGTGAGTAATAAGCAAGTGACGTTTGAATTTATAAAAAAAGTTTGAAGAACATTTTATATGCCCGTACCAACTCGAACACTGATAGAGTAGCACCCTTAATAGCTTAATTAAGTTTTTTGTTTTTTTTGCAAAGAGAGCATGTGACGCATGATTTTTGAGCTTTTTATTCTCTATAAATTGATAATGACGTGTTTGACTGAGTTATTTTTGAATGAACACATTTTTATTAAAACACTTAAATAAATGCATACTTAGTAGTTCATTATGGTTTCTGCTTTCAGGATGGGATCATTTAATTCGGCACCAAAAATCAATAATATCGACTCGCAAGATGATAGTCTTGAGATGCCAAAGGGTTTGAGTACTAGTGAATTGTTGCAGCACATAAAACATTTGCGTGGTGAGAACCAGCCGCCATTACTGACAAGATATTTTGTGAAACAATCAATTACACCAGCGTCGTTAGTCTCGAATGATATTACCAATGGATTGAGCTTCCTTAAATTGAATTCGATTTCAAAAGGTAAATTTTGACTCGATTTTCCAGTCAATATCTATTTTGTAGCTTTCGTATTATGATTTTGTTTTTAATTTTAGTTTGCAGTGCACCAGTAAGTGCACCGAATCACATTCGATTGCTACAATGGAATATTTTATCACAGAGTAAGTTGCTAGCAAAAGTCGGCGATTTGAATTTGAAATTAAATGATTTGGTTTTCATGTGTGCATAAATTTAATGGTGGACTTTTTGTATTTTGTTATTTTAAAGCCTTGGGACAGAATAATGATGGATTTGTGCGGTGCCCTGATGAAGCTTTGACGTGGGATCACAGGAAATACCTTATAGTAGAAGAAATTCTGCAGAATAATCCGGATGTCATTTGCTTGCAGGTATGGATGTGTTCTAAGAAAATCAAAATAATACTACTGTTTTGGGAGCTAATTTATTTGTCAAAAATAACTTACAAAAATAAATTTATAAGGTTATTAACACTTGAGACATCGGGGCAGCAAGTCCATGGATGTCGTTTAGCATTAGAGTTTGGTTTTAGATTTAAATATTTTAAATTAGACAAAATGGCGCAAAATTTTAGTCGAATTAGTTCGATACTAAAACTGTTTTAGTATGATTTTTGGTTAAAGCGACGACTTTGCCAATTTTAATTGAGTTCAGCATCATACTTTCTCTAATATTTTATTTAAGTTAAAATCATATCTAACTTCATATGACTCTTTGACATTTACAAACGTCAAAAAGGTTTGTTAACTTAACTGTCATTATATTTAGGTGTGTTCAGAAGCAGTTTATTAAAAATATAGCCCTGGCACGATACTATATAGAAAATGTTTAAAATTAAGAAAGTGTCAGTAAAATACTTAAAAGTTAGCAAATTGTTAAGTAGTATCGTACAAATAACTTAACACTAGCTTGTATAAACTTTTGAACCAGTATTTTTAATACAGATTTCACATTCCTACGGGGGGATCGTTTTATAAAGTAGAGACGATTTGTGAACACAGTTTTTCCTACTCTGATCCAAAGAAGTGAAATTCATTTTTCTCAGTTTGGTTTTTGCTTTATGGAGCTCGGAGACGAGTTAAGTGCTGTTTTCGAAGAAAGTTATCCTCCTTTAGCCAACAGTTTTCGAGATATAGATGGCAGTTTCTTTAAATACAGATTTTGAGTCCCTTCTTTTGATGAAGTATCTGCTAAATCATTTCCTCTGATATCAGCATGACCTGGTATCCCTCAAGCTATGTAGTGTAGACATTGTTATAAAGTATACTTCGGATGTATTAGTTTGCTGTTAGTTTGACGCTGCTAGAAAGTGTCATGACTAATCCTGTACTTGAGATCGTTAACGGGACAAATCTTCTTTTACATTTAACCAGTTTCAAGAGCACATAGTGATCTCGATGCACACAAATCCGCTGGCTTGTATGGTATCCCTCTTATTGTTCCGAAGAGGTGTTTTTCAAAGCTGGAAAAATTTGATAGAGTTTGACATCATGCTCTCTCATCGAAAATCGCATATCGCATTTGGTCTATCGTCTATCTGCGCATAAAGCGTTTATTGGTTCACGGTGAAGAACAAGAAAGTGTTTATTTCAAGTGTTTTCTTTCTTGTGGCTGGAGATAATTGACATCAAACATAATCAAAAAAAGCCTATTGGAGGAATACCCAAAGCTAGGTACTAAAATTGAAGAAAATTGTTTTGAACGATTAGGTTATAAGGTAATGCGCAGGCAGAATTGTGCAGCCCAATTTTTCGTCTTCCTTATCATCGTTGTTTAATTTGATTACAATCTTGAGTTCAATTTTTGTTTTCGAATCCAAATCATGATATTAAGTATTTTTAAATATTTTGCACTTGCAAAATTAATGCTTACGCCCTAACTTAGCAGGTTCCCGATGAAAGAAGGGTTGCTGCCTCAGACATGATGGCTTTCCATCATCTACGTTCCTGAAGACACTGCTTTCATGCGTCTAGACACAGCGCTCTGACCTAATGCTCATGATTGTAAAAGGTGTGGGCGTTTTATCGTTTATTTCCAGAACATAAAGTTTCATCCGTTCTTCAGTAATCGAAAGGACTCTCTTACAGAACACTTAGAATGGTCGACATTTTTTTATGATTTTGTGCTCTGGTAAATCTGCAGTCCCAGAACTCACACTGGATACTTAGATGCTTAGATACTTATTCTTAGTTGAACATTTGATGCTCTCGACCTATCAAACTATCACCTCAAGTATGAAAATAAGAGTTCGGTTGGCAAGTTATGGGATTCTGCGGCCTTGTTATTTCGAAAACTTCCTATAGTTAGGTCTACCTCTTCTTTACTGGATGGACGTACTGGTTCTTGATTCACTATTCACTCTACTTGATGCTGATTTAGTTTAATCATCAGTTGAAAGAGAACCGCGCACTGGCAACTCTCTGTCTCTACTCACGCTCACACCTTTTTCTCTCTTGCGCTTATAGAAAACAGCTCAACTGTTGCGAAGGAAATCGTTTAGTTTGTGTCAAAACACAAACTTTTTAGTTGCTCGAATCGAGTTGCTCTAAGTTCGCGGTGTCCCATACAAGCCCATATGTTTCATTTTAGCAACCAAACAGTTGCGAAACTAAAAATTGAATATGCGCGCCTAGCCTAAGGACCAGCAGCGAGTTCCTTGTATTTTTTAAAAACAAATCTTTAGGTATTATTTGGATTAAGAGATTTCTCGATCATCGAAGGCTTTTAACGTCCACTTCTTTCTACGTAGGACCTTCTTCTGACCTCTTCTTCATTCTTGACACTATTTTTCTTTCAGTGCTCTTGTATTCCGTTGCATCTTTTATTCCTTTTTCCAGTTGGACACATTCATAATCATACCACTGGTACTTTTACCGAATAGTTCGTAGCCTACCCTACGCTAGTAACTGATGCCTATTTTATGATATTGTGCTACGATATGATTCTGAGACCACTTTTTGAGACAACTGTAAGTGAATTCACAAGGGAGAGCTTCTGACTTAGTAAACTCTGTACCCACTATGTATAGTAAGGAATTCAACTTTGAATTTCGGAGGCTCTGTAGAATCGGTCTAGAAGGTCATAAAACTGCTCTTTGATAGGCTCTTCAGCTTTATCACTAGGGACACATAAATATGTATAAAACCAATAAATTTACTTCGTAACCGATTTCCCACAACGAATCCACATCTAAGCATGACCAGGTTAACTAAAATAGAAACAGACAGAGTTCCCAAACCCTTTTATTCGGCTTTTTCAACATTAGGTCAAATATCAAAAATAAAATAAAATGACGAATCAAAAAATCTGTGGGCGAATCGAAATTTTTAAGAGACTTGGGGATTGTAGACTCGACAAAAGCTTATATTTTTGGATAATATTAAATGCAAGTACCTATATCCAATGAAATTTTAAAAACGATAAATGTGGTTCCTTTATAAACCTGCTTGCAAAAATAAATTAATTTCATGAGCTTTTCGAAATTGGGACTAAAACGCGTTTTAAACTTAAAGAATTGGAGATGATAAAGTTAAACTTTTGGTACAAAATTTCTACACAAGCATAATGAAAACAGTAACCATATATGTATTTTTGATCTTTCTTTAAATATTAAAATTAAAAATAAATTCGACTTTTGTAATCAGCGACCATAAAGTAAATGAGTTTTCTTTTCTTACAGGAAGTTGATCATTTCAAATTCCTTGAAAATGTTCTCGGCTCCCAAAACTATGCCGGAATATTCTTCCCGAAACCTGACTCGCCTTGTCTGTACATTGAAGAAAACAACGGTCCCGACGGCTGTGCCATATTCTACAAACGTGACAAATTTGAATTGAAGAGCTTCCAAACTCACATTCTCGAAGTATGGCGTGTTCAAAGTAATCAGGTGGCCATAGCTGTTGCACTTGAAGTTAAAGCAACTGGCAAGGAAATTTGCGTCTGTACAACTCATCTTAAAGCCCGCCATGGTTCATTGTTGTCCAAACTGCGTAATGAACAAGGAAAAGATCTAGTACGTTTTGTAAAGAATTTTGCTGGAAAACGCCCGGTTTTGATGTGTGGCGATTTCAATGCCGAACCAATTGAACCAGTTTATTCAACAATACTAAGTAGTGAAGGCTTGAATCTTTCCAGTGGGTATGCGGACATTAAAAAAGAACTTGACAATCTAGAATCGAATGTGAAGACTGTGGAGAGTGAAAACACTGAAGAAGATACTATAGCGGAAAACTATGCCGAAACACTGGCCAATTGTGAACCTCCCTACACCACATGGAAGATTCGTGAAGAAGGTGAAGTTTGTCACACTATTGATTACGTGTTCTATTCTAAGGATCAACTCAAAGTAAGAGTGTCACACGTTTTTGAATCTCTTGAACTTTTAAAAATGTGTTAATTTTTTTTAAGGTCAAAAACTGCCTAGAATTCCCACAAGGTGATGAAATTGGTAAAAATCGTACGCCAAGCTATCAATATCCCTCCGATCACTTTTCATTGGTCTGTGACTTTGAACTGCTGGACAATACCGGCGAAAAATAAATTAATACCACGACGGCAAAGATTCAGGGGTGAAGGCTTTGCAGAGTTTCTTCGATAAGATTGGATTAACATTTCGAATTATTGAAATCCAATTATATTGTGATATTAGTTATTAGATATTCATATAAAAAAATAGTCAGATAAAGTTTAATAGATATAAGAAATCCATAATTTTTCTTATTAAAAATGTCTTACATGTTTACAAAAAAAAAAAAAAATATGAAAATGTGCGCCTCTTCAATATGTATAATGTGTTTTCTCAATTTTAAGTTCAGAAGAGATAAATGTTGTATTTTTTAAATAATTTTTGACTTAACACTCTGACAAAACTTTAAACTAAACACGTTAATTAAGGAGCAAATGTTAAATGCAATCATTGCAAAATACACACACACAGACACAAACATATATCCCAAGAAACAATTTTAGCTGTATTAATGCTTGAAAAGCGCTTTCGGAGCTAATCTTAGAGCTAGTTAATTCAAAAACACGCTCTAGATGCGCCTTTAGAGCAAGCATGGAGCCCACTTGCAGCTAATTCATTGAGTTTGAGAGCACTTTTTAGCTCCATAATAGTGCTTGTAAGTAGGTTTTGACAGCTAAAAGCTTTAATATACACTTTAAAACTGCCATAGAGCCGCGTGCTTTTACGTTTTTTATTAGTATTAGTAAATTAATACAAATCATACTATTGAACGCGAAAAGAAATTATTATTTGTGTTGGTAAATCATCTTAGCATCATAATTTATTTTCATAGAACAATGAGTAAAGGTAATAATTAAAAGCCATAATACGTTCAACATGGGAGAGATTTCTAAGTGCGATTTCATTTTTATCAGAAATGTTGATATTGTACTTCGAAATATTACAACGCCCTTCTTAAATAATTTGTTTTAAGTGGATGGTAATTTTTTTTTATTTCAATTTTTAACTTAATAAAATATTTATTTTGCTCGTGCACTTTTTTTTGGATAAGGCTTCTGTGTTTATCATGATTCTTTTAAAAATGGAGTCATCACAGCACTGTTAATAGTTTTCTTTTCCTGTTTTATAAAAATTCTTAAATATTCGCCATTTTGTTAAACACACATGAAAATATAGCTTGTAGCTCTTAAGTAAATCTTTAAAAAATTCTTTTGCTCTTAAAGAGCTATTTTAAAGGGTGCAGTATCAAAATGCTAACATGCTTTTCAACAGCTGATAAAAACATTACTATGGAGCAAATTTATCGAGCAGAAAGCTCTTAAATGTAACATATCTAAAGATTGTTAAGAAACTCCATTATAGAGCTAGATTTTTAAATTCGTTTACCAAGAGCTGCAATGTGTTTTGAAATAGAGCTAGGGCCGTGCATTTAACTCTCTCAGAGCTATTTAAGAACATATAAATAACATTTAGCTCCAACGATGTTACTTGGGATGTAATGTTAAATTATTTTTCTAAGTATTTTTTTTTTATTAAATTAACAAATTTTTGATAAATAATTCAATAAAATTGGTATGGCATTCTTAAAAATAGTAAATTTTTGGAATTTTGTATTCTTTTGATTTGAAGAAATGAAATAAATTTCGGAAGCTTGTTGTTGTATTTATTCCATGACACCTTATACCAGACAAAATTTGTATCTGTTTGTTGGGCCATCACCCCCTAAAACAATCCATAAACCGTCAGAGTTTTGGAATCCAGTGGCCGCTTTCCTGTATACCACTAGATATGCATATTTGTTATTATGTATTAAAATTGGAAATGAACAAAAAATTTTATATTTTTTTAAAACAATTCATTAAGTTTTCAGCACACTTTTTCGACTTTGAATAGAGCTTGAAAAAAAGTTTATTAACTTACGAGTATATGTAACTACAAAAACTTGCTTAAAGTTGAGCTAGAGAGACTTTATTGGAAGAAGTCGGTTTATTGATTGGATATTCTATTTTTTCCTTCTTCGAGGAATCTAAAACTGTAAGGCTAATAAGAGGGAGTAAATTAAAAACCGGAATTTATTAAGGAAAATTTCATACGATAATTTATATAAACTTTTGGCAAACGTCTCTAGTAATAAATATATTGTTGTCAACAGACCTTTATACTACTACAGCGCCATCTGTTGGAAAATTGCATATCTAATTTATGGAAGAAACAAAAAGCTCTTTTCCAATGTCAGATGTATTTCCCCTTATTCCAAACATCTAGAACATTCCAACACAAGAACTTTCGAGAACAACTAATTTGAGTATATAAGGGAGTGTTCACGGTGAGCGAGACACAGTTGATTTTTGATTACGGAAGTGTGCAAAACTCTGCTTATTGGATTGTGTAAAGTGTAAAACAAGTGTGATTTTAAATTGAATAAAGTATTTGAGTTGATTATAAATTGAGATTTATTGTTGTGATTTGGAAAGTAAAAATAAAGAATACTAGAAAGAGTAATAAGTTTTATTTAACGAACCTTAGCAAAAATATTACAATATGATATTAGCTGTTAAAAATGAATACTTACTTTCCAATGAAAACGCTCTCCAAAACATATTATCAACAATATACACTTAAAAAAATATGGATCGCAGCCCAAATATCGAGACGGAAATTGGAAAATAATGAGGATCGGGTAGCAAATTATCTTCTTATCGATACCGGAAGACCAGAGAATACGTACATATGATTTATCAGCTTCTACGAGTATATCAACGTCGTATAGAACCCCGTGACATAATAATGGTTGGAGCATTGGACTGTCATGCAGAAGGTCGTGGGGTCGATTCTCTGCCGCTGTATACTGCCTCTTAGAGGAATTGATAAGTCCTCCTAGAGTATCTTAGGGTACAAACAGAGTGGAGCGGAGAGCAAAGCTGCGAAATTCATCAGAGCAAAGAGCAAAGAGCTCGAGCAGCGAGCAAGGATGATGACTAGCCAGAGTGAGGAGCAAGGAGCAAGAGCAAAGTAGAAGAAAAGAAGCAGCATTATTCTTTTTCATTTAAATATTTGTATTTTTCAAATAAAAATGGATTCTAATAATTTGAAAACCCATTTTTAAGCATATGATATTTTCTGAAACCCGGAAACAGAAAATCATGTTAAGTTTCAAGCATATTTCCGAATGACCATGAAAATACGAGTATTCGGTTATTTACTTGACAAAATTCAAAACAAGCTTACGAAGAAGTGGACAGATTTCGTAGCAAACCCGATTCTAGTCAATAAAACATCTTGCAGTAACTTTAAATACAAAAAACAGTTCAAAATTTCACCACTTCTAGTTAAAAATCGCAGCGATGAGAGCGGAGAAATCAAACATGTTTGAAATCGCCGCTTTGCTCTCTTGACGGCTCTTTGCTCAATCTTCGAACTACGCTTCACTCTGTGTGCTACCCTTTCAATGCACGTGTTTGATTTCTCCGCTTTGCTCTTTGCTCGCTGCTTTTGCTCACTCGCTGCTCCACTCTGTTTGTACACTTAGGGTACAAACAGAGTGGAGCGGAGAGCAAAGCTGCAAAATTCATCAGAGCAAAGAGCAAAGAGCTCGAGCAGCGAGCAAGGATGATGACTAGCCAGAGTGAGGAGCAAGGAGCAAGAGCAAAGTAGAAGAAAACAAGCAAGAGATTATTCTTTTTCATTTAAATATTTGTATTTTTCAAATAAAAATGGGTTCTAATAATTTAAATCTGTACTTTATTGAAAACCCATTTTTAAGCATATGATATTTTCTGAAACGCGGAAACAGAAAATCATGTTAAGTTTCAAGCATATTTCCGAATGACCATGAAAATACGAGTATTCGGTTATTTACTTGACAAAATTCAAAACAAGCTTACGAAGAAGTGGACAGATTTCGTAGCAAACCCGATTCTAGTCAATAAAACATCTTGCAGTAACCTTAAATACAAAAAACAGTTCAAAATTTCACCACTTCTAATTAAAAATCGCAGCGATGAGAGCGGAGAAATCAAACCTGTTTGAAATCGCCGCTTTGCTCTCTTGACGGCTCTTTGCTCTATCTTCGAAATACGCTGCACTCTGTGTGCTACCCTTTCAATGCACGTGTTTGATTTCTTCGCTTTGCTCTTTGCTCGCTGCTTTTGCTCACTCGCTGCTCCACTCTGTTTGTACACTAAGTCATTAAAAGTGCCTTCCCATTAGACGTTCGGCAACACCAAAATTTTAACATCAACTTCAATAAGAGGAAGGTCAAGGAAGTCAATTACTGAGTGTTCGAAGTCCACACAAAAAAAAACCTAGAGATTGCTATTAAGTAGATACCTAAGCACTGAACATTTGTCTGATGACTTAAGGAGCATAAAAATACGAAAAGTGATATAAACACAGCAGTCTCTACTACAAGTCCGATGCGAGTCAAAAGAACAAGAGAAACATTCCTACTCCACAAAAAGGTCCTTTCAAGATTCAAGTATACAAATGATAACTCATTGGCTTTGCTTATAGATTTTCAATTATATATTTTTATAGAGGATATTGATGCTTCTATTGGAATCAAGGAGGCAGACAAAATAAGAAAACAAGAAATACAAAAGCATTTTCGCGATGAGCTTGGACTTAATGTAGATAAACCAAAACAAGTATTTGAAAACAATAAGTATAGAAATATCTCATTTTTTGAAGAATAAGAGGCAACAGCTCGTATAGCTGAAATCAGTAGAGAGGTTATATCGAAGCTTAGTTTAATACTTAATGAATTGAATTCGCGGAGAAATGATGAACCCAGACAAGTTTGTGTAGTACACCAAGCAGACTTATTAAAACTGAAGTAACAAAACAACTTTCACCTACTCTTCATAAAGTCTTGACACATAGTTAAAGTATCAATGAATATCAAGCATTACCACATAAAGAATTATCAGAAGAAGCCCAAGAAGAAGAAGGAAGAACCAGGAAAGAGAAAGACTAAAATAAATATAAATATCAGAAGCCTAGTAAAACGAAGACTTTTTCAACATGCTTGTAGCTTCATAGAAACCACTTATTTGTTCGGTAAGGCATGTCAGGAGTGAAAAAGTTCCAAAAATACGATAAATTCCAGAGATGATTAGTTTATTATAAATTACCCGGACTTTCACGAAAGTTTCCAAGAAATCTAGTTTTTATACATATATACATTGTTGGTCTGTTTTCTTTTTTCTCCACTGTCTTACTTTGAAATTTCCTATGTACTCTGATGTACAAGGTTAGGTTAGGTTGAAGTGGCTGCGAGTGCCGTAGCTGCCACACCTAGACCTAAGTTGGTACATTGTGACACCACATGAATCTAGAGATATTCTCCCTACCAATTCAATCATTTTGAGCTCCTTAGCGCGAGGGACTGAAAATATTAATATTAATAAGATCACTATAGATTTCTCACAGAAAAACCATACCAGAGCATTATATGGACATACATAGAAGATGAGGAAATGATTCCACCTCTTCCTCGTCCATATAGCTTCTTCAAAAATCCTTTTGAATAAACGCAAAGCCTCGTTGCGTTCTTGCCTATAAGGTACTCGTAGTGTCCGGTTATGGTACTAATTACGGAGCTGATATGCGATCCACACAAAGATATTAAATACTTAGGGCGTTTCAGATCAAGCATCGGGTAGATCTGTTTTGTCATCAGACATGATGCACGACTAAGCTTTTATATACAAAAAAGTTTTAAGCATTTTTAAGAAAATATGTTGATATGCCAACCTTAAGTGTTTATTATTGTTAGAATAAAAATTAAATTTCAAACAAAAATATTGGTCCGTTTTTGAATTATAAAAAAAAAAGAATTTTTAAAGTCAAAAAATATTTTTTTTTTAAGTTTTGAAATGCAATCTTTTTCAAACTTTGTAAGAGCTTTTCTATTCAAAATTTGATTAAAATCTGTTGAATAGTTATTGAGAAGAAAAATTTGCATGGAAAGTGACCTTATTTTGGTCTTAAAAAAACGTGTTTGGGGAAAAAAATTAACAATGCTATCTACCAAGTTTAAAGAAAATCGGTCGAGTCGTTTAGGCTGTAGTTAAACATACAGACAGACAGACGGAATTGCGAGACCCACTTTTTTTTTGCCTTTAGTCCACAAAAATTTATTGGCGTTTCGTCCCGGCGATCTCACATGGACTCATCAGTTGACTGTGAGGATATTGTCAATTCAATAATAGTGCTAAGTATTATAGACCGAGAGCCCACAGTAATTTTTGGGTGTGATTGATAACAAAAAATAATTAGCATAATTAGATAGGCCTTTAGTAGTTATTTACAAATGTGAACGTCTTGCATGCTCAAGTGGGAGCGATAGTGCATAAAAGTGCATCATATATGCCTGCAAGACGCGAAAAGAATAGCGTACTTCTTGCACGAAGAAGACCGACTTCAGAACGTCTTGGACCTCGATATTTGCAATCAGGACACTTAGCTCTTCATTTTGAAGTTATTTCAAATTTTGTATCACAATTTTTTAGACTTTGGAAAGAACTGCATGTCTGATGCACTCTTATGCACTATTGCTCCCACTAGAGCATGCAAGATGTTCACATTTGTAAATAACTACTAAAGGCCTATCTAATTATGCTAATTATTTTTTATTATCAATCACACCCAAAAATTGCTGTGGGCTCTTAGTCTATTATACTTGTCTGATTTATTTCAGTAGTTTTTAGAGTTTGTATTATAAAAACCTTCATATATCATCATAATGTCAATTTCATTCAAAATCTTGAGTTCGATTTTTTACGAATGCAAAACTGCAAGTAAATTATTTTTAATACAAAAATAATATATTTTAAATATGGTTGTTTTCCTCCACTGTTCCACTCGAATTAAATCTTAAGCACTTGGCTGTTACATTAATCAATAACGTTTCATTTTTTTTAACGTACAAATTTATTTCTACCCCTTTGGATAGGAAAGCTTTTTTAGCAGAAGTTTCTTGAATGAATAATGTATTGGGAGCATTTCACTGCGAGCTTGAGGTCTATAATGCCCCCACTTGAATATAGATGAGCTTGCTTATAGGGTGGACAACATTATCCTAGTGTGTGGTCCGGTGTTTCCTCATGCATGTTGCAGAATCTCATGTCGCACTGCTTACTAAACCAAGTTAACGTAGATGTCTTCTAAGTTTGCAGTGTCCAGTTATTATATCTGTTATTATTCTTAGGTTATTTCTACTTAAGTTAATGTAGTTTTCGAAACGTTGCTGCTTGTTGCCCAGTAGTAGTTTCGCCTGCCTTAACTTTGGGAGTTCTTTGCAATTCTTGGATCTGCTTGCCTCCTTTTCTTGTTAAATTTTATTTTTGATGGCATTTTCTCATATTCAGCCCTGTTAAAGAAGTTGATGCGCCTGTTTTTTTTTTGAAGATTCTCAAACGCCCTGTAAATAGTTTTTCTGAAATCTATCTTTTTCATTACATTTTCTGTAACCCCAATTCACATCTATTTTCCAGAATATGTGATTTAAATAGTATTATAGCAATAGTTTATTTGTACTCGGATGTAAAAAATAAAAAATTGTATACACCTCTCTGTAACCGCAGCCTAAACCGCTAAAGCGATTTTCTTCCAACTTAGTATTTAAGGTTCTTCAGTGATTCTCTATTTAAGTGTTCGATTTTGACCAAAATTTGTATACAGGAGCTCCTTATTTGAATTTAAAAAAAATATTGCTTATAAAAGTTTTCGAAAAAATAGTTTTCGGATTTTTCAAAACAAACAAATCTTTTTTTTCGAAAATTCAGTATTCTGAAAGCGAGTGAACGATTAGTTTTCGAAATTATTTACTAGAATATATTATTGTATACTTAAAATTAACATTAAAAATTTTGTTTAGAGAAAGTTTAAATAAATTTCTTATACAAGAAATTAACTTTATTATTAAAAGATTTTTTAAACTTTGTTTGCATTAATTCATAATTTTTTTAGAAATCAGAACATTATTTAATGCAATTCAAACGTTTTATCTAATTATATCCATATTTTTATATTTATAAGCGATTTTTAAATTCCTGCAGTCTTTTTTCACAAGAACAAGTACGTGCGATCCAGCCGTGCATTTTGTTTTACTTTATTAATAGACTTTTTAAATTTTTAAACTTAAAATATTTTGTTGTAAGACAAAAGATTGTCAAACAACATGTCAATTTTTTGTTTGACAATTCAAAAAATTTGTATAGCCTGGGAAATTCCCCTTAAGGAGGAACAAAATTCCACGATATCCTCATTCGTTTAAGAGGTATGATTTTTCCAACAATAAAAGTCAAAATGCGCCACTGTATCGCGATGATCTTTCATCGTCAGAATAGACCACTTTTCTTTCAAAAAGCGGGGATCGGAATAGCCATTTCCCCGTCGTACCCAATTAGTGTTTTTGTTTAAAACTTTTCTTGGAAGACTTTCCTATGTTGTACATCAAGAACACAGATGCCCGAAGGCACAAGGTCTAACCAACTTCGTGTTTGTCTTTACAACCTTACTTATGCCAAGAAAAACAATTCTCGGTAAGTTTTTAGATATTTAGTTCAGATTTTCTTCGTCCTCCAGACCTGCTACTTCTATTTTTAGTGATTACAAAACATTGCACTCCACAAGACTTGACAACACTTCCCTGATGAAACAAAAAGCTTCGTTATTTTTTAGTGAATGTCCAAAAATATAATTTAATTTGCTTAACTTTCATAAAATATTTACAATTTTTCGAACTTAAAAACTAAATTTTAGTTTTGATTGTGTACAAATTTCTTTTTACAAATGCAAAATTTTTAAAACTATTTTTGAGTATCAAAATATTATTTTTTTTTGTTCTTATAAATAGTAAATAATATTGCCTTATTTGTTATCTGGAGCGTCTGCAACTCCAAATGAAGATATGAAGACATTCACAACTGTGATAATGAATATTCCAATAATTGTCATATTACTTATTCGGTTTGCTTTGCATATTTCCCGTTCGTCCTTGATGTTGTATTGACTGTTGAGAATCAGACCAACACCAACTGCCACCTTTAAAAAATAAAAGTTTTTTAGTTTATAAATTTTCAAGAGAATTCTCTAAGTAAGCTTACTTGAAAAACTATACTCAAACAGATGAATATCAAACTTGGATAAAAATACGGATGTCTATTGTATGACTCTAAAACGTATCGCAATTGATTTGCATTTGCGGAGAGCAGAGCTAAGTCCATCATGCCTTGAGCAAGGGTTTTTTTGTGCTGGTATGCATTTACATCTGGGACTTGAGTTTCGATGCCATCGATCATAATAGTTTTTGGGCCATTAAATACGGAGGGTGAAATACTTGGTCGACGTCTTGGTGCATCATCAGTTTCATCCTTGTTGGGCGTTAATCCACCATTTGGTGTTGTGGGACCATTTCTTTTATTTGAATCATCTGCAGACAATAGTCCATCATCAACTCCTTCGGATGGGTCTAAAATATCAGGTCTATCGTCGTTTTCTTCAGCTTCAGAAACTGCAAGGTTAAGAGAATATTTAGAAATGATTCAAAAATTTTAGACTAATAGTGAAAAAGTAAAATGAGATTCCTGAAATTTTCGATTCCCAAACCATTTTTTGGTTTCCAAACCATGTGGTCATAGCAACATTAACAATTTAAACCTTTAAACTCCATATTCATGTTTTGGCAACCACTGACTTCTGAACTTCTACTGTCACAACACAGATGTGTGGTGTGAAGTGTGGTTTTGGGAGAGACTTTTTTTATAAATCGTTAAGCATGTCTATGTCATGCGTTCCATGCTACACAATTGTCTCTATTACTTTCGCAGCTGACATCTTTGCTTTCCTGATTGAGTAGCAAATATTCAAAAACAACAGTCACTTCTTCTACTACTCTTATATGTACCACAGAACATTATGTCATCATTAATAATATTATTTCAACCTGAAAGTCATCACCAGCCGATCGCCAGCAAATTTTGAATGTGATCAATATAACTCACATTCATAAGGAGCTCGTGACGTTACCGAAAAATATAACAGTTTTCATTCAGTTTTGAACCAAATAAGCATAATAGGAAATGTTTTCGCAGACGAAAACCACCAGTCGTTCAGCAACGTTTTGGTCAGTATAAATGAATTGCCACCAGGGGCTTTGTACCTGCCGATCTACCAGAGCGTTTTGCTTGCCGTTTGCTTTATAGCTACTGATCTATCAGAGCGTTTAGCCTACTGTTTCAGTGCCACCAGGGGCGTAGTACCTGCTAATGTACCAGAGCGTTTAGCCTGTTGTTAGAATTGCTAGAATTACTAGAAGCCAGTTTTCCTGAATATCAAGTGTGAATTCAAGTTAAGTAAACCATCAGACCAAGATGCAGAAATGCATTTCATCAGAAACCAGATTCCAAGACCGAAAGAAGAAGTATAAGAATACCCCTAAGCGGAAACCACACTTACCGGAAAAGATCCATCTTTGAAGTATTTGAACAAGAGTTTTTTCCTAATAAAGATTTTGTTATAAGGTTTGAAAGACCTTTTATCTGAAGTTTATGTTTCTTTAGAAAGACCATAGCGAGACCGACGAGCAAAACCTCAGCTGGCAAACAAAAAGCACATCACAAGGGCTAAACGATTTGATACAGTTAACTAATTTTTTATCATATTTTTAAGAACTCTTCACATGTGAGCGATCAACCATCAAAAATTAAGAATAAAAAACGAATGAGATTTAAAACATTCATAAGCCTTGGTTCTTCACAAAAACTAGAAAAAATGGTAGAAAACTTATTGAATGTTAACATAATGTTAATGTTTACATACTTAAACTTGCGCTCTAATGGCTAAAATAAGAGAAATATGAAAAAATAAATTGTTCGTCAAGAATTCCAATCTGATTGCTACAAACTATCAAAGACTATTCGCGTTCCACATACCATCCAAACTACAACGTCATTTGTGACGAATAAGTCGGTATTTGCAAACGAAAAGTCAAAATGGACGAATGTACGTTCATTCGTCGCGTCGGTTGTTAGTCGCTGTCATATGAATAGTTCTTTGGAGTTACTACTTTCGTTTATTTTATTCTCTCTTGTTGATGTTCAAATATAGTTTTGGGATTATTTTAAGGACTTACCTGGTTTTAATGACATTGCACAGTGGTTTCGCCCATACGACAAAAATAAAAAATTAAAGCAATTGTTTTTTTGTTTTAAGTGTATTTTTCTAATAGATTACGGTTCAATATTTACCGTTGCAAGTATTTTGACATGCATGTTACGTGTTATCTGTTTTATTTTCGCTTTCAAAGTGAGCCAAATATTTAATTTTTTGTGAAAATAAATTTAAATAATTGTGAGTAGTTTGAAGTGAATTTTTTAAAATAAAAGTTATATTATTGCAATTTTTTCGCAATGGAATTACAAAAGTAAGGTGTTTAGAGTATTTTATTAATTTGTTGTCAATATTTGGATGTTTTGTTTATAATTAATATTAGTAAAACCGTGTACCATTTTAGTGTTTTTTGTCATTTTGTTCAATGTTTAAATAAAGTTTTAATATAGTAATTAGCCACACATAGCGGTAACAGTCCTTGTGTTATATAGAGTGAATAGTCAGCTTTTAGAAAAACCTTATCTTGGCACCCACAATCACCCACAACCAGCACAATTAATGCTTTAGTTTCACGGTTTTGAGCAAAAACGATTTCTTTTTTCTATACAAATTTTCTTTAGGGACGAAGTATTTTTGGTTGGTATCAAGAAAGAACATCTGCGAAATTTGGTCAACGAAAAACGGTGAGTTGGGTGAAAAAAACGCAGGTTTTCAATACCGTTATGGATAATATAAGTTAGGGATGGGAAAAACCGGACGGTTAAAACCGAAACCGGTTATTTTGTTTCAATTTACCCGGTTTTCACCGGAAATTTTTTTAATCTCGCTTAAAACCGGTGTTTTTTTTTTAAATCCAATAACCGGGAAACCGGTTATTTACTTTGGTACCACATAAATAAAAAAGTGTAGAAAACGTCTTTGAAACTAAATCTCCTTGTCTCATAAGAACTGCCCTTGTGTGCAACATGCGTTATTCACCACTTCCATCTTTTCTTTTTTATAGTGAATAAGTGTAGTAGTAGGAAAGTGAAATCGTTTTAAACTAAACACTATCGCAAAATTGCGTTGTATTGTTTTGTATACGAGTATTATTGTGTAAATGTAATAGTGTGGAAAAAATACCGTGTACGCTTTAGGAAATTCTACATTTACATTCTACATTCTACAAATGTAACCATGTAAGTAGGCGTGTCAGTGGGCTGAAATTTTCTTTAGTGATTTCTTACGATGTGTTATATCATATCTGAAAGTTTCTTTACAATCGGACATGTGGTTCGAAAGTTATTGAATTATGACGTCGTCTCCATACAACCCAAACCACTGTGCATTGGCGCGAAATTTAATTGAATTAGTAGGATGTTAAAGCTGTTTTAGTATGAAACTAGGTTAAATCAAATATTGTGCAAATTTTAATCGAATATAGCATACTACTTTCTCTACACTTTTATTAAAGCTAAAATCATCGGATACCTATTTTATTTTTTTTAGTATCGTGCTATTTGCAAACGCCACAAAAGGTCTGTTTACTTATGTAATTTTTCCACGAACTGTCATTATTTTAGGTGAGTTCAGAAGCAAGTTTATTAATAAAATCGCTTTAATACGATACTAGTTAGAAAATGGTTAAAAATAAATTAGTAAACTACTTTTAAGTTAGCAAATTGTTAAGTTGCATCATACTAATACCTTAATAATAGGCTGTTTAAAATTTTGCGCAATTGTTGCCATCCTTAGGTAAAATTTGACAATTTATGACTTCACAAATAAAAGACGAATTCAATTTTAGTCTTTATAGATTATTTTACTCAAAATGTCACACTAAGGACCTAAAATTTTTCTTTTCCGCAGCAATAAATAAAATCTTCAACGAATTTCTGCCTTATTTTTAATAGACCAATTGGTCTTATTAAAAAATAAACTTAAATCCAAATTCTACTTTAACTCAACGAATGAATCTATAGGCGTATTTTATTGGTAATGTATACATAGTGCAGCAATGGAAGTCCGAATAAAATGCTTTTTTGACTGCATATACACTTTTACTTTAAATTTTAAAGTTGGTATGCTTTACATTTATAGATACCCGTGTCAAAATCAGCTGATTTGGAACAGAAGTAAAATAAATATGTCATTTCTTACAAAAATAATACAAATTGAAATGAATAAAGATCCAAAACAGAAAAGGTCTATACATATTTTCTGAGTTTCTTTTAACAAATCATATTAATTTAGTAGATATTTCAGACTCATTAAGTGAACAAAGTAAAAGGAAACGAAAACCAAAAATGAAATATATACCTACGAATAAACAATCCACTTTTGAATAAGCTAAGGGATGCGTTGGAAAAGTATACGTTTTGATGAGGTTTATGCTGAATTAACATCACTGAAAAATTTGTTGTCAAACAAGTGGCAAAATTATTAATAAAATCAAATCTCAATGGCATGTATGTACACAAAGTCAAATTAAGGGCTCGGTGTCAGAAAAAAATCATTTTCATGTCCTTTTTAATCGTTTGGCATCGCAGCCATCCTTCGATGATTTTCATACTCTCACGTCACAGATAGAGAACATACACACGCATTAAGAGGCAAAATTTTGACCATTGACAATTAACGTTTACCGTCTAATCGTAAATTAATATTTCAAACCACATAATTTTGCTCTTGTGAAAATTTACCATAAAATGAACAAATATCACCGAACACATTCTCGAATAATCAAAATCTGTCAACCTCACGAAAAATTAAACTTTTGCAACCAATTTGAGTGTCACTGTAATCCAGATGCTCCAAAACTTTATCAGCACTATTATGTGCACTCTTAGGCTCGTATTCACCGAGCGCTCCTAAACGGCTCTTAACTTTACGAGGCTCTTAACTTGAAATTTCTGTGGGGTATTCACCAACCGCTCGCAGGTGTTTTTCGAAGTTCGAAAATGAGAGCCACTCTCTCTTGTTCAGGCATACCCAAACTGTGAAATGTTGTGGAATGTTGGTCTTGACAGCAAATGGATACTCTTCTACTTGGCATTGCTCACATGAATTTGAGTCAAATGCGTGCGTGGCACACGCACAAGCGAACAAACTTTCGAAGAGAGCGCTCGTAAGTTAGGAGTGGTCGGGACCACTCCTAACTTCTAAGAGCGCTCGTAGATCTTCACTAATATTGCTTGGTGAATAGGTTTATGAGCTTCTTAAGTTATGAGCGCTCGGTGAATACCGGCCTTATTACTGCCTAGTTTATACGCACTATTCCTTTGTTGTTGTTTACTGTGTAAAATTTTACTGCGCTGCCTATACATTTCCCAACAAAAAACGACTTATAGTTGAAATCAGTTTGTTACTTACTATCGATAGTTGAAATCTTTCGATAAAGCCCATCACAAGTTTTAATATTTCTGATATTAACCAAATCATTTAACATTTAGGCTCGTATTCACCGAGCGCTCCTAAACGGCTCTTAACTTTACGAGGCTCTTAACTTGAAATTTCTGTGGGGTATTCACCAACCACTCGCAAGTGTTTTTCGAAGTTCGAAAATGAGAGCCACTCTCTCTTGTTCAGGCATACCCAAACTGTGAAATGTTGTGGAATGTTGGTCTTGACAGCAAATGGATACTCTTCTACTTGGCATTGCTCACATGGATTCGAGTCAAATGCGTGCGTGGCACATGCACAAGCAAACAAACTTTCGAAGAGAGCGCTCGTAAGTTAGGAGTGGTTGGGACCACTCCTAACTTTTAAGAGCGCTCGTAGATCTTCACTAATATTGCTTGGTGAATAGGTTTATGAGCTTCTTAAGTTATGAGCGCTCGGTGAATACCGGCCTTAGTGAGGCTGAATGTTATAATGAATTCATATATGAAAAAAAAAATATAGTTAATGCGAACATCAGAATTATTGATCTATTTACCTGCTCTTATTACCCTTTTTCTGGGCCCAGGAGATCCGCTGGAAGATCTGTCTCTCGAATTCGACTGCAAATAGAAAAAAATATATTATCAAATTAGATAAATTTAAAAAATGAAAATGTTTAAAAAGAGTTGAAGCTATCGGCTTATTAAACTTATTTTAAATTGAATTTGAAAAGAGGGAGGTCTACACCAGCCACAGAAATCTGCATTATAAAGTACACACCAAAAAAACATTCTGGAGTGATGGGATAAAAAATTCAAATAATTTCTAAAACATCACCCCGAAAAAAAATTTTAAAACAAAATGCTTTACTAATGCAAGAAAAACTTTTTACTCGCTAGTTTTGGACAGGTAAATTATAAATACATTTTATAGTACATTTTATAGTCTATGGCAAACATACGAGTATATGGGTGATTCTACAAACAATGGAATAAAATGATACAAATTTCGGCACGACATTTTTGGATTCCAAAAGTCGTAAGAGTTGTGCTAGATGATCATTAGAACGTCCCTTTGCGTTGTTGAAAGCGGCCAGTTAAAAAAATAAAAAATGACGATTTTAAGGACATTTTTTGAAAAAGGATGTTCAGGGTACTGAGTTTTTTTTTAAGGGAACTGAATAAATCTTTATTTTTTTTCTTATTTTCTCTTGGGTACATATTGAAATATAGAAATTAAATTTAATTATTCTTCATAAACATAAAAATTCATGGTAAATAAATATTATTTAGCATTTTATTAAGAGAATATAATATATTATAATTAAATATTTTTTTTTTCTAAGAATCAATTTAAAATAAATTATATTCTTTTTAAAAATTTTAAAAATTTTAAAAATATTTCGCAATGAAGTTCGAAGTTCAATATAACTAAAAATTTCTCAGGTTTCTGAATAAAATATTATTTGCTCATTTATTAACCAGGGGACTGAGGTTTTTCATGGTTTTTGCGCAAAAAAAGTATTGAGGTCTTACTTTAAAAAATAAAAATATATATATAATATTACAGTTTTATTAAACCTATATATACTTCTAACAAATGTGCCTTCTTACATACAAATTTGTTTTGTAAAACCTCACCAGAGGACTGATAATCTAAAGGGACAATCCACGACTTCTTGCACAAATGCCTTTTTCACAATACTAACAAAAGAAACAGAATCGATTTGCACCACAATTTTATTGTAAGGAGATTTGGTACTTTAAATTGCCAGTGCTGGAAATTCGATCGATATCCTAGTTATTGATTTGTTCGACTGTTTCAATATGCCAGGGGACTGATACAAAAAGCGGGGGACAAAGTTTAATTATGTTTTTTTGTAATAAAATAAATTACTAAAAAATATATATCTATTTCGTAGCAAAGATGTGTTATTTTCCGTAACTTTGGTGCAATTCATCTAAGTATGAGACCTGAAATAACAGAACGGTAATAATTTTTCTTTGCGAAAACGCACTGGGGACACGTTAGGAGACTGAGAATCAGACACTTTGAAGAATTTTTTGAGCAAGATAAAATAAGGTCAACCTAATAATATTATTGTTAGGCCAGGTAGATATTAACAAGATTTAATTTTATAAAAAAAAATCTGATTAAATACTTGAACGGATTTTAAAATATTTCTTGGGCCACCGAAAATTCCATCGTTTGTAGAATCACACATATAAAAACTAAGAAAACAAATATTCTTTTCATCACAGTAAAGTTAAAATTGAATCAATATACAAATTACGTATATGAAATTGTCTCTAATGGAACCTCAGCTAAATATGCAATTGAAAATGAGTCACTAAAAAACAACAAAAGATTAAGTCATTTAAATCAAAAGCCATTAGAATTAAAGGTAGTTTATAGGATTATAGTTTACATCATCCCTCGTTTGCATATTTAAAGAAATTTCTTTTGAATTCGTTAAGCTATTTAATTATTTTTATTTATACAATCAGACACGCAATGCTTTGCAGAAAAATTTTAATTATTCTTAGGAACTTTTTCATAGAAATGCAATTGTATTGCAAATACAGCGGTATCGAATATCTCCATTAATTTTAATGTATGTACTCATTATAAGAACTTTTATGTATTATATTTGTTGTTGCAATAAGTGTAGATCGTCATCAAAATAAAATGCACCACTGGGTCGCAAGAACTTTCACTTACTTATATTTAATAGACTAAGAATTAAAAAAAAAAAGAATGTTATTAGAAAAAAATTTTCGTAAGCATAAAATTCTAGTTGGAACTTAAAAAAAAACGATAGCCATGTAATGTAATTTCTAATCCAAAAAACTTCATAAAAATCCATTATGTACGTAATTAGAAAGTCAAAATTGAATATAATTATTATATGGTAAGCGAAACAGAAGAATCTTCTCGAAATTATAAGCCTTGTTTTCGAGATAAGTACGATTTTCGAAAACCATTTTTAACATTTCTATGGTGAATACGGAATTTAAAAACAAAATTGATTAATTTCTTAAACTGCAAAAAAAAAATCTAATTTTAAATTCTAATTCTGTTACTGTAAAATATTCCGTAACAAGAATCATTCTTTCGGTCCCCTATCCTTATTCCTTTCTTTTAATAGCTTTCTTGAAACAGGTGTTTCTTTCAACTTACTGAGAGAGAGAAGGTCCATGGTCCATCAGCCATCGGTTCACTCGCTCAGTAACTTGAAGAAGCAAAATATCAGCGTGTTCAATTTTAAAACTTAATGGACGACAGACGGGTGGTCTGTTCAAATTGCCATTGCTAGTGACAGTTGGTCACAGAAACAGACGGGGCGGCGGCGGTCTGTGTTAAATTTGCACAAAAAGTAACATTGGTGAAGTTTTGTTCCCAAATGTTGAAGTTACTCCTGGTGAGAATGGCTGCGTGCCCAACCTAAACCAACCTAAACATGTAAAAGATGGAACGTTAACGGCTAGTCCCTATAATTCCCCAAATCTGCGCAAAAACCCAACGAATCAAGTAAATTCGCGATGTAGAAAATTACCACCAACTTCCTCTAAATAGTATTTTTTAAATTATAGCAACTTTCTTTGCACGGGTTTTCCAGTGTTTCTTACCGGGTTTTATGTTAGAAAAATTGAGTTCCTTTTTTTTTGGTTTTCAGAAAATTTTGTTTAAAAACTTGTATGGGGATGTTAGGTATGGCTGAATGCACCCATTGAATTGCCCGCCACTGGAAAGTCATACCGGAGGTCGGCGAATTCAATGCTGATGACTGTGCATAAAGCTGGGTGTAAAGTGCGAGTACGAGAAGGCTGATGGGTTCCAACCAGCGCTACCACTTCCGGAAAAAAAGTCGAAGTAGATTTGAAGAAAAAAGTGAAGTAAATTGAGAAAAATCGAAGTAGATTTCAAAGTGACTTTTTACTTGCTTTTAGAAAAAATAATGCATACAAAAATTTTTTTTCTTAAATGAATGTTATTAAATACTTAAAAAATTGTCACTACATTTCTTTTAATTTTAAAGAAATTTCGTATACAATTAGTATAGTTAGTATTGTATTGATGTTATTTTATTTTATGATAATTATGGGGCTACATATTACTACTAAGAATGAAATAGAGAAAAAGAAGTAGATTTGGGCCTTATTTTGTAAAATTGAAGTAGATTGAAACAGAGATTTTTAAATTGAAGTAGATTTCAGTATTTTGATGATGGTGCGAAGTAGGAAGTAGATTTTGAAATATTTTGAAAAAAAGGAGTAGATCTACTTCAATTGAAGTAAAGTGGTACCACTGGTTCCAACTGCGTTGGCGCACTCTCGCCAATGTGCTGAGTGTTGCTGATAAATGACGCGATCGAAGCCCACGTCACTGATTGGCGGAAAGCACTGGGTTTTAAAAAGAGAAGAGGTCTTCCAGGCAAGGTGAAAGCCTGGAAGGACACTTCTTTACGGAGATTCAAGCTAACAAGAGCAAATAAAGATTATAAGGAACAAAGTTTTTTTTTGAAAACAGAAAAAAAAAAGGAAAAGAAAAGGAAATTTTATTTTGAAATAAAAAGGAGTTTTATTTTCAAATAAGAGAAGAAAGATTAAAGGATTAAGAGTTGAAGAAACACAGGAGGATTTTGGCAGAGAAAAGTTGAAGTTAACTCGAAGGATATAGCGAGGAATTTGGTGGTATAGCAATACAAAAGCTAAGTATAGTGGTTTTATTATTGTTATTTAAAATTTTATTGTCGGTCGATAATTTCATTTGAAAGTTCATTTTAATATTCGTTTGGTTTTTGTCCTCGAAAAATTCCGATATTACGGAACGCGCGACCCGTTTTTTCTAACACCGTTTGTGCTTTCGGGACCGAGCGTTAACGGTCCATTTTGAATATTTATTTTCTTGTTGTGCTAATTGCTTAAAAGATCTTGGGTTTTAGCCCTCCTTAATTGCAAGGTTTCCCAAGCAATTGAATAAAACTTTAAAATTCCCATTCGGAATCATAAACTTAAATCTTTTATTTAAAAATATCTTTCACCGTCGGTTTCGCTCCAAAGGTTTGTGATTTCCTTATCTTCAAAAAAAATCACTGGCGCCCTTTTTCATTTTTCAGCTACGCCTCTGCGTTGATTGAAAATAAATAATTTCACCTTTTTTATTATATTAATAAATCATCATCATCAAAATAATTCGCGAACCCACCCCCTTGCTGAGCCTAGTCGTGGTGGTAGCATACATTGTTGCTATCAGTTGCAATTTTTTTTGCTGAACTTGTCTGTCGATAGTTTGACAGTTCGTCATCGGTTTCTTTCAGTTTCATCTTACTAGTTGTTGTTCGGTAGCGTCTTGGTTCTTTCGGGTCATTTTCTTTGACCTTTTTCATTAATAATATAATTTCTAATTCGCGAATTAAAATTGTAATAATTCTAATTTTGCAATGTTTCTGTGATTCCGATACCGATTGAGAAAGAGTCTCTGTTTCTCAAGCATGTACATAAAGAGTTCGTCTTCTTGTGTCAATTAAATTTAAATAATGCGAAAAGTTTCGATCAACGAGGTTGTTGTTCAATTAATTTAAATACATGAAACGCAAAAAGATTTGTGGGATCGTTCTTATGAACATCTTAAAAATATAAAACAAAAAAAAATCTTTTCGTTTTCTACTTGCTATAGATGTACTATAAGACAAGTTTCGCATTTGGAAAAAATCGAACTTCAGATTTTGATCAATTTGACATGAAGATGATAGAGAAATCGAAGAAAGTGGGTCCCACAATTCCATCTGTCTCTATGCCTGTTGTTAACTGCAAAAAAGTAGTGCTCATCTGTTCATCTATGAAAGAATATTGCAGATCGAGCTAGAACATAAACGGGTGGACCAAATTGCTTCAAATTTAGTAATAGAGGATAAATTCAAATGTTTATTTTATATCATTTGGAACGGGAAAATTCAATAAAAACCGTCTAAAAATCTTGAAGATTCATCATACAAAAACGTTGATTTGATGCAAACATACCATAAGCTTTTAATTGGCTTGATCCACAAGAGCAAGTTCGATTAATTCATGCCAATATTTGTTTTTACCAAAAATTTGGTCGGATATTATCTTCAGTTTTGAGCTTTAAACCATGATTATCCGGCCTTTAGAACTTGGATTAAGAACTTTGTAAGGTAACCTAATCAATTGGGTGTGGAGTTTTTGCAAATTATTTGAGTTTAATTTAAGTATTTGACTGATTGAAAGCGACTATTGAAAGCGTTCACGGATTCATGAATTGAGTATATATTTTTTTCAGCCATTAACAATATGCATCTATCATTCATTCAAACATATAAACCTACCCCTTTAATAAATACAATCGACTGACACATGATCTTGTGTCGTGCAAATCTGTGGAACAAAACCGATACTTTGTAATTTATTAACTCTACGCTTATAACTATATAACTAGTAAATCTGAATAAAATGCGCAACTGATCGCACGAACATGCATAAAACATGAATATGTAATTAGAGAGAATCTAAAAAAGCAGGAAATTCGTGCGTTAAATTGCTAAAACAACTCCTTAAAAAATATTAAACTCAAAACAATATTCGTAAATGCCATATCTGATCTCCTGAAAAATTATATATGTTTGCAAAATACATTTCTAAAATCGTTGGAGCTTTATTCTTAAAAATCGATTTTTTATATTATAAACTATAAAATTCAATAATATAATTTTTCCTTGCACTTGCATATGTAGGCCGTACCTAATATTACAATAGCCCAACTGTCGTACCTGGGCGAAACGCATTTGGACTAGAGGTCACAAAACGCTTTCAATTGATTCATACACAGAATTCTTTTTTATCAAAATCGTTATAGCCATCAAGGCTGAATATCATGGCCGAAAATCTATACATTTGATTCAATTGTGAGCCACAAGCCAACATGAAATTCGTGTTGACTTCTGACCCAGCCCTTATGGGCTTATTAACTGTCTTTTAAGAATAGATACGTGTATAGCAATGGCTAAGTTCTTTCATATTTTTACTTTAAACAAAAAAAAATCACTAGATAAATAAATAAGTGGCCAACGGTTCGTAGAGAGTTATACAATAGAATAGTTTATTACTTGCGATATAGGTACTATAGAGCAAGTTCTGCATTTGTAAAAAAAATCGAACTCGAGATTTTGATCAAAGTTGACATTACGATGATAGCGAAGACGAATAAAGTGGGTCCGGCAATTCCGTCTGTCTGTCTGTCAGATCTAGAGCCTAAGCCACTGGACCTTTTTTCTTCAAACTCGGTAGTTATGGGTCTTCGGTGATTCCCTAGAGGGGAAATTGAAATTTTTTTTTTAGCTCTAATACTAACGGTACCCCCCATACACCCGTAATGCAAAATCTTATTTATCTCGAAAACGGCTCTAACGATTTTGATAAAAAAAAAAATAGGTGTGATATTATGGACATGGACTACGTTTTGGTAAAAAAAAAATTTGGGGCAAAATGTTATTAACGGTATCTGTCATAGAACCGTTTTTTTGATTTTCGACTTTCTCATTAACGGCTCTAACGATTTTAACCAAAAATTTTCAGCAGGAGTCCCCCTAAGTTTAAAATAATATTGTATATAAAAATATTCAAAAAATTATTTGTTGGGTTTTATTGAAAAAAATTTTTTTTTGCAAAATCAATATCTTCAAAACCTATGAACGATTATTTTTTGAAATTATTTCCAAAAATCAATATTATTAAATACTTAAAATTCGCATCGCACATTTTTTTCTTGAAAAATTTTAAAGAAATTTCTTATATAAAAAATATATTTATTTAATAATAAAATGATTTTTTAAAGTTTGTTTGCATAAATTCATACTTTTCTAGAAATCAGACGGCAATTTAATTTTAAATTCATGTTTTATATTTATAAAATGGATCTTAAATTCCTAAGTAATTTACATAAGAGCAAGTTCGTGCGATCCAGTCGTGCATTTTATTTTTAACCGCAACGGGGTTTCCTTTACAAAAGAATAACAAATATTTATAGATACACAACACATTTGCTTTTTTATTGTATGAGCATGAAATTTATAAAAACAACTGTGGTTTTATGACCCATTTCATTTCTAATAATTATTATTATTATTTCCGATTTTTGTGACTAGTAATTTCAAGTTTATTTGGAGGTTTCAAAAGGTAAAACCGATGCAAAATAAATTTTCGGTTGACCAAACTCCATTCGATTACAAACAATTTCAACAACGGTCATTGCGATGTTAACAATGGACAGTTTGAATGTGCATTAAAATTTTTGTTCGTCTACTATCCTTTACTGTACATTGTTTTCTCCAAAGATAGTTAATAATGAGTATTTTTTTAAGTAAAACTTTTTTTCTGTACCATTTTGGAGAATATGGAAAAGAAAAAATAGTTCTATGAGATATACCATTAATAAAGCAATATTTTGAAATTTTCCCCACCATAACATAAAAGCTTTCTTGGTAGATGCTATTTCGTAGAGATCGGTCAAAAGCAGTGCGATAGCAGAAAGCAAAGAATAAAGATCACTTTAAACTAAAGACTTGTGTTTTTCATTGCTCCCTCTGAAAATAAGTAGGCAAAGCTAACTCACGCAGAAATAATTGCAAGGCTTCTTTTTTAAGTCGTCCCTTTATAATCGTAGTGACATGTTGGATCAAAATCTTACTTTACGAATCCATAACTTGCAATATAGCACCTACATATGCACATACATACATAAATGTACATTATGTATATATCGTACATCGGAACTTACAATGTTTTCAAAAATATCAGTTTTTCAAAAACAAGCTTTTGTAAAATCAGTTTTTCGAAATTATTTCCTTAAAAGTTCTGCTTAAAATTATTATACCGTTAGAACTTTTAGATTCTGTATGCTCCACGAAAAGCAATGAATACAAAAATCTAACCTTTACGTATTTTTTGTATCAAAAGACGTGAGGACTAATCTCATAATTCGGTACGAATTATCATACCTGAAACATATAAAAATATCTCCAATCCAATAAAACAAATAAAATATGGGGGGTTGACAGATTAGAGTCACATTATTATTCAGCGACATTATTATTCTTGAAGGAACAAATATTTTGTAAAGCAAAAAAAATCATTTTATTATTAAGTTAATTATTTATATGATAAATTTCTTTAAATTACTTCTAAAAAAAGAAGAACCTTAAATATCAAGTTTGAAGAAAATCGCTTCAACGGCTTAGACTGTAGGTCGAGGGACAGACATACGAGTACAAGCAAACGTAATTATGGGGTCCACGTTTTTGTGTTCTCTTTCATCGTAATCTCAACTTTGATAAAAGTCTTGGGTTAGGTACGATATCGCGCTTTTTATAATCCCGTTTTTTAAAACCCCGTTTTTATAATCCCGTTTTTTTATAATCCTGTTTCTTATAATCCCGCTTTTTAAAAACCCCGCTTTTTTAAAATCCCGCTTTTTAAAATCCCGTCCCTTATAATCCCTTTTTTTATAATCCCGTTTCTTATAACGACGTATAAACAGTGAGGTATGTCTAAAAAACGGGACAAGCGGTATAAGACGGGATTTTAAAAAGCGGGATCATAATAGAACGGTGAATAAATGGGATATTAAAAAGTGGTATTTTAAAAAATCCGTATTATAGAGGACGGTATTTTAAAACTTTTTTTGCGGGATTTTTGAAAAACGGGATTATAAAAAGCGGGATTACGTTACGCTCCCGAAAAAGAATACCCAATTCGATTTTTTTTTCTAAAGCAAAACTTGCATACAGTGCCTAATTGCCGTTCTGTGTTTTTCTTGTATAGCTGAATTAACTAAAATTGATACGGCATATTCATTCAAAAATCGTCTCGGACAAATCAACCTCGCTTTTTGGATGACTTATTCCCAGAGTTAATAAAGTATTTTTAGATTCTCATAAAAATAAAACACCAGCACTGCAAAGTTATTACTGTGCCAACCCTATCGCATCTCGCATCACACTTTGCACTGCTTCTCGTCGTATCACTTTTCGCATTGCATTTATTTTCGAACTACTAATGAGTTAAAGTAAGGAAACCATATTTTATAATTAAAGAAGAAAAAAAAAATAAGTAACAACTGAGAAAAAAAAACATTTCTGGGGAGATTACAAATATAGGTGTGTAGGTACATAAATAAAAAAAAGTATAATTATATTTAATACAGTTCAATAATTACAGAAGCAAATGCTTTTATTACGCCAAGATCAGAGTTTTCCAGTGCATTTTTTAAAGTACTAACAATTCTAGTGCCGTTTTGTCCATTTCTTACAGCCATTTTATTTTTATCTTCGACTTTAAGTTCACCAAACCAGTTCATTTACAATTTATTTCAATTATGGCATTACCCTTTTGATCCAATTAGACGACAAAAAAAAAAACGCAGCCAGCAACAAAGACGGAAATCTTATGCAAAACAAGAATTATCGACTTGCAGATTTATTCAATGAAATTTTGCGAAACGACTAATGCGAAACGATTTAAATTTAATAATTTCAGAGTAAGAGTTGCGAAATGAGTTTTATCAGAGCAAATTTAGATTCAAATTATGAAAATGGAAAATAATCGTACAGACGTGATTGACAATGGATGAAAATATAACGACAAAATTATGCCAAAGCCTTGAATTTGGAATTCTTTTACTCATTCAAAATCGAAAATTCCAAACATGGATTAACACACCTTTTTCAATTCAACATTGTAAGATCATTGAGGAGGTCAAGTCATGACAGAATTATTTTCTAAAGGAAGTCATGAAATATCGACTATAGGTTATCTAGTTGTGCAAAGACTTGACAGAGATAGATAATGTAGTATAATGTATGTGTACATATATTTAAATGCCGTCATGCGAATTGTATTGAATCAGAAATCATTTGCATGATAATCCCTCGATCGGAATAGAATTCCATTAAATATGAGATAATTGATTCGGAATATTTTTGTGATTATTTTAAAACAGATGCAAACATCAATTTTAAAATTTTGTGATCTTTATATTAATTCAGCTTCAACATTTTTAAGATCAAAAGAACACGAAGCGTTTCAGCTGATATCTATATTCTTAATTTATTTAGTCACAGCATCAATTAGTAATGGAATAAGTCGCATCATCTCTATGCTTCACACGATCACTGATATTTCAATTATCTTCTATAAGCAGCGGGGAAAAACTTTAAAATATATATTCTTACCTACATAGTATGTGTAACAATTAAGTACAATTGAGAAGATACTATATAAATTTCTTAAGTTATCAAATTGTTAATTAAAAAACAAAACAAGGTTCCCAACAATCAGAAGCGATAAATGTCTTTGTTTTAATAGAATGAAATATTTTTTTAATTTGTTATCTTAAAAATGTCTATCGTAATTACATATATTTTGACAAGGAATATAAAATAAGTCTAGGTATCTAAATTCCTTAAAATCTGACATAAGGGTTTTCCTGTTGAATTAACCTTGTCAATCCGATGATATTATATTTTTTAAGAAGAAAGTTCATGTTTTATTTCACTAGTAAGGGGTTTTCCATTGAGCATATTCTATCTTTAAAGTTGCCTAAAATAAATTGTGAATAAAATAGAATTGATGAAAATTGGCACTTTGGAAGTTTCCAATCTTCCTCTCTCGCATAAATCAGGTTGAATTGGACCAATGGCATTGATTATGTTGGCTTTTAGGGTAGTGACTTAAGAAAACCCCACAAGAAATTTCACGATTTGGTGGCTATTTCACATCGGTTCCGCAATACATCAAATGTGGTATGAGCTGTGTGGCACTGAAATATGTACCGATTGTCCCACCAATCCAAAATCCTCACCAAACAGTGACTTTCTCTGGATGCATTGCAATTTTATAGATCGTCCCAAACTCGACCGTTTCGCTTGTTAACGAACCTATTCATTCAGAATCAGAAATGGAACGAGTATTCCTCTACCTTCCGAAGATTTAGGTGACCGTAAAATGGGCGAAGCGCACGAAGTGTTGCTCGAACACAAGACCTACTATAATAAAGGAATTTAATAATCTCCACATGTGTTGAATGCTATAGCTCAATCAGTTTGACAGATGTACTTCAACAATATGGCCACACCTGACAAAGTTCAAAAGTCCTTATTGAAAAACTTTTTACAAAAATTTTTCAAGAAAAGTTCCGTAAGTCTTTCAGATTCTTTTTTTGTTTACCAAATAATTTTTTAAGTTCTTGAAGCATTAAATTCTACGCTGTGTATGGTTCCTCATTGAATATTGCTATCGAGATCAGAAGTTAATGACCTTATTATACGATGCCGTTTTAGATCTACATCCGAAGAACAAGGACATGCATCTGGAAACGAATATGAGAAGCTGAGGGTACTGTCATCAGCAAAACAATTTAATGAATTAGAAGTTTCAGACAAAAGATTATTGATAAATATGAAAAAGAGAGTCGGAGACCAAACAGAGCCCTGTGGCACGCCATCATTTATTTTATGAATTTCACACTTTAAATCGTCCAAAACAACGTGTATTGAGCGATTTGAAAAGTTGTTTCAAATACCAATACCAAATGCACACATTTTAGAAAAGAGAGCTGGATGCCAAACTCTATCAAACTCTTTTGAAATATCAAGTGCATATATGAGTGCGTATATCAGATATACCATTAAATCACCAGTGGTGCTATTGCTACGAAAGCCATACTGCCGGTCATTAAGAAGCTTTCATTCTTCAAGATATTTCTTCAGCCGATAGTAAATTGGATGATAGTTAAGGGAGGGAAGAAGATTCGCCTTTTTTAAAGATAGTCTGGACAAATGCTGTTTTCAATCCACTCGGAAAGAGACCAGTAGAGTAGGACAGATGGCAAAGCTAACGCAATGGTTTTTCCAGCGCAGAAAAACTCTTATTCAGAACAAATGGGGGAAGAGAATACTATCCGGTTCAGCGGATTGGTGTATATCAAAATCCGCTGTGTCGATAATGAGAAAATCAAAATTCAAAAAAATGCTCCTATGGTGTGTACTGTCTCTTATGTCTATGTGTCAATACTATGTGCAGTTTTTTTGAGATAAATAAGATTTTCTAAAATCATTTTTTTAAATTTGTATGGTGAATACCGTAATTTTTATAAACAAGAACATTTTTTTACTTTACATATATACATATGTATAGTATATGTATCTTGTAAAAAAAATTGGAAAACTATTAATTGTCAAGTACATAATACCCCTTAGTATAATGGATTGTGTGCTGGACTGTCATGCAGAGAGCCTTGGGGTTCAATTCTCACTTTTCACTTTTTCAGGGGTGTAATGCCTCTTCAAAGAATTGACAAATCATCTAAGAGTATCACTTATTGTGGAAAGTTCTGCTCAATTTTGTTTCGGAATCTCCGGATAATTGGAAGTTCTCTACAGTCCTGCTAACTCTTAGACAGGAATGATTGAGAGTTGTAAGTCATTAGATTTAGGTTCTTTTTATGTGCCGTAATTAAATTTTTGAGACAGACAAATATTTTCCTAAATTTCAAAAAAAATTCATGACATCAGGTACAATAACGGTCTTATAACAAAAAAAAAAGCCTGTTTAGACAGACACAATTGATAAACCCATTTTCGTGCTTTCTATTGCATAGGTCAAGTCTGATCAAAATCCAGAAGTTGATTTTTGTATGAATGCATAACTTGCCATGTAGTACAGTAAAATGACTCTTGCAAAGGAGCATGCCATAAGATTTCTCGTAAAAAATAGCTCGACGAAGAAAATTTAAAAAAAAAAATTGATTTTTTTCAGAAAATTTTGTAACTATTGAGGGATGTAAAAGAATTTTTATTTTCAAGGAGAAGTGTAATATTTTATATTTACTTTAAAGAATTCAGCAATTTTATTTTTAAACAATAGTGGATGCAGACAAAAGTCTAAAACATTACTGTGGATTGGGTACACATGCTCGCATATTAAGAAAACCGGAGGAAGTAATCTTTTGAATTTAATCCTAATGGTGAAGTTCTCAGAATATTCGTATCCGTACGGGGATCCAATTGGGACAAGTCAAGAACGGTGCGGAGATCGTGTTGCTGTTCCATGCCCCAGATAGTGATGAAGAACCAAGCAAGTGGCCTGAAAGTTTATATATCACCTAAACGCAAACAATTTGTTTGGTATTCTCTACGAAATGAATTAAATCATAAAAGCAATACAGCTGATATGGAGGGCTCACAGCTGTACCGAACCAAGTCATTTAAAAAAAAATCCAAAACCAACGCCAAAATTTCCGCAAAATTGACCTCTATTTAGAGCGGTAATGAACTATGTATAGTTCATTACAGCTTTAAATAGAACTATGTAGCTCTAAATGAACTATGTAGTTCATTACAGCTCTAAATAGAGGTCAATTTTGCGGAAATCCTGGCGTTAGTTTTGGATTTCTTTAAAATGACTTGGTTCGGTACAGCTGTGAGCCCTCCATATGAATGAATCACCAGATTTCCAGTTAATGCAGTTATTTTTTTCTGCGTCATCCCAACAAGAGTTTACATTCAAGGTAGAGATAAATCATCTAAACATTAAAGATGATATAAATGTAACTATTATTCCTGCGTCATCTAAACAACATCATCAAATCACCAAAGATAATATCGCTTCGAATGAATGCGAAATAGTGGAAAATAAAAATCGAAAACTTCACCAAATTCGTAAACTCTTTGGTAGATCAAGTAACCTTGCACCACCTCCAAGAGTCTGATTTTTAAAACTCTTAAATGTGTAATTATTATAAATAAATTATAAATAATGTATTAATAATAATTGGTTCATTTTTTTAAACTGAGATGAATTCAAAACAAACAATACTTTGTTAAATATTTTTATTACAAAAAAAAAACAATTGGGACAAGCAAGAAACGATATCATGCTGAAACCTTCAATATTTCAAACAGCTCAAATTTTAGAGAATATTCGAAAAAAAATACTTCAGCCAGCCCAACGTGTTTAGAAAATCCACTCTAACCAGGAGTTCTCTGTACCCGCATCATATTTCCCAATTTAACAGAATTTTCATAAGACTTTGAAGAATTTTCTGGCTACGCTTCTGTTCTCAGTAATCTTACCAATCTGACAAATTAAACTGTAGTAATACCTCAACAGCAAAAAATAATAAAATCGAAAATTATACCGCTACTCAATTTAAATTTCGAGTTTTTGGCACAGTTCTAGTTATGGTGTATCCCACGGTCCTGAAATAAGAAGTTCAAGAGCAAACTCTCGATCATATCACATTTACTCGGCAAGTATCTAAAATATTTCGTCATATTAGCAAAGTGCAGATAAATAGAATATCAAAAAAAGAAACAAACAAAAACAACACCCATGTAGAGTCTTATTTTTAGACATTAAATTTATATCATTTGATACATAGTATATATGTTTCCGGCGAAGTTTAATAAAGATTTGTTTGCGGTTGCATTTTTATAATTAGAAAAAAAAACTAAACATAATTTCTTTAAATGTTTAAAAATGTATTCTTTGTATTCTCTTTGAACTTTCTTAGAACTGAAAAACATAATGAATTCAAAACAAAATCATTCTGCGAACTCATAGTCATAATAACCAATAAAAACCCATTTTTCCAGATTACTATATTGAGTGCTCACCTACTATTTTTATTCAAATTTGATTATCTTGTCTAGTTGATGCCGACTTCTTCTACATATTAGCATAGTTTTTGTTTGTATTTACTAATTAATTACTCATTTTTTGCGTAGACAAGAATGTGCTGCTCGTAATTTAAACAAACATGAGTGGGTAGGTAGTCTTTAAATAAATTAAGCAGTATATCATATTAATATAATTTTGAAACAGCAAAAAAATATTCAAACCTGTTCCAAGAACTTAGTCGAATTAAAAGAACACTTTTCGGGAAAATATACAAATTCGGTCGAAAAAGCCGGCCAATTTGATTATTCATGGTTTTGGGGGAAATCACATTATACACAAGTTCAATGGTGTCAGACTTGTGCTCTCATATCTGGTCAATATCAACCGAAAACACCTCACAGATGATTTTATTGAAATACTCTATATATGAGTATGTAAGCAGTTCCTTCTTCTGGGCAGATAATCAGGGTTGCCATAGCGTTTTAATTTGTAGCATAATATTTTTCTTTGTGTAATAGATTTGCTTGATTTGAAGCTGTAAGCAAATTAAAATCTATAACTAAATATTTATTAATGCATGAATTGTTTAAAAAAATCATCTACAAATTTATGGAAATAGTTTAAAAAGTCTTACGCTTAACCCTAGATTAAGCTATCATTAAACACCATATTAAATTAAATAATTTGAATTTTTCAAGTTTAAGACTGAACGTTATTGAAATTTTTGATGTCAAAATAAAGTTTTTAACTTGAAATACAGAATTGTAGGTATAACCTTAACTGATATTGGTATAAAGTTTTTATCAGAAGAAAATATTTTTGCTGCACTTGTCCATTTAGTTTTAAAAGAGAAAATAATTATATATGCAAGTGTTGTGCAGTTCGTAGATGGTAAATAGACTGAAAATTGTGTGATAACAGTGTGACGAAAGAAATTGAGTGATTTAGCCTCTTATGATTTCTGCTTTTGAGAATATCTTAATAGTCAACATAACGAACTTCCAAAGTCAAATCACTCTTTGAATTGCGGAAACCCTTCAATGGGTTTATGATCATAAAACCGTTATCAAAGCTTCTTACTTTTTTAAGGTGCTCTTACGAAGGTTACACTAGAAAGTCTCCCTTAATAAAATAATAAATTTCCAAAGAGAGACTTTAGTTCTTGAATCTATTTGCTCTTGTAATGATGTTGGCTTTTATTCTTACACAAAGTTCACCACAATCTGGACTGAGGGATTCTTAATATCTATGGATGGCTTCGATGGATTTGACTCATTTGACACTGACGCTTTTACGGTCAATATTTTTCTTCACTCCTTCTTCATTTCGACAAATATCTACGAATGAAAAAAAGTTATTGGTTTAAATATAGTGGTGATCCCTGGGGGGAGGAATACCACAAATTCGTTTCTAAGAATGTTTTTAGAATTTACGGAAAAATAAAATGCAAATTCCAAATTTTTACAAATGATTATGATAGATATCAAATTTTTGTAGTTTTGTAGTTCAAAATTTTGTTCAGGACTGTCCTGTCTGTTGAGAGAAAGTGGCAGATCCTCAAAAAGTATATGTTTTCATGAAAAGTACTGCTCATTAGCCGCTTATCTTGTTGGTGGTCTGCAGGTAGGTACATATTTATCTGATTTCAGGATATCCACTATTTACTTAAGGTTGCGCTACAGTCCGAAAACCAGGACTTCAACTAACAAGCTTCTCCAGCTAGCTCGGTTTCGCACGTCAAGTTGGTTGAGGTCCTCTCCCACTTATGGGCGCCACCTGAGTCGCGACCTTCTTCTACTGCGCCTTCGCTCGTGGTTAGATTCGAAGACTTTCCGGGTCGAAACATTTTGGTCCATTCGTTCTACATGACCTAGCCATCTCAGCTCGTACAGTTCATGGTTATATCTTCTCCTCCATTTCCCGTCTTTGCAGACGGGACCAAAAATCACACGGAAAATTTTCATATCGAAACATCCTAAATCGTTCTCATCCACTTTCGACAAAGTCTATGGGTCTGCACTCTGCACCATAGATAAGGACAGGAAGCATGAGTTTTTTATAGAGGGACACTTTAGTTGGTTGAGAGAGAACTTTGCTACTCAATTGCCTTCTTAGTCCAAAGAAGCAGCGATTGGCAAGAGTTATTCTTCGTTTGATTTCAATGCTAGCGTTATTGTCTGAATTTATAGCGGCGTCTAGGTATACAAAGTCCTTAACTACCTCAAAATCATAGCTGTCTACGGTGACGTTCTGTCAAAGACGTCTTGTGTTGACGCGTGAGTTTTACACTATTCCTTCAAGAACGATGTTTGAAGAAGTCGCACGACAGAGCATCGCCTTGCTTATGTTCGCTGCTAATATTTTTAGTATACAATATTAAGTTTAAATCTCGAGTTTGAAATTTGTAGGACTTAATTGAGCAGTTTCTTGTAAATTTTAATACTAAATATTCCACAGATAAAAATATGTAAATCGCCCATGTTCTGCATTTCACTTATTGTGAATTCACTTGGCGAAAGTGAATTTGGGTGTTCCACAATTCGTAATTGTGAATTGGAATTTCGAAAATGAAAATTGTTGTTCTGCATTTCGTTTCATTCCGATTTTCCGATTTCTGAACGGATTCAAATCACTTTTTTTTTGTGAATTGTCAGTGAAATTAGCTTGTGTATATTTCTTCGCCTTCCAGCAAAATGTAAGAGAAAAATATTTGTTCTTGTCATTTTTAGTATCTATTTATTCTTTTCTTAGGGAAAAACATAAAAATATACGGCAAGTGAAGGTATTCCTGAAGTGGATGGAGGAACATCCTAATATTGCATGAGGTTTCTCATCTTGTTCTTCAGTTTCAGTCATCTGTAGTTTGATCCACTTGTTGCACAATTTGAATTGTAAAACATTTAAAATTTCTTCAATGATTTTACAAACCGTGGGTCTTGCCAAGGCTATGTCTAAATCATTGCCAATTGATCTCTGATAACTTCCTTCTGCTAGGAATCGGAGTTTTGCTGCAAGTTTTTGAATTGTAGGAATCGATGAAGGTATTGTAAAAAGTTCAATTTCCCTTAAAACACATAAAAAAGCGTCTTTGCTCAATCTAAAATTACCACGAAAACTTAAAAAAAATCAAGAACTAACTTTATTAATCAGAACAATTCATATAATATTCACACACTCACATTGTGTCAGGTAAATCTAAAGCATTTGATTTTTCTCGCAAAATTTGTTTTCTTATTTTTTCTTTTGAATTCTGCTTTCTTCTTTCCATTAAAATTGTAAAGAATATTGTATCCATGTTCAAAGCACAAGAATTTTATATTAAAAAAAAATAAAAAAGAATGGTCCTTCAGTTCTGACAGTTCTAAGCGATTTCGAAGTTTTCGAAATCGGTCGAAATCTAGAACATCCAATTTCATTTCACGTGAAAGTCAAAAGTGATTTCAATTCACTTTCGATCGAATTCCGGAACATGGGCGATATAGATTTTTAGTTTAAAATCAAAAATATTTGGCAACCCTGTCCTGTGAGATTTCGTCCTACCTTTCTCTCAATAAAAAAATACAAAATTTAAAATCAGCATCAATTACTCACCCCATCTCTTTGTTTTCCTGTCAAATTATCCATCTGTACTGACACATGAGAACTCATTGTTGATCTTGATATGATAGGATGATAAATATAAAACCGGACAAAAAACAACTAGCAACACTTTTTAGTTTATTTTCTCTTTACAAAGCCGGGGACTTTTGTATATTTTTTTATATTTATTTTACTAAAGACGTTTATTTGTATATTTATTTTAAATCGCAACACAAGGCACTTTTTTTTCAAATTTCAATACGTTGTAATGTCCGTCCGCTTTGCTTGGCGAGAAACTCAGAACTAAATTCGCTAGCTTTGACGATTTTGCTGCTTGGACTTTCAATTTTCAATCGGATTCACTTTGGTGAATATAACTATGATGGTGAGTATCTGATTATTTTTTATTGTTTTCCTTTTTTACACATAAAAATCATAACAAAGTATATTCTACCACTACACATCGTTTATTTGAATCGAATGTGCGCGCTCAATAGAATCACTGAAATGGCTTTGGGCTTCAGCTTCGTCTTTGGAGTTCGGATGTGGATGTCCGTTAATACTTGACTTGAATTCGGTTAGTCATGGAAAACCCCCTGAGATGAACGAACTAGACCTGTTAAATTTGATGGTGACTTGCAAAATTTCTTTTTTAATAATTTTGTCTGCAAACAGGTTCTTGTGATTTTTCCCAACGAAAATCCAATTTGGTAATATAATCAAAAATGTTTTGAATGACTCAATAAAGACGTGTGCCTGACTGCCCACTAAATACTGTCTATTTCCAACAACAACAAAAATCTATTTTAAAAAAGAATTTGAGGAATATTGATTTTGTTTTATTTTTTGCTTGAAATAAAGGAAGGTACTAATTGGGAGAGGTGTATTATAAATACATTGAGTACAATTGTACTGCTATGAATATTTGGGATAGTACGCAGGTACTTGTGCGTATTCTGGTGAAACAAAACACTTATTTGGTACTTTTAAACTGTTTCAATTCAAACGAAACCAATTGTGGGTGAAATATTCCTTTATACATATTTAGTTTTATTTGAAATAATATTGTTTGACATTAAGAATAGATTATAATGTCATTGTCGTGGCTCTGCTTGGCAACACATATTCGGGTAGCCCAATTTTTGAAGACTTTGTCGGATACATCTGGTAAATTTACACAATGGTGTTCAATATTTTTGATTTGACTTGACATCAATTATACCCCAAGAAGCAGAAATCTTTATTTAGGGGGCTAGGTCATGTTGACGAGTGGACCAATTGCTCGTGCAGAATGTAAATTGTGTCATGCGCTGTGTGTTTTCGAACGGGTCAATTATTTCTTTTTAATACATAATTTTTTAGAATAGTTATTTTAAAGAAGCAAGGACCTGTTGAAACATATTACCGCTAATAAATGACTTCCTAAGCTCTGTCATCCAGCCGACCGCAGACAAATGACATATAAACGGTCACAGACAACAATGATAGAACGAAGGAAAACGACTGAACGATGCACGACTCCGATGAACACGGGCGTCATTAGTGAGTTGATGAGGATACCACTCCCTAATACTACGTTTTCACCAAGAGTAAATCCGCGAGAGATTTAAAATAAATCTTGAAGTGCTTTTACCAAAGAAACTGAGATTTATTTGACGTTTTCACTCTTGTCATTCAATTGTCTTGTCTTGTCATTCAATTGTCAATTTGGACAAGAGAAAAAAAAAATTCAATTGGGTAGTAAACAGGAAAAAAACAGATATTTCTATTTTGTGTTAATTGTCAATTAAGAAAATGGGTTTACATAGGTGCGTTCTACAAAATAAGGTTTGTTTGTTTTGCAAATCTTCTGATTGCGAAAAGATTTCAAGGAGATTTATTTTAACAGCCCGATTCTCCCCCTTGTGAGGAGTCACAAGTCACAAGCTCTTGTGACTATTCCTTGTGAGGATTGTTGTGATTCGATAACATTTTGGTATTCTCCCCCTAATCGTCACAAGAAAACTCACAACAAAACTCACCACAGCATGGTGAGATTTTTAAGTGTCATTATTTGAACAGCTGATTATTCAAAACGAAGAAATTACAAAATGCAAGGTAACATAATTTTTAAGCAATAAAATGATTAAATAATAAATATAACATTTTCAGAAGAAAACAATCGTGGCGACTGCATAAAGTTTTCGGAAGGTGAAAAAACTTTATAAATGTATTGTTTTGGAGAGCGAATGGATCATTTGTATCTCTCAATGTTCTTAAAGCCGTCGACGCTGTAAACTTCTTGATACGATTAGTTTCTTAAAGAAATTTTTGTTTATGTAATAATATTACTTTTCTTTTTTGTGGGAAAGATCAGCAAAAATATTCACTAGAACAAAGTCCACTTCCATTTTTGTGTACTCACAATTATTCACAAATCTAGAAAATTCTCTTACTGAATGTCAATCAAAGAAACTTTAAAAATTTATGAGTTGTGACCTGCTCTGAAGGAGATCACAGTTTCGATAGTTTTTGTGACTCTCACAAGTTGTGACTGAGCGGCAGAATTCGAAAAAGTCACAAAATCAATTTCACCTCTTCTTGTGACTTGTGAGGCATCACTGACTTTGGGGAGAATCGGGCTGTAAATCTTCATTTGAGGTGATTTATATTTGTATGGTAAATCTACGAGATTTAAAGGAGATTTATGGTAAATCCACTTAAATCCCGGATTTACCTTTGGTGAAAACGTAGTATAAGATAAGTAAAATCCCCTTGAGGATTCGCGCTGATGCTTGCTGAAACTCACCAACACCCTTAATGGGCTTGAATGCCTTACAATTATCATATGTTTCAATATATCAGAGTTACAATCCTTAGGGTATCACAAGGAACCTCTATTAATATACATATGTAAAAGTAACAAGACCAACTGATGTCAGCCCATTAACCTAATCTAACCTTATTGCAAAGAAATCTGTATTCGTTTTGAAAATTTTATAAGATACCTAGCACAAAACTGTATACTTACTTAACCGCTTTCCAATCTATGAAAGGTCGCTCCCTCCTTCCAGTCATTCAGACCGAGCATTTGGGTGGTATTTTTAAAATTTAGTTTACAGCTTTTGTTCCGAAATTATAATAGGCCCATTCGCGGTAGTATTTTGTCCTCCATTTTTTTTAAAGAACCCAAAATCAAATTTCTTTCTGCTTATCGTCAAAAACTCGGCGGCGTATTGGCACCTGGTAAGTTGCTTTCCACACCACCTCGAAGTCAGTGTGTGTACTGACAAATGGAGATAGAATTTTTTACGATTTGTCGTTCAATGTATTTCCCATAAGAAAAAAGCAAAAACGGGCTCGAAAAACATAAATTTTACTAATTAATTTTTATCAACGGGTATCAATATTATGATTTTAAAAGAATAATAATATGTGTTTATTTCTAAATCGGGTGGAAAATATATCAAAAACATAAATATTCCTGTGCAATTTGTACTAAAAAAAGTAAAGAAATTGCAAGAAAACAACAACAAATACTTAAAAAAAATGGATACACATGAATTTTTTGAATTAAGTCACAAAAATAACAAAGTTTCTTACATTTTCCTGCTTTTTAATTTGTCTTTTTTTATCATAGAAACTTTTTAACAAGAAAAAATAAAAAATTTCATAAAACATGAAAACAGTAAACGATCTACACCGACCGAATTGAATTGAAAAATTAATAGAACAAGTATTAGTAAACTTTATTGTGTTTTTTTTTTGTTACATTTGTTTTCATATATTACATAGTAATTTAATTCTAATTAAATAGATAATTATGGATTTAAGGACAAATATTCTACCTTGTGACTAAAATACGGCTAGTCAAAGAAGACAATACAAGTTGTTTCTTAAAAAAATTGTTTCATCTGTCATTCACATACGACATACTTACGATTTTTGAAGACAAATTACTAAAGATTAATTAAGTTTGTTATTATATTGTTTCTTTTAAAATCATAAAATGTATACCGGTTCATATAAATTTGATTAGTTAAATTAATGTTTTTCCGACCCTTTTTTGCTTTTTTCTTATGGGAAATACATTGAACGTCAAAACGAAAAAAAATCTATCTCCAATTGAAGGTTCACGCGCTGACTGCCAGGTGCCGTGACTCCATCTGTCAATAGCAAAGTGGCAGGTTTTTGACAGGTTTTTGTAGAAAATTAGCATCGTCTTATGCGTGAGGTGCAATTGGTACTCCATCTGCCTGAAACATCCGCAACAAATATTTGAGGTGAGTAAAAAAAACCCTCTTATTTCACTGTTTATTTTTTATTGCGGAAAACGTGTGGTCAATAAAACATTGGCCTTAACTGCAGAAAAAAGCCTTCTTTTTTTCTAACAATCAAATTATATGTATGGTACTCCATCTGCCTGAAACACCCACAACAAATATTTGAGGTGAGTAAAAGAAAACTATCTTATTTCACTGTCACCTCTATTACAGAATTCGGCGAATGAGCTAAAGTGACAGTTTCAATTCATTTCCAAACTTTTGCTATTACTGAATCCGACGAATGAAAGTTGAACGAATGTCGGTAACAATCCCTGCACCACTGACATTTTGTTCCACTTATATGGTATTACAGAACTCGCAATCCATTCGCACTCCATACAACTTCTATCATTATACATTCGCACCAATTTCGAGACGAATCTGAAGTGAATTTTTGATTAAACGAAAATAAACAATGGAGAGTACAAAAAAGTAAGTCAAAAGCTTATCATACTGAATGCTAAAGTGTTTGTTTAACAAATTTTAATAGAAAACGCACAAATAGCAACGCAACCAGAGAGCAAGAAATCTAAAAAAAAAAAAAGAGCACACGGTTGGTGTTGAACCGTCCTCCATCTTCGTACTAACCACTCTCAACGATGCTTGATTTCGTTGATCGAAAGCGATACTATTATCACAGCCTAGGTCAGTTAAATAAATGTTTGTAGTTGACAGTGTCGATACGAAAGTTCATAAATGATAAGGTAATTTTAGCAATCGACAATGTAGTTCATCCGACGAATTTCATAATTGAGTTTTACAGCGGATGCGAATCGAGTCAACTTACCGGGAGTAAAATTCTGTGAATTCTGTAATAGACATGTGTTTCTATTGTATTGCGGAAAATGTATGGTGAATTGTCAATAAAACATCAAAATGGCGGCTTTAACTTCAGAAAAAAAAGGCTTCTTTTTTTCTAACAATTAAATTGTGTGTATGGTTCTCCATCTGCCTGAAACACCCACAGAAAATATTTGAGGTGAGTAAAAGAAAATTGTCTTATTTCATTGTTTCTTTTGTAATTGCTGAAAATGTATGGTGAATTGTCAATGAAACATCAAAATGGCGGCATTAGCTTCAGTAAAAAAGCCTTCTTTTTTTCTAACAATTATATTAAATGTATAGATGGTTAAATTGCATAGTTCCTTTAATTCAAAATAGTAACCTTGGTTCGGATTTGCCGCTTTGTATTATCAGATAATATACATACATATATGAGGGAATCTATAACTATGAACTCAATTTATTAATAGGATTTAAATTCAAGATAATTTTTCTAAAAGTATGCTATTAATAAAAAATAGTACAAATGTTTGACACAAAATTACAACGACACCCAATGAATATGCAAGGCTTTTTTCCAGCCCAAAAGTATGTAAAATAAAAAAACCAAAAACCCACTCCAGTACAAATTTCTCATTCAAATATATTCAAATAATCGGAATTTTAAAAATGTGTATTTGGAATTATACATGCACTTGAGTAGAAGAGATTAAAAACAAAATGATATAAGAAATCAAGAAACACAAAAGTCTTTTTTGCAAGGTGAACAACAATTACAGAGAGCAAAATAAGAATTTCACCAATTAATAACTTGGCACTATGATGTCAAGATTTTATTATCGATAAAAAACATCGGAAACATTTGATATTCTATAGCTCGGTTGACTTAAATGAAGCTAAACACTTCATATATTTTCTTATTTTGCATTGAGCAAAAATTATTGTTCTATAGTGTTTGGTAATAAAAACTGTAACGTTTTTCTAAGTAAACTTTTTTTTTAATCCCGGCTTCAAAATTGCTGCTAAGTGCTTAGGTTTCCTCCGACATTCCAAGAAAATTTGTAACCCCTTTATGATCTGAATGTAATTTATGTATGGATAGAATCCAAAAAAGAGCTTTGAAAATAATATATGATAATAGTATAACAAAAACATCTCTAAAACACCGCTGCAATATTTCCTGTCTTTATTATCTACCCGGCAATCCTTACTCCTTTTAAATCATCACCAACTTACCTAAACGCCCGCACTACGCTCAAACCTATTAAGGGTATAGAACATCCCTTTAGTGCGCTGAAAATATAAAAAAATATCATAAGCACATCATGCTAGAAAACTATAATGTGAGTCAACTTTCATGCACAAAAAGTACCATGGGAGAAAACTATAGTGGTGGAACATAAGTGGTATCATAAGAGAAAATTATCGTAGAAGAATACTATCATGCAAAAATAACTCTCATGAAAGAAAACTATCATGTGAAAAATATATAATGCAAGAATATATTACATCAGAAAACTATCATGCGAGTAGTCATTTGAGAAAGCTATCATGCGAGAAATATACTACACGAGAAAACTATCAAGCGAGAACACTATCATGCGAAAAATATATCATGCGACAAAACTATCATGTGATAAGACTATCATGCGCGGTATATATCACGCGAGAAAACTAACTTGCGAGAAATATATCATGCAAGAAAATTTTCATGCGAGGAAACTAGCATAGGAGAACCATTGTCTCTTCTTTGTCCTTTCTGATTTAATAAACTCTTGGGAAAAAAAACTAACTGTGTAAGAAATGTTTAGATGGGGAATCTCTGCAGACTCTGGCAACACCATATTATATGTAAAGACGTCCAACTTTGAATTTTCATCTTGTAGGCAGTTCGCATTTTTTTTTCGTTTCATAGTCATGCTCTGAATTTTGTCCGCAACAAGAAAAAAATTATAGTCACTTTTTGTTCCTCAAACTAGGTACATCATTAAAAGCCAGTGGTTATTTTCATGTTCAATTCAAACTATTTCTCTTCCAACCCAATTAACAAAAAATTAAGACTGAATTATGCCTAAAAAACATCAACACAACTTATTAATTCCTTCTTTAAAGAAATAAAACACATTTTATGTATGTTTTTCTTAAAAAAAATATTTAAGTTTCTTTTTAACAAAATAAAATATTCTTTGCAAAAATTAAAAACTTATTATATTTAATCATATAATATGAATTCTTCTTTTTTAACATGTAAAAAATTAATTAAAATGAATGAAGCATATAATAAATTATTTGTTGCTTTAGTTGGTGCATGGAACTTTACAATAATTATTATGGACCTTAAATTATAATGAAATTCATAAATATTTGATATCACAATAAAAATGGATGACAAGGAAATATTTATCTAATAAAACAAAATTCTTATAATAATTCCTTATTTTTAATTAAGAATTAATTTAAAATATTCTATATTATTTTAATACTGTGGAGGCGGTAAGTACATACATAAATGTTTTTTTTTTTTTTCATATTTTATATTCAACTAAACTATAAAAACTATTTATCTGCAAAAGAAATCTTCATCGCATTTATTGTAGCAGCAATATGGCAGACCAACATGCGGACTTGCATCACGTTTATGTCGATCGTCATCATTATATTTCTTATTCACATGCGATTTGTACATGGGAAAAATGCTCAGTTTGCTCAAATGTTCAAAATGGGACTGAGCTACTTTAAGATATCCTCCACGGGGATAAGAGCTTCTACGCACAGCATAGGTATGGTGTTTTTTGTGATGAACTGAAATTAAAAGAAAACAAATTTTTGATCAATCAATTTTTTTCTTAAATAAATAACTATAATAAAAATTTTAAATAAATGTTAAAATTAGAAAATGAATCTTGGTTCACGCACTTCACATTTCGTACAGGAGATGTGGCACCAGTTTGTTGGAACAAGATGTATGAATATCTTCGATCTTAGTGAGTTGGTATGGTGTGAGATATGCAATAATGTGCCGTAAGAGAAGATCATTGAGCACACCAATATTTTCTAAAAATTTGCATACAGAGTTCGATTTAGGTCCCAGAGAGATTTCATTTGGTTGTCATTTTTGTGTGAATGAAATACGTGTTGAAATTATTAAAACGTTTTATTTAAATAATTGTTCAACTGTAAATACTAATTATTAAAATTAATTGAAGAAAACATCGAACTGGAACATAAAACGCACCTTGTATATTCCATTCACAACGACAGACTCCAACCATTATATTGGAAAACAAGGTTTGAACCATAATCATAAAAGTGTGAAATTAACTTTCTGAACTATTTACAAAATGGAAGACCTTCTTTGTACGTATTTATGAAAAGAGGAATTTAACAATTAAATTAAGTTTCTTGTTGAATTGTCGAATTTTAATACAATTTTTTGGGTACTGAGAAAAAATTTGAAATCCACGATTAAATCACATAGACTTGCTCTTCTTTTGTTGCATATAAGAAATTTTACCAATATAAAAAAAAAGTTGTATGGAAACAACAAAAATGTTCTATCTACAAGATATAATTTTAACCTTTAAGGACAACAGGGCGTATACTTACTTTTTGGTTATATTTTAATTGATAGAGTAAATAAAATAATTTTTTTGTAATTACATAAAATATATATACGTTCTTAAAAAAATGTATTTATAGGTATTTTCTAGATTTAATTAAATGGAACTAGCACCATAATAACTTTTAAATCTAAACTCTACGACAAGAATTGCAGGCCAAAGTGATCAAGTTTCTGAAACTTAAATTTTGAAAAATCATTGCTTTTTGTAAGGTACGAGTAACATTTTGTCGGCGAAAATAGCGCAATGTTTAATTTAAATTTTTGTACTAGATTCCACAGCTTGAATATTTCTTTGTAGTCCATATGTATGAATTATTTATAAGTTTGTTGGTACTCATAAAATAAATCAGAAAAATCGTCTACGGAAATCTTTATGTTATATTGATTCATTTTTATGAACCCTTATATGAATACGAGGATGGTACGATGGTACGATGGTGCCAGTGTCGCAAGAGAGATAGATTTACTATCGTCTACTGTCAAAGTTTTCGGACTCGTAATTTTTTGTGGAAGCCATCGCGCAACGAAATCAAAAAGCTCTTGGATGCTGTGTACGGCACATCGGTTTTTGATGAGCCCCGTCCAGGTTCCTCGAAAATGGCTACCACCGAGAAAAGAAAATTCAGGAAAAGGTACAGCCGTGAAGTCTATGAGATATACCAAAATGTGAATGTAGTCCAAAAGGTCAAAACACGTCGACTAAATTGGCTCTGCCACATGCACAAAAATTGTCCAGCTAAGAGAGAGTTTGCATTCAAGGCGACAAAAAAATCGAACCTCGGATCTAAAATCCAAGTCATCGCGATTGCCAGAGTGGTAGATTTAGAAGACTGAAAGTAATCTACTTGGGATCGTAGGAGATGCAAAGCAAAATATCCTCAAAATCTTGACAGAAAGTCAGTATCATACCTCCGCGGCACGAAATACTCGTAAGCCGCTTTACGCTTGAACAACGTAGGGCAAAAAGTTTATGAGACTGGTATGTTAGTGGGCAACACTCGTGGTCCCCGCCGCCGCCATCATATTGTGCGCATAGACGAGAATGTGGCTGCTGTAGCCGAGAGTGTGAGACTCAATCATATAAATATCAACTTGCCAGCGATCTCACCAGCTTCACATTTCACGCACTAGCCTGATAATAATTCTGCTCAAAGATCTTGGATTATTCAAACGCTTCGCAGTTTTGGCCATAGAGCAGCTTGAATTGGACATCGGACTTTGGGCGAAAAATTGTATTTTCTAATGAGGCGCATTTTCATCTCGGCGGCTACGTTAACAAACAAAATCGCCGCATCTAGGGCTCTGAAAACCCGCACGTTATTGCCAATGCATCTATAGAGAGTGACAGTTTAATGTGGATTGTGGAGTTATGGAATTATTTGAATGGTGGCATCATTAATTGGTATGTGTGCTCTTACTAATAAAGCCACAATACATGGAAACAATTTAATTTTGTTCATTTTATTGCATTTTTAAAAAGAAACTTGTATTTGGCACACCCTTTACATATGTATAAAGTCTAATATCTCAAATTAGATGCATTGACCAGATCCTTTCATTGCTGGGGTAAAAGGGAAAAATGAAAGCCTTCAAGAAAAAGAGAAAAAAACTTCATGTAGTTAGTTATATTTCCAGAATATATTTAAGTATATTCAAATAAACATTATAAATGAGAAATCTGATTTATTCCGTAAATTTCTCCGTAAAAATTCTCCATTAAATCGCTTACAATTTTATAGCCATTTTCTATTCTTTGCAATATTCGTGCCTAAAATTGTAATTTTTGCATTTTATATCGAAATGAAAACAACTGCAACTTCTTATCTCCCCACCTCACTTGAAGATTGTTTAAAAATACTTATGCCAGGTCAGGACCTCAATAATGATTATAATGTTTATATCTCAATCATTGATATTTATTTTATCACTTTAACAAGTTTCATTCAAGTTAAGTGTTTTTGTTATTATTGGATGTCAAGTGTCCTTTTTTTTTTGTTGAGTAAAATAAAATCTTATATAACTCGTGACTGTCTAAATAAATAAGAGATATCATGCCGGAACAGAAAATAAAAACAACAAGCTTCCCAATCAATATTTTCATTGAAACTGCACGGAATTCGCACGTAATAATTAATATGACCGGCCGTTTCTACTTAACAACCGGCCTCGGCGGCCTTAAACATTTTTTTTATTTTTATATCAACTGACTGTAACTAATGATCGTGGGGAAAAAGAGGGGGGAATCAAAATAAAAAAAAAATAATATATCACACAAAGTCTAAAAAATGATACAATTGCTAAGCAAGCAATATACCGTTAAAAGCTTACATTAAAATCAATTCCGTAGTTATAATGTCCCTGACTTTGTACCAATTCCATGGTTATATGGCATTCCCACCGCCGCCGCCTGCTTCGCTACAGGCATGTTTACTTATAAGCAGCAAACAGAAGCCGAGTGCATTGCATACAAATTCGATTTTTTGTCATCGTTCAACTTAAAGTTGTCGGAAACGCTCCTGAAATACATATCAACATTGCCCACGTTTTGTTTTTTTTTTTTTTGCTACAAACAAGCCAGTTGAAAATTGTTGTGATCTATTTAATCTCAAAAATTATTATTACAAGTACAACAACTATTCGTTGGAATTTATTTAAATAATAAATAAATGTTTTTATTTTATCTTTATCCATAGGTGAATAACTTTATGCGACCTTCTATGAAAAAAAAAGTTAGTTTATTTAGATATAGTAAATTGAGGAATGTTTGTTTTTGCAATTATTATATTTTTACGTGATGAATCATGTGATATTGTAAGTTGTAATAATTGTTTTGTTTATTTTTCATTGTAGTTCGAATGTTGGGTTGTAAAAAAGTTTGATTTTCTGACCTTTATTCAGAAAAAAAACATTGTGGAAAATTTCATGATGATTTTTTTTTATATTTCGTGATAGAATTACTAAGTAATATTTTTGTGATATTTTTAGATTTAGTGATAATTATGAAAAATATATTTGTAAATTAAACTTACATCCATATTCAAGGTCGTTTGATTTTGATCGGTGATGATGAAACTCCCTTTTATGTCGTATTGTTGAGGGTTCATCATTAGCAAAGAGATGCTCACATGCTTCAACAGCAAATGTCTTCATTTTTTCCAGCGAACAGTAGGCAGATGTTTCTCTTACAAAATGGGAACATGTTATGGCAAGCATTATGGCAACACAAAGTAGATTAATCTGGAAGCAAAAACAATATCTGATCAATATTTTCTATAACATACTTATTAATTAACTGATAAAAAATAACACAAATATATGAAAAAAATCGGAGTCAAGTTAAAACACTAAGATTTTCGAACGCGCTAGCGAGGAAGCGTACGTTCTGAAGCGTCAAACTATTGACTATTGACCGTACATCAAAAGTTTACATTCACCGACACTTAAACTGCAAGCGAAGCCAGAAAGAATATTTTTCTTCAGTATTTCACAGCAAATGATCATTTCTAAGCCGTCATCTGCGTCAAAACTCAATTTGCGAACGCAAACCATTGTTGTCGATAATGTAGTTTGTTCAAGTGAAATGTTCGAAAATATCATCTGTGCAGTATTATAACAGAGATGAAACTTCATCATTTGACGTTAAAAAAAGATCAGGCCCATTGCATATATGAGCATTGTTACTTTAACGTCATTAAATTAATAAAATGCAAATCATTTGATTTTTTTTCGAAAATGGCAAAAGTGAGACATTTACTGAGGAATTCTATTTAATCAGATACAACTTCATAGCTGTTACCTTGAATATAAAAACATTACTTTGATTTCGGTTTCAATATTTGATGACTACCATTCACTGCATCTGGCGCAGACATTCAGTATTTTTCTCGAAATTCATGTTCAAAGTGCTACTCGCGACCTTTGTAAAATGACAGCACTGACTTGAACTTATGAAAGCGTAAGAGCCATCGAACAGTGCAGCGTTTCATAACATAGAATTGCATTTATCAAATTTACCGACCCTAAGAAAGATTCACTTTAATAAAATTAGGGCATTGTGAAACGCAGCGTTATGATACCGTTTTAGAACAAATAATAGCATATGTTAAAAAATACCCATGTATGTACGGTATGAGTGGTAAGTCATATAAACAAATTTTCCTCTAAAAATCTAATTGATATTTTGTTGGAAAATGAAAACTAAAATAAAGATGCAAATATTTAAGTCGCTGGGAACAGGCCTCTGTGTGACGTTCCTTAACGCGGCGTTTTGAACGTGTCGTTGCTCCTAAAAAATCTCAACACCACTTTAAATAATCTCAACGCCGCGTTAAAAACGCTCTGATTGACAAGGTCTTAACACACCGCACCGTCTCCACTAGTCAAAACAGAAAGCAGAGAGCAGAAGAACTGTCAGATTTGTTTGGTTGTATATTTCATCACATACTTTTTTAGTTAGTGAATAATTTTAATGGATCAAATTACAAAAGCTTTGAAATTGGAAATTAATATAAATTTGTTCTATGGACAATCTCAAACTCAAACAAATTAAATTTGGGAATGCCATCAGAACAATATGACAGTTCTCATTGCGATAAAGCAAGCAATGAATGATATGCGATTAGAGTATACTTTCTATTGCATGCTATGGAAATAAAGCCGCAATGGCGTCCTCTACTTGCGATAATGAAAGCATGCTTTAAAGCATGCTCTGAATTCATCGCTAGTGGAGACCGCATGTAAAGAACAGGCAAGTTAATCGGATGAGTTATTTGTATATGTATATTTTGATTGAAAACTTGCATAAAAATTGTTCATTTCTTAACTTATTTCACCCCGAGCAACAAATAATATTTTATTATTTGGAATTATCTCTCCCGATATGGGTGATAAATGATGCATCTAGAGTTTAATAAAAATAAGTAGCTGCCGAACGTATCCACAATACACATGTTTTGGACTAGTAAACTTAATTTATTGAATTATTCATTCTTTTATTTTTAAAGATTCCATTGACTATAAAAAATACTCAGTACAATTTATAAAATAGATTTTAGAACATTAACCCTTGCTTACCCTATTCTCTTTCCAGAAGAGATATTTGGATAGATTATTATTCGTGTTTTATGATACGGAAAATTATATCATTTTCATCAATTAGGTATAATAATTCATTAAATTTAACAATTTATAGAGTTAAATTGTTTTAAAGTGAAGAATAAATGTCAATTCGTAATTTGTTTCTTCCAATCTTAGGGGACTCAAAAGGTGTGGCGCACTAAAATAACCAGTGTTGGAATTATTTGAACAAATATATTATAATGTTCTAACACCAGACAATAGCAGTGACGAAACCCATAGGTATATGTCCTGAATTGTAAACACCATTTAATATTATTGACAATGATATTATTTGTGTAGGAAAATTTTAGAAATTTTAGCCAGACATCGTTGTAAAACGAAAACAGGATATTTTGCACATGCAGTTTTATTTATTTTATTATTTTTTTTGGGCTGGATGAATTCACTATAAATTAGAACCACAATCACGCTTCACAACTCAGTATGTTGCTTTACTCCAAGCTCAATCGTCAGTGATGGCAAGAGTGACCCATAAAAACTTTAATGTTCATATGAAAATACATGTACCAGAATGTCAAATATTTGCAATAATGTGTATTATTACTTTTCCTCATCTAGCTTCGTTCACTTTTTGATTTCGGAAGTAAGAACAAATCCGAGTAGACCTAACGTTATTTAAACTGATTATATGAAAAATGGTTGTCGGCAAACCCAGAAATATTTATTGTTTTCCTCAGACAAAAATTTACAATTTTCTGTCAAGGGATGAAAAATAAAAATTGATTCACTTGCTTTTTTTGACAGATGAAGACGTATGAGATCTCAGAAACCTGAACTGGCCGATTAAAAATAATTGTTATCTGGGAGGAAATTATAATGCCCAAATTCGCAAATTGAACTAGAGCTGAAATATCTGTCAAAAAGTATAGTAAGTGCTGTTGTACAGATTTTCGACTTTTGATTTTCGATTCAACATTTTTGGGTCAGGACATCATTTTATGTAGAGTTAAAAAACGTGAGAGCCTGGAGGTAACTTGAACCTTTTTTAAAGTTGCTTCGACTGGTTTGAGTAGTTCGATTTTGAATCGTCAAAAAAGCTGCACGAATAAGTTTAAAGTAGGGCAAATCTTGAGTTTGAAGCCTTGGCAGTTGTGATTACCCAGTAAATCGACTATGTGTGGCTAAAGTGACAAGCCTTAAAGTATAGACCTACATCCAAATTTGTCCGTACCTCGACGGAAATGTTTCTGTTTCTGCATAAGATATTGAAGTTTTTTTTTAACTTAATCGAATGGTTATAGTCCCCTTTGTATTATGTGCAAATACTGTGAGTCGCAAGAGTTGGTAAGGGAACTGGCTGCACCGCACTACAAAATTTGATCTGTGAAAAGCGGAGATTAATTATTGTTAGAAAGATGGGCGAAAATATCTTGGAAAATTAAACTGATTACATAAATTGAACAAACATCTTTTTAAAATTAGTTTTCTAATGAATACACAAATTACATTCTTCTAAATTTTACATTGGCATATTTTCTAAAAAATAAAGGTATGTATTTCTTTTTCAGCCAAAAATTTGTAATAAGTTAAATATGAAGGCACACAGTACACGTGTAAATTCACCTACGAAAGTCTTATCAAAGCACGTACTAAATATTGTATTTTTTTACTTATAAAATACTTTGAAATAAAGGGCGATTCGGCACGTATAAAAATACTTGTTGATTTTGCTTACTTGTCCCCTTTTACACGATGAAATTGAGATTCCGCTAACTTTCGGTTTTTTTCTAGATATGAACAGCAAATAAGTTACCGAATTCCCGCTAAATAATATAACGAGATTCGTGTGACAAATTGAAAAAAAAAAACACTGAACCCCGACTGTGTTTCAACCTTAGACTTCTGTGCATCGGACTTTCACTGGAACTATTTATTTCGAGTCAAGTGACAAGGAAACCAATCTGAACTGTTATATCTGACCTGATAATTTTATGTCCCTTCGCTTATTTCTAAAATCTAAAAATTTCTACCAGTTTTAAAATAGTATGTTAAAGTTCATATACAAACCATACACTTTATAAAACAACATTCAATATTCACTTTTAAGAAGTAAACGAATGGGGCTATTTTGAGCCCTGGATGCATAAATATTTAACATACAAATATTATATATATATATACATATATCTATGTATATAATCCTCAAATTGAAATTACCTTAATTTCTCAAAAATGTAGTTCCTCGCCAGACAACCTTTTTACTTCACTCTTTTTACCATACATTATGCCTATACCTATTCCAAGCACACACAAAAAGTGGCGCTCTCGCGAGAACAAAAAGAACATCCGTAGCTACCTTACCCGCCTTCTTGAATTAGGGCATTATTTTGTCTGCACTAATTTTAAACGGATAATGACCTTCTGCCAGACATTAAGTCCTTTGCAGATCGGGTTCATTGAATCCATCATGAACATCATTTGTATTTACAATTATCGTCATAATCACATAATCATCATCACCATGATCACCGACACCACCTGGAAAACCACTGTGTTCCGTTTTCGCTAAATCATACTCCTCCCTCACGTTAATCGGACTCAGATGGATCACGTTTCATGAAGTTGGCATGTATACCTGTATTTTTATACAGGAACTTGTTACACACCAATGCCGTTCAGTCTGCGGAGGTCTCTCCGAATTCTCCGTTAAGGTCGGCAGTAAAATACTTTACGATAATGAATGACGACAAATAAAAACAGTGGTATAAAGAGGAACAACAAAAGTGAAAAAAAATCTTCAAAAATTATAAAAAAAAAAAACAAAATCGAAAATTGAATCCACTTGAGAAAAGAACGAAGAAGAATTTTGTGAGTTATTTAAAAGAAATTTGCTAAGGAAATGCACACAGAAAGAAAATAAGATAAACATAACCTTATATCAATTATAATAATGAATTTTTATAATTATTGTAATTGTGGTTGACATCGATTTTATGTGATTGAGTGTCACTTAAAGCAACGGAACCTGTTCCTAAAATGAGATTACACGAATATAATGGAAGTGAGAAACAAGTGTTAATCAAAAATGTTAAATTTAGACATTTTATTGACATTTTCAAATAATTTTGGCACAATGTCCATTGCGAGACAAAAACAAGTATATAAATTTTATTTGTATTAAAAGAAATAACTGATTTTTGGATATTTTATATTTAGAAAATATTAACATATTACGGGTTTTCGTGTTTATTTTTGGTAATTTTTATGCAAAGAAGGAAGTGTTTTTGTGACGTTCAAGTAAGTAGGTATGTATGTTGGCGCTGGAGGAGTTCTGTGTAAAAATAAACCTGCCCGTGTTTGTATTGTGCCGAATGACGTTAATTTTGATAAATGATTCCGCAAGAGTTCAATGGTGGTCTTAAGTTATGAGAACAATTTTAGTTCAAACGTTTTTATTTATCCACAAATACCTACGTAACTTCAAAAAATAAAGGTAGGTACCTAGCTAGTAGATACTTAGACACAACTACTTTGAACTTAACTTTACTGTGAACGTGAGATGATACAAGGAAAATCGCTTTCTGATTTTCAATTGGATTAGCCACTCCTAATTAGTTTATTTAAAAAGAAGTATTTTTATTAGAGATTTTTTTTATTGTTAAATTTTATTGGTTACAAATAGCTTTCAATGGTTCTTAGTACACAAACCTTGGTGTTTCGTCTCGGGGCTAAGACAGCTATTACACGATAACTTTTTAAAGCATATGACACTTTTAGAACAGAACCAAAAAACCGAGAAAGATAACAAAAAATAACGCAGCTGTCTGTTGGGTCGTGACTCTTGAGTAAAATATCATGACTCTTTTCAGCTTGTAGGTTATTCAAAATTCTACTTCTTAACAATGTGGAATTTATGACTGCATGATTAACTACAACTTTTCTACAGACAAAAGCTGTCAAAATGCCTCTCACCGCAAGTTCACATTTTTAAGTGTGTAAGCAAATCCAAATTTTATTTCTTGAGAATTTGACATCTAATAGAAACTGAGGAATCGTGTTCATAGTTCTGAGAGGGCGAAAATCTCAAAACTATGAACTAGCTAATCTATCTCAATAAATTATTAAGTTTGTGCTTCATTAAATTTTTGTATCTCCAGAAAAGTTTCTATTTGACAAATTAGATATTTGACATACATTATGTTCATATGTAATTGACGTGTGTACGTTTATTTATAAATACTAATTTTGCCTTACAATATACTTTACTTATTCAAAAAACTAATTAATAACATAACACAACATACAAATTTATAGCTCATTTAATATGCTCTCTTGAAAGAAGAGAATTTAGTAAAATAGATTTGCAACTCAAACTCAATCTATTTGATGCTATTTTTAATTTCAAAAAAATGTATCAGAGACCTTCAGTATGACATGATCGATATGTTTGTAAACCACAAATAGGAACTTTTTAGTTGAAAAGAGAAACTCCATATAACTGACAATGCCCCGGGCTTTTTTGCGGTCAGATAATACAAAGATTATTAAGCGAGGGAACTCTCATATTAGGCAAAAATGTTAACGAAATAAATAATACATAATTTTAAATGCATATTCAATGCTTAATTTGAAAGACCTTCCTTGTTGATTTCAATTTTTTTGTTAAAAATATATTTTCATTCGAAAATTATATTAAAATTTATATGTATGTTATTCTATCACAAATGCGCCATTAGCTGTCATAATCGTATGGCATTATATCATCACTCATTTAAATATCTAACATAGTTGAAGATAATTTTCATCACAAAAAAGTTAACTAAATATACCTTCATTTGAATGAGGTGGCGCCATGATCGCTATTCAAGTACAAGAGCAAAACTTGAAACAAAATTGTAAAGCGCGGAACAGATTGAACCAGCAACAGCACCGTCAACAGCAACAGCGGTCGCCATTAATTTAGAGCCAGTATTTCAATTGTTCAGCACACATAAGAACAGCAACAGCAACGCCAACAGCGTCGTTAAGCCAAAGTCCTAAATTTGCTGTTGCTCGTGCAGTGTTGTAAACTTTCCCACTGCAATATTCAGTGGCACCACAATGAAAAACTTTTTTTCGATATGAAATGTAAAGCAGATGAAATGACGTTGCTGGTGGCAATGTATTTGAGAAATGTTTGCTGGTCAGCGTGCTGTTTGCTGTTGACGATGCTGGTACTGTTCCTGGTTTAATCTGTTTCGCGCATAAGAAAAGATGCAATCGGCAATTATGGGCGCATCATAATGATATCTTCGTATATGCTTGATTTCGTACGACTGTAAAGACTTACATTGCCTTATTAGTACCAGGTATAAACATTTTGCTATAATCGAGAACGCATTTCAATTGTGACAGAAAAAGTAAACAAAACTGAACTTAATACAGCGTTCTTATTTTCGGCAAAACATAAATGAATTTCTCATAGAAGTTAAGAACCGCAGTTTGAGAGTTACAGGCGTCTTCATTTGTTAGCTCTTAGCAGAGCAGATTTTAACACTATGAACAATGTAAATCAACCATAGAGCTGTCATATAAATTAAATGACTATATAAAGATGATCGGTAATTGTATCGCTCTACGAGTTAGTAATGATTGACTAAAAAAGGAGTTGATCTAAAAAACAAATCCTTCGCGAAAGTATCAAAAACATTCCCCTTAAAAAAAAAAGTGGCACATCAGCTCGTAGAGACATTTTTTGTCAATTAGTTACTTATTCTACTATTGACAAATGAGTTTCAAAGTGGTTTGAAACAAAAGCCCTGCTTGAGATCTGAGAGATATTTAATATTATAGAAAGATGATTACTCTCAGAATCATTTTCATGTTCTGAAAAATCATGAAACGAAATCGCCATAACCATTATACTTATACTTTTAATGAAATTTTCACTTAAATTTCATTCCTGATTTACAAAAGCAATGATTTATAAAAGAATATCACTACTGATTCACAATAGAACAATTCTCAATCGATAAAACGAGTTGCTTGAAACTATTTGACGTTTTCTTTTAATTTCTGAATTTGAACTTTTCTGCAACTTTTCGAGAAATGAAGATTAGTAAATTTTTGTGAAAATGAATGTCAAAAAAATCCCTTCAAATCATTGACCGGAGAGGGTTTTTTACTCCTCTTACCCTTCTGGCCTTGAAAGTAAAAGTTTCTAGAAACTCTGTTTTCTCGTGTGAAATTTACCAAATTCTATTACACTTTAACGTCTTCATTATATAAGCCAGAATAGTCATACAATTTTCAAAATTTCTGACATTGTCAAATGTTAAAACTTCTCACCATTATTTATTTACTTTTAAAATTTTGCTTCTCACCTTAAGTGCCATTTTGTGTTATAAATCAAAACTTTTATTTGAACAGTAAATTCAAATTTAATTCACGAAAGTTGAGTGAAGCTCTAAAAATACAAAACTATAGATCTCTTTTAAAGCACTCTTTTTTATTACACTCGGTTCTCTTTAAAATTCACTATACAAATCTCACTTTTAGTCTTAATATTATTATATCAAAAATGTTCTTTTAATATCCACGTGCGATTTATCGTAATTTTATACTCAAGAAAACACTATTCTTCTTTATTTGTCATGAAACTAATCCGTTTCATAATTATAACCGATCGTAAATGAAACGAAATCGCTATGCTTTCAACCTTATATACATATCAGTGTTGTAAACCGTGCTGCCGCTGGCTAATAATTTACCCCACAAGCATACTGCACAAGAGGATCGGTCGGATTGGCATCAAAAATAAATTCCAAAACAGCACCACTATTTTATTCGTTCATTCATAAAAACTGATTTCGATTTTGTTTTACCTTCTTTTGTTATAAACTCTCGTGCGACGATGGCAGCCACAGCAGTAACGATAATGAGCTACCTGCTTTGCGGTAAACGCCGGGCGCGATCATGTTAATGGTATCGTAGAACGAGAATAAAAGGGGAATAAAAAAAGGAATATCAAACGATGGTTATGGAAAAAAAGAAGGCGAAGGATCAAGTGCCAAGAATCGCCTGATTTTTTTAAAAACCACGAGGATCACATAGCATTTAACAGAAACTCAGGCATGCATGTGCGTCTGTCTCTTGTCTACTGCAAATAGAGGTTAACCCTGTGAAATGTCACTATGCATGTACGAGTAGGTATGACACCTTCCAGTGTGATCGGACACTTGTAGATCATAATAAGTGATTTTAATTAAATTTTTAGCTCGATCAATCAGAACTATGGCTCATTTTGTTTCGTTGTGGATGTGTATTTATTTGAAACGTAATAAACTGTCAAATATTCAACTTGTTGCAAAATGTTGCGCAGTTTTTCCCCACTAGGGGTTGATATCACTTGACAACTATTTGGAATTTTGTTTGGAGCGAACGTGTCGTTTTGTTAATTACTAAGCTTAAATTCGATGTTTAAAAATGTGGATTCTTGGAGACACACTTGTTAAGCGAAAAATAATAAGTATCTACAGTTTACTTGATTTTTTCTTCAGTTTGTATTAATAAGTCTATCCTTTAGTGCCAAATCATTTTTTTTTGTGTCTTCTTTCTGAGAAGATACGGTTGTCTGGCACCTCATGAGAATACATTGCCAAATATGTCAATAGGAAGTGCAGACCTCCATTACTATAATATAGATTCACAGAATCGTTCTACCTGAGTTCTTCACTAGAAGTTTGTAGACAAAAAACAAAGCCACTACAAACCATGCTGATGAAATACCATGCGAGGAGAGGACATCCTTTTCTCAAAAGGTAAATGAACTGCGATGCTCTGAAAAGTGCACGTAGCAACATGCCACAGATCAGCGCAGAGGGCGCTTTGTCCGATTATACCTACATATATGGCCAATTTTGTTTTTTGTTCTAAAACGGAAATTCCTAATAATCATGGGTTGCTAGGCTGCTGTTTATTTTTTTTAATTTTGTTAGCTCCGGTAGTTCCAGAGAATTTGATCAAAAAAAAAATTAAGTTGTCGGCAGTTCTTGGATAACTTTGCAGAACAAAACTTGAAAGATTTATGCTGAAAATGTATTAGTTAAAAAGTTAAAGACACATTCCTATAAAAAATGCACCCGTAGGAAACCAACGACGATACCTAAGACGAATATCGATCGTTGAAACGAAAATGAAATCAAATGCCTCAAAGCATATTCGTGGGTGACTAATATGTTTTGCCGGACGCTTGTCCGATGAAGTTAGATTTTCAGAAAAATGTTTCCTTTTGTTGTATTATGTAGCCTTATTCCGTGGCGTACTTAAACATTCATCAGAATTATTGTTTCTCATTTTTCTGAGAAATTTTATGAGAGGAAAAACATCCTACTAAAGACCACTTATGTACATTTATATGTTGCCAGATGAGATCACACTTTTAATAAGTAGGTAAGAAGTCATTTATTAACATAAGATAGGTAAGTGATTTTTCAATATCTCCCAAAATTAAAAACAAAATATCGCAAAGTTTATGTAGACACAAGGTGGCCCAATATAAACATCCAAATTTTTTTTTTTAATTACTTTTTTACTAAATAAAAAAATCATTTTGAGTGATGGAAATCTTTATTTTGACATTTACACCCATATTAATAAAGATGGTTTAGTGGAGGTTTATCGTTAAGTCCTGGACTAAGTGCGAAATTTCATTAATAAAACAAATTTTCTGTTAAGTGACGTTTACTAATTATGATTAAGTTAAACCACCGGAGTAAGTGGTTTAGCGAAGGAATAAGAAATAGAAATGTCCACAGTCAGACACAAGCAATTGACAATCAATTTAGGTAGCCACATAATATAAAAAAGAGATTACTTACTTTTGTAGAAGATTTTCTTAAAAGGATTTTTGATAAACGTCATTTTACTATTCCGGGAACATTTTGTTTTTATTAATGTAAATATTTAAGCCATGGCTTAATTCCTATTCCATGGTTTTGCTAAATATAGGTGGAATAAGCGTTTTTTATTAATACGGCTGTTACAATTTTGTCTGTTAAGCGAAAACGATGATATCCGTCAAGTGGCTGCCGTGAGTCTTGATACGCATTTGTGCCCGTTTAACAGCATTTTCCCTGAGGGTGAAAACTTTTCTCATTCCTGTCTAATATTATCTCTAAGGGCTGCGACTATCTGAGGTTTGTGAATATAACCCAGCGACTTTAAGTAGCCCTAAACAAAGAAGTCTCGGATGGCTAAATCAGACGATCTCGCTGGCCGTTCCAGATCGCCAAAACGGGATATTACGAGACCAGGAAACGCTTCCTTCAAAATATCCATTGTGTGCCGTGTGGTTGCACAGTCTTGTTGAACAAACATATTCACCCAGCACCGCTTATCTAATTTAAGCAGTAAGAAGTCGTTTATCACGGCTCTGTAGCATTCGCCAGTCACAGCTGACTGTATTTCCTGTGGCGTCCTCAAAAAAATGGATATGTTCGATTCGTGTAGCTAAACGCCCGAATGTTTGCCCAGTTGGGGCGACACGATTAGGAAATCGACGTCGAAATTCACTCTGCGCTAAAACCACCGACCGATTATTGCTCAAAAAAATCGACACGCTCTTTCACAGTGTAACGCTCCTTTATTTTCTGTTTGTATTCTGCAACTGTCTAGTTCACAAATATTAAATATGATTTACGTACGACGCCATGTGTAAAAATTATAACATCTTCCTTGTATGTACTTGTATGTGTATTTTATGTACAAACATACTAGTAGATTTTTAGAAATTTTAATTATTAAAATGTTAAACGGATAAGAAAAACTGTTATTTATCTCTTTGGTTTTGATATTTTGCTTTCTCTAGATTGTGATTAGAATAATAAAAAGTTACAGGAAGTATGTTATTTGCCTTAAATATGCACTGAGTTTATCCAATTCATTATAATTTTATCTATACTTATTAATCCCTTGATTACATTTTTTTGCACCACTACTAGTGTCACAAATTACATTTGGGACTTAAGCGATTTTAATCCAATTTACACACGTTATTTTTTATCCTAAAATTATTTATTGTTATAATTAATGTGGTGTATACATTTATGTACATTTATGTATGTATGTATATTGGCAAAAATGTCAAAAATTAATTTTATCAAAATATGTATGTATATTGCAGTTGACACGGCCATAGTTTCATTAAATGCGTTTAGCTTAAACGACTTAGGGAATTTGTCGTCAAAAGTTATCAGCAACTAGAAAAGATAAAAATAGCAACAGCACCGTCTTATCTGCTACGCGCATATTTGGTTGCTGATGTCAAAATTAAATTGTATTAAGAAACTATATCCGGAAAGAAAATTTATTTCAATTCGCAATGGATCAACTGAAACCAAGGATCGGAAGTAAAGTTTAAATAAGTTTGACATTAATGACATTTAAAACAAAAACTAGTTTGTTTGTCGAATCAATGGATATTGTTGACTGGATACTAAGAAACATCATATTGAAATATCTAAAAAATTTCATAATTTTATGAAATATGTAAACTTCGAGTGTTTATTTACATATGTATAAATGTATGTATTTAGTTGTGTTCTCTGTGATTATGTTTTGTTTGAAATGTCTCTTTTTGACAAATATTGTCTTAACTTTCGCATTTGACAAAACCTTTCAAAGTTGTAATTCTAAACTAAAGCTAAAAGTGTACACGATTGGTAGATCTTACAATATTGTCAGATCTGTCCGTGAAAAACATGCCTACAATGTCTTACAAACGTGTAGTCTTACAATTAATTGTCAGAAAATTTGTCTGACAATTAATTGTTAGATTATTGTCTGACAATTAATTGTAAGAAATCTGACAATCATGTGTACGCTAGCTGACAATCGTGTAATCTTTCAATTAATTGAGGAGTATAATTTCAAAACTCTTCTATTCCACTTTTTAAAATATCGAGTAAAACGAAAAAAACTGTTAGAAGTTAGTAAAATGAAATTAGCTATTGGCTTAAAGGCTTAATTATAAATTCGCCATAATCTTTATCTATTTCCTATGGTCCCAAACCTTTTAGACAAACCTAAAAATTACAAAAAATCATTTTAATTTGGAAAAGATGAGTTTTGAAAATAACGATTGGAATAGTTGAGTTTTGATTCAACCTGTTTTGGAATAAACGAGTTTTGAAATGAAAACAACCTTTTTTAAATATTTATTTCATTTTGGTTTATTTAAAAAAATGTTGAAAAGATACAAAAAAAACTTGACAATAAACATAAACAGCCGTATTAATAAAAAAAGGTTATTCCACCTATATTACATGGTTTTGCTAAACCATGGAACAGGAGTTAAGCCATGGCTTAAATATTTACGTTAATAAAAACAAAATGTTCCCGGAATAGTAAAATGACGTTTATCAATCAATAAATTTTATCTGCCAGCTTACCAAAGATGTGTTCTTCACAAAAATTAGTGCAAGACTAAATAGTATAAACTATCAATATTCACAAAATGACACAAATTCCCACCTTTTTTATGTCATTGGAATACACGAGTTTTGAAAGCGACTTCAATGATTTGCTTAGGAAAAGAAGAGTTTTGGTGCAAAATTGTGTTTGCATGGGAATAGATGAGTTTTGATTTAAGCGACTGAGTGGAATAGTGTAGTTTTGAAAAAAACTTCACTTTTCAAGTGCTCAAAAGTATAGGAAATAACCAGTTTTAATAATTATGAGTTAAATACTTAGATCCGGGTTATTCTAAAGAAAATTTCCTCATACTTAACTCATTTTTGGAAAAAAGTGGAATAGAAGAGTTTTGAAATTATACTCCTCAATTGTCAGAAAATGTATCTGACAATTAATTGTAAGACGGTAAATTGTAAGGTATTTGATAATCGTGTACACACACAATTTATTGTCAGCCCTGCCAATTTTTATCGTTGTCTGACGTTTCTGACAATGAAGAAATTGTAAGATGTTCGTTTTTTAGCATCATACAATTTTTTCATTGTCAGCCAACGTTCAATTGTCACAGTCTCATAACCAACGAAAACTGACAATTAGTTGTGTATGTACACGGTTGGTAGAAAATCTACCCAATCTCTTACAATTAATTGGTAGGTACGAGTATTAAGCCGGCTATCTGAAAATGAATTGTCAGCCAACTTCTGACAATGAATTGTAAGAGATTGGTGGATTTTGTACCAACCGTGTAGGTACACACACAACTTATTTGTCAGCTCATTGGTAGATAATTGTCAGACATTGTAAGACCTTAGAATATTGTAAGATCTACCAATCGTGTACACTTAGCTTAAGTCACATTTTACGCAATGAATCTTATAGAGAGTTTTTCAATTCATGCGGGTAGATTTTTGAATCATATGGTGGCCATTTTGTTGACATCTGTCAATCTCTTGTTTATTACTCAGTTACTTATGCGACATTACCCGGCCTGTGTATAAGAACTCGTCTTTTCACAGAAGTCAACTTGGCGGATTATGTGTCGGAACTTAAGCCGAGAACCCGTACAAAATCCAACTGACCCGAAAAATCATCTTTAGCGAAGAAGCGCATTTTTTGATTAACAATAAAAATTGCGGTATTTAGGGCGACACCAACCCACACAAGGTTCAACAGGTGACAACTTACCTTTGGTGTGGATTTTGAGCCCGCAGCGTCGTTTGCCCGAACTTTTTCGACAACGATGTTGGTGAGGCGGTCGCAATCAATGGCGAGCACTATAGAACAATGATAACCGATTTCTTCTTATGGCACAAGTTTAATCATATAAATCTAGACGGCATGTAGTTCCAGTAGGACGGAGCTACATATCACACAGCTGACACCACGATTGACATTCTGCATGAACGTCACATCTAGCAGATGTGACTTGAAATGGTCGCTAAGTTCATAGGATTTGACCGGCCATTAAATTTAGCAATAAAATTTTGCATTTATTTAAAAGGTCCATGTAAATACCATTATGTACGGAATATAACATTATTCAAATATCTGCCAAACGCCTTTGCTGGGTACCGGTGCGTATCCGATACAATCTAATAAATCAATCTGAATTTGACGAATGGCATTGAATACATATGTTGGCTTTCAGGGCGGTGGTGGTGGCTTGTGGTTTATTTGTATAGACCTGTGACTTAAGAAAATTACACAAGAAGAAGTCTAACGGGGTCTCGGTGGCCAATTCAGATCGCCTCCACGTGATATAACCATGTTCGGAAATCGCTAGTGCAAAATGTCCATTGTGATATGGACTGTGTAGGATATTATAGTGCTGCCCTGTTGAAACCACATGTCGCGGTGTCCATATCATACAATTCGCCGTTGACGGTGATGGTCTGGCCAACATCGTTCTTAAGAAAATTGGGGTTAGATGATGCCCCCAGCCCAAAATCTTATTGTGTACACTTCACTAAGGGTTTGTTTAAAAATGAGTGAAAGATTTTTGTTGCTAATTATTTTAGAATTTATTTATTCGTTCTATTTTCTACAATATGTACTGCAGTGAAATTTTTTCTTAAATTAATCTAATGTCATCTAATTATTATTATTTTTGCAAGGTATTCGATAAAGTTTCAATATTTATTTCTTTTTGAAGAACAAAAACAATAAATAATATCTTTTGAAACATACGTGCATACAAACATAATTAAGTATTACAACGTTGTTGTTAGCTTATATTAACCCCCTTATTATGGCTGGCGAGTCGAACAAATAAACATGTGAGTGTGAGAAATTAGTATTACGGTTGGCGAATCGAGAATCTTTGATTCAATTTAAATGTCATATATTTGATATTTTTAATAAACAATCAAATTTCGAACTCGAATTGTAAAGTTCGCCAACCGTTGTATGTCGAATGTGTAGTTGCTAATGAAAAAATCTCACCTCGGACGTTCGATTCGCAAACCATAATAGGGGGGTAATTAAAATTTAAGAACATTGTCTAGTATAGGTGTTTTTCTTTTTTCTCTCTGAGCAGAGCTTGACCATGTCTAATACGTTCTGAGCAGAGCTCTCCGATTTATTAATGAAACAAACTGAACTTGCAGAGGTGTCTATATCCATTTGTGTCTGTTTGTTTGTCTTTTTTTGCCACTTTTTTCGTGTGATATGACAGAGATTCATATCACACGAAAAAAAAGACAATTCAGCTTCTTTCAGCATTTCACTCCATCTGCTCGTTCATTTTGTTCTGAGCTTATAGAGCCCGCTCAAAGCTTGCTCTGATAGAGAAAATAAATACAACACAACACAAAACAGATTTTGTTTTGACAGCTCAGTTCCCTGCTCTGAGTTTAAAAAAGAAAAACGCCCTACAGCTCCACCAGTAGAGCCGCATCGCTAGCTAATTTTTCTGTACCATGAGAGTATCTACTATAAAGTTTACTATAGGCGTTTTAGTTCAGTTCAGAATAGAACTGTGAAGTCTGTGGGGTCATTCCGTAATTTTCTAAACGATAATCGTCAAAACGATAATCGTCGACGATCCATGATTTGCTTCACGTAACTCGACTACCATCGTCCCGTCAAACGATCACAGTTTTAGAGATTTGTATGCATTTCAGAAACTCTCAAACTGTAGTCAATCTGTCAATTCAATAGAAAAAAATACAAAATGTCAATTTACAGTGGAAACTCAATCACTCAACTACAGTCACCTACAAAATTCAAAATTAAATCAAGACGATACCTATTTAGCTATCGTCCAAACGCTATCGTTTTGACAATAGCGTTTTGGCGATTATCGACTTACGTGAATCAAAAAAAGGCAACGCTATCGTTCAAACGATATCGTCTGACGATAATCGAGTTACGGAATGACCCCCCTGAACAGAGTTCGAGCATGTCGAGCATATTCTATACATCCTCTGAACCAACCGTGCTCTGAGTTGCTTTTGAAACACAACGGAATAATTAGCTGCAGTCACCATTTTTTTTTAATTGCCACCTGTCAGAACAAAAAAAAAAAACACATATTCCAAGCTCTGAATAATCTGAACTAAAAAAGAAACATAATTTATTTTTTGACAACTCTGACTGCACTAAATTTAAAAGAAAAACTCCTAATGCAATGCTCTGGTTAGAACATACTTTATGGTTTGAATTATGTTTAAAAGATAACGACATCTGAACCTGCGGAAGCGGATATTCTTCTTAAAGGGAACCATTCACAATATAAAAACATATAACCGGCTTTCTTGTGTTAACCCATTTTATACTGACACCATCTGTCTCAACTGTCAGAATCCCAATTGGAAAAAATACACAAACAAAACCGATAAGAAGAAAACAGAAACCACTTCGGCCAACGTGCTTCGCAAATTTTACTTTTTTTTGTTTACTTTCCTCTCTCAACCTGAACGTCGCATTTCGCATTAGGAAAAGAATTCCAGCCGCAGCTGCTTTAGCTTCAGCTCCACTTGTTCCGGCTTTAAATTTCAAAGAAAAATAGAAAAAGTGAACAGGAATATAGCAAAAAAATCAAAGTTCAAAAACAGCAAATCACATTCCTTGACTACGTAATTAATCAACAAATAGTGAACATTTCTCATTGACTTGAGAATCAAGACTTAAAAAAGAAAAGGGACAGAGCAAACTCATTTCTTATTTTGTTCTTGTTTTACGTAATAATGTTTCCAGATGAAAACTCTCTAATTAATTTATATTTCTACCCATTTTAATGGCTTCAAATGCTCTCGTCGGGAAATTAATTGCCAGTGTGGTTCTATCAATTGTTCTCTATTATTTCTTCTGGGTCTTCGTTCTGCCTTTCATGCTCATTGAAGAGGGTAAGTGCTCAGCGTCAGCCATTGTATTTCAATTTAATATTTCGCTTCTTCTCTTCCGCGAGCTAATTGAGATATGAAATGTTTTGTATAAATTCACAGATAACATCATTCATTCGTTGTTTCTGCCGCTGCAGTACGCTTTCGCTGTTCCTGCCGCCTTCGGTGTTTGTTTCGTTGGGGGACTGTCGGTCTTCACCTTGTACCACATTTGGGACCACGTCAGTTTCTTCTAGGAAGACGAAACTTGTTTCTGAGAGATGAAAAGTGAGCACAAAGAATTAGGAGACAACAATTAAAGAGAACACAATAATCATGCCACCTCAGTGGTTAGTAATAGGAGTTTCTGGGATTACGTGCGGAGGGAAGACCTCATTGGCACTCAGTTTGCGGGACTTTTTCATCAATCGTCGCACCGCGCGTCTATGGAACTCCAAGTATGTCATCAGTGATGTGCAGTTGATAAGCCAGGATGACTACTTTTTGCCGGTTGACGATTTGCGTCACAAATGGGTGGATAAACTGAATGCCATCAACTTTGAAGTTTTAACTGCGCTAGATATGAAGCAAATGCTCTCGGACATCACATGGACCATGAAAGGACGCTACCTAGCCATGGACAACTCGACTATGTCCTCGGCCACTCCCCCAGACTATCTTGGGGACATCACTACATTCCATAATGCTACCAAACTCAACATTCTCATCATCGAAGGCTTCCTTATATTCAATCAGCCGGAGTTGCTACAGATTTGCCAGTTGAAGTTCCATTTCCATTTGCCCTACGAGAAGTGCTTTGCTCGTCGGGAACTTCGCACCTACGATCCACCCGATGTGACGGGCTATTTTGAGATGTGCGTCTGGCCGTTCTATGAGAAGAACTTTGCCGAATTCAGGGAGCGCAAGGATTTGATCGTACTCAATGGTGAGATGTGTAAGGAAAGGATCTTCAAGTATGTTTTGCAGCGGATCAATGTGTATTTGAGCGAGATGATGACCACTCCATGTTTAATGGACCAATAGAATCGGCTTCCTATCGATGGATATCTGTGTCCTTTGTTAACATTCTGTACTATGAGTTTTTTTGGGGAAAAAGTTCTCAATTCAAGTTTCATGAAATGAATTTCAATTTTTATATATGGATTTTTTACCGATATTTATTGTACACTCCGTGGAATGGATTTGATGGCTTAGAGCTGATCGGTTTTCCACAAAACCAATTCTTTAGATTTTTAGGATATTTATATTTTTCTAATAATGCACAGCGCAGGTGCTGTGCTTTCAAAACCTAACACATTACAGGATTCTACTGAAGGTGGAAGTTTTTTTTTTTTCATAGTCTATAAGTAATTTATCATCTGATTAATTTAGTTCTTATGTTCGTATTATAACATATAAAATGTAACACAAAGGCTATTAGAATTTAAATATATGTATGGATGTACCTATGCTTGTGTTTCTTTTCAATTTTGCGCAAGAGAAATATAAACAACAAATATCAAGTTGATAAGAATAACCTTTCGTGAATTGAGATAGTTAAGTATTGTCGAGTGTTTATTGTGATCGCTTGAAAACACTATCTTGTTCTCTTCGAGGAAGTCTTAGCCGAAAAACACGTCATATAAAATTACAGTGACTGTCATTAATATTCGGATTTTTTTAAACTCACGTCTTTTCTGTCTTTAATTAAGGTAATCAATCTTTAATTTTAATGTCCGTTTGAAACTATAACTGTGACAATTTTGGTATTTCAATTTCATTTAAAATGTTTCAAATTTGCAAAAGTAAACGCATTGAGCCGTATGAGAAAGAATTCTTTGCTTGAGAAGAGAAAAGTAGTAATTAACCACTGCGTAAAAGGTTAAACTTACAATGAAATCGCGGAAATATTAAATATGAAGCCTAATGTGGGTGATATTGTTAGAAGATATCGCAAGGAGGGATGTATCGACTTCAACAAGCAAACAGACCAGCCAAAAACAAATAAAAGCGCATGAGAACGCCCCAAAGATTGATAGTGACGTTCTGTTTGAATGTGGGAAGCACGTGTCTGCATCAACCTTTCGTCGAACCAGTAAGGCTAATGGTTTTAACGATCGAGTTCCCATGATAAGGCCATACATAAACTTGCGCAACCTCATTCGCAAAAATTTTACAAAAGAATACCAAAAAAAGGATCCGTCATGGTGGGAGGATGTACCATTTTTGCGAATGAAAGCAAATTCAACCTTCTTGTTTCCGATTGGTAGGGTCATGGAATGGCGCAAAAGAAATGAAGAGCTGAAAAGCAAAAACTTGAAGCCGACTGTTAAGAATGTGGGAGGTCATGTGATGGTGTTGTTGTTGCATATTGGCCAAAGGCGTTGGTTATTTGGTCTTTATTAATGGGATAATGAACAAAGAGTATTATTTGAGGATCTTAAGAGAAAACCTTAGGTAGAGCGCCAAAAAATAGGGTATTTCGAACTGTCTAAAAGTTATTGCAACCCCTGCACAATCTCCAGACCTCCACCCGATTGAAAAGGATAAGCTGGACCAACGTGTCAAGAAGAATCTTGCTTCTTCCACAAAAGATTCAAAGGCAAGACTGCAACAAATAAGCTCAGAATACCTACAGAAAATTGTGATAAATATGCCAAAACGTTTATCTGGAGTGATAAAAAATAATAAAGGATACGCTTCCAAATATTAATGTTATTACTAACTAATTTTACAAAAAAAAAAAAATGGAGGGCTTATTTATTTAACTATGACAATTTTATTTGCATATTTTTTTTTTAACTTTTCTTGTCTTATAATGTGCATTTTGGTAATACAATCTGAAAAAAAAAATTGTTCAAATAATGGTGCATATACATTAATTTATAGTCTGAGAAAATTATAACATAGAAAACCGAATATTAATGGCAGTCACTGTAAAAAGTAATTGTAGCTCGACACTAAGCCTATTGATTAAAAATCAAAATTTTGTTGAAATCTCTTTCTAAATATATCAGCAGTTGCTTTTGAAGGTTAAATAAGTGCACTATCGGACACAAACTGTAAATCCGCAAATTAAGATAGGAATGGTGTTTTTTTTATAGGGGGAGAACTTTATAGTGAAATTAAACAGAATAATGTTTTATATATCCACGAAATAGACGTTATACTGCAGATAATTTGGGGTCATTTAGGTAAGAATATGTTTTTGGGCATGCGACTGTCCTGTGCGTATTGAAAAGGTCCTCACAGTCGACTGATGAGTGCATGTGAGATCACCGGGACGAAACGCCAATTTTTGTGGACTAAAGGCCAAAAAAGCTGTTTTGAATCAGAACATATTCTTTTAAGTAAATTTGCATGCATTTTTTAAATCTGCCAATATTGAATTTATTTCTTGTTTGTAGTCTTCAATCTCTAAACATAATTCATTGGCATTTAAATCCTTGTATTTTAATGTGAGATCAGCTGGGGATTTAGTTGGGATTGAGATTTCGTGTAAAGAAATGACTGTAAGGAAACCAGAATCGTGAGTTTCAAATGCAAATTTTTGAAGTTGGAACCCTTTTGCTGAATGTCTAGTATCCAGTAAAGCTGAATTTTAAACTTTTGAAATGGAGTCATTATGGCCATCATCCTTCGTTTACATTTCTCAGAAAATTCCGGTTCTAACAAACGATAGTTAGTTATGTAGATTTTTTGCTGAATAAATGCACATTATTGTTTGATTTTTCACAAATAATTTTAAAAAATCCACAGGGTTCTGCAAGCGTTTTGATGTTGTCTCAATGGAAATGGTTTTGTCCTCTAAAATAAATGTTGTCAAAACTTGGTCCCATACGATCAATAAACCAATACATTCGAAATTAATCATTTTTGAAATGATTTAAGCTGAAGATACATAATCAGTTGTAATATCCTCTTTTCATCATATCCTTCTGCAATGGGGTGTAATGTTGCTAATGCGTGAATTGAATTAAAATTGATGACCATCTTGCATCAGAAGAGCCCTTTAAAGTTATTTTTAAAGTTCATAAAGCTTGCTAACTTTCAGTCAAACCGAAGAAAGAATCAAAAGGATTTTGAACTGTTCCGTGTTACACAAGACGCATGAACTCCAGCTTAATTGATTGAGCACTTCATGGTACAAATCTGACATGTTCGTTCAGTTGTAAGATTCGTGCTTGAACACTATTTTCACGGGTTTTAGAAATTTGTTTTCCTAAGGTAAATTATGGACGTGTTTTAAAATGAAATAAAAACAATTAACAGATATTAATTTTATCTGTTAGGTGACCATGGTAGTTAAGTGTAGGTTTTTTAAATACGAGTTACCATTCTGTTTTTATTTTCTTGCTTATGAGGTCAGCCCTTATATCCACGACAGTGAAAACAATCGGCTGATCTGATATGGAACTATCTGTTCTCAATTGTATTCACTAAGCTCGATTGTATGTATCAATTTACGTGCTAGAGGCCCTCTATTTTATCGACATACAGAAATATGCGGCTTTATATGTTTCAAAACAAAAAAAATATCTTATGGAGGAAAATCGTGCGAACGATGTGACCAATTAACAGAGGTCTATTTCGTGAAATTAATCGCTCTTCAAATGTTTCGATATCTAAACATTAATTACTTTCAAATGAGGTCCAAGCGCTTGAGGACAAGCGAAGAACGAAAACTTAATGCCCAGAAGTACTGGTTTCGTACCAATAGAACAATTAGTCGTTTGACAGAGCATCTCAACAACAGAAATCTTTACATCGTTTTGGAAAAAGTATGATTATTTTTTTGTACTGCATCATCTTCATTGCTTAATTTGTTCTTCCAATAATGTCACTGTCGTCGGCATATCTGAGTAATTGGACGGACTTTTGAAAGATTGTGCCTCCTGTGTTGATGCGTGAGCTTTGCTCTATTCTTTCAAGAACGATATTGATTTTTTAAAACCTTTTTTGACATCAAAAGCATCGGTGAGATCTTTTCCGACATTCCACACAAACGGACAAGTTTGTCAGGGATGCCATAACATTGGTCTTTCTATAGATGCTATCATACGGGGCTTTGAAATCGATGAAAAGGTGATAGGTGTCGATATGAAGGTCCCGGGTTTTTTCCAAGATCTGTCGTAATGTGAATATTTGATCGATGGTGGACTTTCCTGGTTTAAAGCCGCACTCATATGGACCAGGATCAGGTTGTTGACGAAAGGCTTCAGACGTTTACATAATACGGCAGAAAGGATCTTGTACGCGATGTTCAAGAGACTTATGCCTCTGTAGTTGGCGCAGTTCAGAGGGTCTAATTTCTTGAGGATCGGACTGAGAATCCTGAGGTTCCATTCATCAGGCATCGACGATGTTTTGCAGATGAGCTGATGCATAGTCCCAACTAAGTCATCGCCTGCCGCTTTGAACAGTTCGGCAGCGAGGCCGTCAGCTCCAGCGGCTATAGACTCGATATATGTACATAGCTATCTTCACTCTAGGTCGAGTAAGCGGTATTGCTGGTCTGCCTCGCCTATATCGAATTGTAATATCTAGAGAGCAGCGGAATTCTCTTCTTCATCGCCGTTATTAGTTTTGGAGAAATGGTCTTTCCATATTCTCAACATGGAGTGTATGGAGATCGTCATGTCCCTTTGTGAAGACACTCACGAAGAGACACCTGACCACATACTGGGGAAATGTGATGCACTCATGCATCAAAGGCACAGGTATCTGGGCAAGCACCACATAAAGGAGAGCGAACTATCATCCCTTAAAATACTCCAAATACTTCGATTCCTCAGAGGAGCAGATTTGGAGGAAGAACTGTAGTAATGAGCCAACCTCATCCAGTTCTAGATGGGGGACACAATAGATCTTTAGGTCGCAGTGTTTTTATACCCCAATTTATTCATTCATTCATTCAGTCCCTTTGTGAATATCGAGATGTTTGAACTGCGTACTAGCTACAAGAACGTCCCGCCCCATTGCGAAGTCGATAAGTCTGAAACTGTTATTGGAGGTGGTGTCCTGCAGTCTCTATCTTCCAATGTCACCAAAGATGTCTTCTCTTCCTGGCTTTGCGTTAAAATTTCCAAGGACAATTTTAATGTCATAACATATCATAAGCAGCGCCCTATGCTCGTATTTTTTGTCCAGGAGCTTGTAGAATATGTCTTTGGTGTCTTCATCATTCTCCTCTTTTGGGGTATACGCGCAAATGAGGCTTATGATGGCGAATTTGGCCTTGATGCGGATTATCGTAAGGGCTCGTACACATAGTTGAAACTCAAGACTTTTTGCCTGAGCCTAGTTATAACAACAAATCCGCATCCAAATAAACGCTACTTTTCTTCTCGATAGCAGTCGCCGTAGTAGATATCGCAGTCTTTTAATTTTCGTTTACCGGTCCGTCCCATCGCATCTTTTGAATGGCGGTAATATCTGCTTTGAAGCAGTTTAAGACTCCCGCTAATTGTTCGGCTACACGTAGCCTCTTAAGGGACCTAATATTCCACGCACAGATCCTAAGCTCGTTGTCCTTATTTCGTCTGGATGTTTCATCAGTGAATCCGTCTGTATCCGAGGCTTGTTTATGCTCCGCAACTCAACCACCTTCTCATATTAACCACCTGCAGAAAAAATTTCAAAACAACCATTCAATTATAACTAACATTTATAATTATTATTGTTTGCCATAAAGCAATTTTGTTCTGTTATACAATTTTGCTTACATATTTTGTTTGTATATAGTTATATTCCTAATTGTTTTTTTCTTTTTGTTTAGTGTAATAATTGGTTATCATTTCATATAATTGTTTATGTATACCTTTACTGTAACTTCGCTATTAATGAACTATTATATTTGAAGTGAATTTAAGCTGAATGAAATTAAGCTACAATATAATGAAAAAACAGCAAACGAGAAGGTAAGAGGACCAACACAATAAAGCCAATGAAACTGCAATAAAAAAAGAAACAATTAGTTTATCCGAATTCTTGAAAAAAAAGGAACTCACCTAAAAACGATCGCAAAGAATACCATCAAATAAATAAAACAGAAACAATTACGTTCGCAAATCGAGGAGCGTCTGGGAAAGCTATGAAGATAGAAAGGGACACGAGGGAGTGAATAACGATGGCGTATGAATGCGTGTGTTACTATGGAAACAAGGCGGGATCTGTATTTAATTTTTAAATTGCATCCCAGTCAATTTGAGTATTGTAAACTTCATCCTGCAGCCACAAAGTGTAGTTGGACTTGAAGTTGTCCGTCAGTTCGATCTTCTTGTCCCACCATCCACTGTGACCGAAAAATGCAAAGTCAGCATGCGATAGAATCTCGTCGTTGGGGAATACACCGTCGCTAGCTTCATTGTATTGACTTTGTCCAACGGTGTTGGGGTCGCTTCCACCACCACTCATTCCATTTCCCATGATGGCGTTCTCGGCATTAGCTGTATTGCCATTTGTTCCTGCGCCACACTTCTGCATTGCCTCTGGGTATCGTCGTAAATTGAATCGATCAACACACGCTCTCAAAGTGCACTCTTCCGCTTGGAAGTCCCAAGGACGAGACTCTAAGTCATTGCCGAAGGCCCAGTCATCGTTCAAACGATGACGAACTTTGGCATAAATTGCACTCATTGTCTTCATGTTCGATTTCCGCCACTGTCGCCCCAAATACTTCGTTTGCATCTTCAGCAGCTTCAGGACGTACAACTGCATCATAGCATGTCGTACTTTGAGAGTCTTTTTGAGAATTGGCGCCGACTTAAACACCACCAGCATCATCACACGCGAGTGTTTCCATTTGATGAGTTTGTTAAGAATTCGCAATAGATTAATGCAGGAGAAGACATTGCGCCAGGAATACGCCAACGAGTTATCACCATAGACGACACTTTCGCCACAAGTCAATTCTGGTTGTTCGCCAATGACACAGGATGGAAAATCCAACAGAGGAATGGCATTTTCTGAGCTGACATATTCGGTGATGGTTTGGTTGAAGAATTTCAATACCAACGGTATACAATTGGCGAATACCAGATGCTGTGACATAAATTCAAACTGATAGATGTGGTTTATCTTGAAATGCTTGAGATAGAGTAGAATTATTGCTGAGACTGCTTTGACAATGATTTCTTTGTGGCGACTGACGTCGTAGGCCAATCGTGTCGATTGGGTCAGAGTCATTGGCATCTCTTTTGGCAGGACGTCAGCCATGATATTGATGCTTTCGGTTTTCGATTTTGATGTTGGAGATGCAGCGAGTAAGACTTTCAGCAAGGCGATCATGTATTGCGGGAGATTCGGCAGGATGGCCTTTAAAAAGAAAATTAGTAAAGTTTTTTGGTGAAGAAGATTTTTCTTTAAAAAATAGATTTAACTCAGAAAACGACTCCAAACCTTAGGTCTAACTCACCTGATAAAGAATTTCCGCTGGTGTCACCTGGATCTCGTCCTCTTGTGTTGATATCGGATTCCTAGCGATCTCCTCCTCTTTCCTAATTTGAATGTCGGCCAAACTCGTGTACATGTGCTTTCTCAGAGTCTTCACACCTTCGTGAATCGGCTGTGGCAACCCAGCCAAGCTCTCGTGATCATTAATCAACGAATAACCAATGAACTTGTTCCTCGAAATATCTAGGAACTGGTCGACGTCTTTCTGGCGCACCTTTGGGGTCCATGGCAATCGAGTTGTTATATGAATCGGAAGATCATTGCGCTGATTATTTGCTGGACAACCATTATTGCCAACACCTCCACCACCACCACCGCCGCCGCTGCCGCCATTGTTGGAAGGATCGTCGAATGGTCGGAAGTACTGAGTGAGATCTTCCTCACCCTCGCCCGATTGCAGTTCCATATCCATTTGCTCCTGTTCGTCGAGAAACCGCTGCTTGATCAGACTGCGGCGGAAGACATTCCGCTTGATGTTTTGGTTGTCGAGGATGTCAGTAGCAGTGGCTGGTGGCGAACTGGCGCGCATGCATTTCGTTATCTCCATTGTGTCTTCGGTGTTCGGAGGAAGATCACAGCGCATTCGGTATTCGTTTTTGAGGTTCTTCAAGACCTCCATGCCGCCCAAACCCACCAAGGAGATTTTCCAAAGCAGAAGCAGGACCTTCTTCATTGGAAAATGAGGAGCCGCGCCACTGCAAAAGCGGGTGATCATTCCGAGGAGCTTCACAGAAAGCAACTCATCGCCAAATGGGCTGTTGATCTCGTTCACAAACGACTCCGCGATATTCTTGTAATCATCCGATTCCTTCTCCTTCTCGTCACGGATTGTCTCTGTGATGATGTATAAAACCGACAAAATTACCCTCAAGTCCGTGGAGTCAGCTAGAGATACATTGGATATCTTTATGGCTGCACAATCGGCCGAGGCGGCCGAGTCGATTTCCATGTTCAAGAGATCGATGAACGAGGCGAAGACTCCCAGCTCGTAGAGGACAATTACGTTGTCCCTCGTATTTTGGTGCTGCTCTTCGTCCGACTGAACCTCTGCCCAGCAGCCCTGGGCAAGATAGAGGATGCAGCGAGCAGCCTGCATTCGGAATGTTCGATTGGAGACTTCCAACTGGTCAATCAGTTTCATTATAATCGATTTCTGTGTGGTGAAATCTTGTTTCTGCCAGTTCGGTGGCAAATTGTACATCTCCATTTGGTCTTCGAATGCCTTCACATTCAGCTGGAACTCTCCGAACTCGGTGTAGCTATAGAGTTCGGCAATTTCGTTCTGATACGAGTCGACATCGCTGTAGATGAAATCCAAGTCGGGTCCGTCGTAATTGCCATCGATGTCGTGTGCCTCCTGTTCGAACGAGTTGTTTATCGATGAAAGCATTTCGTCCGAGTTGTTCTTCATTGTGAGGCAGCAACTTTTTCTGATTTGCAATTATTGCTTGGATGCAAAAGAAAAAATTGTTGGGGCGTGTACGTTGTTATTTAGATCATTTTTTTAATGGGAAACCTTTTTCGTTGAATGAGATGTCTCATTTATAAGGGTATTTTATCACGAAACAGGTATAATTTAATGATTATTTTATAATTTTAACAATGAGAAAAAAATTTACGAAGATACTTCTGTCGAGAGTAGAGTACAAAAAAATTCTCTTTTTGACATAAGTGTGGATGGTAATAAAGGCAACCAGGGCTGTTTGAGGACTTATAAAATGGATGGTGTTTTTCGAATCTGCACTGCCGATAATTGAAGGTCCGAACAGAATTTATTTGATTAAATTTGCCCGTTTTCTAATGGTTTGTCGGAAAGACTGCTTTTACAAGAAAGCGATTTTTAATCTTTGTTTTTCTTTTGGCTCCCTTTTGATTGCATGGATGCTTTTAAACACAGCGATTTTTAATCAAAGTTAACTTTGTTCTATTGAAAAGGAGACATCTCTACGCACTCTTTACTCTAGTTAGTTAATCGAAGTTCGCTCACCGAACGCCAAATAGAAATGAAACATACACAAGAAATAAAGAAAACCACAAGGAAGAAAGAACGATAACTCTGCAATTTTTCCAACCGCAGCAATTTTGTGTACCCCCGCTACCATACACGTCTCTCTCCAACGGGCTTAAAAATCGCAAGGTAATATTGCTTCGTTTAAAAGCAGTCAAAGTCACTCCTCATTAGCCATATTTTAAATCCGATCAATCTGAGGCTGTCATAATTTTAAACGCGTTTTATTATCGCCAATGATCCATATAGATTAACTCTTGAAAATAAAACGAAACAGATCATAACACTGAGCCTCCACTTGAAATAAATGATTGCAAGAAATGTCTCATGTAGCCAATATTTCTTGTGGAGCCCCCTTATGTCTCGATTTTTGTTATTTCTAGACATAATTTTTTCTATTTATTTCTTGTCTTCGTAGAAGAAATAAATGCAGATATAAATTTTGACGTTTCGGGACTCGTGACTCTACTCGCCAGTGTAATAACTGATTTTTGGATCTTTAAAATAGATCCAGATAAAAAAACAGGATCCCAAATTGTTTTTGTAATACATGTTAAAACTTAATCCAGATCCGGATCCAGATAGATTTGTGAATAATAAAACGCACCTAATGTTGTTTGGTTGTTTGCAGGCCAAAATGAACATTAAAAGAATTAAACATTGAAGATAGTAAGTATTTTGATAATTTTTTTTTAAATTAGTTAGGGCATTCAGAGAATTTTCATGCTTGTGGGACTACTCAATTATGTCTCGGAGCAAATGTTCTTCAAGGTCGTGCAAATCTCTTTTGCTCAAAAATGGATTGACCCAAAACCTGTGCTTCCTTTTGTATTCTTCCCGTCTTACCTCTTCCAGTTGTTCCATTGCGTTTATCGCTAAAATCAAACGACGTGACTAACCTGCTGAGATTATGGCGAGGAATGAATAATCACGACATAATTTGCCCACAGAGTTAAAGAAATATAAACTTCAGATATAGTGTCTGATATAATGTCAGAAATAAAAATTGCTAATGGAGGTGCGGCGTAATGACAGTTGTGTTGTATGCTCATCTCCCTTAGGCTAGCCGCGCACTCGCACTAGCAAAGTGAAGACGGTCGTGTTATTTATTGTGTCCGATAGAAGTTACATTTAAAATTATATAAAATAAACATAAAAAATAAACCTTTAAGTGTTAAATCATAAATAACCAGTATTTAGTGATTTAATCGTCAAAATATGGATTCGTCGTGCGTTAAATGCGCAAAAGTGGCTCGAAATGAGACACTTGTGCGGTGCGGCGGACTGTGTGGGAAGGGAATCCATGAAAAGTGCGCTAATTTAACGAAATATGATTCAGAGAGAATGCAGAGCAATGTCAACATTAAGTTTATTTGTGATCATTGCATTGGGTCTATATCTGTCTTAAAGCAAAATTATGTGAACATTTTAGCGTCAATTAATTCTACAGAAAATATATTAAAAAATATTTTCCAACAAAGTGTCCATGAAATGGAAAAGTGTGTTAAAGAGACAGTTAGTGAGATTATAAGCAAAAACAAGAACGTTAATAATTTAAAGAAGTGTGTGAAAGAAGCAGTTAGTGAAGCAAAAGATGAGAGTGAGAATAATAAACAAAAATCTTCATATGCATCAATGTTAAGAGCGCCCATTTATATAAAACCAAAAAATCAACAAGAGAGTGAAAAAACAATAAAAGAAGTTAAAGAAAAAATTAATCCTTCTAAATTGTCAGTTAAAATTAATAAAATTTCTAATAAAAAAGATGGAGCGGTAACTATTCAATGTGAAAACGAAAAAGAAAGAAGCATTATTACAAAAGAAATAATAAACAAACTAGATAATAATTATGACATTAAAGTGAGTGAAATGAGAAATCCAAAAATTTTGATACATGGCATAAGAGATCAACTAAATGAAGAGCAAGTGGAAGTGGCTTTAAAAGCACAAAATAAATCTATTACTTTTAAGCAAATTAAATGCATAAAAGTTTATCAATCACCCAAAAATAAAAAAATTTATAATGCAATTGTGGAAATGGATGGTGAAGCCTTTGCTAATGTGATGAAATCGAAAATTGTTTATATTGAATGGGATGAGTGCATTTGTTACGAAAATATAAATGTTAAACGATGCTTTAAATGTTGTGGGTATAATCATAGTGCAGCTAAATGTAGGAGTGAAAGAGAAATTTGTGCAAAGTGTAGTGAAAATCATAAAGTGAGTGAGTGTATGAGTGAAAGGAGCCCTCGATGCATAAACTGTGTTTCAATGAAGGAGAGGATGGGTAACGTTGATAACAACATAGACGTGAACCACGATTCCAGGGATGCCAATTGTCCAGTTTTTCAAATAAAGCTGAAAATTGAGAGGGAGAAAATTTCGTACTAGCAGCTAAGTATAATTAAGTGTGTGTATTTGAATGTCCAAGGCCTAGTTAACAACTTCGATGAAATTGAGCTGTTGGCTAGTCAAGAAAAACCTCATTTAATATGCTTAAGTGAAACACATGTAACAGAAAATAATATTAATGATTCTGAATTAATATTAAAGGATTACAACTTTGCCCAGATTAAAAGTGAATCTTCGTATACTGGTGGTGTTTTAATTTATGTTAAAAAAGAATTAAATTTTGAAGTTATTAACGAGGTCAAAAACAAGGAAGGATGTGATTGTCTGGAAATCAATATTGGTGATCGAAATATTATGATAAAAATACTGTTGGTTTACAGATCACCAAGTTCTTCAAAAGCCAGATTTTGTACGATGTTTGATAATTTATTAGAGAGTGTGAATGTTGATAAAGAATTAATTATAGTAGGTGATTTTAATATTGATTTGCTGAGTGATAGTACTTATAAAAGTAGAATAAATTCTATATGTGTTGAAAATAATTTACGCATTATTAACGAACAACCGACGAGAATAACGACTAATTCGTCAACCCTTATCGATTATGTAATTTCTAATGCTTATCAGATTACAGCAAAAAATGAACCTAAGTTGAAAATTAGTGATCATGAAACTATTCGTTTTGAAAGTACCATTAAAACTAAAATACAAACAAATAGTGACATAAAATATAAAGTATTAAACTACAATAAAGATTCTTTTTTCTCGAAACTATTAGTGAGTGGACTCATTGGTGTGGATGTTGTCAACAGTAGTGTGGATGAATTGGCTGATTTGATGTGTGATGAAATGAATGTCATAGTGAATGAAATGATTGTTGAAAAAAAAGTAAATTTTGGTAAATGTAAATGGTTTAATAGGAAATTAGCAAAATTAAAACATATTAAAATTTTAAAATATGAGCAATTCAAATTTGGAAACCAGAATCGGTTATGGGAAGAATATATTTCTGCAAGAAATGTATATAAAAAGGAACTTCAATTAGCTAAAGATCACTTCATTCGAAAAAAGATTGAAACATCAACGAATTCGCAAAAATTGTGGAAAAATTTAAAAAAACTCGTTTTAAATTCGAATCATTCGGAAATAAAAAACGTTTCTTTCAATGGAAATATGAAGTATGATAATAAAGAAATAGCGTGTAAATTTAATAAATATTTTATAACAAGTGTGGAAGATATTAGGTGCGTTTTATTATTCACAAATCTATCTGGATCCGGATCTGGATTAAGTTTTAACATGTATTACAAAAACAATTTGGGATCCTGTTTTCTATCGGGATCTATTTCAAAGATCCAAAAATTAGTTATTACACTGGCGAGAAGATGGCTTTTATGATAAGGTAGTGTGAGCTATTGTGTAAAGAAAAAAGACTAGAAATAATTGAAAATTTGCAAACCCAAGGATAAAAAGAGACGAACTTATAACACTGCTGTCACTAAGATCCGTATCGTTTTATTTTCAAGGGAAGATCCAGATCCGGATCCAGATAGATTTGTGGATAATAAAACGCACCTATTATTGCAGAAATCCCAAGAACAACATATACTGATAAAATTAATGTCACTAACACTCTCTTTACCTTCAAATTGATTAATAACCGAGAAATAGTTGAAGTATTGAAGTCTATGGGTAAAATAAAAGATTATAAGTTTATGAGTGCGCAAATGTTTTTAGACGGTTTTGAAATCCTTGGTCCACTATTAAAGGCAATTTTCAATAAATCTTTTTTGTCTGGTTATTTTCCAAGTAAATGGAAAGAATCCCGGGTAATACCTATTCAAAAAATTCCGAATACAGTATTATGTGAGGAATACAGACCAGTTAATATGCTGCCTATTTATGAAAAAGTCCTAGAAAAACTTGTAGAAAAACAATTACGAAAATATATTGAAAATAATAACTTAATAATGGATCAACAATCAGGTTTCCGAAAGAGTTTCTCGTGTGAAACCGCGTTAAATTGTGTTATAGAAAATTGGAAAAATGAGTTTGATAACAAAAATATTGTTGTAGCAGTTTTTTTAGACTTTAAGAGAGCATTTGAAACTATCGACCGTAAAATACTTTTGGAAAAACTTTCAAAATATGGAATCAAAAATAATGAATTAAAATGGTTTGAGTCATATTTGAATACTCGTACACAACGTACTTCGGTAAACAATAGCGTGTCACAAGCTAATGAAGTGAGAACGGGAGTGCCTCAGGGCTCGGTATTGGGAGTGTTCTTGTTCTTACTGTATATTAATGATATAAACTTATCGGTTAAATTTTGTCGTCTATGTATGTTTGCAGATGATGCCCTTCTTTTTATTTCGGGAAAAGATATGCGCGAATGTACCATGAAAATAAACAATGACTTACAGTCCATTAATGAATGGTTAAAGAAAAATAAATTAAAACTTAACATTAAAAAAACAAAATATATGTGTATAAATAGTACGGAACAGAATGTTGTACACATTAATGGTGAAAATATAGAAAGTGTTGAAGAATTTAAATATTTGGGAGTGGTTATTGACAACAAAATAAATCTAAAAGCTAATACGGAATATGTTTGTAAAAAATTATCAAAAAAAATTTACTTTCTTGGCAGAATTAGAAAAAAAATATCGACTAATACTGCAGTTACGATTTATAACGCGATTGTTAAACCTCATTTTCAATATTGCTCCACCATTTTATTCTTATCTTCTCAAGGAGACTTATCACGACTTCAAAAACTTCAAAACAAAGCGATGAGAATTATTTTAAAATGTTCACGACTTACTAGTATAAGAAATATGTTGGAGAAGCTTAATTGGTTGAACGTAACTCAAACAATTAAATTAAATGTGTTATTGTTTGTCTTCAAATTGAGAAATGGTATGCTTCCAAAATATTTAAGTAACAATTTAAAATATATCAGTGACACTCAGCCATACAATCTTAGAAATGCACAAAACTTTAGACTTGAATTTAAAACTACTGCTCGAGCGCAGAACACAGTGATGTTTAAAGGACTTCAGTTGTTTAATAATCTTCCAAATGAAATAAAATCATTAAACAATATTAACAAATTTAAAAAAGAAGTTATAAGACATTTAAAATCGGATAATTAATTTAAAATAAATCTTAATCTACCAAATGGCTTTTTAGCCAAATCAAATGCTAACTACTCTTTAACCTTACTTTTATTTTTATTTTTAATGAACAAAAAATAATAAAATATCATAATAATAACTGAAACATATGATTATAAAACGTAAAATATATGAACATAAAATAAAATAAAAATAATTAAAAAGGTCCTCCCCGCGCGCGGGTTGGGAGGGGAAAGGGGCGGGCATAATAATAATAATAATAATAATAATAATTTTTAGTTGCGAAACTGCTTGGTTCGAGCAACTAAAAAGTTTGTGTTTTGACACAAACTAAACGATTGCCTAAAATAAGTTCGCCATTTTATTGAACATATAATTATCTGCAAATTCACCGACATTCACCCAAACGGTTCATCTGTTTTCTATAAGTAACCAAACAGTTTCGCAACTAAAAACTGAATTTGCTGTAGCTTACACTACCTTACCATAAAAAGCCATCTACTAGCCAGAGAACGATCTAATTTTTAGATCTTTGAAATAGATCCAGATAGAGAACAGGACCCAAATTGTTTTTGTAATACATGTTAAAAATTATTCCAGATCTGGATCCACATAGATCCGTAGATAATAAAACGCACCTAATAAAATGCGGCTAATGTATAAGTAAGATTACTACTTAAAAATTTGTAACCTTTAGGCCAGGCGCGCACATTCAATTTTTAGTTTCGCAACAGTTTAGTTGCTAAAATGAAACATATGGGCTTATATGGGACACCGCGCACTTAAAGCAACTCGATTCGAGCAATTAATAAGTTTGTGTTTTGACACAAACTAAACGATATTAGGCGTGTTTTGTTGAGCTTCTTAATGTACACATTAAGAAATGTTACACATTAAGCATATTTTGCGCATGTAAATACAACAACAACAAGTTAACAGCACATTCGCTCTTCAGTAATTTTAATGTATACATTTACTTTCCAATGAATTTCTTTTCTTAATAGTGTTAAGTTGGTATCTCTGCAAGATTTCCATGAATATGTTCGGTAAGTATGGCTATTTTAGATAAGATTATTAACGAAGTAGGTAAATCTGTAATATATAAATAATTTATGAAAAAAATAACGAAATAAGTAAAAAATTATAAAAACAATAACATTTACTTTGAAATTTATCCCCACAATTTATCAATTTCAATATATTTAGAATGTGTAATGATTAGTTTATGTTGCCAAATGACCTATAGTTCATGAACACATCCTTTTTCAATATTTTTTTTTTTTGATGACATATGGCATTATGACATATGGTTTTATTTGTGCCTGTGGCTGATTTGATTTCAGATTTGTTTAATTTAAAAGTTGATCCAGCGATGAGTTCGGAAAAAAGAAAATACAAAACTAATAGAGGTATCTATATTTACTGCCCCACAAATCTTTTTTTCGTGTTTATTTATTTTGATTGTCTGTTTCAGCTAAAAGGAAGGGTTGCACCAAAGAGGAAACACAATTCTTCCTCAATTTTTATAATGCTAGAAGGCCGGAATTTCTTTGTCCAAAAAGAAAGAAATTTGCCACGTTTAGAGCAAACTCCTAGCATATGTGTGGCTTCTTATCCAGGTATGTTTTCAATTTATGTCCAAATTAAGATGGCATTCATTTAGTTTGTGAATTTTTTCTTTAGAAAACACATCATGCCGTAATGAAAAAGTTGAGCGTGAAGTAGACTTTGTCCAAAAAGCAGCATGTATCATTCATTCAGCTCGTAGCGATTACAATATTCAAAATAAGACTAAAAGTGAAGCCTTCATTGTCTGTACCGATTCTCAACCAAACGATATACTTAAGAAGTATGCAAATGATCTCACAACAGTGGCATTCTGTTCGAAAATTAATTTTGACACAGAAGTACCCCAAGGCTGTGCTATTCTAACTGTCTCGGGTCAGTGTGAAATTCATTTGCTACTTAAAGGTATGATTGAAGCCGATAAGGAAATAACCAAGCTCGAGAAGAAAAAAAATACAAATCAAACAGACTGTCGGCAAACTAAATCAAGCCATGTCGGCTGCTGATTATTACAAAAAGTTCCAACCGATGTACAGACCGCAAATACTGACAAACTAGCTGAGTCGTCAAGTGAAATCCAAAGGATTACTGCAGCTATTGAGACTTTAAAATTGATGTTGATTTTAAAACAGAATGCTCAAAAAGGACAGTAACTTATTTAAACCATAATGATATCAGTTTTCAAAGTATTTGAATAGTTTGTAGTTGATTTTTCCTCGCGGGTACCGTCACAAAAGCGCTTTTCACAATGATGAAAATAAGAGAATAAATAAATGCAAAACAAATTCAATGAAAACTTAAGTTTTTTTTTGTTTATTTTGAAATAAATAGGGCAAATTAAAAACAAAAACGAGCGGTAAGTAATTCGAATTACCACGTTAAACGCGTTACAATTATCTGTTTGTTTGGAGGTTTTTATGTATAGCTGTAGCTGCCATCTCTTCGAATATAGTACATTGGTTGGTACGGTACACTTTTGGACTGAAAATACATTTATGAAGTTTGAAATCTTCATTAATTCGACAGACAGACAAATCTAGCCAATTCTCTCATTATCTATAAAATATATCATTTAATGGATAATTAATAGATTTATTATCAAAAATTCTTCTTTGTTTTTAATCAAACTTACTTCTTCTGGGATTTCGTCCATTTTATTAAACAAAAAAAAATCCTGAAGTAAACAGACCAAGCAGGCTGTGCAACATTTAGAATCAAAATGTCTTAATGTAACTGGAAGGCTAAATCGTTTTCTTGGACAGTTCCTAATGTGTACATTAAGAAGCTCAACAAAACACACCTATTGCCTTCGCAACAGTTGAGCTGTTTTCTATAAGATTTCGCTATTATGTGTAACATGTAATTATATTCACCTGCGCGGACATTCAACCAAATAGTTCATCTGTTTTCTATAAGCAACCAAACAGTTGCGCAACTAAAAATTGAATGTGCGCGCCTAGCCTAATTCTCTATGAATATGCCCCAATCACTTTTTAAGTTAATGATGTGAATTTTTGATAACAACAATTTTGTAGGAGTTGATTGTCGTTTAACGAACAGCTGATTATTTACCAAATTTACACAAGTATTTCTTAGGCTAGCCGCGCACTAGCAATTTTTAGTTGCGAAACTGCTTGGTTACTTATAAAAAACAGATGAGGTTTGTTCAGTGACGCTGTTCCGAACAGTTTAGAGCAGTTTGGAACAGAAAAGTACACCTTTTTGCTGTTCAATGAGAAATTTTCTGTTCTAAACTGTTCTGATTTGCTGTTCAATGAGTCTGTCTGGAACAGTTTGGAACAGTTTAGAACAAGATTTCTTGCCCTTGCTTTTTAGTTAGAGCAAGGTAGAACAGATAACTGACTGTTCTAACTTGTCTTTCTATTGGAAGCTGTTCTGCTCTGCTCTACTCTGCTCTGTTCTACTCTGAACTTTTATTCACTGAACAAAACTATGAACTGTTTGGTTGAATGTCCGTGCAGTTGCAGTTAATTATATGTTCAATGAAATGGCGAACTCATTTTAGGCAATCGTTTAGTTTGTGTCGAAACACAAACTTTTTAGTTGCTCGAACCAAGCAGTTTCGCAACTAAAAATTGCTAGTGCGCGGCTAGCCTTAGGGGTTGGTCATGTAAATCTTTTGCGGTGTTATATATTTCTGCAAAGCGGAAAATTATCTTGTCTCATGGAAGTTGCACTGCATTACCATGAAACATAAATTAACAAATACCTCACATTCATCCCTGTAATAAAGTCAAACATCAAATAAATTCCAGTCGCAGTGGTAAAAGAAAAAAAATAATAAATTAAGTTCAACCGGCATCGAAGAAAGTCGAATAATAAGTAATTTATTCAATTTAATTCAAAACAAATAAAGAAAAACACAAAAAGTAAGCTTTATAATTTTATGTAAATAAAATTTCACTCAACTCATCTATTTTCAATAAAGTGTATATATTCATAAATAAAAATTTACAATTTTTTTGTGTAATTTCATCATTATTCTGTTCACTCGCACTTTGGATTTCCTACGAAATCTTTTATGAATTTGCTTTAAGAATCTATTTTTAAATTTTCCAATTTGGAATTTATTGCAAATAAAAACGAAAACAAAATACAGTACAAACACAAAGTCAGTTTGACCTCTGGACGGTTGTTGCTTTCTAGACGATTTTATTCTATCATTTCTCGAAAGAAGTTTTGAAAATGACGTCATTAATGCATTTCATCATTGGATCCCTTGTAGCTGCTTTTGGTGGTTGTTACTATTATTATTCACAAACACAAGTAATTACATTATATTTTTATATTAAAATATTTCATTTGCATTTATGTTCGCAGTAATTCTTTAATCTTTTCTCGATAAAAATTGTTATCACGTTTTGGCCTAAAATAAGTATTTTTCAAATACATTGTTCTTATACATATAATGATAAAGGAAAGCGATACCTTTTTGAACCATCACTTCATTTTTGTATTGATAGAATATGCAAGTCATTGAAGAACTGGCTGTGCATGCGAGCGAAGAGAAATTTCGTGTTCATAGCACTAACGTTTAAAGTTCTAAGTCGAAAGAAGTTTCTAGTTTGTTGTTGCCGTTTGTTTGAAGTGGGTCGGTTTGTGAATAGGTTGTTGAAGTTATGGGATCCTCCTCATCAAAGGTATTCATACAAATTATCTTTATCTTCACATCGTAATGATTCATTCGTTATAGGGAAGTCTTGTTATACATATATTTATAGGAATTCTCTTTATTGTGAGATTTTCTGCCTTATCAAATTTCTTAACCAATTTAAACCAAGATAAAAAGGCTTTTTTATCACTTTCGGCTGAGGGTTTTATGTAAGAACATATTTTTTTGGGTCAGAGTCTAGAAGTTATTTAAAGAATTAATAGACTTTCATTTGTCAAGAGTCAATTAAAATTCAAAAGATGTTCTGTTGACTTGGTGAACATTTCAATATTATTTAGAGAAATAATTTTATTTTATAAATTAAAATCGTAGAAGTTCCCATGTATGTAAATATGTGAGTCAGTGGTCGCAATTTTAAGAGCCCTTTTAAGATAGAATGGATCCAATATATTTACTACCGAATGTTTTTTTTGACAAATACTGAAAATATAGCGAGTTTAAAATGAGCCAATTCACTCAATTACATGCATGTAATAGGAATTGAGAATCTGAGTCCAAATTTTTGTGAAACCCTTACAAGATCTAAATAACCCAAGAACTGAAGGCTCATCTCATTTGAACAGCTAAAATTTCTCTGATTCTGAATTATGCGCGCACTAAAGCAACTATGACCTCCCTCATAATGTTTAAGCACAGTGCGAGCGCTTCTGAAAGTCGGAGAGTATTTTAAAGGAGATATCGATGCACATTGGTTTTGAATGTCTGAACATGGCAATGAGAGGTCAATATTAGGACCGGTAAAGCATTCTTCATTTTAGTAGTGCGGCTAAAGAAAGAATTTATGAATTCAAGGGTAAACTGATGGGCATTCCCTGAAGTAGACTCGCAGTAACGTGAACTATTAAAAACCGAGCGTGTTTACGTTTGTGAAGTTGTTCATATTTACGAAGGTGCAATTCTTTAAATTTTTCAAATAAATTAGACATGTTTTAACTCAAATTCATATATTTTTTTGTGTGTTTAATTACGTTAAAATCAATAAAGGTTATCTTTCTCTGGATTTTTTTTTAAATGTCTGAACAAGCCTTTTTGGCCGACACGTTTTAGTACGCTGATATATTATGACTTATGTTTTCATTTTCCGTCCATTCCAAAGATTTATTGAAAATGTTGATTGCTTCACTAGAATCTATTCTGGTATGTGCTCTTTCCAAAATACTGTCTTGGCTTTCTTTTTTCTCACTGGTCAAAACCTCTTTCGTTTCGATTGCGTTCGGAAGATATTCAATCCATTCATGGATAACAGCAAACGAAAAACTAACCTGCCAGGACTAACGAGAAATCATTTACGGAAATTTCCCGTTCTATTATAACGATTCGAATAACCTACAAATGTTGAAAAGAAAACAACATTTTGTATGTTAAATGCATTTTAAATTTGTTGGGCTTTCTTACGCTACAAAGAAATCAATGTAAACAAAATTATGTTCACGTTAGCCGGTGTTCACATAAGGCAGTGTTTTTGTTAACGCGAGTCTATTGTATTACGGTTGAATTGTTTCAAGGTGCGGAATGCAACTGGCTATTTCCCTAGAACACTGTTTATACAAATATCGGTAATATAAATAAAGATAAAAAACATTGTGTTGGTGGTCGAGAGGTTCAAATGTTTCTGTTATATTTCGATCATTTTCATTTTTTTTGGATTCTATTTAAGAGACTCAATTGAGTTATTGAAGCACCTGCCTGAATATGGCAATTGTACTCGAGCTTTGGACGAAAATAGGCCTTATACATTACAGCCAGATAAGGAGTGGCAAATTTCTTGCAACGTCAAATAAAATCTAAAAAGGTCGAATACATGGTCAGTCAACACAAAGTGGCTTATAACCTTTATTTTTAATCACTGCGGAACGCCGTCGTTTCATAGACGAAGCAAGACTCGACAGATACTGAATACCAGGCTTGCAGAACTTCCCGTCAAAAGTTTGTCGAAATTTAAAGTATTAGATCAATTTATAGCTTCGTTCACGACATTCCACAATTTCTCAATAGGATTATGATCTAGGAACTGGCCATCGCTTCAGAGACTTAGCCATATGCTTAGGGACGTGATCCGGTTGAAATTTACACTTCAATGGCATTCCCTCTTCAGAATACGGTAGAATTGTAGTAAAATTTCCTTATATTATAAACTGTCCATATTACAATTTATCTGATGAAATACCAAGAACTACATCCCTAAACATGAATGCTATCCCCACCATGCTTAACAGGCTTTACTGTGTGTTTAAGTTCATATTCCTGATGTATTCCGCGTCGCACATATTTTTCCTATGTGACCCAAAGCGATTAAATTTCTCTCCATAAAATATTTTTCTCCCACTTTTTAACTTTTGAAATAGGCTTCCTTGAAAAGAATAGCCGATGTGACAGATTCCGCTTAGAGATGTCTGTTTTTTTTTTCTGTCAAATCGTCCAAACAACTTTTTTCCACGCAGACGGTTTTTATTCGTACTTACAGACACAGTAACACACCAAGATCTTGTTAGTTAGTATCATACGTCCGCTGAACAAAATGAGTCGATTGTTTGAAAAACGTTGAAAATATTGAAAACTTATTTCCAAAGTGAGTGCTGCTTAGACTAAACAGTGCATTTTTTTAAAAAGAAGAAGTTATGGCCAAAATGAAGCACCCACCGCGCCTGTTGTACGCAAGTTGCAAAAAGTTCGTGAGACTGGTATGCTAGTGGACAACACTCATCGTCCCCCTCGTAGAACTGTGCGCAGAGACAAGAATGTGGTCGAGAGTGTGAGACTCAACTCGCCATTGATCTCAACAGCCAAACATTTCCCACACTAGTCTGAGGAGAATTCTGCACAAAGATCTCGGATTATTCGCCTACAAAGTTCAATTGACACAGCAATTGAAGGCATCGAGGCAGCCACTTGAACGACAAGTTGTGTTTCATATGGGAGTGTTTGCTCTTACTAATTGCCTTTTTCTGCAGCATTTGGAGCCTATTTAAAGAAACCAAAAAAATTGGGTAGATTAATATTCGAAATGTGGTTTGACTATTAGTGTTATAAATTTTAACCACACATTCTTTTTTAATACACTTGAAGAAATACACATTTTTAGCTATTACTCTGCAGACATAATCTACATGTTTGTCGAATTTGAGATTATCATCGATTATAAAACCTGGATACTTAATTTCAATTCCACTTCCGATGACAGGGTTATTGATCATTAATGAGTTTCGGCAGTTACCATTTAAAACCATAAACTTTGTCTTTTGGACGTTCACTTTGAGTCTGTTACTAACCATCCACTCATCTAATCACGTCAAAATCAGCTTCCAATAGTATGTATTTTTATTTCATCGATTTTGCCTGCCATACTAATGACCATATCATCCTCGAAGAGTTTCAATTCTTCATTACTGTTTTTATATTAGTGATATAGATCGCCAATAAAACTGATTAAAGAACTGCTCCCCATGGTACTCCCAAATGTAAACTCAAGTTTGGCGACAGTTCTTTCCCGATTCTTGTCCTTTGAGTTCTGCTGTCGAGGTAACTTTTGAACCAATCTAATTCGATCCCATCCACTCTATATGATTTTAATTTGCCAATAATATTTAATCTCACAGTTGTGTTTTTCTTTACGAAACCCTGATTGTTCCCTTTTAAAAAAATTATTGTCTTCGAAGAAACTTTATAATCACTTTTCCTTATACTTAACGAAGCAACGATGACATGTTAACTAGTCTGAAATTTTTCCAATCTTTTGTATTTATAATTTTTTTAATAGGAACAATTAGGGATTCTTTCAACAATGCTGGACCAAATCCACATTTTACTGACGGATTAATTATTTTTGTCACAACTCCCCCACAAACATTTTCACATTTATTCCATAAAAGTTTTTTTTTATTATTCATATTCCAACAAATAGATAAAACATCCTGATCATTAACCTCTTCGAAATTAAACCTTTTATCTGTTTCTATTTCTTGCATCTGAAATGGTTTGGCTAGAATAGAATCTTTGATGTCCAATATGCTTTTCACAAAATAAGGATTACCGTTATCCGCCATCACTTCACCACTATTTGTTACTACACTCCCGAAGTTCTACTCTGTCATTTGCTATCAGAATACGAAAACTCAAAATTACCGTGATTTAATATAATAATTTAAAAAAAGTTCATGCTTTTTTCACATATTTAAATTCAATACTGACCCCTATAATCAGCATTTTTAACCCTGATCTGCCAGCCAATCATTGTCTTCTTTATGAAAATGTAGCTCGTACGAGCTAAATTCTATCGGAAAAAAGAAGTTTCGCAGAAACAGAAACCAATACTAAAAAAGTTGGGAAAGGCGCGTCCTACTTAAAAAATAAAACTTGAGTTTACGTTTCTAATAACCTAAACAATAATAATTGAACTCTTCCTGTTCATACATCAAATAATAATAATAATAATTTCCTTATGGTCTGATAATGGGCCATTACGCACTGGGTCGATTTGAAACTTTGGCTTCAATAATGATGGAAGCTACGTGAAAATTCAACTAGACTCAAAATTTGAGAGAGATATTTTCATTTGTACATACATAGTTTTTAATCTGTTTATCATTGTATAACCATGGCCAAATATAAGTTTCATCGGTCTCTGATTTAATTAGTTTTCTTCGGATTTTATTTGTTTAAAATCAATTTATGATCCACACCCGTTCTTTGTTTGTCTTTGAGATATCAACATTGAAATTCAAAAAATTGTACTTAATGGAAAAATATGTATAAATATTGTTACTAAAAACGAGCCTTAATCTAAAAAGTGTAACAATACTATTCAAATTGCTTTTTAATTGCATTGCTTGTTTTTCCTTCTTTGTTAAGCTAATGTCAAAATGGTAAACAATTAAAATAGAAACCTTCACCCCAGCCAACCTAGTTTAATTTATTATTAGACTTTTTATAAATTTATGAAATTGCGTGATTGACTATCCAATCGAATACCAACTCTTTTTTTCAAACTTTCATTTAATTACATATGATTTAACTTCACTTACAGCAGCTGCTATGCTTCCAACAAATTTTCTCAGAACCAGCCGATTAGCGGCCAAGAATTTCATGCGCACGCTTGCCTACAGAACTGCAAATAGAAATAATCGTGCAATAGCAAACATATTTCCATCAGTGTCTGTTGCTGGCGTTCGATTGGGTTTAGTTTTGTTGCCAATTCAAAGTTTACCGCTAGTGCAAGTGGTTAGGTGTGCATCTGCTGACCCCGACAATGTGAGTAAGATTTCTGTGATACAAGTAGTTTTGCCCACATTAACATAATAGTCGCCTGCGGTTTACTTGCTAACATTATCGTTTTCCTTGCTATGTTCTGTTTATATAGGTTTTTAGTTCATAATTTCAATTTTACTTTTCACCAATTATTTAAATAATTCATTGTTTTTTTTGCTTTGATTTCAGAACACCAGCATGTCTAGCGAAGCAAAGAATGCAAAGTCAATTTACGACTTCACTGTTAAAGACACTCATGGCGAAGAAGTACCTTTGAGTAAGTACCAGGGGAACGTTGTGTTGATTGTGAACATTGCTTCACAATGTGGTCTTACCAAGAATAACTACCAAAAACTCACTGAGTTGAAGGAGAAGTACGGCGATAAGGGATTGAAAATCTTGAACTTTCCCTGCAATCAATTTAATTCACAAATGCCCGAAGGCGATGGTGAAGCAATGGTATGCCATTTGAGGGATGCCAAAGCCGATATTGGAGATGTTTTCCAAAAGGTAAGTTTTCTTCCTTTGATTAAAATAAATTTATCATCCTTGTTTTATGCGTTTTAGATTAATGTAAACGGCAACGAAGCACATCCTCTCTATCAGTATCTGAAGCACAAACAAAGTGGCACTCTGACAAGTAGCATCAAATGGAATTTCACGAAATTCTTAGTCAACAAAGAAGGTATACCAGTTGAACGTTATGCACCCACAACAGATCCTATGGACATTGCCAAGGACATTGAGAAGTTGTTGTAAGATGTTTGCGGCGAAATGAATTATAAGTTCCTGCTAAGAATGGAATCATCAAATTTATGTTGACTCTTTATATGTCTCTTGCTTATGATAAGTGTATCGATATTAATTTTCTAAATTAATTCTTTGTTAAAAGAAGTAAAGTGCATTTGATTTGTTGAAGAGTTTAACTCTCCTAAATATCTATATATGTCTTAATAAAAATATTTAAAAAAATATATTCATATTTAAGGGAATATTATTTTGTTGCAAATAAGAAAGAAAACAAACTATGAAATTGTAGTTGATGAGGGAATTCAACTCAGTAAAGAGGCTTGTCGATCATTATCCATGAATAAGTGGCTTTTGTTTGTAAGCTGTAAAGAAGTATTGATAATAAAATATAAATACTACGAGAGGTATCCATACTCAAAAGAACAAAGGGATAGGCCCTCACATCATGCACGGAAAGTACAGCCTTTATTCACTTTCTCAAATAATCACACTCAAGACAACTCCAGCTATCTAGAGCACTGTTGCAAGTGGACAGAAGATTGACTTTTTTACTCTCGACAATGAGATTTTGAGAGGGGCTCACAACCGGACACACATGATTCTTTTGAACGGTATCCCAGTTTAGCCCGCAGAATAACAATACTGCTCGCATTCTGAATTTCATGAAACTATGTATATAAGAGGAAGCAAATCAATTGTATTATAGAAAAATAAAGATATAGTACATATATCTATTGAAATTTTCTGAATAACAATAATTTTATAATAGAAACAGACGAAATTACTGTGAAATTAACTCTTCGTAAGAGTATAATAGCAATCACCGGTCTCATCGGCTATCTATGCATGGTTTAACCCAATGTTTTTTAAGAAAATAACAGAACCAATGATCAAAGCTGCGGCCAGCGGAAACCTTTCTCTTGTAATGATGTACACATCATTTTCATTTAGCCCTATCACGAATTCCATCGTACTCGGAAACTTTTGCGAATCCCGAAAAAAGCTATCACCAAATCCGTTCGTAATGAAAATTTGTATGAGATTTTCCACTACGATGGATTTGGTGATAGGTTTTTTCGGGATTCGTAACAAGTTTCCGATTACGATGGAATTCGTGATAGGGCTGATTATTTCCATTGTCGTAACTAAACTTGCAGAAGATATTAATCAAGGGAATACGGTTATGAAGCACTTTCAGGTAGTTTTAAGCAACCATTGATAGTGGCGGTATTTTGAGTCCACTTCGACAAATCCATACAAAAGTTGCATTAGGCTTCACATGCAAATACGTTAGATCGTGTAAAATCCCTATTCCGACCGAAAGCGAATTTACCAGATTTTCGCATTTAGCCGCGATTAATTTATTCATCTTGAATGCGACCCACAAATACAATACTACATGGTAAGAAAATTAACTCAGTTCCAGACAAATTGTGATGGACAATTTTGAGCAACCATATCAATTTGTAGAGTTAACTAGCTGTGGCTATCAAGATTTTCTTCAGAAGCATGTAGTCTTTTATGAGCACGCATCTTTAAGTACAATTTTGTAGTTTTAAGAACCGTTATCATTTTTTTTAAATAATTATGTGTCTCTAGAGAAACGGAAATTTAACTTGCAAAAACGAATTTATAAAATTAGCGAGAAGAAAAAAAAACTTAAATATTTCAGTAGTAATGTAGTATTGAGTTTTTCTTTTCAAGTTATTTAACGATTTCCCATCATTTGAAACCAGCAACTTTTGATGTAATTTTCCTCCAAATACGGTAAAACAAATATTGCGTTAAAATGGATATTACGGTAATATTTAACTAAGAAAGTGATATTGAGCAATATTATTGTCTAGAGTAAGAGCCACAGCCTGTATACAAACTGAGTTTTAGCCCAGTGAAATCTTAGTGTTAACAATTGCCATGCCCGTTTGTGTGCCTTTATATAAAAAAAAATAAAAAATTGATCATTCAAATTCAGTTTGTGAGCAAAGAAACAAATGTAGAAAAATGGTTTAATATCTCCTTAAATTGATTATAAGGCCTTTATATAAAACACTAAATTAGACGCCATGACGGTTCATAGAGAGCCTTAACCTAGTGACTTACAACCATTTATGTTTTAGTGCTTGGAGAAGTGGAGAGGATCTACAATTTTCTACCGAAACCAACCGGTTAATTAGCAGCACTTTTCATGACAAGAGATACTCCTGGAGGATTTGTCAATTAATCGCAAGAGATAGTACACTGTGAAAAACTATTTTGCAGCGGCAGAGAATCAAACCCAAAACCCTCTGCATGACAGTCCAACGCACTAACCATAATGCCAATGGGTATTACTTGGATTAATGGGTTTTAGATATTCTTGATACTACTGGTTCGCAGGAACTGTATCTTATAAAACGTTCCAAGATTTTAGGCATGTAATTCGTTTTTTTATTGCTAAAAATAGTTTTGAACAAAATTTCAAAACTAGTTTTTTTTAAATACATACCCACAAAAATCAAATGTTTTTGAAAAGTCTGATGTGCAATAAATAATATTTAAACATTTACGGTTCTACACTACCTGTCGCGCCACCAAATTTATATATATGAATACACAATTATTTTCTAAAAACTTTTGTTTCCATAAATTCATAAATTATTATAATTTATTGAAGAAATCAGGTACAGTAATTTATTTATTTCAAGTTCAAAGTTAAAATAACGTCATATATGTTTTTAGCAATTTTTCTTTAACATTATTGGTAGGTTTATGCGTTTGCATAAATATTAAAAACTCTATAGGTTAGTTGAACTATCATTTTCTATTCATTAATGAGATACAGGGGTTACAAAAATAAAATACTGCAACCTCTAAGATCGAAGAAAAATACCCTATTCCAATTACTTGGAAGTCTTAGCTAAAAACATATTAAGAAAAGTTGTAAGCAATTAATTGCAATATCAAGCATATAAATTTTAATCAAAATCGTTAGAGTAGTTTTTGATAAAATAATAAAAAATAAAGAGAAGGCCTCTAGAGAATTATGTACCTGTACAAAAATGTATTAATGTACCCAATTTGAAGCACCTACTTTGAGGGTTTATTTTATAATTTCTATGTTTGACTTGAATAAGAGAAAGAAAAAAACATTCGTATGAATTTTGGCATTATATATTTTTATGTTTATATACGAGTATATAAATATTAAACAAGAAAAAAAAGACCATATATTTAATTTATGATAACTAATGTATTAAGTTGATACCTATTTATGTACAACGGCATAAATAGTATGCATCAAGTAGATATGTATACATTTTATTGAATTACAATTGTGTTGTTTTTTTTTTTTTTTAATCAAGAAAACAAAATAGAAAAAATAAATGTTTTTTGATATAATTTGTCAAACTTGAAAAGAAAACTTTGCGAAGGACTCTAAGTATGGATATGATTGTTTCTATCCAAAACGAGCTGATTACTTGATCCATATTCCTTTATAGGGCGCCGATTAAAAACAAATATCATACAAATGAGTGTTAAATAATAAACTAAATAAATCATTCGAAAATTAACTGAATATATTAAAAATTAAAGCGTTTTAATGCACAGTTGAGCTTTACAGTAATTGCATGTAGAATTGTGATTGTAGTCTTGATAAATGAAAATAATTTAAGTAGCTTTTCCTTCCAAGTGTGTGCTTAGGTCTATTTAAATTAAACACATTTCAGCTTGGTGTTGTGGTTCAGGGATATAACATGGCTAGACTTTAAAGAAGAATGTATGTCAATGGTTCAATAATGTAATGAGATTCTTTACGATAAAGTGTAAAAAAGAAAAAAAAAAAAAGAATTTGTTACTTACGATATTGAACACAAATTTATGTATATAATGTAGATACTAAACAGCAAGTTTTGCATTTGGAAAAAAATCGAATTCAAGAATTTGATGAAACTTGATATTTCGTCTGTATGTCTGGATGACAGTATGCTGTTATATCTGTATGACTGTACCTCGACAAAACAGCCTAAAATGCAAGTCTAGATTTCACACGTCCCTGCTCTTATGTAAAAGCTCTTTGAAATTTTGAAAAATGTTTAGGTATTCAATTTAATTGCGAAAATAGTCATATTTTTGGATTTTAGTTCACAAAAAATTGGCGTTTCGTTCCTGCTATCTCATTTGGACTCATCAGTTGACTAGTGAGGTTTGGTCAATATGCAACTTTTTTTTCTAGTTCCGTTCATCTTACATCAATTTTTTGACAAAAATCTCATGTGAACCATGTGAACCATATATTCTTAATCATTAATTTGTGAATTAAAGCTATTTTGAATCAATAATTCTACGAGTCCAATTATATAGTGCTAAGTTTTCTACTTGGCTGATTTATATCAGTAGTATATTGAGTTTAAATTATAAACAAAAACCTACATACGATTAAAAAGACCTTAAAAATAAAATGCCATCTGGTTTCTGGAATAAATTTAAATTTGTGCAAACAAAAAATTTAAAAAAAAAATTCGTCCACACATTTTCTAGATATTGAATTTTCAAAAAAAAAATCAATTCCAGAAAATATTTTCAAATGGGTTAATACCTATGTAATATTATTTTTAGCTTAAGAAAGTTCCTATAGATACAAATTTTGATCAAAATCTTTACAGTTTATGAGAAAATCAAAAATCAAGCCAAAATGCAAGTTATATATTCTTAAACAAAAATCGAACTCCAGATTTTGATCTAATTTGACATTAAGATAAATGGAAGTAAAAATATATAACTGTATTGGAAGTCCAAAAAAAGTGGCAGTTGCCTTACACATATTTTTCAAAATTTAAGAAAATATATTTTCTTAAGAACTGTAAACAAATTTAAACATAACTTTTAGTAAAATCTAGCTTGTGACATTTTTTAAATTTTCGGATTAGCCGCGTTATATTTAAAAGATATTTAGGGAGTGCAATTCTGTACTCACCCCGAACGTTTCGCCAAAAATTTCATTGAGCGTGGTACAATAATAAAATTGGGCATACCAATTTTTTTTCTTAAATATGTTTTAAAATTTTTTATATAAAAACTCATTGGCGCAAAATTTTAGTCGAATTAGTACGATGTTAAAGCTGTTTTAGTATGAAACTAGGTTAAAACAACGATTTTGCAATTTGTTTGTTAGTTTTTTGCATAAACTGCCAATACTTTAGGTGTGTTCAGAAGCAGTTTATTAAGAACATTGCTTTAGTACGATACATGTTAGATTTAAAATTAAGAATGAGTTAGTAAACTACTTAAAAGTAAGCCAAGTTTTAAGTAATACCATACGAATACCTTAACAATAGGCTGTTTTAAATGTTGCCCCATTTTTCTAAAACTGCAATAACGATCTGAATTTTGTTCAAGCTGTTGAAACCTATTTTTAATCCACCCATAACATGTCCAAACAAGCTTTCATTCATAAAGTCATTGGCGCAAATTTTAAATAGCCTATTTTAAAGGTATTAATATGATACTAACACTTTGCTAATATTGAGTAAGTAAACTCGTTCTTAATTTTAAAAATGCTCTAACTGGTACATTACTAAACCAATTTCCTTGATAAATTGCTTCTGAATAAACCTACTTTATTGTTTACTAACTTTAAAGTTGTTTGCAAACTCTTTCTTAATTTTTAACATTAAGTAACTAGTATCGTGGTAGTGCTATTTTCATAAAATAAATTACTTATGTTGAACACACCTTAAACAATGTCAGTTCGTGCAAAAAAAAACTAAAAAGACCTTTTTTTGCGTTTAAAAATGTTATACTATGTTATCACCAAAAGATAATCCTGGATTTAAGTGCATTTACCACACATTTTTTTTAAATCTCGAAGATTTACCAAACAAATTTATTTCGTAAATTTAGTAGATTAGACATTAATCATGTTAAATCTTCATTGGATCAATTGTTCGAACTGACCTAACTGATTTTTCATGGTTTGACACAAATTAAACTTTCTTTCTCCAGCTTCCACTTTATAAGAAAAATTGAAACACCAGGTTTGTTTGTTGAGCCCTGAAGTCACCCTGGGGTCGCCCTAAAACGTTTTTTGAAAAACCTGAAGTCACCCTGGTTTGCAAATTCTGTGTTTTTTGAGACCTGGGGTCGCCCTGAACTCGCCATGAAGTAGACCTAGGTATTTTGCTGGGGCGAGTTCAGGTAAAGAATAAACTGTCAAAAGTCATATGAGATTTCATATGTATTTCTTTTGTTGTCCTTTACTGACTCGCATGTTGCATGTTATTGCTTGTGTTTGCAATTGAATGTTTGTTGTACTCATCAAATGAAACATTCAGCAACAACGCAAAATTGTTTTCGTTCATTTTTAAAACTAATTTATAACAAATTTAAAGTTTTATCAGATCACAAAATTATTTTGTCCTGCTTTTAGTTGTCAAGAAAACAGTTGACAGCCCTTGGGTGTTTTTTGAAAACCGAAAACCCCAGTTTTTGTTGACAACTCTGAGGGTTGTCAAGAAAACCTGGGTCAACCCTGGGTAAAGTTCAACGAACAAACCTACCATTAGCATTTTGATATGTGCTGTCAAAGTCAATCTGCTTTTTAATCTTTTAGTGCGGTAAAAACACCACATAAATCTCTTGACTTAAATGTCAGATTATCTTTTGGTGAAATTAAAGTGATACATGAAGTTAGCACGATACTAAAAAAATTAAATAATACTTTAGGTGTGCTCAGAAGCATTTTATCAAAAAAAAAAGAAAAAAGTAAGAAAAAGTCGAAAATTAAGAAAGAGTTAGTAATCTACTGTTAGCAAATTCTTAAATAGTATCATACTTATACTTAATATTAGGCTGTTTTAAATTTAGCAACATAGCTATTTGATGATTTAAACTTTAATAAAATGTAAGAGAAAGTATGATAGTAAGCTCAATTAAAATTTTCACAATCCGCGTTTCAACCAATTATCATACTAAAACAGTTTTAACATCGTACTCCAGTTCGATTGCTATTATAATTATACTTTTGATAGAGGACATAACGTTCTTCATTTCGAAAAAAAAAAACAAATTCTTGAGCCAAACATTTTGGTCCTTTGAGCCGGATATTCATACATATAAATACGATAACGGCAGAAGATTGTGCGACGCATTCATGTATTTTATTTGGTATTAAAATTGTTAAAGGAGTTTTCGAGAAACACAAATGTGAGTTTTCCCTTGGGGTATCACCACAAGCCTTTAGTATATAAAATTTAAAGAAAATCGCGTCAGATGCTTAAATTGTAGACATTCTGAACTCTTGATTATTTTCTTTGATTATCTTCTCAACTTTTTGAAGTTGGACGGCTGTATTAAGTTAGACAAAAAGTATACCAAAACATTTTTTAACACATTTTACACTGACAAAAAGTTGAGAAGTTTATGCACTCTCACTTTTAGCGTATGGTCACAACTGCCATCAATCAAACATCGCATCGTTCATTGATTCACATTCCTAGAATTTCGAGACAAGTTCATGAATGGAAGTGTGACCTCTGTGATTTTTAGAATCCCACTAAGCATTAAGAACATCACCGAATTCGTATTCAGTCGCTATAAAATCACTACTGGCTGACATATTTGGTGAGATGAATCCAACAGGTAGTGCCAAGCCAGTCATGCAACGCATCATCATTGATATTGACACAGTGATTGATTGTATATCTCAGAGATACATTTAAGGAAAAGCACATTATATCGCTATCTATGAATCTCGTGTGATAGCAAAATCAACAAAAAGTGGGGCGGCAGAGCTTGTCATCCCTAAATTGTAAAACTAAGTCACTGTGTTAGGCTCATCATTTGGTCGAATTAAAAAATTTCACAAAAAGTCTGAATAGTCATATAAAAACGCTCAGCACCTCAATCTTAGCGTTATTCATTCAATTCATTTCGGACAGTGAAAATTGCAACAAAAATAAAAATTGTTAACAAAAAAAAATAAAAAAAACTTAAAATTTACGAAAAATCGTAATAGTGAAGATTTATTGAGGTGAGATAATAGGATACGTGATCTAGATCATTAATATCGGGTTTAGGATGCGATCGGAATACATAATGTCAAAAAACACAATTAAGTGATTTAAAACTCTTGAATTTACACTTAAAGTGCATTTAAATTGGAAATCGTGTCCCTTGTTACTTTCGGTTTCGGTTGAGTGATAGTCCAAGTGCGGTCTTAGTTTATTGTGTTTGTCTTTTGTTTTCATCCACAGGATGAAGTGTGTGTCTCTGATATACTTGCTGCTTCTGTCAGCCGTGTATGCTGCAAAAAATATTACTTTATCCATTGGAGTACCTAAAGAAAATCCTGCTGATGTGTCTTACGTTGACGGAAAGGCCCCTGAGGAGTTGAAAGCAGGACCAACGAAAAACATCACCAAACCTAAGGAAACAATAGCACAGGCCGCATTCATTCGCAGTTCGAATAGGGAAATCCCGAAGGACGATGAAATTGAAAATGAGGAATTTGAACGTTTTATTCAAAAATATCACAGTGGACCAACTATCGAAACTGTAAGTATTGATTGTGATGTAAATGTAATGTACCGTGAAAAGGAGGAAACTTTTTGTCAAACAATAATATTTGGTTGCTTCACAAAAAAATGTAACAGAGCCTAATTGGTCTAATTTTCATTTAGGAGTTTTAACTTATTACACAAATTTTTAAAAGCAAAGTTTTCCTCTCAAATAAAATAAGCACATAAACCTATAGTTAAGTGAAGTTTTTGAAGTTCAATTTTTCAAATTTAAAACTATGTCGTTTTGCACATTTCTGTGCTGAAACGGAATAGAAACTTCTCTTTATAATCTGCTACAATTGTTATTAGTTTCGCTCAAACGGTGTACTGCACGAACAAGAACCAAAACGAAGCAATTCTTGTATGCATTCGTTGTGCCATATTCTTATTAGATTTTACATTTAACGTCATCAGCACAAAAGGAATTCAAAATTAAACACCGTCTATAGCTATATGTGTATAAAAATAAAAGTTATAAAAAATCAGCTAGCCGTTTTCGAAATACATAACGAATTTTAACAAAATCGGTTTGGTTTAAATCCTAAATTATTTTGAAAGCTTTACTAAGTCGGTTACAATATTTTAAAAAGGTTTTTGTACCGATAAATTTGACTCAAACCTGTATCGAGCCGGTACCTAATGAAAAGGTCGCTTAAGGAAAGCTAGGTTTAATTGCTTGTAAAATATGAATAAGACCCGACTTACTATAGCCACAGAATCAATTTATTTTTGTCCTAATGAAATTATTGATTAAACTTAACCGTTTCGATAAACCTTTTTCATTTGTACTCGTATTTCAAATGGAAATGGGCTCGAATCCACAACTCTTAAGTTAGCAGTTAAAGGTTATATCGACCCAAGATTTATATGTCTTAATCATATGTTAAACAAAAATTCAAAATAGAATAAAAATTCATTATTTTCCTTCCAGGTATTTGTATCTACAAGTCCTTCGCCGCCAGCTGAAGATTCCGAAGAATTGAATGAAGAAAACAAAACAACAGAGCCACAAGCTGAAGTTTTCAAACATTCAGCCCAACTACGAACATTTGAACGAAGTGTAGCTCATCCTACTTTAACATCACACATCCTTGCACCTTCAGAGCATCATCAAAATTATGCTATTGTCAATCATCAACCACATGATGCATCGTTGCATCATGGAGGTGCAGCTTCATTTTCTGGAAGTGATGGCTATATTTTTCAGTCGAATGGAGGAGGTGCTGGGAATGAGGGTTTTATTATCCAATCTGGTGGAGGAGATGGGGGAGGACAATTTGTGTTGACAGATGCCCAAGGAAGTGGCGGAGAACAACAGTATTATCAGTTTGCTAATTTCGTGCCAAGTACTTTTAATGTTGCGCAAAATGCTGTCAAAACAAAAACCTTTGAAATTCGCAGACCAGCGATCCAGAAGCACTATTATGACATTGAGGAACGAGTAATTGTTCGACCAGCAGGATCAATTATTGTTGAGCTTGATCGGCCTGTGGCAAAAGTACCAACAGGAGAAACAGTTATTGCAGTGGGGGGGCTAACGGGATCATTAATTGGAAATGGCTTCCAGCAGTCGTCGCAAGGTGGTATAAGCTTTGCAAATGGATTTGGTGTTAATGGTGGAGGATCGCAAGGTGGTCAATTCGGAGTGGGTATTCAACAATCGCTTGGAGATTTCGGTTTATCGCAAGGAAGGTTTGGTGGATCGGGTATAACATACACATCTAGCGTTGGAGCTCCATCAATAAATGGACCAGTTAGTGGATTCCAACAATCACAAGGCTCGCTTGGTGGAGCACAAGGTGGCATAGGATTCCAACAGACACAAGGCTCTATTGGAGGAACACAAGGAGGAACAGGATTTCAGCAATCACAAGGTGGAGTCGCTTTCTCGACCACCACACAATCGCCAAACGGTTCTCCAACATCAACTATTGTCATTGGAACTAAACAACAGCAAGGCGGCATTGGTGTGTCCCAGAATGGAGTCTCAGGTGCAGGATTTCAGCAATCACAAAGTGGAATTGTTGTTACCACAACACCTGCACCAAGTGTTACGCAAACATCATCCACTACTGGCACACTCTTTGGAGGAGCCAATGGGGGGATTTCTGGAGTTGGAGTTCAACAGTCCCAAGGTACTTTTGGGGTTCCTCAAGGTGGAATTTCTGGTGCAGGTTTTCAACAATCACAAGGTGGACCAACATTTTCAACTTCTGCAGCACCAGGAAATACCCAGACATCTTCAACCACTAATATTTATGTTGGGGGTTCTAGTGGAGGCTTTCCAGGTGCTGGTCTTCCTCAGACCCAAGGAGGAAGCAGCTCTTTCGCAGGAGGAGCATCTGCAGGCGGATTCCAGCAATCACAAGGCGGTGGAGTTTTTTCAACAACTGGAGCTCCATTCTCTCCATCTACAACACCATTACCGAACGGTGATGGATTCACTGGAGTAGGCTTCCAACAATCTCAGGGAGGTATTGGTACATCTCAGGGTGGAGGTTTTGCTGGATCAGGATTCCAACAGTCACAAGGTGGTATTTATTCAACAACACCAGCTCCATACCTTCCACCTGCAGTATCAATTCCAAATGGAGGACCTAACTCCGGAGTAGGATTCCAGCAATCTCAGGGAGGAATAGGTATTTCACAGGGTGGTGGAAGTTTTTCCGGAGCAGGATTTCAACAGTCACAAGGGGGTGTTTATTCAACAACTCCAGCTCCATTCCTTCCACCTGCAGCACCAACCACTTCCTTTTCAATTAGTAATTCAAATGGAGGTTTTTCACAAGGAGGTGCAGTTTTCTCAACAACTGGAGTTCCATTCTTCCAATCTACTACAACGTCACCAACAGGTGGTGGATTTTCTGGAGTAGGGATTCAACAATCTCAGGGAGGAATCGGCATATCACAGGGTGGAGGTTTCTCCGGAGCAGGATTTCAACAGTCGCAAGGGGGTGTTTATTCAACAACGCCACCTCCAAACCAGCCACCTGCAGTATCAATTCCAAATGGATCTAACTCCGCAGTAGGATTCCAACAATCTCAGGGAGGAATTGGCATATCACAGGGCGGAGGTTTCTCCGGAGCAGGATTTCAACAGTCGCAAGGGGGTGTTTATTCAACAACGCCACCTCCAAACCAGCCACCTGCAGTATCAATTCCAAATGAATCTAACTCCGCAGTAGGATTCCAACAATCTCAGGGAGGAATTGGCATATCACAAGGCGGAGGTTTCTCCGGAGCAGGATTTCAACAGTCGCAAGGGGGCGTTTATTCAACAACGCCACCTCCAAACCAGCCACCTGCAGTATCAATTCCAAATGGATCTAACTCCGCAGTGGGATTCCAACAATCTCAGGGAGGAATCGGCATATCACAGGGAGGAGGATTTTCTGGAGCCGGATTTCAACAGTCGCAAGGTGGCGTTTTTTCAACAACGCCAGCTCCATACCTCCCACCTGCTGCACCGACCCCAACTGTTCTAATTGGTAGATCAAATGGAGGATTTTCGGGTACAGGCTTCCAACAATCACAAGCTGGTATTGGAGTAGGTGGTGGATTTGCTGGCTTCCAACAATCACAAGGTGCACTTGGAGTATCACAGGGGGATGTAACTAGATCAGGTTTTCAACAATCTCAAGGAGGTATTGGTCTCGTAAACGGTGGATCTTTTGGTGGAGGTGAAATAATTTACTCAACAACAGCATCATCACCATCTTATTCTATTAGTGGATCTCGTTCCATCATATTGAGATCACAAAATGGTGGTGGCTATCCAATTGTGTCAACTACAACAGGGGGTCCAATAATTATATCAACACTAAATCAGCCTGGCAGCAATGGAAATAGTTTCGTAGTTCAAGCTAAGTCCAATGTTCAAAGCAAAGGATCAGTTTCATCGACCACCACTACAGAACGATCAATTTCAGTTAGTGGAGATGCTTCAGCATTTACAAAAGCCTCGTCATCAGGAAGTATTGAATCTGTTAGCAAGCATATTAACCCTTATAAGATCGCAGTTGGAGAACCAAATTTCTCATATCCTCCCTATGTTGAGATCACTTCAAATGGATCACCTTTGGGTAATTTGAAACAACAGCCATACACACTGGTTCCAATGCAAGACTATCCAAGGATGAGATATCAAGGTAAACTTCTTACTGGTGAAGTTCATATTGATGAAGGACTTGGTGAACAACATGAATCACAGCAAGAAGGGTATGGCGCTCTTTCGTCACATCATAAAAACTATGAAAGTCCTGAAATTCCTCCAAGCTCACCGCAAGAAGAACCTTCTTCAGCAATCGTAGACTCATCAAATATTCAGAAATATGACGATACCAATCCTCAACACACACATCAATTTGTAGGGAGCTCTAAGCAGCCTATTCAAGATTCCCAAACTTCTAGCGGTCCGTATCAACAACCTGATCAAATATATCAACAACATTTCCTACGATCCAACTCTCAACCAATAGCTCTTTTAACACATAATACAGAACAATATGCTCAGCAAAATGACCCTGGTACAATTTCAAGTCATCAACATTCAGCTCAGCAACAAGTTCTTCCTCAACAAGTTGGAAACCAGCAAGCTTATCCGCAACAATCTGCCCAGCAATACGTCGTTCAAGAACCCCAACCAATTCAAAGAGGAAACTATGAAACCAGAAGTCGGCATTATAACGACTTACAGATTATGCCTTCAAAGCCCATTTATCAGCAACAAGCTGCGCAAGTCAGCAATCAACAACCAATTCATCACAATTTAGTCGCACAGATTCGCCACCAGCAATTACCTCCAAAGCAGTCATCTCATGTACAAGCTAATCATCACCAGACAGATCACCATCAATCAACTGAAAGCACACACTCTAAGCAACAACAAGTGACAGAAAGCGTGGAAGAACCCCTTGAAGTTTCGGACATCCATAGCAGTACTCATCAGCAACCAACACTATTTCAACAGCAAGTTTCAGCAACCGACCATACATTAGAGCCATATAGTTCGGGTCGAAGACAATATAAGCAACGTGGACCTCCTGCAAAATACACACAAGACCAAAGTTTAAACGTTGCGCCATCTGAGCATACAGTTTACTTCAACAACAATCTCGAACATACCACAGCCCGAAGTCAAAATTTAGAAATCCCTTCTGAACCTGAATCCCTGATCGATGAGAAAAGCGGCAAAAGTATTGAATCATCAACCCTACCCATTGTGCCAACCACCACTCAACGAATACAAGAGACAACTCAACGTCAAACATACGCTTCAGTTCTTGCTCAGGGCAAGCCTGGAATCTTGTATGCTCCTCCTAAGCCCGTTGGGTCAAACCATTCTCCCGGCCACAAACAGCACTTCCTTCGCTTCAGTGCAGATGGTTCTTCATTGTTCTCACCATCTGGACATCTAGTTCATTTGGTATACTCTGAATCACCACGAGGAACCTACCCTCATCAATCACAAGCCCATTCATTACCCGCAGCACCAATTGAGCCGGCGAAACAAAAGATTCCTGTTGCCAACAAAGGATACCAAATTCAAGCCCGACTTCCTACCACGCGCCAAAGCCAAATCGAACTAAGTGCCAGTAACAAACCTGCTCCAGCCAATGAGCCCCAAATAACAAGATCTCAATCACACGCTGCATCACACCAAACTTCCGCACGTTACGAAGCCATTTCTTCAACAGCACCCGAGACTGCCACCACCAAAGAGAATCATAAGCGTGGCCCGCAAAAGTATCGCAACGAACAAACACACGGTGCTATCACCTTGAGAAGTGGTCGCACCTATGGTGATCATCGTGTCATTGCCTCTACACCAGCTCCCAGCGATGGTGGAGCAGCCAGTGAAAGTGTTCAGACCCGACGCATCGTTGTTAACCATCCATTCCAAACGATTCAGGAGGTGGTCGAACGGGAACCTTTCACAAACATTCATCAGGTTACTGTGAATGCGCCTGCAAAGCAAGTGCAGCTTCGAGATGGCCTCCAAGAAGGCCAACAGAAGTCTGCCGCCTATCGGACACCAGCTCCCTATAAGGTAGCCGCACTATTGAATCATCCACAAGCAACCCTGAGTTTCCATCATGGTGGTTCACATTGATTGGGGTTGCTGCAATATCAACGACGAACAAAGTGAAAGGACAGAATGATTCTCTGATTCTAGATTAAGGTGTCGAATCTTTAAGCTTTAATTATTGTTAACATTTTTTTTTTTTTTCATTCTTCATCTAGATCGCATTCTGTTTGTTTTTTATTTTATTTTTTAAGTTTTTTTTTTTAAATATATAATTAAGTGAATAAAATTCGAGTTTAGTACATTGAACAAAAAAAAAACAGCTTTGGGTTCTATTTTGACCTTTTACGGTGACAATGCGTTGTACCCTCGAAACGCTTGCTCTAGATACATTCATTGGCCTCAAGCGAATTTAGACCGATTAGAACGTTTTTATGTTTTATAAGATTGATTCTGGCCTGTGCCTCAAAGCAACATAAATCGGTGAGATATTTAATTTATATAGAGGTGGGAAGAAAGAGACTTGTAAGAAAAGTGGACTTAAAAGTGATTGGATTAACTATTGCACTTTTTGAAACTTCACATGTGTGTCTTTGGGCAGATATTGACGTTGGCTGAGACGATTAAATGATTTTGTTTCTTGTTAAACTTGGGGCAGCAAAAACTATTCACATATTATTTTTAACTTACTGGGGGTTTAATATTGAAGTCTTTGCAGGTCAAAAAAAGGAGGACTGAATAATATTCTTAAATTTACAAAAGTTTTGTGAAAGAATCTGGACAAATTTAGCTTAATTAAAAATATACAGTGATTTAGGCTCGTATTCACCGAGCGCTCCTAAACGGCTCTTAACTTTACGAGGCTCTTAACTTGAAATTTCTGTGGGGTATTCACCAACCACTCGCAAGTGTTTTTCGAAGTTCGAAAATGAGAGCCACTCTCTCTTGTTTAGGCATACCCAAACTGTGAAATGTTGTGGAATGTTGGTCTTGACAGCAAATGGACACTCTTCTACTTGGCATTGCTCACATGGATTCGAGTCAAATGCGTGCGTGGCACACGCACAAGCGAACAAACTTTCGAAGAGAGCGCTCGTAAGTTAGGAGTGGTCGGGACCACTCCTAACTTTTAAGAGCGCTCGTAGATCTTCACTAATATTGCTTGGTGAATAGGTTTATGAGCTTCTTAAGTTATGAGCGCTCGGTGAATACCGGCCTTAAACTGTAAAACCATTTCTGTGTGTAGTAGACAAAAGGACTAATATGTCTCCTCAATTGCTTTAGCAATACCAGGATAAGATTGCAAGGCTGAATAATCGGCCCTAGCGAGGTATCCGTTCGGAGCGGAAAATTGTCCGCAACGCATACTTTGTCGGAGGTTCAAATTGCTTTCGAGGTATCCTATCGGAAAGAATAAAAATACACAAATGCGATGGCGTAATTTGTTCCGCGAAGAATTTGTCTCGGACGAAATCGGAAAAACAATTACATTTACTACGTTTATATGCAGTATCGAAAGATCGAGTTGGATTAGGGTCGGATTTTCGACCCAGGTTTTTCGTCATTTGAGTTGAGAGCTCGATTTGGAGTTGAGTTGAAATGGTGTTGAGCGATTCTGAAACATTTTGTTAAGCCAACTCCTCGACCCAGGTTTTTCGTTTCATATTTCGACTCGACACCGCTGAGCGAGTGAGATCGAGTCGAACGAAGCTCATTTCAACTCAATACCCGTTTACAAAGGCTCGAAGCGAGCTTCAAGCTTGCTTCAATACCTCATATAAAAGTAGTAATTAAGCTGTCAGAAATTTCACAAATAAAGCACTTGATCGCACTTCAACGCAGTTCGCCGCATGCGTTATAAAAATGTCGGAGAAAAATTCCGAACAGCTGTTCGGAAGAATACTTCGAAGCAAAAATCCTACGAATCGTACGAAATCGGGAAATTTTCCGCTCCGAACGGATACCTCGCTAGGGCCGAATAATCCCAAACTCAATTTTATATCACACTGACATTGTGGGAAATGTCAGAGCTAGTAGTTAAAGATTCATGATATCAATTTTGAAATTAGTCAAGAAAAGAGAAAAAGAGAAAAAATGTATTCGCAACGCAATAGCTCTTAGAAAACCAGGGCTTTGTGACTTACAACTCTCAACCATTTCTGTATTAAAGTTTTCGATAGGAATAGGAGGAGCCGTGCCATTATCTACCAAGTCCTAACAGCTTAGATAAGCAGCACTCACTTTACGTGTAGCAGCTGGGAATAGAACGTAGACTTCTAGAGTGTTAGTCAAATTTTGCCAAGGGGAACTATGTATATACAATCATATCCTAAATTTATCTGACCAAATCTCATAGAAGTTGAAACAGTTTGACTAACTGCATTACATTTAGAAAGATTTGCCAAAACTGATTACTATGATACTTCTTCCTGTCGAAGCTGTAGGCCCAAGAAGAAAGGACTGGATTCTCTTTGGAAAAGATATTTTGACGACATAATCGAACAGAATAGATAGTTAAGGAGAAACTTTTGAAACTTCTTTCCATTGTGTTCTCAGTCGCATTCCCAGTTTTTGTTAGCTTAGAACTTTTATGTTGACAGGATCGGATCAGATCACACAATTGGCTTTGGAAAGTTCACGTAGACGTTTGGTACTGCTTGGTTTGAGTAGATGATACTGAGACAGGCAAAGATAAGCAATCGAGAAATTGCCAATAACATTTGACTACCTCTAGCTGATTGCTAATTTTTGGACTCTGGACTACCTCATTTTTACTTGCGACTTATAGTTACTATAAGGCAAGTTATGCATTCGTAAAAAAAATCGAACTCGAGATTTTGATCAAAGTTGACATTACGATGATAGCGAAGACTAAAAAAGTGGGTCTCGCAATTTTGTCTGTCTGTTCGTCTACAGCCTAAACGGCTCGGCCGATTTTCTTTAAACTTGGTAGTTATCATTTTTATTTTTTTCCCCCCACACGTTTTGTTCTTTTTTTTTTAAGACCAATAACGGTACCTGCCATACGTATTTTTTTCAAAATTTTATAAGTATTTTATTTTCTCAAACACTGCTCGACAGATTTTAAAAATGAAAATACAAAAAATTTCATTTAGTTAAAGCTAGGTAGTAGTTGAAAAAAAATTTGCGAACAATGGTTATTGAGGGTACCCCCCATGGAACCATATTTTTAGTTTTTGATTTTCTCAAAAACGGTACGACCGATTTTGATAATTTTTTTTTTGCTACAGTTCCCCAAAAATTAAAATAGAATTGTGTGTTCAAATTTTCAAAAAAGAATTTTTTGGATTTTTTAAAAAAAGGTCAACATTTTTTTTTAAAACTCAATATTTCGAAAACCCCATGCTAGATTTTTTTTAAACTTGATAAATAAAAGTTTCTTAATACTCGTATAATCTACAAGATATGAGACAAAAAATTTTATTTAACCTAAAAATAAAGGTACCCACCATACAAATGTAAAAATTAAGAAATGGTTTTCAAAAATCGTATTTTTCTCGAAGACGGCGCCTAGAATTTTGATAAATTTTTTTTTCTTTTTATGGTCTTTAATTTAATAAAAAAAATTTGAAATTAAAATATTACAGCTTCTATCACCATAGAACCATTTTCTCTAATTTTGAATAAATTACTCATTAATGACATAACGGATCTTAATGAAATTTCTTACAGAGATGCTTCCAAAAAGTTTAAAAAACATTGCATTTCAAAACTTTAAGAAAAATATTTTTTTGAATTTAAAAAAAAAATCTATTTTATTTTGGAAAATTCAATATGTATTTCAAAAACAGTTTAATATTTTTTTTTGTAAATTTAATTTTTATTCGAACAATAATAAAACTTTAAATTGGCGTACCAAAATTTTTTCTAATAATTTTTTTATATAAAATCTTATTTTTTTAAGAAACCACTACAACGACTTATAATTAAATCAATTAATTAATCTCTTACTACTAAAAGAGTTTAAAAAATAAAATTTATCCTTATGAACAGTTCTCTCTAGTAACTTTCATTTTTAAATTCCTAGTCTATTACATAGAAGCAAGTTCGTGCGACCCAGTCGTGCATTTTTTTTTATAATTCACACGTGCTCAAGGGGTTACTAAGCCCTTTATAATGTTAAATATACACATAGTATGAACTATGGGGAAATTAGGAGGGGAGAGTGTAGAGAAAGAAGGAGTCGATGAATATTGGTCTTGAATGCTTGCAAGTTGAAATGCAAGGGAAAACAGTGTCGGGTACATTATTCCATCAAAGTGAACTGATGAGCATTCTTAGGAAAACGGGTATCACGGTGAACTAATTGAGGGGAAAAATGCAAATGTCTACTTTGAAAGAAGCTATAAAGCCAGAAAAGACATGAAACTTTCCGACGATGTTCAAGAGATGGAAATGATTCCATAATAGTTCTATTTCCTATCAGTTTTAATACTCTGTTCTGGATTCTGTACAATAAATAAAGAGAATCTAAGGCTGCACTTGCCCAAAGACGTCAGTTGTACTCGAGTTTTGTAGCCAGATCAGAAGAATGAAAAATTTCTAATACCGATTAAGTAATTCTAAGCATTTATGTAAGTGTTTTTGGGAATTTCGAGAATGTGGTCATTCAAACCAAGATGGCCACTGACACGCATGCCGAGTATTGAGAGCTTCTTTAATGTAAGTGTCGTTCGAGCACTATGACATAAGGGGTACATTTTTCTTCAACGACAAAAGACAAACATTGAGTTTTCGAAGCATTAAACTCAACAACTTTCTAGTGAATCACTGTCCACCCTTTGAGTGCGTCAGCAATATGCCTAGCAAAAATATTTCTCTGTTGGTACATAGGCGCATAACTGTGTGATACCTTAGTAGGATAGTTCGGTTTCATGTACGGATACGACATAATATTCATTAGCCCCGTGTCTGATTTCTTCACAAAGCATTAAGTCCTCAATGGTGGTCGCCACCTGCACTTGAAATTAGACATTTTCTTGGGTTGAGTTCAACAGTTGAACCGATCCTTACTATGTATTGTCTTATTATAGGTGGACTTAATCTTTCTATGCATCATTTATACAGTTATATGAACTATTCCACCTACGATTGTTTTTGGTAAGGAAAATTAAGAACAATTAATTGAGCTATGAAGGAAAGATCATTACCGTTGCTGCTGGTGAATTTTCCTCAATGCCAGATAATTAAACCCAGATAATAATGTCCATGAAATTAATACTCAAGCTTGCGGGCTAATCTTGGCATTGTAATACCAATTTAGTGGATGCTGTAGTCGAAATAATTGCCTTAACAGCTGCATGACTAACTGCCATGATGGCAGAATTTCGGTTATGATTTTGAGTTTATTTGAGATGTTGAATGTTTGCATGAATAATTGAACTTGGGTAAACCAAATAGCAAGTGGCATTTAAAAACTAATACAAAATTCCTAATAGAAAACATCACATTGAATCTTTCTTAATAACAAAATTTAATTTGAAAGCCTCATGTATGCCGTTATGTGTAGAATATAACATAGTTCAAACTTCGAATGCACACCTTGGATTCTTACATTTACAAATTTGAGCGATGCTTGTGTTATGTTCGCCTTAAGGGCATCGGTCAATTGTGGTTTATTTTTTGTTTAGGTCAATATGGTTCAATTTGGGCCATAAGAAATTGGTTATCATCGTTCTGTATAGTGCTCGCCATTGGTGACTGCCTCACCAACGTCGTTTTCGACACCACACCATATGGTAACTTTTTGAGGATGAATTGTCATTTGTTGAACCTCGTGTGGGTTACTGTGATACCATTAATGGAAATTTTACATGTTAGCACAGCCATTCATCCAAAAACTCTCCCTGTCGCTAAAGATGATTTTTCGGCCAAAATTGGGGTCCTCTTCCAAATGCTCCGAAGTCCATTCAGCGAAAAACCTGTATGATCATGGCCGTTAAGCTCCTGGGTCAAATTTGCAAGTTTCGCGATTCTTTAAGACCTTACCCGCTGTAAGATACTAAACATTTTAATGTGTACATACTTCAGGTGGAAATACGCAAAAGTGATCTGTAGTGAAGGTAGAAATGTCCACCACTACCGGCAGTCTAGATCTATGTCTCAATTAGCGCTGAAGTGCGCAATTTTGATACCATTACTCGTATGAACCTATGGGTGGAAATTGTGGACATTCTCACGGAGTTATTCAGTTAGGATTAGGTTCAAAAATATGGATCTAGTAGCTTTTGGTGTCTCTTATTGTGTGCTTGCTTTTGCACAGTCATCCGGAAATTGCATCACTCACTCAGCCGAATCACCACACTCATTCGACACCATCTACATTGTGCGAAGCTAGATAGCTTGTTGACTGATACTGAAAAAGTAGCCAATCCGATTGAGTGATTATCCGGCTCCCGCACCGTAGGCCACCATCAAAGCCCTAAGTCCGCTAGCTCAGGATCTAAGAAGTCAAACGAAGAGCACGGCACAGAAGTAACCAAAGTTCGTCCTTATGTTGTCACGTTGAGAAAAGGGATCAAGTCTTTGATCTACATTTCCAAAAGATCGTCAATGTCGCCAAAAAATGCCCTTCCTAACGATTGTACTCTAAATTTGGCCAGATCTGGACACTGCAGAGGAAGTGGAGCACTGTTTCCTTTTCCCGCTGGTCTCCGCAGATATAACATTGAGTGTTGTGAGGAATATCTGACTTTGCTGCATGCTCTCTTATTGACCAGTGTCCGCTACAGGTAGCTACGATTCTGGCTATGTCTTGCTCAGGCCTGCATATCAGATCAAGTGTTCGGTATTTATTATAGGTAGATCAAATCTTTATACTTATAATGCAGTTAGTTAAATTTTTCTACCTACGATTTGGTTCTCTAAAAAAACTTAAGAAAATTTTTCCCTTTATAACTCCAAACGGAATTTTGACTCTTTCCGTAAGTGAGTTATGAAGGGCTGATCTTTGCCTGGCCAGCTCATCCGCTAGTTCATTCCTATCAATACCACAATGACCCGAAATCCAGATAAGAGTGATATTGTGGTTAATATTGAGGCTAGCCAGTTTATCCCGGCATTGCTGGACCAATTTGCAGTATGGTTTACTAGAATTAATAGCTTTAACGGCCGCCTGACTATCAGCGGTCTAGCCACTGTGTACATACATCATCTTCGACTGAAGAACCCATTTTTGGCTAAAATTATTTGGTACAGGTGAATGGATGTCTACCTAATCTAATCTTGAATTTTCATTTTAACTAAGAGTCTAAAGCTGTAATTAGCTAGCAAAATATTTTGCACATAAAGAGAATAAAAGTATTATTTGATCTTTGAGTTGAGGTAGAGTGAAGTTGTGTATCTTAGTTTTAAAAGTAAATTAATAAAATCAGTTCACTTTTGATTTTGTAACACCTAGACCACAACTCGTAGCCAAATTATTAAACTTACCCAAAAAAAAATCAGCTTGATTTCGTTTTTCACAGAAGTGAAATTTCAAATACTTTCAATGGATTTTGAAAACGTCTGTATCTTTGTTTGTTACACAAGAGATATTCTCCTTTAAATCTTTGCTTTAAGAAACTTAAAAGCTAGTTTTCTTTTGACTTCAATGAAAAACAATAAAAAGGTAGCAAATATTGTCATTCAATAAACTTAACACAAAACAATTTATTTACAAAATCAATTAAAAACTTAATAAAATAAGAAAAAATCGTAAATAAATAACACTTTAATTTCTAACCTAAATTAAACACTTAATCTATTATAAAAATACCTGTAAATTCGCTTTAATAATATCGTCCCGATTGAATTTAATAATGAGTTGTTTTTTTCTATATTTTATAATATTCTGCATTATCTTCCAATATTGTTATTATTATTACGAGCGAGTGTTGTTTAACCTTCTATGCGATAAAAGTCATTCTTACCAAAAAGATGGTCACATTGAAATTTAAAATATCGTAGATTTTCAACCATCGACTTTCGACAAAAATCGTTTCGTTCGATAAACAAGCGACATTCGCAATAACGGCCATTGTTTAATATTTAGTTGTTGCTTATCGTTTCTCAATTGATAATAATTAGTTATAAACATACTCAACTCATTCTTTATACATACGAGCGACTTTTTTGTTATAAACTAGGACTGCAAATTAATTATTATTCTCTGATTGGCACTTTTCTTTTCTTTCTTTCTACCTTCTCCTAACCCAACCGGCATTTTTGAAAATTTTATATATCATATCTCGAGGTATTTTCTCGGCTTCCCTGTCGAAAACTGGCATTTCCTTGTCAGTCAGCCATGACTCTTTTGCCAGTGCAGCCGCTACTCGAGGATTCTTATAGAAATTATTCGTCAGTTCTGGAGGAAGTTGAGCTTCTCGTATGGCGTTCTCAACAACAGATTTGTGTGCCAAATCCGGCTGAATGTGAATATGGCGTTGCGAGGGATATCCTGATGGTTGATATTGAAGTGGTTGTAATTGATGGAAGTACAACTGAGCAGTAGATATTCCTATTGCAAAGGTAAGAAATATAATTGTGGACTTCATTTCTTGCTGAAAGTAAACAAAAGAATATTTTTTTTTATTAATGTGGCTCTCTTAAAACATCTTAAAGAATTTGAATAAATCCAATGTAAATCCACATGTAGGTTTGTGTATGTTTTTTTTCCTTTTCAGGTTTCATCATCTTTGAATTGTGTTTTTTTTAAATAATATTATGCAAAATGTTGGTTAGCTTACAGAGAAACTTGTAGGTCAATGTCAACTTAACCAAATACTCCAACACTCTTGAACCGAAGATCTTTTCTACACAAAAGTACCCACAAATCCATAAAGTAAACCGGATCGGATCGTAAAACAATGCTACTTCAACTGCAATTATTTCAGTATAGTCTTCCCAAAGGCTCATCAGCTATTACAACATTGGTTGGTCTTAAAGCTAACCGCAAGCTGATGCAAGCGCAAGTGCAATCAAATGAATAATTTAAAACAAAAATAAAACTTTACAATTTGTTGTTCCAATTGTATGGCGTATACGTAATATTTGTTTATTTGCAATGCACAATTCGCATTGTAAAGTTTTATTATTCAAACACAGGCCTTTTGGCGCCATATTAACGCATTCTTCTTCGATCAAAACATACATGTCGAAGTGGCAAGATGGGAATTTATGATACGAAATTGTGGGTAGGTGAAGTGATAGCCTAACACCATGTTGCATGTATTACAAGAGTTTTGACCAAACATTTTTAAACTATAATATATCACCATAACTCGTGATCGGAATGTGTAAGCAAAATTAATTGTTATGAGCGATTGATAGTGACAGTTTAATGAATTCAAAATTACAATTGGGCCAGTGTTGCCGCCTGATTTGTTTTGTGAAGAATACTCTTATTTTGGATTGAGGTCTGGCGTAATTTTATTTTTAGGAATAAGTTTTATGTTTTATGTTAATATAACCCACATAGGCTCGGAAGTTAGTTAAGTTCTGAAGCGTTAAAATTGTACAGTCTAAAATTTAATGAAAAGTAATCAGTTTATTATCTGCAAAACTTAATTAGGCACGAGTACGATAACTTGGCCGCCAAGATTTGATGACGGATTTTTGTAGAGCGGTCAAAAATAAGCACTTTTTACTACGGGAGGGGGGGGTCTATCTCCCCCCGTTTAGGAGGTAGGGGCACTTTTAGAAAAAATGGTTTAAATAAAAAAAAAAAAAATTAAAAAACAACGGCAACACCTACAATAAAGTGCTATACTGCGTTTGAAAGCCAGAAGATTGTTCTATAATCCTGAATTTAAATTAAATTACTTATATCAATAGTTTTTGAGAAATTCGCATTTAAAGTCCAAATTTTGATAAAAAAAAACGTGAAAAAAAAGTTTAGACCGGTTGTTTTCAAAATTGTGAAATGAAATTGTAAATTAGCTTATATGTGTTTCATGTATCTATCAGTTTTTAATCGAACACAAAAAACCGCATGGTTCTATGTCTTCTGGTTTTTGAGAAAACCTCCGTTTAGGAGGTAGGGGCACTTTTAGAAAAAATGGTTTAAATTGAAAAAAAAAAAAATATTAAAAAACAACGGCAACACCTACAATAAAGTGCTATACTGCGTTTTAAAGCCAGAAGATGGTTCTATAATCCTGCATTTAAATTAAATTACTCATGTCAATGGTTTTTGAGAAATTCGCATTTAAAGTCCAAATTTTGATAAAATAACGTGAAAAAAAAAGTTTAGACCGATTGTTTTCAAAATTGTAAAATGAAATTGTAAATTAGCTTACATGTGTTTCATGTATCTATTAGTTCTTAATCGAACACAAAAAACCGCATGGTTCTATGTCTTTTGGTTTTTGAGAAAATCAAAAATAACTAAAACTACTTTTCTACAAAATGTTTGATATTTTTTGCTTCCTTACATAAATAAATCAGTGCTAGCTTCCAACATTACAATATATAAACAGTAAAGTATGTATGGGGGGGCATGCTGCCCCCCTGCAACCCCCCTGCTTGGGCACACTATAGGATTTGGGGTAGGTGCGAGGTTGGATGCATGCAAAGTTTCTTTTGCATTCACAGAATCTGTATTTAAAAAAATTCAAATTTATTCTATTTATCCAATGTCCACTAAATACATATAAAATACAATAAACGATCTTGAAAACCAAAACAAACTTCCGACCATGTTCACCAATACATGGCACTATTTTTCTATCGAAAATACTGCCTAGAAAGGAAATATAAGGACGACTGGGTTTCGCAAATAATAGAGTTTTTATCAGATGTAAAAAAAGTTTGCCCTTGTTATACCGATGGTGATATATGTGAGGGTTTACAGTTAAAAGACATCGATCCTCCCACCCTTCAGAGCGAAAATTTAGAAAGTGTTTTACCGCCAAAACATCCTCGGCTTCCCACCATAAAAGAGTAACTCAACGAACTCGACAGTTATAGTACGGACGATGGCTTTATTGACGAGACTTACACACCTTTTTAATACATTTTGACCTTTTTTAACTAACTATGACTGACTAACTCCTGACTAACTGACAAAGTAACTGACCCAGATGCAATTCTACCTCCTAATGGTGCATTCTGGGTAACGCTAAATGAATTGCGGTACTGAACTAACAAAGATTCATTATGTTTATTAACATTAATCCTTAAAATGGAATCACCGTCACCACCAAAAATCAAAAAAAGCAGTTTTGGTAATTTTCGATTTTCTCAAAAACTAGAAGACATAGAACCATGCGGTTTTTTGTGTTCGATTAAAAACTGATAGATACATGGAACATATAAGCTAACTTACAATTTCATTTCACAATTTTGAAAACAATCGGTCAAAACTTTTTTTTTTTCACGTTATTTTATCAAAATTTTGACTTTAAATGCGAATTTCTCAAAAACCATTGACATGAGTAATTTAATTTAAATGCAGGATTATAGAACCATCTTCTGGCTTTCAAACGCAGTATAGCACTTTATTGTAGGTGTTGCCGTTGTTTTTTAATATTTTTTTTTTTTCAATTTAAACCATTTTTTCTAAAAGTGCCCCTACCTCCTAAACGGAGGTTTTCTCAAAAACCAGAAGACATAGAACCATGCGGTTTTTTGTGTTCAATTAAGAACTGATAGATACATACATAACACACTTTATATAAAGGTCGATAGTAAGTATGTAAATGGATAGACAAGACAAACCGCATTGATTACGAATGTTATAAAATATTTATTGTGTAATATCAATGTCAATTAAACAGGCTTTTTTAATACTCTCTTTTTCTAAATTACGAACCAGGGCGCCATCTTAGGCAAATTCGATTAAGACTAAAAAATTATTACAAAAAGTTTTTGCAAATTTTATTTTCTACATTTTTTATCATGATAAATATTTTTCGACTTTTTTAAATAAAAATAAAAAACTAAAATTAACTGTTATAACAGTTTGTCCTTATTAGAGCTGAAAGCTTTAAGAAGTGATTTGTAAAAAAACAAATTTTTTTTTATCAAAGTCTTACCCTTATGTTAGGTGTTAACTAAAGCGAAACTGAACTGATTGTATTTACTACCAAAACTAAGGTACAGCCCTTCGCTCTACCCCGACTCAAGGGCCAAACACTTTTGTTATCTTCCAGTGCAAAATATCTAGGTGTTATTCTAGAACTGGAAATTAAATATTGTAGAAGCCCTGCATAGCTTTCCATACTTATAGTAAAACCTTTGGTAAAAAGTGGCGTCTTTAATCTAAAATGATTTTGTGGACCGCGCTTACCAAAGCATATGATATCTATAAACTGAAGAAGGTACAAAGAACTGCTAGCGTTAGCACCACAGGGGCTCTAAGATCTTGTCCAACTGATGCCTTAAGGGTTTTTCTTTACCTTTTACCACTTGATTTATACATTAAGTATCTAGAATCTTACTGGGTATTAAGACTAAAGAATCAAACTCTTTTTGATTACCAAACCTTATGGCCTCAGCAATCTTTAGGAGTTGATTCCAATAGAGATCTTTTCGACTGCCACTGACTACTGCACCTCTAAAATGGACATCAGTTAAGTTTTAAGGTTCTATTCGTATCAAGAAAGGACTGGGATGATGATGTCATGACTTTGACACGTCCATCTTTACTATTGGCTCACAGAAGAAGTGTGGTGTTGGTTCAGGAATCTCCTCTGTGACTTTGGATTTATCTAGGTGCAGACCCAGAATACGGCTGTTATCACAGAAGTCAGGCGGCTGTTTAAGCCATAATTCTAATACATCATCCTCCAAATTGGTTCAGCAATGAACTTGCTAGCTTCAACATTACCCACAATGTCACTCTTATCTTGGTTCTGGGTCATTGTGGTATTGATAGGAATAAACGAGCAGACGAGCTGACCAGACAAGGGTCATCTTTTCATAACTCACTTTCTTGTGGAAAGAGTCAACATTCCGCTCGGAGTTATGAAGAGCAATATTCTCTCAATGTTTGTTAGCGCATAAAACCGTAGGTAGATCAGTTTAACTAATGCATTATATCTAAAAAGATTTGGCCAAATTATAAAAAATCCCGAACACTTGATTTAATATGCAGACCCAGGCAAGACATAGCCAGGACCGTAGCTACCTGTAACGGACACTGGCCAATAGATGAGAATGTAGCAAAGGTAGGCATTCTTCACAACACACTGTCATAGCTATGGGGACCAGTTGGAAAAGAAAACAGTCCAACATTTCCTCTGTAAATGCCCTGCTCTGGCCAAATTGAGAGCACAATCATTAGAAAGGCATTTTTTGACGACATTGACGAACTTCCGAAAATGAAGATCAAATACTTAATCTTTTTTCTCAACGTGACGAAGTGGCTCTAGGACGAACTTCGGTTACTTCAGTGCCTCACTGCTTTGAGATTCAGCATACAATTTCCAGAAATATAATAAAGTTTGTCTGTTTAAACATAGACAGAGCCAAAATAAGTTTCAGTGGCAACACTTAAACTTATAGTCAAGTGTTCCTCGAAATTTTATTACTTTTATTAAGTCAATCTTGACCGCAAGCTCATGAGTGAAGTGAACGAAAATACATTTGAGTAACATTGAAAATTTTATTGCAACATAAGTATCTTCTTGTATTCGCCAGAAGCGTCGTAGCAGTGGGCGTGATTATACTTTGATATTAAAGATACATAATACAACGATAATCTTTAAAAATGATTTATTAATCACTTTTGGAAGTTTAGATACAATATTTATGATTGTTTTGATTTTGTTTTACATCTTTTTGCTTCAGATTAACATTATGTAGATATCATAGAGAGTTATGTCAAAATTAGTGAGAAAAAGATAAATCATAAGTCTAAAGATAAAGTTAATGAGCTTTAGCAGTGAACTTGAAATAAAAGGAAACACAAAATAATTGTGATACAAAGGGTATAATATTTGTTTAGCATTTAAACATTTAAATTTATTCGTGTTATAATTTAAGTAGACACTAATTCCAGTTGACTAAATGAAACAAAGAAATTTATCTTTATCATAATTTACATACCAAAGACCACCAAAGACATTGCCACAGTGAACGATTTGGTATAATATCAATCTTTTTAATCTCTTTGAATCATTCAGATTCGAACACAATATTAAACATACAATTATATTGCAAGAACTTGATCTTATAAATAAAATCTATTAATTATTCAAATAATATCAAAGAATGTATCTAAAAAATAGTCCATAACGATCAAATTTTAATTGTAACTAATTCATTATAGGCATTGATAATTATTATTATCCATTTATGTAAATATTCATAAAAAATAAAAAAGGCTCGTTTTTTTTATTTTAATTTAAATTATTTTCAAAAACGAGTATTGAGTATTAAAAGTGTAATAAAATAACAACCACTCACGCCGTTTTTGAGAAAATGAAGATTAAAAAACAAAATTTGTGTACTGTAACTAAACGACTGAAAAAAAAAATTCATTGAACCTTCGAAATTTTGAGATAAAAAAAAAAGAAAAAGTTTTTGAAAATGAAGGTACGTAAAACTACTTTCTTCTAATTAACTATTAACAATCTTAATTCTTATGAAAACGCACCCAAAATATAATTGCTTTTCAAAACCGGCAACAGAATTTATTCCCATTTCAACACCCGTTTAACCATTTAAGAAATTTTCGAGAAAAATAAAAACTGGGGTGGAATCGCGTAAGGTGATAGTTGACTATCAATTCGTTGATTGTCGTTTTTGACTATAGCTGCCTCTATCATATCAATTAAGAATTATAGAGAGAGCGATGGTCAAAACGACAATCAACAAATTGATAATCAACTATCACCTTACGCGATTCCACCCCTGTTATACGTATGGGTGAGGTACTAGCGCCCTCTTGCAATGTAGTAATTTGACAGTTTTTGCGTTACATCATTTCTGTTTCAAAGCTGATTTTCAGCTGTAGCACATCAGTGTAGCTAGGAAGAATCGACTTAAAATATTAAAAAAAATTATGATTATCACTGGCTTACAAATAAAAAATTACAAAACTTTTCAAATTACCTAGTGAAGGTTGTAGAACTTGTCAAGTAATCTATGGTACTATACTTAAAATATTTATGTATCTTTAAATCTTAAAATCCATTTTTGAGTAACTTTCTGTACTCAATAATTTGCATCATTTGACCGATAGTAAGTATTTTTTGAAAAGAAGAATGTTGTCGTGTTACCACTACACCATACAAAAATATGGGTTAAATTTTATTAAACGGCATATTGCATAACAAATTTTGTAATAAAATATCCCAAAGTAATTGGTAACTTAAGGACTTTTATCAAAAAGGAGCATGTCTGATGACGGACATTAATTTTGATAATTCATAATATCATTTTTATTAAATTTTTATCAAAATCAGTTCAGTGGTTGAGATTTTATTGAATAAGGAACGCTTTTCCGCACAAACGAATGTGTATTATGTTAAATTTTTTGAGCACATTGCGACTTGCGAGTGTTAAAACAGTTGGAGAAAATTTTAAATGAGATACCGATGCGCATTGGTTTTGAATGCCTGTATATTGTAATGGAACCGAAATTAGCAAGCCAGGGGCCAAATTACCGCTTCAGTGACCGAGTGAGTGAGTTCCATCAGTGATCGAATGAAAATGTCAAATTAGGGTAATCGATTGCTCGATGACGTAATGCCAAACTCACAAAAACACAATTCAGTCACGTATTACTCGAAAACTGATGCGGTAATTTGGCTCCAGGTTAAGTATTCTTTCTTAGTGTAGTGCGGCTAAATAAAGAATCTCTGAACTTGCTATTTGTCAACACACAACAGTTTTGTTAAATTTAATGCACAAATTTATCATTCAACACTAACTATTGTTATTATTATTTATTCTGTTACCATTTTTAAGTGTTCTAGTTTAAGTTCGAAAAAATCGAAATACTACAAATATCTTGAACATTAACTGTAAGCAAAGATGAAGGTAAAACTGATGGGAAAGTTTAATTGCTTTGGTTATTTCACTAGGCCATTATTTATCAAAGTAACAATTAAATAACGAAGGGCATCAAGCATTGATGTGGAGTTCCTGAGGTGGAAATGTTTCCGATTTATTTATATCACCTATCTTTTAGCTCAAGTTTAGGACGAATATAGGCTTTATAAAGACCACAAATGCCGATATTTTTTTAGATTATATATGTAGTACAAAGATGACTTCCATAACGAAAGGTTGCCTAGAATTGTAGATTTTTTTTTGCAAAAAGTTCGAATGTAGTAGAGAAATTATTATAGAATTCATGCCACTTCTTTCATCGGATTATAATGATTCCAGAATTATTATGTTTCCATGAAAATGAGAAATGAAATGAGACTAAGTATCTAAGTTCGTGTGGGAATCAAAGACTCTATCTCTTTTCTCAACGCGACGGAATGGCTCTAGGATACGAACTTTGGTTAATTCTGTGCTGTGCCCTCTGTTTGATTTCTTAGACCGGGAGCTAGCGGGTTTGGGCTTTGAGTTTATAATGCAAGGGGCCAAATGATAACTCAATCGGATTAGTTATTGCTTCGCTTCAGCACCAGTCAACAAACTGCTTAATTTGGCACAGTGAGAATGGTTTCGGATGCGTGTGGTGATCCGACTCAGGGAGTGTTCCGAATTCCTGATGATTTTTCAAAAGTAAACAAACAATAAGATTTCCCTTTTGAACTCAATCCAAACTGGATTACTCCAAAATTATTTGATGATCGGATCAATAATATCTTTTATGTTTTTGGAACATTATCGAAAAACCTCATATATTCAAATTTTTAAATATATAAGTTAATTTTTGCAAAAAATGTATTGCACAACTACAAAATCTTGCTTACGAAATTTGGTAAATTCGTGATTATAAAAGGATAAATGACACGTAACGTAACGTTACCTTATTATTTCGTTTTTTCCTTTATCCGACAAAAAGAAATTTAAATTGCCATCAGGGCTTTTAATTTTTATCCACTAGGAATTCCCATCAGTTTATCCTTGAGCCTAGCTTCGGCCATACTGTGAAGTACAGAGATTCGTTCTTTAGCCGTACCATACGAATGTGGAATGCCTTACCATGCTCTGCCTTTCCCTGTCATTGCAAATTTTAAGAATTCAAAACCAATGTTCGGCGACACATCCTTTTAATACCTCCCTTCTCCCTTTTTTAAGGATATAAAAAAAAAAAATTAGAGTGTGCAACTAGCGCATTTTTGTCTAATCAATGAACAAATAATGTTTTATTTGTGAATGTGTTCAAATTTTAGATGAAGTTTCCTTTTTCATTTTGAGAATAATCAGGTTAAAATCAGAACTTAAAAATTGAAATTTCTCAGATACTCGTATGTATAGAACGATATCTGAGTTTGAAAAATTGGGAGCTTTAACAATGGATAACGGTGTGTGGAGTGTGCGAGCTGATATCACTGAACTTATTTTACAAATAATTTCTTGTGAACTTATTTTATAAACAATTTACCATGAATAGTTTCATATTAGATACTATTTCTTTTATTTCCAATTTTCGTGATCTTATGTACATTTGTGTGAATTTCAGAGAACTCATGGTTTTTCATAAGAGATGATCCCTCTTGAAAGTGTCAAAAATCGCACTTAGATATCTGTAATTTTCTGTCCAAAAAATGTCTATTGATATATACAAGGTATTACAGAATATTGTGAATTTGTATGAATTTTCGTTTCCGAACATTTGTGCACTTTGGAAATCAACATAAATGACGAAATAACATAATCCAAATTTTGACTAAGCAATTCTTTGAGAAGAAATCAAAACACAAGACATTTTTGAGTATCTTCAGAAAAATAGTATTTTCTGACTTGTAATGTTATTTTTCTCAACGTATGAATTATTCGGACTTCTCCCCAAAAAACAAAACATGTAAGTACACACATTATTTATTTTGAATCGCAAGATTTTCAAATATTCCACAGTTTTCAATTTTGTCTCTGTCATATGTTTCATTTTATTTATTTACATATTCATTTTCGTTAAGGTGTTTTTTTTTTCTATTTCCCGGTAATTCAATCATCGTCGAAAAAAATGTTTTATTAATTTTCCATTGTTTGTTTTAATTAATTAAAATTTTCTGTAATAAATCAATCTATGTAAATTCAAATAATTTAAAAATAAATCTCCAGCACTGAATACTTTTACATTAATTATGCGACCCGCGATCAGTCATTCATTTGCATTCGACTTTGATCTGTGTCTTTTTTTTTTTTTTTTTGAAATTCTGTCTATCACTACACCGTAAAAATTCACAATATAAATCATTAGCAGTCAATTTTGCCAGTAACATCGAAGGTCAGCCACATTATGCAAATAAACTTTGGAATTCACTTCCACTTAAAGTCACTCATAGCATTCAAAACAAAGCCTCATTCACAATTGCAAGATGATGGTAAAAAAAAAACATTACACAATCTAAAGGTGTTTTTTTTTTTCAAGTCAAATATATCTTAAAACACATATTTAACTTTTAAAGCAACATAAGTGGTAATTTCATCAAAGTCGTGATTGCAATTGCTAATTTTGCACGCCTTTCAACTTCAAACATCACTCAAATTATCAGTGTCACTATCAGTGAGTTTTTTTTTTCTTTTGCATCTTCACTAAAAAAAGTCACTTACACTGGGTAATCACTGGTTAGAGGTTTGTGATCCGCAGAACATACGAGTAAACTGAAATATTTAACCGCGATCCGCTTCGGTAATAGAAAAAAAAAACAGATAAATTCAAAAACAAAAAATTACTTATTTGAAAATTGATATCCACTAACTCCTTGGACACGATCGCGTTTATTAAGCAACTGGCATTCTGAACGATAGACGACGATCTTTTATGGTGAATTCGTATAGTGATGGCTTATAAATATTTGAAACTTTGCAACCGTAGTTGAGTTTCTGTGGTGCAAGTGGTCTGTAGTCACTCTGTAGACTATGGCAACAGTCTCAAGTCTCAACAATTGTTATGTTAAAGCCGAAGGCACTCTCTGAAATCGAAGTTAAACAATAAGCAACAAAAAACAACATCGAGAAGTCTGCTCGATGCAATTAACTTCTTTGTTGTGGCAAATAGGTGAATTTTACAATGAGAATGGTTTGATTTTGGATCTACTCGTAAAAATGTAAGAAAAATAATGTGCAAAAGGTATCAAACACATTTTTAAATGACTCAAAGAGTTTTTAGAAAAATTAAACTAAACATTCAGAAGCATTTAAGACCCGTATGCTGATTGAAACTCAAATACATATTTTAGTTTTTTCATCTGCGTAAACTGTCACCGTGGTGCTTATGATGAACTTTTTTTTGTTAGTGGAAATCTTTAAAAGATACTTGGTAATATTCGGTACCATGAAGTGTGGGACTCTTACCGCTACAAAACCACCGGGATCAGAACTAATCTATGAAAGATCGACAAACGATTTTTTTTCTTATTTAAAATCACTTGTGGGGAAGTTTAAACTTTGAATACTTTATCATAGCTTTTAGACCATCGCTGATTTTGTGATACAGCGTGTTTTTTAACAACTTCTATGACTATTTTAATTTGAAGGTCACGATGTAGATCGCTATTTCTTATGTACCAAGGGGAATTTATTATTCCACGAAGGACTTTGTTTTGAAAGTTTTGGATGGTTTCAGCATTTGTTTCTTTGTACAGCCCCTTTTGTATAACATTGTTTTGTTCTGGATAGATAGGTCAGAGTTCGGTCCTAGTAACCAGCACATTTTATGTACTTTAAGATCAGTTCTTCTCTTTTCTTTTCTTTTCTTTTCTTTTCTTTTCTTTTCCATGTGCTTATAGCTTTGTATCTAAAGTGCTTCTAAGGTATTTGGCAGTAGTGGCGTAGTGTACAGCCTTACCGTTGATAAAATTTGGAACCTAATTTAGATTTTTGTTTGTAAAGTTTATATGCGTCGATTTTGTTTCGTTTAATTTGATACGCCATGGTTGCGTAAATCTCAAACTTTATCGACTGCATTTTGCAGTTTTTCTGTAGCCTTCGTCCACTAGAATATCCCTAGTATATATCAAATACAGTGTTGGTCATAGGACACTTCCTTGGGGTACACCAAGTTCAATTTTCTTTAATTCCGAGTAATGTTATGTTGGTCGTACCGTACTCTAAAGAGTCGGTTCGTAAAGTAGGATTTCTGTATTTCGTAGGTATTGGGAAGGTCCTTTTGCAGCTTGGTCTATCGTGAAATGTTTATTTATAAATCCAAACTGATGGTTCGGGATAAGTCTTCTTTCTTCTGTAAGATGTTACTTCTGTTGCTGGCTTACCTTCTTTTGGTAAGTTGTAACCGAACAGACAAACAGAATTACAAGACCCACTTTTTTCGTCTTACTGATCTTACTATAAATGCTAAGTCTGATCAAAATCTGGAGTGGAATATTTTTATCCAATGCATATTTTGCAATAGTACTCAAATATATCACAAGCAAACAAGAGTACTATAAATTAATTAGGGTTTTTAAGGTTTAGTTTTGTTAAGTTTACACAGTCAAAAAATATTTCTGGTTAAGAAACTAAAGGGCTTTTCTATAAAGGCGGGTAGATGTTGAAATGGAATAAAACAACCTGTGTGTAAGGTATTAATAAAGTTCTTTTTTTAAAGTCCCTTGTAAGCCGTATGTATAGAATATGACATCCTTGAAATGCCCACCTCAGCTTTTTACGGTGGCACGGATCCAAGTGGTCCCATTTTTAATAACCCTTGGCATAGATTCGGCTGAATTTGAGCGATAGCCAGTGTTGTGTTCATCTTAATAGCATCGGTGGATTGTGGTTTATTCGTATAGACCTGCGACTTCAGAAAACCACAAAAGAAAAATTCTAGCGGAGTCAAATTGCATGAGCTTGGTGGCCAATTCCCTATCAAATGTTCATGCAGAATGTCAATCGTGACGTCCGCTGTATGGTATGAAGCGTCGTCGTCCTTATGGATCCACTTCCACATGTTGTTCATGGTTCTATTTGGGTCATACAAATAATGGTCACGATAATGGTATGCTTTTGAAAAAGTATAAGGCACTGATGCTGTCGGGTAAAAATCTACACCAAACGGTAACTTTTTGAAGATGCATTGTCACCTGGTGAACCCCGTGTGTGTTGATGTCATTCAATTTACGGCAATTTTGCTTGTTAACACATTCATTCAAAAATGCGCCTCGTTGCTAAACATGATTTTTCAGTCGAAATTAGGGACTTCTTCCAAAAGCTCCGAAGCCCAGTCAGCCACCAAACGGCGTTGTCTCATGAAGGTCATGAACTTTGAGTTCCTGAGTCAGTTGGATCTTGTACGGTCGCAGGCCCAATGCAAATGGTAATGAATCTATTGCCTGCGATTCCGTTGTAAGCCTTCATGGACCGCGGCGATGGTTTTTACCTATCTTGAGTTCCTTTGACGAACGAACGTTGGCCGATTGATTACCAAACTTGGCCACCAAGAATTGAAGAGTCGACAGTGAGGGGCAACCACTTCTACCGTAAAATCGGAGCAAGGCGCGCAAGTATTTGCACAAGCTCATTTTCATAATAAAGATCTATCATTTGAACATTCTGTTTAATCATGTCACTTGGCCAGTGATTGGGCCCCCTTATCATTTCGAAACAAGAGTTGTGAACTAAATTCTAAGACTAGGATATCACTTGCAATGGGTATTTTGCATCAGCAACTAAATAAATAACAACGAATTTGACAAATGTCACTAAAACAACATGACTGCCAAAATCTACCCGCGCCAATTGAAAAACTCTTTTATTTAACCGCAATCTCATAAAATATTATCACTTTCAGATCCCAAGTTAGTAGAAATGATATCAGATATACCGATAGCTGAAATTAGTCTCATTAAAATTATCAGTGCTTTCTGATAATTAAATGTTTGATAAGAAATATTTCAATAGTATTTATCACCATTCCTATAAAATATACCATACTTTTCGTAAAATAAATAAAGTATTATATTTTTCACTGTTAAGTTGAATCATAAAGGTAGTATCAATACTTCGACTAACTGTTAACTTCGAACAGAAAGAATGCTAAATATTTCTTGTGATTTTTAAAAAAATAAAACAAGACTATGCTTTGGTGATATTTTTAAGTACTCTTATAAAATAATTTATGAGTACATTATTGTGAAAAATATTTAGGCCTATTCGGCGAGATCTTTTATTTTTCTATTCTGTTATTCTACTATGAATTTCCATACAAATGTTTGAGCTGTCAACAAATCTTTTATGAATTTTAATTTTGGTATTCAGCACGCTAAAATCTGTTATAAAATCTGCTAAGAAAACTTGTATGAACTGTCAAACGTTCGAAAATAGAACAAATCTTTTACGAATAGCATTTTTGGTATTCAGCATGCCAAAATCCGTTATGAAATCTGTTAAAAATCATAAAAGAATAAAAGACAAACTTCTGTGACTTTTATCATAAAAGATTTCAGTAAGTGCACAGGTGCATCATGTAAAAATGAATATTTATCTTTTATTTCGTCAACGAAATGTTCTTTAAAGGAGACAAATGAAAGAAAATATATTAAAACACATATCATATAAGCATACATATGAGGTAAAATCGTGTTCCATTGTATAGATACCAATAGTGTGTAAGGCTAGGCGCGCACATTCAATTTTTAGTTGCACAACTGTTTGGTTGCTTATAGAAAACAGATGAACTATTTGGTTGAAGATTTAGTTCAGTTTCATAACAGATCTCGTTTTCGAAGTAGCATAACAGACTTTTATAAAAGTTCGAACCTCTGAATACCAATCATAAAAGATCTTTTAAGGTGGAAATCTTTTATGATTCATAACAGAAAATCTATAGCAGAATAACAGATGTGGCAGAATAAGCCTAATTATCACTTATACATAATAGTAACTTAAAATAGAATCCGTGGGTAAATATAAACAATTTGTTCTGTTATTACAAACGCAGACAAAGTTATATTGCCTAGTAAATGTTACGAGTACATATTATCAGTACACAATAATATTCTTAGTAAATAACACTACATTCGCGGTAGGGAGTTTCAGTCTGAATTAAAAACTCAAAGATTTTCGTTAATATATAAACATGAAAGATTCATAGAAAATCTTGGATAATTAAGATCAAAAATATTTTTTGAGTTCACAAAGCCGTTACGCAAGTTAAACGTTTTTATCTCTTGAAATTCACCTTGATTTTTTAAGATATTCTGCCATTTTTTCAAAGTTTAATAATAAAAAAAAACAATATCTTCGAATTGAGAGAGACAGGCTCAACCGAGTATATGCTCCAAGCTTGGACATGCACAAGTCATATGATACGAGTATATCTAAGATTAATCAGCTCAATTACTAGTACATACATACGTGCGTGTAAGAGAATGAACGGCTTGAAGAAGGCAGTGCAAATTCAAGATCATTAGACGTCACCGTGAATATAATCGTATCTCACGCACATAATATTGCTAGCTTAGCTAATTGGCTTTTGGCCCCCTTTTATCATTATTCATGGATCGGTAATGTGTATTTTAAAGAACGGGAAGGTGGGAGTGCCCGAAGGTTAATGTCTGGCACGGTCTTGATGTGATCTAGTAAAACAGTTTATCGCCTTCTGTCAACTTAATGTCAGGTATGAAGCTTTTGAAAGTATTATAATTAATTTTTATTCTGTTAAATAACCATGTTGACAGATTGTGCGTGCCGAATTGGGCTTAATATAGTTCTATTAAAAGAAAAACCATAAACTGTTTATCGAATGATTTGACGTACGCACGCATTGCACACTATAGTTGATGAAATACATGAATGTACCTATGTCCACCGAAAATGTCATGACTTATAGTTGGCCTCAAAACAAACTTTGTAGAAGAAAAAAAAAACCAAAACCAACATCAAAAAAGTGCAAAGGTGTCAATGGCAGTGTCGAGGAAATTGTTCAGAGCATTCCTAAAATATACCCAAGACCAACCTATGGTTGAGCTTATACCATGGTGTTATTTACCAATAAGCATAGACTGGTTGGAATTTATTTTCTATGCCGGACCTGCAACCCGTAATGTAATGTAATCGATACAAATGTGGCGCTTGGCAAAAAAAAAAAAACTTGGTCTGCACAAACTTATTATTCACAAATAAGCAGTCTTATAAATGAACTTGTACATAGTTACAGCTTGGACATACTTCTGAATTTCTGACTCATTCAAATAAAGTTTTGTAAAACTTGCACGGAATTCAATATCTGACCTTCTGTCTGATAAAACACACCTTTATATTTAAATATTTTCTTTCTTCGATGGTTTATGCTATATCATTATGGCAGTTTCTAGGTAAGGGTATATCTAATCAACTAGATCAACGTAATTAACAGTTTTGTCAGCTTTAAACGATATTGGTGAAAAATGAAAGTGTAAAATGTTATTCAAATTTAAATATGTTTACATAATAAAGCGTGGATCTACGAGTATGTTACAGGTATTTGCAACATCATACAGATTGTAAAAATCGTAAGAGCAGTTTGTTTTTTAACACTAGTATACCAATTTGCCAAGGCAAAAAGCCTAAGGCTGTCAGCAAGAACAAGAGGTGGTGATCGACTGACTGACGTCATATCGTCCACGTCCATATCGTTTGGGTCAAACAAAAGTTGAGTATCATTGATTTCTAGGCGGTACTGGTGATAGTCTCACCAACGTAGTTTTCAAAGAAGTACTAACCAATGATGCAGCTGATCCGAACAGTAACGTCTTGTGGATGCATTGCCACCTGGTGAACCTCGTGTATAGGTTATCGTCATTCCACATACCTACATATATTTAGCTTGTTAATATAGCCATTCATGCACAAATGTGCCCCATCGCTAAGGCTAATTATTCGGTCAATACTGGGTGCTCTTCCAAAAACTCCTAATATATGTACATAAGAAGTCTGCGAAAGGTGGAGTTCTTGTGAATGTGAATTATTTTCGTGACATTTTGAACAATACCTTGATAAATTGGTATTTAGTGTTTTAATTTGTAATTTGTTTTAATAATTAAGTGGCTATATGATAACTGATCTGATCTGTTTCTTATCACACAAAATTTACAAGCCAATCATTTTCATACGAAAGGGAGGCAGGGTAAATACTATTCGTTACATTTTTTTTTTGAGGAATCAAAAATTGAAAAAAAAACTATCTAAAATTGTATGGTTTTTTTTCGTCAGTGAAGTTTTTGACTTTTCTTGAAAAATATTTCAGAAAAAATTGGAAAGAGACAAATCACTCGGCATAACTTCCAAGTTCAGTTTAAGTCCCATTTAGACGATCATTTCAGTTTTAGTTGAGCTATCAGTTAAAATTTCAGTTAAACTGATTTCTAAATGCAAAAACAGAAGCGTTTAACTGAGACTGAAACTGATGGAATTCTCATAAGTTGTCAGTTCAGTTATCAGTTAAGCTGATATGTAAATACGTATAAGGCTTTCATCGTCCATTACGCAATGTATTTCTTTTTGCAGAACTTTCTACACCAAAACAGAATTTCTTTCAATTCAGTTTGGGGAAGTTAACGTTAAGCAAAGCCACATTAGATATGGCGGAAATGCGACGAAGTAAAAAAACAAACGAATCCAAAAACAATGAAGATGAGTGAATTCCAACTGAGTTATTCTGATGAACTTTTGCATAAGATGTCATTTATGTCAATGATTTTCAAAACTATTTAAAATTAATAATTTTTTCAAAAAAGGTTTTCCAATAAAAAAAATGCCAAACTTTGACAAATAATGGAAGCCATATTGTTGAAGCTATGTATATCTGTCAAACTGGCAGTCATTTATAAGTTCTGTTTGATATCAACACGGAGAATAATAGCATTGAACAAGATGTAAAAATAATTAAATTATTTTATGAAAGTGGATCTTCTGTTCTGTTTGTTCGCATCATCTGTCCATACTTCTTTGACATGTGGTTTGAACGGGACGGGCACTACTGCTTTTCATCAAAAGATAATCTGAGATTTAATGCAAGATATTTATGTGGTGTTTTCACCGCACTGAAAGATTAATAAGAAGATTAACTTTGACAGCATCTATCAAAATGCTAATGTTGTTTCAATTTTTCTTATAAAATAGAAGCGAGAGAAAGAAAGTTTCATTTGTGCCAAACGATAATCGAGATATCTTAGCACAGTATGGATGTTAGGTCAGTTCGAACTTCGACCGATCGATCCTATGAAGATTCATTAGAGATTTATTTCTAATCTACTAGATTTACGAAATAAATTTGTATAGTAAATCTTCGAGATTTAAAGAACATTTATGGTAAATCTACTTTAATCCCGGATTTAGTCTTGGTGAAAACGTAGTATTATCTTCTTATGGGGCTTTCTTAATTCACAAACCTATACCAATAAACCACGAACCAGCTTTGACGTTTCAAATGATCAAAATAAAATATTCAGTTCTAAAGTGATGTAGATGTTGAAATGTTATAAATCATGGTGTGTGTGGTTGGGTCATAATAAATCGATTATCATCGTTCTGTAGCGCTCACCATTGGATGTGACAGCCTCACCAACATCTTTCAAAAATGAATACGGACTAATGTAACCGCCGCCGCGCTGGCTTAAAATCCGACTAACTTTTTGGGGATGCATTGCGACCTGGTGAATCTCTTGTGGGTTGTTGTCATTTGATATATGGACATTTTGCTTCTTATCACAGCCCTTCATCTAAAAATGCTATTTTTCGGCAAAAAAAAGGGCCGTTGTCCAGTCGCTCAGAAGCATAGTCAGCGAACAAATGGCGTTTCAATGGCCTTGAACTTTAAGCTCTTGGGTTAGTTGGATCTTGTAAGAGTTAAGGCCTAAGACCCAACGCAAAATTCGCCAAGTTGAAGTCTGCGAAAGGCCGAGTTCTTATGCACGGCGAAGAATCGACTGCCTTGGGTTCTGCTGTACAGCTTTACTGACCACTGCGATGTTCTCTGCAGATCTTGTTTTTCCTTAAAGTATAGGGACATTGGTTGATTGATTAGTGAACTTTTCGTCCCAAATTTTGCCACCAACCGTTGAAGAAACGATTGTGACGGGCCATCACGTGTACCATAAAATAGGCGCAACACGTGCAACGTTTGCAGTAACGAAAACTCATTTTGATATTCAAGTTTTATCAGATTAGATTAGATTAGATTAGATTAGATTAGATTCTTTATTATGTAAATTCAATAGTAATTCTTATAAAATCGGTTTCTTTTCTGGGTTTTAAATTTTACATAACAAAGGTAAATATAAAGGCTATGGCATATTGCCGTTCAGCCAGATTAGATAGATATATTCGTTTTTAATACAATTAACTATAGTAAACATTACTAGGAACATGATATTTTTTTATTATTATTATTTTTTATTTTTGCTTTTTAAATAAGCATATTCGTTTGTAATAACAAAACGGTAGTTTTTTGCAGATTTTAAATATTTGAAAAGACTTTTCCAATTAGCTCCATTTAAAATAACTTTCAATTGCTCCATGCAAAGTGTTCTAAATTCAAAAAACATGTATCTAAGCTCTTTAAGAACCGGGCAGATGGCCAAAAAATGAAAGCAATCTTCCTTCGCATTCATGTTGCACAACGTACAAACAAGAGTGTCTGTTTTGTTGTATGGTGTACCATTCAAATTAAGTAGATCGCCCCTTGCTCTACAAATCAGGGACACCGCTTCCAAACCGAATTCATCCCTGAAGTAGTTATTTTGAACAAGATCAAAATTTAATTCAGGGTATATAATCCTGTTTATGGATGATACCGCTTGCTGTGTACATTCGTTACAAGTTTTATCATTTGGACGTGTTATTCAATCCAGCTACTTGCATTTTGATTTGGTATCATTAACTAGATAATGTTACCTAAATAACATGGTCGCCAAAATTTACCCCCGCTAATTGAAAAACCCTATGTATGCATATAATATGTATGTATGTTGACACTATAGGATTCGCAGCCTATCTGAGGGGCAGATTATTTCTACGGGAAAAAGTATCCTATTAAATAAGGTAGCAATAACTTATAACGTTATAAGTTGCTTGTTCGTAACTACACCATATTATGAACGTAAACCTTAAGTGACATTGAGTTTGAGAGTGCATTTGTATTAAAATACCATTTTTGTACATCCCTTTTAAAAATCCTTTGTTATACCAAAAATTCGTGAGAAGAATAGAGGAAGAAGAAGATTACTGAAGATTATTAGTTTGTCGCTGTTATCAGAATTTCATGTTTTGTTTAAGCCTTGATTCGTACATTGTGTCAACTTTGGAGCTATATCTGTCAAATTACAAGATTTGAACCAATTTCAAAAAAAAAACAATTATTGAATTAATTTATGCATTACCTACTGAACTCTATATATTAACTTAAACCACCATCACATCAGCATAGAAAGCACACTTTCAATTAATGGTGGTTTGTGGTAGCTTGCTTAGTTTTTTTATTTTTATTCATGACAATTTCAAAATAAAGGTAACTCGAAAATGCAACAAAACCGCAGTGCAGAAACCTTCACAAAAAATGCATCTAATTGATTTTGCTGTTTTTGTTTACTCTTTCATTCCTAACTAACTAAAACAAAACAACAACAAAAAAAAATAAATAAATAAATTTATCTTGTCGCCATCATCTGCTTCCCTTGTTTGCAACTCCAAGATCCCAAAGTCGTCTAGCTAGAGGGAAAAAATCACAAAACTGGAAACTGCAACAGTCTGTGGCTAAAAAAAGGGAAATATCTGCGAATATCCATTGATTGGATTGCAGCAGCAATGGGATCATTTTCACTTTCATTGGGTTTCCGAGTCGCGGCCGAAAGAAGAAACAACCAGAATACCGGCTGTAGTGCGTGTAGCTATCGGGCTTCCGGATTGTTTTGCAGCATGGCAATCGTTGCCGTTGTGGTCAAGTGAAACCGGTAACCGGAGCTGACACCTTGCGAGAGTAAATTGTTATATATATTTTTAACTTTTTTTGTTTCATTGCATTTTGCTGTTTTATATTTCACGCATTCACTTCGGATTCGGATAAATTGTCTTTCCATCGGGAATTATGTAAGGCTAGTCACTGGTCAGATGATTGTTTTGGGCAAAAAATGTTGTTAAATGAGTTACTAAGATATTTTATAAATATAGAAATTAAACTTGAACTTCTTGATTCTTAATTTTAAGGGTGTATATATAAGTGGAAAGCATAGTATATTTATAAAGGGATTTCCAATTCTAAATCTGTTGTTTATTATTCAAATCATCAAAATCATCATGGTAAGTTACACGATTGAATAGCGCGTCCAAATGATAAAACTTTATTATCAAAATGTGGTCGGTAATTAATCAACCAACATTCGACGACGATTCCAACCCACACGAGGTTCACAAGTTGACAATGCATCCTCAGGAAGTTGGTATGAATTTAGGGGCGGCAGCGTCAGTGTTCCGTACTTTTTCGAAAACGACGTTGGTGATGCAGTCACTGTCAATGGCGCAATGGCGAGCGCTACAGAACGATATAACCAATTTCTTATGGCCCAAATACGACATGTGGATTTTCAGCAGGATGGCCGCGCTGCGTCTCATACAGCGGACGGACGCCACGATTGATATTCTGCCTGAACGATGAATTTCTTCATCTTCATTATACATTGTTTTCGCAAACGAAAAATTAGAAATTCAAAAAGTTAATTTTCGTATCAGCAAATGGGCTTTGAACTTACAAGATATCAAATTAAACATTTCATAGTACAATGTATAGTACATAGTGGCATAGCAGCGCATCGCTCTGAATCCAACCTCAAAGATATCGGTGAAGTTTTTGCCAACGTAGATGGGGAAAATGTGGATGATTTTTACAGGGATACCAAAACTTAACAATGCTCTTCTCCTTATAGCATTGCTCATATCTCTTATAGAAGCTGCTCATTACTACTTTGCAAAAGTTTGGTAGCTCCTCTTATTTATCCGGCTACATATGGTTTATTAAGGGATCTGAGATTCCACGTACAGATTTGAAGATTGTTTTGTCTTTGTTTCATTTGTGTGATAAGTCAATAGTGGCTGAGAAGTCGAACCGAATCCACAAGACTCAAACTGGCGAAGCAGTACAGAGATCAGGAATAATCCACACCTAATAGGCCTGAGCTCGGAATGTATCGTAGAATCCCATTTATAGTGTTCGAGCTTGACTGGTACTGTAGGCGCCACTGTTGATTCCATGTAGGATATTTTTCCACTGCTTCCTTAATAAAAGGCGAATTGCCGTAGTTTGAACCTTTTTACAAAACCACCCTCCCTACTCATCTTGATAGTTCCCATCAGCAACTTTCCCCAAGGATTAAAACTCCATCACCAGTTTTCTTATGATATTGAAAAATGTTATTTTATATAACAATTGAAGATATGAGTGCAAAAGTGATGGAACCCACATTATTTTACGATTAAATATATGTATAACCCTTCCTTGCGAAAGTAAATTTGACAGGTGACAGATGATTTGTGTTCATTATATTTTGGCATTTCACCATGAATAGATTTACGCCATAACCACAGCAGCAAATTTGTGCTTCCGAACTAATTTTTAAATACAAGTGGCAGCAAATTATATTTTCAATCACCAAAAACCAAAATAGCTCTAACAATAAAACACCCTTTAATTCCAATATTTTTATTTTATTTTTACAACATAATTTTGGAGAAACTTATTCAAGAACTTAAAATTGGTTTTCCTTAAAAATAAACCAAAAGTCAAAAATACCGTTTTTTTTAAATAATGATGACATCACTTTTGCAGTTATATTCTCAAATCATCCCTACGATTTGTGGGATTAAAAAGGAACAATGTTTTCATAAATGTAAACGTCTATGTTCATAGTTCTTAATCGCTTCGGCAGTGCTAAGATATGCTTAGATTTTATAGTGTTATTGGTTTATATATAATAACTTAAAGTTAATTATTTTTTTCCTAACGATTTTCATTACTATTCTCCTCTATATTTGCATTTCAATTTTATTTCTTTTTTTATTTATTACATGCGTAAATTATTTATTAGTGGTTTAGTTTCAAATTAATTATTCAAGCTCAAAGTTCGAACGGGGACTTTTGGAAAAATATTCAATACAGCTATTAATTGGGTTTTATTTTTACAATTAACATTCAAAATAATTGATCGGCTTTTATGAATAGATATGTACAAAAATGTATGCTCAATGCTTATAATCATAAAAGTGAAGGGACAATTCTTTCTTCAATGCAATTGGATAAATGTGTTTACCTTGATAATGTAATTGATCAACCCGGAACGAAAATAAATTTAATGGAAGGATAAACTAGAATGATTATCGAGTTATTGAATAACTCTGAAATAATTGAGAATAGCAAATCCAAGAAAAGTAATTAATATCAAAAATAATATCATTCTGAAATTAATTTGATTGAATGCAAGAAGAAGATGTACTTAAAAAAAATATGTCTTAACTCACTTTGGTGCTCATCAAATATGGAATTACATCTGCTGGATCGGATCAAAAATAAAGTGTAATGATTAATAGAAAATCCATTGAACCATCGAAATTCTTAAAGCTTAAACAAATAAAAACTGTGAAAATGCTTCTCTAGGCCAAATTTTGGTCTCGTAAAATAAATCTAAATCTATATTTCGATCAAACTTAAGGAAGACGACTAAAGGGTCCTATAAGTCTGTTTATATGTTCGTCTGTCTGCTCTTCATATACGTAGGATGTGCCATTTATTACCCGTAACATATCATCACATCATCTTCTGTTAATCCTTGGTACTGTTAAAACATTTGATATCCAAATACACAATAGAAAGGAAAAACTTATCGGCTGAGAGACGAAAGAACGATCACGACCACGAAACGGCTACGACATTTTGTTTTTGTTTGTTGTTTTTTTAAATTATTAACTTTAATTTGTATCTTAATTTTATTAATATAAAATAAAACTTTTAAATCAGTTTTTACGGCGCACCCTTCCCACATACGTAATTTTTTTCTTCAAATTTTTAACTCAAGATCTTAAGGTAGCTTAGCTTTAAAATTAACAGTACCTGCCATATAGCTTAATTAATGTTATTTATATCAAAACGCTTTTAAGATTTGGAAAAAATTCTTTCTACTCTATATTGTGTTAAAAGAATGTATCAAACATTTTTACAAACGATACCAGTCATATAACAGTTTTCTAAGGCTTTAACTGATTTTAATCAAAAATTTTATATAAAATTGAATTGAATTTTATATGATATTAATTATTTGTCCTTCAAAGGGCTTTATGTCAATGTTAAATTTTGATTTTCAATGAAAACGTTGTAGTAACATTTAGTTATATTAATATTGCATATCAAAATAAAAAATATATATTTAAAAAAAATAAACTTTAATGTGTCGAAATGGGTTAATGATTTTTGGTTTTTGAAAATAAAGTTTAAAAGTGTATATTCGTAAGCACTTAAAATTGAGATAGGAATATTTTTTAAAATGTTAATAAAATTTAATATACCTATATGTATAAAGAAATTTATTAACTGCTCCAACTTTTTCTAAAATTTGTCTTCCATAAATCTTTATCTTATAATTTAGGTAAACTCTATTCAAGTTGAAAATTTGTAAGTTATTTAATAAAAATAATTTGCCTAAATTTCAAGATATTCCTTAATGCAAATGAGCTAGAATCACGTTAACGATGGGAAAAAATTTATTTTAAATGTTGTCATTTCAAATGTACTGTCTTGGATTACTTTATGTCATTGGATTTTTTGACGTAAAGCTTGTGATAAATTTTTGAAAACCACAATATTATTTCTCAAATGAGATATACATACCTCATTTAAAATGTTTAGTGTTCGTGAAAAAAAGTATATCATCGAAATCAGACCACCAGAATTTACTGTTTTTCAAAATGGCAGCCGTGTACTGTATTAATCACAAACATTAACATTTTTCGAACATAGATATTTTTTGTGTGATTATTCTCTTGAAATAAATACAGAATGGAAAACTTAACAAAAATCAACGAACCAATAAATAAATAAATAATTTTAACACTTAGAATATAAATAATTCAAATTAATATCGTAGAGCAAACAATTTTAAACTGAATTAGGTACAGCTGCACTAATATGGAACAGAGTTTCAAATATGTACCTCCTCGAACAAAAATAAAATGCATGACTGGATTTAACGTACTTGCTCTTATGTAAAAGTACTTTGAAATTTAAAAATTACTTATAAATAAATATAAAACATGGATTTGATGAGATAAAAATGTTCAAATGCATAAAATTGCCATATGATTTCTAAAAAAATTCATACTTTTTTATGCAAACGAAGTTTAAAAATCGTTTTATTATTAAATTAATTATTTATATATAACTAATTTCTTTAAAACTTTACAAAAAAAAAATGCCAATTATACTTAAAATTAGTAATATATATTTAAGGAAATAATTTCAGATTGGAATTTTTTTCACAAACCCAAAAAATCATTTTTCGAATATTTTTTTGTACAATATTATTTTAAATTCAAAATAGCTCGTGTACAAAAATGTTGGTCAAAATCGTTTGAGCGGTTAATGAGATTGACGAAAATCAAAAAAATGGGTCTATGACAGGTCTTATTAACATATGTTGTTGACCAAAATGAACTACATACATATATGTCTATAAAAGCACACATTTTTTTTTGTATTAAAATCATTAAAGTCGTTTTTGAGAAAAATAATATCTTGCATTATGACTGTATGGCAGGTACTATTAGTTTTGTAGCTAAAAAAAAATTCTGTTTCTCCTCTAGAAAATCACTGAACATTCTTAACACAGACATACTGAAACATGTTTTTAATGTATAAATATTTCTATAAAATTTTAATAAAAAAAATTCATATGCAAATTGTATGTATTTAATGATTTACATTTAAGAACTTAATTTCAAAATTCAATCGTGTACCCATTTTCAAGATATTGAATTATTAAAAAAACAAAATCTTGCATTATTGTGTAGACAATCGGGCTTAATAGGTCTCTGTAAAGTAATTCAATTAATTTAAAAAACTAATTCATTTTTTTCCCAACGTTTCACCGGTTTCTTTCCGGCTTCATCAGGGGTTATATTTATTTAATTTTTATGGAAACAATTTTACTTAAACATTGAACATTTAAAAATTAACAAATTAACAAGACTAAATTTTAGACAAAACAAAGATTGTTAAACTAATATCACAGATTATGTTATGGCTATGGCAACTTCATAAGTTAGTTAGTGGCCTATGAATTAAAAAAATAATTCACAAGCTAGTAAGTGACTTATGAATTAAAATAAAATGAATTCATAAGCTAGATGGTAAATTAGAAATATTTAAGCTTATTTTGACTACATAATTTTTTAATTATTAACGAAAGTAGATTTCAAGTTTTTGTGTGTCATAAAATTAACAGGCTAATTAATAATTTTTTAATCAGAATTTATCCATTAGCTTATGAATTAAATTTTTTTAATTCATAAGTCACTTAGTAGGCTCTGAATTATTTTTTTTTTAAATTCATAAGTCACTAAGAAGCTTATGATTTAAATTTTTTAATTCATAAGTCAGTAACTAGCCGCTGAATTACACTTTTTTTAATTCATAAGTCACCCACTAGGTGAATTAAAGCGAAGCTTAAGCTAACAAGTGACTTAAGCTTTTGCAACCCTAGATCATTAAGCCCGATTGTCTACACAACATACTTCACATTATATGATCAAATTCACAAAATCTTGTATTATATTTTTTTAAAAATCCAAAAAATATTTTTTCGAAAATTTTTTCAAGCAATATACAAGTTGGTATTTTAAATTTAATGGAGCTTCTGTATAAAAATGTTGGCTTAAATCTTTAGAGCCTTTAATGAGAAAGTCAAAACAAAAAAATCGGTTCTAAGACAGTTACCGTTAATAACCTTTTTTTTACCAAAATGTAGGTCGAGGTACAGACAGACAGACGAAATTGCCAGACCCACTTTTTTCGCGTCCTCTATAATCGTAATATTAACTTTGATCAAAATCTCGAGTTCGATTTTTTTTTCCAAATGTAGAAGTTGCCCTATAGTACCTACATAATTATATCGCAAGTATAAAAAATCAGCTATACATACTATATTTAATTCGAGGTTTTAAGCATAAGCAACTTTTATTTTAAATCAGCAGTTCGCAAGGTCTTAAACGTCAGTTTAAATGCTTATAAATAACATGCTGCTTAAACAACAAGGTGTGAAAAATATTTGACTTATTTATGATTGGTAATTTCCAGAGATTCCTATTAATTAGATATTTCTTTATAATGCCGCGACCATTGAACTTCCTGAAGGAAACTCAGATATCTTATTCAAAGGTTAAAATGTTCATAAATCTATTAAAATATACAAACGGCTACACATAAATCCCCAAACACGTTATGCTATATTTATATAATTGCATTTTAACCTTAACAAATCAACAAGCTTATAAAAGTATTCAAAAGTAAAATCATTGTCAAGGTAAATGACAAAACATATTTTTCATAAGCGTTATGCCTAGCTCAATTAGCTTTTGCAATTATTTTGATCACTATTAATTAAAGTTAACTTCAGATTGGTATTTGTAGTGAAAAAAGGTTAAGCATAATTTTCACTGGCTAAAGTTGTACTCGAAAGTATGTGACCTGTAACTGTGGGGAATGTATTCAGTTATCTTCACATTAACTAGTCAGGTCTATTATTATTTATATATAAAGAATTGATTGATTCAATAAGCTTTGGAAGATTGATTTTTTCGTATATTTATGTATGTACATGTATTACTATCTTTAGCTTGAGCTTTGACACAAACGGGAAGTAAGCTACTTTATTATTTAGAGACTATTGTTAAAAAGATACTTCCTATTCAAGGAATTAAAACACAGTCTTTGAATAGAGCTGGTATTTTTTAGGTGAATTTTATCTCATAACAATATTTAAGTGCTTGGATTAAGTTGTTAAACTAAACCCAAATTTCATCTAAATAAATTAGGGAGGTGTAATAGGTGTTTTAAATGCTAATTGTCTTTATTTCTTCACGTTTTTGGAATTTCGGTAGAACAGATCTCAATATACTTATTTAATTGTAGAAATAGAAGAAACCAACACACAAGAAGATAGAGCAGTCAACTTTTCAACTGCTAACACTGCCATGAAAAAACAATTTTTTTGATTAAAATAAAAACCATGAGAATATACTATTAATCAATAAAAAATGTAAGTTAATGTTAAAATGTTTTTGTTCGAATTTTAATTCATGTAAGCCGACCATTCAATATAAAGCGTTAACATTTGTCTTCATTTTATTGAGTTTTTTTTTCTATCCACACTCTATTTATGTACGAGTTGATTAAAGTTTATTACAAAATTGGATCAATAATATTGAAAAGTAGTGCAATTAACTACACCAACTTGCATCATAGTTTTACCAGCATAACCCACACGCTGTGCGTTAGCCGTGACAACTTTGCTAAAGCCTAGATTGATCACATTTAACAATTCAAACTAAAGGTGGGTAATTGTTGCTGCTGTATAAGCGAATTGTTATTCTACGGGTTGCACTGAAGGTAGCATTTTATTACATAGATTTAAAAATACATAAACTTTAACGTATGACGGGACCTATACGCATAGATTGCAATGCTAGATGTCATTGAAAGCAATTATGTATAGGCCTTAAAATATAAATGGGATCAATCTTGATTTTGTTTGCATTGAAGCAATTATAAAGTTCTCCTAAACAAGCTAGACAAGCTTGAAGGTTAAGCCTTGAAAATGACACTCAATTAAAAGTCATAGTCTAGTTTAAAATAATTGAAATAAATTAAAGTGAAAGGAAAAAGAATGTTTGGGAAGAATTTAAAGGCTTTGGCTCATAAGGGTCAAAATTTGAAGAATATCAATTGCCCCTAAAATATAACATGGTGAGGGGATGTTTGATTATTCGTGTATTTAAATCATGCTTAATATTAAGGAAGTTGTTTCCGTCACACCCTCATATTGCGGCTGTAGATCTTATTGCCAGATTCCGCCCTGGATATAGTTTTTAGGCATATCGTCTAAGAAACAAATGATGCTTGATGATGGGTTGCCTAGAGAAATGTGTAGACAAGGCATTGCCACGTGGCCATGTGATCGTGTAGACGTTTGGTCATACAGAACTACAAACATTTTAACAATAACACATAAACTAATTCATAACAATAGTACACACTCTAGTACACTGTGGCGTATACGTACTTTTTAAATCATTTAGACTTAGATTTGATTAATATAGATCGAAGTACAAGGAAATGAAGTATAGACGTTTTTATCGCAAGAACTTGCTCTCACGTTTGAAAGCTTAAATATTGTCAACAATTGAAAGTTTTAGGTATTGGGTTCTAGGAACTAAGGTATTTTAAAGACAAACGTGGTACAAATTTAATGTGTATCTTTTAGAAGCAACTCTTGTTCAATGATTGATGCATGTGGGGCGCACCATTTAGTGTCAATCCTTACATTTGTCACGAGTGACACAAGGTGGTACATGATTAATTGCAATTTGTATTAAAGTTTTAATAAAGTTTTTGTCTTAAAAAAAAGCAAAAAGTCTATACTTAGAGAAAGTGTGGGCAACACTGTTATTGTACTGTACACATAAATTAAACTTTAAATGCAAACAGGTATTTTTTTGTCAAATCGTTCATGACAAAAGTAAGTTGTGGGATTAAAAGTTAAATAATTGAAAATAATATTTGCAGTTTAACTTGCAATGTATGTATGTTATGTATATGTATGTACAATTGATCAGCCAATTTTGTTTTTGAATTTTGAGTGATAGACATCTTTATTTGGACGTTTACAATTTTTTCTGTTAAGTGGAAAGGATAATATCTGTCAAGTGGCTGCTGATAGTGTTGATACACATTTGTGCCAGTTTTATCGCATTTTCCATGACTTTCGGCAAGATTTCCGGTGATAACTGTCGCATTCATGTCGAATATTCTCTTTAACGGCTCTGAGGTTTGTTGGCATAAATCTGCGACTTCAAGTAGCCCAAAGAAGAAAGCCTGGGAAGGTGAAATCGGGCGATCTTGCTGGCCATGCAAAATCTTCAAACGGAAGATTACGTGAGCAGGAAACACTTCCTTTACAATATCCATTATGACTCGTGCTGTGTGTTTTCTTTAGTTTCTACAATTTATCAATCTCCTTAATGAAAAATATATTAATTAAGATATTATTAACAAGTTCCTACCATAGGTAGAACCATACTTTTTTTTAATTTTGACTTTCTTTTTATAGAAGCTCGTAAAAAGCTTAAAAACCTGCATATAAAAACTTAAAAAAATATGTTTTGGATGTTTGGAAAAAATTTCAATTTAAAAAAGAAGACAAAACATTTTTTGGAATTTATTTTTCATTTGCACAGCAAAGAAGTTCATAAATTAGAGGCCATTGCAGCTCGTTAAGAACCTTAGGGGCCAGTTATAGCTATCATTAAAATGCATCATTGGAACAAATCAGTGGAATGCTGACTTCATTTTTTTTTGTTCAATATTAAAGAAACGAAAATCAGCTGTTCATTGAAATTGATTTCTATCAGTGAAATAATAAAAGTGGATTTAAAAGAAAATTTAAATCAGAATTTTGTATTTTATAGAGTAAAAAAAGTCTACTACTCATTACCTTTATTTTGGTATCAATTAAAGCCATTGTAATTTGTTTATTCGTCTTAAAAATGGAAATGATGCATTTCAATGATAGCTATAACTGGCCCCTTAATCTAGTAACTTACAACTATCAAATATTCCTTTGTGCCTATAAGCAGGATTAAAGGGGACCTACAATTTGTGACCGATTGTAAACTGCTGAGTAGCAACCCTTTTTATGACAAGAAATACTCTGGGAAAATTTTTCACTTCTCAAGAGGCATTACATACTGACCTGAAGAACATATTTCCAGCGGCTGAGAATCGATAGCAAGACCGTCTTACTATTCTTCCAAGTGGTACTTTAAGTGCACAATAATGAAAACTGTAAATTGGCACCACTTTTTTCTCAAAAACTGTTCAATCGATTTTGAAAATTTGTGCATGCTTTTGTATGCTTCCCAAAAGTTTGGAAAGTACATATTGTATAGGTATTCAAATTTTCAAAACTTTTTGTTTCTTTTTTTTTTTTGATTTTTAAAGAAAATTTCCATTTTTTTTTAAAACTCAATATTTCGAAAATCCCATATGGTCTATCTTTTTAAAATAATTTAAAAGAGGTGGGAAAAAATGTATTTTATCTAAAAATAACGATGCCCACCATACAAATAGTTTTTGAAAATCGTATTTTTCTCGAAAACGACACCCTGAAGAACATATTTCCAGCGGCTGAGAATCGATAGCAAGACCGTCTTACTATTCTTCCAAGTGGTACTTTAAGTGCACAATAATGAAAACTGTAAATTGGCACCACTTTTTTCTCAAAAACTGTTCAATCGATTTTGAAAATTTGTGCATGCTTTTGTATGCTTCCCAAAAGTTTGGAAAGTACATATTGTATAGGTATTCAAATTTTCAAAACTTTTTGTTTCTTTTTTTTTTTTTGATTTTTAAAGAAAATTTCCATTTTTTTTTAAAACTCAATATTTCGAAAATCCCATATGGTCTATCTTTTTAAAATAATTTAAAAGAGGTGGGAAAAAATGTATTTTATCTAAAAATAACGATGCCCACCATACAAATAGTTTTTGAAAATCGTATTTTTCTCGAAAACGACACCCTGAATTTTAATAAAATTTTGTTCTTTCCATTAATTTTTACGATCTATAATTCAATAAGAAACTTAAAAAATAATAAATGAAGTAATTACTGGCTGTACCTACCATAGAACCATTTTTTTTAATTTCTCACTATCGTTATAAGAGTTTTTAACGACATTTTTTTTATATAGAACCTTTGAAAAAGTTTAAAAAACATTGCATTTAAAAGTTAAAAAAAAATATTTTTTGAATTTTTGAAATCTTTTTTTGAAAATTCAATATCTCAAAAACAGGTATTTTTTTAATTTAGTTTAATATTCGTTCAATAATAAAAATTTAAAGTTGGCGTTGCACGATTTTTTCTTAAAAATGTTTTAAATTTTTTTTTATATAAAAGCTTAGGTATTTAGAAAAAAAAAACCGCTACCACGACCATTTTTGTTCTTGCATAAACTAATATTTGCTTGAGAAATCACATGGCATTTTGTTTTTAGCTGCAACTACTAAAGGCGAGTTCTTTTCTTCATTTAAAAAATGAATTTTATGCTCTTAACATTTTTCTCCAATAACATCCATTTTTTAAATTCTAAATCTCTTAAAATTAAGAGTAGTTTCGTGTGACCCAATTATGCACTTTTCCATTACAAGACATGGAGTGCTTGTCACCTCCTCGCAAGTAACAGTTCCATTGAAAAATTATTAAATTATTGTTTTAAGAAAAGAAAATCTTAGAACAGATACATTATGAGAGTTCTTCTTCCTTACAATTGGTGCAATACTCTAGCCATCTCATGAGTTCCGTGTCATTTTCTTTATAAGGGAATTATAGTTCTAATAGAAAACCCTCTGAATCGGTAAACTGTAAGTTTTTATTTCAAGACCTTTTGTGAAAACTATTTGCATCGCGCATCTATATATTGTCATTCTTGTACACCATCACCGTCGCGCGCCGCGCCGGCCGGCCGTCGTGAAATTCGTTATGTTTCAAATATATGCATATGTATAGGCATCTAGAAATATCACACCCCTTTTAATTTGTTTTTGAGCTTTTTTCTAGAAGCTTCGAGCTTTTGCAACGCCACCAACACTCCAATACAAATCAAACGCAATTGTGCAAGGTCGATGATTTGTTTACTTTATGTTTTGTTAGAGTGTTAGTCAATCAATATACGGTAAATGTGTGTTCTGACCTTGGCACATATTTAGTGATGCTATTAGGCTAATCAATGTATAGGGTATTAGTGACCGTCATAGCCTTCAAGTAGCTACACTTGGGGTAATGTTAGAACTTGTGGGTATGTGATATTGAAATATTTGAACTTGACTGTGAAGTTTGAAAGTAATACAGTTATTTAAGGATAATATGATAATGACTTTGAAAATGTTGAAGTATATTTGATTTCATTTTGGATCTATTCATATCATTTTAGACAGTGGGAATGGATGTGGATGAGTTGATGAATAGTATTTCACTATTTCAAGCAAATAAAATCGTCTAGTGTACCTAAGCTTTTGTGCGATTTTGTCGTAGATACTACTCGTATCTATCGGTCTGTGGATCCTTTTGAACATCGTGTATTACCCTAAAACGGATGTTCTAATTTGTTCTAAATTTGGTTCAGAGAATGTTGATTAATGATTCCTATGAGGAGAAATTTTATTTTTTGCCCTAGATATTTATGATTTTTTAAAAATTTTATCACAAACAGGTCTAAAGATTTCATTTTAATACCAAATTAATTATAGAATTAACAAATAACGTTTTACTACTGCAAAAATGTTCACCTTGGCGTAAGCAATTTGTTATCTGTATATGAGGCGCTAACAGAGGGATTAGAGAAGGACTTGAAGAACTAGAACCAAACTGAAACTGAAATCAAAAAACTTTTGCATGGAAATAATTTTGTAAAATTTAAAAAATAATGTAACACGTGTTTTTTTAGAGGCGGAAACTTAAAATTGGCAACACTGTTTTCTGTAACAGCAGAATAAGAAGTTCTCGGTTATTTTGAGGCTAGTTTGGTTTGGCAATTCATCTTCAAACGCGCGCCGCCGCCCGCCGGAGTAACTTTTGAAATTTGGTCAAATTTATTTTGAAAAACATGGTTCAATTCGTTCGTTCTATGATGCTTATATCAGAGCGACGAATTCGAGAAACTATTGATTGATAAAACACATCCAGTAAGAAGTACAGTATGCACATGCAATTTATGATGTGCAGCGTAGTTTTAATACTGATAGATATGTGGCAATTGGTCTTTATGCCCAATAACTTGGAAGCCAACATTTGAGGCGTTATTTCTAAAATTCAGACTGATTTATCTTGAAGAGTATCTGAAAATCATATTCAAACATTAATGATAAAAAAATATCTTTCAAATAAATTCAATTTAATAGATTATTAGAAACATATTTCTGTGATTTATTTCAAATTAATGTTCACCGCCTCTAAAAAAAACATCCTTTAATCCTCCTTATATGTACTTATAAATGCAACATGAGAGGCGATATATTGGGGCTTTTTTCCTAAAACACGTGATATTTTTAAGCTTCGAAAGGTTTCAAAATATTCATTAGCACAAAGTTTAAAATTTAAGAAAACGAAAAGATATACATATGTACATATTTCAGCGTAAAAAAGTTTTTATTGTGAACTTTAAAAGTTTGTGAAATAATATGCTTATGTAAAAATCTAAGTTCTAAGTTATCTAAGAAGTTTTTGAAAATTGTCTTCATTAATTTTGAAAACAAAATTAAGTTCATATTATTTTGTAAATTAAATTAAAATTTAAAATAAAACATCGATCCGTTTTTGAATTACCGATTTTTCAAAAAACTATTCAAATTGTTTAAAAAATAACTTTTTTGAAAATCGATATTTCACTTCAAATATGGAAATTTATACAGCAGGTACAGTCATTATAAATATTATAAATAAAATGCACGTCTGGATCGCACGAACTTATGTAAGAACGATGCCATTATCAATAAATGGGACTTGCATCGAAGAACCTGACAACTTTCAATTTTCGATATCTATAAGGCATATGTACATCAGCCGCTTGTGCCTTCATTACTCATTTGAACCTGTCGGATAGAATTCAAAATAAAGCCCTCAAACTTAATAAGACACACAACCATTACAGAAAGCTATTTCTTAACATTTATATGGTGATGGGTACCATCATTTTAAGATAAAATAAAAATAGTTTTCCAACATTCTGTAGATTGTATTAAAAGAGTATGGGGTTCTCGAAATATTGAGTTAAAAATGGCCCTAGGATGGTCACCATTAATAAGCATTTTTCGGAAATGTTTTTTTCAACCAATACTCGTACCTAGCCTAACTAAATGAAACTTTGTGAATTTTGCTTATAAAAATCTGTGGAACAGTTTTAGAGAAAACAAAATATTAAAAAAAAATTTTAAAAAAAATCGTATGGCAGGTACCGTTGTTTTTGGTCTTAAAAAAAAAGAAAAAAATTGTGCGGCGGATAATTTAAAAATGCTATCTATCTTAAAGGGAATCGGCCGAGCCGTTTAGCCTATAGTCGAACAGACAGACAGAATTGCGCCGGTTTTTTCGTCTTCTCCCTCATCGTAATGTTAAGTCTGATCAAAATCTCGAGTTCGATTTTTTTACGAATGCATAACTTGCCATATAGTATGTATGTATACGTCGCTATTAAAAATTATAACACTAGACCTCTGTGTCGCAGTGGAAGTTTAAATTCTTCTTTTAGCTTAAACTTCAGTTCAACAATTAATTCGGTTTTACAGTTTCGTGTTAACCTCTTTTCTTCAGAGAGAGAAATTGAAAAGTGGAAATGATATTGCATGAAAGTTACGTTGGCATTTACTTACATTACATCACATGACGTAGCAACTAACCTACAATGCTGCCATCTTTATTCATACAATTAAGTTGAGTTAAGTTCCATTGCACTGAGGTTCAGATTGTGAAAACAAATTTAACCTAAAGTTAAGCTTAAGCTGAACTAAAGTTTAAACTGCCACTGCGACACTGGTAGTAAATGTTATTATCGAAACCTTCAGTTTTTTGATTTTCTACTTTCTCAATAACGACTGCACTGGTTTCGACAAAAAATTATCATTAAACTTGATATAAAATATGACATGATTAAATTTTCGAAAAAATATTTGTTTTCGTTTTCGATTAAAATAGCTAGTCCCTTTGTGTATCTCGAAATCAGGTTGATGATTTTTTTTTTATAAATCTTTAAGAAATTTCATGTTTACAAAAAATTAACTATGAACAAAACTAGCCGATTTTTTTAAAAATTTGTTTTGCAAAATTGTATATTCGTTCAAGAAATCTATCAACGATATTCAAGACAGCTTTATATTTTTTGGCTCAATCTTTATTTTCGAAATTTAATTTAGAATAAATTTCATGCTTTTTAACGTTTTTCTCTAATTATTTCCCTGTTCTTCTAACTTCAATTTTTTAAATTCCAAACTGCTTCAACATAAGAGCAAGTTCGTTCGATGCAGTTGTGCATTTAATTTTACCTACATTTCTTTTTTGTCTCAATTTTTCTTCAACTATTCTGTTATTTTAATTAACTGATTGCTAAACGGTATTTTCAAACAACGATTCAAACCTAATTTATAGGTTTGAAGTGAATGAGGTACTGGTCATGTATTTTTTTATGGAGGCAGTAAATAGGAAATAAATTAAGTATGTTCCATTAACAGACATAAGACTATTTAAAATAGCGCACCATACTTTAGGTGTCAATTTTAAATAATTTTTTTTATCTAAATTTCGCTGTTGAAAGCCCTTTTTCTCAATAAATTCAATTCGTCACCAATCATTCCTCGACATCAAGCTTAAATGGTCTGTCACGTGTTTACCAAGGCTATTACTTGCGTCAGGTCTCCAATACCCGCCCTAATCTTCACTCTTGTTTTCAGTGTGATTTAATGCAGGCCAATGTGTAACGGCTTACACTGTCAATGATGTTCCCACGTCATAGTTGAGCATTCGCCAAAGTTCTCGCAGACAGAATCTAATTAATTTACAACAACATGACCAAGTGATCGACTTTGAAACTGCAGCAAGCACTATTTATAATGTACCATTTAGTGTGTGTCCAGCTTTGGGCGTCTAGCGTCGAGTCTGATTTGCTTGCACTTGCACCAAATAAACTGCCTCCGGAAGCAGAAAGTGCAATCGATGTAAACACCAATTGACATTTTGGAATTGCATGTGATTCATATTGAATCAACTGTTGAATAGTGCGTGTGAATGTTTTGTGTTTTTTTTTTTTGGCGGCGGCGGGCATGATTCGGTATTTTCTCGAAAAGAACGTTTTTTACCGCACGATTGTTTTAAGCAACCATGATAGTTTAGTGATTCAGAAGACCAAAGCAAGTGCGGCGCGTCGCAGAACTGCAAGCGAATAACCGATATATCTAGAGGTAATGGCCTGCGAAAGTGTGTTTGAAGAAGATATCGAGAAATTAAGCAAGCTGTTAGAAATAGGCAATTTTCAATTTAGAATTCTATCGGCCAAGTGCTCTCCTGGCAGCAGTTCTGGTGACAACTATATGTCAGTGGTGAAACGAGTCGAACTCATTGGTCGGGATTCTGATGAAAATGGTAGGTTTGCTCTGTGTGCTCAGTGCTTTTGAATCAAATTAAATCAAATGCAAGGTCTCGGCTTCTATTATTTTAATTGAAAAAGCTTTGCACGTGCCCTTGCTGCGAGGCAGCCAGGGTTGACATCTGACTTTGAAATACCACTTTCGGATTTGCAATCATATTGCGAAATAGTGTATCGCAGTGTGTATTTGTGCTCACATTATTTTGATGATTTACAACTACTGAACTTAAGATGTTTGTAAACAGAAAACAGCTGGGTCGGTAAAAGCTTTGTGACTATTTTTATTTTGAAGACAATTTAGAATTTTAATTGCAAAATCGATGAGATGTGACTTCATAATAATTTTATTTCTTGGTGACATATTTGACGAGGGGTTTATTGACGTCGGGTGGTAAGATATGCATTGGCGCGTACTGTTCAGAAATAACGTATATTAATTACTGTTCTCACTTCCGCTGTAGAGTATTGATTCCTGTACTTGTTCTTATTAAAGAGATTGATCAAATTTTTCTATGATGGCAGATAAATAAGGTACATTAACACTTATTACAAATGCAATAAACGTTTCGAAACGTATGCGACTTGTTATGTGAACTTTAATCTCATAGTTATGACGTGTAATGCATAAACACGTCAGGGTTGACCTTTAAATACATTCGTACATTAAATTAGTCACAGAAACCAACGTCAAAATAAAGCAAACGTTAGGTAAATAATTGTCAATTCTAAAGTAGTCTGCTTATATTTTGGATAATATTTCGAATTCATTTTCGAAATTCCACAAGTTTTCATACTTCGAAGCAATTTTAAACTTACCTCAATTTCAAAAATATTTCAAATGAAATTTTATATTATTACAGTTTATATACCAGTTTTTCTTTCAAGCAAACAAATAGAGCTAAAGAAGCTGTGTTTATGTTAACCTTTGGTTGCAATTAAAAGATGCAATATTACCTTGCGATTTTTAAGCCTGAAAGCGAGAAACTTATGTGATGACGAGGATTGAAGAAATTTCTGAGGTTGGTAAAATTGCAGTTTCTTCTTTGTGGTTTCCTTTTTGCTAGGATATTACATATGTTCAATTTTTTATTTGACATCACTAAGTTAGGTAGAAGGTAGAGTAAAGGGAAGGGTGCAGAGAAATGACTCATTTCCGCTTGAAAAAAGTTAACTTTAATTAAAATCGCAGTGTTTAAATCGGACGGAAACCAAAAGAGAAACAAAGATTAAACATTGATTTCATGTAAAAGCAATCTTTCATAATTATTTTGTTTAAAAAAAAAAGTGTTCATAAGCATTATTTGACATATTTGTCAAGTATTTCCTCTAGGAAATACTTGTGTAAATGTGGGAAATAATCAGCTGTTCGTTAAATGACATTCAACTCATAAAAATTTGTTCTTTTCAAAAATGCACATCATTTAATGTGTTAACCTAAAAAGTTGTTCTGTTTTCTTACTCAAAAGAAAATAAAGCAAGTAGTTTTCAAAAACAAAAAAAATTAAACCATTTCTTAAAATTTAAAGAAAATTTTAGTTTATCAGGTTCATTTATTCTCTTTCCGCATTAAATTCGTGAGATAATTTTATCAGCTTTGCAGAAAGTTTTTCCCATAAAAATTTTGACAGTTAATTTCTGCGGTGATAAAATTATGTTGTTTCTAATATTTATCCGGGTTTTCCGCGTTTAATTGAATACCCATAGTTCTTCTTATTCTTTAAATGCTTTAATGAAACAATTTTTTTTGTTTTTTTTTTTTAACTGAACGTACAAAAACGTAAAAAACGTTGAAAACGTAATTGAAACGTTTTTGGATACACATGAGATGGATTTCATTTTGAAACCCTTAGACTAGCTGTATCTGAAGCATTATAAACGGTAAATTTGTCTAGATAAAACTAGATACAATTCATTTGCATTCAATAAATTAGAGGAAGTTGTATATACTAAATACATAAACCCAGCGCCGCCGCTACCATATGTGCGAAATGTGCGGCGCACAAGGGCGCCAACGTCTAGGGGCGGAAAATTAAGAGATAGATCTAACTCAACCTATACGGCATACTCCAAAAGTTTTCCTTAAGCTTTCGGAATTTGTTTACATTTGACCGTTCACTACGTAGTTCCCGCACACAATCTACCACAAATCTTTATTCATATTTTGTTTGTGACTGTCGCCTCTCACACCAAATAACCTCTTCGATTGCAGTCATAGTCTAAACTTCTTAACTCCATGTCGCCATAGATTGACACTTGGGAAATAGCTTTCCACGCAACCTTCATCTCAGACTTATAAACTCGAAAAGGATTTAGATTTTTTTTTAGATTTACAGCCCATGTATTTCCCATAAAATAAAACGAAAACAGTGTCTCGAAAACATTAATTTTACTAATTACTCGTATTTTTCTATGAATGGGTATCAATATTCTGATTGCAATGATATAGCTAAATATCTTAAATCTAAGTTGGTTACAAGAACAAAATTATCAAAAGGTGATTTAAAACATTCCTTATTTTACCGATGCAAAATATAAACAAACCATCTTTACAACGGAAACAAAAAACAAAAAAAAAAAAAAACAACGGTAAAAAAAATGTTTTGTGTCTCTAAATATTTATGTTTCTTTTAAATAAAAATTTACGAATAGTTTTTAATTAATTTTGGAACTGAATTGATAAATAACTTAAACGTCAACGGATTGAACAAAATCAGAATAACCCAGAAGTTTAACGTTTCAATGGTTGTTCGAATTTAAGTTTTCAATCGACATTCAGAGTTCAGACTCTATTTATATCAAAATATAGTTCCCACACAAGCCACAAAATGTCAAATTTCATCAAAGCATACCTAAGATGTCAAGGAATTATATACATATAATACTTCCAGATCCGGAAGTAAATGATGAAGTGTTTCAAAAAGAAAGTGAAAATAAAAACTTTTAAAAATATCAAAAACTACTTTGTCTTCTTTCTGTCAAGCTATAAACTATTGGTTTTTACCAATTGACATATGTACATAAATTATAAACTGTGCTAGGAACTCGAATATTTGCATTTTATATGAAAATGGTTTTGTTGAAGAAAATTATTCGCAATTGCCATATAAACATAAATATATAACAAAGTTATAAGTTATAAGTCAAATAATCTTTTATATTACAAATTAAAAAAAAAATTTTTATTACTTTACGAATAAAAAATAAATTTCCAGAAAAAAATATTTAGCGTTTTTTTGAGATATCGAATTTTCCAAAAAAAAAAATTCATTAAAATCCGTTCAGCCGGTAATGAGAAATTCAAAAATCGTCAAAATGGTTCTATGTTCAGTACAGTTAGTAATATATTGATTTCATTTTTTTTTGTTTAATTAATAGAACGTAAAAATTTATCAAAATTCTCGGAGACGTTTTCGAGAAAAACACGATTTTCGAAAACTTTTCTTTGTCAAGTTTAAAAAAAATCAAGCATGGGGTTCTCGAAATATTGAGTTTCAAAAAAAAATTGAAATCCAAAAAAAAAGTTTTGAAAATTTTAATTCACAGGAATATATTTTAAATTTTGGGGCGCTTTAGCATAAAACAAATTATCAAAATCGGTTGTACCGATTCTTTAAATTTTTTGATTTTTGTTTAAATATGTTCAACATTGTTTTAATTTTTTTTTTAAATTTCGAAAAATATCTTACTTCAGATACAGTAATTGTTGGTCTTAAAAAAAAGAAGAAAAATAAAAGTGTGGGGACAAAATTTCGAGACCCAGTTTTTTCGTCTTCGCTATCATCGTAATGTCAACTGTGATCAAAATCTCGAGCTCGATTTTTTTACGAATGTATGTATAACTTGCCTTATAGCACCTATGAGTCTCAAGTAAAAAGAGTAAATACTCTTAAAAGGATGCAAAAACTGTACATATGTATATGCTATAATGACTATGTTCATTGTATAAGAATTTGGAGTAGCTCGGAACGCGACAACAACAATGCACGTTTGCATAAATTTTTCAACTGCCAAATGGATAATAAATAAAACTTTCACTTATACAACGTAAATACCCCCGTGTACCCGAGACATGGGGCGGCAATTAAAGGTTCTTGCACAAGGGCGCACGAACACCCAGCGGCGGCACTGCATAAACCCTCTAGATAATTGACCTACCACAATATTCCAATTTTATACCAATAAATAACACAACAAACTGATGACACTCATAATTCACAAAAAAATAAACAAAAACAATTACAAAGTGCATTTACCTGATGTTTTAAATTTAAGTAGTTACATACACAATTTGCTTACAATGTTTTTGTGACCTGGAAATAAATCGAATACGATAAATTGGTGATTGATGTGCGAAATATAGGCGTGTCAACAAATTCAATAATAATCTAGCTGTGCTGTTTAAAAAAAAGACTGATATTTTTTTTTAGATTAAGAATTTTATTTTTCAATTTAATTTACATATACAATTTAACTTAAAACTAACTTATTACTAAATTAAATCATATTTCCCCGGAGAGTTGCAGCAAATACTTACTTATCCAGTGGTATTAACTTTGCTTCTTTGTACAGCTTAGTTGATATATATTTCTTCGTCAGTCCAGTGCAAATGCACACCATCTTTATTTCAAAATGCTGCTGTAGGTGAAATAGTAAACCAGATGGGAAAGGAGTAGGTCAGAACGGGTCGGATAAGTTGTTTATAAGCAAGCAACTTAGTCCATTTCACCTCCTGAGTAGCGGATGTACCAAGTGCAGAGAATAGTTGGCTCTCTTCATCATCAAGTCTGCATGACTTTTGAATTTGAATTTATTGGAAAAGTTGATTCCCAAGTACCTCGATGATGATTTGACTGATACTTAAGTGTTTTCTGGAAACTTTAGTTAGATTGTATCACCACGTGTTGCAAACGCTCGTCTTTGAATGACAATTTCTGGTGAAAAAGCGGTGACGTATGTGTTGGAGTCGTTTGCATAAAGTTTCGTCTTTGTACCTGGCATGTTGGTTGGTTGGTCAGTAGTGTAAGTGTTAAACAGCAGCGGTCCAAGTTTTGATTCTTGAGGAACTCCAGCGTTGATTCCCTTGGTTCATGATACATATTTTACTACCTGTACATAAAAAAGTCTATGGGTTTAGAAATTTTTGGATTATTCTTACCATAACTGATTAGGAAGTCCAAGTTCCGAGAGACTGATGTTTCAAATTTGAATGATGCTTAGAAAAGAAGCAGCTTTAAGCTTACGGCCATTCATTATTTTTGTCTTAGATTTTCAGGGATCGTTAATAAATGAAGTGCGGAGCAATACAAACAAATATATAAGGTGCTAAGGCATAAAACATAACGTGTAAGCAAACAACTTTTAAAATAATATGCACGATCGGATCGTACGTACTTGCTCTTATGTAAAAGTACTTTGGAATTTCAAAATTGTCTATAAATACAAAAACATGTTCAAATGCATAAAATCGCGTCTGATTTCAAGAAAAGTGTGAATTTATACAAACAAAGTTTAAAAATTTGCCTTATTATTAAATTAAGTTTTTGTATAAGAATTTTCTTTAAAATGTTTCAAAAAAAAAATTGGGATGTAAATTAATTTGATAACATACATTTTAGAAAATAATTTAAAAAAATAATCCTGCATATTTGTATAAACAATAATATTTCAAATTCAAACGACCTCCTGTATAAACATGTTCATCAAACCCTTAACCCCTTGATGAGAAAGTCAAATATAAAAAAAAGCGTTGATAATATTTTTCCTTAAAATTTTCTTTCAGCAAAATGTGGTACATACTTAATTTTTTTTATCAAAATCGTAAGGGAGTTTTCAAGATTTTTTGTTTTTTTTTTTTTTTTCTAGAATTGTAAATTAAATATTACTGATTCCCAGAGATGCGATCTCCGTTGCGATTTCTAAACAAGGTTCGAAAAATCGGTCATATTTATAAAAGTACAGAATATTTGCTTGTTGATCTTATTATTTGAAAGTGACGATAAAAATGATAAATTTTCTAAAAGAGTTTGAAATATAAAAATCAACAATTAGCTCGGGAAAATTAGACAAAATTATTACCAAACTCCAAAAAATTGTGATAAAGCTGAATTTTGGTGTAGAGATTTATTTTTATATCTTAAGCGTTTCCTAGGAGAGTACTCTAAATTTGGACCAGAGCGGTGAATTTCAGTTTTCTCTTGAGTTATTAGTCTCTTAAAAAAGTATTAAGGTACAATTATTGCTTATAAAAGGGTTTTCAACAAGAGCAGGTAGGTGTTAAAATGGAGTAAAACAAGTTGTGTTTGAGCTGAGGTATTAACAAACAGTATTTGATTTATTTGATAGGCCCATAAATGCCATTATGTATGAAGTACAACATCGATTAATTGCTCGCCTCGACTTCTTCCGGTGGCATGGATCCTAGTGGTTCAATTTTCAATGACTCTTCCTGAATTTGAGCGATAGCCTGTGTTATGTTCACCTAAAGGGCAAAGGGCACTCTTACCCTTAAATCGTTCATGCATAATGTCAAAAGTGGCGTCTAGGTCTATATGGTTCAATTTGGGCAGTGAAAAATTGGTAATCATTAGGGTTCGGATTTTTTTAGGAACACCTTGGAAGCAAGGCAACTAATTATGTATACGAATCAAGAAATTTCCTTTAAAATGGCATTTAACCGTTAGTGCATATTTTTGCATATTTTACTATAAATGCATATTTTGCATTTTTTGTGCATATTTTACTATAAATGCATATTTTTCATAATTTTGCATATTTTTTATAATAAATTTATATTTTTAGAGGACCTATAGGTAAACTAGACAGTAAAAAAAATATAAATTTTATGTCAGTGCAAACGAACCTTAAGACTATTATCTATTTCTTTTATTCATTTCACAATCTTGAACCATATTCAAACACCGCAATATAAAGCATTATATAAACAAAGGTGCATTAAATGAACTTGACTAGATTGTGCCGGCAAAACATTGAAATAAAAAAAAAATTAAGTCTGTGTGTTTGAAACTATATAAGTGAGATCGAATTTTAAACGATCATCTGTCAAAAATGAAAGTGTATGGGTATAATGTGGTAAAGCTTAACTGGCTGAACACAATGGAGACGGAGCTGCAACTGGAGCTGCAACTGGAATAGCTGTCAAAATATTCAATACACGTAAATTCAATGTTACGAACACAACACAACGCAACTGCAGTCGGTGCTGCAAGAGTTGGCGAACTTTTAACTTTTTCGTGCAGCATTTTTGACATTTCAAATTTTATATATCTGTCTGTGATTTTAAGTGTTGTTTTGTTGTATTGTGATTTCGTGGTTAAATTTTAATTAAAATAATGGACGAAAATCTTCAATTTCAGTGTCCATTTTATAGTTTCAATTACTTAAAATATTTACAATTTGCCAAAGATTCAACACCTGATCCAACAAATGACAACAAAACATGAAAGCTGTACAGCCTCATTGTGGGCGCATAAAAAAAAGTACGTACGACACTTTTTGACAGCTCTTCCAGTTGCAGCTGCAGCTCCAGTTGCAGCATTCTATTGTGTTCAGCCAGTAAAGCGCGAAACAGATTGAACCAGCACCAGCAACAGCGGAAGCGATTGTTTTAGAACCAATGTATTTTAATCGTTCAACACAAAATAGACCAGCACCAGCAACGTCAACAGCGTCGTTTGGTCAAAATCCAAAATTTGCTGTTGCTGGTTAAAATAACACAAAATGCAACAACAATATGACGTATAAATGTCAAAAAATTACAACACGATGTTGGTTTAATGTGTTTGAAAAGTATTTGCTGGCCAGCTTGCTGTTTGCTGTTGACGGCGCTGGTGCTGTTGCTGGTTTAATCTGTTTCGCGCATAAAGCTTAACACGTTTCATGTACAACAGCCAACTGTTTTCCGTTCCGACTACACATAAACCACTACATATAAACTGAAAAATGTGAACTGATGCACTCATGCTTAGTTTTTGAGTCTTATTTTAAAAAGATGAAGAAAATGTGTTTTTATATTGAATAGAAATTAAGTTGAATTGGTTTTAAGTGCATATTTTAAATGCATATTTTGCATTTTTAAGCGCATATTTTCAGATTTTAAGTGCATGAGAATCCGAAGCCTAGTTATCATTCTTCAGTATAGCGCTTGTCACTGATGGTGTCCGTCAAACCAAAGTCGTTTTTTGAATAAGTTCGGACTATTGACGAAGCCATAAGTGAAACTGCTCCATACATGGCGATGATAAAAATGTCACCTGGCTAAATCAAATCAGCAAGATAATAAGTGTGCTCTCTTTTAAGGTAACTGTTTATGTGACATGAAGAGCGTGATTTTAGTTAAAAAGTGTAAAAAAAATTATTTTAGTATCATCCATAAAATCAGAATAAAGACCGAGAAAAAGTTTAAGAAAAATGTCACACCTAGATGAAGTTTAAACTTTAAAAACTGAAAAAAAATTGTTGGTATTAAAAAAAATTCACGGGGGGGGGGGGGGGGGTGGTTAAATGTCTGAAAGTAGAGCAAGCTTTTATCATACCGATAAAATCCAAAAAAAACTTGCTTGATTTTTGCCCCAAATATTTATTTTCTATTATATTTTCTAAAACAACGTTTTTTTCATATTAATTTTAAAAAACTCGATGAATACGAATCGTCATTGAATCGGTCCAATAAGTTGGCATAATATTGCCCATTGGTTGTTCTTCCCTTTTGAAAGTAGTCAATGTGGATTGTCCCGCGTGCATCCCAAAAAACAGTCGCCATAACTTTATTGGCTGACAAAACCACCTTGGCCTTCTTTGGCGCCGATTCACCCTTAGAAATCCACTGTTTTGACTGTTGTTTGGTCTCTGGTGTGTTGTGATGGATCCATGTTTCGTCCACGGTTACAAAACGGCGCAAAAACTCCTCCATATTGCGATTAAACAACGCCAAACCTTCCTGTGAAGTTGTTACACGTTTGCGTTTGTGGTCGACTGTGAGCAAACGCGGCACCCATCTTGCGGAAATCTTTCTCATGCCCAAGTGATCATTCAAAATTGAAACCACTGAGCCATGCGAGATCCCTACGGCTTCCACAATCTCTCGCACTTTCAATCTTCGGTCGGCCAACACCATATCGTGAATTTTTTCGATTGTTTCGGGTGTAGAGACCTCAACTGGGCGTCCAGGACGTTCGGCATCTTCAATGCTTGTACGGCCACAACGAAATTCAGTAAACCACTTTTTTACCATTGAAATCGATGGTGCAGAGTCCCCATAGTATTTATCAAGCTTAGCCTTGGTCTCGGTAATGGTTTTTTTTTCGGAAGAAATAATGCTTAATAAGCACACGAAATTCACTTTTTTCCATTTTCTCCTCAAATTAGTGAGTAGTCTGATAAAAATAGCTGTCAAACACAAACTAACTGACGCAGCAAGTTGAAATTTTGACAGGAGTCAACTGACAGATGCATGTTGACAGGAGCAGTGTTGCTGTTTCAGTAAAGAGGTCAGAAATTCAAAAAGTCACGGACTTATTGACCCGCCCTCGTATTATTCAATTTCCGATAGCTTATTTTTATTATAAAATCTTTTTAAATTTTTTTCGATTTTTTTTTAAACTAGGCGTCTCAAATTTGCAAGTCATGGTCTATCCTTTCAAACCAATCTCATAACTGTTTTTTTATGTTTGTGGTTCTAGTTTTAAAATTATGTAATTAATAGACTAGATAGGATTCAAAATGTACAGCGAACAGTACTTTTAATTTAAAAAAAAAATAAGGATATTATCAGAGCAACCCGAAAATCAATCCAAAATTATAGTAGTATTCCGTTGAACATTTATACTTACTAGCTTTAAAATTAAGTTGTCTATTATGCCAAGTCTCATTACCAGTTTAAATTTAGCTTTAAAAAATTTTAAATCCCAGTTAACAACAAAATGGGATTATTCATAACAAAATGGGATCATTCTCATCGAATGAAAAAGAGTTTGTTTTCTTCTGAAAAAAGATGGCTCAATACAAATTTTTCGTTCAAGAAAATATTCTTTATCCTCTTTACCCCCTGCACTTGATTTTTCCAATAGAAGTAAACAGACAAAACAAAATCGCACTGCAGAGTTACTAAGTACTGTTCCAACAGCTGCACTTGTTTTTCCAGCATCCGGTGAAAAAGTAGAGGCTGATTAGGTCGAAGAAACAACATCATCCCTAGAGTTTTTAAAAAAATTACAGAGTTGTAATAAGTTCAAAAAAGTTTCTATTTTCGAAGTTATAATATAAATGATGATGGAAGCTAAATTGTCTCGACATCAGTATGATGTCATAAGGAATTATGCAAAAAATATGTTTCCCTCTCATAAAGATGTTCAAAAAGAGAAACAAAATTGCTACTCATATAACGTACAAGTCACTGAAATTGTTCCTATGCGAAATCTCTTGGACCATACAACTGAAAAAATAGTAACTCATCAATCAAACTTTTTCGATTCCCTTACCACTGACCATGATAGCGTTTTCGTTTAAAGTATCATTCATATTAAGGGTATTCATGTAAGCGCGGAAAACCCTGATAAACCTCGGAAACCAGATAATTTCATCTCTGCAGAAACGAGCTGTCAAAATTTGTATGGGAAAAACTTTCTGCAAATCTGATAAAATTATCTCAAGTATTTGATGCGGAAAGTGAAGAAATAAACCTTATAAACTAAAGAAATGCGGATTTTGACTTTTAATTTGACATTTCACAAAATATTTCCTACATTTACCTACGAAAGTATTTTTTAGGGGGTGTTCATGAAGACATGTTGCGGAAAGTTATATCTTTCTACAAAGCGGAAAATTATCTCGTTTCATGAATACCCTTAGTATTCCTTTTAAATAACGCCAAACTTTTCTAATATTCATAAAATATTATTAAACTCTATTAATAATCCTACATGCGAATTGTCAATTGGCAATACTAGGTTTACTACTCAAAAGTTAAACATTACCTTTTCCAAGGTTTCGCTGCCTTCAATACGAATTCGATTCTGCGAAATATTCTTATCTAAAAGTGGAAGAAGCCCTGTTCTAATGCTTTTTTCATATTGAAATAGTTTTTTTTTTTTCAATGTACTTTAAAAAAAAAACTTATATATTTATTCAGAGGATATTAATTGTTTTTTTAAGGGGGCCACACAAACTACATTCAAGTGCTTTTAGATATCTCATTACATTACGACTTTTGACTAAGAAAAAAATATTTTCTTTTCATTTTTCCTATTGTAACATCTCAAAAGCCTGAAGAGATCCTTTTAGAATATCTGAAAAATGTGAAGTGCTGTAATTTTGTAGCTTCGAATTCAATTTCAAAACACTCAAATAATAAGTCAATTAAATATTTTTAAATAACCGATTCCAGATTTATTTCTACATTTCTGAAATGTCAAACTTTACGACAAGAGTGTCGATTAACTATTAATTTTGGTATGAAAACACAAACAGCCATCATAGCAACATTTTTAGATTATAAAATAATAAATATCATAAAACGAACAATTTTGTTCCACTGTGCGCCACCGGCCTCTTAACACATCCATGCATCCAAAAAATGGGGATTGTAGCTAAAGATGGTTTTTGGTCAAAATTGGGGTCTTCTCTCAAACGCTTCGAAGCCCAGTCAGCGAACAAACTGTGTAGGCCTAAACCCGACGAAAAATTTTCAAAGTTCAAGTCTGGGAAAAGCCAAGAAAAGACATTTTTTTATCATTAATTGTGAAAAGTTGTGACCATTTATGAAAATTTGTAAGAAATTTAAATTTTCCGAACCGTTTTTTAATATGTTTAGTGTTTGTCTATACAAAATAAATAAATAGGAGGCCATAACGGCTCGTAGAGAGCCTAAGCCTAGTGACCTGCAGATCTCAACAATTCCTGTGGTTTTTTTTTATTTATTTTATTATTAAAATTATTGTTTTCTAAATACATACGAGTACATTTATGTGGAACTTTTGTTTTAATTTTTCCAAATTTCATTTAATTTTCTTTTTCATAGAAAGATCGATATCATTGATTGTAAAGAGACAAATCGCTAGTCTTTCCCGTCGACAACTTTACCGATGTGACGAGGCTTTTTGCAATGAAATTACAGCTTTTAATAAAGTTGTGCCTATGTTAGAGAGTCAAACCACCTCAGGATTGATCTTTCCCAAATGCTTTTTTGCTGGCACTGATGAAGAAGGCGATATAATAGTCTTGGATGATTTAAAGCAACATAACTTTTCAATGCGTAATCGTCATCATGGCCTCGACTTTGAACATTGCCAACTGGTTATGCAAGTATGTTTTAATACTAACTCGGGCTGTTCTTAACTAAAACAATTCATATAGATAACTTTTGGTATGATTTCAGGAGTTGGCAAGACTGCATGCTGCCTCAATTGGAGCCAAACGTGCTAATTTCTGTTATTTTCGTTCAAAAATAGAAAGTCTACGTGACATTGTGTACTGTGAAGAAGCTCGGGAGTTCTATAGAAATGTTCTCGACTCAGCTGTGGATGAAGCCCTTGACAGCTTAAGAAATTCAAATACTGATGGAAGTCTTACTGAAGCTATTCGCCTCATAGAACTAAAGCGACCGACTATCTTTGAAAACATAAAACAGAATATCTCCAGGCAAGGGGCACCCAACACAGTTATAAGTCATGGTGATCTTTGGATTAATAACATGATGTTCAAAGATGAAATCGCAACCGGAAAACCATGTGCCGTCAAATTCTTCGATTTACAAGCCATGCGATTCACGTCACCAGTCTTTGACATTTTGCACTTTCTTTACACGAGTACAAAGAGTGATATGCGCGATGTCTATCTGACAAAAATCTTAGAAACCTATTGCAAGCGAGTTAATTTTCTTATTGATGAGCAAAATTATCCCGACCTTAGGAATGATCTTGATGCAATTAAGAATTCTTTTACTTTGCAAAGCATTACAAAGGAGTTTAAGGCGAAAGTCCTCTATGGACTAGCCATAGCCGTATGGATTCTACCAGCGGTAACATTCGATTCAAATAATCTGCCTAACTTAGACTTGCTAAGCGAGACAAATCAGCATGGAAAAGAGTTGAAGTGCACGCAGAAACTTACACCGGAATATCACTCCCGAATAAGGGATATTGCCTTGGAGTTTTATCAAAATGGTTTCCTAAACTACCAATGAAACTTTTTTTTTATAATTTTTGTTTCCAATGTTTATTTTGTGATTGAATTGTTAAGTGATCGGAAAATGTTAAACTTGTGTCTTTGTAAAAAGTATGTATTAAATAAATTATTTTGAAATAACTTTAATTTTTTTTAATATAAATCTCCACGACGTTTTTATAATGAAATTACCTATAAGATTTTGAAATAAAAAAGAGGCTGGGTGCGACCCACACTGATAACTTCCCATTTGTGGTCTTGAAAACTTTTTATTTAGATAAAAACATATTGTGACGTTTTCTTCAATTTTACCATAGCTATTAATGGAATTTGAATATGTGGGACTTGGATACAACTGAACAACCTTATTCATATACGTATGTACAGTACATACATTCTTCTAAAAACTAAGTTAATAATAAAATTATAAAATTATGTATTATATTATAGAAATTACTTTATTATTTCGGTTCCAAGCATTTTAATTGAAAAAAATCTTAAGACGAAATATTCAAATATAAAAGATATGGTTTGGTTATTGATGGAAGGTTACTTACAAAATATATCCGCTCTAAAACTAGATATATGTCAAATATAAACCATTTGTTAGAAATTGTAATATGTATAAAATTAAATAATGGCAAAGTCAATATCATTGCTCGTTCTCAAGATATTCTAGTCGAAAAACAAATATTACCACTTTGTAGTAGATTTTTTTTTATATTTTTGTTAAAACTGTCAATTCGATACTTGTCAAAATTTAACCATATTGTATTATGTCGATACCTTTCCGTAAGAATGTACTAAGCGACGACACTTTTTTCGAAAATGACTTTTTGATGAGGAAATATACTATATTTTAAGGGCAACGTTTTGGCCTGGGTTTCGCCAACCTATTATGCATGAAAAGGAAACTAGAGTACAAACAAAAAAAATTATCAACTGCCATGTTTTCTCATTGAAATAATGTTTCCCCCTGAAATTTGTATTATCCGCCAAAAAAATTATGGTAAGCAACATTAATAAAGATCTCATTGTTGTGAGCAACTTTCTTCGTTTTTTTCGTTTCCTGAACAATTTTAGAAATGTCGCTTAGTATACATTCTTACGGGAAGGTATCGATGTATAAAACAACATACTTTAGAAGGCACTATCAGTCTTCATTCCCAAGAAATTCGACTTGAAATACAATTTTAACTAGTTTTCACTAGAATTTTTAATAGTTTTTTTATTTAAAAAAAAAAACTATTAATTCAATATTTGTCAACATTTTACTAATTGTACAAAATTATACTATGTATAAAATAAACTAAATTAGAAGTCAATATCACTACTAGTTCTCGAGAAATTTGAGTCGAAAAACAATTTTTACCAATTTTCAATAGAATTTTATATAGTTTTTTATTTTTTGCAAAAAAACTGTAAACTGATTTTTTTTGAAATTTTCACCAGTTGTCAAACACATTATTTTTCGTAAAATAAAATTATTTTGAGTTTCAAATTGTTTTCCGTTCTTAGAATATCTGGGTTATGAAATTTTTTTTTCAGTTTTTTTTTATTTAAAAAAATAACGGTATGTTCATTTTTTTCCAAATTCATACCAAATCTGTATGACCTTATAATGAGTACATTAAATTTTATTTGAAATCAATAGCATTATTTTTTCGTGAGATATTTGAAACTAACCAAAATTTTTACTTTTTTTTAAACCGTTATAGTGAAAAAACTACTCACTGAATTTTAATAAACGCCCTTTCAGCCTCTTCCGAAGTTATTATCTATTAAACAAAATTAATTTGAAGTCGATATCTTTACTCGTTCTTGAGATATCGACGACGAAAAATGGTACGAGAACGTACGGACGTACGAACGTACGAACGTACGAACGTACGAACGTACGAACGTACGAACGTACGAACGTACGAACGTACGTACACACACACACACAGACATCTCTCTAAAAATGATTGATATAGCCTCTAGGGACCTTGAAACGTCGAGAAATGTCAAAAATTCCAATTTGACAAATCGAACCGATTACAATAACTCCCTATGGGAAGTTAAAAATAAGTTAAAGGTGAATGGTTCGTAGAGAACCTATGCCTAGTAAACTGTTTTGTGGAATCAAAACGGCTAAAATGAGAAGCACTATTCATGACAAGAGTAAAATCCTTGTAGGAATTGTCACGAAATTAATGAGGTTGGTAAAATTGCAGAGTAATCCCTTGTTAACTTTTCAAGAGCTATTCAATGGTGAAAACCAGAAGGTTCTGCAAAGTCTGGTTATCGACAGCAGCTGAAGCTTCAGTTACAATTTTAACGCAACGCTCCGTCGCTTGAGTATGACAAGGGTAATCCTTTATGCACGGCAAAATAATAGATTCAATCAATTTAGGATTTTTAATGCAATCACTTATGACATCCAAACTAATGTTTCTTAATATTGGTGGATCACATAAGATATCAACATTCCCGTCGATTATGTCAATGTAGTCCTCAGCATTAAAGTTGAACTTCGGCAAAACTAAAGACCGCACCGAATTTGAGGATGTTCCAAGCTGCTCTCGTGCTTTTTTAACTCTTCTTAAAGCTAAAACTCGAATTGTTTCTCTTTCATCTGCAATCATTGCTATCATAATATTTTCCAGATGGCCGAAGTAGCCATTATTTCTCTGAATAACAGGATCAATTATTGATCTTAAATTTTGAGGCATTATAGTTTTGTGAAGGTGTCGAGCGCCATCAATACAGTAAGGTCTAGTTTTTATTTGGAACATATATAACCTCAATATTCGATTTACAGTTGTTTGTAAGCCACATTGAATGAACGACTTTTCCCGGATTTCTTTTTCTCAAACCGTCACTACAAATTCCTGCACTGATAGCTTGACAAATTTCAAACAAGTATCGTTGATCAGTGCTGAGATCATTAGTGTTTGATATTTCTGGAAGGTTACATTGAATAGCTTGAAATGGCACTAATGACAAATTTTCACAACCTTTCAATTTGTTTCCCAAAGGTCCTGTGAAGCTTCGTGGTCTGGTTGTAGTTCCATCAAGATGCTCAAACATATGTCGAAGAATAAGTTCATTTGCATGTAACTGGCATATATGAACCATTGCAATGGTGTTCCTAGGTCTAGTTCCAAACAACGGATAGCACCTCCCTTCGATCCTGTGATTATAATTGTGCCATCACTTCCAATAAACACAACTTTTGATTTATCAATCCCCTTTTTATCAAAGAACTCCTTCAATTTCTTACTCACGGTTTCAGCTTTTCCATTTAGAAGGGAGAGATGTCCTAAGTATTCGGATTCAGGCTCTTTCACTAAACTTATATGCTCTTCAACAATTGATTTTCGTCAGTTATCTATCAAACTGAGTGTTTTGTCTTTTCTTTCATCAAAATATATCCCAAACTGAAGCTCTTGAAATGATGAAAATAAAAATATACAAATAAAATGCCAAATTGTTTGCACTATTAGTTATTTATAATTTAAAAAACCAAAAATTTTCACAACTTTTTTATATTATTTAATTGGTGTAGCGACGTGTTTCGGAGTGTACCTCCATCATCGAGCAATTCTTGAAATGACATCGATAGTGACAAAGATGATAACGATGCCCTCTCTTTCTCACGGGCCAGTCTGATTTTGTGCCTATCTACAACATTGGTAAAATTTTCCTTTGTAATCATTCCAACATTTGAAGAGTAGCTGAAATAATTGCACCTGCTGCCCTGTCCGAAATTCCAAATCTGTCGCGAGTTTTCGCAATTGTAGATAAGTTCTCAATTTTCTGTTTTGTTAAATGTTCTGCATCTGCACCAATCGCAGTTTCAGATATTTCAAAAAAAGATTCCGGCGATGATACGGATGATAAGGTTGAGTTTCTAGTTTGATGAGGAGGAGGCGGTGACGGCGGCATTTCACTGTTTTGAATTTCAGATAATATGAAAGCCTTACTAGTTGAAGGTGAAGGTGGGGCAAACCATAGATTCTAACAGAATAAAAAACAAAAACCAGGTTTTATATTTAACTTATGAAACATAGCCATTTTTTAAACGATTTTATAGGTATAATTTTTTTTTTAGATTTATGTATCATATTTCGAAAATCTTTAAGGTTCTTGGGGCAATATTTAAAATTGGAATCTTTTAAAAATATTTTGGATTCCTATTGAAGGACTCTTATTACAACTTTTGTATACCACCCGAACACGATCAAACAAAAAAAATTGTTCATACAATTTTTTTGATTTTACCGATTTTCGACTCCCAACTACCTAATAACGTCTTTGGGTGACGACACTTTCGAAACCAGCCTTTATAAGAGGTTGGTGTTTTCAAAATCCCTTGTTAACTTTTCTAAAGCTATTCACGGGTGAAAACCAGGTTCTGCGAGGCCTGGTTATCGAAATATGGCCATCCAAAGTTATCTTACTGCAAATTGACCCAAATCTAAAAAAGTCATCGGATGCAGACTATGTGGTCTACCCGTTCAAGTACAATAAAACATCTTTTTTTTTTCCAAAATGCATCGATTTACTTAGATAGATATATATTGCAACCATGCAAAACTTTTTTTTTTAATGAAAATATTAAAATACAAATATTAAACGAGAAAAAAATTACTAGAAATACCAATTCTCGTCGCGATAAACTCTCCTAAGAACTATCCTTGTTTTTGTTAGACTTTTTACTTGTTGCCACCCCAGCCCAAGAATCCCTTAACAAATCCAGAAATGGATGCGGCTCCCTTCTTGCCGGGCGATTGCAACTTATCATCCAACGATGGCATCTCTACATAATTCAGGGCCAAATCGAAGAATAAAGGTTTGCATGGAATAGGCTGCATCTCTGGGGTCAACTTGAACACATTCGGATTCTTTGTGTTGAGGGATTGGTCTTCCTTGTACTGGGACAGTCGTTCGTAGAGGGGTTTCGTTGATTTCTGGGCTTTGGATGTGAAGATGGAGTCCTCGGAGTTGTCATCCTCGAGGACACTGTAGGCATGGGCAGAGAATTTGCATCCATCGATGGTGGAAATCAACTTTGGCAATTCGGCGCTCAGGTTGTACTGCTTGGGAGGGTTGGACTTCATGGCTTCGCTGGCGTATTTCATAGAGCGTTCGTAAAGAGCTACGGCCTCCTTCCATTTCTTCATATCGACCAAAGTTAGGGCGATGTAGTAGCAACGGAATGCCTTGAATCCAAGAGCTAAGCTTTCGATTTCCTTCTGATACTTGGAGTCATCTTCCATGCCAGAGATTTGCTGCATTTCGGTGATATTCTGGAGGATGATCTCGAATAGTCTGGTGAGGTCTTGGGGCCGAATGCGTTTTCCTTCGAGGGCGGTCTTGGCTTTTCCTTGATTCGGATCCTCGAAGTTCGACTTGGCCTGCTCGACCAGACACATGTTGCGCTCTAGAGTGCGGCTCAAACGGATGTACGACAGATAAGCCAAGAGGTATTGGATTCCGGTGACAGTTTGACCAGTAGTAACCGATCGCAACTTAGGATCTTGTTTGATCTCTTCTTTTACGGCAGTGATAGCGTCCTTGCAGTCCATCAGTGTATTCTCGATGAGCTCGATTTTGGCCTCGGGGGATTTTGCTTTCTCGAGACTCTTATCCAGCTCTTGGAGACTCAACAGGAACAAACGCACCTTCTCCGGACGAACTGTGACCTTCCGATTGCGCCATTCGATTGTTTGCAGTCCCTCGCTGCTCTCGTTCTTCGTTTGATTTACAAGGACGTCAAGATTCTCGAGGAGCCCCTTGGCACGCATCTCGAGGAGATCATCCATGCTGGCTTCGTCACCAATGTTGTAAGCGCAATAGCGCAGGGATGGCGTCAACTCATCCACCTTGGCTTTGTAAAGAGCCTGCTCGTCGTCGGGCAGAGCCTGGGCCAGGTTTTCATAGACTACTTGGGCCTTCTTGAAGAACTCACCGGCTGTCGACCACAAGGAAAGCTCGAAATGCAGGGTTCCATGCATCCAGGCGACATAAGCTTCGCATTCCAGCTTAGTTCGGGCATCAAACGAATCAGTCTAAGGGAAGACAGAGTCAATATCAAGAGGTTGAGTGTATCTTAGCTTACATTGCACAGCTCCTGCAGTTGGAGGGCATAGAAACAAGCTCTACGCAGCTTATTCACCAAATGGAACTTCTTCCTGACCTCTGTATTGGATTCTTGACGAAGCTATCAATAGAAGTGGTGGAGTTACTTAGCAAACCAAAGAATTACTGACCAACTCACCTGCATGGCGTAAGCCCAGGCCCGCTCGGCCGATATCAATGGAATATGAATGTACTTCTCGTCGGCGTGCTTGCCAGTTAAGTTTCCGGTAGTCACATCGCGTCGTTTGAAGTGCCGCTTGTCACCCTGAGGGAATTTGAGGGCTTTCCTGAGACGACGAATGCGCCTAGTGCAATAGCCACGATAGCGCTGGAAATCTCCGTGCCGCAGACCATGCTGTTGTTGGGAATCCTTGATCATATGAAGAACTGAATTGTATTAAATAAGAATTAAGGAAAATAACAAATAGGGAAAATAATGAGAAAGTGAAAGTGTGGACTCCCGAAGAGGTTAGACACCTCCCGACAGAGTAAATTTTGTCTTTGGTTTTTTTTTGTTTTCAAAAAGGATACTCTCCAAAGTAAAGACTTTAGGTGCTTCGATGATGTTGGGTTGTTCATTTTCGACTGAAGTTTCAGTATTTTCTGCAATATTTGTGTCTTCAACCATTTTTTTGCAGAAGGAGACGACAGACGATGAAAAATTCGTGTTTTGTTGGCAGAATAAAAATATTTCAGTAGTAAAACGTCATCGATTTATTTTCGGTATTAAATGTCAGAATAAAATGTGTGTGACAGTGACACCTGAGTTCGAAGAAGTGGTTTTCTTAGCGGCGAGTTAATGGAAATGAAAGAAATGAATGGTGATTATTTGGTTTTACACAATGATGTTATTTGATTTTACTGCTTTTACACGAAAGCGAAGTCGAATCTTTAGGTGCGTTTTATTATTCACAAATCTATCTGGATCCGGATCTGGATTAAGTTTTAACATGTATTACAAAAACAATTTGGGATCCTGTTTTCTATCGGGATCTATTTCAAAGATCCAAAAAATAGTTATTACACTGGCGAGTAGATGGCTTTTATGATAAGGTAGTGTAAGCTATAGTGTAAAGAAAAAAGACAAGAAATAATTGAAAATTTACAAACCAAAGGATAAAAAGAGACGGACTTATAACACTGCTGTCATTAAGATCCGTATCGTTTTATTTTCAAGGGAAGATCCAGATCCGGATCCAGATAGATTTGTGGATAATAAAACGCACCTTTTGTTTCTCTTCCTTTCGATTGCATGGATGCTTTTAAACACAGTGGCGCAAAATTTTAAACGATTTAGTAATATGTTAAAGTCATTTTAGTAAATTGCTAAGGATTTTGCTAATTTTAAACGATTTTAACATATTACTATCTCTTAACATTTTACTAAAGTTAAAATCACGCACTGGCCTTTTTAACTTTTAGTAATTTGTTAAATCCATATGAATTCTGTCATTTGCCTAGAAAAAAGTTTCTTGGCAATTTATTGTGAAAGAGTTAAAAAAATCGCTTAGGCTTGGGTTTAGTGTTTTGTTTCTCTTTCCAGTCATATCTTCCGCAGTGTCTTAAATTCACTTTTGAGTAATGGTTTCGGATTTCACTGCTTCCTTTTAGACATCATTGCCTCACTTCTTCTCAGGATAGTCTTCCAGTCTACATCTATTAAAGAGTTGTGTCCTTGATTCGTCAGCGCGTCGATTTTGAAACCAATATTTCAGAGAACACATACCTTGTTTAGGAAGTCTTCCATTTAAGGAATTCCATTGAATATTTGTTCTCTTTTTTTTATTAATTGAATATTCAAATTAAACACACAAAAATAAACGGTGATAGCAGGGAGATTATTTTGAACAAAATTTATATTTTGAAACAACAAAGAACCACGGCAGACGACACAATTCTCACGATAAATATACGAAGCACAAAATAAATTGTAGGTTGTCACTTTGACTTCTGACAAATTATCAGATTTAGTTTTGTTTGATTCGTATTTTTTCACGAACTGTCATTGTTTGGAAGTGTTCAGATGTACCATTTTTAATAAAAGGCAATTAGTAATTTACTAGTTAGTAAAACGAAAGAAATGGTTTAAAATTGTCAAAGAGTTAGTAAATTGGTAAAAGTTTAACAACTTGCTAACTAGTAAATTGTTAAGCCCTTAATAATAGGTTGTTTAAAATTTTGCCTCAGTGATTTTTAATAAAAGTTAGCTTTGTTACATTGAAAAGGAGTCATTTCTCAACACTCTTTACTCTATTTAGTTAATCCACGCTGAGCGAATACCAGAGAAATAAAAAAAAAACCCAATAAAGAAAGAACGATAAGGCTAGGCGCGCACTTACAACTGTGATCGAAATCAAATAATTAAATCACCAGTTCATAGAGCACCGCGCACTGGCAGCTCTTCACTGACGCTCACACTTTTCTCTCTTGCGCTTATAGAAAACAGCTCAATTATTTAGTTGAATGTCCGCGCAAGTGCATATAATTATATGTAACGCAAAATAGCGAACTCATTTCAGGCAATCATTTAATTTTTGTCAAAACACAAACTTTTTAGTTGCTCGAATCGAGTTGCTCTATGTGCGCGGCGTGTCATATAATCCCATAAGTTTCATTTTAGCAATTAAACAGTTGTGAAACTAAAAATTAAATGTGCGCAGCTGGCCTAACTATACAATTTTTCGAACTTCGCCACCACGTTATAAGTCCCTCACCAACAGACTTGAAAATCAGACGATGATATTGCATTGTTTAAAAGCAGTCCTACATCGACTCTCACCTGCGGATTTAAAAACGCAAAATATTTGTATCGTTAAACATGAGTCTGATAAAAATCGTGGTCGGAGCTAGTTTGACTTACATGGGAGGTAGTTAGAGCATGTGAAAGTAGGCTGCAGATGATTTTTATATTGTTCTTAAGGCCCCCAAACCAATTCTAAAAATTCAAAATGAAATTTAGGTCTGCAAAATGAATCAGCCAGCAATGACATTGATAAACGATAAGAACATGGCCATCACCGAAAGCTTCGTTTTCTTCCCCAACAGGAAACGGTAAAAATTCATATTTCAATCTGCGGTAAATTAAAGCAGATTTAGGCTCGTATTCACCAAGCGCTCCTAAACGGCTCTTAACTTTACGAGGCTCTTAATTTGAAATTTCTGTGGGGTATTCAGATTCACCAACCACTCGCAAGTGTTTTTCGAAGTTCGAAAATGAGAGCCACTCTCTCTTGTTCAGGCATACCCAAACTGTGAAATGTTGTGGAATGTTGGTCTTGACAGCAAATGGATACTCTTCTACTTGGCATTGCTCACATGGATTCGAGTCAAATGCGTACGTGGCACACGCACAAGCGAACAAACTTTCGAAGAGAGCGCTCGTAAGTTAGGAGTGGTCGGGACCACTCCTAACTTTTAAGAGCACTCGTAAATCTTCACTAATATTGCTTGGTGAATAGGTTTATGAGCTTCTTAAGTTATGAGCGCTCGGTGAATACCGGCCTTAGTGTAGACCTACTTTTAACAATCAAACAAACTGCAATTATTTTCGAATTCAAACATAAGCCGTGTTTTTTTGGAAAAGTTATCCGTAGTACAGTAGGATTTTAAGGCTGGTATTCACCGAGCGCTCTTAAACGGCTTTTAACTCTACGAGGCTTTTAGCTTGAAATTTCTGTGGGGTATTCAACAAACACTCACAAGTGTTTTTCGAAGTTCGAAAATGAGAGCCACTCTCTCTTGTTCAGGCATACCCAAACTATGAAATCAAACTGTTTTCGAACTTAAATGACAGCTGGCAGTGAGAATTCTTCGGTTAATTTCGTATTTTGCTTGGGGAGCGTTGGTGGTGACGATAACTGGTTTTGCACTCACCGTCGTTTGTTTGGTTTTCGAATTTTCGAACAAACTTTCGAAGAGAGCGCACGTAAGTTTAGGTGTGGTCGGGACCACTTCTAACTTTTAAGAGCGCTCATAGATCTTCACTAATTATGCTTGGTGAATAGGTTTATGAGCTTCCTAAAAGCCACTTTACACGACATTATAAGTCATATGCCTTCTCATATGACCTGTCAAAAAAAACAAATCAAATCGTTTGAACGCACCCATTAAACGCATATCACTTCTCAAACGAAAAAGCATATGACTTTTTTGACATTAGGACTGTAGCTAATTCCAATTGAGAAGTCATACGAGATTTGTTGTTTTCGTTGGAAACATTGAATGGAGTGTTGACATTTGAATACAAAATATGGTAAAATTCTGAAAAGGTAACTATGTATACGGTTTTTTTTTAAATATTTCAGATCTCATTAACATATATACTGTGAAATTTTGAATTAATACAGCTATAATAATTGTTGATAGAACCACTGCCATTGCTTTCTTTTTGTTCTCCATCATGGAATAACGACACAAATTTATTTCAGTTTATATTTTATATTTATTTTGGATTTTGGTACTCTGAAAATCAAAGGGGAAGTCATAGTCCCCTATTACACGTTGCCTCATGACTCATGAGACATGTCTCATTTTTGACTCTCCTTTTAAATTTGTATCCCGTGAGGCAAAAGCTATTACACGTTGACTCATGTCTCATGAGACTCATGTCTCAAATTTGACTGTTGTTCGTACTTTTTAATGCACAACACAACATAAAACGAATATGAAAAAAAGAAACGTCAAAATGAGACTACTAAAAATCAGCCCGGTACTTACCGGGAATATTTTTTTGCATCTTCTTTCCTCATATCTGCTTTCTTTTTCGCACTAACGTGAGCCTCGTCTCGTGAGACATCGTGTAATAGGGGACATAGACGTGTAAAGCATAGATAAACCAAAACGGTATGACTTGACTCGAAATGACAGGTCATTTGATAAATCATACAGAAAATGTGATGACAGGTCATATGACTTCTATTATCGTGTAAAGTGGCTTTAAGTTATGAGCGCTCGGTGAATATCAGCATAAATGAATAACAAATACAACATCCTTAGAAGGATAAATACCCATAAAAGGAGAAGTGAAATCCTGCTGCGGATGGAGATTTGACGTTTATTCGCGTATCGGCAGTGATCCTACTGCGAATATTGTATTTGTTATTCATATAAAATCCTACTGTACTACGATAACTTTTCCAAAAAAAAACACGGCTATAGTTTTTTTTCCTCTGTGTTGTCAAGAAAATGCAGATAAATGTTATCTAACCATAAGACACTAATCACTCGAACACTCCCTCCTCGAAAAATTATCGCCGTCAAGTTTCCCATTCCGACATATGACATCTGTCAATTTTAAAGTGCATGCAAAATTGCTGTGACGATTTCTTTTCTATAAATTCAAGGCTGGCACGCACGAAGCGTTCGCCTTAATTAATCAAAGAAATCATTAAAATCGAGGTAATTTCTCAATTAATTTATAACCAAAATAAACCCATCGCCCGTCTGTCCAAAATTTACTACTAAAAACAGTCAATTTCTTTATACAAATACGAAAATTCGCCCCATCACCCACAGGTTTTGGTTGAGGTTACCTTTCACTGCCGAGGTGTCAAAAAGTGGAAAACTAACAACGCGGCAGTTGTTGCAGATTTGCATTGAAATTCCATCAAAGCACACCCTTGCGCTTCAAGAAACTAAATGTTGTAATTTTCTTGCAGAATGTCTCGCAACAAGGAAAAGGAGGAGACTGACAAACAGACACGTATTGCCATCGTCAGCGATGATAAGTGCAAGCCGAAGCGATGTCGTCTAGAATGCAAGAAGACTTGTCCCGTCGTCCGTATGGGAAAACTTTGCATCGAAGTCAGCCCAGTGTCCAAAATTGCCTCACTGTCTGAGGAACTTTGCATCGGTTGCGGTATTTGTGTGAAGGTAAGTTTGCATTTTTGATAATCCTGCCGTTGGTTTGAGCGGATTTCTCTTCCAGAAATGTCCCTTCGACGCTATCACCATCATCAATGTACCCAGCAACCTCGAAAAGCACACCACGCATCGATATTCCAAGAACTCCTTCAAGCTGCATCGTCTGCCGATTCCCCGTCCTGGCGAGGTTCTTGGTCTGGTCGGCCAGAACGGTATCGGAAAGTCCACGGCCCTGAAGATTCTTGCCGGCAAACAGAAGCCTAATCTGGGGCGCTATGTCGACCCACCAGACTGGTCGGAGATCTTGGCCTATTTCCGCGGATCGGAGTTGCAGAATTACTTCACCAAGATCCTCGAGGACAACCTTAAGGCCCTGATCAAGCCCCAATACGTGGACCAAATCCCGAAAGCTGTGCGTGGAAGCGTGGCAGCACTGCTCGACCGAAAGGACGAACTGAAGAACCAAACGGAAATATGCAAAATGTTGGACCTAACGCACATTCGAGATCGCGACGTTGCCGCTTTGTCTGGAGGAGAACTGCAGCGCTTTGCTATTGCCGTCGTCTGCATCCAAAACGGAGATATCCTTATGTTCGATGAGCCCTCGTCGTATCTGGACGTAAAGCAGAGATTGAACGCTGCCGTGACCATTCGCAGTTTGATTCATGCCGACAAGTAAGACTCGAAAGACTTTTAATGCATTTTCGACTTTCATTCAATTGGGTTCTCTTGCAGATTCATTATTGTGGTGGAGCACGACTTGTCTGTGCTGGATTATCTCTCCGATTTCATTTGCTGTTTGTATGGAATTCCTGGTTGCTATGGTGTGGTTACTATGCCCTTCTCTGTGCGAGAAGGTATCAACATCTTCCTCGACGGTTTCGTTCCAACTGAAAACATGAGATTCCGAACTGAATCGCTCACTTTCAAAGTAAGTTTCTTTGCAAAATCAAAGACGGGTAAAAAAAAAGTTCGTTACGGAGCCAACCAAGGTTTTGACATTTTTATGTGGTTGAAAGGAGTTTCCTGTTTAAGTCCAGGATGTGGCTGTTGATCTTACACTTCATTTGTTTGGTGTCTCTATACAACTGTGACGGAAGGCTATTCAAATAATGTTAATTATACTCTAAACTTGTGCAGTTCCTACTGGCATAAGGGTTAGTGCGTGGGACTGGCATGTCCAAAGACTGGGTTCGATTCCTAGCCACTGTAGTTTCACAGACTCTTGGCAGGATGATTCCCTTTCCATTGCCTCGATGTTGCCTAGTCAATGTATTAGACATGTTTTGACTTTATGGAGTGCATCGATATCTTGGTAAAGCTTCAAGATTTCGCGGTTTCCCCTCGATTCGCCCTCCTCGTATACAAAACAAAATATCCGCTGAATGATTTTCATTTCGAAAGAGTTTAGTATCGTTCTTACTGCCGGGGAGAAAGCCACATGGTTGCTCCACAGCTTATGTGTTGAAGAAGATCTTAAAACGCTCACTTAGTAAATTTGATAGTATATTCTAGGAGACGTTTAGCAGGAATATAGGTTCATAGTTTTTTCGAGACATATGATATGGAGCTGAAATCAGTAGTGGGACATGCTTCCCTTCATCCATACTAGCTTGATGGTTTGATGCATGTACCATACCATAAAGATAACTTCCGTATTTTAAGAGCGCTGCTAGTAATCCATCAAATTACCTGGGCTTGTTGGGCTTAGGCTTTTTAAAATCTAAGCTAAGTTGCCCTATTAATCAATCTACATGATCTGTTTTGATCAGCTCTTACGCATCGTCTTTTCGACCTCATAAGTTTTTGGCAGACAATCTAACATTTAACTAGTCAGATATTATATTTCATGTGAAAATAAAAATAATTGAGGTAAAAAAACATCAGATGCATGTTTGTCCTCTTCAGTCTGTTTGGCTTGTTAGTTGGGCCTGTCTTGTTCTAGTTCAATATACCTCTAGGATTTCAAGGACCATGTTAAACACGGTTGCACAAAAATCAGAGAAGGCACAGTAAAAACGATTCCGGTTCAAGAACTGCTATTTAGATGAACGAATTAAGTTGTAAATTTAGAACCTAAAAAGAACAATCTCATATTCCTTCCCTCCCCATTCCTATGCTGGGTAAAAAGTTCTCATACAGGATGTGTTTCAAAAACAGTGTTCACTAATGTGAGCAATATACAGGTGGCAGATTTATGTTTTGTTTGGTGTCGTTATGATCAGTGATCGTGCCGATTTCTCAGTCAGGATGTCGCAGTGATCGAGTGGGCATCCCACGTTCGCCATCGAGGCATTTTTCAAGTGTAACGATTCGTACGTAATTGCTCGTCGACAATTTTGTTCACGCTTCGATATTCGACGGATAAGTGGTGGTCCGAGTCTGAATTTAATTCGTTCCTGTGTGCAGAGGTTCCGCACAACTGCTTCGGCCATGAACACCCCACGGCCAGGGCCCAGAAAATCTTCAAGGACTCTTGGAAACATTGAACTGGTTGAAGCGAGAGTTTACGTGAAAATCCACGACTTTCGGTATGGAAAAGGGCAGCCTCACTGCGACTTCCAAGAGCGACTATTCATGAAATTTAAAAAAAAAGGATCTAAAGTTCCATCCATTTAAAATTCAAATCGTTCAAGAACTTAAAGCAAGTGACTTTGTTGTACGCAAAACATTTTGTGAAACGATGTTGGAGCGTTTTCGAACTGTGAATCGCATTTTTTGGAATGACGAGGCTCATTTCCATTTAAGCGGGCACGTCAACAAACAAAACTGCCGTTACTGGTCTCCAAGAACCAATAACCCTCGACTGAAACACCAAAAACCATTGCATTGCCCAAGGGTAACTGTTTGTTGCACCTTATCCTCGAATGGAATAATTGGACCATTTTTTTCGAAAATGCTCGGGGCCAGGCGACAAATGTCAATAGTGGGAATTATCAACGCATGATTACGGATTTCTTTTTGCCGGACCTGCGAGCTCATCCATCGTTCTCATCGCACACGTGGTTTCAACAGGATGGTGCGACCGACCCACGGTCAGAGCTTCGATAAATTTGCTTCGGGAAGCTTTCCCTCAAAAACTGATTAGTTGCTTTGGGAACATCTCATGGCCACCGAGGTTCCCGGACTTTACCCCAATGGTTTTTTTTTTATGGGGCTACCTTAAAGACAGTGTTTACATTAACAATCCCCGAACTCTTGTGAACCTAAAAGAAAATATTCGTCGAGAAATCAGCACAATTGAACTAAGTTTACTGCAGTGTGTGGCGCAGAACACGAGGCTCCGTTTTGAACAGTGTGTGCAACTCGATGGAACCATTTGGATGAAATAATCTTCAAAAAATGAAATCCGCATTATTATTTGGTAGTCCAATGTTTTAATTAAAAGGATATGACAAATAGTATTTTTTTTATTTAAATTTGAAAAAAATTTAATTTTAATTTCGAATGAATTGCTATTTGCTCGTTCCTTCTTCTTTATTTAATAACTTATTATCATTATTTTGTTGTTGTTGTATCAAGGTCTCCGAGTCAGCAACAGAAGAAGAAATCAAACGGATGAATCATTATGTCTACCCCAAGATGAGCAAGACTTTGGGTGGTTTCAGGCTGGCTGTCCAAGAAGGTCACTTCAGTGATTCCGAAATTCTTGTGCTGCTGGGAGAGAACGGAACTGGCAAAACTACATTCATTCGAATGCTAGCCGGAAACTTGGAACCCGATGAGGGTTCTGGAAAGTTACCTGTGCTCAATATTTCGTACAAACCGCAAAAGATTTCTCCAAAATCTCAAGGAACTGTCCGCTATCTATTGCACGAAAAAATTCGAGATGCCTATGTGCATCCTCAGTTTATCGCTGATGTTATGAAGCCAATGAAAATCGAAGAGATCATGGACCAGGAGGTGCAGAATTTGTCGGGAGGAGAATTGCAACGTGTGGCCTTGGTTCTGTGTCTGGGAAAACCCGCCGATGTATACCTGATTGATGAGCCATCTGCGTATTTGGATTCCGAACAGCGTTTGGTTGCCGCCAAAGTCATCAAGCGGTACATCTTGCATGCCAAGAAAACTGGTTTCATTGTCGAGCACGATTTTATTATGGCAACTTATCTGGCTGATCGTGTGATTGTCCTCGAAGGTCAACCCTCAGTGAACACAACTGCATTTACTCCGCAATCCCTACTGAACGGTATGAATCGATTCCTGGAGCTTTTGGGAATAACTTTCCGACGTGATCCCAACAACTTTAGACCTCGTATTAATAAGAACAATTCTGTGAAGGTATTTGATTTTGTTTCCTTATTATATTTTCTCTTTCACTTCTTTTGTTTTTCCTCCTTAGGATGTAGATCAAAAGCGTTCAGGGCAATTCTTCTTTTTGGACGACCAAAGTAACTAAATGGATAGAAACCACATCACCAATCATACTCTTGGCTTCCAGATGATTGTGGCTTCAGAAAATAACAACAAAATTGCTTACTATTATGTTCAAAAAAGATTTTTTTAAATAATTTATTTTTTAAAAAATGTTTATTACCTATACCCAAAATGGTTCACACAAATATCGGTTTTCCGCATCTTCTTAACCGGCGAGGTAAAAATTCGATTTTTTTTCTAATTCTTACATGATTTTTGTAAAATATCCAAAAGCAACTAAAAAAAACTAAAAATGTGTTGTTAATAAAACATATACAAATAATATAAATAAAAAAAAAATAATACAAGAAACGGGTGCCAACCGAATAACTTGCAATGTTTTTATTATTGAAATCGATATTCAAGGAATGTATGGAATAATTAACCGATTATTGAGTATGGAACTGATATCCGATAGAACCCACGAAACGGAGTTTCAAAGTGCTGGAATTGCAACAAGACCGGACATTTACAGCGTCAATGTCGATTCCCATGAAAAGAAGCTTGTCAACATTGTGGACACGGAGTTTCAAACTCAGAACACGGTAACAATAACACCAGTGTTACTTCCCGAACAAGTTTCCCAAGAGAGAAACGAGTAAGAACCAACTTCGAGGGGCAGAAGCTGGTTTCTGGCATCGATGGCCCCAGAAACACCATCCAGGTTTCTCAGACTAAACGAGACAATTAAAGTCTGACTACCGAGGTAATTGTAAATAGCAACAAACGTGTGGTCACCATCGACACCGGTGCGACAGCCTCCATTGTGCGTCAATACCTAGTGCACCTGAATTGGCTACACAACAATCAATATTCAAGGAATTTATGGAAAAATTATGTGATTATTGAATCTTTTCTAATCGCTTTATTGTCGACTTAATTTATTCAATTCGATTTTAAATCGGTTCTAAAGATATCACATCGAAATCGGTATCACGCTTAAACGAAAGCTGAAATTTCCATATCCAGACCTGACTTATGCCGAAGAAGTTTCCATTTATATAAAGCGAAAGGATTCGAAATGTTTTGGAAAACCTTTGCTCTAAAATCATCGAAATATATCTGTTCAAGTTTTGATTCCTGTTTTTAATCCTACATATAACCTTCCATGTCTAACAACTGAGATGTCTGGATACCAATACTCCGGGCCAAAAATCCACCGCCCTAGGACAATTTTGTAGAGGAAAATCGCAACTCAGGAGGCGCACTTGAGTGACTGAGGACCTTATCAACTTACCTGGAGAACATTGGCCAAATTCCTAAACGCAAGATTTGCAAAGCAAAACACTTGCAAAGCAGATATAGAAAATCAGAATACGCATATGTAAGAGAATTGCGCAAGAAATGTTTGACATTTGCACAAATGCCTCTGCATTTGCGCAAGAAAGTAGCATCGATTGCATTTTGGGACACTCTGCTTAGCAGAGATTTTTGTATTTGCATTTTGGAACTGTTTGCTTAGCAGAATTTGCGCAAGATATGCGTTTAGGAATTTGACCATTGTTTTGATGTCCAGTTAAAATGAATAACACTATGTATTTATTTAGCTACAAATTTGCAATTTTGTATGTTTCAGATTGAAGAGTTCTATATAATTCTTTTTTAAACAATACTTTGATGCATTAAAATCAATAACATTAACATACATATATTAACGAATATTTAGAGGTAGAGTTCTGGTTAAAGATATTCAGAATCAATTGCTCCAATCAAAACATCGTTAACAAATAATATTTTAAAGACTGTTAAACGTTGCGCTCGCTGTAAGCTAGTAGATGTTTGTTGATATTCAATAAAGAAGAAAGCGTTTTTGCACAGATTGCAGTCGACTGATATTAGTTTGGAGACTCGGGCTCGAAGCACATCTACAATATTCGATATCGATCGCACAAGACAGCTGTATAAAGTTCTTAAGATGCATAGGTCTCGAAATTTATTTGAAAACCGATAAACAAACCCTAACTTGCATTTTGCTTTCTTAATAATATAATCGATGTTTATTGAAGTCTAGTTTTAAGTCCATTATAACGCCAAGATCACAAAAATTTATTCAAACGATTTCTGCAGAAGCTACATAAACGGAGAAGATGACGAATTGACCTCTCACCTTCTCTGTACATGTCCTTCTTTATCCTAAGGACGTAGACTCAATCTGGGTGATTTCGTATCGTACCAAATAAAGATAAAGGTAATCTCGCCCGCTTCATAAGGAGCTCTAATTGGTTCAACGATTAGGCAAAAAGTCTGCAAGATTCAATGTGGTATCACAATGGACCAACTCATAGTCTACGAGTAAGCCTCTCCTCCTACGTCGACCTAACCTAAGTCATTAATAAACAATAAAAATAGAAAAAGGGCTAAACGGCTTTGTTGAGGATATATTGATTTTAAAATGAACAAATTGTAAGCTGCAACGTAAGTATGAATCCAACCAGACTAAGAAGCAATTTATGTACGTAAAAGTTTTTTTTTCAGCTACTTGTTTGAGGAATAATTGTTTTTGAGCCAAATCAAATGGTTATTAATTGCAATAAAAATAAAACATATGGGTGATTCTACAAACGATGGAATTTTCGATGGCCCAAGAAATATTTTAAAATCCGTTCAATTATTTAATCTGGTTTTTTTTATAAAATTTAATCTTGTTGATATCTACCTGGCCTAACAATATTATTAGGTTGACCTTATTTTATCTAGCTGAAAAAATTCTTCAAAGTGTCTGATTCTCAGTCCCCTGACGTGTCCCCAGTGCGTTTTCGCAAAGAAAAATTATTACCGTTCTCTTATTTCAGGTCTCATACTTAGATGAATTGCACCAAAGTTACGGAAAATAACATATCTTTGCTACGAAATAGATAAATATTTTTTAGTAATTTATTTTATTACAAAAAAACTTAATTAAACTTTGTCCCCCGCTTTTTGTATCAGTCCCCTGGCACATTGAAACAGTCGAAAAAATCAATAACTAGGATATCGATCAAATTTCCAGCACTGGCAATTTGAAGTACCAAATCTCCTTACAATAAAATTGTGGTGCAAATCGATTCTGTTTCTTATGTTGGTATTGTGAAAAAGACATTTATGCAAGAAGTCGTGTGATTGACCTCAATACTTTTTTTGCGCAAAAACCATGAAAAACCATGAAAAACCTCAGTCCCCTGGGTTCAGTCCCCTGGTTAATAAATGAGCAAATGATATTTTATTCAGAAACCTGAGAAATTTTTAGTTATATTGAACTTCGAACTTCATTGCTAAATATTTTTAAAAAGAATATAGGTAATTTATTTTAAATTGATTTTTAGAAAAAAAAAATATTTAATTATAGTATATTATATTCTCTTAATAAAATGCTAAATAATATGTATTTACCATGAATTTTTATGTTTATGAAGAATAATTAAATTTAATTTCTATATTTTAATGTGTACCCAAGAGAAAATAAGAAAAAAAAAATAAAGATTTATTCAGTTCCCTTAAAAAAAAACTCAGTACCCTGAACATCCTTTTTCAAAAAATGTCCTTAAAATTGTCATTTTTTATTTTTTTAACTGGCCGCTTTCAACAACGCAAAGGGACGTTCAAATGATCATCTAGAACAACTCTTACGACTTTTGGAATCTAAAAATGTCGTGCCGAAATTTGTATCATTTTATTCCATTGTTTGTAGAATCACCCATATGTAGATGTGTATATTATCGTCGGTTTATTGCAAAAAGTCTCTAAATCCAGTTTTATGGAATTTAACCTAATGACAACTAAGTTGTAAATTTCGATTATACTTTGTAATTGCAAAGTACTAAGCAAAAAACTATGCAAAGAGACCTGTTTTGGTGTTTGTAAATGTCAAAGAGTCATATTAAGTTAGCACGATACTAAAAAAATAAAATATGTATTCGATGTTTTTTACTTTAATAAAAGGGTTAACGAAGTATGATGCTATATTTGGATAAAATTTGTAAAATCGTCGTTTTAACAAAGTTTCATACAAAAACAGCTTTAATATCGTACTAATTCAACTAAAATTTTGCGCCAGACTGTTAAAGATTTTGCGCCCATATTTTTTTTTACTTTAATGTCATGCAACGAAATTTTCCAAAGAAAATATGATTGCTTTTCACTGTATCTGCACTCAGATTTCCTTTTAACTCTTCATTATTTTCACTCATTTTGCTTGAGTTAATTTATATTTTTACGATATTTGTTGTTTAGTCGTGTAACAAACCATTCGCACCTAAATGAAACGGTTTTGTACTGCCACTTTTGGTTTTCTGAACAAAACAGTATAAAAATATCCCTTCAATATATTAAAATTTTTCCCATTTAGTACAAAGTGTTTTAATTTCGAATAAATATGTCAGACATAGCAATTCTATGTTTTTTTTCGGAGTATTTCTTTTATCACGTAAAACAACCCTCTTTGATTTCCAGATGTCTTCAAACTTCAATAAATAAATATAAAGTTTGTTTTCTATATGAAAGGAGTTTTTCTTGACTTCCCAGTTTTATGTGAAAATCATTTCGAAATTCGTTGAAAACTAAAAATGGTGGGTATTGTGATTAAAATTTCTCTTGTAATATTTTCCTTCCTCAAAATTAAAGCGTTAAAGATGCTTCAAAGCTAAATCAATAAAATAACGGTTGCCTTTGTGTAAAAGGCTAATTACACAAAGGCAACCGTTATTTTATTGATTTAGCTGGGTAATATGATAGATTGGCGATAGGAGACCAATTTGTTCGTTGGTTTTTCCGTATGATTAGTCTAAGTTCGATGTTTTATATTGCCATGCATAATCCAACCTAACTTGTAAAATATCCTTTTCCAGACCCTTCCAACATTTATTTTGGTCTATTATTGTAGTTGAATTTCTCTTATGATGGGGTTTATTTAAAACAATATCGTTTTAAGGTTTTGAACTTTGAACAATTTTTGTTTCAGGTAGTTAGTGCTTAAAAATATGGGTAGTTGGTATAACAAGCATTGATTTCGTGACAAATTTCATGCTTTTAATCAAATAAACATAGCTGGGCACCGTTAATCAAACAGTTAACTTCGTTAATCGTTAATCCGCTACTAAAAAAGTTAGCTTCGTTAAACGTTAAAGCGTTAAATTTCGGAAGAATTAACGCAAGTTAACGTTAATCGTTAATCCGTTAACATGTGATAAAAATTGCATTTTTTATATTTTTTTACTCTGAGCACCGGCGCTAAGTAATGCCGGTCGTCCACTAGGCGATCAACGCACTAATTTCGAATTCAACGCATTCAACTCTAATGTACGGTGCCTTCAATTCTGTTAAACCAACGGGTTGGATCTAGTTGTTGGCCGTTGCTCAACGAATTGCGCAACCAGTGTACGGGTAGTGTACGAGCTCGTGTAGCTCCTTGAAAATGTTCGATCAACACGTTGAGCAACGTTTTCAATATAATAGGCGTTTTTCTTTTTTAGCCCCGAGCAGGGCACAGAGCGGGGCCTGAGCGCTTAGAGCTCGCTCCGAACCGAGCGTGACCTGAGCGCTCTGAGCTAATTAAGAAACACATCTGAGCACCGAATTGTCATTGTATCATTTTTCAAGTAAACCAAATGCCAAATTTATCTCCAGCGAAATTTCCTGGAACGCTATTTTTTTCACTGCGGTGTCTATCCGCAACTTGTTCCTTTTTAATGATTCTATCAAGAACAACATCATCTGTTTCGTCCACTTCACCCCTTTGAAAACAAGAAATATTATACTCTGCTCATAATTACATATATTTATTTTTCCTTATCTTCACTGGGAGAACAACCAGCTTCGCCCGCCATTTCCATTGTTTTGATTTTGTATTTCTTTTTTTCTTTTACTATCATCCCTTCCAAAAAAATTAAATGAAGTTAGCCGCGCTCAGCTTTTTGCTCCGTCTGCTCGGTAATTTATTATCGAGCTCATCGAGTTGATCAACTAGGTGTGCGGGGTTAATCAACATATGGGAAAGTTGGTCAATTATGTGTACGGGGCTCCAAACGCATTTTGTTCAACTTTAGTTGCTCAACGTGTAAGAGTTTGTAAATTCGTTTATCCAACGAAAGAGTTGAATAAAAAGTTGAACGAAGTTGGTTGAACTTATCGCGCACATAGTGCACGACCGGCATAATGAAATGATCAAACGAAACGAATCTCTTCGTAGTTTTCTCACTCGCACGCGCCGTCAAAACATAATACGTACTTAGCTGTTTTTGTTTCACCCGCGGCACGCGCCGCACGGCACTTGTCTCATACTTGTCTGAACCTGTTTTTCGCGCCGCGCGGTAAATAGTAGGCATTGGATTAGCGATTAACGGACTTAACGTGGATTAACGGATTTAACGTGTCCGTTAACATTTTTAAAAGTTAACTTAAAAGTTAATCCGTTAATCAAAATTTTAACTTCGTTAATTAACGATTAACGGATTAACGAGTTAATGCCCAGCTATGCAAATAAAATATAAAACATTACTTTGATGGAAATATCTTGAAAAGTGGTTTTAGTCATGATTTTGAGGTTCGTTAATTTGTTTATCTATTGGTCCGTGTGTCTGTATTTCCAGGTGTACCAACATACATGCACATAGGTAAACATACATCGAGCTAAAACCTAAAAGGTCGAAAGGGTCCCTTTAAAATTAGGTATACATATATATCATTTAATATGATTCCACGGATGCTATCTGACGCACAGCGATTATAATTTAATTAGAATTACATGTTATGCTAAAAGTAAACCAAGAAATCGGGTCAACAGAATTGATTTTTTAACGAAAATGAAAAATGATTGAATATAATTCAATCGAAAGCTCAAATGACTTCAACTCCAAAATGTCTTCCGTCCAGGAAAAGACAGTGGGTTCATCACAGCTGGATGATGTGTTATTCTACCAACATTAGCTTCTTAAGAGAAGGTACAACAGAATCTCATTGATGAGCCCACTGTCGTTCTTGAGCGAAACGCAACAGATATCACAAATAAAAAGCAGTTTTTTAGTACTTTTGATTTTTCAAACTTTACCGTTAATAATATCATTACATTATTGATTCATTATCATACATCTTCAATGGACCTAACCACCTTAGAGGAGCTTTGAATCCAAAGAGCATGATTGTTTAATATATTCGTGTATTTTATTTTGTATGCCTCAAGCTTCTAGGTGGGGAATTACCGAGCGCTAACCAACAATATTAAGATTAAACTTGACTGAAAGGATGAAAGGGAACACAAGGAACGCTGCCTGTGGGTCTTTTGCGCTACATTCTAAACACCTAAGTCGATTTGCTTTTAACTTAGTACCTTTCATGTTTTTGGTATTTTCCTATCAAACCCTATTCCTATCAAATTAAAGTTATCCCTTTTATTGCCTCAACTGTTCTGCAGATTTTATAAAATAAAATGCACGACTGGATCGCACGAACTTGCTCTTATGTAAAAGTACTTTGGAATTTAAGATACATTTTATAAATATAAAACATGGATTTAATGAGATAGTAATGTTCAAATGCATAAAATTACCGTCTGGTTTCCGGAAAAGTATGAATTTATGCAAATAAACTTTAAAAAATCGTTTTATTATTAAATAAATTTTTTATATAAGAAATTTCTCTAAAAATTGTGAAGAAAAAATGTGGGATACGAATTTTAAGTATTAAATAATATTAATTTTAGGAAATAATTTCAAAAAATAATCGTTCATAGGTTTTGAAGATATTGATTTAAAAAAATTTTTTTTTTTTTAAAAACCCAACAAATATTTTTTCGAATATTTTTATATACAATATTATTTTAAACTTAAGGGGACTCCTGCTAAAAATTTTGGGTTAAAATCCTTAGAGCCGTTAATGAGAAAGTCGAAAATCAAAAAAACCGTTCTATGACAGGTACCCCTAATAACATTTCCCCCCAAACTTTTTTTTTACCAAAATATAGTCCATATCTATAATATGACACTTAATTTTTTTTATCAAAATCGTTAGAGCCGTTTTCGAGATAAATAAGATTTTGTATTACGGGTGTACGGGGGGTACCCTTAGTTTTGAAGCTAAAAAAAAAATTTCAATTTCTCCTCTAGGGAATTACCGAAGACCCTTAACTACCGAGTTTGAAGAAAATACCTCCGGTAGTTTAGGCTGTAGTTCGAGGTACAGACATACAGACATACAGACATACAGACATACAGACAGACAGACGGAATTGTCGGACCCACTTTTTTCGTCTTCGCTATCATCGTAATGTCAACTTTGATCAAAATCTCGAGTTCGATTTTTTTTCCAAATGCAGAACTTGCCCTATAGTACCTATATCGCAAGTAAAAATCAACAAATTACTTGAATTAAACACTTTCTTAATGTCAAGCAAAAATGTCTAAAAAAGGGATTATCAATAAGCTTTGAAGATATATCTCTTAAAAATGGCCCATTGTAAGCCTCTTCCTCCCAGTGCCGCCGCTGGTTTTTCGTACGCCCTTGTGCAAGAACCTTAAATTGCCGCCCCGTGCTATACCCCCGTACGTTGAATAAGTAGAAGTTTTATTTATTCTCCATTTCGCAGTTGAAAAATTTAAGCAAACGTGCATTGTTGTTGTCGCGTTCCAATCTACATCAAATTCTTATACAACGAACGTAGTCAGATTAGGATTTGGGGGGGTCTCTCCTGTAAATGAGTTTGAGATTTTCTGTTATAGCATATACAATATTTGCAAAATATTTTTAAACAATGTCCAATAGATTTAAACAAAAAATTTAAAGAAACGGTACAAGCGATTTTGATAATTTTTTTATGATAAAGTTCCCCAAAATGTTAAATATTCCTGTGCATTCAAATTTTCAAAAAAAAAAATTAGTTTGGATTTGGTAGATTTTTTAAAAACTTGATAAATAAAAGTTTCTTAATATAAAGAAAAATAAAATGCACGACTGGATCCACGAACTTGCTCTTATGTAAAAGTACTTTCGAATTTAAGATACATTTTATAAATATAAAACATGGATTTAATGAGATAATAATGTTCAAATGCATATAATTGCCATCTTATTTCTAGAAAAGTATGAATTTATGCAAACAAACTTTAAAAAACCGTTTTATTATTAAATACATTTTTTATATAAGAAATTTCTCTAAAATTTTTCAAGAAAAAAATGTGGGATGCGAATTTAAAGTATTTACTAATATTGGTTTTAGGAAATAATTTCAAAAAATAATCGTTCATAGGTTTTGAAGATATTGATTTAAATTTTTTTTTTTTTTTAAAACCCAATAAATATTTTTTCGAATATTTTTATACACAATATTATTTTAAACTTAAGGGGACTCCTGCTAAAAATTTTGGGTTAAAATCCTTAGAGCCGTTAATGAGAAAGTCGAAAATCAAAAAAACGGGCCTATGGCAGGTACCCCTAATAACATTTTGCCCCAAAATTTTTGTTGACCAAAATGTAGTCCATGTCCATAATATCACACCTAATTTTTTTTATCAAAATCGTTAGAGCCGTTTTCGAGATAAATAAGATTTTGCATTACGGGTGTATGGGGGATACCGTTAGTTTTAGAGCTAAAAAAAAATTTCAATTTCTCTTCTAGGGAATCACCGAAGACCCTTAACTACCGAGATTGAAAGAAATAGGTCCAGTGGTTTAGGCTGTAGGGAGAGGTACAGACATACAGACAGACTGAAACATGCATTTTGTGTACTAAATTTTCCTTAAAATTTTTATAAAAAAAATTGATATGCAAATTGTTAGTATTTAATAAAATACATTTTAAAACGTAATTTAAAAATTTAATCGTGTATCGGTTTTCAAGATATTGAATTTTCAAAAAAAAATTGTATTATTTTTTTTAAATCCAAAAACTATTTTTTCGAAAAAATTTTTAGTTTATATTTTTTTAAATGCAAAGCAGCTCCTGCATAAAAATTTTGGTTAAAATCGTTAGAGCCGTTGGTGAGAAATTCGAAAATCAAAAAAACCGTTCTATGACAGGTACCCCTAATAACATTTCCCCCCAAACTTTTTTTTTACCAAAATATAGTCCATATCTATAATATGACACTTAATTTTTTTTATCAAAATCGTTAGAGCCGTTTTCGAGATAAATAAGATTTTGTATTACGGGTGTACGGGGGGTACCCTTAGTTTTGAAGCTAAAAAAAAAATTTCAATTTCTCCTCTAGGGAATTACCGAAGACCCTTAACTACCGAGTTTGAAGAAAATACCTCCGGTAGTTTAGGCTGTAGTTCGAGGTACAGACATACAGACATACAGACATACAGACATACAGACATACAGACATACAGACATATAGACAGACAGACGGAATTGTCGGACCCACTTTTTTCGTCTTCGCTATCATCGTAATGTCAACTTTGATCAAAATCTCGAGTTCGATTTTTTTTCCAAATGCAGAACTTGCCCTATAGTACCTATATCGCAAGTAAAAATGTATTAGGTACCTAATAATAACGATCCCTACTCTACAAATGTAAAAAAATCGTATTTTTCTCGAAAACGTCTCCGAGAATCTTGATAATTTTTTTTTCTTATGATAAATTTTTACGTTCTATATATTTCCGCCCCTAGACGTTGGCGCCCTTGTGCGCCGCACATTTTGCACATATGGTAGCGGCGGCCCTGTGAAGCAAGTTCTTTCCAGAACATTTCCATCACTTTAATAAGAATTTCAGGTATCAGCTCCTTCACTTCATCTCGGTTATTGACCTTAAGCCTTTGTTTCAGGCTTTAAGCTTTTTGGCATGTACCTTACTCCTGTGGATCAAGACGTTAAAAGTAGAATAAATAAGGCTCAAACTGCCTCTGTTACTGTGCCTAAAATTTGGAATTTCAATATCCTTATGCACTAAGTTGACAACACTATTATTTGCCTGCGAAACCTGGAAATTTTCGGCTTTCATCTCTAGGAAAATGCAGGCTTTTTTAAATCACTGTATAGGTCACATCCTGAAGATTCGCTGGCCACAAACTATTTCTAACCAGGAATTTATTGTAGTTGGCCCAGGATGAGGACAAGTTGGCTGGACTTGGACATAAGAAAGCGAAAATGACATTGGATTGGTCACGCACTAAGGAAACCAAAAGCAGTCCTTTGAATGGAATCTTTAGGGTGGCACAACCGGTTGGTAGACTTAAAAAAATAGAAATCAAGAGTCTTGTCAGAAGCGGATTCTCAGAGAAATTTGGCCACAGTTAAAATATCTAGGTGCAGACCGTGAAGGATGGAGATGATTTACCCTTAGGTGTACTGAGCTTTATGAACCAATCGTAAATTTGTTGGAGCACTGGGAGCATTTTGAACATGAAAGAAATTTCGTCATAAACTCTGTGCGTAATAGTTAAATAGTGACTTCCAAGATAAAATTAAACAACTTTGACTGCTTGTTCTGTACTGAGACCTTGCATCATCCCAAGTTTTTCAAAATTAATTCAGAAAAAAAAAAAAATACAAAAACTTATACACCACCCTGTAGATAGGAGTGGAATTCGAAGGGAAAATAAATGGCTTACTTCTTTTATGAAAACATACGTAAGTACTCGTATTTTGGTGCATTTTTGGCTACGTCCAAGATATGATCATTACATAAGAGATAATCACCCTTATTCCAATAGTCGTTTTAATAAAACGCCTTTAAAAGAGAAGGCACCAGGGACCACATTTTGGTGTTTAAATAATACGAAAAGGGCAGCGTTCTCTATGTTCTTCACTTTTCTAAGCATTATAACTTATGGTGAATGCTACTTATAAATGGTGAATGTTTTGTAACAACAAAATAGTCAGAAAGATTCGATTTTTTAAAACATAAAAAAGAAAAGTAGGTCGCTGGGACATCGTGAGGAACCAGGCCATATTAACTAACAAGTCTCGAAAATTTCCGTGTGCGTTTTGTTGGCAGAAATGAAGGTGCGCTAACAGTTTATTCCAATTTCCAAGATGGGAATCACTTTTTCTTCTGAAAAAAAAAAAAAAAATTAAATGTACGACTGGATCGCACGAACTTGCTCTTATGTAACAGACTAGGAATTTTAAAATCGAATGTTATTAGAGAAAACTGTTCATAAGGATCAAATTATTTTTTAAATTCTTTTAGTAGTAAGAGACAAAAACATAATGCTATCCAAATATGAATTTATGCAAGAACAAAAATTATATGTCATTGTAGTGGTTTCTTACAAAAAAGCTTTTATGTACAAACTTTTTAAAAGCTTTTTAAGAAAAAATTTTGGTACGCCAATTTAAAGTTTTTATTATTGTTCGAATAAAAATAAAATTTATAAAAAAAAAATATTGAGCCGTTTCTGAGATATCGAATTTTCAAAAAAAAAAGAAAAAATAAATTTTTTTTTTTTCAAAAATTCAAAAAATATTTATTTTAAAGTTTTGAAATGCAATGTGTTTTAGACCTTTTAGAAACTTCTCTATAAAAATGTTCATTAAGATCCATTATGTGGATAATGAGAAATTCAAAATTCGAAAAAATGGTTCTATGGTTGGTACAAGCTGTAATATCTTAATTTCATTTTTTTTTATTAAATTAAAGATCTTAAAAATCAATTGAAAGAAAAAAAATTTTATCAAAATTCTAGGCGCCGTTTTCGAGAAAAATACGATTTTTGAAAACCATTTTTTTTAATTTTTTAGCATTTGTATGGTTGGTACTTTTATTTTTAGGTAAAATAAAAATTTTTTTCCCACATCTTGTAGATTATATTGAGAAACTTTTATTTCTCAAGTTAAAAAAAAATCTAGCAAGGGGTTTTCGAAATATTGAGTTTTGAAAAAAAAAATTAAAGTTTTTTTTAAAAATCCAAAAAAGAAAATTTGAGTACACAATTCTATTCAGGTTTTTGTGGAGCCTTAGCAAAAAAAATGATCAAAATCGGCTGTACCGTTTTTGAGAAAATCAAAAACAAAAAAATGGTTCCATGGGGGGTACCTTCAATGACGATTTTTCTGAAAATTTTTTTCAACAAATACCTAGCTTTAATTCAATGAAATTTTTTTGTGTTTTTATTTTTAAAATCTGTGGAACAGTTTTTGAGAAAAAAAAATGTTTATAAAATTTCGAAAAAAAATCGTATGGCAGGTACCGTTATTTTTGGTCTTAAAAAATCAAATCAAAAAACATCCGGGGGGAAAAAATTAAAACCCATATCTACCAAGTTTGAAGAAAATCGGCCGAGCCGTTTAGCTGCAATCGAACGGACAGACAGACAGACAGACAGAATTGCGAGACCCACTTTTTTAGTCTTCGCTATCATCGTAATGTCAACTTTGATCAAAATCTCGAGTTCGATTTTTTTTCCGAATGCATAACTTGCCTTATAGTACCTATAAGTCGCAAGTAAAAATTAATTTAAATAAATTTTTTATGAATTTTTGAATATTACGACAACAACTTGAATGAACTACCACTAAGTGGGTTCTTATTTGGCTGGAGTTATAGCTTATTGGCTTCTGACGACGCTAGGTCTGGGTTCAAATCTCAGTCAAGGCAAAAAGTTTTTCGATTAAACTTGATAGTATAAAGGCTAAGCACCACTAATAAAGGAGTCTGATGATCGGCTTGGCAACCGTGAAATAGCTATAACTCCAGCCAAATAAGAACCCACTTGGTGGTAGTTCATTCAAGTTGTTGTCGTAATATTCAAAAATTCATAAATATATGAAGTTTCGCAGGTACACTGCATGTATGTCACCATACAAAAACCCCTTCAATAAATTTTTTATTTAAGAAAATTTTTTAAAATTTTTCAAGAAAAAAATATTGGATGTGAATTTTAAGATTGATTTTAGGAAATAATTTCAAGAAATAATCGTTCATATAGGTTTTGAAGATATTGATTATTTAAAAAAATTTTTTTTTTTTTCAAAAAAAAACCCAACAAATATTTTTTCGAATATTTTTTTTGACTAAAATGTAGTCCATGTTCATTATATCACACTTAATTTTTTTTATCAAAATCGTTAGAGCCGTTTTCGAGAAAAATAAGATTTTGCAATACGGGTGTATGGGGGATACCGTTAGTTTTAGAGCTAAAAAAAAATTTCAATTGCTCTTCTAGGGAATCACCGAAGACCCTTAACTACCGAGATTGAAAGGAATAGGTCCAGTGGTTTAGGCTGTAGGGAGAGGTACAGACATACAGACATACTGAAACATGTTTTTTGTGTACTAAATTTTCCTTAAAATTTTTATAAAAAAAATTGATATACAAATAGTTAGTATTTAATAAAATACATTTTAAAACGTAATTAAAAAATTTAATCGTATATCGGTTTTCAAGATATTGAATTTAAAAAAAAAATTGTTTTATTTTTTTTTTTAAATCCAAAAACTATTTTTTCGAATGCAAATTTTTTTAAATGCAAAGCAGCTTCTGCATAAAAATTTTGGTTAAAATCTGGCAATTCAGAATCAGAATCCTTCTGTCAAGTCGATTAAAAATTTAAATTTAAAAATTTTGTGAATCACTCTGAATGTACAAAAACATTTTTTTAGCTCAATTACAATGCATATTATATTATGTTAAAGGTGAATAGAAATAAAATATAATTAAGTAAACAAATTTCCCTTTTTCATCTTGAAAGGTAACTTTCACTATATAAAAGTAACGATTTTCAAGCAAAGAAACTAAAGCAGGACAAAGTCATTAAGTTAGTCCTATTTATGTTGAATGCGTAGGATTGCAAACGCATTTGAGAGGCAGACTTAAAACAAAATTCCTTGATGTGTTTTATCCTTAAAAAAAGAAGAAAAATTCCAATCCCTTTCATCATGAAATAGAATCTTAATTAAACACAAGAGAGAGTCCACTTGTGTTTTGAAAAGAAATAGGTACATACAAAACAAAAAGCAAAACTCAAATCTCAAAATTCTATTGGAAGCATGCATTTCCTCCTCACACAGGATATGAATCACATCAAAAATATAGCCTTTGAAAATTCCGCTGATTTATATCACAAGGATTTCGCCTCATAACTTCTAATTCAGTCCTTTTCTTACCTTTAAAAAAATACGAGTAGGTAGGTTTCCATAGGTACATACATTTTTATATTTTATAAACTTTTCATCTGACATCCACTTAAAATAACAATCTCAGCTCAGGTTCTTCTTCTCTTGCAAAGAGAATCCTTGCTCCTTGCTTCGTTTGAATCACCTTAAAACGCTTCCTTTTCAGATTTATCTTCATAAGAATTACTAAGTGTGAGACAGAATTTGAATTATACTGCGAAAATATCTTTTGTGCATGCGTTGGATAGAAAGACGACATGGACGCGAATATATAAGTGCAAGTTACAGGAAGGAGTGTAGTGGGTGGATGGAGAGAGACTGAAACTGAGTGCAGCAGTAAGGAGGTCCTTGAGTCGTCGTGTATTACACCATAACAGACGTCTAATGCGGAAATTGATAGTACGATATGGTTCCTCTGTGGCAAGACGAAATAGTTTATGCCACACTGACATACTATAAAAACTGCATCCCATACTCGTATTATCTATACATCTATGGGATAAGTATTCACATCCTGCGGGGACGAGGTAGTGGCTGGTGTGTAGTAGTAGTCCTGGGAATCCCTTTCATATCACTATTGTAGCCCCAAGTGAAATTCCATTGCATATTTTGCTTCAATGTGTATATTGTATCATATCCTGCTTTCACTTTGCACACAAGGCTATCAGTTTCGTTTATCCTTCTTCTTATTTTTTTTCATGTAATATCCTTTATATTTTAAATATTTTTTTTTTTTTTCAATTTTTTTTAACTAGCACATGTTTTTATTTTTGTACAGCTTTGTGCGGGTGTGGGCGAATATTTCAAATTCAAATTCAATGGAATTCAATATAAGAGAATTTTAGGACGAAATTCGCCCTTGGCTTTATAGTGGAGTAAATAAATTTTCTTTATTCTCCAAAAAAAGATACAGAAATGCACAAATTCAGTTCGAAATCTCTTTCATTGAGACGTGCATTGCACAAACACAGGATGTACGGATTGTTGTTAGAGAATGGATATGTATGTTTTGTAACTTTGCGTAGTGTTCATTATGAGTGATTAAGTCTGAAGAGTGTAAGCGATAAATTTGAAGTTCTTAAATATTTCAGTTTAATAATAGAACATAAAGACTATGAGCAGTTTGAGAAAGAAGGGATGTAAGAACAAGAAAGAAATTAAGTTCTAACCCCAAAAAAGTTTTAAGTGTTTCGAATCAACCTAACCGCCCAAGGTAAACATCAGCTCAAAGAAGCTGTTCCAAATCCAACTAACCAGTTCCCGCCTAAGGCAAAGGTCGGTAGCTAGTTGTGTATTTTGTGGAGTTAAAAATCGGTCGGTGTGTTTTTAAGCTGACTTCGCACCAGCGTTACCACTCCCGGAAAAAAGTCGAAGTAGATTCGAAGAAAAAAGTGAAGCAAAATGAGAAAAATCGAAGTATATTTCAGAATGACTTTTAACTTCTATTTAGAAAAAAACTTAACTCAAGATTTTTCGACTCTACTCTTTGGTTTAGAAATAATACCATATACAAATTTTTTTTCTTATATGTATTTTATTAAATACTTAAAATTGCCGTTCCATTTTTTTAATTTAAAAAAAAATTCAATTCAAATTCTGGAATTTTATTTATCTTATGAACATTTTTCTCTGATAACATCCATGTATTTAAACATACTCGTACAATAATTCTAAATAAATCTTAAGGTATACTTGTATATAAGAGCAAGAGCGTGCGCTCCAGTCGTGCATTTTTTTTACATAAATCTGTACAAAAAAAATTGAAGTAGTAGGTTGAAACAGAAATTTTGTAAAATGAAGTAGATTTCAGTATTTTGCTGATGGTGCGAAGCAGGAAGTAGATTTTAAAATATTTTGAAAAAAAAAAAAGAAGTAGACCTAGTTCAATTTATTGAAGTAAAGTGGTACCACTGCTTCACACCATACGGAGCTTATGCTTGAAAGTTAGTATGACAAGTCCGACAGATAAAATCATCGTGAATTAACCATGTGGCTGCTTGTTTCTTGAAAAATTTACAATGAACATCGTCAGTTTGTATGCAACACATACTTTTCGAAAGATATTATGAGAGTATTAAGCACTGGTGAAAATCATTGAATAATTTAGAAGGTGAATAACCACTGTTCGTTCCAGGTTTGAAATGTAAAAAATGTAAAATAATAATGTATATCATTTTAGCAGTTATTTTTTAAATGAATAGTTTTTTTTTTATAAGATTTTCTCAAATCTGATACAACCGATTTTGATCATGTTTTGTATGCTAAAGCTCCCCTTTTGTTTATTCAAATTTTCAATTTTTTTTATTTTTAAAAAATGTTTAATTTTTTTTGTAAATTTAATATTTCCAACACTACATGCCCGATTTTTTTTAAATTTTGGTAATTAAAAGTCTACAGTATGTTTTATCTTTTTTTTTTTTAATTTATTTAAAAATAACTGTACACACCATATAAATGTTCAAAACATTCTTTTCTTTTGATTAATTCTTACGATCTATAATTTAATAAACAAATTTTGAAATTAAGATACTACTACCTATAGAACCATTTTTTATTTTTTATTATTTTTCGAATTTTTGATATTTTAAAAACAGGTCAATATATTTTTTTTGAATTTGAATTATATTCGTACAGAGTAGTAAAAACTTGAAGTTGGCGTCGAAAATTTTTTCTTAAAAATGTTTTAAGAACTTTTGTATGTAAAACCTTATTTGTTAAGAAACCGCTGCAACGACTTATAATTTTTGTTCTTGTACAAATTCATATTAAATAAAAATCACATGGCATTCTTGGCTTTTATCTCTCATTACTAAAAGAGTTTGAAAAGATGAATCTTATGTTTATGAATAGTATTTTTTAATAACATTCATTTTAAATTCGTGTATTTTATTTATTATTGCGCAAATAAAAATTAAAATAAAAAAATCATTGACCCATTTTTGAGATATAGAAATATAGAAAAAATATTTGATTTTTTTTTAATCCAAAAATATTCTTTTTTAAGTTTTGAAATTCAAATTTTTTTAGACTTTTAAAAAGTTGCATTATACAAAATTTAATTTAAATCCCTTATGCCAATGTGGAATTTAAAAATAAAAAAAAAATCGTTCTGAAACTGAAATATTGTTTTCAAAATTCTAGGAGCCACTTTGAGAAAAAAAGCGATTTTCGAAAATTAAGTTGTATCATTTGCATCGTAGGTAGGTGGGTTAGTTTCTAGGGAGTATTAAAAAACTCTTAATTGTCAAGTTACAAAAGCATGAAGCTCGTGGTTTTCGATGTTTTTTCTTCAAAATTTAAATACCCAGATCCGTTTTTTAGGAGCTTGCACCCTCTTAAGGAAATCAAAAACAAAAAAAAACATTTTTCGGATTTTTTTTAACCATCAGCTAGCTTTTAATAAATGATTTATTTTTAAATCAAGCTACATATCTGTGTTTTTGAAAAATCAAAGAAAATATACATTGAAATTTCGGAAAGAATTGCATGACAGGTATACCGTTATTCGTGGTCTTAAGAAAAAAAGTGTCAAGAGAAAAATTGAGAAATATCATTTTGACCAAGTTTAAGGAACTTTATAGGCTGACGAACCGATAGAATTTTGTTAGTCACTTCTATAATAATTATTATATATTATTATAATGCAATTATTGCAATGTCAAGTTTCTTCAAAATCTCGAGTTCTATTTTTTACGAATGTATAACTTGGCATATAGTAGATACCATTATAGAGAATAATTTTTGCAGGCTCTAGGTCAATAAAACAAGATGTTACTGGTTAAGCGACGCGACGTTTCGAGCATGAATACGCTCTTCTTCAGGCAATAAAATTTAAAATTAACAACATTAAGACATTTATAAAATACATTTTACACTTGAAAGAATTTTATGAATATTTTTATACAAAATAGCAAAACATTCCAAAAAAACAAAACTACCCAATTTCACACAAAAAGAACAACGATCCAGCTGCAACTGAATAGCAAATGTGCGCGCACATCCCCGATCGAGACATCTACACCAAAAATCAAAAACTTTTGATTTTACTCACACGGTGTCTGACACCGAAAATCGGTGAGCGCACCAGCCCACAGACGGCACACATTTCCGTACACCGACGCCGGTGGTGTGCACACAAGTGTCGTGTGTATTCGCCGCTTAAGTCTAAACAAAATGATTCTTTTATTAAAAAATAACGGTACTGTGGCAACACTTTCAAAAGAAAGAATAAAGAATAACAAATGAATGTTCAGAAAGAAGATAATATAATGAAAGAAAGATATAATGACTCATGATTGTATTTAATAGAAAGAGACTACCGGTTGGGTAGAAGATTATACTGTGAGAATAAAGATATGATCTGATGCTGATCAGTTGTTGTGGATCTGTTAAAGAGGAAAGACCTTTTATTTGCTTAACCGAATATTGTTTTAGTTTTGTATTAAGCAAAGTATGGTTGCTTACAGTACCTTCCACCTCGAAGACGATTCTAAGAATTCTAATATATTTTTTAAGATCTTTTGAGGTAAGCCTTAAACGGAGTTCTAATTGAATTACAGCAGACAAAAAAATGTATCTCATTGAAAGGCTTACTTACTACACTTTCTTTTTCGGCTCCCAATACATGAAGCCTCTCTGACTAAAACACAGCAGCTTTCAATCCGTGCTATCACAAATCTAGATCAAGTGCAATCAGCGATAGCTTATACTTTAAACTGGAGGTTCGGTATTAGTTGTTGTCTCGAACCTGCGGACTGGAATTCGAAGACTCTTGGCTGGATTATTGTTGTCTATTCGCCCAATGTTGGCAAGCCAATGTAATCGATGTGTTTTGACTTTCCGGACTACAATGACAACTTTGTACAGCTCCATTTGACATCCTCACACACAGGACCAATTATCCGTTAAAGAATTTTGTCTTTAAAAAAGCCCAGTATTAGCTCTCCTTTTCTGCTTATAGTCCAACACTTGCTACCGTTAACATGGTCAGCTAGTATAATCTTTTTTTAGAGCGTGCAGCGTGCACTTCGTGCTAAGATTGAAGTATTTTGAAACGAATTCTTAAGCCAAGCCCAAGTAATAGCGGTTTTCTGGGGTAATTTTTCGACGGATCTACCCTAAGTGTCGTTAGTGGAGTTATTATTGGCTCCGAGGTAGATGAACTCCTTAACTAATTCAAAGTTGTTTATATCAATAGTGACATTTTTTCTTAGTCCGTGGACAGATGTTTGTTATTTTGTTGACAGCATATACTTGGTCTTGTCCTCATTTACTTCAAGACCAACAAGTCTCGCCTTGAAGGATTTCATTCAGAAAGTTATTAATACTTTCTCCACAAATAAATGTTTTTGGTTTGTATTTTCTACTTTGTCGTGATAAATCTGGTGGCTCAAGACAGATTAATCACCGTCTCTCTGAAAATTACAGTTTTAGAGCGAAAACTTATTTTAGCAGTTCCTATAAATTTAAAGAAAAAATTTTGTTGTATGGATGAAATTTCTATTCTAGGGAATAACATAAATAACACTGTGTATCAATTTTGAAGGATTCCCTTTCAAAGCCAACGAAAGTTATTTTCAAACCAAAATGTTTCCAGACAACTCAACTTTCCAGCTTTTAATTTTATTTATTTAATCCATTGTTCTTGGAAAATTGTATTTATATTCAAAATCTTGTCGGAACCAAGAATGTTTATTAAGCTGAGGCCGCAATTTATCACCGCTTCAACCAACATCAGCATTTTGAATAATATTTTCGACAACAACACCAAAAAAACTCTCTGCAGGTAACTATAGTTTTCTGTTTACAGAAGGTTTTGGTATTTTCTTGAGATTCTTAGTTTTGTAACTTCTGTTACTTCCAGCCAGCCGTTTTCCACAAATAAAAACTTAACCATACCTTACTGACTCTGTGAAAACATTAAGCGTATTTCGAAATGAAAAGACTATCTGAATAATATACTCTCTCTGGCACTCTCCTTGGAACTGGGTTATCTCGATATGAATTATCCTTCGTGTACCTTATTACCATTATAATACGTCAGGCTTTAGTTATTATGGCACATAATTCCCTAAAAGGGCTCGTTAACGGAGAGTGAGTATGGTGAGGGCATTTCAGGTCGATGCACCATTTTATGTCCAATAATATATACAGAGATGGACAAAATTATTCACACAGCGCCATATGCCATACTAAAATAACTAGTAAATGAAAACTAAATAACATATTATTTTTTTATCGTCTTTTAATTATTTATTATTGCCCTATCTATTAATTACTAACCAGAGTTTTTTACTTTATTGAACAATTCAAGGAAAATTAAATAATATATGAATACGTCTTCTATTTAGCCTAGACAAAATTATTCACACAGCTGCATTTTTAATGCTTACATATGTACGTACATTACTACGCTAAGTTTTTTTTTTGTATGATAGCAACAAATGATCTGGAAATTGGAAGAATACCGTTTTAGATTACAAGTTTGTTGATTTCTGAAAGTAAAACATAGACATGCGTCATTAAGTATTCACAATGGGCCGGAAACAGAAGGAAACAACTGAAGCTGAACGAAAAATTATTTTGGAGTTGCGGAAACAAGATAAATCCTACTCAGAAATTGGTAAGATCCTCAAAAGAAGCAGATTCACGATCTGCAGTATCATAAAGCGTTTTGAGAACTCTTCGAACCTTGCAAGCCGACCTCATACTGGACGTCCACGAAAATTGACCGCAAGAGAAGAAAGCCTTTTGGTAAGAAAAATAAAAAAAAATCCCAAAATAACATCATCTCAGGTGGCAGCGGAAATAGGGGAAGAGCTAGGTAAGGATATTCATCCGAAAACCGTGCGTAGGACGCTGCATCGTGCCGGTTACAAGTCCAGAGTGGCTAGGAAAAAACCCCTTATAAGAAAAGCAAATAAAAAGAAGAGGTTAGAATTTGCAAAATGCTACAAAGACAAGACCGCGGATTTCTGGAGCAATGTAGTTTTCTCCGATGAAAGTAAGTTTAACATATTTCAATCAGATGGGAGAATAAGAGTATGGAGAAAACCAAACAGCGAACTTGAAAAAAATAATATTGTCAGCACGGTCAAACATGGTGGTGGGGGGGTTATGGTATGGGGCTGTATGGCTGCAAATGGGGTAGGCAACTTGGTATTTATTGATGGTACTATGAATAAATACGACTACCTCAATATTTTGAAAGACAACCTTCACCAAAGTGCGCGGAAACTCGGTCTTGGGAATAATTTTTATTTCCAACAGGATAATGATCCTAAACACACGGCTCATATAGTGCGTATGTGGATTATTCATCATGTCCCTCATATTCTTCCCACTCCCCCCCAATCACCAGATTTAAATCCGATAGAACACTTGTGGGATGAACTAGGTAGACGGATGGAAAAACATACCATTTCCGGAAAGGCACAATTGAAGCAACTTTTACTCCAAGAATGGGAAGCGATTGGGGCGGAAACGACTAAAAACCTTGTACATTCAATGCCAAAAAGGTTAAACGAGGTTTTGAAAAGAAATGGCTGGGCCACAAAGTATTAAAAAGTTATTAACTGTTTATTATGTAAACATTTTGCCGACTGTGCGAATAATTTTGTCCCTTTAATTATTTTAGTTGAATTGTTTATTTTAAGTTTTTGTCTTTAGCATAATTGCATTTTATTTTTTTGTTTTATATTTAAAGAACTATTTAATAAGTTAACTCAGTTTTGTAAATATTTTTTAAGTTAATACGTTATTGAAATAAATTTTGAAGTTTAATCATATAAATCTTTGCTGTGTGAATAATTTTGTCCATCTCTGTATGTATGCATAAATACGTAAATCTGAGCCTGCATCTGTATGTTATTTCTTTTCATACATATAGTTTACTTGTAGAAGTTGGTATAAGGGTCAGGCGCGGATTGGAAGTTTTTTCTAAGAATGAAGGGGTCAATTTGTCCTCTGTACCGATCGTTGGTTTATTGATTAAGCTGTTTTTGAAGATGTTTTTTTCTTTTTATAAAATTAAAGATGACTTGTAGAGTCTTTGACAAGCTTGCCGAATTGAATTTAGTATGGAAAAAATGCTAAGTTCTGGTAACAATTTTTTCCAAGTACGAACCCGGGCAATGTTTAGCTAGGTCGATCGGAAAACTCCTAACAAAGGTCTACTAGTTTGTTTATAGATCACAATAACTTATTACAAAAAAAAAAAGTTCAAACCCCCCCATAGTCCTTCAAGAACAAGAACTTCTTTAATACGAAATTTGCGCTGTAACAAAGAGGAGCTGTGGAGAATGTAAGATTGCAGTTTCAACTTAAACCGAACATGGAGTAAGTTACATCATAGGCCGGGGTAAGTTGTAACAAGAACTATAAAACAAATTCCAGTAGCTAAACCTTTCTCTTAAATATTGGGTTCTGGAACGAGTTCATTCTTCATTGCTTGGAATTGGGTTACTCGCTCTTCATGATCCCCATTTGAATACACGTAGGGGATTTTCCAATAAGGATATCTAAACTTTGGCATGTGATTACGGCGGAAATATGGTTGGGGCAATATCTGTCAAATTGGCTTTTATTTGTTAAAACTTTTTTGCCAAATCAACTAGAAGCGTTATAGCGGTCAACAACATGTGAAACTGATTAATTTATTTTATGAAAGTGGGGATTTTTTAGCAACATTTTGCACTCCTCACCCATTTTTCAGTCACCATAATCGTAACGTAGAGGACAAATTCGATTTGTCACCGCTGCCATGGGAGTGTGTAAGAGAATCCCAGGCAGGCAATTCCACACCGCAGCTGGGCGAATTTCGCGTCATGACTTGGACGCGGAAGTTGACACCAATTTTGGTAAAAAAAAAAACGTATTTAGTGACGAGGCCCATTTCTGGATGAAAGGATTTGTCAACAAATGAAAATTGTCAAATTTGGGACGCTCACAATCCACACGAGATCCATCAAATGGCAATGCATCCAGAGAAAGTCACTGTTTGATTTGAATTTTGGGCTGATGGCATCATCCGTCCAAACATCTTTGAGAACGACGACGTTGGCCATGTCATCAGCGTCAACGGCGAGCGCCACCGGTCGATGATAGCCAATTTATTTTGCCCCGAATTAGATGGTATGGCTATATAGAACATGTGCTTTTAACAGGACGGTGCTTACGTGGCTTAACAGCTAGTGCCACAATTGAGCTTTTGCAGCAGCGAGCTCCGAACATGGTTATCCCACACGAAGGCATTGTGAATTGGCCACCGAGATCGAGAGACTAGAAAGACTTCTGGAGGGTTTTCAGGTTTTCTTAAGTCACAGGTCTATTCCAAACAAAACAAAAACCACCACTACGCTGTCAAACAATGTCATTGGTCAAATTTAGCCACATTTTTCAGTTCGATGCGTTCAATTACCACGTCAAACGTTGAATTTCTTCTTCTGGTTGGATCGGAACTTCTGTTCGTCCGACAGTTTAGTTCTGAATTTTACCGCAAATTGGAAATGTTCGGAGTCGAAGTTGGCCCCTCGAAATGTAAGAACCTTTTGGATGTCGGATTTGTGCTTTGTGTCGCTTAATGGTTGTTACAACATATCAACGCATTACGAGCTCCTGCAAATTCTCTAGTCGAATTGTAAGACGTTATTTGTTGACGTTTTGTGATGGAGGCGTGCTTACCAACTAATAACCCTAAAAAACTCATTTGAATCTTTAAAGTATATCCGTATCCGCGCCTGCAGAAAGAGAGAGTAAAATACATCTTATTGTTCTTTGCCAGTGAGTCTGTTTGTGTGTGTATGATCGTAGTTGCTCACCGCACCAACCTCCCATTATACTCGTTGTTCTGTTATGAGTTCACCTAACGAACTGTTTATTTGATCTCTCACCCTTTATTGTGGCTCCCGGTCCAGATGACCCAAAAGACTCTCTCCAACCCAAGCTCCACAGCTAAGCCAAATCTGTCTTGCCTTGATATCCAACAACAGGACTCGAGATCCGACTATGAGGATACATACATACATATACATATACAGCAAGGATAATAAAATTAATGTGACCTCTTAGACGTAACAGCCTCCAACATCATCATCGTTCTGGCTCCTTGCCTGATGCCTTGTGTTAGCCCCATGTCATTGTGCAGAATAAAAAGGAAGCCCCATCAGATGCCCCTGCCACACCGTCAGAGCAGCACTGTGCATAGCAAAAAGGTAAGCAACGCCTAATTGCAAACTCTTGGGCGCTCATTTGAATATCCAATGCCGTATTTCAGAAACAATATTCAACTATAAATGGGGCGTACCATGGGGCTCTTGGGCGAAGAGTGGATCTAGGTGGTGGTATATCCTGTTCCTGTCTCTTAGAACACTCAGTTTTATATGTTGTATTCCTTTCATTCAGTGGCCGACGACAAACGAGACGACGGACGAAGTTCATGTACGAGTGAATATGTGTTTCCTGGCACAGCCAATTCATCTGAAGGTCCTTTATTCCTTATCGGAATAATTTTTTCTGCTTTATTTTTGTTGCGGGTGTTTGAGAAAAGGAGCACGGGTGGGTAAGGTACATTTTGAAATATGCGACAATAAATTCAAAGCCAAGTGTGGTCTTGAATTCGGAACAGAGTTTTGCATAAGAAAGATGACAAAAGGACATACTGAGAGCTGTCGTCGTACGTCATTGCGCTGTCTTCTGCGTTGTGGTCCTTGTGTCTGTCTGTCTGCTTGTCTCCCTATCTCCATTAAAAGTGGTTTAGAGTAGAAGACATAGCAGCAAACAGTCCGTCTCCATTGTTGTCCTCTTCTTCATAATGGACTGTGTATAGGAGTTAGCCACTGTCAGTGTCCTGTTCACAGGACTTAACCTTTCATAAAATATTTTTTGCGATTGTTGTCTGTCTGACGTTTGCTTACACATTTGTTGAAGATAATAATATTTTATTTGTTTGGCTATTTGTTTGGACTCAACACATTTTCAAGAAGTGACACTCTGACGGGAAGGAACTCCAAAGCTAGAGATCGTAGGTATTAAATGATGAAGAACAATATGTACATATTATTTTAGGCTATCCTCAAACATACATACATATGTACATATGTGTTTGCATTAATATTCTATCTTTTTCTAATAAAAAGAAGCAAATATTTTTCCCATGAATTTATGTTTTTATCTTTTGCAGCTTTATAGCTTAAGTAATAAAAAAATTAAAATTATTTTCAATGCTCCCCGGGGAATCGTTTACCCTGTTCGTCATTATCATATTTTTGTAATCTGTTTGCAAAATTATCGGTGTTTGTGGAGGAATATAATGTAAATCTATATAATAAAACTGTTTGATTTGAATTTTATGGTTTCCTCTTACCGAAGGTACCTACCAACCTCTACCTGAGGTATAGATAGAAGTTCATATACAGTTGATATGGAAGGACCATAACTTAAAGTAATAGCTTCATTTAATTCGTTGAGATACTTTTATGCTATTAAGTTGATAGCTGTTGGAATAATTCTGCTAAGTCTTTAAAAAGAAACAAACATCTTGTTAATCGGTTAAATGAGAGGCAAGGTTCCTTAAAAAAGGAACATATGATTGTGTTTTTTGAGAAGGTTTTATACTTGCAGTGAGGTTTCGATTAACTGCCGGTCTCAAATACATCAATAGGGCGCTATACGGTAATAATCACTAGGTAACTTTATCTTGAAGCTTGTCAAATCCGCGTAATTAGGGAAACTAGCGAGGAGAAAGTTAATTTTTAGTGGAGTAACTTCAGTGAGTAAGAAGCAGGAGTGTCAGAAAGCTCAGACATTATCCGATTTCGGTTGAAAAAAGAATAATTTAGTACTTAATTTAGTGCTTGAAATAGTTTATCTGTCGTTGCCAACTTGTCTAAAAAAATTACCAATTTTCAAAGTTCCCCAACCGCATCAAGACATACATCGAATGAAAGGTCTATTCAAGCCCTATATACACATCCAAACGAAAAGCTTCTGAGTGGTCTGGTTATCGAGATATGCCGGTCCAAAGTGATTTTATGGATTTTCGAGCCCCAACTGCCTAATAATTTCTTTGGTTGGCGTTATTTCCAAAACCAAGGCCTGTAAAAGGCTCCGGTTTCCAAAATCTCAAATTAAATTTTCCACAGCTACCCACAGGTGAAAACCAGAAGCTTCTGCGAGGCCTGGTTCTCGAAATATTTCTAATCAAAGTGATTTTACTGAATTTTTGAGAATTTTGAAAAAATCGTGGACTAACCACTTATCTAAAAAAATCACCAAATTGAATGAAAGGTCTATTCAATCCCTATATACACATCCAAACGAAAAGCTTCTGAGTGGTCTGGTTATCGAGATATGCCGGTCCAAAGTGATTTTATGAATTTTCGAGACCAAACTGCCTAATAATTTCTTTGGTTGGCGTTATTTCCAAAACCAAGGCCTATAAAAGGTCCCGGTTTCCAAAATCTCTTATTAAATTTTCCACAGCTACCCACAGGTGAAAACCAGAAGCTTCTGCGAGGTCTGGTTCTCGAAATATTTCTAACCAAAGTGATTTTACTGAATTTTTGAGAATTTTGAAAAAATCATGGACTAACCACTTGTCTAAAAAACTCACCAAATTTTCAAAGTTCCCCAACAGCATCGAGACATACATCGAATGAAAGGTCTATTCAAGTCCTTTACACACATCCAAACGAAAAGCTTCTGAGTGATCTGGTTGTCGAGATATGCCGGTCCAAAGTGATTTTATGTATTTTCGAGCCCCAACTGTCTAATAATCTCTTTGGTTGGCGCTATTTCCAAGGCCAAGGCCTGTAAGAGGCTCCGGTTTTCAAAATTCCTAATTAAATTTTCCATAGCTACCCACAGGTGAAAACCAGAAGCTTCTGCGAGGTCTGGTTCTCGAAATATTTCTAACCAAAGTGATTTTACTGAATTTTTGAGAATTTTGAAAAAATCATGGACTAACCACTTGTCTAAAAAACTCACCAAATTTTCAAAGTTCCCCAACAGCATCGAGACATACATCGAATGAAAGGTCTATTCAAGTCCTTTATACACATCCAAACGAAGAGGTTCTGAGTGGTCTGTTTATCGAGATATGCCGGTCCAAAGTGATTTTATGGACTTTCGAGCCCCAACTACCTAATAATGTTTTTGGTTGGCGCTATTTCCAAAACCGAGCCTTGTAAGAGGCTCCGGTTTCCAACATTCCTAGTTAAATTTTCCATAGCTATCCACAGGTGAAAACCAGAAGCTTCTGCGAGGCCTCCTTCTCGAAATATTTCTAATCAAAGTGATTTTACTGAATTTTTGAGAATTTTGAAAAAATCATGGACTAACCACTTGTCTAAAAAACTCACCAAATTTTCAAAGTTTTCCAACAGCATCGAGACATACATCGAATGAAAGGTCTATTCAAGTCCTTTATACACATCTAAACGAAAAGCTTCTGCGAGGTCTGGTTCTCGAAATATTTCTAACCAAAGTCAGATGTCAGCGGCACTCAAGGCACATAACTCATATACCATCAGCTATAAATTGGTTTGAGAGTGCATAAAGAGGTTAAATGAACTTGGAAAAAAGAGCAGGGTCACACTTCACTGCGTACTTTGTCAGGAGTGTGTTCATGGAATCGAAGAGACAGACGCCTTTGCAAAAATAGGCGCATCAATACCTTAAAGGAAAAAGTTCAGTCTTCTTAGAAGCTTTAAAGGGGGTCTTTACCCAAGAACTCACATTATGGGGATCAAACAGAGTTTATATGGAGTGTCTCTTCGATGCATGTAGCTAGGTGGTTTGAACGAGATATCAATTTGGCTAACTTAATTTAGTGTTGACAAACTTAAACTTGTGGGTGCGATCTGCTAGTGGAAGTACGAGTATTCTCCAGCTAATAATTACAAATTCCTCTAACCCACAGCACAACCCAGTTATATCAAAATGGTTCACCCCAGTGCAAATTGGGTCACCGAATTCGTTCCAGTTTGCTCCTGGCTACGATTTTTATTCCTTTAAGAGGTGAATATAGAAATGCACCGACATTTATATCGTTAGTTGTACATAAGTAAAAAAAACTAAACGCCGCCTTATATTATTTTAAAATTATTGCTCTTAATAATCCTTAGGACACCGTCTGAATTTCAAAAACCTTTGATATTTGTCCGCAGCGACCAGCGATTTAAAACCCAAACAAAGTTATCCAATTCATTCGTGTGATGGAACTTAATGAAATATTCCAAATTCATTTCTCTTTCCTTCCTCCGTGACGACCACGACGACAACGACAACGGACATCAGTGTTTTAGGAGGAAAGGATATACGGGGAGCTTAACAAACCATAATGCAATCCAAATGCAATTAGTTTAGTTCTGCACTTTTTGAATACTAAACAGCAGCAGTGCCTAAAACGGTTTGGAGCTTTCTTTCCGCCCAGATCCTTGCAACCATGTGTGATGTGGCATTCGGATATAGTAGCTAAAAAAAAAAACAGTCTCATGTGGTCTCACCGAAGAAGGGACACCCTACAGCAAGCGGTCAGAATATTAGATATATTTTCAAATCACATTTTGCAATTCTGGCGTATAATTTTGTTTTTGTTGTCTCTTGTCTGTTCTTTTGTTCTGGAAGAGTTTTGTGACTTTTCAAACGTGCGTAAACCTTGTCCGTATCTATATAGAACTTAGCTATTGTGGGCCGTAGTTTTAAACGACTGCGATTAGAATCGCTCCCGAGCACCGCGATGCTATCTTCGTCCTGTGGATATTAACCCCAATGCAGTTGGTCTATTGACAGAAAATTATTATATTCTGCCGGCTGCTGGCATGTCAAAAGGTTTCCTAAATGCTCCTGCTAAACTCTCGCTCCTTCGTCTACATACCTATAGGATATTGCCCGCCACCACCCACCTTGTTTATTTTGTTCCTGGTTCTATTGTTTCGCTTACGATTTCATGTAAAGATAATTGGGAAAACTGCAAGCGAATGTAATTAAACTAATTGGGGCTGTCAGTTTGGCGGCAATGTAAAGGTACGTGCTGTGCCGAGATTTGACAGTTCCCCGGGCGGGAAATTAAGCTCTTTTGTTTTTTTTTGTTTTGTTTTTATTTTCCACATGCTTTATCAAATTGTGTACTTAGGGACATAATTTATATATTTACGTGGATATATGTATTTGTTCATGTAATTTTAACAACACGAATAGTTTTTATTTTCAGGAGAGGCAATTAAGGGGTGATTATAAGAAACTTATTTTTGTCTCGTGCTTTATTATTTCTAGGCGGAGACATGGTGAATATTTTCCAACGGGAGGTTTGTCTTGAACTTTTTTTTCGACAAGACTAATTAGGAAAATAAATGATGCAATTTACCTAGGACGGATCGAAATATTATTTTTCTTGTATAATGGCGTCTAAGTAAAAACGTATCATTTGAAACATATTGAAGATACACGGGCCTGTTTATTTTAGATAATTTTAATTACACTTATGACGGACAATTTTTCGAGCATGCTTTTTATTTTATAATTCACACGCGCTCAATTGAAAGATCCTTATAATGTTAAACACAGCAAAAGCGATGGGGAAATTAGGGGAGGCTTTCTATCCTCTACGATCCCGAGAATGTTGCTTCCAATCTAGACTAGGCGTTCTGGCAGCCGTGATGGCTCGGATGTTCGGTCTTCATTGCCATCTCGAACCTTCGGGCTGAGATTTAATGGCTCTCTTTAACTAAAACTTTGTTGTTCATTCAGTCGATGTGACCGAGGCAATGTCGTCGAAGTTTCATTTTATGATCTACATCCACATCTTGGCGCGATTCGTAGAATTCGCCGAAATATTTTATTCTCACCTGGTAAGCCTTGTTTGGGCTTGTGTCGTGCCATATATGGAAATTTTGATTGTTCACACGGCCTATCATTCAACATTGCGCTCCGTCATCGCTAAAGTTGATTTTTCGATAAAAATTGGGGTTTCTTCCAAACGCACCGAAGCCCAGTCAACGTACAAACGGCGTTGTATAGTATATGGTCATCAACTTTGAGTCCCTAGGTCAATTGTATCTCTCACAGGTGTAGGCACAAGAGGCACCGATGCTAAATTCAGCAAGTTGAAGTCTGGGAAAAACGAGTTCTTGTGCTCGGCGAAAAATCGATTGCCTCGGCTTCTCCTGTACATTAACAAAGACCATGGCGATCTTCTCGGCCGATTTTGCGTTTCTTTTACTTATGAATTTTGGCTCAAATTTGACCACTAAAAGTTGAAGAGTGGAGCCACCATGTCTAGCGTAAAATGGGCGCACCGCACGCAACTAACGAACACTCATTTTAATAATTAAGTTTTATCATTTGGACGTGGTGTTTAATCATCATCAATCATTCTGATTTGGCATCAGTAAGTGAATAATAAACAATAGATTTGACAGATGTCAACAAAACAACATGGCCGCCAAAATCTTCCCGCGTCAGTTCAAAAACTCATTAAGTAACGGGTGATTTTTTAAGAGCTTGAGAACTTTTTAAAAAAAAAAAACGCATAAAATTTACAAAATCTCATCGATTCTTTATTTGAAACGTTAGATTGGTCCATGACATTTACTTTTTGAAGATAATTTCATTTAAATGTTGACCGCGGCTGCGTCTTAGGTGGTCCATTCGGAAAGTCCAATTTTGGGTAACTTTTTCGAGCATTTCGGCCGGAATAGCCCGAATTTCTTCGGAAATGTTGTCTTCCAAAGCTGGAATAGTTGCTGGCTTATTTGTGTAGACTTTAGACTTGACGTAGCCCCACAAAAAATAGTCTAAAGGCGTCAAATCGCATGATCTTGGTGGCCAACTTACCGGTCCATTCCTTGAGATGAATTGTTCTCCGAAGTTTTCCCTCAAAATGGCCATAGAATCGCGAGCTGTGTGGCATGTAGCGCCATCTTGTTGAAACCACATGTCAACCAAGTTCAGTTCTTCCATTTTTGGCAACAAAAAGTTTGTTAGCATTGAACGATAGCGATCGCCATTCACCGTAACGTTGCGTCCAACAGCATCTTTGAAAAAATACGTTCCAATGATTCCACCAGCGTACAAACCACACCAAACAGTGCATTTTTCGGGATACATGGGCAGTTCTTGAACGGCTTCTGGTTGCTCTTCACTCCAAATGCGGCAATTTTGCTTATTTACGTAGCCATTCAACCAGAAATGAGCCTCATCGCTGAACAAAATTTGTCGATAAAAAAGCGGATTTTCTGCCAACTTTTCTAGGGCCCATTCACTGAAAATTCGACGTTGTGGCAGATCGTTCGGCTTCAGTTCTTGCACGAGCTGTATTTTATACGGTTTTACACCAAGATCTTTGCGTAAAATCTTCCATGTGGTCGAATAACACAAACCCAATTGCTGCGAACGGCGACGAATCGACATTTCACGGTCTTCAGCAACACTCTCAGAAACAGACGCAATATTCTCTTCTGTACGCACTGTACGCATTCGTGTGGTTGGTTTAATGTCCAATAAAGTAAACTGAGTGCGAAACTTGGTCACAATCGCATTAATTGTTTGCTCACTTGGTCGATTATGTAGACCATAAATCGGACGTAAAGCGCGAAACACATTTCGAACCGAACACTGATTTTGGTAATAAAATTCAATGATTTGCAAGCGTTGCTCGTTAGTAAGTCTATTCATGATGAAATGTCAAAGCATACTGAGCATCTTTCTCTTTGACACCATGTCTGAAATCCCGCGTGATCTGTCAAATACTAATGCATGAAAATCCTAACCTCAAAAAAATCACCCGTTATAATAAAATAACATAATAAATTAGTTGGATGGTTTTATTATTCAAAGACAAATCTCTGTTGTTGTATTTGTTTTGCTTCGGAGTTTTGTAAAACTAACGGGAATCTAACTAACTAACTTACCTCCTAATAAATGTACATATATGTCAATTTTCATAAGTAAAATAAATCAATTTGATTTAATTTGTCAAAATTCTGATCTTGGCATTCCATGGGGAATAAAATCAGTCTATTTTTTTTTATTTATAATCGATTTTAAAAATCTTTAAGGTACTAGTACGGTCTAGAAGCCAAAAAAACGCACGATTTTTGTGAATTTTTTTCTCGGAAACCTTATTAGGTAATTACATAATTTTTTTTAAAATAATGAATACATGCGTCAAGAGTACAAAAAAATGATTTTTTTTTTAATTTTCAAATTTTGGCCGAATTATAGAGAGCGCAATTATTGTCGACTCATCAAAAAATACATGGTCCCATGGCGGACAGTTAATCTCAGAATTGGCTGGACTGAAACAAAAAAAAACAAATTGAGTTATTTAAAGGAAGGTTTCTTACGAGACAATTTACCACAATTTGTTTAAAAAGTCAAAAAAAAAAACGAGGTTTGAAAAAAAAAATTTTGTTTGTAATTTTTTTTGGCCATTTTTGGGTCGCCATTTTTTTTGTTCATACTTTTTTGGTCAAATTGTGGTAAATTGTTCTAGAAAACATAAAACCAATCAAGTTGCAACAAGTTTTTTGAAAATCGGTCAGTAGATCCGGAGATTAACTGTCCGCCATGGGACCATGTTTTTTTTGATGAGTCGACGTTTGCGCCCTCTATAATTCAGCTAAAATTCGAAAATTAAAAAACATTATTTTTTTTGTGCTCTTGACGCATGTATTCATTATTTAAAAAAAAATTATGTTATTACCTAATAAGGTTTCCGAGAAAAAAATTCCCAAAAATCGTGCGTTTTTTTGGCATTCTAGACCGTACTAGTACCTTAATAATTCCTAAACATTTTTCGAAGCTCGGTCAAAAATTTCTTCAGAACGACGCACAGTGGGCCCGCTTCTACGGAGGAGTCGGAATAAACTCCATTAATGAAATGAAGAAGATGGATATATAATTCTGCATTCTCGTTAGTATACACTCCCACGCATGATTTGAAAAAACAGTTATATTTTGTAATTGCTTTGTAACTCCGTACGGTCTAATTCAAAGTAAGATGTCAGTTTTTTTCCATAGGTGATAATTAAGTAGTTTACAAGTTTACCCACATAACATGGGTTAATTTTTGCGAAAGAAATAATGGTCTTTTCGATTGGCAATCCAGATTTCTAGAAATTTTCGGAATTCGTGTAAATCCTTCTGAAAGTGTTCTATTGGTATTCATAATAACAGATCCTCTCCTGAAGGAAAGAAATAATGCTTCTGAATCTAAAATTTGAAAATCGAAACCAGAATTACTCACAGACTTGTACACAAAGTTTTAAACTACTAATAAAAAACATTGAATACTAAAATATGGTTTTTCTGTTCACATTTATGTAATTTCTATATATAAAAGTAGTTTTCAATACAGCCAGCTCGTTTCCTGAGTTAATTGCAGCTATTGAAGTGTTTGGCCTCACTGTGCGACGTTGGTCAGGCCATCACCGTCAACGTCGAGCGCTTTCTTTTGGCCCGAATTGGATAGTATGGATGCCGACGAGATGTATTTCCAACAACACAGTGCACTACACAGCCGGTGCCATAATGGACAATGGGTTTTCGAACATGATTATCTCACCGAGATCGTGCGATTTGACCCATTTGTGCGCCCGAGACGCGCCTGTTTTAATCTTTAAAAAACTGTTGCCAAAGGCGTTTACTTGGCGACTAAACATACCCCAAGCGGATCACCGTCTGTTTGTGTGAGAGGTACAGAGAAACTAAAGAGAGAAAGTTAAAATCCTTGTAACCCGCATAGCCGGCCAGACAGTACCTATTAATCAATAATTTGTTTGCTTGGCTTAATTTGCTTTTATACAAAAGATCTCCTATTGGAGGCATTTTTCATTTTTTTAGAGATTAAAATTATGGGGCCAATTTTTAAAATGAAATTCCGACCCAAAATGGGAAAAGGAAAAAGTCCCCAAATATATGAAAAATCCCAAAATTCAACAATTTTTTGCTTGCTTTTAAATTGTTTTTGTTTTCTAAACAAATTTGGTTGTCATTTTGATTTTTTGCTCTGGGAACATTTTTCATTGGGACCGTGTTTCCTGTAGCCAAACATGAGAATATTATGAACTATAATTTTACAAAACGGGAACCCTTAAGTATTAAGTGTGAGTCTTAATAAGTCAATTTCACAAACAGAGATTCGAATGGAAATATTAAGATTTGAGTATCTTTTGGGTGAAACTGAGGAAACAAGAAGTAGACATCCGAAAATTTAAAGTTCCTTTCAACCGAACTTATGGCAAAATCATATATTCAATGAAAATCCATTTCTATTCCTGTAAGCAACCTGTCTACTTGAAAAAAATACATCAAGAGTAAAACAACTCATTGCCAGCAATTCCTGTGAAATTTCCAATTGACACTTAAACAATACATGCCCCTTCCACAGCACTTGCTCCAATTCAAAACATGACAAACCCTTTTGCTGACCATTTGGGCTGCTTTTGTATACATATTTTCCATTTTCCGTCCACAAAAACCAAGCAGAACCCATATTCTGGGAATGGGGGAATGTCGTCGTTGTGTGCGCTTTAATGTCGTCTCATAAAATATTTTGGCAGCATTGTGGTTTTTGACGAATGGGTTCTTGCCCCCAATTCAACAGACCAATTGCATTGTATTCACCTTCATATTGAATACCAGAAGCCCAGTGTCGTCCACTAGAGACGTGGAACACTTTGGATACGTTTCGCAAACACAGGCCACATTCTATGGAATAAAAAAAGGGGGCGGTTTTCTCATGAAAAATTTATTTAAAATGCAAAGCGGGTGCGATTCGGCCACAATAAAATATTCTGAAATACGCGTTATCACTCGAAAACAGGCACATGGCACAACCATTCGTGCATAATACGAGTATAGTGTAGGTATGTTAACTCAATAAAAATGATAGCATGTCATCCTCTGTCAAAAAGACCGAGTCAAACTGTGGAAAAACGAACGAATTTATTTTTGAATTAAGGCAGAGGGAAATAGGCTTTTGTCGGAAATTTCAAATAACCACCTTTCGTATAATGCCGTTTCATGTGGCTCTGGGTGTAGGGTAATGCGTCAAATAATAATGATGTTTCTTATCGTTCACACATTACAGAGGATAGTTAATGGAACTGAAAACCCTCTACCTTTAGTTTGTATCCGACATTCTGTCTTTTTGTCAAGCTAAGGAATATGACATAAGTCGGAACAGAAAATCTAGCTATCTTTTTAATTCTGAGCTATGGAATATGCAGGACTTAAAAATACCTATAAGAAAAATGTCTTTTAGTTGATCAATGAGCTGTCAAAAATGATTGGTCAGGCCATTAACGAAATAGGTATGTCGATGAGAATCATATGATGTAAGGATTGAAAAAACCATTTTAAAGAAGACATTACTGGTACATTTTGTTAGGTTATGTCCACAAATATGAATTGCGGACAAAAATATAGATGTGAACAGTTGCAGACAACTCATTTTTGTTAAGTTCAACTTTAGTCGAAAATATTACAAATGCCGAATTCAAAAGAGCTTGACTGGACTCTGGCATCAAACTCTCTTATTACCTACCTTCAGTTTTGAAATTAACTTTCCAAACGTTAAATTCAAGTAGAATTCAGTGGATTTAAGTCGAATGCCTACACAATGAGCGCTGGTGTGCCTCAGGGCTCCATTGTGTCTTCTTTTTTATTTTCATTAATGATCTATTATCTGAAACTTCTAATGTATTAAATTATTTGGTGATGAAAGTACTCTAAGCTTTTCAAATTCGTTTGAAGATTCACACCAGTGATCTTGGGATGATGGAAGAAACGTATGATAAACCCTTTAAATTCCAATCTTGAAAGCATTGTCCAATTCGGAATGAGAAACCGTTTAGCATTTAATGCTTCGAAAATTCAATGCTGTCTCTAGTCACTAAAGCCACTAAAACCAACCGCTTTTGTCCATGAGTGGAAATTGCATCGAGGAAACTAGAGAATCTTTCAGACCCCGGTATGTGTATTACCAAACCTCTACTCTGGAATGACCAAGCCGATTTCCTTCAAACTTGGTAGATATGGGTTTTAATTTTTTCCCCCGGATGTTTTTTTCTTTTTTTTTAAGACCAAAAATAACGGTACCTGCCATACGATTTTTTTTTCGAAATTTTATAAATATTTTTTTTTTCTCAAAAACTGTCCCAAAGATTTAAAAAAAAAATCAAAAAATCTTATTTAGTTAAAGCTTAAAAAAATTGTTATTTTTGGTACCCCCCTTGGAACCATTTTTTTTGGTTTTTGATTTTCTCAAAAACGGTACGACGGATTTTGATAATTTTTTTCTGCTAAAGGTCCCCAATAGTTTGAATATTATTGTAAATTCAAATTTTCCAAAAATAATTTTTTGGATTTTTAAAAAAAATTAAAAAATTTTTTTTTGAAAATTCAATATTTCGATGCTCGATGTTTTTAAAACTTGATAAATAAAAGTTTCTTAATATTATCTACAAGATATAAGAAAAAAAAATATTTTACCCAAAAATAACACCCTTCACACAAAATTTAAAAAAATTGTTTTCGAAAATCGTATTTTTCTCGAAAACGGTTCCGAGAATTTTCTTAATTTTTTTTTATTTTGATTAATTTCTACGATCTATAATTTAATAAAAAAAATTTCGAAATCTAGATAGTATGTATTACTGACTGTATTTAATATGAACTGGTAATAACAATAACAAATATTACTGACTGTAGAATAGAACGATTTTTTCGAATTTTGATTTTCTTATTATCGGCATAGCTGATTTTAATGAAATTTTTTATAGAGGAGTTCCTAAAAATTTTAAAAAACATTGTATTTCAAAACTTTCAAAAAAAAAAAATATTTTTTTGAATTTAAAAAAAAAAATCTAGTTTTTTTTTGGAATATTCGATATTTCAAAACCTTATCAATATTTTATTTTTAAATTTAATTTTTTTCGTACATTAATAAACACTTTAAATTGGCGTTCCAAAATTTTTTCTTAAAAATATTTTAAAAATTTTGTATATAAAAGCTTAACATTGGTTTTTTAAATTCCTAGTCTAACCTTAAAATGTTTGAACATAGCGCGAGCATTTAGGAAAGTTGTAGAAGATTTAATTGTAACTGTAATTGCTCTATCACCTTTCATTTTTAAAGCTCTTTTTTGAATTCTATCCAAGAGACTTATGCCCGATTTCACGAAGGACTTTTAAACATTTAACAGGCTTCTAAATCTTAAAATGAGATGTTTTGGTTTCACCAAGCGCTTTTAAATTAAACAAGCTTTTAAACACCCTTATAAACTAAATGCCCATTTTTGGCTCATTTAATTTTAAAAGTGTCATTGAAATGTCATCAGATGTAGATAACAACAATTGGTTATAGTTATAGCAGCTGAAATTATCGTTCTGTAAGGATTAAGTGTTCAAGATTAAGATTGAAGATACAAAATAAATAAATTAATACTAAATATTTAAATGATTTATTTCTTTATTTCGATAAAAAATATTGATCGTCTTCATCCAATAATAAGGTGCAACACAAAGTTATTCGCTGAGAAAGAATATTCCCGGTTCACAGAAATACTTTATAAATGACTTAAAAATGTGGTTCCGACTTTCCAACGCATCTGTGGATGTGTTTGTTGAATATGTTTGGTCTTCATTTGGAACCAAAACAAACCCAACAATGCAATAAAAATAAATTAAGTGGTGATTTTATGCCACAGAATGTCAGAATCAGAATCTTTCCAAATATTTTGTGTGCATTTTTTTTTATTTCTTGGCATTTGTTTGAACACATAACGCTTTCTCATTTCTTCTCATACATTTCGCTTGTTAGAAAGAAAAAAGCAATTTATTTTTCCCAGGGATGTGAAGAGAACTCAATTTTAACAAAAATTTCCCCAAAATGTCCCTTTTATAGATTGATGAAACTAAAAATTTTTAAGAGCCTGATAAAATTTAAGAGGATTTTTGATAAAAGTGCTTTTAGTGTTTGTTTATGAAATCGGCCATTAAGTGTATTATTGGAGCTACTGCCCAAATATACGGATTACACTCGCGCTTTGCACGAATATATGCTTTATAGATTACAGCCAGATCAGAAGGGGTGACAAATTTCTTGCATCGTTGAAGGAATCCTTACCATTTAGCAGCGTTCTCGACGACGACGTCGAATTTGTAGTCATTCCACGCAAGGTGGTTTTTGTAATGCACATGTTGAAAACTGTTCGGTTTCCTTAATGCAAGTGCCGCTCATGGAGAGCGGAATGGGGTGTGGGTTCCACTTTAATGACAGGACTCGGACTCGGCAGAAAATTATAGAGGCCCTGAATTCCTGATAACAAATACACAAGAATAGTTAAGAGTTATAAGTCACTAGGTTAAGGCTCTGAACAAGCCGTAATGGACTCTAATTAATTTATTTATTTTTTAAAGTTGGTTTATATAACTCCCACGAATGGTGCTCCTTAACATCAGGTCAGTTTTTTGGATGGTAGTCAGAAAAAATCTTTCCAAATGATTCTAGATTTTAACATCATAAAAATATTAAGTCTGACGTAATTATTGTTGCCGCTCCTTATTTTATCGTTTCTTCAATAAATAATTCTCTATTGAAATAGCAAATTGCATTCTTCGTCTTAAACTATTTAACCGTAATACTAAGAACGCTGTTCAATTCACCCTCGAGCCCGAATTCGGACTAACTATTTCGGAGAATTTTTCCTTAGCGGCACTTCATGAATGTGAAATGCTCTATACCCAGCTTTGTTTTGCCCTTCAAGCTTCAACTGTGATATAAGTTCAAAACTAATATGTATCAGCAGCCCCATTTTAATCCGCTTCGCTTTTCCTAATGGTCGCACTGCGTTTTCTTATAAAGGGTATTTATAACCCCTTGAGTGCGTGTAAATAAAAAAAAAGGTGGTGAAAAAACTTAATTAAGAATCCTTATAACCTTCTCTAATGATATAGAACATTTCAAGACTTTCCATTTATGTCATCCCTGTTTTTCGCTCATTTCAACCCGGAGTTCTAGGAAGTATAATTAAAATATTTCTTTTGAAAGTTTCATAACCTTGACCCACCAGACAACAGAGGCTAAGCTCCTGCCAAAGGTCCATGCTCAATGTTATTTTTAGTTTAAGCTTTTCTACATGACTTTTCACTTAAACAATTATTCTATTTGCTTTGATTTATAAACTAATAGAGAATTTCTTCAGCAAAAGGAAGATCATAACGTTATCCAAACTAATTGACTTACATAAAGTGCCAATCCTCTTCCTGCAACCTAAACCTCAATCAATTTTATTTGAAGTGTGACTAACACGTTAGGCAACAAACCGTGAAGCCTTCTACTCTCTTATTTATAGTTTTCTCTTCTTTGCTAAAAAATACTTTAGCAAATAAAATATTTGGCTTTTTAATTAGGTCGCCACATTCACTTTTAGAATTGCCAGTATTCGTTCAATCATGAATATCGAACTAATTTGTGGCTTTTATAATCATTAGTTTATTTGAATTTATTTAAGAGTTCTCGCTTAAACAAACGACTGAACATAGTTAATCTTTTTCTGCGTTGCGTCACGTCGACATTCGGTTCTGATGGTTTGAATTTAAAATTAAAAAAAAAAACTAGCTCAAACTGAAACTAAACAAAAATTTGCACAATTTATTGACACACAATTTAAATTAAAACCAACTACCTAGTCGAACATACGAGTACATAGAACATACATACATATATCAGTTCTAAATTATTTAAAATTCAATTTTGTAGATTGAAAGCATATTTTAAAGAGAATGATTTGTGTATTAAAATGGAAGCAGCTACGTAAGTACGTCATGCATACCATAATAAACACAAAGTAATAAAGTTAATCTATTTTATTTTTATATTTGAATAATATTTTTTAATGCGATTTGGGGAGATGAAATAAAATGATGAAATTATTCACAACTCGACTAATAAAACAGGTGCCAGTTTAATAATTCAATCAAAATCAGTAATACAATATGGCAATTGGTTTAAATCCAAAACAATATCATACAGTGCCTTTTTTTGATTACATACATAATATGTTTATGTAGGTACTACACATATGGGAATTTATGAATTTGTAAAAAAGCGGGATCGAGATTTGACAAAATAGAATAAAAGGCTAGGTTGATTTCTTTTAAACTTGGTTGCTCTTTATTTTGAAATATCCTTCAAACCGTTATTTCTATTTTTTAAGATCGAAAATAAAGATACCCCTTGTACATTTTTTTTTAATTTAAGAAAATACTTTTTTTCTCGAAAACTTCATAGATTTTTATAAAAAAAATCATTATTCACAGATATTATTGACAATAGCTGTCATAAAGTTTTTTTTTTTTGATTTTCTCACTTTAAAGTTTAAAAAACTTTTCATTTAAAATTATTTAAAACAAAAAAATATTTTTTTGGAATCGCTATTTCAAAAACGGCTCAATACTTATGTTTTTGAAATTAAATTTTTATTGGCACAGTCATAAAGACATAAAATTGGGGTTCCAAATTTTTGTTTTAAAAAATGTTTTACTAATTTTATTTAGAGTTTTTCAATAAGGGTGGGTAGACGTTGAAAAAAAAATAAAAAAAACAAGCTTTGTTTTTTATTTGAGAGGTTCATGTTAGCAATTATATATGAAATAACATATGACATCTTTCAAATGCCCGCGTCGGATTCTTACGCTGGTACGGATCTGAGTAGTCTAATTTTCCATGAGTTTTTGCTGCATAGATCCGGGTGAATTTGAGCGATGGCCTGTGTTATGTAAGGGCATCGTTTGATTTGTGGTTTATTTGCATAAAGACCCGCGATTTTAGAAACCCCACAAGAAAAACTCTTGCGGGATATCAAATCGCATGACCTCGGTGGCCAATTTAGAATGTCAATCGTGGCGTCCGCTTTGTGGCACGTAGCACTGTCCTGTTAGATTGTTAGAACCACATTTTGTTTAGGTCCATATGGTTGAATTTGTGCAATGAGAAATTGGTTATCATCGTTCTGTAGCGCTCGCTATTGACGGTGACCGTATCACCTCAAAAAAGTATGGACCAATGACGCCACCGTGTCAGAATCTACACCAAACGGTAACTTTTTGAGGATGCATTATCACTTGGTGAACCTCGTGTGGGTTGGTGTCGTCCCATATATCAAAAAATGCCATTCATCAAAAAATGCGCCTCGTCGCCTAAGAAAATTCTTAGGGCAAAATTGGGGTCCTCTTCCAAACGCTTCGAAGCCCAGTCAGCGCACAAACGGCGTTGTCTATGGTCATGAACTTTGAGTTCCTGAGTCAGTTAAATTTTGTACGGGTTCTGCTGTACACTTTCACAGACCCCCGCGAATGTTCTCGACCGATCATGCGTTCCTTTGACAAACGAATATTGGCTCATTGATTACCAAATCGGTTGTCTCAAATTTTTTTCACCTAACGTTGAAGAGTCGACTGAGAAAGGCCACGACGCACGTCGACCATAAACTGGGCGCAACGTTTGCACTTACGAACACTCATTTTGATAATAAAATTTTATCATTTGGACGTGCTGTTCAATTGTGTGACTTACCATGGTGATTTGGTACCAGTAACTGAATAATGAAAAATAGACTTGACAGATATCACCAAAACCAACATAGCTCAAACGACAGAGCGGTCATTCATGCAACACAACTAATGCCACAATGGACTTTGGGAACGTGCTATTTGAGGGCATTATTATCTCACTCAAAGACAATGGAAACTGGCCAACGAGATCGTGCCATTTGCCACATTTTTGTGGGCTTTTCTGAGTACCCCTTGGAATAATGGTTATTGCCATGGACTATCATGCAGAAGGTCTTGGGTTCGATTCTCAGAAAATTGTAGGTCCCCTCCATTGCTGGCAACACACACACACAGGAATGGTTGAGAGTTGTAAGTCACTAGGTCCTGGTTGTCTTCGAGCTTCGAGCACCACCAAATTTATTTATTTATTTATTTCTTTTAAGTCGCAGGTCAATGCCAGTAATCTGCAAATGATCTGTGTTTTTCAAGTCTACATAAAGCTAAAACAATTCATCCTGAGTTACATTATGTATGACTCGGACACCCGAAACTTAACCTCTTGAATCTGCACCACCCAGCGAAATTCCGGCGGCCTTTTGAAAAATCTTAAATTCCATACATAATGCTATTGATAGGCCTGTCTCACACACAAATTATTTTATTCCATAATTTAATTTAATTAAGTTAATTAAAAAAAGGTCACACAAATATAAAACATTTAATTCATTTACTTACTGAAATTACTGTAAGGTAATGAAATTAGTGATTGGTAATTGACCTGAAAGGAAACAAATATTTGGAACCACGCCTGTCAGAATGTTAAAACTTCCGCCTTACTATGTTTTTATCCATTTATTAACTTCCCATAGGGAGTTATTGTAATCGGTCCGATTTGTCAAATTGGAATTTTTGACATTTCTCGACGTTTCAAGGTCCCTAGAGGCTATATCAATCATTTTTAGAGAGATGTCTGTGTGTGTGTGTGTACGTACGTTCGTACGTTCGTACGTTCGTACGTCCGTACGTTCTTGTACCATTTTTCGTCGTCGATATCTCAAGAACGAGTAAAGATATCGACTTCAAATAAATTTTGTTTAATAGATAATAACTTCGAAAGAGGCTGAAAGGGCGTTTATTAAAATTCAGTGAGTAGTTTTTTCACTATAACGGTTTAAAAAAAAAGTAAAAATTTTGGTTAGTTTCAAATATCTCACGAAAAAATAATGCTATTGATTTCAAATAAAATTTAATGTACTCATTATAAGGTCATACAGATTTGATATGAATTTGGAAAAAAATGAACATACCGTTATTTTTTTAAATAAAAAAAACTGAAAAAAATTTCATAACCCAGATATTCTAAGAACGGAAAACAATTTGAAACTCAAAATAATTTTATTTTACGAAAAATAATGTGTTTGACAACTGGTGAAAATTTCAAAAAAAATCATTTTACAGTTTTTTTACAAAAAATAAAAAACTATATAAAATTCTATTGAAAATTGGTAAAAATTGTTTTTCGACTCAAATTTCTCGAGAACTAGTAGTGATATTTACTTCTAATTTAGTTTATTTTATACATAGTATAATTTTGTACAATTGGTAAAATGTTGACAAATATTGAATTAATAGTTTTTTTTTAAATAAAAAAACTATTAAAAATTCTACTATTGAAAACTAGTTAAAATTGTATTTCAAGTCGAATTTCTTGGGAATGAACACCGATAGTGCCTTCTAAAGTATGTTGTTTAGTACATCGATATCTTCCCGTAAGAATGTATACTAAGCGACATTTCATAAATTGTTCAGGAAACGAAAAAAACGAAAAAAGTTCTAGTTGAATCATAGTGTGCTAAGAGACAATTTTGGTTAAACTAAGTGACATCTAATCAATTTCAAATCTCTTTAAATAATTAAAATGCTTTTCAATCTTAAAATAATTTTTGTTTGAATTTTACAGCTAAAGTTTGTTTCGCTGAAAATTTGGTTATTTGAAAAAAAACTAAATATAAAGTTTTCAAGACCACAAATGGGAAGTTATCAGTGTGGGTCGCACCCAGCCTCTTTTTTATTTACATATGGAGGGCTCACAGCTGTACCGAACCAAGTCATTTTAAAAAAATCCAAAACCAACGCCAAGTTCTATTTAGAGCTGTAATGAACTATACACAGTTCATTACAGCTCTAAATAGAGGTCAATTTTGCGGAAATCCTGGCGTTAGTTTTGGATTTCTTTAAAAAGACTTGGTTCGGTACAGCTGTGAGCCCTCCATATTTTGTTTAACTTTATGTACACAGAGATGTCAAATTAGAAAAAGTATAAATAAACGATTTTTAATTTATGTCTATAAGTGTTGCCTGACCTCGATATCGAAATCGATTATCTAAACCCAGATTAAAGTGACATTTTATTTAATTAAAGAAATCACATTTTTAGCAAATTTATTTAGAAACTGTCTAACGAACGACTATAGAAAACAAATATACAGGGTGATTTGCATAAGGTGTGACAAAACGCTAGGGCGTGTAGGTTGGACTTAGACAAGAAAAAAATCGTAAGGGAGGGGGGGTCTATTTCCCCCCGTTTAGGCGGGAGGGGCAATTTAAGAAAAAAAATCACTTAAAACAGAAAAAAAATTATTAAAAAATAACGGTGATACCTACAGAGTAATGCTATAGCATTTTGAAAAGCCAGAAATACATTCTTTAATTTTATTTTTAAATAAAGTTGTTCGAGTGAATATTTTTTGAAAAATTAATTTTCAAAATCAAAATTTTGAAAAAAAATGAAATTTTTTTTTAAACAATTTTTTTTCAAAATTTTACGTAATTAAGTATTATTTTTTTGTTCAATATTCAATGCTCTTATTAATTTTTGATCAAACACAAAAAACCGGATGTCAAAATGTTTTGTAGTTTTTGAGAAAATCAAAATTAACAAAAAATACTTTTGTTCTAAGAAAAGCCTTTTATTTTAGTTTTACGTTTTTGGATTCTTAAGTGTATTTCCGATTGAAAGGATTAACTTTCTTTTTACTATTTTTTTAATTATCGTCTTATAAGCAAACAATAATGTGACAAAGTACTGGATTAACACATTTTTTCATTGAGAACACCTGCGTGAGAGCATTGGATTAATATTGACCTGCGAATGTTTTTTAAATAATGCAACGTTACACGCCCTAACTAGTGACAGAAAAATGCAATTGCGAAATAAGAACAAAAATGTTCCTGAATCTTGAAATCAATTAAAATAAGAAATACATGCATATATTTAGATAAAATACGTAATTACTGTTTATTTAAATTTTTAACTATTTTTTAACTAAAGCTTATTACAAAAAATTTTCGATATGATCCCCATTTTGTAGAAGGCAAAGATTATAGCGCCTTCTTATTGCTGCACATAAATTTTCCTGTAATTTGACTCCAGCCACTTCAATCCGTTGTTTCAGTTGTTCCAAAGATTCTATTTCCACTTCGTACACATAGTTCTTCATGAATCCCCAAGCATAAAAATCTAACGGAGTTAAATCTGGCGATCTAGGCGGCCATTCTATTGGACCTCCTCTTCCAATCCAATGGTCACTAAAATGTTCATCAAGCCAGTTCCTTACAGTGCGGCTGTAGTGTGCTGGAGCTCTATCTTGCTGGTAGATTAAATTGTCTGCTATGGCCAAGGGAACGTTGTCATTCAAATCGGGTAGAAGGTCTCGTAGTAACTACAAAATGGGGATCATATCGAAAATTTTTTGTAATAAGCTTTAGTTAAAAAATAGTTAAAAATTTAAATAAACAGTAATTACGTATTTTATCTAAATATGCATGTATTTCTTATTTTAATTGATTTCAAGATTCAGGAACATTTTTGTTCGTATTTCGCAATTCAATATTTCAAAAACGGCTTTATATTTTTTTTTTTAAATTTAATTTTTATTCGAACAATAATAAAAGTTTAAATTGGCATACCAAAATTTTTTCTTAAAAATGTTTTAAAATTTTTTTATATAAAATCTTATTTTCTTAACAAACCACTACAACGACTTATAATTTTTGTTCTTGCATAGATTCATATTTGCATAACATTCTGTTTCTATCTCTTACTACTAAATAAGCCTTATTTATTTTTTTTCACTAATACTGGGTTGAACCTCGGAATAGTTAAACCGAGCCGAAGCACTTACTTCGGGTCTACGCCACGTCAAACAAATCCTTATTTAAAATTATTTTCTTAGTCGTTTTAGCTACGCCTTCCTAATGTCAAATATACTGGGAAAAAAGTGACAAATCTAAAACTATGGTTATTATACACCTAAATCAAACCCCAGCTGATTTCCATTATTATTCATTTTATTATCATTGTTTGCATATTGGAAATTGGATACAATTAAAATTGGATTGTATAAAGTTCAAATCCAATAAATGATTGTACCAACCACATTGCGTTCCCAATACCGTAACACTGTTAGAGCGTTTGGAAAGATAAATAATTTATTATTGCCAAATATCTATCCTTTTATCTTAGTAAGAAACGAAAAAAAAATTTCTTACACTCCTTTTTGTAAATTTCACAAGATACGAGTATCATCTCAAAATGACATTTAGATACTAAAACGGCCTTAAACCTCCTATGAACCAGTTTTAGCTTATTCCACCGCTATTCCTCGTGCATTTTCATTATAAATAAGGTGTTCAGGTTTAGAGCCGTTGTAAAGTCGAAGTAACTTTACTCCGTCGCTAAAACGAGTTAGTAAATAAGGCTGAAGAGAAAATTTATCCTTATGAACAGTTTTCTCTTGTAACATTCATTTTTAAATTCCTAGTCTATTACATAGGAGCAAGTTCGTGCGATCCAGTCGTGCATTTTATTTTTTTTAAGTATCGTGCTAATTTCATATGACTGTTTGACATTTACAAACGTCAAAAATGTTTTGTTTACTTAGATTTTTGCACGAACTGTCATTGTCTTAAGTGTGCTAAAAAGCAATTAGGAGATTATAAAAAAGCCTTAGCATGACACTAGGTAGAATATCATTTAAACTAAAGAATAGTTAGTAAATCATTTTAAAGTTAAAAAATTGTTAAGTACATAGTTTAAAATTTTGCATCATCAACCACTAATCTACTAGATTAATAAAAACATTTTTGTAATATAACTTTGAGATTTGAAGAAGAATTGGTATAAATCACTCTTAATCTTAGTTTAGTCATCGGATTAAATGTAGCATAAGTGTAATTATTTTTTTACGTTACTTATCTGGTAGATTAAAAGTTAACCTCATCTGAAACTTTATAAGACCAATATGTAAAACATCTAAATTACTTGCCCATATTGCACTGAATGCATTTGTTTATATATATATATATATATTTATATTTGTACACTTTAAATAAATATTTTTTCGATTAAAACTGTTTATCATTTTTAAAACTAAAACCTTGTTATAATTCTGTAAAAGTTAATCAGCTTGTTAATCTTTTTGGGCGGGATGAAACACCTCACAGATTTATTTTATTTTAAGACTTTTAGTCAAGACTTTTTCAGTTTTATTTTTGTGATGTCAACTAAATACAATGACGCAAAATTTTAGTTAAATTAGTACGATGTTAAAGCCGACTAAAAGTATGAAACTAGGTTAAAACAACGATTTTGCAAATTTTAAACGAATATAGCATCATACTTTCTCTACCCTTTATTAAAGCTAAAATCATCGAAAACCTGTTTTATTTCTTTAGTATTGTGCTATTTGCAAACGTCACAAAAGGTCTATTTACTTAGTTTCTTGCACGAACTGTCATTGTTTTGGGTGTGTTCAGAAGTAATGTATTACGAAAATTGCTTAAATACGATACTAGTTAGAAAAAGTTTAAATTTAAGAATGAGTTAGTAAGCTACTTTAAAATTAGGAAATTGTTAAGTAGTATCATACTAATACCTTAATAATGGCTGTTTAAAATTTTGCGCCAATATGCAAACTTGAATATCGCTTTAATGTCATAGTCTGCTAAATTTAATGGGTATCTTTTTGTTTGTCAAAGGTTACTTGCTTAAAGATTATGATATGCTCATAATAATTTAAATGAAAAAAGAAATCAAAAATCACAAACCGTATTTGCCTTGGTATGCAGTATACATACTTACAAGTTTAGAGACAAAGCAAAGCTCATTAAAAAATTGATGAAAGTACCACTAATTGGTATGATTTCTTAAAATCACTTTAATCCCATTGTATAAATAATTCCAGAAAACTCTTAAGTACGTCAAAAAAAAAAAACATCAACTCATACACCTTTTGTTATTGCTACTCGTATTTATTTCCAGACAACGACAAGCATGCCTCTTAAATTTAAGGTCATATAACAGGTATGGGCTTTGGTACTGATATTCGTCCTTGCCACACATTTGTCCTCTTAATAACGTCTGACGTAGTCTGCATCCTATTCCTTATGGCTTCTGAATTCTTCAATATAAACTCAATGATATTAGCGATATTATTGAAAAACCGATTGGAAAAACTTTGCGAGCAAATGTAAATCCTTAAAAGCTTTGATAACAAAAAGAATTGGCGATTGTGGTGCATGATTTTTCCGTTGTTGAAATGCTTGTCGCTAGTGTCGCAAAAAAGTCACTCAATATGCTTTCCGACTTCCAGGGAGCGCATGTCCTGGTTAGCTTCTCTTTACTCAGCAGAAGGTGGAACAGATTTTGGAAGCCAACGGTAGTTTGGGGTGGCAGTGTGAAGGAATTGCAAATGGAATAATGGAAAGGACTTGAGTCTTTGGGTCATATAAATAGAAAAATCAGTATTGATGTAGTCCTTGCGTAATGAAGTCGAACTTGGTACAAGCGAACGTGACCTAACCTACATTTGAAGATGTAGTCTATGGCGTGGGAACTGGGTTGGGTTGGTAAGGTGTAGAATAATATTGTGGTGGTTATTCTTGCTTAAACAGAAAATGAAGAAAAAAAACCCTTCCTTATACAATGTGTATGCACTTTGCATGGATTTGCACTAGCTACCCTTCATTGTCGTAAAAATATGCACTTTTTGCCAAACTGGCGCTAAGTTGCCTCATGATGAGGAACGTGCTATGGCTTGGTGTGTGCTTCAGTTTCAGCTGCAGATATATCGCCGTGTTCAGTCCTTCAGCGAGGATATGATGCACTTTCTCGCTTTGGGCAGGCGGCTGCTTCTGCTGCTGCTGTTATTGCTGAGGGGGTGTTTCCCCCAAGGGAGCACAGGGAGGTTTCAGGATATCGTAATGAAGTGTATTTATATGCTCGTGTTTGCCCTACGTGCTCCGGTTTTTATGATGCGCTCCCTTTCTTCTACCTCCCGCGTGACCTAGGGTTTTAGTTTTTGCCTTTTTTGATGGTCTTTTGTTGGAGTGCCCCCATTTCACCTGCTGGGGATTTTTTTTATATGACTTGGATGCTGCATCGCTTTTTTTATTATTTTTTTTTACAAAGATACTATGTATGTATATACCTACTTTAACTCTTGCAAAGTATAATGTAAGGTTTATTGTTGTTGTTTGATGTTAGTGATACACCATAGAACCTCCTATGACGTGTGCTTCTGCTGGTTGGTTTGCCAAATCAAGAATTTATTGTTCACTCAGTTGTTGACTAATGTGAGCCTATTTATGCACAAGGACATCGACGACAACGATGATGTCAATGAAGGACGAGATTTCTGTGTTTTTGCTTTCATCTTCATAAAAGTCAATTGAAAGGATGCACTTTGTATTGACACAAGGATAATATTCGAAATGAGGTTGAGTGATATTAAATCATGACCGGAATAAGTCGACTTCTATATTTTAAGGACCGCATGGCTTTTGGAATTCTCTGTCAATTGAATAGCTAGTCCACTTTTATGTTTTCATTAAAATGACGACATTTCTTGTAGTAGTAGTTTTTAGTTCGAAAAAAAAGTTGTAAGTTAGTTGTGATTTGTAGGATTTGAAGTCAGACTAAAATAAAGGTAAAAGTGGTTAGGTACAATCGTACTTTCGAAAAGAAATTTTTATTAAATTTTTATTAATTTTTTGATGCTTAACTCTTAAAAATTTTTGAAATATCAAGCAATAATACATTCTCTTCCTTACTAAACGTCGCCGTTGTATATACGTTTCTGTCCAACTTGCTGTAACACGTTGTGGAACACTTTAGTCAGCACGGACCCAGCGAGGTTACTCACCACATTTTTAGTGCATCTTATGATAGCATTCATCATCAGGAGTTCTGTTCGGCCATAACCGTCTTGAAGTTCTGAGAAAACTGGTCAAGCTGTATCGTGTAACGTTGGAAATCTCGTCGCGCAATGTCATTGTACGGAAAAGCTCGTCTGATCTATTCCAACTTTGTACAGGGTTTCGGCAAGGAGATACGCTTTCATTAGATTTGTGTTCAATATTATTCCGGACCAGATGATGTACAAGACTGGCGTTAAGAAACAGGCACCTTTTCAAACAAATCTGTGGAACTAAAGGTTGACCAGATAGTACTGATACTCGTAGTTTTATCAACTTTCATTTTTCAGCAACTGTCAAAATAATTAGTAAGGTTTGCCGAAGTTGTGAAGAAGAATTTTGGCGAATGGGTCACTTCACGTTGAAGTGAACACCACGTGATTATTTTCTTCGGGGCTACTTCAAGTCCTTAGTCAACGCTATTCCCGGAATAACGCAGCGAGTCTTCAGGACTTGGACCGACCACTTCAAGTACTGCCAGTGGCTATTTGAATTATTTGCTATTCCATACTTAATGGCATTAATAAAAATTCAAAATACGGCCAGAATCTAAGGATAGAGGGCCATTTAGAACATCATTGAACTATCAAAACGTTTTCAAATAGAGTTCTTTACGAAGATTGAAAATAAGGCGAAAATAGTTGGTTTCGAAGTAAACTAGAACTAGAAGAAAGTATTTTGCCAATCGAATTGGTAGAAAGATCACTTCTGATACCGACAATTTCGTAGTAGCTAATAAGTTTATAAATATAAGCATCACCAGCGACACTTTAGTGGAGAGATCACAAAGAATTACCCTATAGGATCGCTGCTATTTTGTTTAGATGAAACATATGGATTAAAAACTCCTCATGCGTAAGTTGAAATGCACGGTCTATGAGTTCTGTTTTCCAGTGCCGAGTTTTGGACCATAAAAAGAAATGGAAACGTTGGTATTGAGCTCTTTCGAAAGAAAAATTTTTCTGCAAATTGTTGGTCAAGTGCAAAAAAAATGTATGAAGGAGATGATACAACCAATACCCGGATCCCAGTTTGAAGGCGACAAAGAGCAAGTCATCGCGGATCGCAGACCTCTTGGTGAAGATGGCTTTGGAGCTGCGTGATTGCAAACGCAGAACATGAAAAGCCAAATCTCAAAAAGTGATCCTTCATGGATCAGGAGTTGCTTAATTAAGTGCAATTAGACATCAGTTGGAGTTTGGGGGTGACCTTGGCGCGATGGTTGTGTGCTCGCCTCATGATCACAGGTTCGATCTCTGCCGTCGTCTATGTCGTCTTAATTCCATTAAAACCTTCTAAAAATTGTCATCAATGGGTTGCTGGTTTACTCATTACATGTTGTTCAGGCATAACACTAACAACATGTGATTGAGTTAAACTAGTATTCCCAACAAGTATGAATACGAATAAAATAATGCGAATTATAAGGGAAATAGAAATAAGACACGGCATTTCTCCGCATTAGTTCAGCCGCCATCCCTGGAGGTACTCGTTAAAATCTTAGACAACCACCTTCAGTCTCAGAACATCGTACCACACATCTTTCCTGATGAGAATATCAGCAGAGAAAGTCCTAGAGTGACCTATTGAACTGGAGTAACTGAAACATAGAGAAGTCCAAAAAATTGGTTTTCGTCATACCATCCGTCAATCTGGTATGCCTGTATCTGTGCCCACTTTACACAGAGCTATAGATTATTAACTTCCTATAGGGAGTTATTGTAATCGGTCCGATTTGTCAAATTGGAATTTTTGTCATTTCTCGACGTTTCAAGGTCCCTAGAGGCTATATCAATCATTTTTAGAGAGATGTCTGTGTGTGTGTGTGTACGTACGTTCGTACGTTCGTACGTGCGTACGTTCGTACGTCCGTACGTTCTCGTACCATTTTTCGTCGTCGATATCTCAAGAACGAGTGAAGATATCGACTTCAAATAAATTTTGTTTAATAGATAATAACTTCGAAAGAGGCTGAAAGGGCGTTTATTAAAATTCAGTGAGTAGTTTTTTCACTATAACGGTTTAAAAAAAAAGTAAAAATTTTGGTTAGTTTCAAATATCTAACGAAAAAATAATGCTATTGATTTCAAATAAGATTTAATGTACTCATTATAAGGTCATACAGATTTGATATGAATTTGGAAAAAAATGAACATACCGTTATTTTTTTAAATAAAAAAAACTGAAAAAAATTTCATAACCCAGATATTCTAAGAACGGAAAACAATTTGAAACTCAAAATAATTTTATTTTACGAAAAATAATGTGCTTGACAACAGGTGAAAATTTCAAAAAAAATCAGTTTACAGTTTTTTTACAAAAAATAAAAAACTATATAAAATTCTATTGAAAATTGGTAAAAATTGTTTTTCGACTCAAATTTCTCGAGAACTAGTAGTGATATTGACTTCTAATTTAGTTTATTTTATACATAGTATAATTTTGTACAATTGGTAAAATATTGACAAATATTGAATTAATAGTTTTTTTTTTAAATAAAAAAACTTTTAAAAATTCTAGTGAAAACTAGTTAAAATTGTATTTCAAGTCGAATTTCTTGGGAATGAACACCGATAGTGCCTTTTTTTTTATGTTGTTTTATACATCGATACCTTCCCGTAAGAATGTATATTAAGCGAAAGTTCAGGAAACGAAAAAAACGAAGAAAGTTCTAGTTGAATCATAGTGTGCTAAGAGACAATTTTGGTTAAGCTAAGTGACATCTAACAAAATTTTTTGTTGCTCACGATCAACATCAACAATCTTAATTTCAAATCTCTTTAAATAATTAAAATTCTTTTCAATCTTAAAATAATGTTTGTTTGAATTTTACAGCTAAAGTTTGTTTCGCTGAAAATTTGGTTATTTGAAAAAAACTAAATATAAAGTTTTCAAGACCACAAATGGGAAGTTATCAGTGTGGGTCGCACCCAGCCTCTTTTTTTAAATTGAATACAGATTACTTTTCTTGATAATTTTGGGTCATAAACACACTGATAAATAATCTGTTAAAAACAACGTACAAATCGTGACTGCTGATATAGAACCTACAAACTTACTCGGTTAAAATAACAGGAGTTAGCTCGGTTAGTCAATTAAATAGATCCGATTTATTTTTTCTACAAAATCTGACAGCAATTTAAAAAATCTTTTTGCCGAAATAAGGAATTGGATATATTGTTTTACCATTAAGAAAAAATAAAAAAATTATTAAATTTTTACCCACTTAGTAAAATTAAATAAATATAGTTAATTTTTTTAACAACACAACCATTAGACTGATTTAACCAAAAAGATTTTTTTATATTAAATAAAAAATGTGTGAATTAAGTGTACTTATTTTACCCAAACACGTAACTTGTTTAAAGTAAACAATCTTGATAGTTGCATTTCTAGTTTCTCGATTAAAATAACTAAGTTTTTCGATTGAAGTAATATTATTAGTTGATTATCTTAAACAATTTCAATTAATCGAGTTAATTACTCGTAATTTCCTTTTTTCAACATACACTAGTTAGTAGTTTTTACCCGAGACTATGTTATTTTTAACAAGATAATTTTTTAACTTACTTAGATTTTATATTTCAGCGTGTAGAAGGGTTTACTACCATACAAACAATTTTGGTTTGTTGAAAATTTATTGAAAATGGTCAAAACATGGTTGACAATTCTTCTGTCTGTATTTCTGTATGTCTATTCGGTGATTCCCTATTTTTGTATACAGTTCAAAAGATAATTGAATTTTATTAATTATTTTCAATCATTCTTAAAAATATAAGACTTTAAGTGTCCTCCACTCTCTTCGACACATGTCCGGCATCTTATCAAAAAGTTATCCATAACCGACTGCAGATTTTATATCGGGAATTGCTTCAATTATTGCTTGAATTGATTGCTTTAAGGTTTGCAAATTATTTGGTTTTGTCTTGTAGACTTCGTGTTTCAAATAACCCCACAAAAAAAAAAAAATCCGGTGTAGTCACCGGGTCAACGAAATGAAGAGTTTCTCGAAATCACTTTATTGGGACATTTTTGTTCCAATTCTGCCATAACTCTGCCTGGTTACATGATCACTTGCTCCACTCTGTTAAAACCAGACAGAATTGAAAGGAATTCTCTTCCCGCATAGTTGTGCGTAAACAAATTCCCTCGGCATTTTTAAATAACGGTCACCATTGTCCTTTACGGTGAGTCCGTTTTCTTCAAAAAAATATGGGCCGACAACGCAGTTTGAGGAAAGTGCACACCACACTGTGACCCGATCTGGATGAAGTTTAGATCCATGCAGGATTTGTGGGTTCGACTCACACCATATTCGACAGTTTTGCTTATTTACATTGCCATTTAAGTCGAAGTAGGCTTCATCTGACATAAAAATGCAATGGTTTGGTCCTCGTCTACCATTTGGAGCAGCTTTTGACAGAATTCTAAGCGCACCGGATAGTCTGAGATATTCTGTTTGCTTTTAATTTGAACCGTATGCAATATTGTCTGCAACGTTTGTCTGCTGCTACCCCCAAACGTGCAGACAATTTTCTTGTGAAAACGCTTGGAGTATCATGTATGGCAGCAGCAACAGCAGCAATTGTTTCATTTGTCCAAACGGAAAGATTTCGGTGGTAAGTCCTTCGGGCGACTCTCCTACAATCGGAAAAATATTTAACTAGCCTCATTATTGTCCATCTGCTGGGTGGAATGCCGCCAAACGTGCGCCGAAATTCTCTTTGGACATGAATTATTGATTCTAGTGCATTATAGCGGCGCACAACCCAAATGCGGATTTTTTCATCCCAATTATCTATTTTTATAAATTTTAAAAAACAATCTAAAAATAAAAATAAAATTGAAGTTAAAAAACTATTCAGAAAAAAGTTATTAAGATTTGTTTTGGTACGAGTAGCACGATTCATAAGCCACCCTGTAGAACCGTTTTTTTTTTTTTTTTTGATTTTCGACTTTTTCATTAACGGCTCTAACGATTTTAACCAAAAATTTTCAGCAGGAGCCCCATTAGGTTTAAAATAATATTGTATATAAAAATATGCGAACAAATATTTTTCAAGTTTTTTGAAAAAAAAATCCAAGTTTTTTTTTGAGAAATCAATATCTTTAAAGCTTGTGAACTATTATTTTTTGAAATTATTTATTAAAATCAATACTACTAAATACTTAAAATTGACATCCCAAATTTTGCTCTTGAAAAATTTTAAAGAAATTTCTTATATAAAAAATTACTCTAATAATAAAACGATTTTTGAGATTTGTTTGCATACATTCATACTTTTCTGGAAATCAGGCGGCAACTTCATGCATTTCAACAGTTTTATCTCATTAAATCCACTTAAGTGCACTTTATTTTTTATAATTTTCACGCACTAAAGGGATTATGAATACACATAAAATGTTTGAGCAAAGTGCGAGCGTTTAAAGAATGTTCCTGGAAAGTGTGTTAAGAAACGTCAAAATTACTAAAAAGTTTATTTAAATTGGTAATATGGTAAAATTTTGGAATGCAGTATTTTTTATAAAGTTGAGAAGTACTTTTGTAAGAATTTTCAACAAAATTAGCGGAGCCTTTCACGATATATGTTAGCATTTATATAAACTATGGTAGTAAACTACGATTGAAACTTTCGGTCAGCCCTTACCACAACACGATACCAATATTTACAATAGAGGAAACGTATCTATGAACATTTTATTTTCGGTAGCCCCCAGTGTTTTTAAAGAATCAACACCTCTACAGTAGGCTGTCCCGTCGTTGTATGAAGAACAAAAATTTCTCGAATTTTTTATCGAAAGGGGTATCAAAAGTTGCGTATTGACGAGTAGATTCTGATTACGTACTCGTATTTACTTTTTGATTTGGACATAACTTTTGGGGCTCTACCGCGGCTTAAAGATCTTGAAATAAATTAAAAAGCTATATTTTTGTATTCTTTTTTTTTATTTTAATTTCTTGACTTGATTTATTAAATGAAAGTTAAGATTAAGTAATAAATATTTTAGTGTCCTTGAAAAATATAAAAAAAAAGTTTATGAAAGAACTTAAAAAAATAAATAAATATATTTTTATGGCAAAAAATGTTGAAAAGGTTAAAAAAACGTAAAAAAAATTACATTGAAAATTGACCTTTGAAATTAAAAGAGGACATATTGCTTCGTGATTCTATTTTATTTCTTATAAGTCCTTCTCTCGACTTTGCTCCAATAACACATTGGCTTGCTTCGGTGACAGATTTGATGCATCTTTCGACACTTTTCGAGCGACAAGGAAATTCTGATATTTTCAGTTCTTTTCTTTGCACCAGCAATGAAGGAGGTTCATTATCAGTCAATTCCTCTAGGCAAGGTGGTGGAGCAATTTGACATTCATTCCAACAAATTATGTCTATGTAGTCCGCAGCGTTAAATTTAATGTTTGGTGGCTTAAATATTTGGTTTCCTCGCTTTTAAAATTCGTTTTAGAGCAAGCTCTCTGACATAGCCACTAAAACGTTTTCAGGTATTGCGAAGAAATCATCTCTTTCAATGACAGGATCAACTATTGATTTGAGGTTGTCTGGCCGCCATCTTGAAAAAGAGATGGGTTCAAAAACATGTTGCGGGTCAACTATTAATAAGGGTTTGTTTCTTATCGAAAACCACACTGGTGCATACACTTTCATGATATACTGCACAAGAATTTTAAGATTTTCAGATAAGTTGAACTATACTCTGTCCAACAAAAATTGTCAGTACAGGGAAGATAGGACATTTGTCTCTCATTCTGGTTGCATTGCCATGCATAAGTAAAGCTCTCACAGGGATTTCGTAGTTTAAATTATAAATCGCCGCAAATGAGAGTAAAAAACGCGTAGGGCTACCGTCTGCCGATTCAAAACGACTGAAAACAATATTCAATTTACCTTTTACCACAACGCCAAGCGGTAAGACAATAGGCGCGTTTTTTTTAAGTTGAAAAGCAATACAACAACACTCAACATACTCATCTTCTCAAAATGTGTTCTCAAAAGCTTCAAATCCCAAAAGCTCCTTAATAAAAACCACTGAAAAAGCTCCTTGCTTGCAATTGAGAATGATAATGATAACTCTGTTTTGATGTAGATAAAGAGCGCACGATCGTATTGAGTGACACTTGACACTCTTGAGTCTTGAGTCTTGACACTGACAGTATCTCATCAGCAGTGGGATACGACGGTCGTGTTGGGGTGTACAACTTTTTGCAAAGAATTACAACAACAATTCCTTAAGAAAAGTCAGTGGCTTGTTTTTTTTTTAGTGGCATTTTTCCTAACGCATTGTAGTGAGGGTGCATCAGGCGCCACTGCTTTAGAAAAAGCTCTCTCATAAGGCCTGTACTGACAATTTTTGTTGGACAGAGTATAATATAAAGTCTCGTTTTGATGTTTTTGCTTTTTATATCATTTTGGTTTTTTTTTGAGAACATAAATAATCTGTGTTAGAAATAGAAATATTTTTGGTGAGAGACTTGTTTTCTTTTTTTGAAGATGAATGTGCCATTTTTCCAGGCTGTCGATTTGCTAGTGCGGGAGAACAGTAACCTGTTTTTATAGCTCCACACAATTCGAAAAGATATTTTTGTTCAGTACTCAATTGGTCAACGATTTCTTGCTCGATTTTATGTACATTTCGGTTCACAGTCGGTTAATGACTTACCGATAGGATCAGAATATTCACGAGGGACCGAAGTAGATCCATCGATCACAGACTCTTGCTAAGGGTAGCAGAGATAGTAGATTCTGCTTACCTGATGATCTTGACGTTGAGGGCTCAGATAAAAAGGCTGTACTACTTCGATTGGATTGACTTGCTCTAAAGTTTCGTTTGGATCTACTGTATGAAAAAGTTGATACCGTAGTAGATTCAGCTCTTTGACTATCTTATGCACTATACTTTTTATTTAGTCACTTTTGAATTTCTTGGGTTTCAACCTTGTCAATAGCACCGATCACCATTTTTCTGTCATTTCTCTGGTTCACTAAAAATTATCTTTCACTAAAAGGCACTTTTTTAAACTTATAATCAGGATATCGGCTCGGCTCGTTGGTAACTCTGTTCATCATATCGTGGATCCATTCAAGTTTGGCATCGGCGGCGGCGGCTAGTTTATCGATTGGAGTAATTGGTAATGGGTCGCGGGACCCATGTTGCGTCGGAGGCTGGGCATTGGAACTTGAAACGGATTTGCCGCCAACCGTAATTCGCAAGTTGGCCTGATTCATAAAGTCCATCCCAAGTATGGCATCTTCGACGAGAGAAGGTAGATAAGTCGCGGTCCCGTAGACTTCTACGTTTCCAATCATTAGGGTCACGTTGAAATGTTCGGAGGTGCCAACAGATTTTCCATTAGCCAGATGGATCGTTTGAGGTTGCCTCGTCATGGGTAGTCCCCAATTCCTGAAGACTGTCCTTATTTCTGGTCCAATGAACGTCTTTGTGGATCCCGTGTCTACTAAAGCTTGATAGGTATGTTCTCCCATTTGCATCGGAATATAACATCGGGGATCGTGACGGGGCGGTGTGTTTATGACTGAGCATGAGTTGCGTTGGCACGGGCAGTCTTTTGTTAAACGTCCGTCTTCTCCGCAAAATGTACAAAACAGTCGGAATGGACGATGACACGTCTCTTTTCGGTGACCCCTCTGTTTGCAGTTCCAGCAGTGTGTCTCCCGGTTGTACGGCATGGTCGGTGGGAGGGTTCGAGGAGAGGCTGAGATAGGGTTCGCAGTTACGGTCGGAGGGCGGCTGTTTCTTTCTTCTTTCTTTACGGCTTCCAATTCTTCTGCCATAGTCATGAGTTCGCTTAGATTTTCGAAATCGCGCCGGCGGATATAAAGGCGGTATTCAGGGCGCATGCTATCAAATATTCGGTCGAGGTGGTCGTTAATTTTCATACGAGGGTGTTGGCGGATCAGGTATTGCATGGCCAGAATATATTCCTTCGCATTCTCTCGTGGGCCTTGACGCTTGCGCATTATTTCCTCCTCTAATTTGACGAGATATCGTGCTGGCAGAAAGTATTGAACAAATGATTCGCGGAAATCTTCCCATTTAGTGAATCCATCACTGTAGATGCGGAGCCATTCCAATGCTTTACCCCGTAATAACTCTGGTAGTGTTCGCAACATGTCGTCAGGCGGTATATTATAGCATCGAGTCAGCTCAGTAATTCTCTCGAGGAATTCCAAAGGGTTTCCTGAAGCGTCGAATTTTAGTCCCCATTTACGCACTATGTTCGTTACTTCTGCTTCGTAGCTTAGGGGAAGTCGGTGTGGAGTGTGACTCATGAATGAGTTGAAACGTGCTGACGTGTCTCCGGAGTTCTCTGGTCGTGGCTGATTAATCGGTGCTGGATTTGCTATGCGAGGTTGTTCGTTATTATTATGGGCAGCATTTAAATTAGGGACATGAAAGGTAGTCTCCTCATATAATGATGTTTTCTGCTTGGTAATGGGGTCAGGGGCGGTATTTTTAGGGGTTTCATCAGCGTCGTCATCCAAGGCGGCATTTATTCTCTTCTCGGCTACCTCTGCCCATTGGGCGCACAGGTTTTGTGTAGAAGCGTGTGCACGGACCTGTTTGAGATGATCGCTTAAACGCTGGCGGAGGACTTGCATGTTACCTTCGGTTTCTATATTCCGGGCGGCGAGCATTTCTATAAGCTCGTTTTTCTTGAGCATGTATATGAAACTGAGGCTCCTGAACGGATTGATTTCGTCCATGGCGGCGTTGGCTTCGTTTTCGCTCATTTTATATAGACGGTCGCTGGTCGGCGGTCGGTAGTCGGCGGTCGGAGAACGGCGGTTAGTAGTCGGCGGTCGGTGATCGGCGGTCGGTAGTCGGCGGTCGGTGAACGGCGGTTGGTATAGTTGGTGGTCGCTGGTCGGTAGTCGGCGGTCGGAGAACGGCGGTTAGTAGTCGGCGGTCGGTGATCGGCGGTCGGTAGACGGGTGGAAGACCTCTAGGAATTCTTTACGGCGGATCGGTCGGAGTTTGGACGAATTCTCTAAAGGTCCCTGCTCGGGCGCCAATTTGTGATGCTTCTTTTCCTTAGGCTGAGGTAAGCTCGCCGGACTCCAGCGTCGTCTCGAGAAAGCACGAAACTCGAGTATAGATAGTCGACCAAACTGCTCTCTCCAAACGAAAAATAGATTTTCCTTTTTCAGATTTTATTTTATTAATCCAATAAAGCGGCTTAAGACTAAATAATATATATATATATAGATAATAATACCTATTATATACGAATGTAATCATACGATCAAGAGCCCATCGACACCGGAAGGGTGAAGGGGAATAACTTAAGAATACGGCAAGAGCCCGTCGACACCAGAAGAGTGAAGGGGAATAACCTAATAATACGGCAAGTGCCCGTCGACACCGGAAGGGTGAAGGGGAATAACTTAATACTACGGCAAGTGCCCGTCGACACCGGAAGGGTGAAGGGGAATAACTTAATAATACGGCAAGTGCCCGTCGACACCGGAAGAGTGAAGGGGAATAACTTAATAATACGGCAAGTGCCCGTCGACACCGGAAGAGTGAAGGGGAATAGCTAAATAATACGGCAAGTGCCCGTCGACATCAGAAGGATGAAGGGGAATAACTTAATAATACGGCAAGTGCCCGTCGACACCGGAAGGGTGAAGGGGAATAACTTAATGATACAATGTTTTTGTTGTTACCACACAGCACGCTATGGAGCAACGGCCCATCGACTCTTAGTAGAGAAGGGGAATATCGGGGGAAACTTGTGCTTCTGTATTATAAAGTAAAAACCTTAATAACCATCGGCGAGCAAGCTTCGAATTTCTTTGGATTTCTTGGGTCCATAAGGCAATTCTCCTGCAGGAACCAACTGTGAACTCTATAACGATGAACCACAATATCGCATATATTTTGTTTTTGTATTTCGGCTGCGTATTGGCGTTGGTTATTTCACTTGGTGGGTATGCAGATGGAGGTTGATTGGTGTCGGTCGGTCGTAGGAGTGTGACGCTTCGTTACAACACAATGACAGTCATTAGAGGAATCACACTTACACGATGCAATGTCAAACAATGTTGTGTTTGAAAGTGCATTAAAATCTTGCAATCTGTTGTCACGGACCTACGGAGGAGTCCTCAGACGAAGAAAAAGAGACTTACTACGAACAAGTCGAGAGGGCCCTCAATTCCTGTCCAAGGTATGATGTTAAAATCATCCTTGGGGATTTGAACGCAAAAATAGGTCGGGAGCCGGTACTCAGGCATTACGCAGGCACCCATAGTTTGCATGAGAACACTAATGACAATGGACTTCGAGTCTTAGAATTGGCAGCATCGAAAAACATAGTCGTTGAGAGTACCAGGTTCCCGCGTAAAGATATCTACAAAGCCACCTGGGTATCACCTGATGGAGTCACTCGTAACCAAATAGACCACGTGTTCATAGACCGTCGCCACTACTCGAACTTGATGACGGTACGAACGTACCGAGGTGCCAATATTGACTCGGATCACTATCTTGTTGGTATGGTTTTCCGAGGGCGGATTGCCTTGCGAAGACGCATTGCATCCGCCGATCAGGTTCGAATCAACACGGCTGCCCTGCGCAATGAAAACACCAGTAACACCTTTGGTAATGCGTTAGGACTCGCCCTAGAAACACCTGACTTAGGGAGAGTAAGTCCTGGAGCCAGTATGCTGGGCGTAAATGAAAAGTGGACACGTCTTAAAAATACTGTCATTAGTACTGCCAACTCCATCTTAGGCAGCAGTTGAAAAATCGGAACGACTGGTTTGATGATGAATGCAAGCTAGCGACTGAACGTAAGAATGTTGCGTACCGAGCAATGCAACAATCTCATAGAACGCGGGCACGCGAAGAGGAATAAAAAGAGCTCAGAAGAACAGAAAAACGGCTTCACAGACAAAAGAAATCAGCCTGGGAGGAGAACCTAATCTGTGAAATAGAAAACAGCCGAGAGCGAGGTCCGCACCAGGCGCGGAAGTTCTACCAATCCGTCCGAAACATGACGCAGTACACACCACGCTGCACATACTGCAAGGACGGAGAGGGAAATCTGATCACCGATCCTGAAAGCATACTGGAGCGATGGGAAGTGTACTTTAATGAATTGCTAAATGATCAGCTCACTGCAGAAGTGGAGGCTCCACTACTTCAAGAAGAATACCCTATGTCGCCGCCACAAAGCATAGAAGAGGTTGAGAAGGCTATAGGCCGGCTTAAACAGAACAAAGCCCTGGGAGCCGATGGCATACCAGTCGAATTATTCCATCACGGCGGGCCAGCCTTACGTCAAGCAATTCATGATATTATAGTACACGTAAGTATGTGAGCAGGAAGAAATGCCAGAAGACTGGCGAAAAGGTCTAATATGCCCCATACATAAGAAGGGAGATGTCACAACGTGCAGCAATTATAGAGGTATCACGTTGTTGAGTACCGCCTATAAGATACTCTCCTCTATCCTACAAGACCGGATAACCCCATACGCTAAAACCGTTATCGGACAATATCAGTGTGGTTTCATTCCAGGCAAATCAACAACTGATCAGATATTTACCCTTAGGCATGCGATGGAAAAATGTCTAGAATTTAACATCCCAACATACCATCTGTTTATAGACTTTAAGGCCGCCTATGATAGCATAGCCAGGGTAGAACTTTACAAAGCCATGAGACAATTCGGCATCCCAAATAAATTGATACGACTATGTAGGTTGACTATGACCAACGTAACAAGCCAAGTAAAAATAGCCGCATTGCTATCCAGACCAATCAACATCTTTAATGGACTCCGACAAGGAGACGGTTTGGCCTGCCTCCTCTTCAACCTGGCGTTGGAGAAAGCTATCCGTGACTCTGGCACGGCAACAAGAGGGACCATCGTCAACAGGTCCAGCCAGTTACTGGCTTACGCAGACGACATCGACATCATCGGAAGAAGCGAACAAGCTGTACACGATTCCTTCATCCAGATCGAGCAGGCGGCACAAAATCTGGGGCTGCACATTAGTGAAGGTAAAACAAAGTACATGGTGGCGTCGAATGCGAGAGGAACAGTTGGTCAAACATTCAAGGTTGCGGAGCACGAATTTGAAGTGGTGCAATCCTTTAAATACCTTGGGTCAATAGTAGCAGCCGATAACAATATAGAAGAAGAAATACGCGGGCGGCTTCTCAAATCCAACAGAGCCTACTATAGTCTGTCAAAGCTCTTCAAATCCAGAAATCTCACCATAACTTCAAAACTGCTGCTGTACAGGACCATGGCCCTGCCAGTACTCACATATGGATCCGAGACTTGGGTGCTTAGCAAAAGGCACTCCGACCTCTTAGCTGCGTTCGAGAGAAAAGTCTTAAGGAGAATTGTTGGCCCCGTATGTGAGGAAGGACGATTCCGGAGACGGTACAATCATGAACTGTACGCAATCTACCTTGAAGCAGATATCGTGACAAAAATTAAGCTCGGTAGACTCCGGTGGGCAGGGCACCTAGCTCGCATGAGCGAAGAGGAATCTGCTCGGAAAGTTCTTTGCGGTACATTCTATGGTAGACGACAGCGTGGTAGACCATGCTTGCGCTGGAGAGATGGCGTAGACCAGGACGCCCGAAGCCTTGGGGTGCTCAACTGGATGGCGTAGATATAAATATCTACATAATAAATAATTAACCTAATTAATTCTCAAAAAAAAAAAAAAAAAAAAATGTTAAAAAAGAAAAAAAAAATGGCGTTATTTTAATAATTTCAGAAGTCGGAGAGGCCCAAAAGTACCCTCCGATTTTTGTTTTGGTTTTTTATATGCTATTCAATACGCAACTTTTGCGGGGTCTTTCGTTAAGATGCTCCGAAAAAAATTTTGACGGGACAGCCTACTCTACAGGTCTGTTATTACCGGGCTTAACAGGCCTTATACACGAATAAGTTCTTCCCTGTTAATGGCCTTTTAATTGTAAGACTTATTAGAAGAAAAATAAAGTATCATTATAAAAAAACTGAAAAGTATATTTTTTTTGTAACAATTAGTCCTTTGAAGTCTTACCTGTGTACACATAACTACTATCAAGGTCCTCAATTCACAAAGTTGTCTGGAAACGACACATTTTTCAAAACAAATTTTATGTCTTTTGAAAACACATTTAGACAAAAAAAAAACAGGACTTTAAAATGCATATAGTCCTCCATTCTAAAAATGTCTGTCAATTAATTTGCCTCTAAAGCTTAACAGGACTTTTGCGTGTGGGTATGAGTAGCTATACGGTTCTTTGCTATATGAAAGGCTCACGACAAGCAAAAGGACGTACGCCTTCCATTTAAAATACCAAGAATAATAATTCGCTGCTTTCACAACGAGGACCAAATTGAATGTTAATTTCAGCAAGGATAATATCCTTTTAGCTTGCAACAAATACATTCAACACACACATACACACTACATTAACGACACTGAATTCTGAATGTTGACATATTGGATGGGAAACTGTGAAAGTCTAGCAGATGATGGAAGACTGGGGCAACCTACGACACTCGAAAAGGAAGGTAATAGCTTGAGGAGAGTTTTTAAGTCCCAATTTGATGAAGGGACATGGATGGATGCAAATGCGAATAGGAAATGAAATGCAACCATTTTATGATTGCTACTTTCGACAACTCTTACTGATGGCTCTGGATGAAGCTGGAGCTGAAGTTGAAGTTCCTGAAGAATAAAGGATATACCTACTTACTTATTTCAACTAGGATGGTAGACGACAAACATGCGGAATATGTATAACCTCTCTCGACGTTCGTTGATGGTATAGGACCTCGACCTGAAGTCCTTGTGTCGATTATGGTACTTGCACGCCTTACTTCTAGGTATGACGACGACAACAACGCCGATGATGACATAACTATGTTGGTTAAGCGAGACTGCCATTTCCAGCAGCAGACTTATGATCTCTGTTTGTGTTGAAACAGTAAACAACAATGTGTTGCAAATTGAAAAATATTCACAGCGCACACTTGGAGCCGCAGCACAGTAGCTCCATACCGCCATGTCGCCCGCTCCTTCCGCTCATTCTCCCCATTTCTTCCTTCTATACTAACTTGTTGTCTATGAATCCTCGTAAAATTTAACTTTAGGTTATGAGTTTTGCAAGTAGCAGCATCAGCGAGCGACGAAGCCGGAAAAACTGAAGAATGACTACTTGTTCCCGGAACTGGGTTCCAATGAAGATTATGCCCGTAGGAAGAGGAAGTGAGTACACAGGAGTACATACACGAGCCATCCTTAGACTTATTTTGCTGCACACACACACACACATAGAATGAACTCGCTGTTAAGTTACCTTTGGCTCTCGGAATATTATGAAGGCAGAGGAATTAATGAGGTGGTAATGGAATCGGTGTTCAAGTTTGAATTTTACTGTTAACTTTCGTTTGTGTTTACATTTTAAATTGTTTGTTATTAGTATTTATTGTTGTACTTTGGCGGAAGTTCACTGCACGCCTCGTGCTGCAAACAAGACGGGCTTGTAAGGCTCATGTGTGTGCAGAGACAAAATGGGGGGTGGTGGGGGAGTATCCAAACAATGATTCTACTCAAGCGTAGAAGCGTAGGTGTAGAACAACATTATGTGGGTTGCAAGACAGCTATGATTGTAGCAGCACTGAGCTGCCATACAGCTAGGAGCAAAACATTATTAATTAGCCTGCACACTGCAGGGGAATTGCGGAAGAGAAAATTGACGAAAGGAATTTTGACTTTGCATCCATATAAATTCTCTTGAATGGTCTTAGGGGTTGTTTAGATGGCTTCCTAGGGAAAACGCCTTATGGAGACGAGGAAGGGTGTTAAATATTAGATTTTATTTTATTCTTGCAGTTTTGAAATAAGCTTTCTTTCTAGGAAATAATATTTGAGGGTTGCATTCTAGGAAAACATATTTAAGGGATTTAAAGGAATTCCCATCGATGTAGTGTTATCATGAACTATGACAACCATTTCATGAAGAACTCATTTTTGTATGAAAAGGGCTTGATTATTTCGATTGAGGGATGTGGCTGACCTTGGACGATGCTTAAGTGTTCTAATTTAAGACAAAGTAGAGAAACATAAAGAAATCTAGGAAGTTTAATAACTTAATACCTACTTACTTACTTGCTTAACGTGGTGGTAGAGTCCGGGGTGGATAAAGCTTCTCCAGCTAGCTCTGTCCCTGGTTAGCTGTATCCAGTTTCCTACGTCAAGTTCGTTGAGGTCATCTCCCACTTGTGTGCGATAGCTGAGTCGAGGTCTCTCTCGCGATTGGATTCGCCGTGGATAGCTGTGGAAAATTTAACAAGAAATTTTGGAAACCATAGCCTCTTGCAAGGCTCGGTTTTGGAAACAGCGCCAACCAAAGACATTATTAGGTAGGCAGTTTGGGCTCGAAAATCCATAAAATCACTTCGGACCGGCATATCTCGATAACCAGACAACTCATAAGCTTTTGGTTTGGATGTGTATATATAGGGATTGAAAAGACCTTTCATTCGATGTACGTCTGGATGCGGTTGGGGAACTTTGAAAATTTGGTGATTTTTTTAGACAAGTGGTTAGTCCATGATTTTTCCAAAATTCTCAAAAATTCAGTAAAATCACTTTGATTAGAAATATTTCGAGAACCAGGCCTCGCAGAAGCTTCTGGTTTTCACCTGTAGGTAGCTGTGGAAAATATAATTAGGAATTTTGAAAACCGGAGCTTCTTGCAGGCCTTGGCCTTGGAAATAGCGCCAACCAAAGAGATTATTAGGCAGTTTGGGCTCGAAAATCCATAAAATCACTTTGGACAGGCATATCTCGACAACCAGACCACTCAGAAGCTTTTCGTTTGGATGTGTATATAGGGATTGAATAGACCTTTTATTCGATGTACGTCTGGATGCGGTTGGGGAACTTTGAAAATTTGGTGATTTTTTTAGACAAGTGGTTAGTCCATGATTTTTTTCAAAATTCTCAAAAATTCAGTAAAATCACTTTGATTAGAAATACTTCGAGAACCAGGCCTCGCAGAAGCTTCTGGTTTTCACCTGTGGGTAGCTGTGGAAAATTTAATTAGGAATTTTGAAAACCGGAGCTTCTTGCAGGCCTTGGCCTTGGAAATAGCGCCAACCAAAGAGATTATTAGGCAGTTTGGGCTCGAAAATCCATAAAATCACTTTGGACCGGCATATCTCGACAACCAGACCACTCAGAAGCTTTTCGTTTGGATGTGTATATAGGGATTGAAAAGACCTTTCATTCGATATACGTCTTGATGCGGTACGGGAACTTTGAAAATTTGGTGATTTTTTTAGACAAGTGGTTAGTGCATGATTTTTTCAAAATTCTCAAAAATTCAGTAAAATCACTTTGATTAGAAATATTTCGAGAACTAGGCCTGGCAGAAGCTTCTGGTTTTCACCTGTGGGTAGCTGTGGAAAATTTAATTAGGAATTTTGAAAACCGGAGCCTTTTACAGGCCTTGGCCTTGGAAATAGCGCCAACCAAAAAGATTATTAGGCAGTTTGAGCTCGAAAATCCATAAAATCACTTTGGACCGGCATATCTCGACAACCAGACCACTCAGAAGCTTTTCGTTTAGATGTGTATATAGGGATTGAAAAGACCTTTCATTCGATATACGTCTTGATGCGGTACGGGAACTTTGAAAATTTGGTGATTTTTTTAGACAAGTGGTTAGTGCATGATTTTTTCAAAATTCTCAAAAATTCAGTAAAATCACTTTGATTAGAAATATTTCGAGAACCAGGCCTGGCAGAAGCTTCTGGTTTTCACCTGTGGGTAGCTGTGGAAAATTTAATTAGGAATTTTGAAAACCGGAGCCTTTTAGAGGCCTTGGCCTTGGAAATAGCGCCAACCAAAAAGATTATTAGGCAGTTTGAGCTCGAAAATCCATAAAATCACTTTGGACCGGCATATCTCGACAACCAGACCACTCAGAAGCTTTACGTTTGGATGTGTATATAGGGATTGAAAAGACCTTTCATTCGATATACGTCTTGATGCGGTACGGGAACTTTGAAAATTTGGTGATTTTTTTAGACAAGTGGTTAGTCCATGATTTTTTCAAAATTCTCAAAAATTCAGTAAAATCACTTTGATTAGAAATATTTCGAGAACCAGGCCTCGCAGAATCTTCTGGTTTTCACCTGTAGGTAGCTGTGGAAAATTTAATTAGGAATTTTGAAAACCGGAGCCTCTTACAGGCCTTGGCCTTGGAAACCTAAGACATTATTAGGCAGTTTGGGCTCGAAAATCCATAAAATCACTTTGGACCGGCATATCTCGACAACCAGACCACTCAGAAGCTTTACGTTTGGATGTGTATATAGGGATTGAAAAGACCTTTCATTCGATATACGTCTTGATGCGGTACGGGAACTTTGAAAATTTGGTGATTTTTTTAGACAAAATTTTTCAAAATTCTCAAAAATTCAGTAAAATCACTTTGATTAGAAATATTTCGAGAACCAGGCCTCGCAGAAGCTTCTGGTTTTCACCTGTGGGTAGCTGTGGAAAATTTAATTAGGAATTTTGAAAACCGGAGCCTTTTACAGGCCTTGGCCTTGGAAATAGCGCCAACCAAAAAGATTATTAGGCAGTTTGAGCTCGAAAATCCATAAAATCACTTTGGACCGGCATATCTCGACAACCAGACCACTCAGAAGCTTTACGTTTGGATGTGTATATAGGAATTGAAAAGACCTTTCATTCGATATACGTCTTGATGCGGTACGGGAACTTTGAAAATTTGGTGATTTTTTTAGACAAGTGGTTAGTCCATGATTTTTTCAAAATTCTCAAAAATTCAGTAAAATCACTTTGATTAGAAATATTTCGAGAACCAGGCCTCGCAGAAGCTTCTGGTTTTCACCTGTGGGAAGCTGTGGAAAATTTAATTAGGAATTTTGAAAACCGGAGCCTCTTACAGGCCTTGGCCTTGGAAATAGCGCCAACCAAAGAGATTATTAGGCAGTTTGGGCTCGAAAATCCATAAAATCACTTTGGACCGGCATATCTCGACAACCAGACCACTCAGAAGCTTTACGTTTGGATGTGTATATAGGAATTGAAAAGACCTTTCATTCGATATACGTCTTGATGCGGTACGGGAACTTTGAAAATTTGGTGATTTTTTTAGACAAGTGGTTAGTCCATGATTTTTTCAAAATTCTCAAAAATTCAGTAAAATCACTTTGATTAGAAATATTTCGAGAACCAGGCCTCGCAGAAGCTTCTGGTTTTCACCTGTGGGAAGCTGTGGAAAATTTAATTAGGAATTTTGAAAACCGGAGCCTCTTACAGGCCTTGGCCTTGGAAATAGCGCCAACCAAAGAGATTATTAGGCAGTTTGGGCTCGAAAATCCATAAAATCACTTTGGACCGGCATATCTCGACAACCAGACCACTCAGAAGCTTTACGTTTGGATGTGTATATAGGAATTGAAAAGACCTTTCATTCGATATACGTCTTGATGCGGTACGGGAACTTTGAAAATTTGGTGATTTTTTTAGACAAGTGGTTAGTCCATGATTTTTTCAAAATTCTCAAAAATTCAGTAAAATCCCTTTGATTAGAAATATTTCGAGAACCAGGCCTCGCAGAATCTTCTGGTTTTCACCTGTAGGTAGCTGTGGAAAATTTAATTAGGAATTTTGAAAACCGGAGCCTCTTGCAGGCCTTGGCCTTGGAAACCTAAGACATTATTAGGCAGTTTGGGCTCGAAAATCCATAAAATCACTTTGGACCGGCATATCTCGATAACCAGACCACTTAGAAGCTTTTCGTTTGGATGTGTATATAGGGATTGAAAAGACCTTTCATTCGATGTACATCTTGATGCGGTACGGGAACTTTGAAAATTTGGTGATTTTTTTAGACAAGTGGTTAGTCCATGATTTTTTCAAAATTCTCAAAAATTCAGTAAAATCACTTTGATTAGAAATATTTCGAGAACCAGGCCTCGCAGAATCTTCTGGTTTTCACCTGTAGGTAGCTGTGGAAAATTTAATTAGGAATTTTGAAAACCGGAGCCTCTTACAGGCCTTGGCCTTGGAAACCTAAGACATTATTAGGCAGTTTGGGCTCGAAAATCCATAAAATCACTTTGGACCGGCATATCTCGACAACCAGACCACTCAGAAGCTTTTCGTTTAGATGTTTATATAGGGATTGAATAGACCTTTCATTCGATATACGTCTTGATGCGGTACGGGAACTTTGAAAATTTGGTGATTTTTTTAGACAAGTGGTTAGTCCATGATTTTTTCAAAATTCTCAAAAATTCAGTAAAATCACTTTGATTAGAAATATTTCGAGAACCAGGCCTCGCAGAAGCTTCTGGTTTTCACCTGTGGGTAGCTGTGGAAAATTTAATTAGGAATTTTGAAAACCGGAGCCTTTTACAGGCCTTGGCCTTGGAAATAGCGCCAACCAAAAAGATTATTAGGCAGTTTGAGCTCGAAAATCCATAAAATCACTTTGGACCGGCATATCTCGACAACCAGACCACTCAGAAGCTTTACGTTTGGATGTGTATATAGGGATTGAAAAGACCTTTCATTCGATATACGTCTTGATGCGGTACGGGAACTTTGAAAATTTGGTGATTTTTTTAGACAAGTGGTTAGTCCATGATTTTTTCAAAATTCTCAAAAATTCAGTAAAATCACTTTGATTAGAAATATTTCGAGAACCAGGCCTCGCAGAAGCTTCTGGTTTTCACCTGTGGGTAGCTGTGTAAAATTTAATTAGGAATTTTGAAAACCGGAGCCTTTTACAGGCCTTGGCCTTGGAAAGAGCGCCAACCAAAAAGATTATTAGGCAGTTTGAGCTCGAAAATCCATAAAATCACTTTGGACCGGCATATCTCGACAACCAGACCACTCAGAAGCTTTTCGTTTGGATGTGTATATAGGGATTGAAAAGACCTTTCATTCGATATACGTCTTGATGCGGTACGGGAACTTTGAAAATTTGGTGATTTTTTTAGACAAGTGGTTAGTCCATGATTTGTTCAAAATTCTCAAAAATTCAGTAAAATCACTTTGATTAGAAATATTTCGAGAACCAGGCCTCGCAGAAGCTTCTGGTTTTCACCTGTGGGAAGCTGTGGAAAATTTAATTAGGAATTTTGAAAACCGGAGCCTCTTACAGGCCTTGGCCTTGGAAATAGCGCCAACCAAAGAGATTATTAGGCAGTTTGGGCTCGAAAATCCATAAAATCACTTTGGACCGGCATATCTCGACAACCAGACCACTTAGAAGCTTTTCGTTTGGATGTGTATATAGGAATTGAAAAGACCTTTCATTCGATATACGTCTTGATGCGGTACGGGAACTTTGAAAATTTGGTGATTTTTTTAGACAAGTGGTTAGTCCATGATTTTTTCAAAATTCTCAAAAATTCAGTAAAATCACTTTGATTAGAAATATTTCGAGAACCAGGCCTCGCAGAAGCTTCTGGTTTTCAGCTGTGGGTAGTTGTGAAAAATTTAATTAGGAATTTTTAAAACCGGAGCCTTTTACAGGCCTTGGCCTTGGAAATAGTGCCAACCAAAGAGATTATTAGGCAGTTTGGGCTCGAAAATCCATAAAACCATTTTGGACCGGCATATCTCGACAACCAGACCACTCAGAAGCTTTTCGTTTGGATGTGTATATAGGGATTGAAAAGACCTTTCATTCGATATACGTCTTGATGCGGTACGGGAACTTTGAAAATTTGGTGATTTTTTTAGACAAGTGGTTAGTCCATGATTTTTTCAAAATTCTCAAAAATTCAGTAAAATCACTTTGATTAGAAATATTTCGAGAACCAGGCCTCGCAGAAGCTTCTGGTTTTCAGCTGTGGGTAGTTGTGAAAAATTTAATTAGGAATTTTGAAAACCGGAGCCTTTTACAGGCCTTGGCCTTGGAAATAGTGCCAACCAAAGAGATTATTAGGCAGTTTGGGCTCGAAAATCCATAAAACCATTTTGGACCGGCATATCTCGACAACCAGACCACTCAGAAGCTTTTCGTTTGGATGTGTATATAGGAATTGAAAAGGCCTTTCATTCGATGTACGTCTTGATGCGGTTGGGGAACTTTGAAAATTTGGTGATTTTTTTAGACAAGTGGTTAGTCCATGATTTTTTCAAAATTCTCAAAAATTCAGTAAAATCACTTTGATTAGAAATATTTCGAGAACCAGGCCTCGCAGAATCTTCTGGTTTTCACCTGTAGGTAGCTGTGGAAAATTTAATTAGGAATTTTGAAAACCGGAGCCTCTTACAGGCCTTGGCCTTGGAAACCTAAGACATTATTAGGCAGTTTGGGCTCGAAAATCCATAAAATCACTTTGGACCGGCATATCTCGATAACCAGACCACTCAGAAGCTTTTCGTTTAGATGTTTATATAGGGATTGAAAAGACCTTTCATTCGATGTACGTCTTGATGCGGTACGGGATATTTGAAAATTTGGTGATTTTTTTAGACATGATTTTTTCAAAATTCTCAAAAATTCAGTAAAATCACTTTGATTAGAAATATTTCGAGAACCAGGCCTCGCAGAAGCTTCTGGTTTTCACCTGTGGGTAGCTGTGGATAATTTAATTAGGAATTTTGGAAACCGGAGCCTCTTACAGGACTTGGCCTTGGAAATAGCGCCAACCAAAGAGATAATTAGGCAGTTTAGGCTCGAAAATCCATAAAATCAGTTTGGACAGGCATATCTCGACAACCAGACCACTCAGAAGCTTTTCGTTTAGATGTGTATATAGGGATTGAAAAGACCTTTCATTCGATATACGTCTTGATGCGGTACGGGAACTTTGAAAATTTGGTGATTTTTTTAGACAAGTGGTTAGTGCATGATTTTTTCAAAATTCTCAAAAATTCAGTAAAATCACTTTGATTAGAAATATTTCGAGAACCAGGCCTGGCAGAAGCTTCTGGTTTTCACCTGTGGGTAGCTGTGGAAAATTTAATTAGGAATTTTGAAAACCGGAGCCTTTTACAGGCCTTGGCCTTGGAAATAGCGCCAACCAAAAAGATTATTAGGCAGTTTGAGCTCGAAAATCCATAAAATCACTTTGGACCGGCATATCTCGACAACCAGACCACTCAGAAGCTTTACGTTTGGATGTGTATATAGGGATTGAAAAGACCTTTCATTCGATATACGTCTTGATGCGGTACGGGAACTTTGAAAATTTGGTGATTTTTTTAGACAAGTGGTTAGTCCATGATTTTTTCAAAATTCTCAAAAATTCAGTAAAATCACTTTGATTAGAAATATTTCGAGAACCAGGCCTCGCAGAATCTTCTGGTTTTCACCTGTAGGTAGCTGTGGAAAATTTAATTAGGAATTTTGAAAACCGGAGCCTCTTACAGGCCTTGGCCTTGGAAACCTAAGACATTATTAGGCAGTTTGGGCTCGAAAATCCATAAAATCACTTTGGACCGGCATATCTCGACAACCAGACCACTCAGAAGCTTTACGTTTGGATGTGTATATAGGGATTGAAAAGACCTTTCATTCGATATACGTCTTGATGCGGTACGGGAACTTTGAAAATTTGGTGATTTTTTTAGACAAAATTTTTCAAAATTCTCAAAAATTCAGTAAAATCACTTTGATTAGAAATATTTCGAGAACCAGGCCTCGCAGAAGCTTCTGGTTTTCACCTGTGGGTAGCTGTGGAAAATTTAATTAGGAATTTTGAAAACCGGAGCCTTTTACAGGCCTTGGCCTTGGAAATAGCGCCAACCAAAAAGATTATTAGGCAGTTTGAGCTCGAAAATCCATAAAATCACTTTGGACCGGCATATCTCGACAACCAGACCACTCAGAAGCTTTACGTTTGGATGTGTATATAGGAATTGAAAAGACCTTTCATTCGATATACGTCTTGATGCGGTACGGGAACTTTGAAAATTTGGTGATTTTTTTAGACAAGTGGTTAGTCCATGATTTTTTCAAAATTCTCAAAAATTCAGTAAAATCACTTTGATTAGAAATATTTCGAGAACCAGGCCTCGCAGAAGCTTCTGGTTTTCACCTGTGGGAAGCTGTGGAAAATTTAATTAGGAATTTTGAAAACCGGAGCCTCTTACAGGCCTTGGCCTTGGAAATAGCGCCAACCAAAGAGATTATTAGGCAGTTTGGGCTCGAAAATCCATAAAATCACTTTGGACCGGCATATCTCGACAACCAGACCACTCAGAAGCTTTACGTTTGGATGTGTATATAGGAATTGAAAAGACCTTTCATTCGATATACGTCTTGATGCGGTACGGGAACTTTGAAAATTTGGTGATTTTTTTAGACAAGTGGTTAGTCCATGATTTTTTCAAAATTCTCAAAAATTCAGTAAAATCACTTTGATTAGAAATATTTCGAGAACCAGGCCTCGCAGAAGCTTCTGGTTTTCACCTGTGGGAAGCTGTGGAAAATTTAATTAGGAATTTTGAAAACCGGAGCCTCTTACAGGCCTTGGCCTTGGAAATAGCGCCAACCAAAGAGATTATTAGGCAGTTTGGGCTCGAAAATCCATAAAATCACTTTGGACCGGCATATCTCGACAACCAGACCACTCAGAAGCTTTACGTTTGGATGTGTATATAGGAATTGAAAAGACCTTTCATTCGATATACGTCTTGATGCGGTACGGGAACTTTGAAAATTTGGTGATTTTTTTAGACAAGTGGTTAGTCCATGATTTTTTCAAAATTCTCAAAAATTCAGTAAAATCACTTTGATTAGAAATATTTCGAGAACCAGGCCTCGCAGAATCTTCTGGTTTTCACCTGTAGGTAGCTGTGGAAAATTTAATTAGGAATTTTGAAAACCGGAGCCTCTTGCAGGCCTTGGCCTTGGAAACCTAAGACATTATTAGGCAGTTTGGGCTCGAAAATCCATAAAATCACTTTGGACCGGCATATCTCGACAACCAGACCACTCAGAAGCTTTTCGTTTAGATGTTTATATAGGGATTGAATAGACCTTTCATTCGATATACGTCTTGATGCGGTACGGGAACTTTGAAAATTTGGTGATTTTTTTAGACAAGTGGTTAGTCCATGATTTTTTCAAAATTCTCAAAAATTCAGTAAAATCACTTTGATTAGAAATATTTCGAGAACCAGGCCTCGCAGAAGCTTCTGGTTTTCACCTGTGGGTAGCTGTGGAAAATTTAATTAGGAATTTTTAAAACCGGAGCCTTTTACAGGCCTTGGCCTTGGAAATAGCGCCAACCAAAAAGATTATTAGGCAGTTTGAGCTCGAAAATCCATAAAATCACTTTGGACCGGCATATCTCGACAACCAGACCACTCAGAAGCTTTACGTTTGGATGTGTATATAGGGATTGAAAAGACCTTTCATTCGATATACGTCTTGATGCGGTACGGGAACTTTGAAAATTTGGTGATTTTTTTAGACAAGTGGTTAGTCCATGATTTTTTCAAAATTCTCAAAAATTCAGTAAAATCACTTTGATTAGAAATATTTCGAGAACCAGGCCTCGCAGAAGCTTCTGGTTTTCACCTGTGGGTAGCTGTGTAAAATTTAATTAGGAATTTTGAAAACCGGAGCCTTTTACAGGCCTTGGCCTTGGAAAGAGCGCCAACCAAAAAGATTATTAGGCAGTTTGAGCTCGAAAATCCATAAAATCACTTTGGACCGGCATATCTCGACAACCAGACCACTCAGAAGCTTTTCGTTTGGATGTGTATATAGGGATTGAAAAGACCTTTCATTCGATATACGTCTTGATGCGGTACGGGAACTTTGAAAATTTGGTGATTTTTTTAGACAAGTGGTTAGTCCATGATTTGTTCAAAATTCTCAAAAATTCAGTAAAATCACTTTGATTAGAAATATTTCGAGAACCAGGCCTCGCAGAAGCTTCTGGTTTTCACCTGTGGGAAGCTGTGGAAAATTTAATTAGGAATTTTGAAAACCGGAGCCTCTTACAGGCCTTGGCCTTGGAAATAGCGCCAACCAAAGAGATTATTAGGCAGTTTGGGCTCGAAAATCCATAAAATCACTTTGGACCGGCATATCTCGACAACCAGACCACTTAGAAGCTTTTCGTTTGGATGTGTATATAGGAATTGAAAAGACCTTTCATTCGATATACGTCTTGATGCGGTACGGGAACTTTGAAAATTTGGTGATTTTTTTAGACAAGTGGTTAGTCCATGATTTTTTCAAAATTCTCAAAAATTCAGTAAAATCACTTTGATTAGAAATATTTCGAGAACCAGGCCTCGCAGAAGCTTCTGGTTTTCAGCTGTGGGTAGTTGTGAAAAATTTAATTAGGAATTTTTAAAACCGGAGCCTTTTACAGGCCTTGGCCTTGGAAATAGTGCCAACCAAAGAGATTATTAGGCAGTTTGGGCTCGAAAATCCATAAAACCATTTTGGACCGGCATATCTCGACAACCAGACCACTCAGAAGCTTTTCGTTTGGATGTGTATATAGGAATTGAAAAGGCCTTTCATTCGATGTACGTCTTGATGCGGTTGGGGAACTTTGAAAATTTGGTGATTTTTTTAGACAAGTGGTTAGTCCATGATTTTTTCAAAATTCTCAAAAATTCAGTAAAATCACTTTGATTAGAAATATTTCGAGAACCAGGCCTCGCAGAATCTTCTGGTTTTCACCTGTAGGTAGCTGTGGAAAATTTAATTAGGAATTTTGAAAACCGGAGCCCCTTACAGACATTATTAGGCAGTTTGGGCTCGATAATCCATAAAATCACTTTGGACCGGCATATCTCGATAACCAGACCACTTAGAAGCTTTTCGTTTGGATGTGTATATAGGGATTGAAAAGACCTTTCATTCGATGTATGTCTTGATGCGGTACGGGAACTTTGAAAATTTGGTGATTTTTTTAGACAAGTGGTTAGTCCATGATTTTTTCAAAATTCTCAAAAATTCAGTAAAATCACTTTGATTAGAAATATTTCGAGAACCAGGCCTCGCAGAATCTTCTGGTTTTCACCTGTAGGTAGCTGTGGAAAATTTAATTAGGAATTTTGAAAACCGGAGCCTCTTACAGGCCTTGGCCTTGGAAACCTAAGACATTATTAGGCAGTTTGGGCTCGATAATCCATAAAATCACTTTGGACCGGCATATCTCGATAACCAGACCACTTAGAAGCTTTTCGTTCGGATGTGTATATAGGGATTGAAAAGACCTTTCATTCGATATACGTCTTGATGCGGTACGGGAACTTTGAAAATTTGGTGATTTTTTTAGACAAGTGGTTAGTCCATGATTTTTTCAAAATTCTCAAAAATTCAGTAAAATCACTTTGATTAGAAATATTTCGAGAACCAGGCCTCGCAGAAGCTTCTGGTTTTCACCTGTGGGTAGCTGTGGAAAATTTAATTAGGAATTTTGAAAACCGGAGCCTTTTACAGGCCTTGGCCTTGGAAATAGCGCCAACCAAAAAGATTATTAGGCAGTTTGAGCTCGAAAATCCATAAAATCACTTTGGACCGGCATATCTCGACAACCAGACCACTCAGAAGCTTTTCGTTTGGATGTGTATATAGGGATTGAAAAGACCTTTCATTCGATATACGTCTTGATGCGGTACGGGAACTTTGAAAATTTGGTGATTTTTTTAGACAAGTGGTTAGTCCATGATTTTTTCAAAATTCTCAAAAATTCAGTAAAATCACTTTGATTAGAAATATTTCGAGAACCAGGCCTCGCAGAAGCTTCTGGTTTTCACCTGTGGAAAATTTAATTAGGAATTTTGAAAACCGGAGCCTTTTACAGGCCTTGGCCTTGGAAATAGCGCCAACCAAAAAGATTATTAGGCAGTTTGAGCTCGAAAATCCATAAAATCACTTTGGACCGGCATATCTCGACAACCAGACCACTCAGAAGCTTTTCGTTTGGATGTGTATATAGGGATTGAAAAGACCTTTCATTCGATATACGTCTTGATGCGGTACGGGAACTTTGAAAATTTGGTGATTTTTTTAGACAAGTGGTTAGTCCATGATTTTTTCAAAATTCTCAAAAATTCAGTAAAATCACTTTGATTAGAAATATTTCGAGAACCAGGCCTCGCAGAAGCTTCTGGTTTTCAGCTGTGGGTAGTTGTGAAAAATTTAATTAGGAATTTTGAAAACCGGAGCCTTTTACAGGCCTTGGCCTTGGAAATAGTGCCAACCAAAGAGATTATTAGGCAGTTTGGGCTCGAAAATCCATAAAACCATTTTGGACCGGCATATCTCGACAACCAGACCACTCAGAAGCTTTTCGTTTAGATGTGTATATAGGGATTGAAAAGACCTTTCATTCGATGTACGTCTTGATGCGGTACGGGAACTTTGAAATTTTGGTGATTTTTTTAGACAATAGACCTTTCATTCGATGTACGTCTTGATGCGGTTGGGGAACTTTGAAAATTTGGTGATTTTTTTAGACAAGTGGTTAGTGCATGATTTTTTCAAAATTCTCAAAAATTCAGTAAAATCACTTTGGCTAGAAATATTTCGAGAACCAGACTTCGCAGAAGCTTCTGGTTTTCACCTCTGGATAGCAAAATAAGGATACAAACATTCTTGGTAGTAACTCGATAATGTTCTTCCTTAGAAACGACCTTAAATTATATAATTTGCATATAAAATACACATACAAAAACGGATATCTTCTACGGATGTGGTAGCTGATATTATACAGTTAACCTCTCATGATTTTTTGATTTTATTTGTGTGTGTGTAAAAAATGTCATCATTAACTTCCTAATCAGTTTTTCTTGCCATGAATACTCGTATTTATTCCAGCGCAAATCCTTCCTTTAGAATATTAAATTGTCATCGTAATCCTTATATCCGGGTAGCTTTGATAAACCGATTCCTTCATAATGATCCCATTGAAATTGCATCTTCTCAATCAAACCGAAATTATTATTTTATTTTTTTTTATTCATCTGAATATTTGCATCTTTTCTGTTGGCTAAGGCAAGATGTTCTATCTCCATTCAGCCTCCCCAATCAATCGCTTGAATGAATACAATCTTTAATCAGTTGGGAAACTGATTGAATGCTAAGGTCCTACTTCAAGTTATTGCATTCGATTTTTCATATAAAGGCATACATACATATCTATAGATAAAATACCTTACTAGCAAAAATATTTTGAGAGTGCGTTTTTGTGAAGGCGGTGCATCGTTCCTAGTCTGCTGTCATCTTGGTCGTCCTTTTCGTCATGACGCAGAATATCAATATCCCAAAAGAGTTTTCAAAGTAAAACTAAAATAATAAAAAAAAAATAGTTTAATTTCTTTTTTGTAATTTTTTTTTTCAAAAGCAAAAGTCCTTTTCTCAAGATTTTTATCATTAAAATCAGCCATCGGTGCAGATTGAATAGTCCGGGAAGTACGAGTAACTTGGTAGATATTTTGACAATACAAAAATTTTTGCACGGTGGGTAGCTACCCGAACTAGAGATAAATCAAAAATTCGAATGTGACCTCTAGAGTATCATATTAAAAAGTATGATGTTCGCGGCAAATCAATATCAGTTTTGGACGAAGCTCGATTTATCGAAGAAGCTTGGGCGAACAAGAGCACAGACCGAATTATTTGACTTCTCCATCAACTTTATATACTGAACGGGTCCAATCCGCAAGTGTAATAGTGCGCATTTTGTCCCTTAAAACTGAACCCTAACTACATCTTCAACAATACATCGTACGAGTATTCAATGAAAACGTAACACTGGCTTCATTGGGAGTGGCAGAAATACTTTTTGCACCTTAAGGAAGTCCTGGCGTTGACTTATTGACAAGCCCTGAGTGTAGGACTCAATTTACTAAAGCATACACGACTTAAACTCCTCTAAATTCTTATTGGCGTCTGAACCATCCTCCCGGGACCGATCCTTCTATTACTTCAGGCCCTTACGGGACCAACTTGGGGGCTCTACTGTTTCTCTATAATCTTCTTCTGCTCTTTATTTCCGTCTAAACGTTTTTTCTATGAAGCTAGAGATTCGTTTGCATGGTTTGGTAGCTGTGAAGCATCTTCTTGACTTTTGGGGTGATATATATCCAGTACTTCTCTGAAAGTTTCGATGGAGGATGTCCCACATGCTGCAGTCGAAGAATACACCTAGCATCGTCTTCAAGTGAGCCTCCGTTCTTGCAGGTGGACTGTTTGTTTTTCCGATCTTGTTGGAGTAAGGCTTTGAAAAATCCGTGTTCGGTTAATAACTGGGTAACGCAGTAATTGACTCAATCGTGTTTCTGGTCTTTCCACTCAGCCACAGTATTGGTGTCCACCGTCCTCTGATTTCCGAGCTTCATTTTTTTTCGTAACCAGCTTTGCTTTCTCTGATGCTGCTTCAACTCCAATTTCTATAACTTTTTGTATTAGACCTACTACCATTCTGCCGCTAGGAGATCGATGGGGGTCCTTCCTACGACTGCAAGAACTGCTGGTTTCGAAACAGTTCAGTAGAAGCTCCACGCCTCTGTACTGCTTCCTTTACTTCTTTTGTCAAAGTATATCTTGACAGATCTCAAATCCATAGAGAAGAATGGCAATCCCAGTTGACATCAGCAGTCTTTTTATGCTGGCTGTTGGCTCAGCTATACGGTTGCCATAAGTCTGCTCAGTGATGTGATTACTTTCGAGGCTCGTTGAGTTGCTTTTTCTACTTTCTTTTGCTGCTAGAAGATGAGTTGGGTATTGAGAATCAGTATTTGGAATTCGAGTAACATACATAGGCATCCTACTTTTTTGTCGTCAAAAGGACTATCTTCGGTTTTTCTGTTACTAAGTTGGACTGTCATGGGGAAGGTCTCGAGTTCGATTCTCATTAAGGTGGTGATTGTTTTCGGTCATGTGCCTTCTTTGGTCTCATAGGTCAGATTTCGGTGCTTCATGTAGTCCATCACCATCCACAAGAGATATGATGGCATGTTGTATGTTTTCAGGGGCATTCAGCATGTTTCTTCATGTGACTGAGTTGAAGGCGTTTCTGACTTCCAAAGTAACCAACAATACGACCTGCTTTGAGAGGTGGTTTCCCTGTTGCGCGATTAATGTGGCCTTAACTTCTTCTGTAATCGCTCCGATCTTAGAACGGCTATTTATGAAGCCGTACTGCCTTTCGGAAAAGTCTTCTACAATCTGTTCGGTCTGCTACGGTGAGTCCCTGTCTCAACATATGCTCCAAATAGTTTCCCTGACGTATCTAGCATACACAGAAAAAAGGTTGAGTCTTTTAGCTCTATTGCAGGGCTTTTAGGGCAAAACTCAAGATTTTTTCGCTAAAAAGTTAAAGGACTGTTTTTTTATAACGTGATGATAATATTAAACGAATTTTTCTGCACTCTTACTATTCACACCTACTTGTTATGGATTATGATATGGGAAGGTGAAATTTGGCTTAGAACTCCACTTTTGTTTTTTGCCGCTTTGTGCTCCAATCTTGTGTATACTAGATATTCATACAAGTTCGGAGTTTCACAGTTGCCGTATATTTACCTTAGATCCGGGGGCTCAACCGCAACTTCTTAATTTTGATTCACATTATGCTGCCGATGAAAGAAACAGGAAATAATGAGAAAATTTCCATAGTTCTTAGCGTTTTGATAGCAATACACTCTCGCTCCGGTCTTGAATAATTTTAAAGAAAATTTGTCGGAGTTGGAGCGAGAAGGTATCGAGAGATGTGTAAGTATTATTTCGCTTCGCTCTAGACACATGTTCCTGACAAATTTTGTACTAGTTACTCGTACATGAAAAAAAAAGAAAAAACAAAAAGGAAGAACAAAACAAAAATACAATCAAATATTACAGTGGTTAAATTTTAAGGGCCGATATTGAATGTGAACCACACCTAAATGTCAAGTTTTTTTGTGCATTTCATTTGACATTTCTCAATTTCAGACTAACTCAATTTGAACCATGGAAAGATACACAATCGAGCAACGCGTTAAAGTTATTCAGGCTTATTATGAAAATGGGCGTTCAAATCGTGATTTTTCCGGTCAATTCAACCAATTTACACGCTTACAAGGTGAAATTGACTCAAGAATTAAAGCCTCTGTATATTTTATTCCATACATAATTGAACCATGCCATATTATCATAATAAAAAGAAATGACAGTTATTTCCTAAATAATTTGTGTTTTATTCAAAATCAACATAGGCCCTTAAAATTTAACCACCCTGTAGAAGTAAAAACTAAAAAAAAGTTAATGATGGGTTGCTTTGTTTTCAGCTTTCAGGCCACAGAAAAAAAACATACAATGAAAAGGGTAAAATGTTTCCACTATTTAAATGAAGTGGAAACTAATATATACAAAGACTCCAGTTGTTTATTTGAAGCCAAATAAACAAAAATGCCATAATAGGTATACAATTTGGTTCATGTGTCATGTCACCTGCCTATCTAAGTACACAGAATTTTTTTGAGTTGCTTAAGAAGCGTTGGAGAGTTCGAAAAATGAGGTTAATGTTCGCAATTTGTACACAATATGGAAAAGTTCAAAATGGCGAACGCCACAATCGGCGAAAACTCGATATTTTTCTATTTTTTTTTTTGAGAGAAAAAATTTATTCTTAGCGAGTAATTTTTTATACGGATATCGATACGTGTTGAAACGATCTCGCTCCCATATAATCCCTTTCATGTAAACATGCCCCTTCGATACTTATACCACTCTGATATTTGATTGTATTTTTGTTTTGTTCTTCCTTCTTGTTTTTTCTTTTCATGTACCCAGTACAAAATTTGTCAGGAATATGTATCTAGAGCTAAGCAAATATATTTACACATCTCTCGATACTTTCTCGCTCCAACTCCGATAAATTTTCTTTAAAATTATTCACGACCGGAGCGAGTGTATTGCTATCAAAGCGGTAAGAATGATGGAAATTTGCTCATTATTTCCTGTTTCTTTCATCGGCACCATGGTGTGAATCAAAACCAAGGCTGATTGTGCCGATGTCGATACGCTTTCGCTACGATACTCTAATTTTAAACAAGAAGCAAATGATAGGGATATTTATACCGATAAAAAACAGCAACCATTTTGAATTTCTCATTCGCAGCATTACTTCTCGGACTATAGTGTAAGAATTTTCTATTTATTTTTTTTTCTTTAAGTTTTGTCCATCACGTGCTCCGCTGCTTCGTGTCATTTCCCTCAAGGTTCCGCGACTTATTGAAACGAACATTGTATATAAAATGGAGTCCTTGCAATACAAAAAATCAAATCGAAAAAAAGGAAGCACCGGAATTCATGTACAGATGCAATCATCTGTTCAAGTGTGAAAAAGTCAAATTTAATCGTCTGGAAATAACTTAATTTTTTTTGTTGCTCTCCTTTCTAAGTCTGGGGGTTTTTCGCTGGCGGAGGCGAGGGAGAGAGTTGGTTTGGTGAATTTTAAGCGAATCATCGTTGTCCTTGATGAAATTCCAAAGCGACAGATAAGTCCATCAAAACGTCGAAGATCAACGATAAAATATAAAGCTCAAAAGTGTAAGAGAAAAAAGCAATGAAATACAAGGATTCTCGATTCCATTTGATTTGATTGCATGGTGCGGTGTGGTGAAGATGTGGACATCACGTCCTCTTTTGCATCTTCCAACGGGAATATGTGTGGCATCAAATTCCTTTCTTTCTTCTTTTCTTCCCTACACTAAGAACGAAATTGAATTTAATTACAAACAAAACAAAAGGAATCTCACACAATCTTTTTCTTCTTCCATTTTTGCGTTCTTCCTTTCAAATGGCAGCGCCGGATTTGCTTTTTCTTTGCTTTTCGCCTCTTTTTCGGCTTCCGGTTTGCTGGCGCTACGTTTTCTTTAAATTTTTAATGAAATTTCAGGCGTGTTTGTTGCTGCCAATAAAATGGTGGTGGTGGGATTGGGTTGTGGATTTAGATGGTGATGGGTATATAGTAGGGTTCTATGTCTAATCTTGAGCAATTTCGGTAAATTGAAATTGCAATTTCGGATGATTTGACTTGGATTAGATTGAAGATTAGTTCTCACATGACCTGCCACTTGCGACGTGGTATACCGAAGTGTGTTTCAATTCCCATGGGTATAAAATTAATTTGTTCTCAATGTCGCGTGCCTTTGGAAATTTAAAGAATTCATTATAGCTTTGAAATGTGGGCATAGAATATTCAGTTTTAACGTAAAGTATTAAATTGAAAAAAAAAGAAAAAAGGAATTAACTGAAAGAAGAATCCAACTCTTAAAGTTGGCAGAACATTCAAGTTTAACGGTCTCAAATGTTCAAGCTTTATAGGAAAATGATTAAAATATAAGTTTTGTAGTAGATTTCGATACAAAATAAAATTTGGTGTCTACAATTCACTTTAATAGATGTCGATTTAATTTGTTTTCCAAATTAAGATTGTTGTGAATTTCTGTGTTCTACATTTCGATTTTTTGTTCATTTAAGTTCGATCAGATATATGTACACGTAGTTTTGGTGCATTTATTATTGTGAAATATTTAGAAACTTAAAGCTGGCGCGTTTTAACTTCAAGTTAATTGAATCCAACTTGGACAAATTTTATTCTGCAAGATGTTAATAATAATTTGTGCAAGAATCTTTAATACAATACTTCAACCAAGACCGATATCAAAATCTCTTCCAACTGATCTTTGGAAATTTCTTCGGAAAGAAAACGTAATATCCAACTTACGTTGGAGACAAATATAGGAGACAAATCAATTTCTGAAAATATTGCTCCTCTTGGGCACCATCGTAAATTTTAATTGTTGAGTCATTTTAACAACTCGTTCTTAAGGCAACAATATAGATTCTTGAAGTTTTAACATTTTTAATCTTTAAATCAAGAATAAAAGTTCTTGCTTCATGGCCAACACTTGCATTCTTAAGTTAACATTTTTAATATTTGAGCCAACAATTTCAGTTTAACAACTCGTTCTTGAGCCAACAATATAAATTCTTGAAGATTTAACATTTTTAATCTTTAAATCAAGAATAAAAGTTCTTGCTTCATGGTCAACACTTGCATTCTTAAGTTAACATTTTTAATATTTGAGCCAACAATTTCAGTTTAACAACTCGTTCTTGAGCCAACAATATAAATTCTTGAAGATTTAACATTTTTAATCTTTAAATCAAGAATAAAAGTTCTTGCTTCATGACCAACACTTGCATTCTTAAGTTAACATTTTTAATATTTGAGCCAACAATTTCAGTTTAACAACTCGTTCTTGAGCCAACAACATAAATTCTTGAAGTTTTAACATTTTTAATCTTAAATCAAGAATAAAAGTTCTTGCTTCATGGTCAACACTTGCATTCTTAAGTTAACATTTTTAATATTTGAGCCAACAATTTCAGTTTAACAACTCGTTCTTGAGCCAACAATATAAATTCTTGAAGATTTAACATTTTTAATCTTTAAATCAAGAATAAAAGTTCTTGATTCATGGTTAACACTTGAATTCTTAAGTTAACATTTTTAATATTTGAGCCAATTCTTGAAATTTTAACATTTTTAATCTTAAATCAAGAATTAAAGTTCTTGCTTCATGGTCAATTCTTGAAGTTTTAACATTTTTAATCTTTAAATCAAGAATAAAAGTTCTTGCTTCATGGTCAACACTTGCATTCTTAAGTTAACATTTTTAATATTTGAGCCAACAATTTCAGTTTAACAACTCGTTCTTGAGCCAACAATATAAATTCTTGAAGTTTTTTTTTAACATTTTTAATCTTTAAATCAAGAATAAAAGTTCTTGCTTCATGGCCAACACTTGCATTCTTAAGTTAACATTTTTAATATTTGAGCCAACAATTTCAGTTTAACAACTCGTTCTTGAGCCAACAATATAAATTCTTGAAGATTTAACATTTTTAATCTTTAAATCAAGAATAAAAGTTCTTGTTTCATGGTCAACACTTGCATTCTTAAGTTAACATTTTTAATATTTGAGCCAACAATTTCAGTTTAACAACTCGTTCTTGAGCCAACAATATAAATTCTTGAAGATTTAACATTTTTAATCTTTAAATCAAGAATAAAAGTTCTTGCTTGATGGTCAACACTTGCATTCTTAAGTTAACATTTTTAATATTTGAGCCAACAATTTCAGTTTAACAACTCGTTCTTAAGCCAACAATATAAATTCTTGAAGTTTTAACTTTTTTAATCTTTAAATCAAGAATAAAAGTTCTTGCTTCATGGCCAACACTTGCATTCTTAAGTTAACATTTTTAATATTTGAGCCAACAATTTCAGTTTAACAACTCGTTCTTGAGCCAACAATATAAATTCTTGAAGATTTAACATTTTTAATCTTTAAATCAAGAATAAAAGTTCTTGCTTGATGGTCAACACTTGCATTCTTAAGTTAACATTTTTAATATTTGAGCCAACAATTTCAGTTTAACAACTCGTTCTTGAGCCAACAATATAAATTCTTGAAATTTTAACATTTTTAATCTTAAATCAAGAATTAAAGTTCTTGCTTCATGGTCAACACTTGCATTCTTAAGTTAACATTTTTAATATTTGAGCCAACAATTTCAGTTTAACAACTCGTTCTTGAGCCAACAATTTAAATTGTTGAAGTTTTAACATTTTTAATCTTTAAATAAAGAATAAAAGTTCTTGCGTCACGGTCAACACTTGTATTCTTAAGTTAAGATTTTAAGTACTTGGGTTCATTTTAGCCTACGAAAATTGTTGGTTTAAAGTATAAAATTCTTGATATTAAAATTTGTTCTTAGTGATCTGAGAACCAATCATTGAGCTGTGGTAGTAGTCGTGCTTCAAGTCTCGCTGAGGCGTGGATTTTTGGAAAGTCGATGACACATCAGATTCTCTTCGGCTAACCGCCTTCGAACTGTCCTTTCAGAAATTTGTATTCCCTTCCGTTAATCATCGTTGTCAGACGGGCAGTACTCATTTTTCGGTTTTCAAGGCAAGACTTCGAAACACCTGTTAAAGTTGCTATTTCTCTTTGAGAATGTGTAGAGTGAGAGTCCAATAATATGATTTGAATTTCTCTACATTTTCTTAGAGAAGTGTCCTGAGTCCATGGTAAAAAGGAATACATTTCTGGTTATCACCTCAAACAAAAGATCATTGATAAATATCAGAAAGAGAGTCGGAGACAAAATGCAGCCTTGTGGCACACCAGCATTTATTTTATGAATTACAGGCTTAAGATCACCCGCTATTTTTGACCCCACGATAATAAAATTCGCATTCAGTTTTGTCATTTGGAGCGAACATAATTTTAGCGACTCACTACTCATTCACTAGATTTTATACAAACCATTAAATCATTACTCGTATCAATATCGATAGAGACACTTACCAATTTCGAAAGTCTACAAAAAAAATGTTGCTATAAAAACTTCAAAGTTCTTTATTAAATTTTATATTTGATTGAATAACAATTTAAGTATTTTATTTTCGTTGAATTCATATATCGTTTCGCTATATTATTTTCACATTTTATTTTCCATTTAAAAACAAACTTAATCTTGAAACCAATGATTATTATATAACTTAATAACATTTTGTTTTAACATTAATACCACTTAAGAAACTTGTTCCTTATATCAATTAATATGCTTATTTCATGCTAAAGGTACTTTTACGTACAATTATAACACATTATCATATTTCTAGGTAGATTTCAATTTATTAGATTTTATTATTATTATTAGAAATATATTTATGTAGATAGACGAAAAAAATTAAAAAAGAGAAAAAAACTATTTATATTATTTAAAATTTGTTAAAATTAAAAAAGGCATTTATAATAAAATTTATTTATAATTTTCATTTTTAAAATATTTCGTTTTCAATTAAAAAAAAAAACAATAAAAAGTTTACATAATATTTCTTAGGTTCTTGACAGCATTCCATTTATCATGATGTTAGCTAGGGCATTACGTCTCTTACGCCAAGCGCCCATACCTTGAGCATGATACTGAATTTGTGTGTACCATTGTTTTGTGCGAACTGCATCTTCAGCCTTGAGAAATGAGACGAACATTGTTATATATAGTTTTTATTATTTATTTTTTAAAACTTACTTTAAAAATAAAAGTATCTTTCGATGAAATCTCCTGCAGCTCGAAATAATCATCCCAATCGGCTTCGGAACACACCACACATCTGTCTAGATAGAGTGGCTCCCGTATCAACGTGTACCGTCCACATTTCTCTTTGACTACCAGCAATGATGCCTCTCGAATTCCGGTGTGCTTGGGGAAGTTAAGCTGACCAGACATCGCCTTCTCAGCTTTGTAGTTGACACTTGGCTATTTCAAAATTGGGGATGTTTCATAAGTCAGATGGTATGCTGGGAAACGTGTGGGAACCTACCTTTCCATTTGTAACCAGCAAGGCATTCACTGGGTTCAGCTTGATAGTCCGGCCCTTCTTCCAATTGCTGTCGGTTGGTTGAGTATACATCAACTTCCCCTCCATGGCAAACCTCACCTCATCGTGGTTCCACTCGAGGATGTCAATGGCCAGCTTCCGGAGCTTGATATTGATCATATCAATCTCACAGGATGCTCGTCGATTGGGGCTCGAGGAAGAAATACGCCGCCAAAGCCTGGTGGGTACATCCTTTGCCTCCTGGTTGATGTGATTCAGGTGCAGCTCGATATTCTCCTGGGCCTGTTTGAGTAAGTCTCGGCCTTCCAAGTGGGGTGGGGTCACTTTGAAAAGACGAGCCAGCAAAAGGGGATATTTGGTGACTCGCTGGACAGGAACCTATATGAAAATTGAAAAAAAAAAAATATTTATAACTCCCAAATGTAAACCCCGACATCAATCTATCAACTTGTTGCCAGTAACACCTCGACACGGACTCAGAGACACATTTCACGTGCATTTGTTGTTAAGACAACGTTGCCCGTTGCTTGCCGAGGACTTGGCTCAAGACCATCAAACTTTCAAACTCACCATCAAAAACGAGTTGAGATTCATTCGTCTCAAAACGGTGTTCTCCATTTGTGACACTTTAAGGAATATCCTCAACAACTCCTTTTCCTTCTCCAAATTAGCCAGCAAGAGACTAGCTCCCGCCTGTCGAACACAATACCTCTCGAAGGCATGCAACATTGGGGTAAAGTCCAGAAATACTTTGCCAATATTCACCGTCAATAAATCATCGTCGCCCTGTTCGAGAGCAATGTCCAATGCATCGCGCATTCGTTCGGCAAGAGTCTGATTATTCTCGAGCAGTTCTTCGGTATTCAAGAAGATTGCAGAGAGTTGCTCTTGGGTAAGCAATCCCGCCACCAGCATTGGCTGACAGAATTCCTCCAAAATGATCGTCAAATCACGCCCGTACTTTTCCTCGGTTTCCACGATTTCGGTAATGATTTCCTTGCGTTCGGCGCGTTTCTTGCCGCATTTGCGGCAGACGAGCGGAGCAAACATAACACCGGAGTCGGTAACCTGGGTCTCAACTGGACCATCACAGTCTTCGCACAGATGGATCGGACTGATTTTGCTGAGCACGGAATTGGTTTGGGGATTATTTTGGTACTTGCTGCGGGAAGATTTACTCGTCTCCGAGCCAACTCCCGAGTCGTTTCGTTCGATCTCCGAAGAGGCGCCCTTCCGCAGGGCGCTTAGCACTGAAAGACGATCATTGACCATCGATCCTGTCAGACTGTTGGTGTCTTCACTCGAGTCACTCGTCACTGAGAGGTGGCTGATTCGACTGCTCATGTCTGAGGTCTGCTTCAGATCACTCAGAGTATCGTTCTCCTCCTCGATTATGATCGGATTGGACGTATTGCTCATGTTGTACTCGAAAGACTCCTCCCGCACCAGTCCGCGTTCTTTGGCATCGACCAAATACGATAGTATGTCGTACTTCGAGGCCCCTTCGAACATCGATCGGGCGGCTTTCTTCTCCAATTCGGGGTCATTGAGGGGCGGTGGCGAGAGTGGCAGTGGTGGTGGAATATCATTGATCTCCTCATAGATTGGATCTCCGTTATTTCCCCGAATCGATTCGTAATGATGATCGTCATCGGCATTTGTTGAGATCTCGATTTCGGCAAGAGTGGCATCGACCAGCATTTGATAGAACTTACTTCGTGTGGTGAGCGGAGTATCGGTATCGGCGATCTCGCTCGAACAGCTTTGGTAACAGTCCGACTCGTTGTTATCACTGAAGTCAAACATCTCATAGTTCGCCGACGAGAAACTATTCCCCGAACTGATGCTTCCTCGATTCGACTGGATATCCTGTTGTTCGTCGGCTTCATGCATCTGTGACTCGAGCTTCTGTCGGTCCTCTTTGATGCGTTGCAGGGACAGGTTGATCAAGCGATTCATGTCCTCGTTATCTTTGGTACCGCTCGTGTCGATGCTGCTGCGGGAGTCCTTCAAACGCTTCAGCGAGTTTTCGATGAGTTTCACAACAACATCACTCTCGAGACCATCGGCAAGATGGCTCAACGTAGGATCTTCCAGCAGCTTTCCCACAAACGAATTCCGTTCGCTACTTCTTCCCATCGACGGACTGGGAACTGTGAGTTCGTTGCTCTTGTGACGTTTTCGCTGCCGCTTCGATGACGACTTATTGTTCTCGGCGTCCCTCTCGGTGGACTTGGGTTGATCTTGGGCGGTTTCTCCCTTGCCACACACATGTGGCACCAAATTACGCCGAACTGCTTCGACCGGGTTTCGCAATATTTTCACCAGTTCCTCTTCGTGCGAGAACACATCGTCTAATACTTCGCCGTCTGGTGACGATGCAGACACCACTGGAACATCCTTGGGACTACTGCTCACCGGTGCCGGAGACTTATCATAGTCAAACGTGATTAGTGTTCGTCCTCGTTTGTTCGAAGTTTTCACCGAATCTGACAGACTGGAAACAACACTACTGCTTCCCCCACTGCCACAACTGCTTCCAATCGGAATAATCGCCTTTGTGGAAGCACCACCGGTTCTGCTACTTAGAAGTGTGTTGATTTTATTGTTCTTATAGATGAGTTCTTCTTGGGGTGTCCTCGGGCTGCTGCTGACAACGTTTATCGTAACCGTATTCGATGTCACTTTAAGCATAGAATCGATACTGCTACCATCGGCCACCACTACAGACGACTGATACAATGGAGTGTCATTGGTGACGTTTACGGTTGAATAGCAATCATCGCCGTTGATAAGGATGGAGGTCTTCTTTTGGCCACTTGTACCGTTAGTGGGATTTCGCGCGCCAAATGCTTTGCCATCGTCATCGTCGTCGTTGTTGTCGGTGTGGTTGATTTTCAGACGATGTATCTCGGATGTGGTCTTGTTGAAGGGAGCCACTCGAACTACGGTCCGGTTCGGTTGACTTGTGTTCCCAAATATGTACTTGGAAGTGGCTGGTGCTGGGGCTGGTGGTGGCGGTAGTGTCTCAGCGACGGCGGTGGCAGTGGCAACAACAACTGCTGTGCTAAAGCTATCGAATGTCTCATAAATATTCGCTGTTATTCGGTCCTGGCAGGAATTCCTGCTGCTGGTGGTGGCGTCGGAGGTGGCGGTATCGACGACAGAGCCGGTGGCGGAGGATCTTCTCTGCTGGTTTGTGGCATCATGTCCTATGGATGGCGGTGGTTTTTGTTCCTCTAATCCGCCGCTGCTAACTGATAGTTTGCGATTTCTTGAAGGGACTTCTCGCTGGTGTTTGTTGTTGTCATCGTCGTTAACGTCTTCGTCTTCGTCGTCGTCTTTGTCGTAGACGTCTTCAGCGTCATCGTTCACGTTATCGTAGTCGTTGGATTTTTTGCTTTCAACATCTTTTGTGGCATTGGCGTTGGCTGTGGTTATCTGGATTGCTGGGGTTTTGTTGCCACTACCAGGAGTATCCTTGGGAGTAACCTTCGTATGAGTGTTACTCAGACGTTTTTGTTGTTGCTGATGATGCGCTGATATGGCAGCTCCAGATGGAGGAGGCGGTGGCGGTTCTTTGGGTCGAAACAACAATCCGACACTCTGTTGCTGCGATGTACTCGAGAAGATATCTCGGGAGTCCTTGCGGGTGGCTTTCACTCGTAATGCCATTGTATCCTTGAAGTTAAGAATAACATTTGTGGAGGAAGTGCCGATGTGAACATTGCACGGATGACGTTCGCTATGAGTGCGTCGAATGGCTTTTCGTGATAGTGCCGGTTGTGATGTTGGGGTTGTCACTGATGCTGCTTCTTCATCGTCGTCATCTGCCGTTGTTGTTGTTGTTATCGTGGCTGTCTTGAGATTGCACGAAGACAAATCTGAAAGGATAAAAGTGAAAAAAAATATATATATAGGAGATGCATTGAGGCGACGATAAAGAAGCGACGACTTTCATCTTCTTTTTGATTTATGTAAATTTAATAGATGCTGAGGGATGCAGAGATGAAAAAAGGGTATCCATTGAGAATCTATTAAGTCGGAAGTTGAAATTTAAAATTCCAAGATGGTAAACATTTGTTTGATTTCTAACCAAAATTAATAAAGAGGGTTAGTATATTATTATCTAAGGATTGCATTATTATGTGCTTCCATAAATGCCATGGCATGGATATAGCAGATCCGAAGTTCCATGGAAGCTTATTTGGTGGAATTTTTTGACTTTTCGCTTCTATAAATAGACTGAGCGGGAATTTGTATTCTTAAATTAGTTCTTCTGAGTTGCGATTGTAAATTGAAATAAGATGTTAGATGCATTAAAGCTTAAGAAGTTCGGGTTGAATACCGTAATAATCAAGGGATCTTACATGTGTTTCGCCAAGGAGTGATAGTTATAAGTCAAGGCTTAGAAAATTCTTTTGAGGAATGAGAAGAATAGTTTTATTTGTTATTCGATGAATGTGGGGACGAAAGTTAAGTTCTTTAACACAGATATTACCAAGATCATTAAGTAAAGAGGAAGCGAACATAGGTTTATTTCAAAGGTGCAGAAAAAGTGGAGACTTTCGAGTTAATAGTCATTGGGTTGTAGTTTTGAAGTGCGTGTAAGTTGGTGGGAGTGGATATAACCTTAATGTATGTATAATGTTAGCAAAAAGAAAGGTCAGAATGTTTAATAATAGAGTTTAAAAATAAGATAAAAAGCAGTGGACCTAAATGACAGCCTTGGGGAACACCTTAAATATTGAAAATCGAGATACAGACTGTATGAAGCCTGTTCTTAAGATACCCATGAATTAAAAAATGAGAAAACCAGAGGGAGAGAGGGATAGAAGTGATCTTAGTGGTGATTGTGGAGAAAGATGAATTTCGATGGAAGAATAGTGAGTCATATGTATTTCTTTGAAAGATCTTGGAAAGAAACGATGTTTGGTAATTTGCTGGTGGTTTGCCTGATTTGTGAACTGGGAAGACAAATTAGTGCTCCCATACAAAGGCTACGACTACGCCTTGATAATGGGAGAGTTGAAAAATAGAATGGTACAGAGAGCATAAACACATTTTTATTAGGAATATTTCTACAGACCTATGTTCGAATTTTGTTTTCTAGAAGTTTCACCGATCTACAACAATCGGAAGTGCTTCATATAATGTATAAGAAGGTGGATGCCAAACTAACGCAATAGAAAATCTAAAGATCTCCTTTGTATGCAGAACAAGACCAACCGTAGTGCTAAATAACAAGGTCCTAAGTTGTCGGTAAGTGTTCCATAATTGATGATCTGTCAGTGAGTCACTGAGCAAGTCGGTCAGTTAGGTATTTAGCGATTTTTGAAGTCCTATTTTTCAGAAACGACTAAGATTTGAAAATTGGTAAGACGCCTGTGTTTGATGCAATCAACAGAAACTGTGAATTTGAAGCTTCGGATTTTATGGGTGCTGAAGTTAGGAAGGGGTAGCGTCGCGAACTTGGCAACTGCTGTGCTTTTTGATATTTAAAGTAATTCTTAACCTAAGCATAAGAGGCGTTTCATCGGAGATACTTAAACAATTTTTTTGGAAGAATTAAAGACTGAGGCTGTACCTGATATTTAAAAAGTATCGAAACCATTTATATTTGGTTACGTTATGTCAATGGGCTGACAGTTGATCTTGTTACTGTCACACTTAGATCATTGTAGATCCGTTCTGATACAATAGGGATTGTGACCCCCCATGTATTAAAACCTTTTATAATCTTATGTCATTTAAGCCCGATAAGGGTGTTAATGGGTTTCAGCAAGCTATAGCCTGAAATGTCAGAGGGTACTACTTCTAAATCATTGCAAAAATGTCTGTCATAACATAATAACCTGGATGAGGATAGGTAGACGCCTTTTAAGAGCGTGGTCCTTTCCTTTACCCCCACTTGATAAATCATCCCTCCATTAGGACTGTGGGAGCATGTGACTCCATGCAACGTCTGGAATATGAGTCTTATAGGTCAGTATTTGGCGTGTATGTCTGTTTGTTTGGTCAGTTTTGCTGATTAAGTAGAAGGGGCTCTTCCTTTCTTCAAAAGAATTTTCCTAATCTCGTGTTCACCGGAGGAGTGTGTCCCTAGGTGCCTGGCAGGCCAGTGACACAGTTGGCAATGAGGAAAATCCTTATGTATTTCCTCATGACTGCATCCTCTGCATAAGTCGTCATACTGAGTTTCATCTTTTTTTTGTGGTAACTGGTAACCTAGTTGGTTGTGACTGGTAGTTTTTGAACAATGGCATAGTTTTCTGAATATAAGACAGGTATCGAGCGAGTTCCATCTCTTGTTTGTTATAGCTAGAACTTTGCTCTTGATTTTCTGTTCAAGATTACAGGGTGGGACCAGAACTGTTATATTGATCACATTTTTGCCAACTCGTCAGCGCTTTTATTACTTGGGAGAGCACTGTGACCAGGAACCAAACAGAGCCTAATGTTGTGCTGTGTACCAAAAACCCTTAGCACTTCGCGACAGCAAGGTACAAGCTCGTATTTGATTTCAATGGCAGAGATCGCTTTTATTGCCACTTGGCTACCAATGAAAAAATTGATATTAGCTTGTGGTATTGCCATTGAGACTTGTCTAGCAGCTTTTGTCACTGCCAGGACCTTAGGATGAAAGACACTGCGGTAACCAGGAAGTCTATAAATGACCTGGCTAGCCCACGGGTTTCAGAAAAGAACCCTACACCAAAACCAGTTTCAAGACATACCCTATTTCCTATGTATTTCTGTAGAATCTGCGCATGACTTATGCCTCCAGCTACCAGTTTGGCTAAGCAGCAGTAAACTATTGGCTGCCGATTTTTGTATAAATAGATCTAGGAATTTTAGGTTGAGTATAGCTTCCAGACCCCCTGTGGGGACCTTATTGCCCCAGTATTGCCAATACATGCCACTCTTTGTAGCTTGGCCATGATTTTAAGGTTGGTAAGTTTTTAAGCTTGTAGTACCCCTTGGCATAATGGTTAGTGCGTTGGACTGTCATGCGGAAGGTCGAGTTCGATTGTACTGGCTCTTGCGAGGAATTGACAAATCTTCTAAGAGTATATTTCTCGTCATGAAAAGGTTTTGGCAGAAAATTGTAGGTCCTCTTCGTTAGTGGTAACACGCATACAAAAATGGTTGAGAGGTGTAAGTCACTAGGTCCTGGTTCACTTCGAGCTGTTGCACCATTAAATTTTTGTTTTTTTTTTATTTTGAGTTTGTCCAATACATTCCAGGTCTGACTACGACCGTGTACATGCACTATATAATTTTTGTGCTTAGCTTCCAGGTTTTTTAATCTATATTAAAATTCAATTCAATGAAGACTAACCTGCAGCTAAGATAGGAGTTTCACAACTGCCATATTTGTGATGCATTATTTCAGATTCCGACCAGGGCCGGAGACACTATCCTACTTCTATGCCAAAATAAAAAGAGAACTCCAGATTTGGATCAGAATTAACATTTCTATAAAAGGACAGACTATTCTATTCTGTTCGTCTGTCTGTCGACTAGACTCTAAGCGGCTCAGCCAATTTTCTTTAAGCTTGGTAGATATTTGACATGACATTTTCAAGAGGTCCATCGGAGTTGACTGAAATCTTATGAACGTTCTTCATCCGGTTAACTACCAAGTGGGGTGCTTTGGTACCCTTAATTTTTATTAAGTCAATTCCAATTAAAAGATCAGTTCCACCACCGACTCAATCGTAGTCATACTTAAGTGCTTCTAAGAAGTTATTCACCGACTTTCAAGGTGTTTTCTACAAAATTCTCTTCATCAATGACTCCCATAAATGCATTTGCAATGACACAAGACACCAAATTGCCTCTGTAAGTGTTGGAATAGATCACGCTTGTAGCAGCAAATGAGTCAGCAATCCCCTGTCTAACAGCTCCAACTGTATAGCCATTTACCATTGGCTTCGCCACAGACAGTGACTACATCTGGGACTACATCATGCATTTAAAAAGCCTACTAATGTGACCGAAAATGTTAAAAATAGCACGAGAAATGGGACATTAGGGGGAAGGGAGAAAGAAGGGGTCGATGAAAATTGGTCTTGAATGTTTGCAAAATTGAAATTCCAAGGGAAAATCGTGCCGGGTAAGTTATTCCATAATCGTGTTGTGCGACTAAAAAACGAATCTCTATATTTTACGGTACGACCAAAATAAGAGTCGTGGATGAACTGATGAGCATTCCTAGTGAAACAGGTATCGTGAGTAAACTGCTTGAGGATGAGGCGAGGAATGCAACTGGCTAGTTCGATAGATAGTGCTTGTAAAAGAAGCGATAAAACGAGGAATTACTTGAAACTTTGGACGGTGTTCAAGAAATGGGAGTCCATGATAGCTCTGTTTACTATCAGTTTCAACAGTCGGTTCTGGAATGTAAGAAATGGAGAGAATTTTGGGCTGCACTTCCCCAACGCGAAAAATTTCGTGCATCGATATAGAAGTGCTAAGCATTTAGATGCATTTTTAGTGACCTCGAGAATATGGTCATTCCAACGAAGATCATCGTTGACACACATATCGAGTATTCTGAGAGCTTTTCGGCTTCTTCGATGCAAAGTTAAACTTATATTGTGAAATCTCCATCACCGATTGAAGATGACCATGATGGGCCTGGTCCAAAGTTGCTCTTGGTTCCCCGCCAATCTCAATGCCAAAATCATTAGTTTCAGACACAGAGCTTGCAAAGAAACAAACTGTCAGCTCTGATGGCAATCGGTTTACTAGATTCCTTCGGAACTGCAACAATTCATTGACCTTGACCACATACTAATTTAAGTGGGCCTGTTCTATAGAACAATTCTTAACTTAACATAAGAGCAAGTTCGTGCGATACAATGGTACATTTCATTTATATTCGTTTCAATTTTCTGCCAATACTTCCATCCCAACCAAATTTTGCCCTACGCGGAGGCAAAGAACGTACATTCAATTAACCTTCACATATTAAAAACTTCATATGACACATATTGCGTAAGATGTAACTTAGAACTTAAAGAACCTAACGCATCAAACCTATTCCTGGGGACATCAAAAATTAATTCGCATTTAAAACGAAACAATTTCACGGTTGGAGCCTCACTTAAATGCCAGGTGAGGCACGGAAGAATTAAAGCAATGCACCTTGCTATGAATAAATTGAGCTTTAAACTACATCTCTGCCCTAAAAAAGTGGCTATACCTAGACGAAAAATGTCAACCGAATATTATGACCCTTTGGATGGCGCTGTTCCGCAGAAGCTTTTTCCTACCGCCTTAAATGTTGGTCCTCGTGAAAAATAAAACTTTCTTTTTTCCTACAACAAACGGTTTCAAAAAGAATCCTGTCATTCTTAACTCTGAAGTTTGCAAACAACAACAACAACAACAAACAGAAGCCGTTCTCAAATTCTGAAATGGAGTATAAAAGCTGAATAAATGTTGACCCTTTTCTCAAGATATTACTCGAGTGGCACATAGTGAAATGGTATAAAGTTTTTCCCCTGTTTCCCTATGCATCGAATGGAGAAGATACAAAAAATACTTTAAGTACGTACCCAGACAGACAGGAAACGAAGCCCCACTCCATCGGGGGCCAAGCAAAATATCATCCTCAAACACAGGAATACAAGAAAAAAAAGAAATACCATGAAATAATAAACAAACTAATATTCCAGCATTTTAAGCAAATCGAAGGCATAAATTCGCATTATCAATGCACGAGTTAGCAGCCAGACAGGGTGGATGGTTTCCTGTGTGCATAAGAGTCTTTCTACTTGAGGTAGTACCTTCTGCCACTTTCTTATGTCCATTGCAAGGACGAAAAGCTAAATAAAAAAATAAAATAAATAGAACGCTGAGAAAGCAATACAGCGGAACTATTTGACACAAATTGCCAGAACTGCATCAGGAATTTACAACTTCAAGGACTTCTCTCCTAGAGAACCACTGGAAACAGCGAAAATGGGTCCACTAAGAGCACATTTAGCCCCTTCTGAGAAAGAAAACAAAACAACATAAAAGAGTGTTGGTAGCACACTACTTCCTAATATCCAACCAAAGATGCAAGGATACTGAGTACATACTTTTGGATATTTCATTGTTTTTTTTTTTCGTTTTTGAATTTCTTCACTGGTTTTGTTTCGTCGGGAACAACAAGCTACAATCAAGCTATGGAAGGCAAATAGCACTTGGAAAATCACGTGCTACTAGTAAAAATGTTTTATGCCCATTTTTCCATCCAAGCAACAAAGAGGAAGGCAGCTGTTGTGTGCTTGTTGTTGGTTGTGTAGTCAGCGAAGGAACGTTGGATTTAGGGGTAGTATTTTTAAGCGAACGCCATTTTGGATTGATATTTTCTCAAGATAAGAAATAATAACTATTTATAGCCATATTAATAAAAACCCAGTGTCTGCTCATAAGAACGTGGTCAACCAGACACGCGGATAGATAACTTATCCGTTTGCTAAATTTTCATATTAATAAAAATAATTTTACTGGATAATACTCGTATTTTTACAGTGCCTTCAGTACTGGCAACTTTTCAGCATATTGGGTTGAAATTCTAATGCATGTGGCACATGCTTGTAGTAGTAAACATTATGCATAAAGACTTGCATTTACACGCTTACAAGGTGCAATTGACTCCAGAACTAAAGCCTCTTGACCATTTCAAGCGTCGTCAATGATCAGAATGGTGGCAAGAAATGGCAACAGTGGATGATCAATTTTCGAAGAAAATCATCTTCAGTGATGAGGCACATTTTCACCTCAGTGGCGGTCGGCCATCAGACGAATAGGGGGAACAACATGTAGCATACGAAAACATGCACATGCCGTAACTATTCGGGACTGGTGGAAGTGTGATCATAGCCTCTCCGCGGCGGCCGCTAGAAACAAGCCTTTTAAAAAAGGTTTGGCTAATATGATCAGGCTGGTTCCTCAGGTTGGTGACCGGTTAATTCCCTGTCCCGTAAAACTTAAAGAATTTCGAGAACGACAACAAGCCTCGGAAACGGACTGATCTCACGACGACAACCCACGCAAAGAAAAAGGAAAAATGATTTACGAATTTTCTTATAGAACGTACGATCGCTCTATAGAGCTCGAGCTGCTCAGCAGCTAGCCGATGCCCTGTCAAAGTATAAAGCTGGCATAACAGCTCTTCAAGAAATCAGATGGACAGGGAATGGTGTTTTACAGAAGAAAGAATATGACATATACTACAGCTGTCATACAAAACACCATGTGCTCGGGGTAGGCTTCCTAATCAGCGAAAAAATGAAGTCTACTATCATCGGCTTTAACGCTATAAGCGAAAGGCTATGCACCCTTCGCGTGCGAGGCAAATTTACGAACATCAGCCTCATTAACGTTCACGGACCTATGGAGGAGTCCTCAGACGAAGAAAAAGAGACTTACTACGAACAAGTCGAGAGGGCCCTCAATGCCTGTCCAAGGTATGATGTTAAAATCATCCTTGGGGATTTGAACGCAAAAATAGGTCGGGAGCCGGTATTCAGGCATTACGCAGGCACCCATAGTTTGCATGAGAACACTAATGACAATGGACTTTGAGTCTTAGAATTGGCAGCATCGAAAAACATGGTCGTTGCGAGTACCAGGTTCCCGCGTAAAGATATCTACAAAGCCACCTGGGTATCACCTGATGGAGTCACTCGTAACCAAATAGACCACGTGTTGATAGACCGTCGCCACTACTCGAACTTGATGACGGTACGAACGTACCGAGGTGCCAATATCGACTCGGATCACTATCTTGTTGGTATGGTTTTCCGAGGGCGGATTGCCTTGCGAAGACGCATTGCATCCGCCGATCAGGTTCGAATCAACACGGCTGCCCTGCGCAATGAAAACACCAGTAACACCTTTGGTAATGCGTTAGGACTCGCCCTAGAAACACCTGACTTAGGGAGAGTAAGTCCTGGAGCCAGTATGCTGGGCGTAAATGAAAAGTGGACACGTCTTAAAAATACTGTCATTAGTACTGCCAACTCCATCTTAGGCAGCAGTCGTAAAAATCGGAACGACTGGTTTGATGATGAATGCAAGCTAGCGACTGAACGTAAGAATGTTGCGTACCGAGCAATGCAACAATCTCATAGAACGCGCGCACGCGAAGAGGAATATAAAGAGCTCAGAAGAACAGAAAAACGGCTTCACAGACAAAAGAAATCAGCCTGGGAGAAGAACCTAATCTGTGAAATAGAAAACAGCCGAGAGCGAGGTCCGCACCAGGCGCGGAAGTTCTACCAATCCGTCCGAAACATGACGCAGTACACATCACGCTGCACATACTGCAAGGACGGAGAGGGAAATCTGATCACCGATCCTGAAAGCATACTGGAGCGATGGGAAGTGTACTTTAATGAATTGCTAAATGATCAGCTCACTGCAGAAGTGGAGGCTCCACTACTTCAAGAAGAATACCCTATGTCGCCGCCACCAAGCATAGAAGAGGTTGAGAAGGCTATAGGCCGGCTTAAACAGAACAAAGCCCCGGGAGCCGATGGCATACCAGTCGAATTATTCCATCACGGCGGGCCAGCCTTACGTCAAGCAATTCATGATATTATAGTACACGTATGTGAGCATGAAGAAATGCCATGAAGACTGGCGAAAAGGTCTAATATGCCCCATACATAAGAAGGGAGATGTCACAACGTGCAGCAATTATAGAGGTATCACGTTGTTGAGTACCGCCTATAAGATACTCTCCTCTATCCTACAAGACCGGATAACCCCATACTCTAAAACCGTTATCGGACAATATCAGTGTGGTTTCATTCCAGGCAAATCAACAACTGATCAGATATTTACCCTTAGGCAGGCGATGGAAAAATGTCTAGAATTTAACATCCCAACATACCATCTGTTTATAGACTTTAAGGCCGCCTATGATAGCATAGCCAGGGTAGAACTTTACAAAGCCATGAGAGAATTCGGCATCCCAAATAAATTGACACGACTATGTAGGTTGACCATGACCAACGTAACAAGCCAAGTAAAAATAGCCGGATTGCTATCCAGACCAATCAACATCTTTAATGGACTCCGACAAGGGGACGGTTTGGCCTGCCTCCTCTTCAACCTGGCGTTGGAGAAAGCAATCCGTGACTTTGGAACGGCAACAAGAGAGACCATCGTCAACAGGTCCAGCCAGTTACTGGCTTACGCAGACGACATCGACATCATCGGTAGACGACAGCGTGGTAGACCATGCTTGCGCTGGAGAGATGGCGGAGACCAGGACGCCCGAAATCTTGGGGTGCGCAACTGGATGGCGGGCGTCGGCTAGAGACCGGGATAGGTGGAGAGACTTGTTGAAAGAGGCCAGGACCGGAACCCGGTTGTCGAGCCGATGATGATGATGTAAGCCCAGAAATTCCTTATTTTATTTTTGTGGTCGATTTCATAAATATTTAACGGACTTTTAAATTTTTAAATGACGTATTTTGTATGGAATAAACGTCATTCTAAGCTTTAAAATCCTCTTAAATAACTAAAATTGCTGAAATCGGCCATTAGTGGTTTTGAAACTCAATATTTTGAAAAAAAAAAATGAAAAAAAAACCCAAACTAATTTTTTCAAAATTGTACGTAATTAAGTAGGGGAAGGTAGCCTAAAATGGCACCCCCTAGGGAAAATGTGTCATATCTCGCAAAAATGTGACATTTAAACTTAAATGTTTTATTCTTTTCAAAGCTTAATCAATAACGCTTACATTTTTTTGCGTTACGAGTTTAAAAAGTTTCAAGAAGTATTTAAAGTACTTAATTTTCAAAAACTCTTCAAATTTCAACGATCAAAATTGCAAGTAAACCAACTAGGCAAGTAAACCAAAAACCATTTTCAATTTAATTTAAACTTTATTTTAAACAAATCATAGTTCAAAGTAAAATAAACATAAACAATACTCAATAAAAAAAATAAAAACAACAATTCATTTAAAACAACTTCACTTAAAACAAAATAAGGAAAAGTAGAAATTATAATAATACTCAATTATTGCAAGTACTTTTTTTGGACGGCATTTAGGGCTTTTGTTAATGCATTATCAGTCCAGGACTGCCTCTCTGTGCATCATTTATATTTTCACTATAAAGAAAATGAAAATGTAAGGGTAAGAATAAAATGGCACACTGCGCCGTTCTACTTTTGTAGATGGCTAGAGATAGTTTGATCTGTACAAACATTATTTTGAAGCTGCTTTTATTTCGTTTATGTCAGTGATGCCAGATAAACTAAAGATTTGTGTTACCAAAACCTTCTTATTCTGTTCGAGTCTACAATTTCTAGCAAGGGGGGCATTTTACTTTGGTGGGCCATTTTCCCCTACTATTTTTGGTTTAAAATTAAAAAATGTCTTATCAACAACTGAAAACTGGATGATTATAAGAGTTTTGTTTTTCAAAATATAAAAAAAATGGATAAAAAAACTTTCTCATAAAACTTTGAAGAATCTATAGGTTTGTTAAATTTTTAAAGCCAAATTAGTACTTAATTACGTAAAATTTTGAAAAAAAAAAGTTTTATTTTTTTTTGTTTTTATTTTGCCAAATTTTGAGTTCGAAAAATAATAGATACCTATTAGAAAACTGTTCAATAAAACAATTTTATTTAAAAAGAAATAAAAAGGGATTTCTAGCTTTACGAAAGAGAAATTGAATTCGATTTTTTTTTTATTTTTCTCAAAAACAGCTCCTATGATTTTTATAAAAAAAATTAAGTTAATTTATATACATATATAATTTTTTTTCTCGAAAAATAGTTATTTTTGATATTCTTGTAGAACCTGTTTTTTTTTTGTTTTTTTTTCGAAAATCTAATTATTCATTCTAAAATATTTAAACATGAAATTCTGAAATTACCCATTCATTGTACCACCCCAACAGCAAATCATTTTTTATTCAACAATAAAGTGTAATTAAGCATTTTTCAGCGGCACCCTATTGTGACAATATTTTCTACAAGTTTTTCTCGAAATAATTTTCATACAATTTTAAGTAAAAATTCCAAAGTTAGCTTTATTTTGTATCACCCTTACGTCAAAAAACCCATTAAAATGGGACCTCAGGAAGTGGAACTTTGCGAGATTGTTTTCCTTTTCTTCCCTATTTTTGGCTTTACGGCAGGGAAATAATTACCTTAATCCAAAATCGTTCCTGGTAATCGTTACTCAAAAAAAGTACTCGATTAATATAGATTTCTTGCACCACTACTTGGCAGTCTAGCTTGTACGACTAGGTACCATATTAAGTTCAAAATTCCCGAAATTATGCTCTTCACTCAAAATTTGTTCAACTTCTTTGCGGTCGCCTATAAATTTCTAATTTAGAATACTAATTCAAGTCTTTCATTGCTTTTTATTACAAAACAGACCTTCAAACCTTGCATTTAAATTATTTTAAATCGGCTTGCGGTTGCAGTTTTTGACACTTTTCAATACAAAGTTAAACAAAGCGCCTGCAATTTCTCCCGCCACCATAAGGGAACATTTCTGCAAGTTATTTCCTAATATAACTTCTTAATTTATTTCCAACCCCAAATCCATATTTACGATCCAAACGGAGTCCCTTGTAATTACAAGCTCGAACACACTCCAGAACTACAAATGAATTAATGACATGGCTTCGTATGGTGTTCCAGAGCTCGCTCCAACACCTTCCAATAGTTGTGTTTTTGTGTTGAACATTCGATTGCAATCTAGAATTATTCCCGTCTACAGTTGCCACCATTGCCGTCTCTCTAACATGCTGTTTGTGATTGAAACAATTTTCAAAACCATTTCACGTACAATTTTAATAATAACCGTCGTCGTCCGTCCCGGTGGATTTGCAAGCGTAATATTAAGAGCAATAGCTGGAGCTCCGGGAGGAGTAGGAGACTGCACAAACAGCAAAACAAAAAAACATCAAAACACTTTGTTTAAGAATGCCCTCGCAAAAAGTTAGCGTGAGTAAGTCACATTGCAAGGCGAGTTCGAAGTCGATTCCTTGTGGGAGCACTTAAATAAATTTGCTCTGAGCAACCAAGGAAGGATGCCTTTGCGTTCGCCTGCTCCCGCTACTCAGTTGCACTCTCTGACAGAGCAGCATGCATTAACTCTAAGAGCGTGCATTTCCCTAATAAAGATTCTCTATTTGATTAAGTCATACACATACTTTTACGCCCTCCGCGCCGCTCACTCTAGAGTCCTTTGTGAAGTCCTCGTTTAAGTTTTTTCACTCTTCATTTAAATTATAATAACCCAGCCGGATTATTTGCACACACACACTTTCTGCCGCGTGAGACAAATCAAAAAATTAATTTAATCACCTTTTTCTTTTTTGAATCTGGATCTGGATCAAAGCTTTGGTTCGTTCCTTAGCAATTAAAACTGATGGATCAGAGCTGAGTAAAAAGGCAAAGCCACACAAAGCTAAGCTGCCGGAAGGAAGCCTGTTCGAGATTAGATTGGAAATGTTCAACATTAAAGCTTTGTGCAAGTTACCGTGACGGAATGCAATTTGCAGAAAGCACCTGCCGTCGCCGTCGGTGTTTTTGGAATTTGTTTTCTTGAAAATGCCTTCAGAGTGTTAAATATTGTTAAGTTAGACAAAATGTTACAACTGCCAACAACACTTCGAGGTAATTGAAAATCAGTTCTTACAACTCGATGAAATTCTTAAAAGGGAAGGGGACTAGGAATGAGTCTTGCATGGCAAAGCAAAAAGTGGCTTGTTTAAATTTGTTTGGTTAATTATTCCAATGGCTTCATGTTGCGGCAGTAATTTATGCCTTAACGGTTAAAGGACCAACATAAATCCTATACTTATTTCGTGCCTATTTCCTTGGCACGTTATGTGTACGAAATGAAGTTTTGTTTCGTTCTTATTGTTTTGTGAAAAGGCTTGAGAGGAAAGCCGTTCCTATAATGACAAAGAACTTTCAAATGAACTTATGCTTGACGAAGTTAAAATTGTTTAGATGCTTAGAAACAAGTTTGGTCCACAGTAACATATCAGAAATATTTGCTGAAAATTGCACTAAAAACCGAGAGTTTTTAAATATTTCAGAATTTAGTTTAGGAATATTTCATTCTTTTAAGGGGAATTTCAGCAACATTCGATGAATGTTGAAACATTTTGGAAACATTTAATGTTGTGCACAGGCTGAACGAAACATTTCAGCAACAATGAAATATTTCTCAAATTCGTTTCAAATGTTTCATTGACAAGGAAGGGACACAATTTAACGGTCATTCCAAAGATTTTTTTCAGTAAAGTGTTCAACAATTACAGATAAACTTCGGAAGAAAATATTTAAAGAAGAATTTTTCTGAAATATTTCAGTGTGACCTTGTAAACATTTTAGAAATGTTGAAGAAATGTTTTTGAAATATGAGCCTATAGTAAGATTTCACGAATTTCTGATGTTACCAACCCTACTGGAATAAGTTCAAACAAAACCTTTAATGATCCAATTCGACAGACCAAATTTTTAGATGAGCAAAAAATAAGGAAAAAAAAAAATACTACAATGTCCGAAAGTTAGATAACATTTCTGGTCATTTGTAAAAAAATTATTCAAAATCACTACTTCGTCGTCGGTCCCAACCCTCGTTATCTACGACACTCACACTTCCTACGTCAAATCACTTAATAAAGCCAATTTGACTGCAGCACAGTTTGCCGTTAATTCGACGCTGCCAGAGAGCGTTATGACTCCTCCTGTATTTGAGAACATAAACTTTCCCATAGGAGCAATTTTTTTCATACACGTACATTTGATCTTGATAAACGCAAGTCCGCTGGCCCGGATAGTATCCCTCCCATTGTTCTGAAGAGGAGTTCCTCAACGCTGGAAAAACCACTGCGTAAGCTTCTCCATCTGCCCTACTCTACTGGTCTTTTCCCGAGTTGATAGAAAACAGCATTTGTACAGGTTGTCCCTGAAAAAGGCACATCTTCCACCGCTAACCATCGTCCAATTGCATTTACTTCCCTTCTTTCTAAGGTCATGGAAACACTGATTACTTATCAGCTCAAGAAATATCTCGAAGAAAAAAAGCTTCTTAATGACCGACAATACGGCTTTCGCACCAAGCGTCCCACTGGTTATCTTATGGCAAATCTCACCAAAGAGTGGAACAGATCTTTCCATTGCCTTGGAGAAAATCCGATTTTTGCGCTTAATATTTCTAAGCCATTTGATAGAGTTTGGCACCAAACCCCTTATTCTTTGGATTGGAAATTACCTTCTAGATCGTCCAATACATGATGTATTGGACGGTTTCAAGTTTAGCCTTAACAAAATAAATGCTGGTGTTCCTCAGGGCTCCCTTTTGTCTCCGACACTCTTTTTTCTTTTTCATAAATGATCTCTTGTTTGAACCTTCTAATCCACTTAATTGTTTTGGCGATGGCTCTACTTCTAGCATCCCGTACAAGCTCTTAAATTCACGTTCATCTCCTCGGAAGTGGAATTGCAGCGGTATCGTAAGATTAGTTCATTAAACTCCGATCTTTACAGCATTGTTAAATGGGGTATGCAAAATCGTGTGGTGTTTAATGATTCGGAAACTCAATGCTGTCTTTTGTTGTTGAAGTAAAATGTACTCCTCAAGCTATTTGTCCTTGAATGACACTTGCATCGAAGAAGCCGAAAAGCTCTCAGTACTCGGTACTAAGTATGTCAACAACGATCTTCGTTGGAATGACAACATTCTCGAGACCGCCAAAAATGCTGCTAAATGCTTAGGATTTCTATATCGATGTAAGAAATTTTTCACTCCTTCTGATCTGGCTACAATTTATAAAGCGTTTATACGTCCACAACTCGAGTATAACCCACATCTTTGGACAGGGGCAGCACAAAACTTCTTTCCATTTATTGGATAGAATTTGGAAAAGAGCGTTAAAACTGATAGGAAACAGAACTATCATGGATTCATTCCCATCTCTTGAACACCGTCAGAATGTTTCATGCATTTCCTTGTTTAATAGCTTCTTTCACAAGCAATGCTCAAACGAATTAGCCAGATGCATTCCTCTCCTCAATCAGTTCGCTCGTGATACCCATTTCTTTAGGAATGCTCTTCAGATTTCCCTTGAGCTAATGTAATTCCCAGTTCCCAGAAAGGTGCAAGACCCTCGAAACAGCATTAACTCGACCAACAGTACATGCTAAGTGGTTGTCCCACGATAAGGTTTGGTTGAAAATGACTCCAAAATGTTCAGTGCGTTAACGTTGTTTAATGTTGTGCCATCAAGCTCTATACTTGGCAGATATAACATATGGAGAGCAATGTTACCAATTACAATTGCCTGGAACTTATTTGAATTAGGTTTCAGATGATTTTCTTGAGACCAGTGTTGCATCTTAAAACATACGAAATCGATAGTTGCATACATATAAATTTAGCAATGATTAAGTATGAATGGTAAGTCATTGTTGAACAACGTGAAGAAAAGTGAACTTAAAATTCATCCCTGAGGCACACCAGCACTAGTAGAGAAAAAATCAGACAGCTTAGAATTTGCGAAAATTGCCTGACTTCTATGACTAAGATATTGTTTAACAAGGACCAGAGCTGTGTTTTTAAAGAAGAAAAAAATTCTTCAAATTGTTAAGAAGTATTCCGTGGGAAAAGGGATCGCAGGACTTGCAGAAGTCCAATGACCATTATCAATTTCATGCCGTATATCATCGATTATTTTGAGAAGCGCAGTAGTGAAATTGTGTTTTGCTCTACAACCAGATGGCGCAAATGTTAAAATTGTATGGGTATCTAAAAACTCCGTGATCTGTCGACTGACAAACTTTTCAAATGCTTTTTGCAATTTTGGGTATCAAGAATGGTATTAAAAATATGTGCACGCAAGGAAATGTAATAGTAAGAAGGATTTTAACAAATTTTGGCAGGCATATTTTCGATATCAATAGAGCTTCCGATTTAATATCTTTTATAGCATTGTATATCTCTACTTCAAAAACTCTTTTAAAACTGAAGCTTGAATAAAACTCTAGACATCAATTGAAATTTCTTTCAAGATACTAAGATTTTTGATATCCTTCCAGAGATTTTGGAGGACAAGTTGCGGAATTTTGAAGCCGACAAATTTTTGTTTCGTTAATTCAACATTTACGGTTTTTCTCAATGTTTAATACTGCAAATACAACCATGGCAGTCTGAAGCTTTTCCAACTCCCAAAAACATATCCTTCCAAGATAAGTCGTTCAATATGGCTAGTATACCATCGTAATCGGAGTTTTTAATTCGGATTGTTTTATTGGGTAAAAATACAAACGTTTGAAAAAAGTTATTGCGAAACTAATTTTCTACAAACATTGTACAAGTTCTTTTGCTGAGCAATACGTGACCATTTTATATATGAATTTAAAAAAAAAATATAATGCTCTTGCCAAAAACTGCACAAAATAATTAACATTTTAACATAGTTCATATATATTTAAAGCATATGATTTAATTTACTGGAGTAAATTATTGTCCCCCTTAGAAAAACCCAATTGAAAGACATTGGGGGCTGTCGTGAACAAAATTTCCCTCAAAATTTTCCCCATCTTCGAAAATTGGAAAGGTCAATACTTCTACACTGTTCATTGTAAGCTGGCGAGTGGCCTTTTTAAATGAGAGCCAAAGTCACTACGAAACTTAATTCCCAATATCAATAAATTCCAAGAGAAACTTTCGACATTATTTGAGATCACAATTTTGAAAGTTGGGAACAATTCCCAGAGAAATTTTACTCACGATAGGCCCCATTTTGTTTCTAAAACTTGGTATTCTGAAACATTGGAGTTTGTTTTGAGCTCCTCAATTTCTGTAAAGTTTTTTTTACACATTTACAAATAGACACATTCTTTCCACAGAAAAAATCCTAAGTAAATAACACTTGTATTTATTTTTAACTTGTCAAAGTTTGAGAAACATTACAGTTTGAGTAATTTAAATTAGCCATACAGAATTTATGGGTTCTCTGTATTTGCCACAGTTTGATGATCTTTACAGTCAACAAAACTCAGTCAATTTCGGAACTTGTCGAAGTTTGAGAATCATTACAGTTTGAGTAATTCAAATTATTCATACAGCAATTTCAGAATCTCTGTATATTCCTTTTTTTAATATATCCTTAAAGTTCGATGAAAAAACTGGTTGAGAATCTTCCCACAGTATAAAACTTGTATTCGGTAAAATTTCTGAATATCCAAAGCAGTTTTTCTGTACACTGAAACGTTCGCAAAGTTTTCCAATGCATAAACACTTTAAACTGTTATACCACTTATCTTTTTTAAGAAATTGTGAAAATTTTCGGAATACCATACAGTTTGGGAACGTTGAAAGACGATTGACAGAAGCTTAACAAACTTTGATATAAAAAAAATATTTAAAACTTGAAAGGAATTTCTTTAACTCTGGAGAGTTTCTCAAACCTTAGGAGTTTCTCAAACTTTGTTAAGTAGAAAATAAACACAAGAGTTATTTGCCTAATTTTTTGCATCTGAAGAGAAAAAACCTTTTTGGGAAGATGATTCTCAAACTCTGAAGAGTTTTCCAAACTGTAAGAAGAATGATAGACTGATATACACTATACCCCACCCGTATACTTTATCCTAGAAGTTAGATCCAAGGGATATATGTATGTCTTCTTTTTTGTCCAGATGAATGACGTTCATTGAAGACCTGATGATATTATATAACTGCCAAGGAATTAGATGATGATATGCAGCTCTTTATGAACAATTAAGAACCCTTTATTCTTATTGGCCTCGGGTGGCGGTTGATGCTTCAATAGGTAGTATGTCCACTTATCCTTCATCCAAAATCTATTTTACATCCATAGGTCAAACGAGTCAACAAAACGGTGCAGTTCGGAGCTAATTAACTCACCAAAGGTTATCGTCCGTGTTGCACCTTGCACGCATCTTCTATAATGTTGTGAATTCAGATATATAATCTTTCAGTAATATGTAAGCCTAGCAAAACACAAGCGATGTCCATGGCACCAACACATATTAGGTTGGTTTTCAGGAAGAACTATATACACGGAGCGAATCGTGCGATTAGCAAATTATTATTTTATTTGTGCGAATTAATATTCAATTCTATTTTTCGCCAACATTTTTGTCAACAATGGAGTCCAATTGATTATGATTTATGCCTTAAGGCCTTACCCACATAAGAGAATATACACACTTATACAAGGATATCTCGAAGGAATTTGAATTCAAAACATATCAACTCACTTAACAATATTAACCAGAAAACTCTGTTTACATTCCCCAAGGAATACACATGTATATAGGCGGCATCTGCCCCAGAATGAATTTCAGCTTAATGATCAATTTAGGTGCTGTTGCTGCAGAGATGGCAACAACAATATTACACTGGATCCAATACTAATCGAATCGTATTCTATGGCAACCATCGAATAATGGAATAATTATTCCTAATTTTCCTTATTGTTGTACGCTAATGGCGTAGCAATCTTGGTCCTAATTCTCAACTTGCCTCTGGTTGGATGAGGATGTGGCTGTGGGTTAATCATAAATTGTAACCAATTAGTCGCCTCGTATATCAGTCAGGTTTGGTGCGGTGTGCAGGTACAATATGAATGGTCTTCGCTTTCAGGTATGATTGCAACCACTTCTCTAGGAGAGTATGTACATATACACAGTTCGCTCCAAATCTCCCCCATCATGATGGCTCCTCTTTTGTTACAAGATGTTTCTCATGGGGAGCTCCGCAAATATAACACATTTGAGGTGAAGTCGTGCGGTTAGAATGTGTGACCGTAAGTTAATAAATTTCCCAAAGAACATTCCATGGAGCTCCTCCGACTCACGGCCATAGCATACCGCCAACGCAATCAGCACCTTTGGCCAGATTTATTCCCACCACGCGACACCTGAATGCCCCCAAACGACTTGAAACATAAACCTTAACAATTCATCCAGAAGGACAGGTAGATATAGGGAGGACTACCCAGGACTACCCGGACTATATGCAGCACAGGTAGCTCGAAACATGCCAATGTACCCGCGGGGGGCGGTAGCGGCGGGAGAGCCTTTTCTTTTACACACAACCCAAACGACGACAGTGACGACTAAGCGAGTTCCCTATACATAGTTTACTTTGGGAGTAGAATCCTTGTTCCTGATGGGGCAATGGAAATGGAAAATTAAATTCTGGTCACGACTTTCCACCCGAACAACCCTAAAAACAGTTAAAAATACTAAAAACACTCTTCCATCCTCTCGGCTGGCCATCATTAGATCGAGTACAAGCACGAGGATGAAGGAAATCGTTTTAAAGGTGGAATCTTCGTCGTCGTCGCCATCGTTGTTCAACGTTCCGCGTTTCGTGGTCTGTCTAGAAAAAAGACAGGTAATCTAGCACCTGCCATAACGTACAACCAATATTTACACACTTTTTATTAATTCACTTCACTTCATCCGCAATATGAGTTCTAAATTTGCTGCTGCTAAAAACCGTACGTGTGTGTGTGTGTGTACCTTATCCATTTCGTGCAATCTAAGTCACGCAAGCAGCAAGAACAAGCGAACGCGTTGTCGCTTGTTCCTTGTTGAGGGATCACCTGGATGAGCATTCCTTTTTTTTCAATCCAAAGTGAAGGAAATGGGAGAAATGGCTGTGTGTCCACTGTAGCAATAAAGTTCCTCCTTCTCACGAAATAAGAGAACACACAAGAAAAAAGAAGATCCAGGACTCCATGATGAGCACGAGCAGGTGTAAAAGGTAAGAAACAAGAACCAAGAACGACCACGCCAAGCGCCAAGAGATATGCTAACGAAATGGACTCCTTGAACCCATAATTGAGTCCGAGGGAGATGTGAACGAGGTTATGAGATGCCGGAATTAAATGTATACAACAACAGACAACGGAAACAAAAACCACATCTCCGCAGGCTGGAGTTCCAATGGAAATGTTTTTTTTTTGTATTTCTTCTTTTTTTTCTCAAAGGTATTCCAATTAGCCTTGAAGGTATGGACATTGAGAGTTATTTACTGTTAGCTAAGGAGCATGGAGCTTTTCGAGAATGGCGAAGTTAGGTAATAGTTTTTTTTTTAATAAGAGCACCAGAGCTAAAAATAAATCCAAGAAATGGATTTTTGAATGCTGATGATGAACTTTGTACGCACTAAAAAAACTCCAACTCTTAATACACCTATTTGTGGGTGTTTTGTGGCTAGTGGCTTGGCTTGTGGATTTACATCTTTTGGGGTAAAATTATGCTTAAGATACGACGATAGAGTGACGCCTTTTAGGAAGAAAGTCATAAAAAATGCATTATAATATTTAAAATAAGTCGGCGAATAGTATTAGAACTAATAAACAAAAAAAAAAACAGAAAACACTCAAAATAATACATAAATTATAAATTTTTCTTATCTCTTAGGTTATAAGCTCCATCTGAAAGTGAAACATTCGCTAAATAAATAATACTCATAAAATGTAAAACCATACTATAAAAAAAATCGTATGGAAACAATTTGAGGGATTTCATTTTTGAGTGTTTTGACGTTTCTCTAATATTCTTCTTATTTACGGTCATTTTAACGATAACAGCGCCAATGTTCATATTTGCCATCCACGTAATGTGCACTTACACCTTTGAGTATATATAATATGGAGGGCTCGTTTCTATTCCAAATGCGTGACTATCATAGGGGGCGGAGTGGAAATGGTCGAACGAGAGGAATCGGTAGAGCTAAAGCTCTTACCAAAGCTAAACTGGAAAACTGGCAACGGGGATATATTTAGACAAAACCTTGACGCGATTCTATCATCGCAAGAAATCAATACATTCAGACAGTTGGAACAATCCATAAAGAACGCCTATCCTGGGAACAACCAAGCACACGGTATCCGGTCAAACTTCAACCAACCATGGTTTGACTTTGAATGTATGCAAGCCAGGAATCGCACATTTGCTTGGCTCAAATTGTTGCGTAAAAGTAGAGGAGAAGAATTTAAAGTTCACTACATTGAGGCAAACAAACTTTATAAGAAGTTATGTTGGACCAAGAAAAATATGTATTTCGAAGAAAAAGCTAGGAACTTAGCATCCTGTATGAACTCGGCCGAGTTCTGGAAAGGTGTCCGTATCAGTGTTGTCGTTTCAAAAATTCCTAGAGTAGCACTTTTCATAAAATTAGGGGAGCATTGAGGAGCCACGTTAAAATTCGGGATATTTCATCAAATAATAGATGCGGTCACAAATGAAAAGAAAAAAAAATATTATTTTTCTATTGATATTTTTATTCATACCTACACACAAAAATGTCTAAGGGTGTGTTCACAACGGAACTGCGATAAACAATTCAAGCTGTGATTTGATCAGAGCTGAGAAATCTTTACATTGATTTTCCTATGTGTGTTCACAACGGAGCAGCGCTTCGAACAACAATCTCGAAGCTTTAGTCACATTGCTTCTCGAAACGTTTATCGCAGCTCCGTTGTGAACACACCCTAAGAAGGACACATGCACGTAACGTTCTATTGGACTAAACAAAACAAAAAGCAATTCATATCTGAAGTTGTATATCTATATAAATATAGCCTTAAAAGAAGCCTTGGACCTTATTCGGAATTTTCCACGACCCATGTTTCTTGGTAAATGGTTTAAAACTATTCGATTTACCAAAAAACTTAACTTTCAGTTCACATCACCCGCGCACATCAATTAAAAATGATTTTTTTGCTTTCGAACCTATTCAGATGAGCCAAAAAAAACGTTAATTTTTCTTAATAAATTAAGTTTAGCTAGCATGTGAGAATAACGGTAAGCTTAAAGAGAAATTTTTTTCTCCCAAATTAAGGGAAAAATAATGCTCTTTCATTACATACATAACACAAACGAATCATTGCCATATATACGCAGAGAGTCTTACAGTAAGGTAGGAAAAACTGTGAACCTATTCAGATGAGCGGCAGTGTATAATCAAATCAAACGTAATTAAGATTTAAAAAAATATAATTGTTGGAGAAATCGATTTTTTGTAGCTGTAAATCATCTATGTAATATATTCTGACTTGACAAAATTTTGAAGAAGGGTTTTGAAATACATTCTTACAGTTTGGAGCAAGATATGCATTTTCTGGGCTTCCGCTTGAAATTCTATGTTTATTTTTTTTGTTATATTCAAAACGTAACCCAAGAAACTTAAATATGTTTTATTTATTTCCGTAAGCTCTGAGAAGATATTATGGGCCAAATTCATATTGCTTTCTAACTCGTAAGCAATGAAAAAATGTTGCAGAGGAACCCATTGTTCAAGAATTCTTGAGATAACGCTCTCCAACGAAAGCCACCTAGTTGACGACATTTAAGAATTTTATGCACCTCAACTGAAAAATATTTTTGAAACTCTTCAAGTTCCAGTGTTCGTTTAGGACTATGTGCAAAAAACTAATATATATTACTAGTCAGAGCCTCAAGATGGGAGGGAGGAGCCTTTTTGAGGCATGGGGAGCACAGTAGCCCTTCCCGCAGTAAAGGAGCCAAATGTTACTATAGTAGCCATTCCGACAACACTGGTCCGTATCATTAACGGTGAAAAACACTCCATAAGTAAAAGTCTTGATGCAGATATACTCTCGTCACACTTTAATTCTCTCTTAAATCCATCAAATACCGGAAATTCTATTAAATATGCTACTCCGTGGTTTGAAGACGAAATACTGGATGCACAAATAACGATATCTGAAACAAAAGCTGTGATAAAAGATCTAGAAGACGGAAAAGCACCTGGTGTAGATCGCATTCCCGGCGAGTTATACAAAAACGGGACAGAAGAGCTCATCAAAACAATAGCTAAACTGAACAACGACATTTTAGAAAAAGGAGAAGTTCCACAAGAATTCAAGAATGCTCTAATCTTCCCGATTTTCAAAAAGGGTAATAAAAAGGATCCAAATAATTATAGAGGCATCTCTTTTCTTAATGTGTCCTACAAAATTTTCACAACCATTTTACAACGACGGCTTACTTCCTGGATCAACCACAACAATCTTCTTAAAGAAAACCAAGCGGGATTTCGAGCTGGCTACTCAACAGTCGACCATATATTTGTACTTCGCAATATAGCAGAGTCATTCGCAGCTCAAGGAAAGAAACTGTACGTTTTCTTCGTAGATTTCAAAGCGGCCTTTGATACGGTAGATAGAAATTCTCTTATGTACAAGCTTTATTGCAAAGGAATGTCTCACAAATTTGGAAAAGTTGTCGAAAACCTCTTACGAGACACTTGGGCAGCCGTTTGGGATGGAGAAAAAGTCTCTGATTGGTTTCAAACAAAAATGGGAGTGAGACAAGGATGTCCCTTGAGCCCTTTGCTGTTTACCCTATTCATAGATGATATAACGGATGGATTGCCCGGAGGAATTGAAATCGAAAGAACAAAGATCAAAGCTCTTCTCTTCGCGGATGACATAGTTATCCTTGCGCAGTCTCCTCAAACGCTACAATTAATGATCAATCGACTGTGCGAATACTGCTCCAACTGGAACTTAGTCGTGAATATCGACAAATCAAAGGTCATGATCTTCAATAGAGGGAGAGGAAGATTAAGGGTGAATGAACAGTGGCACTATAACAACGAATCCTTAGAAGTAGTGAATGACTATAAATACCTTGGTGTGATCTTCTCATGTAACTTGAAACTAGATAACCACCTAAATGAAAAACTGGTAAAAGCTAAATCCGCCATAAACTCGACATGGAAATTGTGCTTCTCCAATAAATACCTAAACCATAGTTCGAAATACAAAGTATTCGAGGCGGTTGCAGTTTCAATCATGCTCTACGCGGCCCAAGTCTGGGGAAGTCACCAATACCAGACAGTAGAAAAGCTTCTCCACTTCTATTTAAAGCGGGCATTCAGACTACCACCTAATACACCCAACTATGCTTTGAACTTGGAAACTGGATTACCGGCACTATTTATCAAAACTCTAAAGCTTCAAGCAGATTACGTAGTCAAGGTATCAAAAATGGATGAAAGTCGATTTCCCAAAATAATTATGACGAAGGCATTAAGAAGTAAAACCGGTTGGTATGCTGAATGGTTACAACTAGCAAGATCATGTAATCTAGAAATAGAATTAGACCAACAACCAAGCATAAATTGGAAACGAGAACTGTACAGCATTATAGAAGCAACCGACGTAAATTTGAGAAACGACTATGAGAGAGAAGCACGAGAATCAATCCACAGGCAAATATATAGCAGGCTGAACTACAACCTCCTTCAGTCCAATTACTTCAGAGATGAAAATGATGTAACAACTATCTCAATGATGCTAAGACTAAGAACGGAACTGATTAACATCAACTACAGACCTCATCGAGATGACCTCCCGGTATTGTGCAATATATGTAATGTAGCAGAAAGAGAAGACGTAATCCATTTTGTGGGTAGATGTCCGACGCTTCGCGAAACACGACGTTTTTTCCTAGGAAGCAGTATTCTGTCAACAGATCAAGTTTTTAACTTGCTGAACGAATGCAATGATAAACTGATGCGATATTGCAGAACGGCCTTATCCTATCGTAAACGAATCTTAAATGAAAGCTTCTAACTATCACTTTTCGAACAGCAAAATAAAGCAATCAATTTATTAGTATTATGCTCAATCAATTTATTAATATTATTCTTTATTTAAACTTATTTAAAATCATAAACTGTACCAATCGGCAGACGGCATAGCCAAGTCCTAATGATTTTGTATATTTAAACTGTTAAATTCTTATGATTTTTCTAATAAAATCGATATAATCGAAATAATCGAAATCATAGGTGGCGCTGCTCAAATTTGTGTAAGACAAAGTTTTTTGACAGCGGCAACCAAAAAAAAAGTTTTTGGCAGGATTGATTGCCTTGCGGGAAGATACTAAGTTAGAACAAAAGAATAGCATACAAATTAACACACAAAAAAACATTTTATTATTCAATATTTTTGTATCATTAAACCACCAAATAAACACTAAAACTTTTTCAAGATAAATATTTCTACAAATTTATTTTTTTTAAATCCAACTAAAACTCATTACACCTTGAGTTCGTCTTCGAATTTGGACTCGTTTTTCGGTTGGAATTGTGGCAGTTCCTTAATCTTTCCCTAATTACAAAGGTGACACAAACCACTTGCAGGGAATGGATCGCTGATGTCGGAAAAATCATTCTGCTGTTCATCTCTCTTAGTCGAGGCTAAATTACTGCAGTCCAGTTGTTGAAAGATCTCGCGATTGTAGTCGCCATCCTTGGTAAATCCATTGTATTGGTCACATTGTGGGGAAGCTATTCGCCTCCAAGTAGGGAACTTTAATATTTTGATTACAAAATAGCAATTAACAGTCACTTTAAAGTTTGATCTTATTTTTACGTATAATTTGTAAAGAATTAAAACAGTCACAAAGCTTATTGATATGCAGTTTTTTGCAATCAAGACTGAAAATTTACCGAGTGCTTCATATCACATGTGACGGAGAACGATGTGCGAGGAGAAGGGAAAAACACAAATTGACAGCATACAGCTGTATCCTTAACTTACAGAAAGTGAGACAGCGACCCCTATCACAACTGCAAGTACTACAATGCATTAGGGATAGGAACGAGCCCTCCATATTATATATACTCAAAGACTTACATGCGTCTTTATAAGATTCAAACTTAAATCCGGATGTACATTTTAAAAATTCAATGTAAATACATCCGGATTTAAATTTTAATCCGGATGTATCGAGTGAATAATATGGCGGCAAGTGTCTGTTTTCATATTATATTTACTGAAAAGCGCATACAGTTACAGTTAGGTTTTATATCCACAAAGAGATTCCACCCACCCAAAATCTAACGATGTGCCAGTTTCCATAAATATTTTCCAATTCATCAAGAAAAATTATGTATTTTGTGAGAGATATGTAGATTAATTTTAAGGGTGTGATATGGAAATCACCATTTTCATAGTAGGTACCGCATGTACATCTTTGTGTCGGTAGTCAAAACTCATTTCCATAGTGTCGCACTTTGATTTTGACAGATACTTAGCAATTGACAATTTAAGTTAATTCGAAGTTGAGAAACTATTTCTGAGATAACTTGGGTTCAATTTATTTGCAGGTTTAGTTCAAAGTTACCCCTCCAGCACTGCAAAATGGACGCAAATATTCTAAAACCTGCTAATATTTTTGTCATAAAAAAGGGTAGCATTTTCCGCCATGGACTTTAATCTGCGATAACCCGAAGATAGTAGACATTACAAATAAATTAAATTCAAGTAAATTCAAAAGCAGCTTTTTAGTTTACAATTTTCAGTTGTCAAAAATTTTAAGGTAATTCAGCCTGAAAACAGAAACAAATAAAAAATTCCAACGTATAAATTGCTTCTAAAATGTTGAGGCCAACTTGAACTACCATTCGTTTTGATGGATAGACACAGTACTCGCGTTTTAATATATTTTGTTTGTTTTTTATTATTTTTTTTGTTATAAACAGATTTAATTTCATTTAATTTCAACTCAACTCTAAACCGATCGTTCAACTCATGTATCGAAAATCTAATCCATATCGATCCTTAAATGATGAGGAATAATGGCGCTGTACACGAATAAAAGCAACTTCAAAACGATTCTCCTCTTTAATTATTATGTGGTTGCCAATTTTTTCCTAAAATGTAGAAAATGGGAAATAGGTGTGTTCATGTATTTACTTTGAATTTGACTTCAAGAAGGGTACGTACGAAGTTCCAGTAGATGTGTTGACACTATATACGATTTATAATTCGTAATGAATTTTGTAATTTACAGCCGAGTTTTTTCTGAAAAGTGAATAGCCGGGTCAGCAGATTTTAACACGCAAATAACAAGAAAGCTTAAATTTAATACAATTAACGTAAGCAATATGAGTCAATTTGAATTGTTGAAAGGTTGAGAGTTAAGATGGCGCTAAAACCACTTGTAGAAAAATGTAAAATGTGAATTTTGACATCGATTGTCATTGAATTTATCATGATTACCAACTTTGAAATAAGAAAAAAGTGTGAATTTCAAAGTGAGCGTAAGCGTTTTATTGACTTTTAGTTGATCCGATGGTTTCAAAGTTTCACCAAAACACGCCTATATGCATATGTTGTCAACTCAGCAAGGAAGGAATGCCGAAGAAGATATCTCAAGTGAAAAATAATTCTTGTTAATAGCAATTTTTTTTTTGAAGTTCACATAATTAGATCCTATTCCTCAGAAACCTACGAGATTTTGCATAAGGCCTTGATCATCCCAGTTCTATAGTTTTCTTAACTGAAATTAAGGAAAGTGGATAAAGCTATCCTTAGGAACTTCGGTTGAAAAATTCTTCAAATGATTGTAGGCTTGTTTTTAGGCTTGAGTTAGCTTATGGATGCTCAGAACCACTTCCAATGAAAGCTATAAGACTTGGGATTGTAAAAATTTAATAGTTCAATTTATTTAAAAGTGATCCTTTTGTATTTTTACTTATCTCTGATAACAATGTCAGTTATGAATATAAAACAAGGTGGTGCAAAAGTTGTCGACCAATGGCTGTAATTTTGTTTATCAATCAAAAACTTTCTCTCTTCTGCTTTTGGAATGTGTTTATTTGATGTCTGAATTTTGGGTACCTTAAGCCCAGAAAAATAACATCGGTCGGTTAATTGGGCGCTACAAGAATTTATGACCATTTGGACCCAATTTATGGCATTTCCCATCACTCTTTCCAAATATTCCGGTGCTAGGTCTTTGAATTCTTGACGGATATTCTCTTTGAGGGCTTTAAGATTTTGATGCTTGTTGACATAGACTCGTGATTTAAAAAAAAAGAAGTTTGGAACGTTTAAATTGGATGATTTTTCAAACCGCCATAACGAAAGTTTAGGTAAACTGGAAATCCTCAGAATTCTGGCTTTGCAGCGTTGCTTAATTCTGTTAAAACATGTACTCTATTCCAATTCATCCAATTGAGGAAGGAGAAAGTCGTTGAGCATGGCTCAAATGCGCTTGCCGTGGCGTTTTCGAGTATATGTATAAGACCCAATCTCTCCTCTACCGTAAACACTATGCGGATTATTCTGCGCCGAAATTCACGCTGCACCAATACCATTAACGAATTATTCCGCAAAGAATCGAAACAATTATTCCGCGTTATTTGGGAGTATAGTAGCTATTCATGTCTTGTTGACGTGTGTTTTGTATCTGTTAACTTCAGAAATGTCAAATCAGAATTGATATTTGTCGTTATTTGCAAAAATTATTACATAATCCTGAAAGGGTCTTCTTAGGTTTGTGTATAACAAAAAAGTCTAAATTTTAAATTAAGACAAGTTTTTAGCTTTATACGCGTCTAAAAGAATATCTAGAAAGTAGACACTTTCGTGAAAGACACTGGAACGAGTATTCAGATTTCAAAGAAATTGTGTCTGGGGTTCCACAAGGAAGTGTACTAGGTCCAATCTTATAGCATTTGTAGTGCCTTACAAGCATGCCATCGGATTTTGAAGCCTCGTTGTTCTTATTTTTTTTTTTATTTTCTATACTAGATGGTGGAACACTGATTAGAAGTGAGTTGTCTCCTTGCCCTGTTGGTTTCTTCCACCCAACGCTGCCTTAAACATGGAACATGGAAAAGGGTGGCCATCTAGTGGTTTGTTTTTAAATCATAGGTTATTTTGACACTGACAGCTGTTTCCCGCTCGAAATATTGACAGAAAGTCAGTATCATACCTCCGCGGAACGAAATGAGTCGCTTGAAATATTGAAAACTTATTTTCAAAGTGAGTGCTGTATAGGTCAGAAAATGGGTTGATTAAAAAAACGTTTTTAGCCCAAATGAAGCACCATGTTTGTGCAAAAAGTTCATGAGCCTGGTATGCTTGTGAACAACACTCATGGGCCCGTCGTCGTACGGTGCACACAGACGAGAATGTGGCTGCTGTAGCCGAGAGTGTGAGACTCAATTCACCAACATCAACTCGCCATCGATCTCAAGAGCTCAACATTTCACGCACTAGCCTGAGGAGAGTTCTGCACAAAGATCTCGGATTATTCTCTTGGAGTGACAAAATGAATGCGCTTCTGCAAAGTCAGCCGACGAAGTACATATATAAAGGGTGTCGAAGTTTGGAGTGTATCAATTGATTTAAGAATTCTTATATGTCCGGCACACCCAGTTTCAGAAAAATAATTTTGACAAAAAAATATTGGATAAAATGGTCAGGCTAGTCATTTCTTACAGGAAAGTTGGAACAATTCTAACTATCTCTCCTGTTTAACAACAAAAAAACATTGGTACTGGCCTTATACAACAACCCTAGGAAAACGGGCTAATTCTACGAGGAAGACCACAGGGAATGGTATTATACAGGAAATAGAATATTTCATTCAGACTTCCTAGGTATAGTCAGCCAAAAAAAGTTGAATTCCCCCCACATTGGCTATAAGCAGAATGTTATTCAGTCTGCTAGGCTAGTAGAAAAAATAGGCTAATAAGCATTTACGACCAGTGAAAGGCTACAACTACTACGAACAAATATAAAAAGTACTCATTCCCTGTCCTAGGTGCCATATATGCTCATCATTGAGGAGATAAACGTCAAAATAGTTGATAAGCCATTGACAAGACTCAATGTTGACACGTATCTAAAAATATAAATTAGACAAGCAATAGATAAAGGGTCTGTTTGCTTTCTTCCCTGACGGTTTAAATAATAACAATTATGAGTATATCTTATGATCTGGAGAATGCTCTGCTCATCTTTGACCGAAGCTTCCCTATCGGAGAGTATCCCATGTAAGTAGCAAAGCTTAATTCCCAACTGACTAAATGAAACACATCAGAGGTTCTTTTTTTAGCGGCACCACACGAATGTGGAATGTGTTATTTTCCATATTTTAATATTCAGTCATTTAAAATCGTTAGCAATTTTTCCTCAAATTCCCCTAAATAAAGCCCTCTTGACCTAAAAATACCTATAGTACAAATTGTGCTCTTTAGTCTTGTTTCCCAAGATTCCCAGTTTCTCAATTTACATAGAAAATCTGCGTTTGCCATTTTTGTTTTTCATGTTTCGCATATCATCTACATCTACATGACGAAGTGTACTAGTCTCTTAAGAAACATCTTTTACGAATTTACACATTCAAGTATTCAAATGTCATTTAGCAAAAACCAATTCATTATGTTACTACTCAGCGAAAGTCGTCAAGTAAATAAACCACATTACCGTCAATATAACGAAAAACAAACATTTTCATTGAAATTGAGTTACGTTGAAATTCTTTTCTTATTTTTTTTTTTATTCCACAGGTTAAATTAACTGCGCAAATGATTGCAAAATTGTACAAATTACCCTAACTTCCCTCTGAATGAATACAAAAAAATTGTGAACAAAAGAATTTCACATAGTTCGCTGCCTTAAAAAATTTAAAAAAAAAGAGGACTAACAATTGCTCCTTGCTAGCTTCCCATTCTTTCTTTTGACATTTTGCTCAAATAAAGAAAATGTAATTTTTACGCCAATTTATCGCCGAGGCGCCATGAACTACCACCACCGCCACCACTACCTCCGCCCGGTCCTTTCACAGTGGAACAGGTTGTACCACTTAGTCGATATAATTCTTTGCCAACTGATTTTGTGCGGACACCAATGATTTATTTACGGATCCCAGGAGAGAAATATTGGGTCCATTTAGGCTTATTAAGGTTAAAACCCCATTATTTTCTTTCATTCTCGTTGAAGGGTATGTCCACACCAAAAATGCGTTTAAGTTCTGTGCATTTTCAACTAAATGACAAAAAATTAAATGCTGGGCGTGTCTTTTGGGCGTCTCGATGTTCCATTTCAAAAATATCTAAATTTAAATACAGAGATTCAGAATTCTAATGCCGTCAGAATAAATCCCATTTGTAAGGCTCATCTGCCCCACTGTACCATACTCCTGCTCTACGCAACTTCATTGTTCATTTTTGGCTTCACTCACAAAAACAAAAAAAAGACACAAGGACCTCCACCCACAACGCTACAAAATATATTAATTTATATTCTACGTATGCATGCTCCTCGCCCCCCACAGGGGCATATCCAGCCCACTCCTCCATAAAGTCACAATTTTTATTTCTTTCCCCCGTGACATATATCTACCATCCAGCCAGTGAATTCCCTTTTTCGCCCTTAAATGGTTTCTTTTTTTGGCTCAAAATTTAGTGTCACAAGTTTAGCACTTAAAAAGGCAGTCAACATGGCATAATTTGAAAATGAGGACAATTCAATTTGTTGGCATGTCGTCGACGACGACTGGCGAATTTGTTGCTATTTGCTGATAGCAACGGACAGATCCAGGGAGGGGATGGGACCTAGCGAGGGAGTTGAAAAGTACAGCGAAATGAACTGCCGGTGATGTCTACTCATTTCACTTATACACTTCGAGAGCAACATCCACACAGAAAGTAATCAAAAATTCAATTTAGATGCAGGGACGTTTTGAAGAGGACCGACCCTTAACCTCGACGGCGACATCGCTCATTGTCGCTCGTCGTATAGTCGGTGGACCTCCTATGGCCACCCCCTCATATCACCATATCTCCCAGACCAACCATTTTTAGGGAAGTTAAGAGTGCCAACAGTTTGTCGAGGTCCTGTTCCTGGTGTATTATTTGCATTTCTGATGGCGAAAAATGGCGCTCGACAGGACATCGGTGTGGGTGGTATGGTGGGTGAACGAAAAACCATTGCTTTAGTGACTCTCACTATAAAGGAGCACCTGCGGGTTTCTTAAAATAAAAAAAAAAGAACGAGACTGGGGTTGATTTGTGCCTCCGACTATGGTGGCGAAGAGGGCTAGAATGTGAAATATTATCACTGCATGAGCTGGGTGAGCTAGTGTTTGCTCTTCTGGTTGACATTTTCGGTGTAGTTCTAAATTTCTGGATAAAACGAATTAGTCTTCAAGCATTTGAAGGCCTTCTTCGACAAAAGAAAAAACAAGGATCATAATGATATTATATAAGGATGATATTTTTTTAATAATTCGAAATGTTTGTTATTCCTTCAAATAGGGGTTTTATTTACTTAAAGCAAAAAGAAAAGGTCAAATTCCTTTAAGTTTGCATTGCAAAAGTCAAGGCCTTGAAAGGTTAATTGAATTCATATCAATTTCAATCATTTTAACAATATTAGGGGCTATGAAATATTCTCTCCGTTTCTATCACTCTGGACAAACTCAATGGTTTTCCCTTGAAATTGAAATTATATCCCTTGGGTAAAAAGGTTATCGCAGATAGAGATAATGATTTATGTAATTGGGGAAAAATGTTCGGTTTCTTTATTGACAATAACCTTGAACTTTATTCAGATGTCTTATTTGAGTAGACGTAGATTTACTTTAGGTTAGTCTAAAAAGGTTTTTTGTCATTTTTTTTTCAGTTAACATTCGAAATCAATTTCTATTGATATAGGTTGGAGGGGTATCAATTTTATCTCTATCAATTTAAATGAATTAACAAAATGTAAGAAGATAAGCACTTGCCGAAGAATTAACATAAGCCACGGGAAATATTAAACGACGAAAATGAAGACAGTGTGAGTTCAGAGTATTTTAGTATTTAAATAAATTAAAATTAATTTAAATGCGGAATTTCAGCAAAAACTACACAAAGTATTGATTTTTTAAAATTTATTTTGGTCTTAAAAAAAATAATTTTTTCTGTATTTTTCAAATAATAAATAAATCAGCACATACACATAATTTTATGTAAGACATATGTACTCAAATTTGCATGACATCGCAACAAAAGCTTTATTTACTGAGTACAGACAATGTGTACTGATTATATTTGAATTTATGTAGTGAATACAGATTATATCTTTTAACTAAGGAAGAGATACAGTATAATATGTAATGATAACATAAATATTTAAAACTCACTAACCATTCAAATATACGAATATATTCATCACAATAAGCAACTTATGTCCTGAGTTGAGTGGAAGCATTGTGCGTAAAGTCTGTATCGTGTGATCATGTATTGAATACAGATGAAATGTACTCAATATGTAACTATGTACTGTTTACAGTGAAACATGTTCCAATGAATATACATATAACAATAAACTGCTTACAGTGAAACATGTTCCACTGTAGGCAGTACATATTTATGTATTGAGTACATTTAACAATAAACAAATTTAAATTTAATTTATTTATAAAAAACCATTTTTTATTTAAATAAACAACAACTCGGAGACAAAATCCAACATTAAAATATGTACATAATAACTAGATAAATATTTAAAAATTTGCAGTTATGGAAAGAAAAAAATAAATTCATCACAATAATATAATGAATAAATGAATACAATTAAAATGAACCTGTATTTGATCAAATACATATGTACTGAATACAAATTTTGCTTGAACAAACAGTCTTGGGCACAGCGTGGTGTATGAATCTTAAGTATTAGTTCATTAATTTTTGACATCAGTATCTTGTAGCATGAATCAGCCCAGTGGATGCCAAATATGATAAGAAGGCTCTAATTTCAAATCTAGGTATTTAAGACTATACAATAAATTTGTATAGACATAACATCGATTAGTTAAATTTCAAAATACGAGTAAAAGGGATATGAGCTGGACTGCATGCATATGTAGAGAGTACATTTTACTTAAATATATGCTGAGTACAGTTTCTATATACTCATCACTACGCCATAATGTATTTAAAACAGATAACCAATGAATGTATCCGTTGAATTCTTATTGTTATATAATTTTTTGAGAACAGATAACCAAGATAGCGAGTGCATAGTTAATATTGTAATTAATTTATGTATTCAGTACATAAATATTGCATTGTACTTGTTCTGCCTCCATGATCATGATCTTATTCCATTAACCCGACAAATATCTGTGTGATGAGTCAATCAAATTATTTAGTGGCTACATCACTGTAAACAAATTCGTGTTGGCATTACATATTTCAATATGTAATAAGTACATAGTTTATGTGTAGAAATCTATGCAATTTCGGGTTCGGATCGAAACGGGTTGTTCTACTAATTTTATGGACTAGATTAGATACCTATCTTAATTTAGACGAATCATTAAAAAACTACATATGGAAAGAAAGGCAGACGCGGGCGGTTTGAATTGAGGAAAAACATTCACATCGGTTTCATAAGACTTGTGGTGTACGTGAGGGATTCACGCTTAGACCAATTCTTTAGAAAAATTTCATAGAAGTTATTGTGGACTATTTGTCAGCTGATATTAACTTTGGAGAAGTTCTCATAAAGGAATTGCTCTATAACCGTGGATACAGTAATGCTCGATAGATCCTCCGAATCTCTTTAACTCATGAAAATTTGATGGTGAACACATTGTAGTTGTAAAAAAGTATTAGTGCATTGGAGTGGACCTTATCACTAATTCGAACATGGACACTTATCGGAAGGAAAAATTCATCAACGCAAAGACGGCTATAAATGTGACGTGTAGAACATGGTTCATGAACACAAATGGATGTTAATTTAGAATATTCAAGAAGTTTGCTAAATCTATTTTAATTAATGGGGCACAAGCTTGGGAATATAGAAAATGCGCTAGAGTCAAAAAAGTGCAAACAACCTTAAACCAAACTTTCAAAATTCATAAATGGCAAATTTGGTTGACTTATAACTAAAACTAAATGATTTTCTTATGACAAAATGTGACTGATCTGACTTTTCCTGAATTATAACTCCCGATTCAGATATTCATCCTCTAATGGCGACTTAAATCAGAACTTACAAAAATCATCTAGGATTGATCAATTACTGAAACTATCTGACTTTTTTTTTTGACTAATTACTAAAGATTTCGATACCAGACTTAATTTTTTAATATCCCATAAATGAGACGTTTATGTCCTCTTATTGTGACTCTGAACAAAACTTAAAAAAAAAACATAAAAATTTAATCACTGACCTTCCCAATTGCCTACATTTTTTGAATATCCCATAAATTAGGTGCCAACGTTCTCTACAAGCTTAAACTGAACTTTAAAAATTCGTAAATAAACATATGCCTGACTTATAATTAAACCTAACTGAGCTTGTATGACCTATCATGATTGAACATTCAGATGGCAAAAATTTTTTTTGAATATCCCATAAACTAGGTGCCAAAATCCTCTTGACCTTACACTACACAACTATAAAAACTCATAAATAAAACCTCTGTCTGACCAACAATTAAACTTTACTGAACTTTTGTGACTGAACATCAAGATGGCAAACAAAATTTTTGAATATCCCACAAATGTGGTACAAACATCTCTTAATGGTGACTTTGAATAAAACCTTAAAAATTATAAAAAATCGTCTACGACTGACCAATTTCTGAAGCTATCTGACTTTTTCTTAATAATAACTGCCGATTGAGATAGGAAACAAAATTTTTAAATATCCCATAAATGATGTGCTAAAATCCTCTAATGGCCACTCTAATCAGAACTTACAAAAATCATCAACGATTGATTAATAACTGAAACTATCTGACCATTTTTGACTTACGAGTATTACTAAAGATTCTGATGCCAGACTCAATTTTTGAATATCCCATAAATAAGACGTTTATGTCCTCTTATTGTGACTCTAAGGACTGACTTTCCCAATATCCTCTTTGTTTTGAATATCCCATAAATTGATGCCAACGTCCTGTACAAGCTTCAACTGAACCTTAAAAATGATTAAACTTAGCTGAACTTTTGTCAACTACCGTGACTGAAAATCCGAAGGCAAACAAAATTTTTGAATATCCCATAAATGATGTGCTAATGGTGCTAATGGTGAATTAAAAAAAAAATAAAAAGTTATCAAAAAATCATTTACAACTGACAAATTACAGAAACTATCTGACTTTTTCTGACAATTTAGTTGGCAAGCTAAATTTTTGAATATCCCACTTACTATAATGGTGACCGCGAAAAAATCGATAAAAACAAAATCGACCATAACTGAACAAGAACTGTGCCAATAAGGGACATTTTTCGAATATCCCACTTATGGGAAGCTAAGATCCCTAACTTCAGGAAGCATCTAGGGGATAAAAGTTACTTCAATTGTGAATTTTCAAAAAAATAAACTGCATCTATTAAAGTTTGGAGACTATTCTGACTAACTTCTGAAACGTACCTTTTGTAAATTTATAAGTTTAAAAGTAAGGCAAACCCCGATTTGTTTTGTTTACTTATCTCAGTTTTGTTGACAACGCATATTTCTGCTGGAACAACGCCTTGAACATACGTTAGCTTGCTCCAATTTCTTTAAAACAAAAGAAGATTTGTCAGTAGTACCCCTTGGCATAACGGTTAGTTTGTTCTACTGTCATGCAGAGGGTCTTGGATGGCTGAGAGTTGTTAGTCACGTGATTCAAGCTATCTGCTTGTTCCCTGAGTCAGTTTAGTACTTCCCAGCTTCTCCCGAGATTAATTTTTGTAGAAAGCAAACATCTAAAAATGAACCAATTCCGCCATTTTCTGTTCGTGATAATTGATAATGGCCAACAAAATAGATCATAACCTTTCTCCCTATAGCTTCTCTATCTCTGTCTTAATTAAATTTTTGCTAAGAATATGCTTTCCCTTAAGCACCATACCAAACAACCCTTCCTGCATAACAATTAGCCGACAAAAATCCATTTAATTGCAAACAACAAAAAATAACACCTGTTTGCGGTGCAATTCCATTACACTCTCAAAACACCCCCCTGTACTTGTACAACCAAAGTCATTAACATATTTCGCCCGTTATAATAGCAATTGAAACAAATTCACAAAACTATAACAGCACAATTCCTGTATAGGAACTTCTCGTGCCATCCAATCGAAATGGAATTCCATTTAATGAATATTTATGTCGTGTAAATTTCCCATTACACCGGAAATCGAACAGAAAGGAAACACTTTCCCATGTTAAATCAAAACCAACAAACACAGTTTATTCCGTCCATCGACCCTCAAGACCGTTTTTTTTTCACTTTTAATTACCATATTATGAATGAATGGAACAAAAAAAATACCCTCCCCTTCTGGTGGACGAAGTTAAGCTAAGTAGCTAATAATAGCTTAACAAAACCAAACGACAGACAGCTTGTAGAACGTGGCTTGTGGCGCGTGGAAGTGTCAAGTGTCAGGCTAAAAGGAGTTAAACATTCGTCTATCGTCGCGTCGGTTCATAGGGCGGTTGAACCCTCGTCCTCCTCTGGATGTATCTGGATTCAAAGAGGGAAATCTGCATGCTGCCTGCAGAGGTATTTAAAAAAAAAAAAAAAAAACACAACACATTTGATGGAGGAAGAAGGAAAAAATCGAAAGTCGAAAGGGAAATTTCATAGACGCGGATTCCCCGGCTCAGAAACTTACAGAAACCCGAATGAAGTGATTTCAATATTGCCAGAGAAGAAGTTGGCTGTCTTGACAAAGCCTGCCTGACAGAAGACGACATTTAAAAAAAAACTGAAGGCAACAAAAAAAGAAACTGCTCTGCATGCGTTCATATAACGCTTGGCAGGAAACTCCAAAGTCCACAGTTCCGAACACTTTCCACGTCTGCGTCGACATCGCGCAACAGACAAAAAGCCATCTTGTTATGCGATATTATTGTTTCGCATGCGATATTATGCTCGTTTACATCCGACCGATGTAGAGTGGCAATGGCAACTTGGACGAATGCCCCTCGCCCGACATTTTATAAACAACATCGTGCATTGCATTATTTAATTAAACACATTTTTTCGCAGGAGATCTAGACTACCGGCGACGACGACAACGACGACGCACGGCGACAACGACGACAAAGAGGGGGAGGAATCAACTTCAATTCAACCATCCCAAACGAGTCAGTTTGATGTGGAAAAGTTTTACTTTCATTCGAGAAGGCAGCAATTTAATTTGCCTTATATGGCAGGGTTGGGCTCTGTGGGCTATAGCCAATGTGTCCCCTTTGCCCCTTAATGCCTTATGTGTTGTGTGTTATTTGCCTCCTTGGCAAGGTCTCTCTATCTTTCTCCAGTCCTCTTGTGCTGCACCGCAGCGTAAAATTTTTGTGTTTAGATGTGAGATAACAATCTGCATACTAATTCCCAATAGGTCTCTTTGCCGTAGCTCCCATGGAAGTGGAAGTGTGTAAACCAAGGAATAGGGTAGACAGGGATAAGTGTAGAAGAGATTTTCTTACATTTTTGTTTACGAAAATGTTCAAACAGGTTTAAAATAATTAAGATTTCAGCCTTAATGATTTGCCATATTTAGGATTTGCGATTTTTACACTAGTGTTACCTTAAGATCATAGAGTTTTCAAAAAATCGCTACACACTTTTTATAAAGAAGAGGTGAAAAGTTTACAAGTCGCTAACAACTGTCATATTCTAATAAGATGAGGCTATCTTCTGATTTGAATAAGGTTAGGAACTTACATCGGATTGGAATCTTATTGGTCTGCGACTAGTTCCGGTCGCAACCATTATTGCAAGAATGTTCTTAATCTAAAATAAATGGATTTTCAATGCGAGATGCTCACTTGCGATTTTCTGTCATTGCGATCTGCTGAGAAATAATTGCTTTAAAAACACGTATTAAAATTTATTTGTTGCCAGAAAATCGCATATAAAGTAGACCATGTTCAATTTTTTGTAATCATTGCGATTTTAGGGTAGAGTGTGCATTCGATTTAAAACTGAGTGTGCAAGTTCTTGCGAATTGAAAGTTGTGTGCGATTGTAAGCCGCAAGTGTGGGTAGCGTCCATGACAAATTCATATTGCGACAATTTTTCCTAGTTGATCTTAAGGCCGGAAGTGCACATGCGATTTCAGTTGTTAAATATTCAGTCGCATAGAGCTAGGAAATTTTCATTCGATTTTGTATCGTCGTAGCAATAAAAAAACTATCATGTGTGTTCACGCGATTTTAAACAATTTGTTTTGTTGCGTCTGAATAATCATGCGACAGAAAATCGCAAGTGCGTTCATAGTATCAAATAGAATACATAATGTAAGTTTAAATAGAAAAAATATAACAGACCACTTTTCTAAATCGCAACGACAAAAAATCGCAAGTGCGCATCTCTATATCGCAACTTTGAGCAAAATAATGATAATTTCCTATTTTTCATTTAAGGCTAAAAACGCAAATATGAATTCGGTCGCAAGATTTTCCTGTGTGTGTGTGAATGAACACAGATTGCGACATATTTTTTTCAATTGCGAAAACAGAAATTCATGTGTCCATTCTTCCTCGTAGCTTAAGTTAAAAATTGTATCAGCCCTTGTTTATGAATTCTCACAGATTTTCATGTAAGTCAATCGCACCGACTGTTTCAAATATTGGCTAGAAATTCACCATTAGGAGAAAGTCGTAAATTGTTCTTTCTTTCTGGCAAACATTCTTATCTAAAATTATATTTATTAATGTCATTTATGATGAAGAATATAATTTATTCACAAATTATGCAATTTTGCAACCATAGAATAACAAAAAAAAATCGCCAAAACATTCGCGTTGTACTCGAGCTGTGAACTGCGAATTTATATAAATCGTTTAAGGCAATTTGCAGAGTAAATGTCAACTTACTTTTGTTTTAGGTTTTCAAATAAGTGAAGAAATGATCACATTAATAAATTCAAAATGAATACTCTTCGTAAATTAAGTCTTAATTTCATTTTGTTTTGAATATTTTCTACGCGACCAACAATATATCTTCTGCGAACCACAAAACAGCAATTAAAAAACTCGTTTCAAGCTACCCCCAAACTCATTTGTATTAGTTTATATTTATTGAAGGAAAATTCGCAGCTGTCGGCTACAAAATCAATAACTCATTTGAATGAAATGTTAAAATTTGCGACTAATCACATTTCGCTGGTCGTGTCGCATGTGCAGGGGCATTTAAGATGCCTTATCTTTAGATAGATAAACTTGAAAATGTTTTGACATCATTTCGCGTAACGATAATTTCTATTTTTTAAAACCGATTGACCCCATTCTCCCCTTCTAGAAAACTGACTCTTTAAAGCGTTGGGTGTTTGGAGTGACGGTTAGAGCTATGTCATGTGCATGGCACTGTGACTCTATAATAGCGAATGTCACACAGTTTTTCTTTTTTTTTTTGGTTCTTGAATGCAAAGTTTTCCTCGTTAGATATTCGACGACTTTTATAAAATGTCAGATGCTGATGGTAACACGTTGTCTTTGAAGTTGAGACTTGAAAGTATTTCAAATTAAAAAAAAAGAAAAACACACCAAGTAATATATAAGAATTTAATGGATGACTTTTGAGATCGACTGGTATAATGCCGTATAACTTTTTATAGTGGCATAAAATTAAGTAAGATTTTTTTTTAAATTTAATAGATGATATGAGAATGAAATTGAAACCATGAGGTTTTAGTTTGTCGAAATTAATTTAAATTCGTATTCATTCATCATAAAAGGATACTAAACAAATTTGAGGTGCAACACTTCGAAAGCCAATTCTTCTACGATTGATTTCTTCGTTATGTCTAATCCTGATAAACACAATATAAGTGTGTAAGCACCTTAAACATTACGGAATGGTGGATCATATCAGCAAGTTTCTCATGCTTCATCAACGCACTTAAACAAAAAATTCAAAAGAAAACCTTTCGAAATATGACAAAAGCCAATTGGGACAATGTTACCAATTTCTTTTGGAATTTTAACTGGTCACTAAGCTTCCTCTATGGTGACATTAATTCCAGTGTTGATAGGACATATTGTCAATGGAATGAAAACCCACTGATGATCTGAAGGGATATGGCGTGTCTCAACAAAAATTCGAGCCAGGTTGTTGATGCTTGACATTTCAAAAGCATTTCATAGATAGAGTTTGGAGGATGTGTTATCGATGTTGGTAAGTCTTTTAGAAATCACAATTTAGTAACGTTTCATTCGAACGAATTTTGAACACTTTTAAATCTGGTGTTCAGGCTGATCGACTTCGCTGTATGGCGGGACGTTCTTGTAGTTAGTACGCAGTTCAAACATATTGATATTCCCAGCAAAGGGAAATGGCGATGTCCTAAGCAATTAACCGTGAACCAGATTGATTGAGATCAACACAAGGCACTTCTCCAGTATAAGAGATGTCCGCACGTTCAGAGGGATTAACATCGAATCGGACCACTACCTCGTTGTAGCCAATATTCGGCTGAGAAGACTCGATCCAACCCAAAACAAGGAACTACTGCGGCGTTAGACGTCTGCAATCGCAAGAGTTCGCAAGTTTTTTTTCCGATCGAGTTTTTAACAAGTCCTATGCCGCCAGCATCAAGTATTGAGAACCAGTGGGAACTTTGCAAAGCAGCCATCAGAGATGCCGCTTCTGACGTGCTGGGTTTTACACGACTACCACAACGAAACCCCTGGTTTGACGATGAGTGCCGGCAAGCACATGCAACAAAACAAAAGGCATATAAAGCGGCGCGGCAAAGAATGACCAGAGCTGCTCGCGAGCTCTACGAGTAGAAGAGGAGATAAGAACACCGGTTTCTCAGAATGAAAGAGAAGAAAATGAGAAGCGCTCGATCGACAAAATAGAGAGATGCCATAGCAGGAATAAGGTTCGGAAGTTTTACCAAACATCACAACGATACAATAACCAAGCTGGAAAATCAAGGAAACATAGTAGAAGAACCGAGGTCCATGCTGATAATATGGAAAGACCATTTCTCCAAACTTCATAACGGCGATGAAGAAGAGATTTTCACTGCTATTGAGATAGTACCTACCATTCGACCTAGGCGACAGACACAGACCAACAATACCGCCCACCCTACCTGGACGAAGTGAAGATAGCTATATCGAATCTCAAGTCCAACAAAGCCGCTAGAGCTTACGGCCTCGCTGCCAAACTATTCATGACTTCATGCACCAGCTCATCTGCAAAATATGGTCCGAAGAAAGTACGCTCGATGAATGGAACATCAGCACTGTCTGTCCGAACCTCAATAAAGGAGACCCTCTAAACTGCGCCAACTGCAGAGACGTAAGTCTTCTGAACATCGCGAGATCCTTTCTGCCGTATTATGTAAACGTCTGAAACCTTTCTTCAACCTGATAGGTCCATATTAGTGCGGCTTTAGACCAGAAAAGTTCACCATCGATCAAATATTCACATTACAATAGATCTTGGAAAAAACCCAGGAGCTTCCAATCGAAACCTAGCACCTATTCATCGATTTCAAAGCGGCGTAACTTTGTAGAGCAATGTCTAGTTTTGGAATCCCTGACAAACGATGGGGAATGCATGCTGCTCCATCAAGGTCGGAAAAGATCTCACCGATACATTTGATGTCAAAAAGGGTTTTAGGCACGACGATGCTCTGTCGTGTGACTTCTTCAACATCGTTATTGAAAGAATAGTGAAAAGCTCACGCGTCAACACAAGAGTCAAAATCAAAAAACAACATCAACGAAAACAGCCGTAAATAATCAAAACCAACCAAACTTCGCGTAATGTGTCATTTATACATGGGACTTAAAGGTACTATAAGGCAAGTTATGCATTCGTAAAAAAAATCGAACTCGAGATTTTGATCAAAGTTGACATTACGATGATAGCGAAGACCAAAAAAGTGGGTCTCGCAATTCTGTCTGTCTGTTCGACAACAGCCTAAGCGGCTCGGCCGCTTAGATTTTTTTTTTTCTCAAAAACTGTTCGACAGATTTTAAAAATAAAATTACAAAAAAAATTTCATTTAGTTAAAGCTAGGTAATGGTTGAAAAAAAATTTCCGGAAAATGGTTATTGAGGGTACCCCCCAAAGAACCATTTTTTTTTTTGTTTTTGATTTTCTCAAAAACGGTACAACCGATTTTGATCATTTTTTTTTTGATAAAGCTCCCCAAAAATTTGAATAGAATTGTGTACTCAAATTTTCAAAAAAAAAAATGTGGATTTTTAAAAAAAACTTCAAAATTTTATTTTTCAAAACTCAATATTTCGAAAACCCCATGCTAGATTTTTTTAAACTTGATAAATAAAAGTTTCTCAATATAATCTACAAGATGTGAGAACAAAAATTTAATTTTACCTAAAAATAAAGGTACCCACCATACAAATGCTAAAAAATTAAAAAAAAAACTGGTTTTAAAAAATCGTATTTTTCTCGAAAACGGCGCCTAGAATTTTAATAAAATTTTTTTTCTTTCAATTAATTTTTACGATCTTTAATTTATTAAAAAAAAATTGAAATTAAGATTTTACAGCTTGTACCTACCATAGAACCATTTTTTTTTCGAATTTTGAATTTCTCATTATCCACATAATGGATCTTAATGAAATTTTTTATGTAGAAGCTTCTGAAAAGTCTAAAACACATTGCATATAAAAAACTTTAAAATAAATATTTTTTGAATTTTTGAAAAAATAAAATCTATCATTTATTTTTTTTTTTTTTTTGAAAATTCGATATCTCAGAAACGGCTTAATATTTTTTTTGTAAATTTAATTTTTATTCGAACAATAATAAAAACTTTAAATTGGCGTACCAAAATTTTTTCTTAAAAACCTTTTAAAAAGTTTGTACATAAAAGCTTTTTTTTAAGAAACCAGTACAACGACTTATGATTTTTGTTCTTGCATAAATTCATATTTGCATAGCATTCTGTTTTTGTCTCTTACTACTAAAAGAATTTAAAAAATTAATTTTATCCTTATGAAAAGTTTTCTCCAATAACATTCGTATTTAAAATTCCTAGTCTATTACATAGGAGCAAGTTCGTGCGACCCAGTCGTGCATTTTATTCTTTCCGCCATTCGCTTGAGTTTCATTCTATTCCAGACATTCTAAGCAAGGACCGCACTTGCGATTTTTCGTCAAGGCCATTAAAAAGTCGTAGTCGCTACAAATTATTGTCATGCACGCACTTGCTTTTTTTTACCGCGCGATTATTTAATCGCGAAAAATAAAACACACTACTTTTTATGTGAGTTCACGCATTTGCTTCAAATAAGTAGCGACATAAAAATAGCTTCAAAAAATAGAACTTGTTTCATTTTTATAATCGCTACGATTTTTAAGTCGCATGTGCGTGCATTCAGATTTAAGGCCACATGTCTTACTTTTTGCGACCAAAAAATCGTGGATTAAAAATCGCAAGTGCGTGCATGCCAATTTCTCTTTGCGGCTACGATTTTTAAGTCGTAGTAATTTAAATCGCAAGTGTGGGCATATCCATTTGAGTACATGTTTTTCATTTAAGTTTACGACAATCGCATCGCAAGAAAATGATACAAATTGCGACTTTTAAATCGTCATGATTTGTTGGTAGCAAGTGCGTTCCTTCTCATTTAAATTCATGTGTTCTATTTTTGCGACTAAGAAATCGTGCCATTGAAATCGCAAGTGCGGTCCTAGCCTAAAACTGTATCTGCTCTATTACATTTATTGGCTAATTTATCCTCAATTTTCTTTTTTGTTGTTAATTGTGTGAAATTTTGCTGGGTTGGCTATAATTTCACACCTTTTATTCATATGCAACAAATTCTTGCAAACATAAAATCTCTCATTTAGTAATTTATAAACAATTTTTTGTTTATAAATCATAAAATATAAACAAAACATGAATAAACAAAAAAATAAACTAGGTCCCGGATCCCCAAGCTAATATACTCCTCTTGTGATGTGAGTACTGGTGGTTGTTTGATGCAATATTACTTGCAACGAAGTGCTTCCGTTGCGGTCCTTGCTTGCAGCGCATTATGCAATTTTCGGCATGCAAACCAAAAATCTGCGTCGCAAATTTGTCTATTTCGCGTTTATTTATATTTTTTTTTGAAAGGCAACTGACGTCGCCGCTGCCGTCCTTTAGAAAACATGGGAGTTATTTAAGGGATGACAGCCATAAAAACATATATAAATAAATGTGAATAAAATATGATTCAACGGAAGTTTGTTCTGTCATCTTGTGCTGCATGACGCTCCTCCTGCTGTTGCTGCTGCTGCATCACAGACTTGCATGCATGTGTTGGTTTAGTATAGAAGTGTCAGCAACCAGAGTTGAGGACTCGAGAATGACACCATCGTGGATGACAGAGTGAAAACAGCATGAAGACTCCAAAACCGAAGAGTGTCGTAGCAGTTGCATATTATAAATGGAAATTGCAACACTCACCACCACCCACCCATGCCAAAGACGATAGCTACCTCCGAAGCTGCGAGTAGGTATGTAGGGTGTAACCAAGGACGAAGCGTGAATATGAGGAGGAGGAGCTCTTACGCTGAATATTCAAGCGCTGTCATCAATGTGTCCCCGAGATGGATGATAGGGAATAATATTCAAAACAACGGGTCATCCTGAGATGGTAATAATCCATTATGGAAGCTTTACTCAGATTTTTTGTTTGCCATCGTCCTTTTTTTTGTGTTGGGTACACTGTTGTTTGTTGAAAGGAACTTTTTACTCCCAACTCAAATATAATCATGCAAAAACGAGAAGAATGTAATAAAAAGCAGGAGCCAGCTTACTGGAAGGATATTCGAGACCGGCAAGGCTAAGTTGTTCCAGAGCCCGACCGAGGGTTGTATGGAAACCTATTGTGTTCGTAGAATTATGTTGTTGAGATATAAAACACTCGCCCTAAGCTTCAACCATCAGGGCTACTGTTACCGCATCTATATTAAAAAAAAAACCAAAACAAAAAGTGAACCAAACGAAGGAGCCAGGACACCATTGTGTTTGCGGTTCTTCGGATATGATGGCTGGAGCTGGACTATACCTACCTACTCGTGTTGTATTATTTTATTCATGCAATTTTTTTTTGCTGATGTTTTTGTTTTGAATTTATATAATATTTTGCATTTTGATCAGAAATTTAAAAGATGAAGTTTGGATGAACCCAACGACCAACAACCAACGTCCAACCAAACAACCATCACCATATACCGTGATGATGGCATAGGTACCTTTAGGGCACACAGAAAAAAGTTTACTTGTTAGACTTATTGTTGGTTAGATATACATTAATACCAGAAAATAGGTATTAGGGCTTAAGTCTAATTATCGAGAGTAGAGGTGCACCTCCTTCCTACCTTGGCTAACTTTATTTTCGGTAAAATGTAAAATTTTTAGTTGCTCTTGTTGATTGGAGAGAAATTCAAACAAAATTCCAAATGTAAAATATAATCTACTTAATTGGATTAATTTTGGTTTAAATAAGACCGTTGAGTTGCTGTAAGTTGGAAAACATGATGGAAATTACTACCTATTCCGAACGGAGATGAACTTCGGAAGAGATGCCCTTTAGGCTTCTTCCTCGAAAAAACAAAATTGAAAAAAAAAACAATAATTTTCAAAGTTACGAACCATCTGAATCTCTTTCCAGAAAAAAACATTAAGATCTTTGTATGGTATTTCATTTGTAGAACTATGTGTAAGGCTTTTCGAATCTCCAAAGAAAGATTTCACTCGAAACTTCCAACCAAAAATCACAAAAATTTGTATGAATTTGAATGAGGCTAATACACTCTAACACTACTTAACCGAATTCGCTGAAATATTCCGGCTTCGTTTTTATTATCCTCCCACTGCCACGCCCACTTTGATTGTACTTAACATTAATTTTTTTCTTTTTTCTAATTCAGACAGTAAGGGGCTTATTGAGACCCTTATAACTGCACATAAACATGGCAAGATCGTCTAGAGAAGGTTGTCGGTAATTCTAATCCAAAAACGTCTGCTGAACCAGATGGTGTCTCCTATACTAAATCCTGAAAAGGCTGCCACATGCAGTAATGATTTTCTTCACAATTATTTTAAACAACTGCATCAACAACTGTTACTTCCCTCAGAAGTGGAAAACAGCGAATATTGTGCCAATTCCTTAGAAAGGTGCTTCCAATCTAGTTTCCAACTACAGGCCGATATCACTTCGCAACAATATTAACAAATTACTGGAAGAAGAAATCCTCCGAATACTGAAAAAATTCTGCAGTGAAAATTCCATCATCCTTGACATGCGATTCGGATTTCGAGAAAAACACTCAATCTTGGATTCACTGCTAAAATTGCAACACGATATCACCACAGCCCTCAACAGTCATCGTGTCACCGTTGGTGTATTCTGGATGTCGAGAAAGCATTAGATAGCTTGCGGATAGACGGCCTTATCCTCAACCTTTATCTTCTGCAAGTACCTCCACCATTAATAAAAATAGGTACTCTTGTCTTTTCTATCTTTCAGGATATTTTTCGCCCAACTGGATAACTGCAAGTCAGACATGAAGACCATCAGAGCTGGAGTCACTCAAGGTTCAAAACTAGGTTCTTTCCTCTACAACATGATGACTTCTGACAATCTTCTCCTATTGGAAGTGAGAACCTTCTGTATGCTAATGACTCGCTCACTTAAGACACACCAATGTCACCACTAATCACTGTCCGAGAGATAGAAACCCACATCAACAGACTCTTCCAATTCTACCAGGAATGTAACATCTGGATCAACACTTCCAAATCGGAACTTGTCTGCTTCAGGAGACCTTCAACTGGTAGGAGCTCTTGTACCGTATCCATCTGCAGAAATCTGGTCCTGACACTCCCTGACGGATTTACCATAGGGACAAAACAAAACAACAAGTATTTGGGAGTGCACTTTAACGAGTTGAAATGTGCTGAAAAAGGCCAGCTAGGCCTTCAGCAGTTTGCACCCATTGCTAGAAAGAAGATCAGGTCTAACCCAACCGACAAAGACATTAATCTACAAGCAGCTCCTGCGACCAGTAATCAGCTATTCCTTACCAGTCTGGTTTTCAGTCTCGAAGACAGCTATGAAAGAACTTCAACTATTCGAAAGGAAAACTGGACTCTTCTTCGACCGGCAACGGCAGAAACACTACAGGAACGAGCATCTCTACAGAGAAGAAGCGAATTTAATCCCACTGGACAAATATGTAGTTCATTCAACGAGAAAACGAGAAAACTAATGCGGAACATCATCGACCACCCGAATCAGCTTATGAGAAGGATGACCACAGAACAACGACATCCCGAACCGAGGTACCTCAGTGTGATGGAAACTCTGGATGACAACGTAATTATGGACAACGAGGAAGTAGTCTCGTTCTAGGCTCGTTCAGCCTACCGAAGCGCCTGAACGCCATTCCTGCCCACAACCTATAGAACAAAATCACCACTGACAACCGGGAATGAAAAAAAACGAGCCCCTGCATCTGACGGTACATCCAAAATTATGCTCGAGGTTGTACTGATGAGTATTTCTAGCGAGACGCGTATCACGGGTGAATTAATTTTGTTTGGGGGCTACTTTGAGGGAGCATTTCTTGTGAAAAAGGAAAAAGGAAGGTCTTCATGAAACATTACGACTGTGTTCGAGAGATGGGTATGATTCCATGATAGGTCTGTTTCCTATCAGGTTTAACGTTCTGGTCAGGATTCTATTCAACGTAAGTTGTACTCGGGTTTTGAACGTATAAGCACCTTATAAATTGTGTTCAGATAAGAGGCTTAGAAAGCATTTGAGTAGTAATGCCCTATGGAGAAGAACTAATTTAACTTTTTAAAATTCGTTAATTGTCGGGGCTGAAACATAGACCTAATCGAAATCGCATGGAGAAGCCCTTGGTCGCTTCGAGACAAAATTACTTCGCAAGATATTCGCTCTAGTTTGCGTTAAAGGCGTTCGGAGAATAATGACGAAATCTAAGAGCTGTACAGCGACATGAAACTAGTCAAGCGAATGTGAGTTAATCGACTAAGATGGCTAGGACGAGTAAAGTGAACAGACACAAAATGCCCCGGTGCGTTTCGTATTGAGCCCCAGGTTAACCCTTAACTGTAGCGAGACCTAATTATTTAAGTAAAGCCAGAACCGCCCTTGTCTCGTGTGGTGTGTTTCTACATATTGGAACATTCATCGATGTGTTGCCGAGGTTTCTTTTCTGTGTATGGAAAAGGAAAGATAGTGCAACAGAGCAACCTTGATTATTGTGTAAAGTCGATGACACAGAACACCACTCCATTTCACACCCCACCAAACCACACCACACCACACCACACCACACCACACCACACCACACCACACCACACCACACCACACCACACCACACCACACCACACCACACCACACCACACCACACCACACCACACCACACCACACCACACCACACCACACCACACAATACCACACCACTCAACTCCACAGAACATCACACGAGATAAGTATTAAGTCATCTGAAAAAGTTTTGGAAAACCTATAAGTTGACTCAACAAGTTGCAACTAGTTGCAGTAGGTCCGTGAAGCACTCAATACTCATTCTATAGTATTGCACACATTTCTGTGGCTGCTCTTTTAAGCTTTCGTGGATCTTATGAAACCGACCTTTAAGTAACCTGCCACATTATAACCGGATGCACCCTATACTTTTATTACGTTTTTGAATAGACTTTAAACGTAACAAAAGAGACACTACACAACACTTACTAATGAAACCTATTTCAATAATGAAAAGAGTTTTATGAAAAGTCGCAACTTATTTCATTTTTATAATCGCTACGATTTTTAAGTCGCATGTGCGTGCATTCGCAATTAATGCCATGTTCCTTATTTCTTGCCACTTAAAAATCATGCGATTGAAAATCATAAGGCTAGGAACGCACTTATGATTTCAATCGCGCGGTTTTTTAGTCGCAAAAATAGAACGCACGAGATTAAATGAAAATGAACGCACTTGATACGAACAAATCGTTACGATTTAAATGTCGCAATTTGTTTCATTTTCACGCGATGCGATTGTCGTAAGTTATAATGAAACAAATGCACTCAAATGAATATGCTCACATTTGCGATTTAAATTATTACGACTTAAAAATCGTAGTCGCAACAAGAAATTGTTATGCACGCACTTGTAATTCTTAATCCCCGATTTATTAGCCGAAAGGAATAAGACACATGGCGTTAAATGTAAATGCACGCACATGCGACTTAAAAATTGTAGCGACCATGAAAATGAAACAAGTTCCATTTTTTTCAAACGATTTTTCTGTCGCTATTTATTTATAACAAGTGCGTGCACTCACATGAAAAGTAGTGTTTTATTTTTTGCGATTAAATAATCTCGCTCAAGAAAATCACAAGTGCGTGCATGACAATAATTTGTAGCGACTACGACTTTTTAATCGCCTCGACGAAAAATCGCAAGTGCGGTCCTAGTCTAAGTGTATGCATGTCAAGTTCTTATTGCGACTACGATTTTTAAGTTGTAGTAATTTTAATCGCAAGTTTGACCGTATTGAAAAAATTGCGACCTTTAAATCGTCGCGATTTGTTGATATCAAGTGCGTTCATTCTCAGTTAAATTCATGTGTTCTTTTTTGCAACTAAAAAATCGCACGACTGAAATCGCAAATGCGTTCCTAGCCTTAATCATAACGGTTATTTCCTGTCAAGTGCGTTCATTCATTCATTCATTATTTTTGCGACTATGAATGGGTACGTCAACAAAAATTGTACCAAAGATTTCGGAAAAGCAAAATTGCAAATCCAAAAATAAGCCCGAGTTTCTTCAAAAACAACTATGGCAATTCCATCAACATGAACGGATCGTAAGGCTACCGATCGTTGAATGTAGTGATGGGCACTATCGAATGATTTGAACTATCGATAGTTAGTAACTAATTGATTTGAACTATCGAACGAATTCATTCATTCATTCATTCGTTCAGTTCAAGTAGAATTTGTTACTAATTGCTTATTATTTGAAAAATGAGGAAACATTGTCACTAATCCTACCTTTCTTATTTTTTCTAAAATATATTTTATTTGGTAATAATGGTAATGGTCACCTCACCTAATAAATATCCAGTTTTATCAACTCTGATTTGCTGTTACCAAAATGTTTGTAAAAATCTAAATGGGTCTGAACTTATAGTTACAATAAGATTGACTAAAGTTTATGATAGTTCTTCCACAATACTCTATACTCAATGCTCTATATTGTAAGCCATATATTGCCAAATGACATCAAATGATGGCTACTATGTCGGTGGATTAAGAAAAGTCCAAAAATGCAAAAAAAAGAGATTTTATTGCTCCGGAAAAGAGCAATTTTAGGGCTTTCGGCTGACATTTGGAACGAAATACTATATGTACGTCATAGCTGAATTTGTCCTCTATTCGTCAAGTCATAAAATGTCAAATTCCATCAAATGATAGCCGCGATGTCGGGGGATTAAGAAAAATCCAAAAATGCAAAAAAAAAGAGATTTTATTTATTGCTCCGGAAAAGAGCAATTTTAGGGCTTTCGGCTGACATTTGGAAAGAAATACTATATGTACGTCATAGCTGAATTTGTCCTCTATTTGTCAAGTCATAAAATGTCAAATTCCATTAAAGGATGGCCACGATGTCGGTGGATTAAGAAAAGTCCAAAAATGCAAAAAAAAAGAGATTTTATTTATTGCTCCGGAAAAGCTCAAAATTAGGTCTTTCGGCTGACATTTGGAACGAAATACTATATGTACGTCATAGCTGAATTTGTCCTCTATTCGTCAAGTCATAAAATGTCAAATTCCATCAAAGGATAGCCGCGATGTCGGTGGATTAAGAAAAGTCGAAAAATGCAAAAAAAGAGATTTTATTTATTGCTCCGGAAAAGAGCAATTTTAGGGCTTTTGGCTGACATTTGGAACGAAATACTATACGTACGTCATAGCTGAATTTGTTTTCTATTTGTCAAGTCATAAAATGTCAAATTCCATCAAAGGATGGCCACGATGACGGTGGATTAAGAAAAGTCCAAAAATGCAAAAAATAGAGATTTTATTGCTCCGGAAAAGAGCAATTTTAGGGCTTTCGGCTGCCATTTGGAACGAAATACTAAATGTACGTCATAGCTGAATTTGTCCTCTATTTGTCAAGTCATAAAATGTCAAATTTCATCAGAGGATGGCTACGATGTCGATCGATTAAGAAACGACCAAAAATACAAACTTTTTATTTTTGCTGTAAATATATTATGGATAACTTTTGTATCTTCATAATTGAATAGCTCTATGCCAAACAAAATTTAAACATGCACAGATTATGTAAAAATAATAAGAACACAAAAGACGAAACAGAACCCAAAATTTAATCTTTCATAGCCAAACACTGAAATATTAAACCCAAACTTTTAAAATAAACACTACCCTCAGCCATAATAATATCTCAAATATTACCGATACTCAATCAAATCTCACAAATGACGATAAGACTATTATTCCAAAGGTAAACAAAACTTACTAAACACAAACGTCAACAAGCGAAAATTAAATGAATGAAAACAGTAACTAAATCAGTAAAATCGTTCAGTTCTACTATCGGGTAAAAAAAGTAATTGAACAAAAAAGTATACTGAAATCGTTCATTGAACGAAAATAGTATACTGAAATCGTTCAAAGTAACTATCGAGTGAAAAAGTAATCGAACGAAAATAGTATAATGAAAACAAGTTACTGAAAATAGCTACTGGAAATAGTAATTGAAACTAGTAACTGAAAATAGTAACTGAAAATAGTAACTGAATGACTGGGTACTATCGAATGAATGAATTTTTAGCTACTACCGAATAAGTCGATAGTTTTTATTCGATAGTTCCCATAACTAGTTGAATGCGAATTTAGTTTCAGCCAAATCCAATGATACGGATGTGACCGACGACAATCGGGTTCTAAACTGATGGATGATGCTACGTGCTACACAATTAATGCCAAATTTACTTTTTTCATGCGAGAGATTTGCTAAGGTCGCAGGCATATGCCAATAAGCCGCAAACCACTGAAACACCACCGTAAGTTCATCATAACACCTCCCAATCCTCAAGTTCTGACTGATCTATGTCTCAGAATCATCGAAAATAGAACATTTCAGATGCTCGCACAACCACAGAAAAAACTCTTCGTCAGATCTTGTAACCATTCGTCCAAGTTTAACGAAAGCTTGAAATATCTTCTTAACTTTAGAACCTTTCAATAAGTAGTCTTCCCAAGCAAGAAGCCCTTTCGAATAACCTTTAAGTTTCTAGCAGATTTTAAAATGCGCATGCAAAATCCTTCTGACTTTTAATACGCCCTTTTTCGTGGCTACCTCCAAGACTTGCTACTTTGCAAAGTTTTTAGAAGTTTGCTTATATTTTTTCCAAACAAATCTGTTTAAACATAGATATTATTCCTCGCTCATTTTATTTACCTCTGCAACACTTTGAAAGTACTTCCTTCAGTAAAGTTCAACTTGGAGGAGAAAATAGTTTTACTGTCCAATAACCAAGAACATCATAATAACCGATTTGATTCTCTTACCTTGTTTGAAAAGGTAACCAGGGGTAAGTTGAAAAAAATCCAACTTAAACTTTGCCATTCAAAAATAAATGCAACATGCAAGAGAATCTATCGTCTTGCTAGCTTGAGGTCGCCATGCCGCGACTGGGTGCCACCATCAGCTGAAGACCCTATACCACCAAAAAAAAAAAAAGTAAAAAAGTTGACGAGACGATGATGATGACGGCGATGGTGGCAGCGAATTCCGACCTACGACGACGATGGACGGGGAAGGTTCTAATTCTGTTGGCAGGAGTACTCGTATAGGTAGCTCCTATTCCTGCCAGGGCAAGAAAATAATAAGAAAAGTTTTGAATAATGCATTTCTCGAGGGAGTGTCTGATTCGATTCAGAATCCTAGATACTCTCGTATTCCTATACCACACCGGTCGTGGGGTATCTGGTCTCTGTACAGGAGTAATAGGATTGTATGGATTTCGTGCGGTGGCCGTGGCTTTTATGTTGAAAGGGGTTTCACAACTTTGGCCCGGACTTTAACCTATCCGAGTTGTCAGGTATGCATTTGAGTATAGTTTTGAGGGAAAAGTGTATTAGGAAATTCCCCTGATAAAACCGAAAACTATCTTCGATTGCTAATACAACCACACTTCTCGTTGATAGATACTCGTAGATATTCACACACTCCACGATGCCGAAATAGGAATCTATCGACGAAACCTCCAAGAATCAGTTTCAATATCGAAGACACTGCCATCACATTGTTCTTCTTGGGCTTCAGAGTAAAGAGAACCGAGATCCCAGGTCGAAGATATGCGGTGACTTTGACTGATTGCATCGGTTGGCGATGGCACTGGTTTGTCAGCAGAGTCAGAGTGCGCCTCCTATCGGCCCTACATAATATAGGGCTCCAGGGGGATGAAATCGAACGTGACGACTGCCGACCCACGAAGGTGGGTCGGTTCCGAGGAGAGACATCATGTATTATTCAGATGGAACAATACAGAACAGCAGGACTGTAAGTCGATGTTTGTTGTTCTTGTTTGTTGGAGCATCCAGGAGTCTCAATGCATTTGGGTGCGTGAAGTGTCGAGATTGGGTCCGGGATTTCAGAAATAATGAAATTGGGGATTTTATCAAAATGAATAGAATCGAACTGTATAGGTACAACTGTCAATAGTTGATGATGATAGATAGATTTGTCGGAAGAGAGTCCGAGAGAGAGAAGTTTTGCCTTGAAATACAAGTTGGATTTATGTAGAATTGTGTGGATTAGGATGAAAGAGGAATGGAATGCTAAAGTATACAAAATGGGGTTAGGAGAGTGTTAAAATATATTGATACGATAAACATACACAGATATATTAGTAAACAAAAGAAAAACTATCCGTTCTTTAACACACGTGTCAGTCGTCAGACGAATAAGCAACATTGTGCGTTAGATAACTTTCCTAAGGTGGAAGCCAAAATTCATTTCGACTAAAGTGGTGAAATCAAAGAAAAATTGGTTATCCTTTCTAATTTTTACTTAAAAGTTTAAAAATGAGTCAGCTTTTTAACAGAAACAAATTTGCTTTTTTGGTTCAAAGTGGCGGCCAACTTAGAAGGGTTGGGCACTGTAAAACTTTTATTTAGACGTGTAAACTAAAATTGATAACTGGGTCGGGTGTTATTACATAAAAATGGTTAAGACTAACATGAAAGTACTTGGAGCTATAAAGCATTTTAGAAGTTTTGTAGAAAAAACGTTCAAGCAATTGAACACGTTTTTACCGTAGGTAAAGGTGGATTATATCAAACAGGCAACCGATGGGAGATTGATCTTCATCTCAACAAAAAACCGGCAACATTTTTGCTTGATACTGGAGCCAGTTGTTCCCTGATGGGTATTTCGGGTTACGAACTGATAGGTGCTCCAAAGCTCAACACAACGCAGCGTAAGCTCCACGCTTATGGAAACACAAACGTTCCAATCTTAGGTGAGTTAACAGTAGAGGTAGAATTTGACAGACAAACAAAGTTGCTTCAGTTGTTGGTTGCTAATGTTCCATGTGGGCACAATATCTTCGGCTTAGACTGGTTTGAAGCATTTGGCTTAAAGATTCAAAGATTTACAGCAGAGAAAGTTTTTGAGTTGAAATCCAAATCTGATAGTTTTATTGAAGAACTCTTTTCAAAGTATGCTAATGTAGCTTCTAAGACATTAGGGTTATGTTCTTCTTTAAAAGCCCACTTATATCTCAAGCCGCATACAAAACCCAAGTTTCATAAAGCAAGGCCAATCCCTTTTGCCTTGATGGATGCGTTTAAGGAAGAGGCACAGCGGTTAGAAGATGCAGGGATTTGGAGACCAATAAGGTTTAGCGAATGGGCAGCCCCCATTGTCGTCGTTTCTAAAAGCAACAACCGACTTCGTATTTGTGGTGACTTTAAAGTCACGATTAATCCAAGCTTGGAAGTCGACCAGTGCACAATGCCAAGACCAGAGGAACTTTTTCAGTTATTAGCAGGTGGAAAGCGGTTTTCTAAAATTGATTTGGCAGATGCATTTCTGCAAATAGAGCTGGACGATGAGTCAAAGCCTCTCTGTGTCGTGAATACACCAATAGGGCTTCGTCAGTATCTTAGACTTCCGTTTGGCGTTGCTAGTTCACCGGCCATTTTTCAAAAGCTAGTTGAACAAATCTTATCTGGGCTCAAATGCGGAATTTTCGTAGATGATATCGTGTGTACTGGGGCGACTGATGTGGAACATTCAACCAATCTCGAACAAATTTTCAAACGACTTTCAGATCATGGTCTACGAGTCAATCGTGACAAATGTTTGTTTTTTCAAGAGGAAATTGAATACCTTGGTCACACAATAAATGAAAAGGGAATCCGACCATCTCGCTCAGGAACCGCTGCAATTGAGGGAATGCGTCATCCCAGGGATCTCAAAGAACTACAAACGTTTCTGGGCAAAGTCAACTACTATGGAAAGTTCATACGAAATTTTTCACAAGTGGCAGCACCACTTAACTTTCTTCGCAAGAAAGACGTCCATTTTACTTGGGGCTCACCTCAAAAGAAAGCTTTTCTGAATTTAAAACAGCAACTCGTAGATGCAACACGGCTTGTTTACTACAGATCAGAACTCCCAATTATTCTAGCTACCGATGCATCTTCATACGGAATTGGGGCCGTTATTGCTCACCTGGATGAGCAAGGTCATGAAATGCCTATAGCTTTTGCATCAAAAACTTTAGACATACACCAACAAAAGTATAGTCAGATTGAAAAGGAGGCATTATCAATCATATACGGTGTAACCAAGTTTCATCAATACCTTTATGGGCGTACCTTTACATTAATAACCGATCACAAGCCGCTTGTATCACTTTTTAGTCCGGATAAAAAGTTGCCGGTGATGACAGCAAATCGTCTTCAACGATGGGCAATTACACTCATGGCTTACAATTACAAAATCTGTTATCGCCCAACCAATAAACATGCTAATGCTGATACTCTCTCTCGTTTTCCTATAGGACCAGACGAAGCATTTGATAAGCAACAGGAGAATTTGTGTATGCAAATTTTTGATGAGTATTCAGAAAAATTAGATATTTTTCCTATTTCTTCATCTGAAATCGAAATAGCGACTAAGCATGACCCTGTATTAAAAATAGTTCTTAAGTTTATACTAACAGGTTGGCCAGAAAAGTTGAAGGAGGAAGATCGTGATCTGCGACCATTTTTCAACAGGAGGATGTCTTTATCGGAACACCAAGGGATAATTCTTCTTCAAACTGAGCATCTCCGTTTAGTGGTACCACAGTCATTACAAACCAAAGTTGCAGATATGCTTCATGAAGGGCACTAGAGCGTAGTGCGAATGAAGCAAGTAGCCAGAAGGTATTGCTGGTGGCCAACAGTCGACCATTCAATTGAATCACGAGCCAAATTGTGCAAAGTTTGCCAATTATCTGCATCAGACCCTCCAAAAGAATTTACATCTTGGGCAACAACTGAACGCCCTTGGCAACGGGTCCACATCGATTATGCTGGCCCATTTGTGGGAGGAATGTGGCTTATTTGCATCGATGCTTATTCCAAATTCCCATTTGTTGTGCCTATGAAAAACCTCACTACTACTACTGCAACCATCCAAGCCCTGCAAAAGATTTTTACACTCGAAGGACTCCCGGAAACTATCGTATCGGATAACGGCCCACAATTTACTTCCTCAGAATTCGCAAATTTTTGTAAGCAAAATGGAATTGATCACCTTCGCAGCGCACCCTTCCATCCAGCATCCAACGGTGAAGCTGAACGTTTCGTTCGCACCTTCAAAACCAGCCTTAAGAAAATACTAGAGGAGACTCAAAACATAGAGTTAGCTCTTGTTCGATGCTTATCCACTTACCGCTCTACGCCCAATCCCAAGTCAGGAAAATCACCAGCTGAACTTCTTCATGGAAGACAACACCGAACACTTATCTCGCAACTTGTTCCAGACCGCAATATTAAACCTTTTTTAAAAAACCAATGTCGACATAAATTTCAACAAAAACAGCCTGTCTACGCCAAAAACTTTTCAAAAGGATCTCGGTGGATAGAAGGAGTTATCGTTAACAGAATTGGCAGCAAAATTTATTCAGTTAATACAGCACGGGGACTTTGGAAGCGACACCAAAACCAGCTCAGAGCCCGCCATCCTGAAACGTAAACTTCATCAAAGACATTTTTAGAAGCAAGACGAGCAGCTGAACCACTATCTAACACACACGATCAGGCAAGTAGCTCTTCTAATATTACTAAACCTATTAGCCATTACAGTTCTGACCATCCATCGAAAACAATTCTGAAGACATCTCCACCAACACTAGCAGTTCACTCTCCTAGACGTTCCACTCGCTTTCGGAGACCCGTTGTACGATTCCAGGCCGGAGAAGCTTAATTGCCGTGGAGGAATGATGCACTTGAAAATGCAAAACGAACAGATCCATTTTCACACCATACCATCGAAGATACCACGGAAGCCATGTTGTAATACTCAACACGAAATCAACTATCATCCATCTGCGATTCCAATCACTTAGCCCTTTTTTACATCCATCAGTCATCGAGTCAACAACCATCTACCTGCCTGAACTTTTTATATATATATTTCTCATAACCCGGAATACATTATTAATAAACTTTATTCTTAGTAAGTAAATAGTTCTTTTAACTTAAAACGTAACATTAATTAAAATCGGTTACGACGATAATGAGAAGTCAAAAATCGACATTCTCACGGAGTATCCAAGTTTGGGTTAGGTTAAAAAATATAGAGGATTTGATGTCTCTTATTGTGTGTTTGCTTTTGCACAATCATCCGGAAATTGGATCACTCATTGAATCGGACCACCAAACTAATCCGACACTTACTACACTGTACCAAGCTAGGCAGCGATTGAGCAATCATCCGGCCTCGCACAGTAAACTTCCGTCAAAGCTCTCAGAGCGCTAGGCCGAGAACTACAGAGGGCACCGCACAAGAGTAACCGAAGTTCGTCCTAGAGAAACTGCTCTCATTGAGAAAAGAATTTTAATTCCGAAAGTTCGTCAAAAAATTACCTTCCTAATGATTATGCTCAAAATTAGGACAGAGCAGAACATTTTCAGAGGAAATGGAGGACTGTTTCCTTTTCCCGCTGGTCGCCATAGCTATGACAGTGAGTGTTGTGAGAAATGCCCAGCTTCGCTGCATGCTAATGGCCAGTCTTTGCTACAGGTAGCTATGATCCTGCCAAAATCTTGCGTGATTCTGCATATTAGATCAAGTGCTCAGGATTGATTATAGGTGGACCAAATTTTTCTAGACATAATGCAGTTAGTTAAACGGCCCTACGATGTGATTCGTTAAGAAAAAATGAGAGAATATTGCCCTTCATAACTGCGAGCGGGATGTTGACTCTTTTCGTAAGTGAGTTATAAAGGGCTGGACCAAATTACCGCATCAGTTTTCGAGTAATACGTGACTGAATAATGCGAGTTTGGCATTACCGCTTACGTCATCGAGCAATCGATTACACTAAATTGACATTTTCATTCGATCACTGATGGGACTCACTCACTCGGTCACTGAAGCGGTAATTTGGCTCCAGATCTTTGCCTGGTCAGCTCATTCGCCCGTTCATTCCCATCAATGCCACAATGATCAAGAACTCAGGTAATAGTGATATTGTGGTTAATATTGAGGCTAGAAGGTTCATCCATTGCTGGACCAATTCGGAGAATGATGTACTAGTAGAATCAATGGCTATAACAACCGCCTGACTGTCTGTGATAATAGCCGTATTCCGGTTCTAGTTTGGATCTTGTTTGAGTACTTTGCATGCTTCCCTGATAGCCAGTAATTTAGTATGAAAAACACTAGCAAAGTCGGGTAGCCTAAACGACCTAGATATATCCAAAGTCCCAGAGAAGATTCCTCAACCAACACAACACTCCATCTTTGAGCCATCGCTAAAGATAGTTGTGTGGAAGTCTTTCCCAGTCCTTTCTTGATGCGAACATAACCTTAAAATATCTACTGATGCCCACTTTAGGGGTGCAGTAGTCAGTGGAGGTGAAAAGATCTCTATTGGAATCAACTCCGAAATATTGCTGTGGCCATAAGGCTTGGCAATCCAAGAGATCGATTTCTTTAGGCTTAATGCACTGCAAGATTTTAGAGCCCGGTGTGGTGCCAACAGTAGGAGTTCTTTGTACTTTCTACAGTTTATCGATGTAATATGCTTTGGTGACCGCGGGGCACCATAAAATCGAACTATACGTGAGGATCCTCGTACCCAGAGTTTCTAAACTTGGATGTCTGGCTTCATATACTAAGACAAATTTCGGATATGAAAGGCCCAAGAACCTGTTCAGCCCTTGAATTGAAAAATTTGGATTATAATCCAAGTAGATCTATAAATTGACTCGAAAATTGAATTTTGCTACCATTTTTTGTCTAAAAGAGCTCAGAAATGCGAAGCTATCAAAACGCGAAAGCACACACATCAAAAACAGCACCAAGAAATCTATCAGAGAATTTATGAACCATGTTCGTTTTTATTAGTTGATGAATCAATTTCAAAATGCCTGCAGAAGTGTACCATGTAAGAGCATAGCAGAAGGCCAATGGAATTGTAGACTCCGAAAAAATGATTTATGATGTTAGGGTGTTTAATAAATAAAATGCACAACTGGGTCGCACGAACTTGCTCTTATGTAAAAGTCTAAGAATTTCAAAATTGACATAAATTAACATAACATAAAATTAATTTTTAAATGACTAAAACAACTCCTTTAGTAGTCGGAGCTAAACACAGGAAGCCATGTGTTTCAAGGAAATATTAGTTTATTAAAAAAATAATCTTTTATATACAAAATTTTTAAAACATATTTAAGAAAAAATTTTGGTACGCTAATTTAAAGTTTTAAATACTGAGCCGTTTGTGATATATCGAATTTTCCAAAAAAAAGTTATTTTTTTTTTTTTAATTTAAAAACTATTTTTTTTTTTTAAGTTTTGAAATGCAATAATTTTTGAACTTTTAGAAGCTTCTTTATTAAAAAATTTCATTAAAATCCGTGATGCCGATAGTTAGAAATTCAAAAATCGAAAAAATCGTTCTATGGCAGGTACAGTTAGTAATATCTTGAATTCAAAATTTTTCTTATTAAATTATAAATCGTAAGAATTAATCGAAAGAAAAAAATTTTTGCTAAATTCTCGGAACCGTTTTCGAGCAAAATACAATTTTCGAAAACCATTTTTAAACATTTGTATGGTGGGTACCGTTATTTTTAGGTAAGACGATTTTTTTCTCACATCTTGTAGAGTAGATTATATTAAGAAATTTTTATTTATCAAGTTTTAACAAGATCGAGCTTGGGGTTTTTAAAATATTGAGTTTAAGAAAAATGAATTTTTTTTTTTAAATCCAATAAAAAAAATGTTTTGAAAATTTCAATACACAATGAAAATCAACTACTAGGGAGCTTAAGCATAAAAAAATGATCAAAATCAGTTGTACCATTTTTGAGAAATCAAAAACCAAAAAATTGTTCCAAAAATATCCATTTTTTGGAATTTTTGTTTTTTCAACAATTTCCTACCTTTGACTAAATGAAATTTTTTGAATTTTTGTTTTAAAAATCTGTGGCGCAGTTTTTTAGAAAATATTTATAAAAGTTCGAAAAAAATTCGTATGGCAGGTATCGTTATTTTTGGTCTTAAAAAAAAAAAGAAAAACGTGTGGGGGAAAAATTTAAAAACTATATCTACCAAGTCTGACGAAAATCGGCCGAGTGAGGCGAATCACTTATTTCGTCTTCTCTATCATCTTAATGTCAATTAAAAAGTATCTATGAAATGCTAGAGTATAGTCGTTTGGAGACTGCCACTTACCGAAGGAGGCCTGGAAATCAAATTCCAACGTATGCCCCTCAAAAATATGAGTAATAGGAAGTAAGTAATTCATTTATTATTTCGCTTAAGATACATTTTTAAATTATAAACTATGAATTTTTTAAGCTATGGCACTGCCGTCAGCTCAAAAATATGATTACCGACTGTTTCAAGGATCAAATCAGCAGTTTGAATAAAACAAAGAATTATAGTTCAATAGCATTCTTGCCGAATATTAACCTGAACACACGAATGGTTAAGACTAGTGAATCAATACACTGAATGAGAACATAACGTAAATTAAAACTCAAACGAATATTAACATATCGTTCAGAAGATTAATATACCTTCATACGCTAATGAAGATTTTCATCAAACAATAAGGTTTTCGTTGGTTCAATGTATTTCTTTCATTGAGTATAGTAAAATTCGTTGATTAATGAATTAAATTTATTAAGTCAGTGTAAAATTTGTTGTTTAATGAACAGATCATCCATTGGTCAAGCCGCATTGTTGGTCACACCGCTATTTTTTAAGTAAATTTTTGGTGCAGTCTGGTTCTCCGCGAGCTGTAATGCCACTATTTTGTTTTAGTTTCGATAGAAAAATAGGAAACTTAACATTTGGTGTGGGTTTTTTACAACTCACATGCCAGCACGTAACTTGATACAATCGAGCATCGTCGATCGTAGGTCAACTCGAAACAAATTATTTTTGACAGCAAGTAATTTGAGACTTCCACTTAAAAATATCATTGTGAACTATAAAGTGAAATGTCAAATTGGTATTCTTCTGATATTAGATGTTTGGAGGCGTAGCGGAGTTGAATCAGTTGGTAAGACTTGGCTAGAGAGACCTTCGTAATTCTCCCAAAAAGATAATTGCATAAAGTTATTCCGAGATTTCGAGCGGAATTCACATATTCAACATTTGTATTATTTAAAGTTACTTGAGGAAAATAGGGTGAATCTAAAATTTTTTGGGATATAACCAAGCACTTAGATTTTGATGGGTTTAAGGCCAGTCCATTAGTCTTAGCCCAAAGTGCTAGTCCTCATACATGCGGTAAATGAGACCAAGACCGCGGCCCAGGTACATTTGAACATCGTCAGCATACATATATTACGAGTAGTTATCAATGATGGAGGGAATATCATTGACGTAACTCGAAAAAAGTAATGGCCCAAGAATGCATCCTTATGGAACTCCACTAGTGGTAGGGAGAAAATTGGATAAATTGTTACCTATTTAAACTGTTTGCATTCTATCGGATAAATAGCAAGATATACGTCTTACAGCATCAGGCGGGAAGTTATAAAGCTGGCGAAGTTTATCTGCAAGTTTTTCGTGTACACCTGTATCGAATGCATTAAAAAATCTAGGCGAACTAAAAAATTTATTTTATCATCATCCAGTGCTTGACGTAGGTCCTCAATTACATCTAGCAAAGTGGTGACCACAGCTGTGTTTCTCTCGAAAACCACTCTGATTTGCACCAAGAAGATTATGCGTCTTAAGAAAATCGACCATTTGATTTTTCAAGATTCTTTGTAAATGGATAATCAAGTCGATGCTATTTACGAGTATACGGACTTTAGCAAGGCTTTCAGTTTAGTTTGCCACAACATATTACTTTGTAAGCTTGAAGTATTCGGCATTCATTCAAGCATACTTCAGTAGATTTACTCCTTTTTAACTGGTAGGATTCAAAAAATAAAACTTGACGAATATACTCCCAAGCCAATTAAGTGCAAGTCAGGTGTTCCTTTAAAGCAGCCATCTTATTGTGAACTATATTAATTTCAGCCAAAGCCTCATTATATGCTGATGATCTCAAGATATTTTTGAAAGTAGCGACCGATGATGACTGCTTTAAGCTTCAAATGGACCTTGACAATTTATCTCTCTGGTGTCGAGTAAACCGTTTGAACTTTAATGTTAAAGAATGTTTCGTGATCTCTATTTCTAGAAATCAGTTTATGTACGAGTTCCCATACTCTTTAGATCCAGATCGCAGTCATCTACAGCCAACTGTAAGAGTCAAAGACTTGGGTGTTACTTTTAACTCCAAATTTGCTCCTCATGTTGATGCTGAAGCCGCCAAAGCGAACTCAATGGATTTATAAAAAGAAATTCAACTGATTTCTCCGATTTGTATACTCCTGTCTCTTTATATACCTCCTTAGGAAGATCTAACCTCGAATATGCAGGTGCCATCTGGAACCCTCACCAAAAATCGATTTCAGATAGAATCCAGAAGTTTCACGCTGAGCGTGGTGACGATATTACACGCGTTTGTTTCCGGCAACACTCTAACCGATTTAACCCGTTCATTGAAACATTTTGGGCTTTGATGAATGACATTGCAACGATCCCGACCTCATTAAAATTAAAAACCAAACGACAAACAGTGTTGTCAGACGGTGTTCGTTGGGTTATAAATTAACACAACTGAACTACTAGTTTCAATGTACAGTATTTACAATTTCGGCAAGTTACTCGTATCTCCATATGTAGAAATTAATGGTAAAAATTCTACCAAATAAGCGTCTACTCAAGTGAATCGGTTGACAAATGCCGAAGCTATTTTTACAAATAGACATAAGAGATGACATACCTGGTAGAAGAGTAAGTTTCTATTATTTAAATGTATTTTTATACATTTTTGCGTATTTATACGTTAACTTATTGAACTATAGCATCGCACAGTTTTTCAAGTTGTATCTAGAGATGGTCTTAGATCTAAATCAGTCAACAGGATTTTAAGAAATGCTCAGACATCATGGAAGGTAGTAAAATGTGCCATTACAGTAAATTTCCGCCCACTGTTACGCCTACTTTGTAAAAGGAAACCTCTTTATCGTCAAAGTTGATGAATATGAGAGTTGTGTTCTTCTGAAAACGTTTGAAAACACTTTTCCAACAAGTTTTTCCCTAAAAATTTTCGTTTGCCGCAACCTTTTATTAAGGGCGTATTTTCACTTACTTTTGGGATGAATTTCTTAGAAAACAAAAATTATTTGGCATAGATTGATGTGAAGAACAAAATGCTAATGAGGAGCATCTGCCCCGCCCTCTTTCTAGGGATGTTTTGTTTTACCAAGGCCTGTAAATGTCAACGTTCCCTAAGAAAATACAAACTGCCCCAATACATTTTTTTGCCACGCCTATTTTTCAGGGCCCCTTCAACTTTTTCTATTTAAAATAACGTCAGAATTCTACATAAATGTATTTACCAATCGATGAAACGATTTTCGACCACCCTTCAACCACAGCGCCAATTAACTTGAAAATTGAAACAACCAACTCTTTATGTTGCCAACTTCATAAAAAAAACCTTCTAAATATTTAAAACAGGTCATTATGAAAACAATAAACATCGTATTGGGCCAACTTAAAGTGGAAAACTTTTTAAATGAAAATAAGCATTAATTAAATCCCTGAAACATGGACTTGGCCCCTAATTCGACAGAACTTAACGTTCATCAACGTTAAACGAGGAATTTTGTTTGGCCGACATTAAATTACCTTTTAGCTAAGATTTCTTTTTTTTTATCATCCCATAAAAAAGTTAATACACTTGAGAAGACCGTCCTTACAAATGAGGCATGAAATGTGTAACCATTTGAAAGTTGTTGCAGGTAAATTCTTAAATGAATAGATACTTTTTATTTCCATGAAAATAAATAAAAAAACAAAAAAAAAAAAATGATTCTCATCGTCGTCATCTTAACTTGTACGAGTTCATCAAAAATCGCCTAATCCTGTTGGTTTGGTCTTCAGTCTTAGCGTTAAGGATTCATTTGATTCGTAATAAAACTGGCAACAAAAATCCTCTCTAAATTAAGTACCATCTATGATCAAAGATAATTCGCTATCCAGCGCCCTCTATATTATCTTCACTATGGGAAAGCCATAAAATAAACTTAATGATAAAACAAAGGGACAAGGACACTACACCCAATCATAAACTCTTCTCCATTATTTAGTTTTTTTTTATATTCCTTATCGTTAAGACTTACCCTTTGTCCTGTCGCCATTGCCATTAAATCGACCGCATGGGTCTTGGTCGCTTTGAATTGGAGCATGAGCTGCTGACGACGACGACGATGAAGACGAGGATATTTTTTGTTCGCCACCATCTTCGTGGTCGTCGTCCCTGACACCATCATCGTCATTGGCAACATCTTCATAATGCGGCTCATCCTGGTCTTGATCCTGGTTCAGGTTCTGGGTTTGGTTTTGCTGCAAGTTCTGGTAATAACTATTCTTGCCAGAATTTAATAATTCACTCGACAGTAAGTTCGACTCGAGCTGTAATAAGTTTAATACTGCTTCCTGTTTCTGTTGCTGTCTTTGTTGGTGTTGTTGCTGATTTTGTCTCTGGCGATGCAGTAGGTCTTGGCTGAATCTATTAGCCATAGCAACAGGAGCACTATTGTTGCTGCCAGTGGGATTTTCTTTGCCAACAAAATCTTCCCGGCTGCCATTAGTGACTCCAATGATTGTACGTTTGCCATCAGCAGGAGATTCCTTCTCATTCCCATTCTCATGATCCTTGTCCACATCAGTGACGACAAGTGTGGGTTTCGATGACAGGAGTAGTTTTCTCGTGGTATCACTTTTCGAGATGTTTGCACCACCTGCTCCTGGCCCTACATTGATAGTGGCTTTGGTTGCAGCAGGAGCAGGAGTGCCCGTCGTATCACTACAGCTACGGTAGTTAGCTGTAAGGGTTTTACCTATTTGCTTGGAGATTTGGGTTTTGTCAGTTTCATCTCCTTGAGCAGAATGATAGTCATCCTCGTCATCGTCATCGTCATTACCGTGATGATGGTGGTAGTTCGCATTGTCAACTTGGATTATTTTATCCTCGACCATAAATTGGACTTTTTTACGAGCCTGTGGCATGGGAATATAAAACTGTGATCCGGTCTTTGTTTCTGCAGCGGTTTTTTGTCCTCCATTCGATTTGGCTAACATTGTGTCCAAACCTACACCGCTTTCACTTCCACCTCCACAGCCATCACCGGTACCACTGGCTCTTCCATTTGAAGGACTCTTCAGTGAGCTTTCATGTGTCCTGGTTGAGTTACGTTTAATTTGATGATGATGATGTTGTTTGTGTTGCTGCTGGAACTGGAACTGCTGGTCGAGTCTACAGGAATCGGTGGTGTTGGTTGTGATGGCAGGAGTACCAACAAGACTTCCGGCATCAGTGTCACCATTCAACGAGGATTTGGATGGAGTGTTGACAGCTAGAAGTACACCGGATGTTGGCGACGATAGTGGCCTTTTAAGAATGGATTTGATGGAGGGTCTTTGACTAGCCACTGCTGCTGCTGCTGCTGCAACTCCTCCTACTAAATCTGTGGAAATTTGCGAGGGCATTATTTGATGACGGTGTTGAAAATTGGCTGGCCCCGCAGCAACACCACTACCAGGACCACCCTCATCATCGTCCTCGTCACAGTCATCACCATCACCGCCAGGATTATCAAACATTTGCTGCGACGAGTTCACATCGTTCCTTCTGCGTGGTGGACGTTTCGGCTGCGGAGTGGTGGTAGTTTCGTCCTTTTTGGCACTGTGCTGTTGCTGTTTCGGAAACTTAGGACTGTTACTGGTGGTTTCATTGTTGCTGTTGTGTGGAGAACCTACATTCTCATATAAAAAACTCTCACCGTTCTGGTTGATTAATGACGGTACTGGTGAGTGTTCTCCCAAACTTATCCGCTGTCCAGCAATCGCCTTTACATTGGCATAGCTCATCGTTGCCTTGCTGGATGATCCCAGTGATGGGGATCCGGTGTTTGTGGATGAAGTTGCTGCTGAAGGAGATGGTAATGGAGATGATATGGTTGGAGGTCCGGTTGTTTTGCGACTAATAGCTGTCTTGTGATTAATCGACGACTTGCTTGGGATGCCTTGGAACATATCAGGAACAACATCGTCATCTTCGTCGTTGTCATGCGGTGAAAATTCGCTCAGATGGTGTTGTACCGAAGATGACGAGGATGATGCGGAGGATTTGTTTGAGATCAGGTCATAGGGGTTAACATTGCAGCGCAGTATGGAGCGCCGGGAAGATTGGCTGCTGTTCTCCACTATCCAGCGATCAGTATTTTTGCTGGACGGTTGAGTTGATTTTGGCGACGATTTCGCCGGTTCATCCAGCTGTGATCGTGGAGTTCGGCTGCGACTACGATTGGGACTGGAACTTCTGCCGCGACTGGAACGATAGTTCTTATCCTGTTGCTGTGGTGAGGATTTTGGTTCGGGTGAAAGCAGTCGTGTTCGTCGCATAAGGTCATATGGATCTTTCTGAGGATCCAATATCGACGGTCGGGCCTTCGACGATACCACTCGCATCGTCGACGCATTAGTGGGGCGATGTTTCTGCTGCATCGGCGTACTGGTTGGCCGAATTCGAACTGTTCCTCCGATAGGTGCCAGTGGCAGACGGGAGCCTTTGCATTTCTTGCATATACTTGCTTTCTTCACCTCCCGTTTGGTCCCACTAAGATATTCCGGGCAAGAACAGATAACGACTGCGATTTCCGAGGGCATTGGCGCAAACATTGCTTGTCCGGGATGGAAATGCATTGGACGAGCGGGAATACCCCGAACGGTGCCGTAGATCCATGGTTCGGCATATTTCATTGATCGTGACAGAGCACTGGGGTGGAAATCTAGGCCACCGGGGAACTCGTGCAATGCATGTTGTGGCATTTGTGGGGGTGGTGGCGGTAATTGCGGTACCACCATTTGCGCGGTGGCCTTTTCGGTTTTGCTGATTTTGAGCCTTTGACTCCAGGTTTTCTTTGATTTGTCATACATCGGCGATTGCTAGAATGAAAAGAAAGTAAAAAAAGTTGAAATTGATTAGAAAATATTATTTATCTAAAAGAAAGCCAAGAAATATGGTCCCTAGTCAATTATGAAATAATAAATTAGATGCATGTAAAAAGTTGGCAGCAACACCAAATCTTTCACTGATTCATCCAGTATTTTAAAATATTTTCGGTTGGAACACCAATGCAACATTCTACACCTACCTAACTCTATTGAATCGGTTTTTGAAATCGGCCTTAAGGGGCTCTTTAGTCCTTATGGCCCCATTCACTCTCATTTATCCCTCCAATGAATGCAAAATCACTAACAATCGATTCACAATTTGAGGTTCAAAATCTTTCACTGTTTTGAAAATTCCACGAATTCAATTTAGAACAGGTATCATAATATCCTAAAGGCAACCCAAAGTGCTGTCCCCAGGGCATGTATGAAAATTGCTTAAAATTGGTTGCGTGGATTTTTTCTTCTGCTGCACTGGTAGACGAATAACGAATCATTCAAAAACAGAAATCAGTATTGAAGAAGGACACTCGAGGCCAAATACACCTGCCGGGTCAGTTAGTGATGGTTTAGTTTGGACTTTTGGAGGAACAAAATGGTTCCAGATCGCGAATAGGTTTTCAACAATTTTGTTTTATACTTTGGCCATCAAGCTAGCCTCGCCGCACCCATGCCATTCGAAGGAAAAACTGCAATTGCTTTTCAATGCTCTGCAGTGTCATTTTGTGCAGAAATATTGGTACTGAGGAAATTCTTTTGGAAAATTGTGAATTTCAACAGTGATTTGTGAATTTGAACAGTGGTTTGTGAAAATGTGTAATGCTGGATTTACTTGAATGATAAAATGCCACTTTTTCTGAAATATTTCGGACAGTCATTCAAGTCAATCTTAATGCAGATTTCAAAGATACTGGTGGGTCGGTGAGAGAGCTGAAAAAAATGGACTATTCGAAGCACTCGTTAGAGGTTTACAAAAGGTTGAAACAAGCTCCAAGTTCACTTCAGTGTCTCATGTATTATGAATTCGGAAGAGATTTCAATCAACTGACCTTAAAATATACCTCGAAAACCAAATGTTAGAAATCTGTACAGCAGCATTGTGGGCACGAGCAATCTTTCAATTGGGACACTTTTTGACAGCCATTTCAGCTGAAAATCCAGTTCTAGTGATTCACAGCTCAGGTATATAAGAAGGAGCGTTTCGGGTTCTCCATCCGAAGCCGAAGTTTCTGAGGGACTTTCCCGTCACGTAATGGTATTTAGTTTAGTTGCAAGGCAATAGATTTACTGTTGACGATGTAGGGGCATGAAATAATGACAATCAGCCTCGGAGCCGTTGGATCGGATCCTTATCCGTTGATAAGGGCTTCTGGTTAATAGACTACTTTTAATTATTTCCACGCACTCAAGGGACCGCCCTTATAGTATTGTAAAGCGAGCGATCGGGTAAAGAACAGAGGATTTAATAGATGATTTCAATCCAAATTAGTCTTGAACGATTTTATATCACAATTATTTGGAAAAATCGAAATCGAATTGGTAGCTAGCACTATTGGAAATGGGGATCTCCTTACCAATTAACCCTCTATTAGATTAACCATATTGCGATTTTCGCAAGGCACTTCTGCAGTATCATGGTTGTCCGAACATTTAAAGTCCCAGGTGCAAACAATACCCCGTTCTAGCCAATATGCCACTACCTATATCCCAGGCAAAGCAGATACTTAAAGGTTAGGAAGAACCACTCAAAGTTACAAAGTTCAAACTTAAGTCTGGAAATCTAGGGAGCACCATGATAAAATCTGAGTCGTTGCTGAGAGTATGGACGACCATTTCGGAAACTATGCGATGAATTCAAGACCAGTGTTAAGCAGACTATATAGGTAAACTTAGACGTTGAACAACACCTCCGTTCGCCCGAATTCGAAGAAGTGGAGTTATCCAAATTTAAGGGCAATTAAGACGCTGGAGTATGGACAGTGACTCTTGTTAGAAGTTAGCACTAGCTCCTCTACAAAGTATATCTGAAAGAAAGTACTCCCGATAAATATAACCTCAGCATTGTTTGTTCGTTCCTCAATTACAGCGACATTATCCTTCTTATCACGGCTCTCAAGGCCCAGGTCATGTACTGCATTAAGACATTAAGGTGGTTGGAGTGGTATCCTTCAAATTTGATCACACTGAGTGCGATTGGTGACGGTTCATACTTTCCCAAAAGCAGTGAATACTTATCCAACGGAATCACGTTTGGTTAGGGAAAAAGATGATCGTTCATGCAGTATTGCCAAAGCTGCTATTTTCGTCGCAGTTTGGTGCAGTTCCTAAACATTTTCCGTTTCGAAAGCTTGAAGCTCATTCCTGGCTGAATTGGATGTAATACCCCAAACGGGAAAGCTGGAACTGGCCACTGGTTTAAGATCTCAGGAGTTGGATTTTGTTTTGGTGCCTTAGCCGGTTTTTTTTTTGATCTAAGCTTTAAGACGATTAAGTAGACAAGTGGCAATTTGGAAGAATTAAACTAAATACTTCAATTCATGTCAACATCGAAGGTTCGAGATGAGTTCGGACTGTTCAAACAGCTAACTAATGACATTAAGGTGGAGCGGGATAAGTCGTCTCCATAACAAGAAATTTGATCCCAGTCGGTTTGGTCGGAACGGGTTGCTCGGGTGTTTTTAGGTTTGAAAGAGCATTGGTTGACTCTGACTCAGATGTTCTCCATTGAAGATTTGAAGTTGTCTAGTTCTACACGATGCGAGAAAAGGAAAAAAGTAATCCCAGTTCACTAACTCCAAAAAATGTTACGACAGGGCTTTCATTTATCAGTATCGAATACTTTTTCAAGATCCAAAAAGCATCTGACGACTAAGCAATGAGTGTCGAGCTTTATGGTGATGCCGTTTGATGAGGAATTACCTTTGGAAACCTCTGGAATTTCGGCTTGGCGAATCAAATAGCTTCACAACTTCTCAAGCATAGGAGACAAAGGGCACGCTCTGCGCTGCTTACAGTTATGTCAAGTGGTGACTGATAGCAAGAAAAATAGCGCTGAAACTGCAGGTAGATGAAGGAGAACATATATCAGCGGACTCTATGAGCTATGCCAAGTTGTGGAAATAGTTCGAAAAGTCAAAAAACCTCATATACTTTTGCTCAGCCACTTCGAGCGAATGGACAATGATGTTTCGGTTATGAGTCTTTAAATCCCACCCTTAATGTTTGAGGCGAGTCTTTGCTTAAAGGCTAAACCGTCTTTATTGCCAGAGCGCATAGTTTAGACGACAGGAAAATGCGTGGTCGATATCGCAGACGATGGAAGGCCACCGGGTTCTGGGCATCGACCATTCACAGATGGAAAACCGGCTAAGTATGTGACTATGAAAGTATCAGGACACTCTGTCTTGAGTGCCAAATGTTTTGAATATAATTTCTTCCGATATTTTGCTCATGTTGTTAAGAAGAGATTCTTGTAGTAGGAAATCAATTTGCTCCCTGTTTCAGAATTGCTACGGTTTTTGCTGTTTTCCAATTCTTGGGGAAGTAGCAGCTATTGATGATTGTTAGAAGAATCATCGCTATTTGTAAGAACATATCACAACGGACAGACATATACTCTAAGTGTTTCAAACATTCACGCTGACAGTCAGGCTAACCTTTTAGGAGAATTTTCAAGGTAAAGTCAGCCACTCAATTCGGTAAGGCAGGCTCGGAGTTTCCAATGTTTTCTACTGTTTCCTCCGAATTATAAAGTTGTGGGCTGTTTCTGTTTGTTACATAAGTCAATTGGTGAAGTACGGCCGTCAAATCGCACTTCTTCCATGTTCGTTTACAGAATCTGCTGAATTAATACCTCAGTTTTCTCCAAGAATGTTGGATCTGTAAGGTGATAAGATTCCTTCGAAATAAGTGACCAACGATTCTACCACGTTATTGTTGCGAACGTTTTTTTCGGAATGGTCACTTTTTTCTAATGATTTAGTTGATTAACTTGAAGGGATGAAGGCATCAGGTTCTGGTTTAAACTGTTTTAGCCTCTTCTGGGAGGTAATCATTGTGATTGATTTGGTTCGGGAAATGACATTCACGCATTGCAGGTCGCTTAAAACAGTCCGGTGATTCCTAGGTGCCGTGTAAAGTTCCCATTGATAAATCTTTTGAAGTTGTTACCTTACCTTATGTGTTAGAACAAATTGGTACTGGTTGTTATCGGGAAGGCGATGGTATAAATAATTTGACGTTTTAAGCCACGTTTGCCGATTTCGTTTTCCAGCAGATTTCTGTTTGAGGGTGACAACGTTATTTCTTTGATTTCCTTTCTCATCCCAAGAAACGGTTTAATCCCATTCAAGACCTGACATCTGGGTTGAGGAAATTTATCAGTTCCATGCGCCGAAAGTGACATTCTATTCTCATTCGGTTTCGGGTTCCGTTTCAATTAAAATCAACAAAGAATAGACTTAACACAATTAGATGATAAGCCCCCCTGCAATAGCTTCAACAGGCTATAAGCTCTGTGGTATCACATTGAAGTATTGTTTCATTCAAATTTTCAATTTTCAAATCGAAAGGTTTTCGAGAAATTTCAAACAACCCTCATTCCAAATGGCTATACCTTTTTGCTTAAGTTTACTTGTCGCAATCCCTTTATCGAAATGCCTTCCATCACTGAAAAACTTTCTACCTCGTGAAATTCTACTCCGTCTTCCGTAATTCCCTCACAGAAGTGCTGAGTAATTGAATTTCGATTTATCTCCAGCAAAAGACCGGCCACCCGCCATTCCACAACCAGTCAAACAGTTTTTTGATTGATCGACTTGCTTTCGCTGAACCGAAAGTGTATCGCCTTTCACTTTGAATATTCATGTCGGGGATTCGGTTGGCTGTATAAATAGTTCGAGAGTAAGGTGGTGGCGGAGATGGACCTAAAGGATGTCAAACCCTTCATCTCGGTAGTAATCAATCGGTATTGGTTTCCAATTAAACGGATTTCTTTTGAGAGAATCCATCATGGCGTGTTGGTCTTATATGGTGAGATTCCATTGATCAGACATTACGTCCTTGGTGCCGAATGTCGAATTGCCGATGCCAACCGGTCCATTGAGGATGGTCAATGAGTTTTTTTTAGGTCTCTAATTGGGTCAAAAATTACAATGTCAATGGTAGAAAAAAACAACGCGAGAGGAACGTTATCCTTCTGCCGTTTAATGACTCAAAGGGATTCCAGAGTTCTTGCGGATTTTTCGTTTTAATTTTTGGTTTTTGTTTTTTCCTCACCTCCCACTTGGATGTGTGATTCAATTCCAATTTTGCAGAAAGCAAAAGGACCTGATATCCTTAGGCTATTAGTTTCTTATTTATATCTTTCTTTAAGGATTTTTAATTTTTTTTCCACCGAATCGAAACAAGTTGACGAGTATTGAATAGTTTCCTCTTTTTCTGTCAGTTCGGGCGCCTTATAACTGGAAGAAAGATGGCTAATTGATGTTATTCATCGAAGGCTTAGCTTTGTCAAAACTATACACACGACTACAGAATGATGGAAGGATGTGCCTATATGTGTTGGTAGCTCGATTTTAATATAAATCCAAATAGATGAGAACTTAATGAGATTTACATGTTACACAGCCGATATGTGTGTTTGTGTGCGTACAAAATATTACAGTCCTTCATCCTTGGAGTGTGTATAATTGGATTTGAAGGATTTTGTTATAATATATTCTTGGGAGAATAGGATTGCGGTGTTTGCAATAGAAGAGAAGCTGAATGACTGAGTGAATTGCAATCAAATTATTAATATAGATAAACTAAGAAGCTTAATTAAGGATATATACATTATTTCACAATGGCATTATATCGACAATTAATAGTAATTAAGAGCTAGGAAGGGCTTACTTTATTGTTGATCGGCACATAATATGGATTCACATCAAAATTTGTGTCATAGTTTTGGCTAAGTGTTGCCATCAGAGTTTGTCATTCTGGAAAGATAGAAAACAAAAAGTTATGATTATTATTTTAGAATTTAAATTTTTTCTAAATTTTCATTAAATAAAATATATTACCTATACATTTAGGCAAGCACAACAAAATAAACTTGTTTCATTAATAACAATTTTTGTAAATATTTTTATCTGAAAATATATTTTCTAAAATTTCTTAGAAAACTTTATGGCAGGTACCGTTATTTTTCGTCATGTTTTCAATGTTTTCGTCTTTTCTATCATTGCTATGTTATCTAAGGTTTGACCCAATTCTCGAGTTCAATTTTCTTACGATTACACAACTTGCAATATAGTTTTTTTTTATAAAAAGGGTTTTCTAATAAAGATTTTTGACAGGTGGTCGCATTCGTATTGTTGAAGTAACATCTGTGTAAGGCTTTCAAGAATGTTTGCAAATGATAAAATTGTTTTATGAAAGTGACTCTGCTGTTCGAACAATATTTCACGCACTTCACCTATTCCCAACGTGGTGGATAAATTCGAGTTGACCGGTTCAGTGAACAATCTCTAAGTGCTCGTACGTCAAACGCAAAATCGCCGCTGTCCATGAAAGTGTGCAGTAGAATCCTAGGCAGTCAATTTCGCGCTGCACACGAGATCTCAGCCTTTCGCAGACCACAGTTTGGCGAATTCTGCTCCATGACTTGGGCCTACACCCGTACAAATTTCAACTGACTTAGGAGCTCAGAGTTAAGGAATATAGACAATGACGTGTTTTCGCTAACTGGCCTATCGTGCAGTTAGAAATCGATCCCAATTTCAGTGATAAAATCATATTCAATGACGTGGCCCATTTATCAAAGTTGTTCAAATTGCAATGCATCCAGAGAAAGTCCCGGATGTCAATTATTAGGTTGACAGCATTTTAGGTCCAAACTTCTTTAAGAACGATATTGGGCAGGGCAGGATATCATCGTCAACGAAGAAAACTATCGGTGAATGATAACCAATTTCTTTTGGTCCGAATTTAATGATATGTATAATATCGTATCGACAACATGTGGTTGCAACGTTTCATGCGTGTCGCACGAGCGATTTCCGAACAAAGTTATCAAATTTCAAAGTTCCTATCTCGCAGCCAGTTTACAAGCAATTATTTTTTAAAAAGTCCATTTTCGGACGAAAGCATTCTTTGAACTAATATTGAAAAAAAAATTCATTTGATAAAAAACTAACTACAAGGCTGTAGAAAAATGCAATCTTTTAAAATCATTCAATGAATTCAATTAAAAGATGGCATTCATTGATTGCACTTTTTGCCTGCGGCATCAAATTTTCAATCACTATTCATTTGAAATGAAAAAGATTGCAATCACTTGTTTCTCCGTTCAATACACAGAAACCAATTGATTGCGCTCTTCTTGAGAGTTCTTCTTCTTGTGAGTTATAAATTCCCAATAATTTCTGTGTTCTTGTTGTAGGCTGGTGTGAATGCCTACGATGACGACTAGTGCTTAAAAATAGTGGATTTGTTACTTCTTTGCCAGAGTCAGTACCCCTGAAAACACACATTCTTTTAGATTTAAGGTGACAGTGATTGGGAATTGATCCCAGACCTTTGGCCTGATAATCTTTTGCACTAACTATTACTCTTAAAAATGTGGCACATTCGAAACAGGTTGATTTCTGTCTATCAGCTAAACACAAACTTACCTTTATTATAAAAGATACGAGTATCAGAAGGAAGCATCTTTTGATAAGTGCTATGTAGCGCTGCCGGTAAATTTTATACGATGAAGAACGACAAACCTTGAGTGACGGAAAATATGTTAGCAGAAATGGAATGAAGATAGAGTTTCGTTAGGGTGAAATAAGATACTGAAAATGATTTTTGTTTCATGAGGGTACTCAGACTCTATGGATCTGATCTTTGATAATGAATAAATAAGTTTACCTATACTTTGATCGTGCTAAAAAGTGGTGGTATGAACAATCGCTTTTTGTACAAGGCTTTAGGCTTGCGTACTAGTTGGTGCAACTTGTACACAAGTTCCTATCGGAAGACATTACAATTTTTGCAAATGGCACCGTACATCAGTCATATTGGACATTTGTGAACTAGACAGTTTTAGTATACAAACAGACAAGCAATGAAGCACTATACTCTGCAAGAGCGTGGAATCATTGTGTCGATTTTTTTGACCAATAATGGGTCGGTGGTGTTGGCGCAGAGTGAATTTCGACGACGATTTACTAATCGTATGGCGTCAACTGGAACCACAGGAGACCATGCAGGGCGTGGCCCTGAACGGACTGGTAGTTCGGCCGAGAATATCACTGCTATGGCAGATGTCAATGCAAACGAAGAAAGATCAACCTAACGACGACGGGCCACGCAATTTGACATCACCAGACGGAACCTGCACCGAATTTTAGTGAAAGACTTACACATGTTCCCGTACAAAGTGCAAAAACTGCATCAGTCAAAGCCTTCTGACCATCCGCAGCATATGACTTATTGTCAAGCCATCCTCAGTCTCAACAATGAAGAGGACGATTTTGTGACGAAAATCATTATGAACTGCGAGGCGAATTTCCAATAAAGCGGTTGCGCCAATAAGCAAGATATTCATTTCTGGGGCACTGAAAGTCCGCGTGTGATACAGGAAGAGCCGTAACATCAACTCAAAGCCACTGTGTGGTGCGGAGTTCTCGAGGGAGGAGTGATTGGGCCGTATTTTCTTAAGAACGCCATCGGTAAAATGGTCACTGTTCCTGTCAAAAGCTACAGGGCCATGATAACCATTCCAGACTTCTTTTTTTGGGGCTACTTGAAGTCACGGGATTATGCCAACAAGCGTCAGACAATGAAGACAAGTGTGGTGTTAATTTGAGAATATTCTTTTATTGGAAAATTAAACTGAGAAATAAATAAATCATTAAAATCTAAGATTATAACTCAGTTTCGTTTTATGAGATTAATTGTAGGTCTTAAATGACTTCACTAAGCAGTTAAACCACTAACTTAACTCAAGTTCAATTGCGATAAATCAGGCCCCCGTATTGAAAATCTTGGCCTTAGTCGATTGTGGAAAACAACAAAGAACAGCTCTACGTAGTGTAAGTTGTGAACGGAAGGTCTAAAAAATGTTTCTAGTAACAACTTACAAGAAATAAGATGTATGAATTCAATGACACCATACTTCATCGCATACAGTCTAATCCTATAATTTTTTTATATGAAAATAAATTTGGTGGTGCAACAGCTCGGGGTGAACCAGGTCCTAGTGACTTACAACTCTCAACCATTCCTGTGTGCGTGTTACCAGGAACGGAGGGGACCTACAATTTTCTGCCGATTCCGAACGGCTTATATATGAGCAGCACTTTCCATAACAAGAGATACTCTTGGAGAATTTGTCAATTCCTCGCAAGAGGCAGTGCACCCCTGAAAAAAACTTTCTTGAAGCGGCTGAGAATCGATCGAACTCGAGACCTTCCGCATGACAGTCCAACGCACTAACCATTATGCCAAGGGGTACTTATTTTTGTTATATGGTCATTGTAATTTGGGACGGTTTAGTCTGGGAACTTTGTACAATTTTGGATTGTCTTTAAACTGTTGTAATTGAAAAACAGCTGAATGCACTCCTGAAATTCAGCCAGCCGTTATAGGCAAAATCATAACAAACGAATTTGGATTCAATAACAAAATAGCCAATACCGACACGACTTTGCTATGGTTTTCCAACCGAATTACTGGCTATCAGGAAACCATGCAAGGTACTTAAAGAAGATCCAAACCAGAACTAGAAAACGGCTATTATCACAGACAGTTAGGCGGCTGCCGTTAAAGCCATTCATTCTAGTACATCATCCTCCAAATTGGTCCAGGAATGCCGGAATAAATGAAGTCTCAATGTAACTCTTTTCAGGGTTCTGGGTCATTTTGGCATGGATGGGAATAAACTGGCGGATGAGCTGGCCATCCAAGGATCAGACGCTCATAGTTCACTTACGAAAAGAGTCAACATTTTACTCAGGGTTATGAAGGGCAATATTCTCTTTCTTAACGAATCAGGGAATTTTTCGACGACATCGACGAACTTTCGGAAATGAAGACCTTTTCTGAATGGGACAATTGGCTTTAGGACGAACTTCGGTTACTTCTATGCGGTGTTCTCCGTTTGGTTCTGTAGTTCCCGAGCTAGCTCACTGAGGGCTTTTACAGAAGCTAACGGTGTGGGTGCTTGAATGATCGCTCAATCTGATTGGCTTCCGTTCCAGTACCAGTCAACAAGCTGCCTAGCTTGGCACAGTGTAGATAGTGTCGGATGAGTGTGGTTGTCCGGTTGAGTTAGTGATACAAAGCAAAGTGTGCAAAAGCAAACACACAATAAGAGACATCAAAACCAACTAGATTCTTTCTTCTTTTTTAACTCAATCCAAACGGGATGACTCCGTAAGACTGTCCACAGTTTGACAGGTTTACACGAGTTGTGGTATCAAAATAGTGCACTTCAGTGCTAATTGGGCTCCAGGGCTAGATATTCTAAATCACGACTGACTATAAAAGATTTGATAGAAGGTATATTTCAGAAAGGCTGCTAAGACCTAAAAAAAAAGTGAAATATTTTTGAAAAAAGTTTCGCTAAGTATTCAAAAATTTTTTTTGTTTTATACTCAAATACTGGTGTAAGTTCTTAGATCGTTGTTTTGATTGGTTTAACAAGTTGTCAGGCCTTGATTTGATTTGTGTTTCGTTTCTTTGTTTTTCCAAAATTTTACGATATCGCAAACTTTTATTCTAAGTTCCTCAAGGAAATTTATTTTTCCAAATGCATATAGCTTACTTTTATTTTCGAACTCAAATTATGAAATACAAATCACAAAGAGGAACCCTTAATCACTTTCAAACAAGACAAATTAAAATTAAAAAACAAGTCCTAAATATTTTTTTTTAAAACAACTTAAATAAACTTTCAAAACTAATTATTTCTATAGAATACCAAAAAACATGTTTATTCCCTATAAACTCGTATGAAGAATCCAAAACTCTCAATAGCCCCCGACCAACCTCATTATGGCATCGCATGTCTGCAAAACTTTAATTGGATTAACTTAAACAAAAAACACCAAAGAACAAACCAAAAAAACAAAAAAAAGAAGTTAAAAGAAGAACGGATACAGTTAGAGCTCAGAAACACATAGAATAATGAGACAGGAACAAGGAGAAAATCAAAGCAAAAAAAAAAAAAAAAAATCAAAAAAACTATTATAACAAGCCTTTCGGCAAAGTGCCTATCAAATGTGATCCGACTTTTAGACAAATTTAACCCTACATTTTTTCTCACCGCCGCCGCCCGTAATAACAATCAGTTAGTTGCAGTGCAGTGTTATAGACATAGACAAACAAAACTTTCAGCTAATTAAAATATATTCCAGTTCCCGTAGGAACAAGGATAAGAAAAGAAAACAAGAAAACAAAAAAAAAACTAACTTGTTCGACTATCAACACTCAGTTTTACTATCTAGGTTCGGAGTCCTTGCGTTGGGCGCCATTCACCACATAGGAAGTGGAGAAAACAAGAGAAAGTATATGCAAAAAACTTACCCTTACTCTCTCCCATTTTCCGAACCTCTCTGCTGCATTTGTCGACACAATTCTATGGATTCCATACGTCAGGATAATGGAAAAGCATTTAACAATGGACGCGCAGTAAAAAAAAAAAAAAAAAAAACAAGAAAAAAACCCATATAATGAACTCCGACATGCAATAATGGTATAAAAGTTGTGATGATGAAATTTTGTTTTTTTTTTTCTCTCTTCCTCTTTCTTCACACCAGTTTCCGGAGATGGTTCGGTCTTGAATCCCAAATGGGATGGAAATCATTTTTACAACAACCACATCTCCCCACGCGCAGTGGTACGGCAAATTAAATAAAATGTAACAATTAAAAACAGGATGTGAGTTTACAAACACAAAGTTTTGGCAGGTGTAAAACATTGAAATTGCCTTAAGGATACACATTTTTTTGTGTGTTAATAGATTGGTGGAAATGTGATCCAGTATGCTGTTAAAGAGCAATTTAGTAGAATGCCAATTTGAAGAAAATGTGTGCTCTGAGTGAGTGAGAGTTGAATAAATTTATCTACAGGATGTTTTGACTTGGCGTGTTAGACTAACTTAGCCTGCTAGGAATCCTTGGTTTGTATTATATTATTAAAGTAAATACTCATTTTTTTCAACGGGTATATTTTTAAAGATGTATTCCTATATTCTATTCTATTTTCTACATCATTTGTTAGGTGGCGCCCAATGCGAGGGCTCCAAAGGCAGAAGATTAAAATTAATTTTGCAAAGTTTAAACCTTCTCAAACTTAATGATTATAAGTGTTAATCGGTTAATAGGTGTTCTCATTTTGGTACAGAAAGGTGACATTTTTGTTCATACAACCTAGCAGTCAAGACTTCCAAAAGAGTTTTAATTGACATTGGTAGAAAAATAAACCCTCAGGAAACCCTCATCGAACTTAAGTATTTTTACCTCAGTGTAGAGAATGCAACATACAGGTCAAGGTTTGATTACAAATTCTGCCCCTAGTTTAATTGTTTTAAGGAATGAAGGAGTGCAGCCTACTTATGTAGTTTTTTCTTAGGAATTTTTGAACTTTCAATATATTTATAAAAATGTTTTTGTTGGGTAAAGTCGCAGTTTGCTTTTCTTGGACCATTACAAAACTCTCATAAGAGCTAAGTAATATAACTGTATATATTTTTGAATCCTCAGTAATACCAATTGGGTTACTCAATATCTTAGATCATTTAAGAACTTCAAGAAAATCGTTATTAAATATCTATTTAACAAGAAAAGCAAAGAACCTAGACCAGACCCTTGTGGAATGCCAGCATAAACTGGTTTTATTGATTATTTTGAAACACCTCTTGAGTTTTTCGAATTGCATATTTACTTTTGAAAAAGGTTCACCATGGCATAACTTTTGAAGTGTATATTATCTCTCAAATTCTAAAATAAAATTTCAGGAACGTAAAGAGTCGAAAGTCGAAGAATCTAGTACATAAACTGGGAGAAAAATGCTCTTTGTAGATTTCATAGCAACGACTTTTAAGAGAACCTCGAAAAAGGATCTGAATTTAACGGACCGAATAAGATTGTTGGTTGAGACCTTGGTTTATTCTGGTCATCTTAACTTAGAAAATACATACTCTTAAGGAAATCTGTGGAGCAGCTGTACTTTGGCATCAAACCAGTTTCAAAATATGGAAAATCGAATTAAAAAAATTTAATATTAAACTTGGTTGGGTAAAATGGGGCAAAATACGCCAAAGAAAAAAGTGACAGTCAAAAATAAAAGAGTTTCAGCAAAAATTTAGAGTCGCCTTAAAGAGAAATATGTGTCTTCTCCTAGGACCTAGGCTATTGATCTCAGGCAGGGACGAGTGGTAACATTTTTGTGGGGTAAGTTGTAACACGAAAAATTAACTCCGCTCATTTTTTCAAACTATTTTTGTTACAATGTAACAAATAAGCGATTTTGGTGGATTTTTAAGCTGAAATGTTGTTTTACATTGAAAAATTGTTTAACTGATTAACAGAATTACCCTTAGTTCTGGTCTGTCCTACACAAAATACTATTCAAACTTTTTAGAAGGTTCTGCATGAAAAATAAGTTGTTCCATCTTTCAAGAAAATTTAAAATATAAAAAGATTCCATGGGAGGCACCATTAATAATCAATTTTCAGACACAGATTTTGGTATATAAATTTTGTTTTTTCTTCAAATAATTTATTGATTTTTATTTGTAAAAATCTGTGCAGCCGTTTTTGAGAAAAATTGGAAAACATTTCAAATATAAGGAAGGTGTAGTTATTTTAGGTTCTAAAAAAATAAGTGAACAATTTTGGGGGAGCAGCCGAAAATTCGATCGTTACCAGGTTTAAAGAAAATCGACCCGCCTTGCTGTAAGCAAACGGACAGACATTCCCTATCATAACCATGTAAGATTTTAACCAAAGTATGCCATAGCATAATGGTTCATGTGTTACGATTTCAACGTCAAATGTCTAGATACCACTGATGGCTAAGTAACGTGAACGTAACGGTGTGGGTAGTCACGAGTCTCATGCTGAAAAATGTTTATTGAAATAAAAGGTAAGGTAAGTAAATGATAACGTTCATATAAAATCTGCGAACCCACTCGGTTAAAATTATATAAGTAAGTTAAAATTTTTAAATTTCGTCGTCGTTCTATGAAAACTACCTAAGTCCATTTAAAAAAAATGTGATTTAATTCTTATTTAATTCATTCCGGATAAACAATTTGCAAGAAATTTTATTGCACAATGGCTACGCCAAACCCATTATACAATTGAAGCTCGAGATCGTGCTATTCTGATAATTTTTGGATTTTTTTATATCTATTTCCAAGTTTAAATGAAAATATCTCAAAAAACAAAAAATGGACTTAGGGAGTTTTCAAAGAACGACGACGATTTTATGTCGGTTAAGGTGCACTTAATTGCGGCTAAGTTAGTGAAATTAACATACTAGATCGCTTATTTACTTTACCTTGGAAGTCAATCTCCTTGGTTACTGTACTAAGCCCTGATTTGAAATAACTAATCTATTTGGTTGGTGTTACAAATGTTTTAATAGGTGTAAGCGATTTATTCAGTAAGATTAGATTTTATACTATAAGTGCCCAATCGGGGCATTTGGCACCACGAATTTTTGTACATTTGCTCCGTGCTAACTGGGAATGGCCAGAAATCATTTATTTTTTAATTCCGGCTTATAGGTAGATACTATTTGGCAAGTTATGCATTCGGAAAAAATCGAACTCGAGATTTTGTTTATAAACTTTAGTAAATTGTAAATACATAGGTTGATTTAACATCTTAATATAATATTTAAGTTATGTTTTTGTAAAAGAACCTTTTGAAAGTGACCGCGAAAGAGGTCTTCAATTGTTTTTTCCTGGTAGCATTACTTTATATTCAGTTCACAGCGGTTGTAATTACTAAATTGTTTGATTATTTAGTATTTACTATCCACTCGGCTGCGTTAACTTATAAATTCGTTTGTGGTATTCAATCAACTCGGTTAAAGTAGCCTATCTTCTCAGTTAGAGTATCTTATCTACTCGGTTACCGGTTATTTTGACCAATATACTCAATTGCAGTACTTAGTCTAATCAATATGAGGAAGCTAATTTAATCGGTTACCCTAACCAACTAACTCATACAAAGTAGTCGATCTACTCGGTTGGTGTAACCAATGATCTCGGTGAACCAAGCATTCAGCTGTGTATCTCTTAGTACTTTCCCTCTTCTGTCCACAAGATTTGTATGTACAATTACAAGAGAAGAAGGTGAATGTTCATAAAAGATTACTCTGTAATTTTAACAAACTGCACTTAGTTCAAATTGACTTTTAATTGTGTAATCTTGACTATATCTATTCGGTTAAATCGAACGAGAAAATTATTTAATATTTTAAATTGTATTCCATTTATCAAGCAAGATTGAATAAATGTGATTTTTTTTTACAGCTACTTGTTACCTAAATTTAAACAAGAAGGTTGTTTGTTATTGAATAAGATTTAAGTTATTTAAGTTTATATAATTATTTAAGCTAAGCAAGTTACTTTCGTTAAATCAAAGGACTAGAAAACATTAAATCATAAAAATGATTTTCGTTTAATATAATTGTTTTGGATGTGAATTTTGAACAGTTAATTAAAACGAGTTGACAATTTAATTAAAGCAACATAAACTAGGTAGTTTTAAACCATATTTAATTAACTCTTTGAAAAACACTCTCGGTTAGAATTTTCTTCGTGTGACAAAATATAACTAAGGCTAGGACCGCACTTGCGATTTTTCGTCAAGGCGATTAAAAAGTTGTAGTCGCAACAAATTATTGTCATGCACGCACTTGTGATTTTTTTGCGCGCGTTTTTTTAATCGCGAAAAATAAAACACACTCCTTTTTATGTGAGTGCACGCATTTGCTACAAAAAAGTGGCGACAGAAAAATCGCTTGAAAAAATGGAACTTGTTTCATTTTTATAATCGCTACGATTGTGTCTTATTCCTTGCGGCTAAGAAATCGTGGATTAAAAATTACAAGTGCGTGCATAAAAATTTCTTGTTGCGACTAGGATTTTTAAGTCGCAGTAATTTAAATCGCAAATGTGAGCATATCCATTTGAATGCATTTGTTTGAATTTTACTGTCGACAGTCGGATCGTCAGAAAAATGCAATAAATTGCGACCTTTAAATCGTCACGATTTGTTGGTATCAAGTGCGTTCATTCTCATTTAAACTCATGTGTTCTATTTTTGCGACTAAGAAACAGCGCGATTGAAATCGCAATTGCGTTTCTAGCCTAATTCAGGTGTACATGAAACATACCGACGGTATGGCATGGGATTAAATCCATGAAAGCTCTGTTTTCTATCAGGCTTAACGCTCTGTTCCGAATTCTATCAAATAAGTGGAGAGAAATTTGTGCTGCACCTGTCCAAAGATTTGAGTTATACTCGAGTTTTGGACGTATAAGCGCCTTATAAATTGTAGCCAGATCAGAAGGGGTGAACAATTTCTTACATCAATATAGAAATCCTAAGCATTTAGCAGCATTTTTGGCGGTCTCGAGAATGTGGTCAACTAAGATCGTCATTAACACACATACCGTGTACTAAGAGCTTTTCGGTCTCTTCGATGCAAGTGCCATTCAGAAACAATGGTATAGGAGGGGGTACATTTTGCTTCAACTACAATAGACAACATTGAGTTTTCGAAGCATTAAACTCCACACGATTTCTTATATCACATTTAAAAATGTTGTAAAGATCGGAGTTTAATGAGCTAATCATACGATACCATTTCAATTCCACTTCCGAAGAAGATGGGCGTGAATTTGAGAATGAGTATGAGAAGCTGAGTGTAGAGTCGTAGGCAAAATAATGAAGTGGATTAGAAGTTTCAGACAAAAGATCATTTAAAAAAATGAGGAAGAGATTCGGAGACAAAACGGAGCCTTGGTGGACACCAGCATTTATTTTGTCAAGATAAGACTTAAAACCGTCCAATACAACATGTATTTAACGATCTAGAAGGTAATTTCTAATCCAAAGAATAAGGGGCCTGGTGCCAAACTCTATCAAATGCCTCAGAAATATCAAGGGCATTGATCTTACTTTTTCAATAGCAATGTAAGGATCTGTTCCACTCTTCGGTGAGATATGCCATCAGATCACCAGTGGAACGATTGCTGCGAAAGCCGTATTGCCGGTCATTGAGAAGCTTTCGGTCTTCTAGATATTCCTTGAGCTGGTGATTTATCAGCGATTCAATGACCTTATAAAGAAGGGACGTACGGAGGCTGTTTGAAAAGTTCTCGGCCTAACATAGAAGGCGTTGTTTTAATAAATAACTTTTAATTCCTCAAACAGCCTTATATATATAATAATTGTATGTGAAGTTTCATTAAAATTGGTCGCGTACTTATATCAGTGCAATTTTTTGTTTGAACGAACCTATTGCTAACAACGAAAATGGAAAAAAATGAAATTAGAGCCGTCATTAAATATTTGGTCAAAAAGAATATGACACCAAATCAAATTAAAGATGACTTCGACGAGACATTGGGGGAATCTGCACCTTCGTATTCCACGTTCAAAAAGTGGGCAACCTTATTTAAACATGGCAGACAGAGCGTCGAAGATGATCGCAGAAGCGGAAGGCCGACAACATCCACCTCTTCAGAAAACGTCGATAAAGTTCATAAAATGGTTTTAGACGACCGAAGGTTAAAAGTGCGAGAAATAAGCAACACCACGGGGATCTCTTCTCAACGGGTTTACCACATTTTGACCGAAGAATTGGGGTTGAAAAAATTGTCCGCAAGGTGGTTGCCGCGTTTGCTGAGCGAAGAACAAAAATTCAATCGAGTTGAAATCTCTAGCAGCGATTTCTTGAGAAGATTCATTACCACCGACGAAACATGGATTCATCACTATATTCCTGAGACAAAAGAACAATCAAAAGAATGAAATCCGAGCGGTTCTCCTCCACCGAAGAAAGCCAAGTCGTGTGCTTCAGCTGGGAAAGTGATGGCGTCAGTCTTTTGGGATTACAAGGGAATTATTTTTATTGATTACCTTCCCAAGGGCGAAATTATCACTGGTCAATACTATGCAAACCTGTTGGACAAATTGGCTGAAAAAGTTGCCGAAAAAAGACCAGGATTAGCCAAAAAGAAGATCCTTTTTCATCAGGATAATGCTCCAGCACACAAGTCGGTTGTTGTCATGGCTAAACTCCATGAACTTCGATTTTGTGTACTGAACCACCCCCCTTATTCACCTGATTTGGCACCATCAGACTATTACCTCTTTCCTAACTTAAAAAAACATTTGGCTGGACGCAAATTCTTCACCAACGAGGAGGTGATTGCTGAGACGGAGCGGTTTTTCGAAGAGTTGGAGGAATCAGCCTATAAAAAGGGTATAGAAGCACTTGAACACAGATGGAATAAGTGCATTGATATAAGAGGAGAATAATATGTAGAAAAAGATTAAAAAAAGTTTTAAAATTTATTGCGTTTTATTGGTCAGGCCGAGAACTTTTCCCTCGTAAGTGCGATTAATCGATAGAAAGAGGGGGAGGAATGGTCGCCTTTTTAAGGAAGATCCTGAACAAATGCTGTTTTCCATCTTCTAGGGAAGATTCCAGAACAGTAGAAGCAATCGAAAATCTTAGGCAATGGTTTTGCCAGCGATGAAGAACACTTCTTCAGAAGAATGGGGGTATACCATCAGCTCTAGCGGATTTGCTCATATCAAGATATCGAAGGATCGAAGAACTCTTGCCTTGCATTGAAACCGAACATGAAGTCGAATTTTTTACGATTTTGCCAAAAGACCAGAAATTTCTACTGCCTTTGGGGCATTGCAGGATTATTTGCCTTAATTTCTGGTCATGTAAGAATTTGTTTTTTTTTTATTTTATAACAGACTTTATAATAGTGTTTATAATTTTGCCATGAATACTGAATTAACTTTGCATTGAATTGCACGAAATCAAAGTTAGAATCGATGATGGTGGTGTGACCTTAAATAATTGAGAACTTAAAAATTGAAAAAAAAAATTCAAAAAGTTCAAGCTAAATTATGTCTGTCAGCAATTTTGAAATTTAACTCACAAAAAGAATAAGCAATGAGTTGGTTTTTGCGTAAATTCCCACCTTCCCTTTGAACTTTACTTCATTTAAGATAATTGCCTTCGCAATAATTGAACTTGACATAAAGTTATTAAAACCATTTCATTTGAAAGAAAGAAGATTGCATACAATACTCGTACATCGACTGCTACTGCTTCGGGTTTCATTCATTGGTAATCTCTGATATCGTGGCGCCATGGAAGCCCAAAGGACTTATACCTTCGATGAATTTTTTCCGACTTTGTTCAAAGTCCCTTATATCAAACGCCAAACACCCGAGTCACTCATACAATTGCGCGTAAAACTATCAGTAGTTTGTGCTTCGGGAGTTTTTATTGTACTACTAAGCTTTTTAATGACAATTTACAAGTACAACTTTCAGAGAAACGAGTTGTCTGAGTGCTTAGCGTCTTCTGTTGGTGGCCTAATCGTCTTTTACAGAGAGTGTACATTCATTGTGAAGAGCACAAAGATAAGGGAGCTGTTAACAAATCTGGAAGCCATTTTTCCACACAACCACGATGACCAAAAGTGCTACCGTTTGCATGATCTTGCAAGGAAAACTCTTCGAAAAAACAACACGACAAGGTTCCTTATTTCCAATGGATGCCATCTGATGGTTCTTATACCGATTTGTAAATCGATCTTCTACCGGATAACTGCTGGTGGGGACTATGAGTTTTTGTATCCCTTCATCACATGGAATCCATTTGGCAGGTCGAACTTCGTTGGCTATGTCGTGGTTTATTGCTTTCAAGTTGTTATAATTTACTGCTCGGCTTACATCTGGTTAAAGGAAGATGTTATAATTGTAACGTCCGTGGCGCAATTATGCATGCATTATCGGTATTTGGGCGAAAGATTGACCAAGCTTGATGCTCGAAAAGGAAAGGAATCTAGTCGGGAGCTAGCAAGGCTCGTACGATATCAGTACAATTTAGACAGGTGAGTCGATTGATGGAAGCCTGTTAAGTTTGACTGAAAACATTTTTTTTGCTGCGTGCAGTATATGCAACGATATAAACGACATTTACAGCTTCTGTAATTTCGTGGCTTTCGCTTTTACACGCATTTTTGCGTGCATGTTCTTGTTTTCGATAATAAATTCGAATGACTTCTTGAAAATGCCAGCATTTGCATTGGACATCTTTGCCCTAACATTTTCGATCTTTTTGAGATGTTCCATTGGGATGGAACTTTTCGATGCTGTAAGTTTGGATCTATCATAAGTTAAATATTATATTTATAACAAATCGGATTAGAGTTCAAATTTACTTTATTCAATTTACGATCACAACTGGTACGAGGGCACACCTAGGTACAGGAAGACTATATTGATTATGATGATAAAGGCTAACAGGCCTATGAATTTGCAGGCCTTCAAATTGAAGACCATTTCAATGGAATATTTTAAAGAGGTAAGAACATTATTTTTGAAAAAAAAAAACTAAAATTTTTAATCAATTGGATTTATTTTCAGATCATCGTTTCAACTTACGAGATATTTATGTTCCTATATAATGTAACAAAATAAGTTTTATACATATAGGACTTTCTGATGGCTTATAATCACCAACTAAATTTTTGTTCTAGATCGATAGTGTAAGTGTGTTTGGCACCTAATTTATGTTCAGTGTTAATTTATTGTGTGTTTAACGAAAATAAAAAAAATTTAATTGTAACTAAAGTATATTCGGAGAGCCTTTTAACAGCTTGATTAACATATACAAACTTTTCATCATTTCATACCTGACAGGCTCGCGAACCCTGAAGGATTGCTATTGGCCAGCCAGGGCAGAAACAACAACGTTTGAAGATTACGATATCTCTTGGCCCATAGACATATCTTCTCAATTCGATAAATGTAAGGCTAGGACCGCACTTGCGATTTCAATCGCACGATTTTTTTGTCGCAAAAATAGAACACATGAATTTAAATGAGAATGAACGCACTTGCTACCAACAAATCATGACGATTTAAAAGTCGCAATTTGTTTCATTTTTCTTGCGATGCGATTGTCGTAAAATCAAATGGAACACATGTACTCAAATGGATATGCCCACACTTGCGATTTAAATTACTACGACTTAAAAATCGTAGTCGCAAAGAGAAATTGGCATGCACGCACTTGCGATTTTTAATCCACGATTTTTTAGTCGCAAAAAGTAAGACACATGGCCTTAAATCTGAATGCACGCACATGCGACTTAAAAATCGTAGCGATTATAAAAATGAAACAAGTTCTATTTTTTCAAGCGATTTTTCTGTTGCTAATTATTTGTAGCAAATGCGTGCACTCACATAAAAAGTAGTGTGTTTTATTTTTCGCGATTAAATAATCGCGCGGAAAAAAAAATCGCAAGTGCGTGCATGATAATAATTTGTAGCGACTATGACTTTTTAATCGCCTCGATGAAAAATCGCGGCGATTTTTTTGCCAAGTGCGATTATTTAATCGCGAAAAATTAAATTTACAAAAAAAAAAATATTGAACCGTTTCTGAGATATCGAATTTTCAAAAAAAAAGAAAAAATAATTTTTTTTTCAAAAATTCAAAAAATATTTATTTTAAAGTTTTGAAATGCAATGTATTTTAGACTTTTTAGAAGCTTCTCCATAAAAAATTTCATTAAGATCCGTTATGTGGATAATGAGAAATTCAAAATTCGAAAAAATGGTTCTATGGTAGGTACAAGCTGTAATATCTTAATTTCAATTTTTTTTTTCATTAAATTAAAGATCGTAAAAATTAATTGAAAGAAAAAGTTTTATCAAAATTCTAGGCGCGGTTTTCGACAAAAATACGATTTTTGAAAACCATTTTCTTTTAATTTTTTAGCATTTGTGTGGAAGGTACCTTAATTTTTAGGTAAAATTAATTTTTTTCTCACATCTTTTAGATTATATGGAGAAATTTCTATTTATCAAGCTTAAAAAAAATCTAGCATGAGAATTTCGAAATTTAGAGTTTGGAAAAAAAAAATTTTTGAAGTTTTTTTTTTAAATCCAAATATTTTTTTTTTTTAAATTTGAGTACACAATTCTATTTATGTTTTTAGGGAGCTTTAAAGAAAATGATAAAAATCGATTGTACCGTTCTTGAGAAAATCAAAAACAAAAAAAAGGTTCCATGGGGGTACCCTCAATACCTATCCATTTTTCGGAAATGATTTTTTTTTGTATTTTTATTTTTAAAATCTGTCGTTTTTGAGAAAAAAATATTTATAAAATTTCGAAAAAAAATTCATATGGCAGGTAGCGTTATTTTTAATCTTAAAAAAAAAAAGAAAAAAATTTGTGGGGGGGGCGGAAAATTAAAAATGATATCTACCAAGCTTACAGAAAATCGTCCAAGCCGTTTAGGCTGTAGTCGAACAGGCAGACAGACAGACAGAATTGCGAGACCCACTTTTTTTAGTTTTCGCTATCATCGTAATATCAAATTTGATCAAAATATCGAGTTCGATTTTTTTTAACGAATGCATAACTGGCCGTGTAGTATTTATAGGTTGCAATAAAAATATAATCTAAAAATTTTTTCCAAAAAAAAATATTTAAAAAAAAAATAATACTTTTTTTTTGAAAATTCAATATCTTGAAAACGGATATACGAATAGATTTTTAAATTACGTTATAAAATGTATTTTATTGAATACTAACAATTTGCATATCAATTTTTTTTATAAAAAATTTAAGGAAAATTTAGTACACAAAAAACATGTTTCAGTGTGTGTCTGTATTTCTGTACCTCTCCCTACAGCCTAAACCACTAGACCTATGTTCTTCAATCCCGGTAGTTAAGGGTCTTCGGTGATTCACTAGAGGGGAAATTGAAATTTTTGTTTTAGCTCCAAAACTAACGGTACCCGTAATGAATAATTTTATTTATCTCTAAAAGAGCTCTAACGATTTTGATAAAAAAATTATGTGTGATATTATGGACATGGACTACATTTTTATAAGAAAAACATTTTGGGGCAAAAGGTTATTAATGGTACCTGTCATAGAACGGTTTTTTTGATTTTCGAATTTCTCATTAACGGCTCTAACGATTTGAATCAAAGAATTTCACCAGGAGCCTCCTTAAGTTTCAAATTATATTGTATATAAAAATATCCGAAAAAATATTTTTTTTTGTTTTTTGAAAAAAAAAGAAACCAGTTAATTTCTTGAAAAATCAATATCTTGAAAACTTGTGAACGATTATTTTTTGAAATTTTTTTTCTAAAATCTATATTACTAAGCACTCAAAATTGGCATCCCAAATTTCGTTCTAGAAAAATTTAAAAGAAATTTGTTATATAAAAAATTACTTCAATAAAACGATTTTTAAACTTTATTTTTGCAAATTCATACTTTTCCGGAAATCAGGCAATTCCATGCATTTGAACATTTTTATCTCATTAAAGCCATGTTTTATATTTATAAAATGTATTTTAAATTCCAAAGTTCTTTTACATAAGAGCAAGTTCGTGCAATCCAGTCGTGCATTTTATTTTTTATTTTCTTACTGCTTGCTTCTCTTTAGTGATCAGAACAGATGTATACATATATGTTTAACGTGGACAGCAAATTAAGGCTTAATTCCATGGCAGGCCTACCCGCAATAAAAAACTCAAGTTAAGCGTTGACCACCGCCTTAGACAGCATGACACCATTCCAGTAACAATTTTGCGAACATGTTAAGGCGTGTTCACACCCCTTCCTGAATGGCAAGGCCTATATCTTACGCCTCTTGCATCCTAGATTAATCTTATACACCAATTCATCTCGCGATTCGGGGGCAACCACAACCACCACGATACTCCCACAAGGTGCCTATCTCATAGATGGTCAGAGTCAAGGACGCCATGCGTCTTGTGACACAGAGAGCGCCCGACCCCTGGGCACTTTCTCCCGAAGTACCAGACTATAGTTTCCGGTGAACCTTCGAAACCTTTAAGGTTACTTTAAGGAACGCCATTTAACGTTTGAAGCCTTGCAACCTCAGATATACACACCTAACCGGCGACTAAGGCAGAAGTCAATAGCTGGACGTGCACAGTGCACACCCATACACACAACACGAAACCTGCCTGCCTAAGCTCCTCGAAGAAACACCTGAACTCTCTAATGAAATCGGATGGGGACAAGCATTACCGAAGCCGTTCAACAGAGAGAACTCACCTGAACAGGGGCTTCGAAAGGGAAAAGAAATATTCAAAATAAAAAAAATACCTATACACACCAAAACCGATATCAGAATGGAAACTCCTCAATCAATCGCCAAGGCTCTACTACAATTTTGTGTTCTTCTACCACATTTATTGTGAACTATTTGTCTTCCCTTAAAATCTCGAACCTACCCCTTGAATGGTCTTCTATTTCATCCATGAGTATTCTAATTAATAGGTGCATTTCCCTTGATGAAAATCGCACAAACACCAACAACCCCCTAAAAAAGAAAATATTATAATTTGAAAGATCAACTTTTTATATTAAAATTCCATTTGTGTCGCTTACAAAACGCCATGCCCTTCTGAATATCGGGAGGTAGCTACCTACTCGTATATTATTCTCAAATGCCACTTAATTTTTATATCAATCCTATCTAAAGCTATCCTGCAAAAAGAATCTGTGACACTTAAGGTCATAGCTGCAGCTCCACTTCTCCTCGTTTACCTTTTAATAAAATATCAGCAAAAAAATAAGAAAACACCACTATCTTATGGAAAACTTTGTCGTTGGTGCAGTTGAGCAGATGAAAAATGAAGATATTGCACCGCAATAGCTCGAACGAAAGATATTTTAGGAATTTAAACTTCAAGTTCTATTGAAAAAAGGCAAAACAAAAAAAAAAAAAACCAAGGACACAAACTTTCATTAACCACGGTTCGAGTTTTAACTGCGCTGACTTGCCAAATGTTCATTAAGTCAAGAAAACTTTAAAGTTTGTTCGCAATGATTTTAATGTTAGCCGCATATCGCCAGCTTGAGCTGATGACTCTTCAACGGTTTTCCTCGCCTGGTCCTTTTACAGTCTTCGTTCCTTTTGTGCGCCCGCAAATGCAGTTAGAATTTACAATTAGAAGATATTCAACGAAAATTCGCACAAAATTAGTTTTGTGACAAGTTTTCTTCGTTTTCTCTTCAAAAAAAAAAAAGTGCATCTTCAAGACATCCGGCATCGGCACCTAGGATTCAGTGTTCTACCTAATTTAAAACAACCATCAGCCCCGAGAAATTGCAAGGGACGAAGGGCGGATCCCGGCTGCACACACATTTCTGCTGCAGCACAAATGGTGTGATAAGACCAAAAGTTACTTAAAAATTAATAAAGCCCCTCGAGTCGGCATCGCCAAATGTCAAATAGGGATGAATATTGACGTTTCCTCCTCCGATGACGACGACGGTAAAGCGAACACCTTGCTCCTCTTCCCACACACCAAACGAGTAGAGAAATTCCAAACTTCAAGTCCAGCAGAAGCAGAGCTGCAATGCTATCGGTTGAATCATTAACATTGGTCGGTCATGGTTTATTGATGTTGTAGTGGTCCCTGGAGGGGTTCGGTATTCTGTTCGGCTACCAGACTTGGAGCGCTTTGATTGTTCATTAAAGAAGACGATGCACAAGGAGTAGCAGAAAACACACCAGTAACCATCAGGTCGATAGTTGAGTTGTTCTTGTTCGAATTCTACTTAAGGATCTTTTCGGTTGTTTGTGTATCCTTAGTTGCTTTTGTGCAGGAGGAAAAAGTTTGTCCTTTGGCTTGAGCATTTGGTACATTGTCAGAATCTTAAGTGTGGACAGTTTGTGATTTTTTTTCGTTTGGATCTCGAAAGGTATACCTATAGTAAAGGTAAGTTAAGGTAAGGTAAGGATACTCCACATCTTGTGGTATTGTTTGTTGAAATAAAAAAACTTTTATACTTTATCAAGAGAGAAAAGGGGGCAAGTTGAAGAAGAACAAGAAAAAGTTCTGGATTGTGTGACACTTTCTAGATTTCATTATAAAACATCAAGAAGAGAGGTGCATTTAGATCGAAGGTAAGACGGGCAACAGCGCAGCGGGGGAGATGTTCACATATTGCAGTAAGAAACTACAAGGTCTGGTAACGAATTACGGAGATGGAACTTTTTAAAGTGGTCTGGTCAAGTAGCGTAGTTTTTTTTTTTTTAGATTTGTGCCCAAAAAAGGGATTTGTTGGCAAGGAATGGATAGGGCCATCAACTACATGATTAGAAGAATTGTTTTTCCCTTTGCTGTGTGAAGGACAATTATTTTGATTGGCTTGTTTTTTGTGCTTTGAAAAAGTTTGGTATGGTTACCTGTGTAAAAAATGCATTTGAAAAACAAAGAACAGTGTTGAAAGTTTGTGTTTTTTTTTTGGAAGAAATGAGGATAAAGTAGGAGAAACCAGTTCAAGTAAAGTGCACGACTGGGAATGCAATACTACAGTTAGGAGAGAATAATAAAAAAAAACAAGGCAATTTTCTTCTTCCTCAAGAAATCAAATCAGTTGATGGAACTAATGATTGTGGGCAGTTGGTGTTGATTGTTAACATGTATGAGTGTATATCTCAGTTTTTGTATTTTAAATCATAGTTCCCACAAGTTTCAAAAGTTATATTCTTCCAAGGCTACGAATGTGAGTTGTGAATTTGAAGAAAAACCAAAATGGTAGAGGAATTTCAGAATTTTTTGCTAAAATAAGACTTCAATAAAATTCTACCTTTAAAATTGTCAAAATCCCAAAACTCTAGTAATAAAATGATGTCTTGGAATTTAATTAAGTTTATTAAAGCGATTTTTTGATATGAGCTAAACTGGAGCAAAAGAAAAGTAGAATTCACTAGGATTTCATTGAGACTTTTGTGTGATGGTCAACAATCGACACTTATCGGGGTTCCAAATATTTCTAAGAAAAACAAAAAAACATTTACTTAATTAAGTTAAACTGATAGGAAACAGAGCTATCATGGATTCATTCCAATGGCTTGAACACAGTCGGAATGTTTAATGTATTTCCTTGTTTTATCGATTCTTTCACAAGCAATGCACACTGTCACTCGCAGGAGCCAGTTGCATTCCTCTCCTCATTCAGTTCACCCGCGATACCCGTCTTGCTAGGAGCCTAACTTTAATCGTACCGTCAAATATAGAGCCTCGTTTTTAAGTCGCACAAAACGATTATGGAATAATTTACCCGACACCATTTTCCCTTGCTATTTCAATTTGCAAGTATTCAAGACTAATGATCATTGACACCTCTTTTTCATTCCCCTAATTCCCTATCACCGTGCTGTGTTCATTATAAGAGTCTCTTAATAAACCATAGAGCGCTTGTGAATTATAAAAAAATGCATGACTGGATCGCACGAACTTGCTCTTATGTAAAAGTACTTTGGAATTTAAGATACATTTTATAAATATAAAACATGGATTTAATGAGATAATAATGTTCAAATGCATAAAATTGCCGTCTGGTTTCCGGAAAAGTATGAATTTATGCAAATAAACTTTAAAAAAACGTTTTATTATTAAATACATTTTTTATATAAGAAATTTCTCTAAAATTTTTCAAGAAAAAAATGTGGGATGCGAATTTTAAGTATTTAATAATATTGGTTTAAGGAAATAATTTCAAAAAATAATCGTTCATAGGTTTTGAAGATATTGATTAAAATTTTTTTTTTTAACCCAATAAATATTTTTTAGAATATTTTAATATACAATATTATTTTAAACTTAAGGGGACTCCTGCTAAAAATTTTGGGTTAAAATCCTTAGAGCCGTTAATGAGAAAGTCGAAAATCAAAAAAACGGGTCTAAGGCAGGTATCCTTAATAACATTTTTCCCCAAAATTTTTGTCGACCAAAATGTAGTCCATGTCCATAATATCACACCTATTTTTTTTTATCAAAATCGTTAGAGCCGTTTTCGAGATAAATAAGATTTTGCATTACGGGTGTATGGGGGGTACCCTTAGTTTTGGAGCTAAAAAAAAAATTTCAATTTCTCCTCTAGGGAATCACCGAAGACTCTTAACTACCGAGATTGAAAGAAATAGGTCCAGTGGTTTAGGCTGTAGTGAGAGGTACAGACATACAGACACACTGAAACATGTTTTTTGTGTACTAAATTTTCCTTACAATTTTTATAAAAAAAATTGATATGCAAATTGTTAGTATTTAATAAAATACATTTTAAAACGTAATTTAAACATTTAATCGTGTATCGGTTTTCAAGATATTGAATTTTCAAAAAAAAAATTGTATTATTTTTTTAAAAATCCAAAAACTATTTTTTCAAAAAAGTTTTTAGTTTATATTTTTTCAAATGCAAAGCAGCTCCTGCATAAAAATTTTGGTTAAAATCGTTAGAGCCGTTGGTGAGAAATTCGAAAATCAAAAAAACCGTTCTATGACAGGTACCCTAATAACATTTCCTCCCAAAATTTTTTTTCACCAAAATATAGTCCATGTCTATAAAATCACACTTAATTTTTTTTATCAAAATCGTCAGAGCCGTTTTCGAGATAAATAAGATTTTGTATTACGGGTGTATGGGGGGTACCCTTAGTTTTGGAGCTAAAAAAAAAATTTCAATTTCTCCTCTAGGGAATCACCGAAGACCCTTAACTACCGAGTTTGAAAAAAATACCTCCGGTAGTTTAGGCTGTAGTTCGAGGTACAGACATACAGACAGACAGACGGAATTGTCGGACCCACTTTTTTCGTCTTCGCTATCATCGTAATGTCAACTTTGATCAAAATCTCGAGTTCGATTTTTTTTCCAAATGCAGAACTTGCCCTATAGTACCTATATCGCAAGTAAAAAATGCACGACAGGGTCGCACGAACTTGCTCCTATGTAAGAGACTAAGAATTGCAAAAATGGATGTTATTAGAGAAAAACTGTTCATAAGCATAAAATTAATTTTTTAAATGACTAAAACAATTCTTTTAGTAGTTGGAGCTAAGCACAGGATGCCATGTGTTTTAAATATTAGTTCATGCAAGAAAAAAATTATAATTCGTTGTAGTGGTTTCTACAAAATTTTTAAAACATTTTTAAGAAAAAAATTGGTACGCCAATTTAAAGTTTTTATTATTGTTCGAATAAAAACTTCTAGAAAGATCTGAGAGGACATCCATTTTTACACCGATGCATCATAAGCTAATGACGAGGTTGGTTGAGCTGTAGACTCAGATGGACTAAATTTATGTATCCCTTTTCATCATCCCAGTCACTGTATTGTGTTCCAAGCGGAACTTTTTGCGATTGAAGAAGTCTTGACATGCTATCAGTCAAAGATATCCGGATCTTCTCGGACAGCCAAGCAGCCATTAAATCTCTTGATTCTGTCTGCCAGCTCAATAGTAGCATTTAACTCCCGATCGTCTCTGATGGAGATGGTGCAGCAGTTAAACATTCACCTCTGCTCAGTGCCGGCCCACAGAAAAATGTTTAATATTTTTAAGCAGAACGTATATAGGCTAAGTAATAGACACTGTTTGATAAGCGAGCAAAGCACGTGATGCGGCTTGAAATTTATTGTAACGATTTCTGCAGAAGCTGCATGAACGACGAAGTGGAGAAATCGATTCCTCACTTACCTGTACATGCACTGCTTCATGCAAAAGACATAGACTCCATCTGGGAGATATTTACTACAATGATCTTAGTGATCTGGTACATAAGGTACATAAGGAGCTCCAATTGGTTTAACGATTAGTAAGAAATTCCTCAAGACTCAATTTGGTACTACAATGGATAAACTCATGTAAGGATGTCGGCTAACATGCTGGGAGCCACGTCAACCTGACTGCTCTATACACTTTGATCAAAATCCACAGAGCCGTTAATGAGAAGGTCTAAACAAAAAAGGTTCTAAACATAAAATTTGATCACAATTTCGGAGCTCAATATTTTTTAAAAAATTTGATTTATTTTGAGAGTTTCAAAATATATTTCTTAAAGAAACAAACTAGACAACTGGAAAAGTTTTAGGTTTCAAAATATTTTATTTAGACCTAAACAAGCTTGTAAAATAAAAATATATAAATTATAGGCTAACTGTTCATAGAAAGCCTTAACCTTTTGGCCTACAACTCTCATTCTTTGCTGTGATTAGAAGCAAGAATGGACTTGACCTACAATTTTCGAACGAGTCCGTACGGTTAAAAACGTTCTCACGATAAGATATCCTCTATCAAAATTTGTAACTTTGTTGTTATGCTTTTTTTTTGTAATATCGGCTATTAGGGACCAGAACGAGCCCTCTGGCATGACAGTCGAACGCACTAACCATTATTTTAAATGTTTCATCATTATGTAAAATAAAGTAAAATATCATCAAGGAGAGGTTAGTTGATATGGAACTATAACCTGACTTCACTTGGTCTGCATATGTCTTGACGAGATCTTTGTCAACATAGTCAAAGAGCGGAATGATTTATTATATTTTCTAAGAATTTTTACCCCTGTGAACGATTCCGTGACCGACAAATTTATTTGCCAAATAAAATCATCAATTAGCTTCGCTGAATAAGGATAGCCTGCAAACTTCATGGACTTAAACTATTTCAATATTATTTGACAAGCCCTTAAAAGCTGCATCATGTGTGATAATGAAATTTTATCATTTCCTTTATTCACAAGTCTATAGGTTCTCTAATCGAATGATTCCATTACAAGCTTTCAATGAAGATGGGAAAATCCATTCTTTTGTGTCTTCAAATTCCAAAAATACAGAACAAGCTATCTGCAGTTTCATTATTGCTGGTAAATTCATATGAATAATTCGTTCAAAATAACACAAAATGCATTTGGGAATAAACCTTGTCTTTTTGCTGCATCTCATCCTGGTGCATTATCATTTTTGTTTCCATTCTTTCGTGAATGCCCAAAGATGGTTGTACTATTGTGAATATACTGACGTACATAGGGATCTTTCATCTCTTGTAAATTTTAGTTGGAACCAACATAGACTGCCTCATCTCTCCTTTCATCTGTACCTATACCTAGGTCCTAGCTTACCCTAACCATAACCTTTTCCAATTTAAATAATTGAAACCAAATATCAAAAGTAGCTGTGTATCTGTATAATGAGGTAACTACAAATAGTATAAATGCTCCTTCGTTTCTCTCTGTCAATAGTCAGGACGCAGGACCGCAGTTTCTGGGAAGGGGGATTTGATCGATTTGTTTGATTGTTTATCGTTACTAACTAGATTTGAATTTATTTTTTGCAGTACTCAGCAGGCTTCAGCAAACACCACAATGTCATCAACGAACTTCAAGTCCTTGACAGGAAGATTAATCTAGCTCAATCTTCAATATCGTCTATGAAAAAAATTGCAAAAGCAGGCTAAACCTCATAAGGTTTCGTTAAGTTATTTTTGAAAGGAAGATCGGAAGTTTTATATTTTCCGAAACACCGCCAAATTTTTCGGACATACCTTTGTTGTAGACCTTAAGTACCATTTCCGATTCACCGTGTAACAGGTTTCGGTTAACAGTTCGTTTGGTTAAAGATATTACAGAAGCTTGTAACAAGCGCCGCGCCGGGCCCGGTTATCGGAATCGGCTTTGCTGACTGCAATAGTCGGTTCCGAAATGAGCAGTGGATATGAAAAATCAAATATCTCTTTCACACATTTCTGATAGTTGTTAGCCGGATTTAGTGGCAAGATAAAGTGGATGGTTTTGCTTTTTATTAGAATGAAAGTTTCAAACTGCACTGACAATCACAAAATTGACTTATTAAACATCGCATACCAACCTTAGCGACTACCGGATGTGCGTGAGAAACCTTCTAACAGGTGGCGGGTAACCAAAAGGTGGCCGGTTATGAGTCAAATGTGCTCAGAAAATGTATGTTCGGTCGTCAGAAAGGCATCTTGGACAACAATACCTTGGGTGGTCATATAGTGAATTCTAAGATCGCTCTTTGGGACCTTTGTACGACTTCCGCAACATATTCTTAGACAACAGTACCTTCGGCGGTAAGAAAAACTGATAACATAGGCGGCAGCCTGAGGACTAAATAAGCCCCAAACGGAGCAAAAGGGTTGTATGATCGGGTTGGAAGAAAGTTAAAATTCTAAGAATTATAAATAATTCAGTGATGCTCTCAAAACGATTCGCAGAAGGTCAACTTTTTAAATTTGGCTTTACGTCACTTTTTAAAAGTTACATGGGGCTAAAAACCCAAATTTCAACAAAAACGGTCTATGGCTTCATTTACTTTCAAAAAATTGTATCAAATTTCGAGGTCAAGAAGATCTTGACATTTGGGAGATGTTAGAAATGTTCTCTTAAAACTTTTAGATTAAGGGCAGTGGGAAATGATATTTAAATTGAGCCACATCACTGAAACTGGAATGATCCCAAGTTGTAGATGATAAGCGAAGAAGTGCTGACGTTCAAGTTTTAGCAAATATTTAAATTTCTTTTTCGAAAACTGTAATTTTCAATTGAGAAATTGATTTTTGAATACCTTCTTACGACCCTTTATCAAGCAAATGATTTCCACATTTTGTCTCTAAGCTTTTCCTACAAAATAAAAATCTAAGTTTTTTAAACCTGCATTTGAGTAACTAGGCATAACGTGGGTTGAACCCTCTCAGATTTTGCGATATTAATGCACTACGTAAACGCCTTCGAATCAATAGTGTTTCACCTTTCGGATTGGCAATAGATGGAAGCAACCTTGAAATACTTCGTAAACTAGTTGGTTAGCGGTGACTTAAGTTTAAAAGTTGTTTCCCTCTTGTGCCAATGACTTCGATAATTCGAAAATATCATTTTTGTTAGCAGTCAAGTTCTACATTCAATGTATAATTGTAGCTTTAAGTGACCTACATGGATCATGAGGAACAACAGCGTACAACTTTTTCTAAGATGAAGGAAATTTTTTCAAGACCAGTACTATACATTACAGAGCTCCTTAGATATTCTGGTCCAAACTCATGGAAAACTTCAAGACTGTGACGAAGAATGGGTATTCGGTGCAGGTAAAGAAGTCAACAGTCACTAGAATGTTAAAACTGTCTTCGTTGAAGTAAGAAAATCACATCGCTAATACCTTATAAAAAGTGTCTCGAAGACTTAAAAAAAGGTCTAGCGTGTATTGTATTGGTTCAAATTTGAACGCAGCAAAATAAATATTAAATGAATGACATCTATTTGATGTATCAATTCCAGATAATTTTTCGAAGTACATAAAAACTTTTCCACTGCGTGTTATATGTATAAAAACAACTTTTTTGCCTATAACAAAATGGCGGATAATTGATCGTTTTCTTACAGACTAAGGAATGCATAAATCAGCCATATACGAGTGGTTCATTTTTAAAAGTCTTTTCCTAGAGCTAAAGATTCTAGGGTCGGTAGTTTTTTCATAGCTGTCTTCGAGATGGTTAACTAAACTAGGAATCTGGAGCTGATCTCTGGTCTCAGAAGGTACTTATAGATTACAAGTTTTTAGGTGGAATCAAAGTATCTCGTTGAAAATAATACCTATAAGAGATTTGGGCTGAGTATGGATTGTAAGTTCTAGAGTGAAAGGTCTGTTGTTTTCAGCTAAGCCATCACGTCTATTTTCTGGTCCTCTAAAGCGAACGACTTCTTATTGGGATGAGTTAATCGGAGACCTATGATATTTAAAAAAAAACACTCAGCTTTGCGGACGTGGTTCCCGAGTTTTCAGTCAAATATCGGTGAGAATATCGATGGGGTGTATGTGCGGAAGACTTCATCGAACATTCTCTTGAAATGAGTTAGTCAGTGTTTATGATATTTCGGAGAAGTTTTGCAAGTTGTGAGTCTTTGACAAGTTCAGCTGTGATGTATTGTTGATTTGTAATTTCCTGCAGCTGAACGAAGAAGTTCTCTTGTGCTAGGCTTCTATAAATACAGTCTTGGCCAAAATTTTTGAGCACCCTATCAATTTCGTGCGTACATGCTTTTTACAAATTAAATTAAATACAGTTGGTGGTGAAATAATTGTTTAGTCTCAGATAAACTAAAAAAACCTTTATCTACTTTGTTATTGAAAATGCATCATCCGTTATCTCAAGATTAGTCATTTCCACATGTTCTTAGGTATTGATCAGTTTGCTTATTTGCCTCTTCTTTTGAAATCTCAAGTGTTTCTTGTAGGTTTCATTTTAAGTATTGGTTAGTATTATTGGAAAATCTCTCAAAACTCTGAAATATTCGCGTCGATCTAATTAGTACTCTCTTAAGCGGTTCACAGAGACCGGATGACATGAGAATAGGACAAAAACTGGGCACATGCGAATCACAACAAACCGCGAGGACCGAAAATTGGTACGAAGCTCCAATTAAAAATCGCAAAAAAACTTTCTTAGAGCTCGCTGTCGAATTTTCAGCAGAATTTAAAATGCCAATTTTTGCTGGAACTACTCGTAGAAGACTCCAAGAAGCTGGTATGAAAGGCTATAAAGCCAGGAAAAACCATGGTTATTTGAAAAGAGCAAAAAGGTTGCCTTGTATGGGCTCGATAATGCCAAACTTTTACTAAAGAATATTGGTCAAATATTGTGTGGTCAGACTAATCGGATTTCGAGGTAAGTTAGATCATACGATGTTGCAACAACGCGAGAGCGTTATGGTCTGGGATGTATGAGTTCTTCAGGGGCAGGTAAAATGTTTGTGTGCCACGATCGCATGGACTCTACGAAGTACATAAACGTACTGGAAACTGTACTCATTTTTCTTACTGTTTGGCGTTACAAACATGAATGGAGTAAAGTTCCAGCAAGATAACGTACCTTGCCACAAAGCTGCATGCACAAAGACCTAGTTAGGGGAAAATTTCGTCGAGGTTCTTGATTGGCCTACCCAGTCCCCAGATTTAAACCCCATAGAACATTTGTGAGCTTATTAAAGCACAAGATCAGGCAAACACAATCAGAAACAAAGACGACCTAAAACGCCACCTGCGTGGTGAATGAAGGGCATTAAGTGCAGAACAATGTAATAAGCTTGTATACGCTCTTCGCCAAAAAGAATTGCTCCTGTGATAAAGGCAAAGGGAGGTCCAACTAAATACTGATATTTGTTTAATAAAAAGCAATGTTATACTATACAAAGTGTTTGAATTTATTTAAATTAAACACTTGGACGTAAAGTGAGAAATATAATGGGTGCTCAATAATTTTGGCTAAGCCTGTATACTGCCCAATGTTTTTTCGACATCCAGGGGCCTAGTGCACCATCTTACAAAATTGTGATTACAAGCATTTTTTAACAAATTTGTAAGAAATCGAGTTTTCTTCATATGTAATTTTTTTTAATCACAAATTTGTACTTGTAATTTGTAGTTGGTGCAATAGGCCCCAGAAGACATGCTGATGGCGTGTTGAAGCTTTAGAAGATGATGCAATATGGAGTACTCTTTTTCACTGAATAACTTTTTGAGCTAGCTGAGAATAAACTCTTTTAAAAGCTTACTGAGGTTATTGAGGGTGGATATGGATATTGCTTTGTAGTTGCTGGCCGTGGTCATATCAGCTATCCTCGGAATCACCAAAATTTTTGCCGTTTTTCATTTTCGGTATAAGCTGTTGGTGATGCAGTTGTTGTTCGATATGAAGATAATATATGTTTGTTGGAAGCTGTTAAGGACGAAGTTGGAGACACCATCAGTTCCATCTTCATCTTCAGGATCAATTACAGGATTAGTGTCGCTGAAAGGTTATTAATTCAAATTAAGCAGCAACAACATAATGGATATAAATGTCCCAAAAGCGACAAAATAAATGACCAATTTCATATACAGTGGTGGACCAGAATTTAGCACATTAATAAAAGAAAAAATTAAACTATATTTACAAAATTTGTTTCTATTTCAATATTTTTATTTTTATGTTATTTCTTTAATACTGAATTGAGTCTTCTTGGCAAGCTCTCGTATAAGGCATCACAGCGTTACTTAGGTATTGAATACCAAGCATTCTGTATCTCTTGCCACAAACCTGTAAATTTTTTCGTTTTTTGTTTTTCAATGTGTTGCTCAACGTCATTCCACAAATTTTCGATCGGGTTCAGATCGGGGGATTGAGCAGGCCACTTTAAAACATTCACTTTATTGACCTCTAAGGCACTTTTCACTAGTTTTGAAGTGTGCTTAGGGTCATTGTCGTGCATGAAGCGCCATAAAACCGGCAAATTATCTTCGGCATATGGAATCATATGGTTCGAGAAAATATCTTTGTACAGGTGCTGGTCTATTTTGGAGTCTATCTTCACTATTGGACCAACACCGTTCCAAGAAAAGGCAGCCCAGACCATCACGTTTCCACCACCGTGCTTCACCGTCTTAATGGTGTATTTTGGATCATGTTCCTTATTTTGTGGACGCCACACATATTTTTTTCCATCTGATTTGAATCGACAGAACTTTGATTCATCGCTCCAAAGTACATTTTTCCAGAAATTTAGTAGCTTTCCTAGATGTAATTTGGCAAACTCTAATCTAGCCTTCAGATTTTTTTTCGAAACCAATGGTTTTCTTTGCGCAATGCACCCTCTCAAATTTTTTTCATTCAGGCGTCGTCTCACGGTTCTTCAGGATACATTGACATTGTAATTCTCCATTAATTCATTTCGAATGACACTAGAGGTCTTAAATGGATCCTTTGTTGATAACATGTAAATGACTTTATCTTTCCTCTTTGTTGTCTTTCGTGTGAGAGAGGCTTGTTTTACATGTTTTGGCACTTCAATACTTTTCAAAATGTCTAAGAGCATTGTAGACCATCTTCCTGGAACATTCTAGCAGCTCAGAAATCTCCGTTACTGTGCGACCCTTTGACTTCATCTTAATGATAATACTCCTTTTGTCCTCAGAACACCATTGCCCTTATGCCATGACTATTTAATGTTTTTTTTAAATTTTATTTGAATATATAACATTAAGAAGATATAAAATTACCTCGAAAATAAGTTTGTTCTCTTAAAAACCCACAAATTAAAAAAAAATAACCAAAATTTGTACACGTGCTAAATTGATGTCCAACCAAAAACAATGCAAATGACAAACTATCAACGATTTTTTCACTATGTAATTGGATTGCATATGAAAATATACAGTTTTGTTTTCTCTGATTTGTTGTCATATATATTAGTTCAAAATGTACCGTTGCTTGGAACAAAACAAGAGAGAAAATTAAAAATATGGTAGTACCCATCTCAGTGTGCTAAATTTGTGTTCACCACTGTAGGAAGATTTGATCAGCAGATAGGTAAAGCTTCAAGTTTCCTTCAAAATGGATAGCGAATGCTTCAACTTTATACTGAACTGATTCCATTCTTTTCTGCTGTGACAATAGTTATCAGATTAGGGAATTTTCGTCCAGTAACTCTGTTGATGTTCTTGAAGGTTCCATGCCAAAGTTTGATTGGCTGCTGTCTCTTCTGAAATTGGTTGTATGCTGGGGGTGTATTTCATAATGGAATTCCGTAACAAAATATTGTTTCATTAAATTAAAAGGCGTATGTTGATCACATAGAATCTGAAGTCCTTGGGATCTCTACAATTTATTCAAAGTTCAATAATCCAAATAGAAGAGCTTCACGATACCTCCACGTGAACTATCGGGAAATTATCAGTGAATTTGTTTCGTCAATTATTAAGAGTTCGATAAAAAGAAACGCAGAAATGATCTGGAAAAATCCCAGGTCTGGAGGTCGAAGCAAAACCAAAACTGAAATGATTTACTAACATCGCTTCGGTAAGCTTTGTTACTAAGGACAATTAATTTTCCTTGTTCCAGTTGAGGGTAGAATGCGAATCATGGTTATTGTAGAACATTACGGGCAGATACTTTTATGCGAATCATATGGTTATTGTAGAACATTACGGGCTTGTAGCTTCTCGTATCTGCCTGCTAGCTTTACAAAAGGAAACCCCATTTAATTAAAGTAGCAAATAGTGAAGATCTTGATTGGGTACAAGGAGTTTGATGGAACACCCAAGACCCTGAAGTATTCCGAAGGGAAGTTGTACATTCCAGTGAGGAAGGCTTATTAATTGAAGCAATTAACCATTTCGAAAATGGTTAGATTGACAAATACTAAGCCAAAGTAGTCTTGTTTCATCCTAAAAATAAATTGGTACATGGTGAAGAAGTCTGTTTTGGTGCCATATGGTAGTGCATGGGCCTTATGGATGAGTATGTAAACTGTGAACTTTGCGGGAGATAACAACTGCTAAATGTGCATATAAATTTCCGCCAAATTACGTCATTTTTTACAAATAAATTGCGTTTTAGAAGATTTAACCTATTTTGACGCTATACACCAAAATTGGGCTTAACGTCAGTCAGAGACCTTAAAACTGTCAAAATATTTCCATATCTTTACGTTACAATATCAATTTCTTCTTTAAGCTAAAATCGAACAATATTTCCAAAACTGCTCCCCCCCCCCCTCCTTGCTCTTATTACAACGGCCATGATTGATAAAACACAAAAACCCTCCCATTATACAAATAAACGTGTATACACTTAGAACATTCGAAAATACAAAACAACAATAGAGAACTCTTGCTTGTAGTATTCTCCGGTGAAACCTGGACCGTGTCATAACAACAAATCTCCTAGTAAAATGTAAAATGAAAATCATAAGATCTCTCACAGTTGAATTAAAAATACAGGAATAAGAACTCCTGTAGATAGCTATAGATATTGGCGGTAACTATTGTTCTATAGGATTCAATTTATGGAAATCGAAATATGACAATGCGGACAAAACTTTCCAAAAGGGATATCCCAATGGCAGTTATGTTTTTGGTTTCTTGTCCCTGAGTCTGGGCTTACACAGACATGCACCGAGGGAATAACATAATAAATATTGGTTATGAGAAATGAACATTAGGCCTCTGGTTGAGAGGTCATGTGGAGTCATATTGTATTGTTGGCTTTATAGGTAAGTTTGGTTATTCAATACAACCTTTACATTTATATAACATGGCCAAAACCAAAACGTTGTTCTTATTCAAGTTGAGGTTTGGAAGTGATTTCGTTAGTGAATCAACTGTTGAAAGGATAGGCTAGAGTCCACCTTCAAACATAATGGAATAACTGCAAGAGTTGATCGAAAACAAATTTAAATAAAAGTATCTGCATAGATAAGTTGGTGTTCTCTATTTTCAATGAAGCTCTACTGTGCTGTCAAATGTAAACATCGAGGGCCTTATTTTCTATTTAAAGGAAGATTGATTTGAATAGTTATTTTAATATTGATAAACACTGAAATATCTTAGGCCTATTAACCTACCGTGAAATTTAGACTTATATTATTAAGAAATAATTAATTAGGCATGTGAAGCTTTGGATTTTTAAACCCAAACAGATTCCTTTCAAAAAACGTGCCTTAATGATAATGAAATGGTTAAATAAAATACGAAAATCCCCAAATTACTTCCGTTGAGATGTTGCAAAATTAGTCCCAAGTTATTAAGAGTGCTCATATCACTATTTTTGCATCTTTTATTGCAAGGCAATTTGAATTTCCGTTTGTGTCTTACTAGTTAGTAGGTATTATTTGTTGGAAGCCTCTCTTCGGTCAAGATGGCTAATACATCTTCCAAACCATCTGGAGAATAACAAATGGTAATTGCATATGCAATGGAAGACACAGAAGTAGATAATGAAAAACAGTAGCAACATCACGGTAACCCAATACTAATTGCCTAATAAAATGAATTGGCTAATGTCCGGTAAGAGGTGTATAGTTGGAGTATAGAGGTGGATCAGCGTAGATCCCATAATTAATTCACATTTGAATTGCAGTGTGGTACAACAGCTCTATACATTGAGTTGGGCATTTTCTTCAGTGTGGTCAGTCAAGTATGTCGGTTCGAGTAGCATAATAAACCGCATAAACACTTGTTAGTAATTTACACAACACAAAAATGTGTTAAACAGATCCCAGGTTATACCAACAGAGCCTCATGAAAATACTCATTCCAACTTTTGTTTTTCTTTGAAATTTTATCAGAAACAATCTAGTTAGTGGCGAAACATGTTATGTTTGTTTGTTGTTGGTCAGGGTGGGATTTTGTTATGAGGTGTACTACAAAGTGGGCGAATTTTTCGGGGCAATAAGATGATAGCACTGGTAACGAAATAAGGACTCAACATGAGTTCGAACGACAGAGATGAGGAGCACTTTTCATGAAAAGAAATACTCTTGAAGGATTTGTCACTTTTTCGAAAGAGGTAGTGCCCTTGAAAAATAAACTGCGGCGACTGTGAATCGAACTAAGACCTCCAGTGTGACAATCGAAGTCATTAAACGTGACCCCAAGAAGAATACTCTTGAATCTGTGGCGTTTTTTGAAATAAGTTGCCTTATTTAAATTTTGTAGGTCGGGTGTTGTTCGTGGAATTAGTATGAACTCAGATAGGTACAGGTAGATGAACTACTTCGAAGTTGTTGCTATCAATAGTGTTGTCTGAATCTCCGAGGAGGAACTTTGGAAATGGCTGATAATGTCGATATCGTTTATATAGCCCAACAGTTCTCCTTACCGAAACTCTCTCCATTTTTGAAATAGTTCAGAGGAGCTATTCCCTAGTTGCGTATTGTACTGCATGTTTTCCTGGGATTCCGAAATCAGACATCACAATCTAAGCAAGGTTAGAAAAGGAAATGAAAAGGCAAAGCCATACCGTCTTCCTCGGATCTCAATGGATCCATTCCACTCCCCAAGAAGTAGATAAGGAATGTGTGGAAGAGAAGGGAGTAGTTTGACGGGAGCTTAGGTACCTATTTGATGCCATCTTGTCACCGTCTACACAAGTCCGAGTAGGTAATTCACATTCTGCTCATATGTGTTCCGATTTTATTTTGGGTCATTAGGACTCCAATTAGTTTGAATGGTTGAGGCTTTCTTATCTTGAGTTTTTTTTCCAAATATTCGGCCATGAATGACCGATGAATGCCGTCTTAAAAGAGAAGCTCCGGCTATATGCGCGAATTGTAAAGGTAATCATCCAGCAAATTACCGTGGCTGTGAGGTCGCTAAAGAAATTCTAAAGAGGCGCCAAGAATTTAACAAGAAAACTAAAAAAAAAAAAAAAAAAAAAAAAAAAAAAAAAAAAAAAAAAAAAAAAAAAAAAAAAAAATGCCTCAAAGATAAACGAAGATCCAAAAATAAAAACGAATACTAATACTCAAGCGACGAGTAAAACTGACAGGAAAGATAGTAAAGTTACTATACCCTCAGAAAACATAAAAATAACAAAGACGAACATAAAACCGAAAAAGACGTACGCTCAAGTCACAGCGCCTGAGAAACTTAAAATTAATAAACCTGACTCCGTTCAAAATGTGTTGTCCCTTATAATTGAACGGTTAGAAGAACAAGGAAGAATTAATACAATTATTTTTGAGAAACTGGACAAATTTGAGTCGGCGGCTCTTAAAACACCAAATTTATTATAAACATGGATCAGTCGTCAGAAAAACTCAAAATAATAACATGGAACGCGAACGGACTTACTCCAAAAATTGAAGAACTAGAAACAGTTCTTCTTAATGAAAAAATAGATATTTGTTTGATCTCTGAAACTCATTTGAAAAAAGACTCGAATTTAAGTATCAAAGGTTATTCGGCTTACCACGCATGTCATCCATCCGAAAGAGCAAGAGGTGGTTCTTCCGTATTTATCAGAGAAAATATCAATCATTCGTTTGAGATGAATATCGAGCTCGATGCAATGCAAGTAACTTCTATTATTTTAAAAGTTAGACACGTTCTTTTTAACATTGCGTCTATTTACTGTCCTCCTCGGTCCAAGATAGACAAACAGGAGTTTAAAGAACTCTTCAATGCATTAGGTCCAACATTTATTATTGGCGGCGACTTCAATTCAAAACATACATTTTGGGGATCACGATGCATCTCGACGAAGGGTAGACAACTCTACAAAGCGGGTACTGAATGTAACGTCGAATTTTTCTCTTCAGGAAAACCAACGTATTGGCCAACCGATTCAGCAAAAACTCCCGACCTTTTCGACTTTTTTCATTGCAAGAGGAATTAACAGAAAATATGTGAAAGTAGATGATAACGTCGATTTTTCTACGGATCACTCGGCCGTAATCCTAACAATAAGCAGTAACGTAATCGAAAAAGCAAAGCCCCTGTCTTTAACAAATAATAACACAAATTGGGACAAATTCAAAGAAGATTGCGAAAACAGTATTATACTGAACGTCTCCCTGCAAACTCCGTTTGAGTTAGAAGATGAAACCGACAAATTTATAAATATTATCCAAAAAGCAGCTTGGGATAATACACCGGTCTGTAGTAAAAAGTCAAGGCAATACGAAGAAAAAATTCCAGCAGATATAAAAGAATTGATTCGCGAAAAACGAAAAGCTCGAAAAACATGGCAGCACTCACGTGCTCCTCAGCATAAATGTGTAGTCAACTTTTTAACAAACAAAATCAAAAACTTGTTACGAGATTTTAAAAACAGAAAGAATTCTTCCTATCTTGAAAGCCTCACCGCAGACAAAAAAACGAATTATTCTCTTTGGAAGACGTTAAAAGGTATTAAAAAGCCTCAAAAAATGTCGGCACCGATTCGAAAAAATAATTCTGAATGGGCAAAAACTGATCAGGAAAAGGCGGATTTATTTGCTGAGTACCTCGAGGAAACGTTCAAACCATTCGATGGTCAAGAGTTTCCGACAAATGAAGGAGAGTTTCAACCAAGGCCGGACAGTTTATCTATAAGAAACATCACTTTGACTGAACTTGTCCAGGAAATAAAACGGCAGAAAAATAATAAAGCTCCTGGTTACGACCTTATTAACAGTCGTGTCCTCAAAGAGTTGCCTAAAAAAGCAATGGTTAAGCTTTTACAGCTCATTAACGCTGCTTTAAGACTTGCGTACGTACCTTCGCAGTGGAAAGTCGCCGAAGTTATAATGATCCCCAAACCGGGTAAGCCACCGAATGAGAAAAAATCGTACAGACCAATTTCTCTCTTGCCTACAACATCTAAAATATTTGAAAAATTGCTTCTTAAACGACTGTTACCATTCATTGCAGATAAACGTTTAATTCCCGAACACCAATTCGGTTTCCGGAAAAAACACTCGACAATCGATCAGGTTTTTCGGATAACTTGTGAAATTGAAAAAGCATTTGAAGAAAAGAAGATTTGCTCAACTGCATTTCTTGATGTTTCCCAAGCTTTCGACAAAGTCTGGCATGACGGGCTTAGATATAAATTAAAAGTCTTTCCAGAGCAAATATATAACCTTCTTGAATCGTACCTAGAAAATAGAATCTTTCGAGTTAAGCAAGGAACGGAGTATTCTGAGTTTAAGGAAATTAACGCTGGCGTGCCCCAGGGTAGCGTCCTTGGACCGATTCTATTTGTTCTCTATACTCGCGATATACCCCAAACAGAAGGTACAACTTTAGCCACTTTTGCAGATGATACAGCCGTACTCGCAATATCAGATTCAATAGAAACGGCGACCTCTAAGCTTCAAATGGCATTAAATAGCATTTCAGATTGGACAAGGAAATGGCGAATTGAACTTAACGAAGCGAAATCCACGCACATAAATTTTACGTATAAAAACGTAAACACCTTACCCATCTATATTAATTCCATGCAAATTCCATATACAAATGAAGCAAAGTATCTAGGTATGACTCTAGACGCGAAACTTAAATGGAAGGCTCATGTTAAAAAGAAACGCGATGAACTCGAAAATAAACTCCGCGAATTGACATGGCTTATTGGAAGATATTCCAATCTAAGCGTGTATAACAAGCTGCTTATTTATAAGCAAGTACTGAAACCAGTTTGGACGTACGGTATACAACTTTGGGGTTGTACCAACGAAAGAAATATACAAATTTTACAAACATACCAAAACAAAGTACTTAAGACAATAGTTAATGCTCCATGGTATGTAAGAAATAGCAACTTACATAGAGACTTAAATATAGAAAGTGTAGAAAACGAAATTAAAAAATTTGCCACAGAACTAAGATCACGACTTAGAGATCATAGAAACAACGAAATCCGACAATCGCTTAGCGAGACGAACGTTTTTCGGCGATTGCACCGAACAAGACCTCTTGATCTAGCGCAACAAAATTAATTTCTCCACTCGAATCTTGTGGAACTTTCAGGTCCTCCCGTTGGGGAGCTTCCTGACAAAATGCGAACGAAACTGCTGCCAAAACTACTTGTTAAGCTCGACTTAGTTGTAGTATCTCTATAGAAGATAAGGGAGGTGTTTTTTAGTCAGTAAAAATCTGACACTACTATAAGCATCGGGCTTATAGTGTCTTCCTGAAGATTTCTCACCTTCCTACGCAAAAAAAAAAAAAAAAAAAAAAAAATAGGTTTCTTGAAACTCTACAAGTGTTGATTGCTCACCATCTGACTTCCACAGCTTGAAGGAAATTCCGTTGAATTTTGCGTTTCTCTATTGTCATAAGTACCTACGTATCAGTTTGGCTCGGATCAAGAGATGAACCGTTTTTGGCCAGTTCATATGCCATTTCGTTCCCAGATACGAGGGTTGTCCGATAAGTAGTTAGCCTCACCGTCCGATGGTGCTAGTATTGCAAGAGAGATTTACTATCATCCAGTACATTCTCTTAGACGGGTACTGTCAAAATTGCAGCCGAATCGGATTCGTAGTTTTGGTTTGACCACGTGTGGAAGCCAGCTTGTCCGCGAATTTTAGAAAAATGGAAAAAGAGCAATATCGGTCGGTGATTCGATTCTTTTTTTTGGAAGGGAAATCGCGCAGCGAAATCAGCGAAATCAAAGACCGCTTGGATGCTGTGTGCAGTGACTCTTCTTCGTGTTTCAACGTGGTCGCACATCGGTTTTTGATGAGCCTTGCCCAGGTGCTACCACGGAGGATAACGTATCAAAAATCCACGATCTCGTATTGGCAGAGCGCCGATTGAAGGTGCGCGAGATATCTGAAAGAGTAGGCATCTCAAAAGACTGCGTGGGTCATATCCTCCATGAAATTTTGGGCATGAGAAAGCTGTCGGGGCGATGGGTGCCGCGTTTGCTCACTGCGGGCAACCCTGAGACCCCGAGACAAATTGGTCGAATTGCATTACGAACTGCTGCTCCATCCCCTCCCCGACGGGCTTTACCTAGTCGTGGTGGGGAGCCTAAAGTCTATTTTTCCAGCTAGCTGAGGATTTAGACAACTAAGAAACCCCAAAGTTAGTGATTGCTTAGGATTATCGTTCCTAGTTCGTTGTAAGGTGAACAAAGATTAGGACTATAGTTCCTAGTTCGCTGTAAGGTGAACAAAGATTAGGACTATAGTTCCTAGTTTGCTGTAAGTTGAACAAAGACTAGGATTATCGTTCCTAGTTCATTGTAGGGCGAAAAAGACTAATCGAAAATATTGGTGCAGATTGTGGTTTGCCTTCGGTCAGCTATGGTGGTACTGGCTACACAGCGCAAATTTGGAACAGTATAGAGATGCTTGATGCTTGTACTCTGAGACAAGACCGTAACGAAACATTGATTGGTAGCAATGTCGAGTTGGTTTGTCAAGGAATCAAGAACTTGCACCTGCTGGAGTGGAGTGGCTACCTTTCTTCCAAAAATACAAAGCAACTGGGAGCTTTGTTCAATAGCTGATATTGGAACCCGCAGTGCCTGGCAGGCCAAGTAATTAGATTGAGTCTTAATTGACAAGTGCTCACTATAAAACCTACTTTAGTTCTACTGCTCCATCCGCTGCAGTCTCCAGATTTGGTCCCGTGCGACGTTTTTTGCTTGCAAACTTGAAAAGAATCACTCGCCGGGAAGAAATTTGAGTCGAATGAGGAGGTCATATCGCCGCCAAGGAGGCTTACTTTGCAGACTTCGAGAAAACCTATTTTTCGAATGGGTTAAAGAAGTTGTAAAATCGCTGGATCAAGTGTATCGAACTAAAAGAAGATTATGTTGAGAAATAAATCGCTACTTTTTCAAAATTTTTGTTTTTTTTTTTTTGTAGGCTATGTGCTTTTCGAACTCCCCTCGTATATCTAGATGTGCTAGGACCCATCTGAGGGTAACAATGTTCGTTGTACTGCATGAGAAACCTCAGACTATTACGGCAAACATCTTTTGGTTTCGACTTAACAGTGATTGAGGAAGTGGATTGAATTACCACCCAGCTGTCTATGAGGATATTGATATTTCTTCATATGAGGCAAGGTGTCTTGCGACTTCGCAACATGCAAGCACGTTCGCCTGGAATACACTGCAAAAATTTGGAAGCTTCATGGATCTGTTTATAGGTGGGTTATCTGAGTAGATTCCTAATCCTGCCCCTCGTATGTCTTGCAACCGTCTGTAACGAAACATGATACGCATTAATGACCCAGTTTTAATTCCCTTGTTGGGATATCACTGTTATTGCCAGTGGGCTAAGATCTGTGTGAAGTGTAACGCAGTTTGTTTAAATGTGTATATTTGTGAAATTCATTATACTCGTAGTTCCATGACCGTAGTGAACTCTCTTGCACTGTTTAGGTCTTAAATCATTCTTGGTCAGCATTTATTTTTTCGTAAGCAGATCGACCGGGGCAAGTGAAAGGAACGTTTCTCTGGCTGCCATTGGTGTAGTTCTAATAGCACTGGCTATGACACTGCCTTTGGGTGCTCGATAGCAGTCGTCGTAGCAGATATCACAGTCTTTTGATTGTAGTCTCCCCGGTCCGTTCAATCGCATTTCTTGGAAGGCGATAATATCTGCTTTTTAGCAGCTTAGGGCTTCCGCTTATTGTTCGGCTGCACGTGGTTTATTAAGAGACCTAGCATTCCACTTACATATTCGCAATTCGTGGTCCTAATTTCTTTTGCATGTTTCGTCATCAGTGAATTCGTCCGTATCCGATGCTTGTTTTTGCTGCGCCAACGGAACGGCACAATCCCCAGATTCTTAATATTACTTCAAGAACGGGGAGCCGGATAAACCGCTCCTTACGGGTCTGAGCTCCGAATATATCGGAGTAGCCCTGTAAGGGTAGCTCGTTTGCTTCCCCCAATCGTTTGAGACCCAATCAGCAGTTAATGTAAGGTCACCCGATGTTCACCGCGAGGAGACCTGAATAGAAGATTATGAGCTCGGAATGAAATTGATTATGTGTTAAAATATTAAGAAAACCTAAGACTTTGTCCGGTTCCAAAAGCCCCCTTGACCAGTTTTTTATTATTTGCGGTACAACTATGAGAACACTTGAAAGATAATTCGAACCCTTTCACATCTCTTGTTTCGCTGTTATCGTTTTGTAATTAATTTAAATGGCTGTCTCAATAGATGTCGCACCAAATTGACCTGAGATTGATAATTATTATCAAAATCAAAGCCAATCACAAGATTGGCGGCAAAGGAAGCATCACACTGTGGGTGGTTGTGGGGTCGATAAAATAATTATGAGGAGGCAAAAGTGGGTTGTCAAGATAAATTCGTATATACCAATACCTCAATACATGTTTTGAGGGTGTGCTGGTCTTATAATAGGTATAGATAGTCGGGCTAATTGTCGAACAATACACTTGGAAATGCTTTAGAAATTATATTAAGGCATCTAATGATGTGTCAAAGACAAATTAATTATCTCCCGCCTCGGCAAGTTCGTCTCATATTTGAGGAATATCCGAAGCAGAAAGACATTCAGCTTAATTAAGGACTATCTGACGGACTCTATCGTGGTATTTATATTTTTTTGTTTGTCTATTCTTCTGTTGATTGGAATAATTCAAGGATAATTGTGGACACTACATCGTCTGGATAAATAAGGGAATCCGAGAGATTTTGATTATATTCTGGTTCTGGCGAGGATAAGGTGATGTAAAAAGGATGAAAGAGGATAATTGGACCAAAGTGGGAGCAATCAGTGTATAGTTAAGAGAGATATGTTGTTTTGTGTGTATCATTCTTAATGTTCTTAATTAGATCGTCGATACGGTTGGCATTTGCAACTAAAGTGGCAGAGGAGGACCAGTATCAGTTGATGCCATGGATTAGATAACTGTGGAGAGTTTTCCAGCAGTAAAAGCTGTAACAAAATTAAATTATGGAGTTTTACCCTGAAAGAGATAGATTTGTAGCATACAGGGGGGTATAGTGGGAAATTATGTGACCCGAAGAATTACAGCTGATTGGCACGCTTGCAGTGCTCGTGCATAAGCTCGTCGTGGGGTGGATTATTGCTGTATGTAAACCCTGTGCTAAATAAATTTACGTGCCTTAAAATTGTCTGACGATGAAAGGATGTTGTTATCAGTCCATTATCTGAGATCCTAGGTGGTGTGACCTCTCGATGAACCCTCCCCTAGTAAATGACTCGCGGTCATTTTCTCCTTGACTACTCCATCATCTTTGAATGTATTGAAGTAGCCCCAAATCTGTCATTTCTCACATCACACACACAACCTACATCTACTCAAACGATTATTGAAAAAGTCTTAATTCATCTTAGATTTCATGTTTATTATTATTCAAAATAAGAAGGTATCAAATAATTGCTTGAGCTTATGATGAGTATGTATAAATGATAAAGAAAAAAATAAAATTCATTGATATAAATATGTATCAAAATTACAGTTTCAAATGCAATCATGTGAATTTATTTAATATCTAATTGTGTGGGCTGTAGGTAAAACATATATATATATATATTTCAATTAGAAAAAAAAACACAAAATAGGTACTCACTTTTTCTTTCAGCAGCGTTGAAGTTCGTGCACGAATTTCCAACTGGTTATTATGTATATCTATATGGACATATATGTTTTGGAAGCCACTTACATTCAGTTTTAATTTGTTAAAATTCTAATTCTTAAACTACTTTTAAAGTTTTTTTTTTTTTTTTTTTTTAAATTTTTTTAATTTTTTTTTTTTTTTTTTGTTTTAAATGATAATGTGATTCTTGTATGTACGTGTTATCCTCTTTTTGTTTACGCAGGTTCACAAGCAATTTCTTAAGTAATTTTAGTTTTTATATTTTGCAACTCGCTTTACTTGTTTGTTTTAGTTTTATTGTTTCCTTTATTAAGTTATGTCTTGTATTATTAGGTTTATGTATTAGCTATGTTATTTGGTTAAAAATTTTTTTTTTTTTTTTTTTTATTTAATGTATATTATATTATTAATTTGTTTGCGTCAGGGTTTTATCCTTCTCCGGAACGATCTCGCAGTTTCATGGCACATGCGGTTGACCAAGTGTTTTTTTTTTTGACGTGGTCTATTTTGTGTATCTCGGTCTAGCTGGGTTATCGTGGTCAATTGAGGTTCTTTTTTTTTTTTTTTTGTTTTTTTGTGGTCGAGCGTGTTTCTCGTCGATAATGCCTCACTCGTGGGGAATGTGTCGAAGTGGAAAACTCTAAGGCATTTGTATTAAATCGAGGCTTACTCGATATCTGGAGTTTCCTTTTGTTCCACTTCGACAACACCAATGGCTAAAAAAAAAACTATTTCTGTAAGCCAACTGATTTGTTTGTATTATAACAAATATAACGAGTGTGTTACCTTTTTTTTTTGTAGATTTTTGTTTTTCTGGTTCACCTTTTTCGACTTTTTCGAACTTTTTGCATTTTTGTGATTGAATGTACCAATTTCCGTTTTCGGAACAGTGCCTACCGTAGTTTATTGTGAATTACATTCGTTGTATCAAAACTGGGCTATAAAAAAATTTTTGTTTCTTTGGAGTACATAATTGAATGTCTAGATTAAACTGGTACTGGTGTTAAAGGGGCACGCTACACATTCAGAGATTTTCAAAAAAAAATGATGAATTTGGAAAGATCTGAAAACTATGAAAACCGTGACCCTACAAAAAGTCGACCCATGACCCTGATAAAGATACAATTTTAGTTTTTATTTCTGCAGATCCTTAGCATGATAGGTTCCTTTTCTCTTTCCATCCATGTCTTCGATTTCATACAGGGCGTTTCCAACAGATCTAATAACACGACATTTCACAAATTTCTTACAAAGCTTTGCATTTACGTTTTTCGATGCATCGCTTAGTATGAATTGTCTGCGATAAATAACTTCACCTGGACTAAAGTATCGCTTCGAGCTTCTTAAATTATATGATTTTGTGTTACGCTCATACGCTCGTTTGATGTTTGCTTTAATATCGGCTCGTATCAAATCAAGTTTTTCTTTGTGCGTTATAAATTGCATTTCCCCTTCTCCAAGAGATTTCAAATTTCGCAAAAGTTTGTACATGCTTCCATGCGACACCATATGCTGTCCATACAAACAATAGAAAGGCGACATCCCAGTTGATTGATGTACTGAAGTACATAAAGCTTGTTGTATCTCGGACACATGCTTGTCCCACTCCTTTTGATTACTTCCGAGATAACATCTGATTCCTGAAAGAATCGATTGGTTCACTCTCTCAGAAGCATTCGCCTGGGGAGAGTAGACAGCATTCCGAGTATGAACAACACCGACTTTGGCCAAAAATTGCTGAAATTCTTTAGACACAAATTGTTGACCATTATCACTGTGTAAGTATTCGGGTACACCGTAAACATTAAAAACTTCATGCTCAAGGAATTCTACAACTGAACTGGAATTAGCCCTTCTAAAAGGTTTTAGTACCACAAGCTTGGAAAACGCATCTAACAACACAAAGATGAACGCATTGCCCCGTTTAGTTCTCGGATATGGTCCCATGAAATCTACATATACTTTTTGAAATGGTCTGTCAATTTCATGCTGCAATCCCATTGGAGGTCTTAAAGTTTGATTTGATGGCTTGTTTACTTTGCACACTGAACAATGCCTAATAAAATCCCTAACCTGAACTGTCATATTAGGCCAAAAGAACCATTCCTTAATCTTTTCAAGAGTTTTGTACATGCCACCATGGGAACAATTTGGAGGATTGTGAAATTTTTCTATGATCGTGTTTGTAAGACCTTCAGGTACCCATAATTTCCATTCAAACTCCGAATCAACACTACCATCGTCAGTTTCAGAAACCTTTTTATAAAGGTAACCATTTTCTGTTTTCAGATCAGTAAATTTTTCTGGAATTTTTGAAATTGTTGAAACAAGCTTTAGATAACAGTCCGATTGAAATGCAGGATCGTTCAGGTCAATTATGCTATAAATTTTCATTTCGGTTCCTATTTCATCAACATGTGCTCTAGACAAAACGTCAGGAACAATATTCTGAGCACCTTTTCTGTGCGAGATATCAAAATCAAAAGCTTGTAATTTTAATGACCATCTTGCCAACCTTCCACTAAGATCCTTCGAGCTCATCAGCCATTTGAGACTTGCGTGGTCTGTTATTATTGAAAATTTCATTCCTTCCACGTATGGTCGGAACTTCTTTAAAGCTTGAACAACAGCAAAACACTCTTGCTCCGTTACACTGTATTTTCGCTGAGCTGGACTCAACTTTTGCGAGAAGAAGGCAATGGGCTTTTCATTTTGTGCCTCATCAAGCTGGAAAAGAACAGCTCCTATCCCTATGCTTGATGCATCGGTTTGAATTGTATACGGCTTGCTATAATCTGGTTTCGTTAACACAGGAACAGTAACAAGTGCTTCTTTGAGTGCGTCAAATGACGATAGAGCCTCGGGTGTCATTTCAAAAGTTTTACTCTTTTTGAGCGTGTCGGTAAGCGGACTAGCTAGTTCAGCATAGTTTTTCATGAATTTGCGATACCAACCACACAATCCAAGAAAACTCCTTACTTGTTTTTGAGTTTTGGGCACTGGGAACTCTACTACTGCTGAGACTTTGCTCGGATCTGGTTTTATAAAACCGCCTCCTACTATGTGTCCTAAGAATTTTAACTCTTTAAAGCAAAAGTGCGATTTTTCGACATTTATAGTCAAATTTGCTTTGTGAAGACATGCCGCAATTTTTTCTAAAATCTCGATATGAGTATCAAAATCTTTTGCAATCACCAATAAATCGTCAACGTATGGAAAAACATTTTCTTTAAGTTTGCTTGGAACCATTCTATCGATCACTCGACACATAGTTTGAGCCGCGTTTTTCGATCCAAATGGCATGACCGTAAATTGATAGAGCGATCGGCCTGGAACATAAAAAGCAGTTTTGTCCCTGGATTTTTCCTCAAGTGGAATTTGCCAGAAGGCATCTTTAAGGTCTATACTACTTATATAATGAGCGTCTGGAAGTCTACTCATGATACCATCCACATTGTGAAGTGGATAAGCACTGCCTTTGGTGAGTGAATTCACTTTTCTCAAGTCAAGACATACCCTATCTTTGCCAGGTTTTCTGACAAGAACTAGCGGTGAGCTCCAAGAACTTGAGCACTCTTCTATCACTCCCAAAGATATCATGCGATCCACTTCAATGTTTATTATTTTCTGGATTGCAGGTGACACGGGATAATACCGCTGCTTAACAGGCATGGCATCGCCGGTATCAATAACATGCATATCCAAGGATGTTTTTCCTAAACCTAACTTTGCGTATGATGGGAACTTTTCTATGGTTTCCGTTAAACGTTTTTCTTGATTTACATCTAATTCAATCATTTTCCTCTCTTTCCTTTCATTTGTATCCACGTTCGAATCTTCGACAATTTCGCTTATGACATTCGGTGCGATCTGAAACTTTTGCCAGAAGTCTATCCCCAAGTATAAAGTCTGTGAAAGTGATGGAATCAAATATAAATCAAGATTTTCATGAAGACCCTCGAACTCTATTTCAACTTGAACTCTACCTAAGATTGGTTGTTGCTTACCATCAGCAGTTCTTATGAAAGACGAAAAATCAATGATTGGAATTTTGAACTCTTCAATGATTTTCATACAGTCTTTACCTAAACAAGACACGCTAGCACCACTGTCCAACAGCCCGTTAAATTTTGTGCCTTTAATCGTCACTGCTGCGTACGGTCTTGGGTCAGAATCTGAAGTTAAGATGGAGCTTGAAATTATCTTATTGAAAATTTTGCGTTTCTTGTATCGAAGTCTTGTTTTGAAAAATTCGTTGTTATCATTTATTTTTGACAATTCATTGACAGCGAAAATCTTTGAGCGTAATTCATTGTATAGTTTTAAGCGTTCTTCATAAGGTAAACTACGTAATTTGCTTATTTTATTTAGGTTTATGTCGGGGTTTGGTTTGTTGGAATATCCGGTAATATCAATTTTAAATTTATAAAAGTCTGTGTTTGTATTTGTGCAAGCATCTACCATGCCTACTCGGGGAGAGTCTGAGTCGAACGAGAATCCCCGGTTTTCTTCCCGTTCGAATTCACGTTTTCCGTCGGTGGCTTGCATCGAGTACAATTCAACACTGTAAATCCATCTGAACCGCAACGATAACAAAATAGTCGATCTATTTTCGATTTACAATCTATGAACAAATGACCCTGCTTTTTACAATTGAAGCAAACAGAAGATTTGTTTGTCGAATTCAAATTCGCATTCTGTTTCATCAATGTTTTATTTTCACCTAAAAAGGCAGCAATGTCTAAGTTTTCGTTTATTGAATCGTTGTCCGACTTTTGTTCCATTTCATTTATGGAGCGGAAATTGAAATTTTTATTCTGGGGAAATCTAGCTTGTAGCATCCTTTCTATTTTCCTACATTCATCTTTGAAATGTTCTAGAGTATAAATTTTCATTGGATACACAAAGTTCATTAACCTAGAGTTAACATTCGTCCTAAGAATTTGGATAAGATCTGAATCTCTCATCGGCTCTCTTAATTGGGTTCTAAGGTGCATGATTGCGTTATAGTAATCTTCGAAGCTTTCCTGAGATGATTGCCTTCTATCCATCATTTGTTTAAATATTTCGAAGTCATTTTCATGATTTCTATATTGCTTAATTAAAGCTCTTTTCAATCCTGGCCAATCACCTCGAGGATTGCTACGAAGATACATCCAGAACCATTCTTGAGCTGCTCCTGATAACAGAAGATGAAAGTTCATCAAAACTTCTACCCAAGTCATGTTGTAATTTATCTTAAGCATCTCTACTCTAAAGACGAAATCCTCTACAGCTAAACCCTTCGATGAACCGTCAAATTTCATTCCCCATCGATCTAATCGGGGAATTCGATTATCAAATGTCATTGGATGGCCATATCTATCGTTTGGTGGAAATCTATTTCGAAGAAAGCTTGAGTGAAATTCATCCTGAGAGTCACCATTATCCACAATATTAGCATTCAAATTATGCATATTCTGAATTGGATTTTGTCTCGGGTGTATTTCACTTTCCATATTCTCTTTTATTATTCTCGGAAGAACTTTACTTAGCTCTTTACTAATAACATTCTTTATATGCTCTTCTAACGTTTTCATTTGTGGTGCACTGCTTGAAACAAATTGGTGACGTTTATTGTTTATATTGTCACGATCATCTGTTAGAATGTTGCTAGCAACATTGAAATTATTTTCGTATGCCGAATTATGTTGCGGCAGAAAGAAACCAGCTGATCTTTGTTGTGCAGCATAACTTTGGTGAATTGCTGATGTCATAATAGGATTGAGAGGAAAAGATTGCGAAAAGGTTAATGTTGTATTAGTTTGATCAGTTGCAAATGTTGTAACTGTTTTACTTGTTCGTGCTCGATTTTCAATGAGAGAATTATTGATAATATTTTGGTCATCTAAACGAAATGAATTTGAGTCCCATGTACTCTGTATAACGTTTGTGACAATTGGAACATTGTCACTCAATACACCTGATGCCTGAGAATTATTATTACCGTTGGTGGCATTGACATTATTGAGACTAGCGTTTTGCACTGGAGTGTGCTGAAGCGGTTGAAAACTCATTCGGAATGAACTATTTGGAGTAGCAGTATTACCCAAACCTTGTGAGCGAGTGGTCATGTTTCGCCTTGGCACTGCTCCTTTTGATGTGTTGTTATGATTCATGTTTATGTTTATTTTTTTCGTAACTGTATTATTTATTTAATGTTATTTTAAATAGTTTAAGTTAGTTTAAGTTATTATTTATTATTTTTATTTGCTTATTCAGTTTTAATTTTACTTATAAATATAATGATATTTTATAGAAAATTAGTTTAATGTTTTGTTTTATTTTAATGCATGTAAATTTAACCGTTGAGTGATGTTGTTGCGTGAGTGATGAAGACATACAAAATGATAACAGCATTGATAACAGTATTTATAAAGACAGAAAAATGAAATGGTGTTATTTTGAATCAATTCTGGGCTATTATGCTTTTGAACTATAACGACTCAGAAACTAAAAAGACTCTAAATGTAATTAAGTCGAACAGATGGCTTTTGGTAGCTTCTTTTGGACTATCAAGCTTTGATATCCTCGACGACTCAAAATCATTCTACTGATTTAAGGCTTATACCTGTGACTTGCCATAGATCTGGTCTTGTGAGAATAGAATTAAATTCTTTGTGCAATATTCGATTGCAAACTCAAGCAACTGCAAGATTGCTTGGCGTGGTTATGTACATAGGTGATCTTGTACTGCATCAATTTATATTATTTTGTGTAATGTCACGAGTTGACATTCACGGCCCCACGTTGGGCGCCATTGTAGCATACAGGGGGGTATAGTGGGAAATTATGTGACCCGAAGAATTACAGCTGATTGGCACGCTTGCAGTGCTCGTGCATAAGCTCGTCGTGGGGTGGATTATTGCTGTATGTAAACCCTGTGCTAAATAAATTTACGTGCCTTAAAATTGTCTGACGATGAAAGGATGTTGTTATCAGTCCATTATCTGAGATCCTAGGTGGTGTGACCTCTCGATGAACCCTCCCCTAGTAAATGACTCGCGGTCATTTTCTCCTTGACTACTCCATCATCTTTGAATGTATTGAAGTAGCCCCAAATCTGTCATTTCTCACATCACACACACAACCTACATCTACTCAAACGATTATTGAAAAAGTCTTAATTCATCTTAGATTTCATGTTTATTATTATTCAAAATAAGAAGGTATCAAATAATTGCTTGAGCTTATGATGAGTATGTATAAATGATAAAGAAAAAAATAAAATTCATTGATATAAATATGTATCAAAATTACAGTTTCAAATGCAATCATGTGAATTTATTTAATATCTAATTGTGTGGGCTGTAGGTAAAACATATATATATATATATTTCAATTAGAAAAAAAAACACAAAATAGGTACTCACTTTTTCTTTCAGCAGCGTTGAAGTTCGTGCACGAATTTCCAACTGGTTATTATGTATATCTATATGGACATATATGTTTTGGAAGCCACTTACATTCAGTTTTAATTTGTTAAAATTCTAATTCTTAAACTACTTTTAAAGTTTTTTTTTTTTTTTTTTTTTAAATTTTTTTAATTTTTTTTTTTTTTTTTTGTTTTAAATGATAATGTGATTCTTGTATGTACGTGTTATCCTCTTTTTGTTTACGCAGGTTCACAAGCAATTTCTTAAGTAATTTAGTTTTTATATTTTGCAACTCGCTTTACTTGTTTGTTTTAGTTTTATTGTTTCCTTTATTAAGTTATGTCTTGTATTATTAGGTTTATGTATTAGCTATGTTATTTGGTTAAAAATTTTTTTTTTTTTTTTTTTTATTTAATGTATATTATATTATTAATTTGTTTGCGTCAGGGTTTTATCCTTCTCCGGAACGATCTCGCAGTTTCATGGCACATGCGGTTGACCAAGTGTTTTTTTTTTTGACGTGGTCTATTTTGTGTATCTCGGTCTAGCTGGGTTATCGTGGTCAATTGAGGTTCTTTTTTTTTTTTTTTTGTTTTTTTGTGGTCGAGCGTGTATCTCGTCGATAATGCCTCACTCGTGGGGAATGTGTCGAAGTGGAAAACTCTAAGGCATTTGTATTAAATCGAGGCTTACTCGATATCTGGAGTTTCCTTTTGTTCCACTTCGACAACACCAATGGCTAAAAAAAAAACTATTTCTGTAAGCCAACTGATTTGTTTGTATTATAACAAATATAACGAGTGTGTTACCTTTTTTTTTTGTAGATTTTTGTTTTTCTGGTTCACCTTTTTCGACTTTTTCGAACTTTTTGCATTTTTGTGATTGAATGTACCAATTTCCGTTTTCGGAACAGTGCCTACCGTAGTTTATTGTGAATTACATTCGTTGTATCAAAACTGGGCTATAAAAAAATTTTTGTTTCTTTGGAGTACATAATTGAATGTCTAGATTAAACTGGTACTGGTGTTAAAGGGGCACGCTACAGATTCTGGGGTCAAAAATATCAATTCTCAAAATATTAAAATCAGTGTCGATGGATAATTTCTCCCTTAATAATATATCCAGCGCCACCGAAATTCTGGATATTCGTGTAGCCGGCTCAGTTACTCTGTTAGAACAAGATTGAGTCGTATTGACATAATTCTTTTTAACTGTCGATGGATTCAAAATAGTCTATTCCGGGAAGCGCCAACAATACGTGAAGTTTGTTTGTAACTGATTTCTCAGTGCGGGCATGTCCATGAATTTTAAATGACAAAATTCGATATTCACGCCTATTACAGAATTCGGCGAATGAGTTAAAGTGACAGTTTCAATTAATTTCCAAACTTTTGCTATTACTGAATCTGACGAAAGAAAGCTGAACGAATTTCGGTAACAATCCCTGCACCACCGAGTAAACAATGGAAAGCACAAAAATGTAAGTCAGAAGCTTATCATAATGAATGTTTAAGTGTTTGTTTAACAAATTTTAATAGAAAACGGACAACCGATTTGAAACAATTTACTAAAATGATGGAAATGATGAAGACGCAACCCGGCATAGCCAGAAATCGTAAAAAAAAAAAATGCACACCGGTTGGTATTAAACGGTTCCCCATCCAAGTAGTAAACACGTACAACGATGCTTGATTTCACTGATCGATAGTGATGTTTGATAATAACCTAGGCCGTTGACTAAATGTCTGTAACTGACAGCGTCGATAGGGAAGTTCATAAATGATAAGGTAATTTTAGGAATCGACAATGTAGTTCATCCGGTGAATTTCATAATTCAGTTTTACAGCGGATGCGAAAGGTCAACGGATCGCGTTAACTTACCGGGAGTACAATTCTGCGAATTCTTTAATCGACATAAATATATCCAGGGCACCCGAAATTCTGGATATTTGTCTAGTCGGCTTCCAAAATGAGGCGCTGAATGTTTTAACTCAGTTACTCTGTTAGAACAAGATTGTGTCGTTTTGAGCGCCAACAAAACGTGAAGTTTGTTAGTTTATTGGATGGTTCGAAGACGCATGCCAACTGATCTCTCAGTGAATTTTGTCTTTTTTCAAACGAGCTGGCTGGCTGGAGGCTTTTGGTGTACAGCGTGCGGATAATCAGTCAATCGGATTAGTTGTCACTTAAACACTAGGTCTCTGATACGGGTGGTTGTCTGGAAGAGTGAGTGATACGATTCCTGATGATTGCGCCAAAGCAAACACATATCATACCACAACAAAAAGAAGCATGAAAACTTATTATATTCAAACGATAAACACGTGACTTCGTGAGGACGGTTCACTTCACCAATAATTGGGCTACAGGGTTGGACTGCCCGTAATCACAATTTCGACCTATCTGTCGGCCTTGAATACAGATGGCGCTAAATCACGTTTTACGACACATCAAGTTAAAGAGCAAAGGAGTAATGGCATTAGGTACGAGTAATAGCCAGGCAGGCGAAATTCTGAAAGATCAGTATTCGCACCAACTTGTGTTTCATCTATAGGTCTAAAACAGCTGATCTGTACTGAACAGAATGCAGGTGGGGGTGTATGGAGGAGTGCTGATGTGGTAAATGGCTTGTCCGGGGCTCCTAGAAAGCTCGTCCAACTGAGAACGCCCCCCTCGGATGGGCTGGGGTCATTGCTACTGATGCGCAAATCCAATGCGTTTCTGGAGTCTGTGGATGAATACTGACGTGGCAAATCCGGTTGGTGACACAATCGTTGATAGCGCTGATGTGTAATTCCATGTGCTCTGGGAGAGTATGTAGATATTGCTGATGTGGATGCCCGGTAAGTCTCTACGGAGCAACATCATCGTGCCGTTCATGGTGACGAATGACTACTAATGCGATTCTATTACACTCCGAGTTCCTATCGACCTCCTCGTGGTGCCTGTGGATAGTTTACAAAAGTAACTGAACCAACTAGATAGGAAAATGGATTGTCTTACCCAGTTTGCCGAAAGGTGAATAAAGACTAGGAGTGTCTTTCCTAGTTTGCCGAAAGGTGAATAAAAGATTAGGAGTATCTTTCCTAGTTTGCCGTAAGGTAAATAAAAGATTAGGAGCCTCTTTCCTAACTCGTCAGCTTGGCAAATGAAGACAAAAAGGAAGCGCACTGATTTCTGGTGTGTGTATCCTAGGGTGTAGGGCTGAAAAGCGCCGTGTTTTGCATGAACTCAAACCGTAGGTGGCCGTGGTTGACCTCGGTTGCGCAGCTTGGCCCATGCCTACCCTTCTTTCTGCAAGCTATCTATGAGGTAGGCCCCCTTGTGGGAGTATCGTGGTGGTTCTGGTTTATTCCGAATGCGGAGACATATGGTTTCCAGGCGTGCCTGTATTCAAGAGGTGTTAGATAGACCTCGCTTCTAAGCAAGAGGTGTGTTCATGCTGCAACATGTCCCAAATTGCTACTGAACAGCTTCGGCTGACTCGGGGTTAATGGTCAGGACTCAATCTGACCCTGATGAAGGTAGGCTTTCCGTGGGATTAATTATTAAAAAAGCTGGAGGCTTACGTTCTTAAGCCGCTTGAATTGTGGTAGTATACTTTAAATGAACCTTTTAAATTTAAGTTATTGGTATTATTATTATATAGTCACACAGTTATGCAGAGCTATAGAACTCAATAAGGCATTTGAATAAGTCACCAAACACCTGGGTCCAGGTTAACACTGATTAGGCACTAGCATCACATAGCACTTCTTAATTTTGGAGCCGCAGAAATTTGTTTGACTTTGATTTATTGCATCCAGTTTTCCATAAATCATGAGTTATGACCAATTTGGCTTTAAAAAGAATTGAAGTTATAAGCTTAAGACTCATTTCTTTTATATATTGTGTTAACTCTAGGAACGTATTAAAAAACATGAACATGAAAATTAAAGTCGATACTTTTTCTTCTATTGAATTTTAAAATCTATGACACCATTTTAGTGACACAAATAACTTGGCTTGCCAAAAAGTTGTCTTTATCAATTTGAATCCCAAAAACAAATAGCTTAGGTACCTATCAAAGATTGACCTAAGACTTAAACCTACACAACTTGCCCACTTGAATTTAGGTAGTACAGTACAAACTCGATTTACGCAACTAATTGAAATTAAGGCAGTTGCAATAACCGAGGTTGTTGCACTTACTGGGATATATTTTTGTAAGTAAAAAATTATAGTTGCAATGGCTTATTTCTTTAGAGATAACGACAATGTCATAAAAAAACATTATTGAAACCAAAACAAATCGTTATTGTTGAAAACATTTTTGTTTAATAAGAAATCGACACATAGGAAACATGCTTAAACACATGAAATTGCACTAATCAATATTGCATTTTTGAAAAGTAGCTCTTATAGAGTCAGGACTTTAGTGTTGCGAAAATCAAGGAGTTGCGCAAATCGAGGGTTGCGTTAACCGAGTTCGTACTGCATTAGCATTGAATTTAATAATACATACTCGTAAATAATAAATTAAAACAAAAAATAATGCAGGGTTAAAGCCCCCCAAAAAACTGTTTTCCACTGATCATATTACATTACCATTACTTTCACACCTTATCAAAGAGAAAAATCACCACTAAATCATCGCACTTTTCACATACAAAAGAAAGACAACTCAATAACCTCCCGCACCCCCCTTAAATAAAACCTACATAGACCAAAAAATAAACCAAGAACCCACCCAATTGCGGAAGACCTATCAATGCAATTACAAAACTTCCTTCAACAATCCCTTAAATATGAAGTCAACAAATAAAAATCAGATCCATAATTCTCGTTTGACATCCTCTTCTAAATGCACTAAGGTAGAAAAACTGTTTGAATGATCACAATTAAAGTCCCCAAATTGGCCAATTACATTATAGCCCTCCTAAACACACACACAAGCTCACACTCCTTGAAATCTACTGTTCAGCTAAAGTTCTTTCAGTGAAACTTCTTAGATTACATTTTCTTCGTCCTTTTGAGATGTTTTTTTTTTTTACTATCGGGATGCTGAAGCATAAAAAGATTTTTCTTTAACGTCTTGCCCCTCGACGCGTGTCCTTAAACTCACATTGAGAATCCATTAAGTTCCAGAATGACATCATAAAAGTTTTTCTCTTTCCGTTCTTCACTTGGATTTTATTTTTTTTTGTATTCGTCTTATTCCCAATTTCATCCTTTTTAGCTATTGCTGCTCTTTTACGCGCTATTTCTTTTGTCACTTCCGTGCTGGGATAAATGTAAACTTAGGGGAAAACTGCCATCGTAGCCATGAACTTGTGTGTACTTGGAAGAGCTATACTGAAGTTCCTGACCGTTGCATTTATATTGATAGTAATTCCTTCAGTTTTAGTTTCTATTTCTTTTTGTTTTGTTTTTGTCGTGAGTCTTCCTTCCCTAAGATACCCTCAATCTCCATCGGGATACTACAACGGGAGTTTCGTCTTATATAAGATAGAGGACGATACGAGCGGATTGTCTATTTAGATTGAAGGACTCATGTTACCCAACGAAGACACACCAATATGTACCCTGGGAGTTTTTTTTTTCTATTTTATGTGAAATCAATGGAAAGGATTTAGCTGATTGGGGATATTAAGTGTAGCTTTTTATTGTAAAAATAACACACTCGTGGAATGTCAATTTGATTTGAAAAACTGCCAACATATAAGACGAGTTTTGAGCTATGCAATAAGAAAATAAAAACAATCCAAAGACGTTACAATCTGTAATTGCCTACTTACAAGTACTCGTGCTTGTACTTGATTCTTGCTAATACATTTTTATGTTGCTTGACAAATATGGTCTTATATGAGAATTTCGTCAGCACCTAAAGTTCTCGGGTGGGCTCATTGTCACCAAACAGGAGCATTCAAACGAGGTGGTGATCTGACATGAAATTTAAGGTGTTTCAGAAAGATATGTACATAACTGCATGCAGTACTGCAGGCATACTTTTTAAAGTTTTATGAAAAGTGGATTTTATCAAGCGTAGGAGAGAATTCTCGCTTGGATAAGTTTGTTGCTTTCAAAAATTTTGATTTTCAGTGATTCTTTAGAGGAGCTTAATTTTGTTAAAACATTGCACATTGGTGGTATTTTTTTATAATTTCTTAAGACCAAACCACCCTCGTAATAAAATATTTTAGCTTCCGACACAAAGCTTCTATTGCAAGTTATGCATTCATAAATAAAATGCACAACTTCGCCGCCGCAGGAAATTGCTCTTATGTAAAATACTAAAAAATTCAAAAATGAATATTACTAGAGAAAAAAGCTCTAACCATAAAATTTATTTTTTTCAACATCTAAGAACAGAATGCCATGTGATTATGTGATTATAAGTCGTTGTAGTGGTTTCTTAAAAAAATAATCATTAATGTACAAAATATTTAAGACATTTTTAAGAAAAAAATTTGACACGCCAACTTAAAGTTTTTATTATTTTACGAATAAAAGTTAGATTTCGAAAAAAAATATTGACCTGTTTTTGAGATATCGAACTTTCAAGCCCAAAACTAACGATACTTGCCACACTAATTTTTTCAAAATTTTATAAAATATTTTGTTTTTGAAAACTGTTCCACATATTAAATAAAATGCACGACTGGGTCGCACGAACTTGCTCCTATGTAATAGACTAGGAATTTTAAAAACGAATGTTATTAAAGAAAACTGTTCATAAGGATAAAATAATTTTTTTAAATTCTTTTAATAGTAAGAGACAAAAACAATGCTATGCAAATATGAATTTATGCAGGAACAAAAATTATAAGTCGTTGTAGTGGTTCCTTAAAAAAATAAGCTTTTATGTACAAAATTTTTAAAACATTTTTAAGAAAAAATTTTGGTACGCCAACCTTAAGTTTTTATTATTGTACGAATAAAAGTCTAATTTACAAAAAAAATACTAAGCCGTTCTTGAGATATCGAATTTTTCAAAAAAAAAAATTATTTTTTTTTCTAAAAATTGAAAAAATATTTTTTCTTAAGTTTTTAAATGCAATGTTTTTTAAACTTTATAGGAGCTTCTTTATAAAAAATTTCATTAAAATCCCTTATGTCGATAATGAGAAATTCAAAATTCGAAAAAATCGTTCTATGGTAGGTACAGTCAGCAATATCTAGATTTCAAATTTTTTTTTATTAAATTATAGATCGCAAAGATTAATCAAAAGAAAAAAAATTTTAGCAAAATTCTCGTAACCGTTTTCGAGAAAAATACGATTTTCGAAAACCATTTTTAAAATTTGTATGGAAGGTACCGTTAGTTTTAGATAAAACAAATTTTTTTTTCTCAAATATTGTAGACTTTGTCAAAAAACTTTTATTTGTCAAGTTTAAAAAAAATCGAGCATGGGCTTTTCGAAATATTGAGTTTCCAAAAAAAATTTTGATTTTTTTTTTTTAAATCCAAAAAATTAAAAATTGAAAATTTGAATATGTAATAATATTTAAACTTTGGAGGAGCTTTGGCATACAAAAAATTATTTAAATCGGCTGTACAGTTTTCGAGAAAATCAAAAACAAAAAAAGGACCCAGGGGGGTTTACCAAAAATAACAATTTTTTGTAATTTTTTTTTCAACCATTAGCTAGTTTTAACCAAATGAAATTTTTCAAATTTTTTTTTTTAAATTCTGTGGGACAGTTTTTGAGAAAAAAAAATATTTATAAAATTTCGAAAAAAAATTGTATGGCAGGTACCGTTATTTTTGGTCTTAAAAAAAAAACAGAAAAAAACGTCCGGGGGGAAAAAATTAAAACCCATATCTACCAAGTTTTGAAAATTCATAAAATAATCTATAGCTGACCAATTACTGAAGCTAGCTGACCTTTTATATGGGCCTACAGACCTTTCAGATGGTATATAAGTTTTGCGAATATCCCACAAATGAGCTGCAAAAAATCGCGCATGACCTTGCTAAAGTAGTTTAGGCCAATAGCTATGGCTGACCAATTTCCAAAACTAGTTAAACATTTTTTACCAATTATATAACATAACATTTCTTTTTCAAAAGTTTAGGCTTTTTAATAATATTAAGTTTTGCGATCCAGTAGTACATTTTATTTTTTTTAAGATCGGGTTTTCCATTTTTACTTGCGATATAGGCATATAGGTACTATAGGGCAAGTTCTGCATTTGGAAAAAAAATCGAACTCGAGATTTTGATCAAAGTTGACATTACGATGATAGCGAAGACGAAAAAAGTGGGTCCGACAATTCCGTCTGTCTGTCTGTATGTCTGTATGTCTGTATGTCTGTACCTCGAACTACAGCCTAAACTACCGGAGGTATTTTCTTCAAACTCGGTAGTTAAGGGTCTTCGGTGATTCCCTAGAGGAAAAATTGAAATTTTTTTTTTAGCTCCAAAACTAAGGGTACCCCCCATACACCCGTAATGCAAAATCTTATTTATCTCGAAAACGGCTCTAACAATTTTGATAAAAAAAATAGGTGTGATATTATGGACATGGACTACATTTTGGTCAACAAAAATTTTGGGGCAAAATGTTATTAGGGGTACCTGCCATAGACCCGTTTTTTTGATTTTCGACTTTCTCATTAACGGCTCTAAGGATTTTAACCCAAAATTTTTAGCAGGAGTCCCCTTAAGTTTAAAATAATATTGTATATTAAAATATTCTAAAAAATATTTATTGGGTTAAAAAAAAAATTTAAATCAATATCTTCAAAACCTATGAACGATTATTTTTTGAAATTATTTCCTAAAACCAATATTATTAAATACTTAAAATTCGCATCCCACATTTTTTTCTTGAAAAATTTTAAAGAAATTTCTTATATAAAAAATTTATTTAATAATAAAATGATTTTTTAAGGTTTATTTGCATAAATTCATACTTTTCCGGAAACCAGACGGCAATTTTACGCATTTGAACATTATTATCTCATTAAATCCATGTTTTATATTTATAAAATGTATCTTAAATTCCAAAGTACTTTTACATAAGAGCAAGTTCGTGCGATCCAGTCGTGCATTTTATTTCAAGAAGCGATGGAACACTAGGCAGTTCGATACAATGGTTAATACCTAAAAATATCTGTAACTTAGCAATTCTAAAATCGATATGCTCGCTAAGAAGAACTCAACTGATTAAGTAGTCGAGCGATGGTTTATCGATATCGAATTGAAAAAAATCATCGAGCACATAAAACTTATTTATCGATGGATAATGAATCGTTGTAGTGTGCACACGTTCATATATTTGCATGCTGATTAAGAGACTGACTAAACGACCAAGGCCGCTAAAAAGTCTATTGGGTATGGGGGTTCTCAGTAAAAGGTTGAATAAAAAAAATTAAAAAATGGTTCTTAATGGTACTTCTGTATAATTATTATACATCATGTGTAAGCGAAGATATATATGAAATAAGAAAATTATTTCAATTTTAAGTGGAGTGGTTGAATTTAGTTCAATAGAAAGTTTAAGCGATCTCAACTCATGTAGCTGCATATATCAAAATAAAAAAAAAAATAATTTTAAAAAATTTTCAGTTTCAAGACACGAAAAGAAAAAGCAAAACTGGCAACAATCTTAGAAACTCATCAAACACAAAAGTCATTAATATTCTAAAGTAAGGCAAGCCACCGAAGGAAGTAACATCTAACAGACCTATATCGCTTATACGAATCATGGACAAATTTTTCGAGAAACTGCTCCTGAGAAGTCTTAGCAAAACAATAGAAGAAAGAAGTCTAATTCCAAACCATCGGTTTGGATTTAGAAATATACATTTGACGATAGACCAAGTGCATCGATGTTGCTCAAGCCTTTGACAAGGTTTGGCATTTGTGAATCAAGTACAAACTACAAAATTCTGAAACCCTACGTTACGAACCGACCCTTAACAGTACGGTACGACCAAAATTAATCGGAACTAAAGAAAATTGAAACCGGTGTACCCCAACGAAGTGTCCTAGGACCAAATCTGTATTTGTTATATACTAAGGACAATCCAGTGGACATCAAAGCTATCATGGCCACATTTGTTGACGATAATGCGATATTAGTAATAAATAAATCCGCTATGATGGCTTTAGAAAAACTGCAAAATGCAGTCGATAAAGTTAGAAATGGGACGCCACGATGGCGTATCAATTTAAACAAAACAAAATGGACGCATATAAACTTTACAAACAAAAAACTAAATAATGTTTCGATCTGTATCAATGGCAAAGCTGTGCCTTACGCCAATACTACCAAATACATTGCGAAGACTTTGGATGCAATACTAAAATGGAAAGATCTGAAAAATGTACTGGTTACTAGCAGGGGCGCAACAACCGAGGGTGTCCAGGGTGTCCGGACACCCCCTAGAGGTCGGTGGACACCCCCTCCGAAATCGATAGACACCCGAGTGACGATTTTTAAAACATTCTTAACCCCACAAACCCAGGGCGCAGCGAGGCCAAGCTCGCGAAGACGACACAAGCTATCCCCAAAGCCATTAACCCGACAAACCCGGGGCGCCGCGAGGCCAAGCTCGTGAAGATGACACAAGCTATCCCCAAAGCCATTAACCCGACAAACCCGGGGCGCAGCGAGGCCAAGCTCGTGAAGACGATACAAGTTATCCCCAAAGCCATTAACCCGATAAACCCGGGGCGCAACGGGCCAAGCTTTAGAAGACAATGTAAAGAAATAGCTCCTCCCAAAGCTGTGAACTCTTACAAATCCGGTGCTCGATTTACGGTTTCAAAGCGCATCAATAAAAAAAGATACGATTGTACGATGTCAAACTAAAAAGCTAGGCGACGAAGGTGTTCGACGATTTTCAAGTATAACTTACCTATCAAGGGACATGGACAATATTTATTACAGCTATTGTTTTTATATTTTATAAAGTATATAATATTAAATTCTGTAAAAATAGAAAGTTTTTTACTATAGATTTTACTCAATGGGGACCCTGTACTAAAATTAATACGAACCGAGATTTCATTATATTTTTGAAAATTTTCCTACCAAAAAAATCAAGCCGCTAGGAAATATTTTAAGCCTAAATACACTAGGATTGGATTGAAAATTGTATATACTGATTTGAATTTAATAATTTAATAAAATTCTAGTGTATTTAAGCTTTAGTCTTTGGATTTTTAAAAAATAAAAAAATTAGAAAAAAACTGAATTTAATCTCAGTATCAAATGTAGTGCTTGATGTCTTTAACTTGAATAAATTTTTTATTCCGACTTTAGATTATAAGATTGTGTAATATAAGGGTAAGAATGTTTTAAAAGTTGACACTGCAAATCAAGAGAGCTATTGAAATTAATTTTTTGAAATCCTCTTCGAGAGCTTGGCCTCGCTGCGCCCCGGGTTTGTGGGGTTAATGGCTTTGGGGATAGCTTGTGTCGTCTTCGCGAGCTTGGCCTCGCTGCGCCCTGGGTTTGTCGGGTTAATGACTTTGGGAATAGTTTGCATCGTCTTCTTAAGCTTGACCTCGCTACGCCCCGGATTTGTCGGGTTATTTGGATTATTCGGATTATTTTGGGTTGGACACCCCCCTAGCTTTTTAAGTTGTTGCGCTTCTGGTTACTAGGACAGAATTTTGGCCTATTTATTAAGAACAAAATAATGTTATTAAAGCAAGTGCTGGAGCCCCTTTTGACGTATGTTATCCAGCTATGCGGCTAAACAAAGAAAACAAATGCAGAACCCATCCAAAAATTCTAAAACAGAGTTCTTCTTGGAGTAATAAATGCCCCTGTTTACGTAAGAAAAAGCGATCTACATCATGACCTTCAAATTGAAATGGTCACTGAAGTGGTTAAAAAGCTCATAGAATTGGTTAAACAGCCCACATTATCATACAATCAGCAACTGCGAAGTATTATTAACTCCGCGATGTAAACCGTCTTAAATATAAGTAAAAATGTTCGGAGAGTTAGAAGAACCAAGACTCTTGACGGTCTAAAAGCTATGGAAAAGTACTAAAAGTTTAAACTCCTCAAATGATGTGATTTTAAAATAATAAAGAAAAATCATTTGTCGATCTGTCATAGATTGGTTCTGATCCAGGTGGTTTTGATGCGGTAAGAGTACCACACGGCATGGTATCGAATAATACCAAGTGTCTTTTCCCCTTTCCTGTCCCCTACTTCAGCCACTTTTATGTCCTCTAGTTGATTATTAGTAATTTGTATGCATATTTTCGAATTTTGTTTGTCTCTAGGCCCTAAGCTTAAAAACAAACACCTTGTAACGGGTGATTTTTTAAGAGCTTGAGAACTTTTTTTAAAAAAAAAACGCATAAAAAACGCATCGATTCTTTATTTGAAACGTTAGATTGGTCCATGACATTTACTTTTTGAAGATAGTTTCATTTAAATGTTGACCGCGGCTGCGTCTTAGGTGGTCCATTCGGAAAGTCCAATTTTGGGTAACTTTTTCGAGCATTTCGGCCGGAATAGCCCGAATTTCTTCGGAAATGTTGTCTTCCAAAGCTGCAATAGTTGCTGGCTTATTTGTGTAGACTTTAGACTTGACGTAGCCCCACAAAAAATAGTCTAAAGGCGTCAAATCGCATGATCTTGGTGGCCAACTTACCGGTCCATTCCTTGAGATGAATTGTTCTCCGAAGTTTTCCCTCAAAATGGCCATAGAATCGCGAGCTGTGTGGCATGTAGCGCCATCTTGTTGAAACCACATGTCAACCAAGTTCAGTTCTTCCATTTTTGGCAACAAAAAGTTTGTTAGCATTGAACGATAGCGATCGCCATTCACCGTAACGTTGCGTCCAACAGCATCTTTGAAAAAATACGGTCCAATGATTCCACCAGCGTACAAACCACACCAAACAGTGCATTTTTCGGGATGCATGGGCAGTTCTTGAACGGCTTCTGGTTGCTCTTCACTCCAAATGCGGCAATTTTGCTTATTTACGTAGCCATTCAACCAGAAATGCTCACTTGGTCGATTATGTAGACCATAAATCGGACGTAAAGCGCGAAACACATTTCGAACCGAACACTGATTTTGGTAATAAAATTCAATGATTTGCAAGCGTTGCTCGTTAGTAAGTCTATTCATGATGAAATGTCAAAGCATACTGAGCATCTTTCTCTTTGACACCATGTCTGAAATCCCGCGTGATCTGTCAAATACTAATGCATGAAAATCCTAACCTCAAAAAAATCACCCGTTATTTGTGCAAAAATAATCCTTACGCCCAAAGCTATGCAATTGCAGATTTATCACCAATAGCTTCAATGGAAATTATTCAAATTTATCAAGTGCGTGGTAATTTATATTCAAAGTGGGATGCATGGGGAGCTCTACACCCACCCATAGCACCCATAAGGTATCCGGAAAAAAAATCACAAACACTGTAATTTTGATTAATCCTTAAACATCTCAGTGTGGCCAACAAAAATGAGTGTTTGCAACTGCAGCGCAACATCTTTCATTCTCGTGAAGGCTCTCTGCAAACTACAAAGCTTGCACTTTGTAATCGGATGGGTGGCTAGGGTTGGGCGGGTTAAATTCAGCCCAACCAATCCCGGTTGTGCTTGCGTGTATCATGGAAAAGTTTTTTCTGATATGAGGAAAAGAAATGTATCCGTAATAAACACAGTTTCGAAAGTGCAAGCAAAAAATAAATAAATTAATGGGGAATAAGGGAGGAGGGGGGGGGGGGGGTGAGGACGTGGTTGTATTGAGGTGCAGAAGAGAAGAGAAGAAAAAAATCTTTTCCCAAGGATTGCCGAAGTTAGGTGTGCTTATAAAGGTACAAGGCTCACGCGGATGGTGTTGCAAGGATTATACTTGTAACTAAATCGAAAAACTTTCACTTGGTATCATGGGCGAGGGGGAAGGAAATTGGAGAATAAGGAGTTAAAGAAGAAGTAAACTTATATATCATGATGACGACGAACATGGTAAGATTTGTTGGTATATTGCAGTTTTGGTGCCAATCCACAGGTAAGCACACAACAACAGATGTACGGAATACCATGTTCCAGTGTTGCGGACGGAATTTCCTTTTTCCACAATCAAACAAAACTATCAAACAACCAACACAATTACGACGGCTATATTATGATGACCAAGTTTTCCGGGAGTCAAGTTGTAGTCTGGGAGGTACCGTTGTATTACTCGTTTCAGGAATATCGTCACTCTAGTCCCAATATCTCCTAACCCAGAAAAAAGTTATTTTTTCGCAGGAAATCCTAAAACATATCTAAGGGATAATCAGTGATTAGGAACTAACCAGATGTTAAGGAAAGCTTCGTTTGTTGGAACTTCCTGATGTCGCATAAATAACTCCTATTCTTTGTTTAGTAATGGCTTAACGGGTATTGCATTTCTCCCTTACGAAGTATTATTTCTTGGAAAACCGGTATATTTGCTCGATTACGAGGTATTTTCTTGGTTAGATATACCGGGTTACGAGATATTTATTTCAGCGGACAAGTTCATTTTGTTTAGTATTGGCTTAAGAGGTATTGAGTATTATTGAGGGTGGCGAGATATTTCACCTTCAGATATGAGGTATTATATATTATCAGTTGTAGTTAATGGTTGTTGGGGCTTATGAAGCTTCGTCCATCAGACATGGAAATTTTTTTCCTATAAAACTACATACAAATTGAAAATGCTCTTTTTTCTGAGATACGAGGTATTGCAGTTACAGCGACGATATGTCAAAAAATCACGTTATGTGCCCTGTGGGTTGATGCAATACGAGACATTCGCAGTTGTAGCGGATCATAATAATCTTGTACCCTGGTTAGAACCTCAGTTAATCCGTCAAAATCTCTGAGTTATATTCTTCAACCAAGAATGAACCACGTTTCGCCCTTAGAATTTCATTTTGATCAATATAAATGCCACCGAGTTGAGAAAGACTGTAACTTTCTTGCAACATGACTTCTCGGGCTTTTCATATATCAAAGGAAACTGTTTTGCAAAAGTGGAAGTTCCTCTGCTGCCCGTGGTGTCGCTGTCGTCGTGCTTGTCAACAATTTTTTTAGTTGGTTTGCAATGAAGTTAAGGCGGAAAATTTTGTTTTCATTTTTCTCTCTCTCTCTCTCTCTCTATCTCACTTTCTTCTTATTTTTCTTCCGTCAGAAGGACACATTTCTAAGGTGAGAAAAGAAGTCTTACCCAAAGCCTTGTTCGTAAGGAGAAATGCAATTTGTCTTATTTGTTGGCAGCAAGCGATGTTTTGGTATTAGGTGCTAGCGCTGGGATAGTTACACACAACACCTTCAACTATACTATGCGCTTTACAGGGCTGACCCTGTTTACTCAACGGGTGAGCAATGTTTTACCTGGTTTTCATCTTCTCGTTGTAAACTGAAAGTAGTATATATGTAGTTAGCAATCTAGGTAACTGGGTTTAAGTTCTGGCGATGACAAAATGGAGAAGTGATTTATTGTGAATTACGAAAATTCTGGCTTTCAAAAGGGCTCTGTTTGTTGGGTGTTGTAGTGATTTTGTTTACTTTTTTTTTTTAGTTTTATTTTTGGGTATGTTGTTGTTTGGTAAACAAGGACATGCATTTAAGTTTTTTTGTTTGTTTTCTGAAGGGCTATTTTGTTTTCCAAGGGGTCTGTGATGCATGGTGAGAATTCTTATATATGGTTTTGAGTTGCAATTTCAAGATTTACAGAATTTAAAAAAAAAAACCAAAAACCGTCTTTGAGTTGGTATGAATGTGAGTTCTATTTCAATGTAAGGTTAAAATTAAAAATATAAATTATGAGACCAAAAACAAGTCCCACAAATAGACCTTTCCGAAACTGATCGAAAACGGGACAATAAATAGATATTACTGATACACATCTTCACAAAATATAAAGCGGACATAACAGAGATACAAAACTTCATAGAAATATATTTTACAGAAAACATGACAGCTGTCATTCAATGCACTATTTAGTGTCTTAAGATGGTACTACAGTGCAGGAAGTGAACCTGGATCTTAAAAAAAATTATCATCATCATTACTAGCAACGATCCTTCTGGAACACTTCTGGAGTTACTGAATGGGCAGTTTACCAAAACATTCGAGGTCTGACAAAAAGTCACGTAATTTTAGCCGCGTGTTTACAATTGAAAAATTAGTTAAATAGAAAATTTTATAATTTTGAAACATAAATGCTGCGTTAGAGGGTGCATAAAAAATTGTTATCGACACTACCGACGACTATGAAATGCCAACCGATGACATTTTATTCCCACCAAAATGACAACCAAAGAAAATTGACCTGGAACATAAAACGCATCCTGTACCATACACAGGAGGGGTCATCTAGTGGTTTATTTTTAAATAACAGGTTATTTTGACACTGACAGCTGTTCCCTGCTCGAAATCTTGACAGAAAGTCAGTATCACCTCCGCGGAACGAAATGAGTCGATTTACGCTTGAACAATATTGAAAAATATTGAAAATTTATTTCCAAATTTATTTTCCCGATTCAGAAGATCCCGCATCACAAAATCCTGATTCACAAAATCCCGATCACGAAATCCCGAATCACGAAATCCCGCCGTTTCAATACTAAATTGACAGCGCAGTATGGATTTTCATTTCCATAGTAATGGTGACTCGAATCAATCAGAAGCAACGAGAACGAAGTTCAATACTATTGTACTGGAATATTCAATACGAAGAAGACCGCTCTGATTTCGTTAATTTTTAACGAGCTCTGATTGGCTTAAAGCTGAAGACAAGTAAAGTATGAAGTCTTGAAAGTATCTTGAGTCAAAAAAATAAAAAAAAATAAGAAAATTACAAAAAAAAATATCCCAAAAAGTTTAAAAAAAAATCATGTGATTCATCACACCCTACATCACGAATATGTAATTTTTAACTCGCTAAGATGCCTAGTTTAGCCAGAAATCACGTTTAAAAGTACATTGGGTGGCCCGCTCCGCGGGACTTAAGGATTTTAACTCCCTTTTTCTGGGACACACTCGCTTACGCGACTCCGTCGCTCCGCTTAAGGTATGTTAAGTCGCTTGGCAGGCGCCAATGTAAACAATTTTTTTGATTGAAAGTACCTTGGGTGGCAATTTTTTGTCAAGAAATATTTTTGAACAAAAATTTCCAGAAAAAAATGTATGAAAAATCAAAATTTCTTCAAAAACAAATTGTTGAAAAAAAAAAATTGTTGAAAAAAGTTTGTTAAAAAAATATTTTTGACAAAATGTCCAAAAATATTTTTGGCAAAAGTCCAAAAATATTTTGGTCGAATGTCCAAAAATAATTGGTCAAAACATTGAAAATCATCTCTCTAAAGATGGAGGAGGTTTACCTCCTCGGAGCTCTAACAAGAACTAAATTTTTCCCCAACCAACAGTTCCTTAAATATCTACTTTCCATTGTTGCGGTAAAATTTACCACAACAAGTTTCACCTGCCTTTAACCATTTTAAGTTTCTTTTTCCGTTGCTGCTCCAAAATACTTATAGAGTTAGTAGATACCTGGTAGCCATCAGCCAGAGACCTGCTCTTAAAGTATTTTGGAAAAGTAACACAAATAGGTTGCCGAGATATATTAGTGGAACAGTTGGTTCCAACACCAGTAAACAAAGAAAGAAGACAGACGGTCTCGTTCGGAGTGCCAGCGGATGAGCTGAAGAAGTAATCGAGTCAGGTGGACTCTTACTTATCGACATCGTAATTTATTTAAAAAAAAAAAGATCAATATTAACGTAGCTTAAAATGTTTGTCAGCAAAATGGGTCGTTAACGTGTTTCGAATTTCGTTAAGCAGAATTTTTATTATATAAAAGATCTTTCGAAATTGACAACAAAAGAAATACTCGTAACTTTGGATTTAAAGAAATGAATTCCTTTTTCACCTCGACGTTGGTTTTGTGGGATTACTTCGCGCTTCGAATTATTAGAATATTTGATAGTAACTAGGAGAATGCCTAGGCGGAACTTTTTCTTGATTTTGCTTCTTTTAAATTTTCTCAAAAAAAATTTAGTTTAAGGGAGTCTGAACTCGGCCATTAGGATTCGGCAAGTTTTGGAAAGACATCCAACAACTTGTTGAATCACTGAATGTGTGTGTGAAAGTAAAGTTTCGATGAGATTCGACCACGGAGAAACGGATGTTTCCAAGGAGAGCGAGTAGCTTTCCAGGAAGCCGTGATCCCGTGACTGATGATCTCGAAAACGATTGGCTGGCCGTATGAATGTGTGAGAGAATGGAATGGCCGAGAAGGACAAGAAGAATAGGTTGGAAAGTCACTCTTTGGAGAACTGTTCAAACCGAAAGTTGTTTTTATTAAGAAGAGAGAAAGGAGGAAATTTTAAAAGGAGGAAAAAAATTTAGAAAAAGTTTTTGGTTTTAATTAAAAATAAAATTGAGAAAGTTTGGTGGAAAAATCTAGAAGAGGAAAACGAGGATTCGAGGCGAGAAGGAATTTTGAAGATAACGAAAATCGAGGTGACAGAGAAAAGACGGATAGGAGATCCGTAGATTATATGAAAAAGATAAGTAGAGTGTTTTCTTTTTGTGTTAATTTCGAAGGATTTACATTTTCTGTAAAAGTGTCGATTTATAGACAATTTGTTAGTCAGGGTGTCGAATTTCAACCCCGAAAATTGAGGGAACGGTTTTTGATCATTAACGGCCCATTTGCGTTTCACTTGCGTTTTCAGTTATTAAATTTGCATTCGGTTTTGTTTTCACAGTTTGAATTTGTGAAACTTCTTTGTCATTAAAAATCTTAAAAGATCTTGGGTTTTAATCCTGCTAGTAAGGTTTCCCAAGCAAAAATCTAGATAAATTAAAAATTCTTCAAAACAAAGTTCAAATTTTCTTATTTATTCAAATAGAAAATTTCTTGGTTCCGCTCCAAAAGGTTTGTAATTTCCTTTAATTCAAACAAAAAAAAAATTACTGGCGCCCATTTTTTTTTTATTTTCTTTATTCGTAATTTTTCTTTTCTAGGAACACCCTATTCCTATTTTCCAATATCAAAAATAATTTTTGATAACATTTTGATTAATCAAAAGATTAATCAATTTCCCCCAATTATTCAATTAAACCCACCCCAAACTGAGCTATCGGGTGGCAGCACTGTGTTTGCTGTCGGTGGTGAAAATTACCGAACATTCCAATTGATTGACATTCGTACGTCATACGTCATTTTCAGTTCTTATCTAATTTCATTCTTCGCGACGCGCGTCGGTATTACTTTATCCGAGTTTGTTTTGAATTTATCGATATTAAATTAATTAGTTTGAGTTTGCGGATTGTTGTCCGCCTGCATAAATTATTAAATTCATTCATCCTAAAGTTAATTGGTTCATTCGGGAATTTTCATTACAATTGGCGCCCAACGTGGGGCTTCTTTGTCTGTGTTCTAACAAACATTTTTGTTGCATTTCGTGATTGTTTTTTGTGTAGTTCACTCTGTGCATTATAATTATTTAGGGAAGTTTTATGTGCATTTTAAATTAAAACTTTTTACTTGGTGATATCTTCTCTTTTTCAAAGGTAGAAAATAAAGTGGATTTATTTTTGGCGGTCAAAAGAAAAAACAAGTGGAAAATCTGGTGGTTGCTTCGCAGCAGTGGGTGGAAAAAAAAAGAAGAGAAAAAAAAAATAACAAGAGTAAGGTTTTCGTGTTGTGTTTGTTTTTTTTTTCTTTTATTGCTTTTAAGTGAAAACCAATTGCCACTTAAAGCATCTAATCTATTTTCCATTTAATTTCAATTTTGATATTTTTGGCATCCATTTTAAATTAATATTTTGTATTTGGTACACATAGTGTGGTCTCTTTCAGACTCAATAGTTAAGCAGTGGGGCAAATATATTGTGACAGGTGTGGGGAATATCTGTTGGTGTTGCCAATCCGAAATAGTACTTTTGTTGTGTTAGGAGTTTTGAGGTAATTAAGTACGTTTGTAGTCTTAAATCTTTTAAGGAATTTTTTGTTTGGTTTTTAAATCTTACTTTTGATTGGTGTTTAATTTTTTGATTCGATTTTCATTAATTAATAATCAGAGTGATTAGTTCGTTGTTTTTTTTCTTTGGACGATAACCAAAAAAAAAAAGATAAGTTTTTTTGCATCGGCTTTTTGTGAAACTGATTCAGTTGTTTCAACTTAAAGAAAAAGAAGTGAAATTTGTTGTTGTGATTCCTTTTTCGATAAGATTTTTTTTTTCTTTCTTTTTTAAATCGTGAAGAATAGGTTTATCAATATTATTTTTTTTATTTTTGATTTAAATTTATTTTGTGAAACTTCCTTGACTTTTATCTTTTTTAAACGTAAAGATGGAGTCAAGTCAGGTCAATAGATTGTCTCAGGATGAAATTACCTACGAAATTCAATGTCGCGGACTAGTAGAAGGGACAGTTGAGGAGATGCGCAAGGCGCTTAGGGCAGCAGTTGAGCTTTTTGTGGGAAAAGCTCTCATTTGGTATAGGGCAATTAGGTTGTCGATTAATTCGTGGCCAGAACTCGTCAGAGAGTTGAAGCTGGAGTTCTTGCCACCGAATTACGATGATTCACTTTTAGATGAGATTAGGCGTCGCACACAAGGCAAAGATGAATCCATCGGAGTCTATGTGGCGACAATGCAGAATTTGTTCGGTAGGTTAACGGAACCAATATCGGAAGGTAGGAAGTTGTCAATGATTCAAAGGAACTTGACACCTTTCTACCAAACTCAACTTGGTTTGGCGAAACCAAGTTGCGTATCCGATTTGGTGGCTTTAGGTAGGAACTTAGAAGCGGTTAGGGCGAATGTGGAGGCGTATGTTCCACCACCCAATGTTAGGAACAATAGGAGTTTGCTAGAACCGGATCTAGCATACGTAGGTGTTGAAACTTCTGCAGTTTCGGTTATTGCGGGGAATAACCAAACTGCTCGTCAGGTCCAATCTTCGAACCAAAGGTCTTCGGTTAGGTGTTATAATTGCAATGGATCAGGCCATTTTGCAAATAGGTGTTCCGCTCCTAGGCGTTGTTTTGGTTGTGGGGCTTTAGGGGTCAGTAGACAAAACTGCCGACGGTGTTCGGGAAACGGTCAACGGACTCTTGTGCCAGCAGGGCAGGAGGCTCGAAGACGTTGAAGGTTTTGCCTGCTGAAAATCAGCTGGTGAATCAGGTTCATTTAGGTTTTACTCTCGAGGCAAACGGTGATGATAGGAGACCATTTTTAGGAGTTAGTATTTATGGTACTAGATTTTTAGGTTTATTAGATTCAGGAGCTTCTAGAACCATAATAGGTAGGGATTCTTGGAAAATTCTTCAAAATTTAGGTCTTTCTTTAGGTACAGACACTGTTCACTGCGTTCGGTTAGCAGATGGAACAGGTGTCAAGGTTTTAGGGACACTCTCTCTTCCAATAGTTGTAGAAGACAGGGCAGTGTTGATTGACTGTCTTGTTATACCAACTCTGCCACACACGGTGATCCTAGGTGCAGATTTTTGGGCACTTTCGGGTATTATACCGGATTTAAGGTCACGTGAGTGGAATTTTTCGGAACAGCCGGTTTCGATTTGTTCGATTACAGAACGATCAGAGTTGAGTGATAGGGAAATCAAGAGTTTAGAAGATTTGATTGAGGAATCGTTTAGTAGGATGCCTGAAGGCTTAGGGTGCACAACTATGGTTGCGCATAAAATTAGGACGTCGGCGGAACCGATTAAACAACGGTATTATCCGGTCTCGCCGGCTATGCAAGTTCATATTGATAGGGAATTAAACGAAATGTTAGGTGCAGGTGTTATTGAGAGATCGACAAGTGCGTGGTCATCTCCAATACTTTTAGTTAAAAAGAAAGATGGCTCCTTTAGGTTCTGTGTGGACTATAGGAAGCTGAATAAAAATACAGATAGGGATGCTTATCCACTTCCTTACATTAATTCGATTTTAGACAGGCTTCGAGGTGCGAGGTTCTTGTCTTCGCTAGACATCAAGTCAGCGTATTGGCAGATTCCTATGGAGGAGGAATCTAAGCCCTATACTGCCTTTACGGTCCCTGGGAGAGGTCTTTTTCAATTTCGAAGAATGCCTTTCGGTCTTCACAACTCGCCTGCTACTTGGCAGAGGTTTATCGACACAGTTTTGGGTGCCGACCTCGAGCCATTCGTTTTCGTCTATTTAGACGACATCATCATCATTACAGAAAGTTTCGAACAACATCTTGAAATTCTGAATGAGGTGATGAAAAGGTTGAGTGAAGCAGGGTTGAAAGTCAGTAAGGAAAAATGCAACTTTTGCATGCCATCGCTGAAATTCTTGGGATATATAGTGGATCGAAATGGTTTACACGTAGATCCAGAGAAAGTGGAAAGCATGGTTAGGATTCCAGCACCGAGGAATGTAAAAGAAGTTAGGAGTTTTATAGGGACAGTTTCGTGGTACCGTCGTTTTGTACCAAATTTTGCTGAATTACTTCGGCCTTTATCAGATTTACTAAAGAAAAATAGGAAGTTCACTTGGACTGAAGAATGTGAGGATAGTTTTAGGAAGGCAAAAGAGTGTTTGGTGACAGCACCTATACTTACTTGCCCAGATTTTAAACGACCCTTCGTCGTACAAACAGACGCTTCAGATTTTGGTATCGGTGCAGTTCTTTCACAGAACTTTGATGAGGGAGAAAAGGTTGTCTGTTACCTTAGTAGGTCTTTGAATAGGAATGAGAGAAATTATTCTACAACAGAAAAAGAATGCTTGGCTGTATTGTGGGCTATTGAGAAGTTGCGACCGTATATCGAAGGCGTTCGGTTTACTGTTGTAACGGATCATTATTCCTTGGTATGGTTAAGCAATCTTAAAGATCCGCAGGGTAGGTTAGCGCGTTGGGCAGTTAGGCTCCAACAATTCGATTTCGAAATCATTCACCGAAAGGGCAAAGAGCATGTGGTTCCAGATATGCTTTCTCGAGGAGTTCCACAGTTGGGTGGAATCTCAGATGAGGATTTAGACCCTTGGGTGAAGAAAATGATTTCGGAGGTAAATTCGAATCCGCTTAGGTACCCAGCTTGGAGAGTTGAACGTGGTCAGTTGTTCAAACTGGTGAAGAATAATTTCGTAGTAGTTCATGAGAATAACCAGGAGTGGAAGAGAGTGTTAGGTAGGAATGAAAGATTAGGGATTTTACAGGAATACCATGATGGACCATTAGCAGGACACATGGGTGTTAGAAAAACTTTTGCTAGGATAGCGGCTAAGTTTTACTGGCCAAAAATGAGGGCTGATATAACCAAATATGTTAGGAGTTGTAAAGTTTGCCAACAGGTAAAACCGGTGAATGAGAAGCCAGCTGGATTGATGACTGAGAGGGTAGGAATCAAATCACCTTGGGAAATGATTTGTGTAGATTTGGTAGGTCCGCTTCCTAAGTCGAGTAGGGGTTTTACTTACATTTTGACGGTAGTAGATTATTTCACAAAGTTTCCGCTACTTTTCGCTTTGAGGTCGGCTACTGCTAGGGCAATCGTTAGGGAATTAGAAGACAACGTTTTCCTCTTATTTGGCATCCCAAAGGTGATCGTGTGTGACAACGGTCCCCAGTTTCGATCTAAGGAACTGAAAACGCTTTGCCAGGCGTACGCGTCACAGTTAAAATTTACAGCCCATTACCATCCGCAGGCGAATCCTGCGGAAAGGATAAACCAAATTCTTAAGACGACGTTGAGGGCTTACGTCGCAGAAAACCACAGAGTGTGGGACTCACAATTGAGTAAGGTGGCGTGTGCTATTCGCACGTCACAACATGAGGTTTTAGGTGTTTCGCCTTACTATGCGAATTTTGGTAGGGATATGGTGACTGCAGGTCGAGAAGTACCATCCGTGGAGGATAGTTCGGGAACCGTTCAGGATCAGGATGAGATCGCTGAACGTTTCAAGGAACTAAGATCGGATATAGGAAAGAAGTTACAAGCAGCATCTAAGAGATCTGCTCAGGTCTACAATCTTCGACGGCGTGATGTTCAATATCACCCCGGCGAAATTGTTTGGCGTAGGAACTTTTCGTTGTCGGATGCCGCGAATTATTATGCTGCCAAATTAGCGCCGAAGTTTGTCGGCCCGTTTGAAATTAAGAAGCGTATGTCACCTTGGACATATGTTTTACAAGATAGTAGTGGTAAAGAACGCGGAACTTGGCATGTTAAAGATTTAAAACCGTATACCGATGCATCCGAAGATTAAAGTAGTGTAAAGTATTTTTTTTTGTATTGTGGTTTTTGATACTTAATGATTTTCATTTTTTAATTTTTGCTTCTTGATTTTTTTTTGATGGAAAACCTTTTTTTTTACTTTTTATTTCCTTGGCAAATCTTAGAAAATGTGTTACAGAAATGTAAGCACATTTTCTGGGAGGTAAGGGTGGGATTTGTTGCGGTAAAATTTACCACAACAAGTTTCACCTGCCTTTAACCATTTTAAGTTTCTTTTTCCGTTGCTGCTCCAAAATACTTATAGAGTTAGTAGATACCTGGTAGCCATCAGCCAGAGACCTGCTCTTAAAGTATTTTGGAAAAGTAACACAAATAGGTTGCCGAGATATATTAGTGGAACAGTTGGTTCCAACACCAGTAAACAAAGAAAGAAGACAGACGGTCTCGTTCGGAGTGCCAGCGGATGAGCTGAAGAAGTAATCGAGTCAGGTGGACTCTTACTTATCGACATCGTAATTTATTTAAAAAAAAAAGATCAATATTAACGTAGCTTAAAATGTTTGTCAGCAAAATGGGTCGTTAACGTGTTTCGAATTTCGTTAAGCAGAATTTTTATTATATAAAAGATCTTTCGAAATTGACAACAAAAGAAATACTCGTAACTTTGGATTTAAAGAAATGAATTCCTTTTTCACCTCGACGTTGGTTTTGTGGGATTACTTCGCGCTTCGAATTATTAGAATATTTGATAGTAACTAGGAGAATGCCTAGGCGGAACTTTTTCTTGATTTTGCTTCTTTTAAATTTTCTCAAAAAAAATTTAGTTTAAGGGAGTCTGAACTCGGCCATTAGGATTCGGCAAGTTTTGGAAAGACATCCAACAACTTGTTGAATCACTGAATGTGTGTGTGAAAGTAAAGTTTCGATGAGATTCGACCACGGAGAAACGGATGTTTCCAAGGAGAGCGAGTAGCTTTCCAGGAAGCCGTGATCCCGTGACTGATGATCTCGAAAACGATTGGCTGGCCGTATGAATGTGTGAGAGAATGGAATGGCCGAGAAGGACAAGAAGAATAGGTTGGAAAGTCACTCTTTGGAGAACTGTTCAAACCGAAAGTTGTTTTTATTAAGAAGAGAGAAAGGAGGAAATTTTAAAAGGAGGAAAAAAATTTATAAAAAGTTTTTGGTTTTAATTAAAAATAAAATTGAGAAAGTTTGGTGGAAAAATCTAGAAGAGGAAAACGAGGATTCGAGGCGAGAAGGAATTTTGAAGATAACGAAAATCGAGGTGACAGAGAAAAGACGGATAGGAGATCCGTAGATTATATGAAAAAGATAAGTAGAGTGTTTTCTTTTTGTGTTAATTTCGAAGGATTTACATTTTCTGTAAAAGTGTCGATTTATAGACAATTTGTTAGTCAGGGTGTCGAATTTCAACCCCGAAAATTGAGGGAACGGTTTTTGATCATTAACGGCCCATTTGCGTTTCACTTGCGTTTTCAGTTATTAAATTTGCATTCGGTTTTGTTTTCACAGTTTGAATTTGTGAAACTTCTTTGTCATTAAAAATCTTAAAAGATCTTGGGTTTTAATCCTGCTAGTAAGGTTTCCCAAGCAAAAATCTAGATAAATTAAAAATTCTTCAAAACAAAGTTCAAATTTTCTTATTTATTCAAATAGAAAATTTCTTGGTTCCGCTCCAAAAGGTTTGTAATTTCCTTTAATTCAAACAAAAAAAAAATTACTGGCGCCCATTTTTTTTTTATTTTCTTTATTCGTAATTTTTCTTTTCTAGGAACACCCTATTCCTATTTTCCAATATCAAAAATAATTTTTGATAACATTTTGATTAATCAAAAGATTAATCAATTTCCCCCAATTATTCAATTAAACCCACCCCAAACTGAGCTATCGGGTGGCAGCACTGTGTTTGCTGTCGGTGGTGAAAATTACCGAACATTCCAATTGATTGACATTCGTACGTCATACGTCATTTTCAGTTCTTATCTAATTTCATTCTTCGCGACGCGCGTCGGTATTACTTTATCCGAGTTTGTTTTGAATTTATCGATATTAAATTAATTAGTTTGAGTTTGCGGATTGTTGTCCGCCTGCATAAATTATTAAATTCATTCATCCTAAAGTTAATTGGTTCATTCGGGAATTTTCATTACACCATTTGTTTGAAAATAGATCAAAATGAAATTTTTAATTAAAAGTACTAAAATAGTATTGAAAATCCCGCCAAATATTTCCAAAAATATCTGTCGGCGGGATTTTTATTTTTATTTTCGGTGGGATTTCGTGATTCGGGAATTTGTGCGGCGAGATTTCGTTACTCTCCTCAATTAACATAATCATCAACTCGCCATCAATCTCTCTTCTGGACTGGACAAAAAGATCTTGCATTATTCGCTTACAAGGTCCAATTGACTTAGCATTTGAATGCGCACGACCATCTGCTTCGTTATCGCTTCGTAGTTTGGGCCTTAGAGCAGCTTGAATAGGACAACGATTTTGGGCGAAAAGGAAGTACCGATGTTATGCCAACAAACCGGAATCGATTCAAGCACTTAAGGCCAATATCATCCAAGAAATCCGTGATCTTCGAAACCATCAACAAAGTCTTGAAAAATTTTATTGACAGAATGCGCTACTGCAAAGCCAGTCGAGGAGCCACTTGAACTACATTAGGCGTTTTTCTTTTTTTGATCAGAACAGAGTTTGAGTTGTCAAAAAATAAAATGTGTTTCTTTTTTTGTTCAGAGTGTTCAGAGTTTCTAAAATGTGTTTCTTTTTTTATTCTGAGCATGTTCTGAGCGTGTTCAGAGTGCGCTCTATGATCTCAGAATAAAATAACTGAGCAGACAGATTAAAATGCTTAACACAAGCATTTGACAGATGGAAATTAAAAAAAAATGGCGACAGCTAAGTGTTCAGATGTGTTTCAAAAAAATACTTAGAGCACTCAGAGCACGCTTGGTTCAGAGGATGTTCGGAACATCCTCGACATGCTCGGACTCTGTTCGGAGCTCTATATTGAACTAAAAAAAACGCCTATTGTGTTCCATAATTATTGGGAATGTTTGCTCTTACTAATAAAGCCTTAATACATGCACAAAAAATATTTTTTTTTTCGTTTTATTGCATTTTTAAAAGAAACTTGTATTTGGCCCTGAACAAAAAACAGATATTTTTAGAAATGACAACTTGCACTTGCGCTTAATAAGTCGTCTAAATAATAGATTCTTCCTCCCTGTTATCGAACTTTAAAGCTCTAACCGAAAATTTTGTTCCATTTAATCCCACATATATGTAGTTCTTGAATCTTGACCGAACCCTTCCGATTGCACATCATTAAGCCAGAAGTTTGCTATCAGCAGCGTCTCTAGTGGTGAACCATCAAAACGTGAAACTCAATCAATAGATAATCTATCCATCACTTGTACATCTATTTTGCACCAAAATCCATACAAGGGTTCTGTTTCCATTTCCGTTTCCAAACACCGGATGAGAATGGAACTAACTGTATCTATTGTACGTATTCTATAAGCACGGTTTTGAATAGTAATTAAATGGAGTTCCTCTGCCACAATGGTGTGCGGCAATTGCTACTGTGAAGCAATCACAGCACTTGACACTCGGTGTAAATTGGACAGACGAACGATTTGAGGTGCTCGACCGAAGCCACTGCCATTCTCTCTCGCCGTCGCGTCGTTTGCCGCTAACTTAACAATGGAAGTCTCTTTGTCTTCGTCATTGTGTCGGTAGTGTCGTTCGTGAATGTGTCATCAGTTTGTGCGCGCGGTTTGTTTACAAACAAACAAATGGCGCGAAGCGGCAATGTCGGTTGAGGTGTAGACATTGAGTACGGACTGTGGAGTGTGTGGTGTAGACCCCACCTAATGGCAGAGGGCTACGTTGCTTTAATTGGAATCGAGTCCGGAGTTTGTTGACACTTTTTTATGATGAATGGTAGTGCACCTGTTGTATATGGTGTCAACTCTACCGAGTGGTGAACAATAAAAAAAAGCAAAATCAGTTTTTCGCTTTATTTTTCAATCGGGTTGATTTATTTATTGGATTTGACTTAAAATTACACGATTGAGTAATTTGTTTATGGAATATTAACCTACTGCCATATTATGGCCCCAGATGGCAGGCAAATCATAATTATGTTGTAAGCAAATAAAATTAATTTACCATAAAATATGTAATAGCAGCAACAAGAATAATAATAATAATAATTGCGTTAAATGGTTTCTGCACGAATGCAAACTATCCAAATAGAAAAATTGAATGGCCTTTTTGGTTAAAGCAAAATCCATACAGTTTATCCGAAATACGCAAACTGGGGTATATTATTTGATGGATGCGATGCGTGTGTGGGCTTGGGCTTATGATGGTAATACTAGGGTTTGTAGACATGCGACAATGATTATTATAGGAGTATATTGTACAGGGAATTTCAACCGTACATGTGCTTGCAAGTGGAGTGTGAGACGCATTTAATCCAAGCATAAAGATATCCGCTTTTAAATTTATATGGCTTATAGCTTAGTGTTCCTACATTGTGTTCAACTTTTCAGAAGGGAAAGGCAGGTTTGAATGGGAAACGCAGTGTTGTCTATTCTCGGACAATATTTGTACATTTTTGAGATTTAATTTTCAAATATCTAGAAAGAAGTAAATTTAATTGTAGAAATGGCGCCCAACGCGAGGAATTTCAATCATATTTACACACAAACGATCAGTAGAATCCTCTTAAATACACGCTTACAATATCGATTCTTATTGAAGATAAGCTTAAGTATATAGGTGCATAAATTTGTTCCAAGTACTTTGTGGAACTAAAATGAAATACATCCCACAATCATTCCAAAACGAATAAAAATGTTCCATTCAAGAGGAATCTGGACTTAACTCAAAAACCGATTATGTCACTATCTTGTTTATGTTCTTTCCTTCCTTCCTTGAGCGATTTTGACTTTTCTTTGTGGTGAAAGATATATTTGAGAACTAGTTTTTAAAGTACAGTATACATTCAGATAATGAGCTCTGGATGTTTTTTAATGCATCAACATCGTCACCAGCTTCTAGTTGAATTTTAATCTTTTTGGCTTGACAGATAAAACTACTCTGCCAATCACTAGGATGAGGTTATAAAATTCGCAATATTTACCTGTTGGACATTTTGTACCCGAAAAAATTTAATACCTGTAAGTACGTGTGTATTTTCCCAAAAGAAGTTCATAAAATTAATGGGTAAATAAGAAACGACCATTGGAATTTCCCAATATAAAAAAATGAACTACTGAAAATCCACAAAAATATAAGTAAAATCAAAAATGTCGCACAGCGGAAGCTTGCTTGCCTCAAATTCTACTCTGCCAGCGGCTAAAATAAGGGCCAAAAGGATAATTAAAAAAGTGATATAGAGAAGGAAATTGGAAAAGAAGCCTGTTTTGACGAAGTACACAAGGAGCATGAGTTTTGCAAGAGAACATGTCGCTTAGACCAGTGAATGAAAACGCGTTGTCTTTTAGCTGAAGAAAAGTTTAACAACACAAAGTTTATTTTCAAGACCTGAGAAATTAGGAGCTTATTTTGGCAAGACATCACAGAGTTCATCAGGTGTCATGGTGTAGGGAGCTATTACCTAGTACGGCACAATCGAGTTGAAGTTTTTGTCCACAACAAAAAAACAAATGTTTGCTGGAACGGTCATTTCCAAAAGTGAAGAACCTATTCGGACCCCTGCCATGGATTTTCCCCCCATCCCTGCCCCTATCCACACTTCCAAGGGTAAGAGATAAAAAGAGAATGCTATGCAAATATGAATTTATGCAAGAACAAAAATTATAAGTCGTTGATTTGTTTAAAAAAATAAGCTTTTATATACAAAATTTTTAAAACATTTTTAAGAAAAATATTTTTGAAGAAAATTACTAAGCCGTTTTTTGAGATATCGAATTTACAAAAAAAATGACATTTTTTCCAAAAAATGAAAAAAATATTTTTTTTTTTAAAGTTTTGAAATGCAATGTTTTTTAAACTTTTTAGGAGCTTCTTTAAAAAAAATTTCTTTAAAATCCGTTATGCCGATAATGAGATATTCAAAATTCAAAAAAATCGTTCTATGGTAGGTACAATCAGTAATATCTGGTTTTCAATTTTTTTTATTAAATTATAGATCGTAAGAATTAATCGAAAGAAAAAACTTTTTAGCAAAATTCTCGGAACCGTTTTCGAGAAAAATACGATTTTCGAAAACCAGTTTTTAACTTTCGTATGGAGGGTAACGTTATTTTTAGTTAAAATAATTTTTTCTCTCATTTCTTGTAGATTATATTAAGAAACTTTTATTTATCAAGTCTTAAAAAATCGAGTATGGGATTTTCGAAATATTGAGTTTTCAAAAAAAATTTGATTTTTTTTCTTAAATCTAAAAAAAAAATTTTTTGAAAATTTGAATACACAATAATATTGAAACTGCTGGGAAGCCTTAACATAAAAAAATGATCAAAATCGGTTGTACCGGTTTTGAGAAAATCAAAAACAAAACAAAAATGGTTCCAAGGGGGTAACAACAATATCCACTTTTTGGAAAAAATTTTTCAACCATTAGCTAGCGAATGAAATTTTCTGAATTTTTTTTTTTTAATCTGTGGGACAGGACAGTTTAAAAAAAAAAACCTATAAAAAATTTTTTTTTCTCGGAATGTTGTAGAATGTATTAAAAAACTTTCAATCGTTAAGTTTAAAAAAGAACGAGCATAGTGTTTTTAAAATATTGAGTTTGACAAAAAATAAACTTAAATTTGAATACACAATACTATTCAAACTTTTGTCGAGCTTTAGCATACCGAAATTGATCAAAATTGATTGTATCGTCTTTTGAAAAAAGCGTTCTAAAGGGAGTCCCATTACCAACTAAGTGAAATTTTGTTTTTTTTTTAAACTGTCAACAGTGTGGAACAGTTTTTGAGAAAAAATTTTCATATAGTAGGTACTGTTATTTTTCGTCAAAAAAAATGCGTGGGAAAATTTAAAAATCCTATCTAACAAGTTTAAAGAAAACCGGCCTTTTAGGCTGTAGTAGAATAGACAGACAAAATAACGAGACCCACTTTTTTCAAATTCCCTATCATCATAATGTCAAGTCTAATCAAAATCTCAAGTTCGATTTTTATTCCGAATGAATAATAATTCGTCAACATCCACTGTAACCGTATCCTTAAGAAATTGATAATTTAGAGTCCAACGTTTTTAGGAGAATCAAACCAAGTGTCTTTCAACACCCAAGGCTTCCTGAGTGCGTGTAAGCTGGAATGAAGGGGACCGAGTCAGAACGGCTGAAATGAGTAGCACTTTTCATGACAAGAGATACTCTTGGAGGCTTTGTCACATCCTCGCAAAAGACAGGTGAGAGGTACTACTAAGACCATTTAGAATACCTTATAAATGTCGCCTTCTATTTTTTGCTTGTTAGTTGAGTTACATAATGTTTATCAATGTAATTACATTTTTCTTTAAAAAAAAGTTTGTAAGAGAAGATGTATTCCATTTTACGTTACATTTTATATAGTACACTGTTTGAGAAAACTTTTCTCATTGCACAAACATATTTTTGCAAACAATTTCTACCTCTCCAAGATGGTTTTGTGTTGTGTTTTTAATATTTACATCAAAAGTTTTATGTGCATACACAGATGCCATAAGGAAGGTACATTACATAGCTATCAGGAAGAAACAAAATTTTTGTGTAACTTACTTATTTATGTTACCTAACTGCTCATTATATGAAATGCAGAGGACGAAATGATATTATGGAAAATTCTTAAGTACAATTTACCTGAAAAGAGAGAAGAAAAAAATTAATGAAAACAACTATAGAATAATTAAAGTATTTAATTCAAGGAGAAATTTAATGTTGAATATATCAATAAAAACCATTGATGAAAAATATGCTGAACTGGATTGCATGAATTGGGATTTAAGGTTCAAGGATGAAATGCGACCAAGCATTGAATGCATTAATGCGGACAAGTATGAATACAAAAAATTTCCTTGACTTTTTCTTTATATTAAAAGCTATTTAATGTAATGTTCTTGTTAGCATATCGAAACTGTGAAATCAAAACAAAATTACTATAATTATTCCCGAATCCAAAGATTAAACAATTTCGTAAAAAAAAAACGTCGAAATTCTATTTCCGTCATTTGTTTTTGGCAAAATCCAAAAAAAAATTGTTTAGTTGCAAACATACACACGTAGTAGTCGGTAAAACCGTTTACGATAAAGATAAAAAAAAGTTGTAGTATGGCAATTAATCGTTCTAGATGAGTTGAAACAAGAATTCGAATTCGTTCTCTAGATAATCACATAAAAGTGCTCAGTCAAAAATTCGAAGAAAGTACATCAGCCTATTTGGGCTCTCAAATGAAAAAAGTGCGTATCTCCCTTTTTTTATGATCCAACTATTCTTCAAAATAAGTTTTTGATTTTTGGATATACTATATATACTATAAGGCAAGTTATGCATTCGTAAAAAAAATCGAACTCGAGATTTTGATCAAAGTTGACATTACGATGATAGCGAAGACAAAAAAAAGTGGATCCCGCAATTCTGCTGTCTGTCTAGGTAGACAGACAGCAGAATTGCGGGACCCACTTTTTTCGTCTTGACTACTGACTAAACGGCTCAGCTGATTTTCTTTAAACTTCTTTCTCTTCATTAACTTCACGCCCGCGTTGTGTTCAAACATTTAAAGAGTAATTATAATCCCTTGAGCGCGTGTAAATTATATAAAAAAAAAAAAACTTGATAGTCGTAGTACCGCACACATTTTTTCTTTTTTTTTTTAAGACCAAAAATAGCGGTACCTGCCATACGATTTTTTTTTTTCGAAATTTAAGAAATATTTTTTTTTCTCAAAAACTGTCCCACAGATTAAAAAAAAAAAAATCAAAAATTTCATTTAGTTAAAACTAAGTAATGGTTGAAAAAAATTTCCAAAAAATTGTTATTTTTGGTACGCCCTTGGAACCATTTTTTTGATTTTTGATTTTCTCAAAAATGGTACCACGGATTTTGATCATTTTGTTTGAATATAACTGTGAATTCAGGTTTTCAAAAAAAAATTTTAAAAAATATTTAAAATTTTTTTTTAGAAAACTCAATATTTCGAAAACCCCATGCTAGATTTTTTTAAAACTTGATAAAAAAAAGTTTTTTTAATATGATCTACAAGAAATACAAAATGTATTTTACCTAAAAATAACGGTACCCTCCATACAAAAGTTAAAAAATGGTTTTCGAAAATCGTATTTTTCTCGAAAACGGTTCCGAGAATTTTGCTGCAATTTTTTTTCTTAATTTTTACGATTTATAATTTAATAAAAAAAATTTAGATATGTATAACTGACTGTATCTAGTTTTTTTTTTGGAAAATTAGATATCTCAAAAACGGATCAATATTTTTTTTGAAGATTTAATTTTTATTCGAACATTAATTTATTAACACTATAAAAAGCTTATTTTTTTACAATACAACGAATTATAACTTTGTTCTTGCATAAACTAATTTTTACTTAAAACACATGGCATCCTGTGCTTAGCTCCAACTGCTAAAGGAGTTGTTTAATTCATTTAAAAAATGAATTTTGTGCTTATGAACAGTTTTTCTCTAATACCATTAATTTTTGAAACTCTTAGTCGTTTACACAGGAGCAAGTTCGTGCGACCCAGTCGTGCATTTGAATTTTATGGTATTTCATTGGATAAGACCGAGATGTAGAAAAAAAATTATGTGTCGCATGAGTTTGAGGAACAAAACCTCGAATTCTTCCAAGAACCAAGGTTCCAAATTTATGGAAAATCGACCCACTAATTCAGCAGGCATAAAGATGATCAGACTCGCGATTTTATAATTTTGCATGCACTAAAGGAATTATGACTACCCTCTTTCGGTACAGAGCGTGCTCTAGGAAACTTGGAAAGGATTTAAGAAGAGATACCAATGTACATTGTAAGGGTAAGGCATTCCACATTCGTGTAGTGCGGCTTAAGAAAGAATATCCCAGTTTAAAAGGAGGTCCAAGGCTGTGCTTAATGGTAAACTGATGAGCATTGCTTTTTTTCTCTTCCATATCACCGAATCGAATGCTAAGTTGGACCGTCCGATTAATTTCTATCAAATTGTTCATATAGAAGTTCTAAAACTTTCCTTTGGTTTATAAAAAAAATATCTCAATATTATTTTCATTTATTTTTAAAGTCACGGTAGGATAAAACATTTAATTTTAACATTTAAAAACTGAAAGTTTGATCTTCTGAAACCGTCCCTCAAAATTAAAGGAATATTTCGAATGGCACAAAAACAACTATAAAGTAAACCCAAGGCATCCTAACGACTCTTATCAATGGTTTATTTTACATTTAACAAAAAAACAGCAACAGCAAGAATTAAGCACCTTCATTTATTCCATCCGACTATACGACCGACCATGCGACTACAGCCCTACATAAGTCTGACCATGAAAAAGTTATAAATATAATCCAAAGATTTCATGGTGTGTAAAGCAATTGAAAAGTTTCAGTCCATTGACTTTCTCATCAGAGCCCGGAAAATCTCCAAAAACCATATAGCTATGTGTAGGTCTTTTGGTATGCGGTCTACCCCTCGCAGATTCCAAACTGCCCACTTTACAAGAAATATCTTCACCAATTTACCCTCGAGACAGATAAAATAAAATAATTTTATTGCCCCAAATGATCATAAAGAATAAAATAACATAACATTACCAAACCGAACTGAACCGAACATTTAATTGTCAAAAAGTTGTGATTTTTGTGCTGAATCCGCATTAACGAGCTTCCATGGGCGCAAGTACTATCCTGAACAAGAAATAGGAAGTCTTTCTTTTTTGAACACAAGGCATCGCAGGAAGAGGATGAGGTTTCCGAAACTTTTTGGTCCAAGAAAGTGGGTGGCTTGTAAGGCTGTTCTGCTTCAATGCATTTGCTTGGAAGATGTGAATGGGAGGTTGTAGTTACTTTGAGGTTTTCTAGGAAAGATGTGGACAGAAAAAAAAAACTAAGCATTGGTAAGTTTTCTTTTTTAAAATTTTTGTTTTGTATTTCTTGATTCAAAAAATAAAAGTTTTTCTTTCATTTTGTGTCTTCATTTGAAGGGTTTCATGGATTCTCGACGAAAATATCGAACCAAGAGGCAACTTCTCAAAGATAAAAGTTTGCTGGCGAAAAAGTTCTATTCTAGAAACCTTATCAAGGACAATGCGTTCAATGTTTTTGTACTTTTTTGTCATAATTATTTTTATTTTTATTCGTTTTTATCGAACTAATTGAAAGGCTTTGGAAAAGTTCGACACGAAAACTTTATTTTTCAATGAACTATCTATTTTATTTGTTCATTTGATAACTACAAAGTCAGCAGTGAAGTTTTTGAAAATTAAAGAAAAAAAAAGTGATATTTTTTGGAGTATCGGAACAAGAGCATGCGGGGTCTTAGGAACATTTCGGAACTTCATACAAAGTGCGTTTAATACCGTGACTAATTCATTAAAAGTGGCAATTGACTTAAACACTCCAAAGTTCTTGCGTAAAACATCATCTAAGCCGAAGTGGTTTAATAAAAAACTAATTAATATTAATAATAAAAAAAATAAGGCTTTCAAGTTATTCCGAAATTCCAATAATGATGTTGCTCTCTATGTAAAATATTGTCGATTGCAAAAAGGGTTCGATTTTCTTAACAAATTTCTTTTCAAGCAATATATCCTTAATATCGAATCAAAGTTAAAGAAAAATAGCAAATGTTTCTGGCAGTTTATAAACGATAAAAAAAGTTCCACGGGTATCCTTAACTCCATTAATTATTTAGGTGAAACATCAAGCGACCCCTTGAAAATTTGTAATCTCTTTGCTAGTTTTTTTCGCTCAGTATATAAGCCATCATGCTTAGGAAATATGTCTAACGTAGACGTGTTCCCTGAACTTATAAACATTGGAGACTTGCAGGTAAGCAAAACTGAAGTTGAGTCTGAATTAAGTAATTTAAATGAAGATAAACAGCCAGGATTTGATGGCCTCGCTCCCATTGTTTTAAAAAGGTGTGCTAGTGCCTTAGCAGTTCCACTTCAATATATTTTTAATCGTTCTCTTAGAGAAGGTGTTTTCCTAGAGGATTGGAAAAATTCTTTCTTGACCCCAGTTTTTAAATCTGGGTCCAAAAGTGAGGCAACTAATTACAGGCCAATTTGCAAAATATCAGTTATTCCTAAGCTATTTGAAAAAATAGTATATAATAAACTAGTTTTTCTTTTAAGAGAAATTATATCTCCACTACAACATGGGTTTATCAGTGGGAGATCAACCACAACAAACCTTACTATTTTTAGTAACTTTGTAGTGGATGCCCTTGAAAAAGGTCTACAATGTGATGTAGTTTACACTGATTTCTCAAAAGCGTTTGATAGAGTAAATCATGCAATTCTACTGGTTAAACTTAAAAAATTGGGCTTTCACTCTAATTTATTAAAATGGTTTGGTTCGTACCTTATTGGTAGATCGCAGCATGTTCGCATCAATAACTTATTATCGGATCCTATAGCAGTTACTTCTGGTGTTCCCCAAGGAAGTCATTTAGGACCCCTCTTATTTTTGATTTTCATCAATGACATTCCAAAATATCTCAAATATTGTAGGTGTTTAATGTATGCAGATGATCTAAAACTTTTTGTAAGTATTAAGTCAACTTCAGACTGCATTAATCTTCAGAAAGATTTATCAAGCTTATCTTGTTGGTGTAGCAACAACGATCTTCATCTTAATGTTTTAAAATGTCACAGTATATCATTCTGCCGAAAAACCTTCCCGATTTCTTATGATTACAATATTAATGGAACCTTTTTAACAAGAGTAATGGAAAAAAAAGATCTTGGGGTTATATTTGATACAAGGCTTACTTTTAATAGTCACATTGATTATATCGTAGCTAAGGCTAGCTCAATGCTTGGTTTTATTTACCGAAATTCGAAGGATTTTAAGGATCCTTTCACTCTTAAATCACTCTTTTTTAGCTACGTAAGATCTATTTTGGAGTACTGCTGCATTGTATGGAACCCACATTATAACGTTCACTCTTTAAGAATTGAAAAGGTCCAGAAAAGATTCACTAGAATAGCTATAATGACTTTGAGTTGGAACATCGATATGCCCTCTTATAAAGCAAGATGTTTATTACTAGGGATCCAATATCTGGAAATTCGGAGGTCATATTTTGAAATAATGTTCATCAGAGATATTTTAAACTATAAAATTAACTGCCCCTTTTTGCTTTCGCTGGTAAATTTCTACGCACCCATGCGGGAATTTCGCTCTTGCTGTCTTTTTTATGTCCCTTTCCACAAGGTAAATTACGGTAATAATGAGCCATTAACGCGCTGTTTAAGGCAGGCAAACTCTGTATGTAGGGTTCTTGAATTTAATATGTTCCTAAGCAGAGATTGTTTCAAAAAAAAATTGTTATCTTATTTGTACTTTGGTGGATAATTTATTTATGCATGTATCTTATGAATGTTAGTTATTAAGTAGTCTATAAGAGATTTAAAAGCTCTGTTTGATGAAGAAAGAATAAATAAATAAATAAATAAATAATAAAAAATGCAAACGTTAAAATTTGGACCATTTTGGAGACTATAGATATTACAGTTTCTTGCTTCAAGTTCAGGGTTTTCCAAAAAGGAGATTTGGTTTTGACAACTCATGACGGCCATGTTTTTTGATTTTTTGTTGATTTCATATTTGGTTTTAATTTTTAAAACTCGGACTACAAATTACCACCACGAGAAGTATCAGAATCATGGCAGTTTCAGAGTGTTCGCAGACTGCGATCTGGAGATTGTTTGAAGCAAACCCGATTTCAGAATAAGAAAATCTTTAGTAACGAAGCTCATTATTGGATGAACAGGAGCCTACGTCATCGGGCTAAATTGTCAGACAATCACAATTCATACATGTGGTTCAACATATGTGGTAGACTACGAACCGCATCATCGTCGCTCGAAAACGAGGATGAAATTGCCATCACGACTGGTACCGTCAAACTCAATTCAACCAGTCACTTCTCAAATTTACCTTGAAATAAAGGCATTACTCATAAAAAACTTGACGGCAAGACCGTTTGGATGTCGTATTCCCTACGATATGTCTTCGATTAGCCTTCATTCATTTCTTGGAGTTCACAAATCTGGAAAGCTGTAGGTGATCACTGATCTCAGGAGTTACTTGTTCACCAAGATTCCCGATCCCGATTCTCATCATTGGATGCAGACGATATAGAAGACTCAGCTGGATTTTTTGAGCTTATTTCTTGAGTGCAGATTGAATTGGAGGAACTCGTTGATCGCCAGGTACTTAACTTTTCGTTTAGTTGCTAGATGCTTCAGTGAACTTTTTAAACCAGTTTTCTGAAATTTGGTGCTGTGCGATTGCCTATATGTTTGTGGAAGATCTCCTATGCCAGAAAAGTACGTTTTTGAAGATGCTGATTCGGATACTCTATTCTTTGTAGAACTTGAAAAATTTTTTGATGTGAGTTTCGACTTATCTTACAGCTATGAATGGGTTTCCGGCGTAATTGAGTGAGTCGTTTGCATAAAAAAGGTTCGGGCATTCAGTTGCGACGGGTTGATCAGTTGTCAATATACCCCAGAGGGACGGGTTTAGTTGTGAGCTTTGGGCAACTTCTCGGCCTGACCAATAAAACGCAATAAATTTTAAAACTTTTTTTTAAATTTTTTTCTACATATTCTCCTCTTATATCAATGCACTTATTCCATCTGTGTTCCGGTGCTTCTATACCCTTTTTATAGGCCGATTCCTCCAACTCTTCGAAAAACCACTCCGTCTCAGCAATCACCTCGTCCTTGGTGAAGAATTTGCGTCCAGCCAAATGTATTTTTAAGTTAGTAACTTAACCTCTAAGTCTGATGGTGCCAAATCAGGTGAATAAGGGGGGTGGTTCAGTACACCGAATCGAAGTTCATGGAGTTTAGCATTGACAACAATCGACTTGTGTGCTGGAGCATTATCCTGATGAAAAAGGATCTTCTTTTTGGCTAGTCCTGGTCTTTTTTCGGCAACTTTTTCAGCCAATTTGTCCAACAGGTTTGCATAGCATTGACCAGTGATAATTTGGCCCTTGGGAAGGTAATCAATAAAAATAATTCCCTTGTAATCCCAAAAGACTGACGCCATCACTTTCCCAGCTGAAGCACACGACTGGTCTTTCTTCAGTGGAGGAGAACCGCTAGGCTTCCATTCTTTTGATTGTTCTTTTGTCTCAGGAATATAGTGATGAATCCATGTTTCATCGGTGGTAATGAATCTTCTCAAGAAATCGCTGGTATTCCTTCGAAATAACGCTAGATTCTTTTTAGAGATTTCAACTCGATTGAATTTTTGTTCTTCGCTCAGCAAACGCGGCACCCACCTTGCGGACAATTTTTTCAACCCCAATTCTTCGGTCAAAATGTGGTAAACTTGCTCAGGATCCCCATGGTGTTGCTTATTTCTCTCACTTTAACCTTCGGTCGTCTAAAACCATCTTCGACGCTCTGTCTGCCATGTTTAAATAAGGCTGCCCACTTTTTGACCGTGGAATACGAAGGTGCAGATTCCCCCAATGTCTCATCGAAGTCATCTTTAATTTGATTTGGTGTCATATTCTTTTTGACCAAATATTTAATGACGGCTCTAATTTCATTTTTTCCCCATTTTCATTGTTAGCAATAGGTTCGTTCAAACAAAAAATTGCACTGATATAAGTACGCGACCAATTGTAATGAAACTTCACATACAATTATTATAAAAATGATTGATATAGCCTCTAGGGACCTTGAAACGTCGAGAAATGTCAAAAATTCCAATTTGACAAATCGGACCGATTACAATAACTCCCTATGGGAAGTTAATATATATAAGGCTGTTTGAGGAATTAAAAGTTATTTATTAAAACAACGCCTTCTCTGTTAGGCTATGGTAATATCGTGTTGAAATTTCGGCAACGAATAAAGGGTGGATCATTTTCTAAGAAAGCCAAGGTGCATGTCAAGAATGGTTGCGTTTTCACTTCACGACTTCTTGTGCCTCCTCCCTAGTATCAATTCTGCTGTTGTTAACAAGAGATATAGGCCTGAAGTTGGAATCAAAGTTTGTAATCTTCCTTTTACGAATTGCTACAATATTTTTTATTTTCCACTTCTGGGAAAATTAAAAGTTATTGATGCAGTTGCTTAAAATGAATGTGAGTAGAACTATCAGTATGGGTGGAAGTCTTTTCAGAATGAAGGTAGAAACTCCATCTGCTTAATTGCCAATGGTCTTTGTCATCCCAACCGGACTGCATAGTTATGAGCTATCCATTAGGTCACGTGACGGATAAATGTGAATTTTGCTTCATCCATGTTCGGCTGCAGAGTCTCCTATATTGATGCCTCGATTTTGTCCGGAAACACTGGACTTGCATAGGGCTTCGAAGCGAAGTGTTATATGAAGTAACTGGCGAATGCTTTCACTTTGACCTGCATTGTTGTTGCTTCTAAACTGTTGCTATTAATTTCTTAAGGGATCGATGGTTTTTTCAGGTTTTTTGATATTTTTGTGGTGTTTGACGGAGTTCCGAAATATTAGGTTGATACACTAAGGCTCGTTCCAAATAGTCTGTGAGCCGTATTAAGTTCCCTCTGGTTAATCCTTTAAAGTCGTTTTCTTAGCCTCTGGCGCTGTCTATGTACATTTATGTAGGTTCTGAACTCACCGTAAAAGGTGATGGTATCTATTATTGACTTTCTAGTCTTTTATTGGTTTCATTGTCCAAAAGATTTTGTTTCTCTTCAATGTGAATTTGTAGTCTTGTAACATTCAGTAGTTAATGGCGGCCATAGTACTTCTGTCCCGAGGGGCATAAGTTAGCTAACGTATTGTCCAGTTGAACTGATCCAAGGTCCATATCAGTGGGTTGTATTGTGTAGATAAAGTCCTCCCCGATGAGTTTTACCTTGTCGTGATGGGGAGTCTTACGTCTATTTTTCCGGTTAACCCGACTGGAGATTGGAGATGGTCACGGACTAACATGAAGTAAAGCGATTGATATAATATTCTCCTTTGCTCGATGCATTGGCCTACTCGTAGCAATCTATGGAATTGAATTAATATATGATGTAAAGTAAGATTGCTAAGGATTATCGTCCCTAATTTTCTGTTAGGCAAATAGAGAAAAATAAGGGTACTACGAGTATAGTTGTAGCTCAAGCTGTACCCGTAAAAAATTAGTGCTATATCCTATCTCAGATAGCTGAGCAACGGATTCCTGGATCTATTTATATAAATCTTGAGTTATGTAATCACCAGGTCACGGCCAAAATGTAAAGGAAAGTAATTGAGATAATGTTCTCTTTTGCTCGACGTTTTGGTTTTAACAATCTTTGAAATATAATATTAAAAATAACGATCGTTGAGATCAAGAAGATTGCTTAGGACAATCGTTCCTAAAACAAAAGACTAATAAAAGGGTGCACACTCCTAGTGGTTGGTTACTACTTCGATCGATTCCTGGATGTGCGTATCCTGGGGTTGACAGGCCCTGAGTTTTGCAGTAACTCATCTGTAAGTGACCTCACGGTTGCGAAGCTCCACCGGAAGCTATATTCTGGCACCACGGGAGATAGTACCCAGGAGTTAGAGAAGGGGTTGTGTGTGCAACCTCTCTTTCTCAGACTATCTATGAGGTAGGCCCCCTAGTGGGAGTATCGTGATATCGTGGTGGTTGTGGTTTATTCCAAATGCGGAGAAATATGGTTTTCAAGCGTGCTTGAATTCAAGAGGTGTTAGATATACCTCGCCTTTATGCAAAAGGTGTGCACATGCTGCAACATGTCACAGCTTTGCTACTGAGTTGACTTGCTTGTTTCTGATTCAATAATAGCGAAGGCTCTAGTCACAGATAGCTTTGTTCTCCTATTACGTTAATGATATCAGTACGCCCAAAGAAGTGCCCAGATGTTTGAAGAATCGTGCCCAAACAATTCAGCTGGGTTCTGCGTACAACCTATTCAAGCTCAATTATAGCAGTATCATGACAGTGCGCAAATTTGTGTTTACCGTCTGGTTTAGTTAAAGGTTTAAGCAGTATTACTTGCAATTTGGCGAAAGTGTCAGTATTTTTCAACATTATTCATCATTTTAGCAAACTAGGATAAAGTTCTTCCTTACGTACGTAGACGGCTTTTAAATCAATTAAATCTGGAGATTTTTGTCGGTAGTTATTTTTCAAGGTCTGAAATAGAACTGGTAAGGACCGATTAGATCATCAGGGAACAGCGTCAGGCTTTGTTGAATTTTGTCCTGGTGATAGCTAATTCGATCTCCCTCTGATAGGACTGTTGAATCTCTTCTTTGCATCCAGACTGACTTCGTTCATGGGCGAGATCTTAGCTGTCTTCGCCATTTATCAATTATTTAAAGCAGTTTCTGTAGATGTTCAATATCGTCCGTTTATTTACTAATGTGATCTCTTAACAATCTTTCCAGGATCCTGGGCTGGCTATGAAACCTGATATCGATTATTTCACTCTTCTATAGAAATTATGTAAGAACAACTTTTCTGATATAGCATTCTTGGATATTCTCGACTTTGAATTACTGGTGGTGTTTTTTCTCCTTGTGAACTAGTGCTTTCTCATTGCATACTGGCTTTGCCGTCGTGGGGTTTAGCTTGTGCGACGTTCTTATATTTCCGTCTGGAAATTCGACCAGCACGTTCCCGTTTTGGAATAAGGCCAGTTATGCATTCGTAAAAAAAATCGAACTCGAGATTTTGATCACAGTTGACATTACGATGATAGCGAAGACTAAAAAAGCGGGTCTTGCAATTCTGTCTGTCTGTTCGACTACAGCCTAAACGGCTCGGCCGGTTTTCTTGAAACTTGGTAGATACCTATCACTTTTAATTTTTTTCCCCCACACGTTTTTTCTTTTTTTTAAGACCAAAAATAACGTTACCTGCCATAAAAATTTTTTTCGAAATTTTATAAATATTTTTTTTTTATCCAAAACTGCTCGACAGATTTAAAAACTAAAAATGCGAAAAAAAATTATTTAGTTAAAGCGAGGTAATGGTTCAAAAAAATTTCCGAAAAATGGTTATTGAGGGTACCCCCAATGGAACCATTTTTTTTGATTTTCTCAAAAACGATACCACCGATTTTGATCATTTTTTTTCTGCTAAAACTCCTCGAAAACATAAATAGAATTGTGTACTCAAATTTTCAAAAAAAAATTTTTTGATTAAAAAAAAAACTTCAAATTTTTTTTTTTAAACTCAATATTTCGAAAACCCCATGCTAGATTTTTTTAAATTGATAAATAAAAGTTTCTCAATATAATCTACAAGATGTGTGAAAAAAAAATAATTTTACTTAAAACTAAAGGTACCTACCATACAAATGCTAAAAAATTAAAAAAAAATGATTTTCAAAAATCGTGTTTTTCTCGAAAACAGCGCCTAGAATTTTGATAATTTTTTTGAAAATTCGATATCTCAGAAACGGCTGAATATTTGTTTTTGTAAATTTAATTTTTATTCGAACAATAATAAAAACTTTAAATTGGCACACTTAAATTATTTCTTAAAAGTCTTTTAAAAAGTTTGTATATAAAAGCTTTTTTTAAGAAACCACTACAACGATTTATAATTTTTGTTCTTGCATAAATTCATATTTGCATAGCATTCTCTTTTTGTCTCTGACTAATAAAAGAATTTAAAAAATTAATTTTATCCTTACGAACAGTTTTCTCTAATAACATTCGTTTTAAAAATTCCTATACTCTGTCCAACAAAAATTGTCAGTACAGGGAAGATAGGACGTTTGTCTATCATTCTGGTTGCATTGCCATGCATAAGTGTGTCGCCTTTTAAAGCTCTCACAGGGATTCCGTAGTTTAAATTATAAATCGCCGCAAATGAGAGTAAACAACGCGTAGGGCTACCGTCTGCCGATTCAAAACGACTGAAAACAATATTCAATTTACCTTTTCCCACAAGGCCAAGCGGTAAGATAATAGGCGCGTTTTTTTTCAAATTGAAAAGCAATACGACAACACTCAATATACTCATCTTCTTAAAATGTGTTCTCAAAAGCTTCAAATCCCAAAAGCTCCTTAATAAAAACCACTGAAAAAGCTCCTTGCTTGCAATTGAGAATGATAATGGTAACAGCGTTGCCGCGAAGGAAGAAACATAGAGGGCCATTTCGAAATTTTTTGAGGGCCATTTGACAAAAGTTGGGGCCAAATATTTTACTTACAAATCCGTCCTTAAAATATTAAACTACAATATATTAATATTTGTTTTTGTTCTTATTTATTTATTTAATGCATTATTTATTTAATGCATTTGATTTCTTGGGAAAAAAAATATAAATCACACCAGTAATATTATTTTAATATTTATATTACTTTTTTCATATTTTAATTCAATATGAATGGACAGCAAACGAACAAACAACAAGCGGCGAAAAAAAAAAACAAATGTCTATACGATTTATTTAATTATTTTTATTTCATCAAGCAGTTTTATACAAATAATATATAATAATCTTACAGACTATCGAATCATTTTTTTTTTATTGAAAAATAGAAAAACCAAATAATTAATTAGTGGAGCAAACAAAATAAAATTATAAACTTAATCTAAAATATTAACTTAATACCACCGGATTACGAATTAGATCAATATGTGCTTCTTAAAAGATTCTCGACTTTTTTGAGAAAAAAAAATCAATATAATTACAAATAATACTGTTGGCTTCTCTAATGCATCAAGTTAAAGGTTCATGTTTACCCGATGATGAGGTTCATTAAAAAGGAAAGATGGTTCGTAGATTCCTTGACGAAGCATACATAATTACAAGAGACAAAAGAAAAGGGCAATTTATATGGGATGTAATAATATCGCGCAAAAATATTATTGCAAAATTTTTACGACGAACGACAAGATATTATAAGCCAAGAAGTTGACACCGAGTTTTATAAGTTGGGGTTTGAATATTGTATGTTTGTATGTTTTCAATCCTATTAGAATGAACTTGAAAAAATGGATCCCAAATTACACAGCAATACTCTAATGATGACCTTACATCAGTGGTACCACTTTACTTCAATTGAAGTAGATCTACTTCTTTTTTTTCCAAATATTTTAAAATCTACTTCCTACTTCGCACCATCAGCAAAATACTGAAATCTACTTCTCTTTAAAAATCTCCGTTTCAACCTACTTCAATTTTACAGAAAAAGGCCAAAACTACTTCATTTTCCCCATTTTCACTATAGGTTGCATGTAAGCCCAGAACTTCCATTCAAAAATATGAGCGTCAACACAAGTACAAATACATAATTTCTCCTCTAGATGGCAGGTTGAGTAACAGACCTACATACAGACTGAATCACCACTTTTTCGTTTTGTAATAACTGATGAAAATCTCGAGTCCAATCTTTTTCTAAATGCAAAAAAAGTCATTTTGAAATCAACTTCGATTTTTCTCAATTTACTTCACTTTTTTCATCAAATCTACTTCGACTTTTTTTCCGAAAGTGGTAACACTGCCTTACATACGCAAAGAAATGAGATCAAAGAGTAAAAGGATCAGAGAACTCTTTAGAGTTCCGATTAATGAATCCTAACATAGAGTTATCCTTAGCAATCACAGTTTATATGGGATTTAAAGCGGAGTTTCGAGATCTTTCTTTTCGTTACGTATTGAGAGTTCCGTATCTTCTATAGAATACTGAAAAGGAATATATGATAGGCTCCTAAAAAATGGTAAAGATTGACACTTTGATACGTTTAACAAAAGCTGATTAGCTAAACACCATTCAGACAAGCGATGAAGATTACATTGGAGTAAATGACAATCATTAATTGACGTAACACTACGGAATATTTTAATGTAATCCGCAAACATCAAACAAGAAACATTTTTTAAGAAATCAGTGATATCATTGATTAGCAGCCAGAATAGAAGAGGGCCCAAGTAACTTCCTTGTGGTACTCCTGATTTGACCTCAATTAGATCTGATAGTACATCATTAATACCCACAAACTATTTTCTTCCGTTTAGGTAGGATTCAAACCACTTTAAAATATTTGCAAAGTCAATATACAGGGTGTCTCACAGTCACCGCCCCAAACGAAAACCATGGATTCCCGAGGTCATTTTAAGTCGAAAAACTTAAGAGGTAATTTTCTCGTTTTGGTCCCGTTTTCGAGTTATAACGGTTTTAATGATTTTTGCCTTAACTGGCTTTATCTTTGCCAAACTACGTCCGATTCGTAAGATAATTTTTATAACCAATCAAGAATTTATTACAGTTTTAGTTTGTTCCAAAACTTTTTTTTCTGCGGACAACCGTTTCTCCGCAATTCATTCAAAAAAACAAGTTAATGATTATTAATTTTTTTCGCTTAGCCCAGTTTATTTTCATAAAAAAAATAATTTTTTTTCCTTAAAAAAAATACTAAATGTAATTAGCAAAAAATAAACAAACTGAGTGAATTTAAAAAAAAAAAACTAATTTTTAAATACAAAATTAATTCAAATGAATTAAAACTTTTTTCATTTTCCAAATGTTCGGAGGTATACAATCGGGTCCTGGTTGCTTATCATCATTTAGTGCAATTAAGACTATTTCAACATCTTTGTTACTTAAGTTTAAGTGACCGATATTGATTGAATTTAAACATGGCAAAAAGGTTAGAGGGAATACTTTGGGGATTACAAACGGAGTTAAAAAAAAGTCTGCAAATTGTTGAAATGTATATGTAGATGTATTTCCAGAATATTGCATGCAATTGGGGATAACATTTGAACATATTTAATCATTGATAAATGACAAAAAAAATTGTACTGTTAAGTTTTAGACTCGATTTAGCTCGAATTAAGTAGTCCTTGTATTAAAATGTATTTAAAAAATCAAATTCTTTTTGCAAACGCAAATATTTTATGAGAATATCTTCATTATTGGGAAATTTACGATATAATTTGTAAGATTAAGTTTTTTTTTATATTAAAGTTACATAAACGTTTTGGTAGATGACGAAAATAAATGACGTCAGAGAAGTCAACACGCTGCGCTGGACGAAACTAACGTGAGTCAAATCATTAAACGAGATAAATGAATAAATTCAGTTCCATTTTAAGAATGGTTATTTGTATGTGGTGGAAACACATTGTATTGGCGATGCATAGCAATGTAATTTTTGTAAAGCTTTTTAATTATTACTAAGCACGATATATGATGTGATGTTAAATCTTCTAAAATTTAGATTTGGGGGCCATTTCTAATTGGCCCGGGCAAAGGGCCAAAATTTAAAATAGAGGGCCAAATGGCCCGATCGGGCACTTTGTGGCAACGCTGAATGGTAACTCTGTTTTGATGTAGATAAAGAGCGCACGATCGTATTGAGTGGCACTTGACACTCTTGATCTTGGCAGTATCTCATCAGCAGTGGGATACGACGGTCGTGTTGGGGTGTACAACTTTTTGCAAAGAATTACAACAACAATTCTTTAAGAAAAGTCAGTGGCTTGCTCTTTTTTTTTAGTGGCATTTTTCCCAACGCATTGTAGTGAGGGTGCATCAGGCGCCATTGCTTTAAAAAAAGCTCTCCCATAAGGCTTGTACTGACAATTTTTGTTGGACAGAGTATAGATAGTCTATTACATAGGAGCAAGTTCGTGCGACCCAGTCGTGCATTTTGTTTTGTATGAACACATTCGAACCAGGAGTTTCTTGAAGGTGGTTGGGAGAAGTTGTAATACCCTTTTGACATTGCTAACATTGGTCTTTCCAGTTCTTATCAAATTCGTGGTTTTCCTCGGAAGCTTAAGGGATACCCGGTTCACATAGGTCTTAGTAGTCGTGCCCGATCGTAGTCGTCAAACGTTGCATTTCAACGCCGAAGTTGTTGATCACTTAGCAGTTTACTTGAATATTCGTACTCGAAATTTGGCGCCAACTAGGTACTGATTTGAGTCAGTATTGGCTCCTTGAAATGTGAGGACGTCCAGAAGGTGTCCAGAGGAGTGTCTTTTATCAATTCCAATGGATCGATTTGATTGTATGTTCAACCATATTGGGACTGCCATGTGTTTTATGAATGTGTGGACAAGGAATTCGCGTTCTAATCACTTTATTCCCGCTGCAAAATGGGCGAAATCCCTTACCAGAAGTAATGTTGTGTAGACTTTCTTTTCCTTATGGCATACCAAAGATTCTATCCAACTCATAATGTAAAATAAGGTGTTAGATCATCCCTTCAAAATTCAAAAGCAAACATTCTTTACTTTAATAAAAATTTCTAGAGCCTTTCAAAATGCTTGAAATTCTCTCTAAAATCCTAGATTCTTTTTTTTTTTTTTGTTATTTTCATTAAAATTTAGTCATTTCTCACTAATTCATTTCTCAAAACCCCAAAAACGTCCCTTAATAAACTTTAAACAAATCCCTCATAATGATGTCGTTAAAGTTGTGTTGTTTATAATTTCATCTGACATTGTCGCCGCTTTTATTGTGTCATGTGTGTGTCTGAATGTGAATGTTACTTCTACCAGAGAAACCGTTAATTTATACATAAAACTTGCTCCAGAGTGCAAGTATACAACAATCTCTACAATTAAACATAAAAGATGGAAAAATGTATGTTTATCGCTCGTTAACTTCTTGCGCATACACATACATACATATGCTGCCTGCACACCGGAGACAACGGATTATAAATTTTAAACTTATTTTCCGGACTCTAAAGCTTCTATATGTATGAATAACCCTTGAAAACCCTTAACACACGATAGGGATACGGAGCAGCAAAAAAGGAGTTATTTCCTCCGGAAGATTTTATATGTTGTCTCAAGTGTGATGCTGTACGCAAAATTCTCTCAGGCACAACAGGAGCCATGTTGTGTTTCGTGTTTATGTATGTAGTAGGTGTACGTGTATATAGTTGGGGTAATAACATTCCTCTGGGAACACAGAAAAGCCATTCGGCAAATGGCACACAACTAAAATGATATTAATGAAACTGTGGCACGACCGGCGGCGGCGGAGGTTGGTTGCCGTGCGCGGGGTTAAAATCAAGATCCCTGTTAAATTCCAAATTTTATGAGGACATCACGGAGGTGCTCTTATTTTAAGTGAAAGGGTTCCAGGATGTATCTCCTTCATCTTGAAGGGCTTAGTCACTCATCAAATTGGGTCAAGAAAACCCATCCCTCCCGCAAAAAGGTAGAAAGCGATTAAATCATTGGAGTATTGAATCGTGTGGAGATAATGTATGGGATCAGCCAGGGGGTGGGTTGTAGGATTGAAAGTGAGGTTGATTAATTAAATTTTGTTGAAGCTTTGATCGTAAATTGAATTGCGTGGATTCTACTAGTTCGGTAACGATTCCCTTCAATTTCAGAGGAAAGGGAAACATTCCTCAGACTTTTTTGACTAACATGTATGTATATATGTACCGCCTTTGAGCTGTCTTAAGATAGCAATAACAAGAAGAGCCTAAGTCTAAGTCCCAAAATTGTTTTTTTGTTGTTGAAGAAATCATGTCTTTTGTGAACAAACGCTGCACCCGTCTTCCTAGATACACCATCATGCTTTCGAAAAATGGAAAAATGTTTTTGATGAAACTTAACTTTTAAGCAATTTTTTCAATCGTTTCGAGTATCGCAATAAAAATCACTTCGTTCCCATTTCCCAAGTGCACTCAAGGGAGAGTTCTTATGATGCTATTATTTTTGTTCTTCTTGCTATTTTTTAGAATCTTTTTTCTGCATCGATTTTGAAGTAGAAATCTTGTGAAGGAAAGAACACGAATTGCTATGCGGAATACATACAAAAAAGAGCAACGCAACTTCTCAAACGGGAGCAAGCGAAAGAGTACCTATACACACCCGAAAAAAAATAAAGCATAATATACCATGAATGCACCCTCTTGAAAAAGTTTCGTTCAATTATGCTCATTTAAAGTTTAAGGATGCTTATGAAAGTGTAATATTAGATAAAAGTTTTTTTTTTTTTTCTTATTTTTAGTAGACTGCATTGCTAATTTTGTGCATTACTGGCTCTGACAAAGTTGCTTTGTGCTTTTTAACCATAAGACACTAGGTGCGATAGGGTCTTACTTTGAATGTGGAATAAAGTATTTTTGTCGAAAGGGTGGTTAATGCTTTGATGTTGGGAAAGTAGTAGCGATAAGTTTGTAATGGAATGGAGGTATTCTCAAATATAGATGTCACTTTTTTGACTTCATAAATATCTACTGATTCGTATGAAAACGGCAAAAGTAGTACACCATGAAGTTATGTAATAAATTCAAATAAGTCCCCAAGACATATTGTCTTTTTCTTTGATACTGTTTTGTTTAAAAATAAGTAGTTCATGTGACAAAATTAAAAGATGAACTTAGAAATAAAACATAAATTAAGGAAAATGGGATCAAAATTCATAGCTTCACATTTTACATAATTTTTCTTCCATGAGTCCTTGTTCTTTCAATATTGGCAATTGACAATTGGCTCTTGGCTCTATCAACAAAGCTTTAGTTCCTTGGATAGAGTTTAGCATACCTTGGATAGAGTTTGTCACGATGATGTCTTCCAAATCACCCCATTCTTCTTGTCTCTGGAAAGGCAAGTCGCCTCTTTATCATTTTTGCCAGCAGGTCCCAAACGTGTTCGATGGGATTCATGTCCCGGCTCATCACAGGCCAAGCCATCACATTGATTTCCATTTCTTGCTAGTAGACGGTAACACACCTAGCAACGTGTTGTCTAGTATTGTCCTGCAGCAGCAAAAATATTTCTCTAAGAAATTCTGCGAATGGAACCTTATATTCCTCCAGGATGTTAAAGATGTAAGAACAGCGGATCACTGATCATACCACGATGCACAACTCGGTTTTTTGACGCATGAAATTCGTTCTTATGCCATAAAGGAACCTCCGAAGAAATGTTCCCTGTGGGCAACTATTGACGAAGACTATCACTTCTTCTTTTACAATCATGTGGTGAGTTCAGCCAAACTCTGGATTTATCAGTTAAAAGAAATCTACATCAGTCAGCTTCGGCTCAATCTGGGGAAGGCCAGCAAAAACCATGCAAGTTGCTTGTGCTGAACCATGAGTCTAGGTTCACAAGGTCTTATACCAATCTCCGCTCATCGCCACACAGTTTAAGCATTCAAAGATGTCACTCTTTCGGAACGAAGTCTTTGAGACAGCTGAACCAATATTTGCCGACGATCTCGAAGACTTTGAAGCACCAATTATTATCGATCAGTCCTTGCAAATGTTACTCTGGGCGATCTGACCCTTAACGCCGCTGGTAGAAGTAGGTGGTTTCTTTGTTCATTTAGACTTTTAGCGTTATCTACATATGGTTTCCCAGTCATAACAGCAGCATACCACATATTTCGTTCATCATCAACCAAAGCCATCAGCTCACTGGCGACATCTTCTGTCACCATTTTCATATTTTTCACAAAAATCACAAAACAACTATGTAATAAACTCATAACAAATTAACTTATTAAAATATTTCCTGGATCACGGCAGTCGAAACATAACTCGCGTTTAGTACGAATAAATGATTAAAAGTTTTTCTAAATATAACGCACGTTTCATAGGGAAAATGGGAAGATATTATAGAAAAATAAAATGCACGACCGGGTCGCACTAACTTGCTCTTATGCAAAAAACTAAGAATTTCAAAAATGAATCTTATGAAAGAAAAACTATTCATAAGCATAAAATTCATTTTTTAAATGACTAAAACAACTTCTTTAGTAGTTGGAGCTACGCACAGGATGCCATGTGTTTTAGGCAAATATTAGTTCATGCACGAAATCGTTGTAGTCGTTTCTTAAAAAAATAAGCTTTTATATACAAATTTTTTTAAGAAAAAAAGAATGGTACGCATATTTAAAGTTTTTAATTATTGTTCGAATAAAAATTAAATTAACAAAAAAAAAATATTGAGCCGTTTTTGAGATATTGAATTTTCAAAAAAAAATAAATTTTGTTTTTCAAAATTCAAAAACATTTTTTTTTTAATTTTTGAAATGCAATTTTATTTAAACTTTTTAGAAGCTTCTCTATGAAAAATTTCATTAAAATCCGTTATGCCGATAATGAGAAAATAAAAATTCGAAAAAATCGTTCTCTGGTAGGTACAGTCAGTAATATTTTGTTTTCAGTTTTTTTTTATTAAATTATAGAACTTAAAAATTAATCGAAAGAAAAAAATTTAAACAAAATTCTCGGAACCGTTTTCGAGAAAAATACGATTTTCGAAAACCATTTTTTAACATTTGTATGGAGGGTACCGTTATTTTTAAGTAAAATATTTTCTTTTCTCATATCTTTTAAATTATATTAAGAAACTTTTATTTATCATGTTTTAACAAAATCGAGCATGGAATTTTCGAATGGAGTTCCCAAAAAAAATTGAAATTTTTTTTTTAAATCCAAAATGAAATCGTTTTGTAAATTTTAATACACAATAATATTGAAACTGTTGGGGAGCTTTAACATAAAAAAATTATCAAAATCGGTGGTAACGTTTTTGAGATAATCCAAAACAAAAAAACAATGGTTCCAAGGTACCAAAAATAATCATTTTTTGGAAAAAAAAGTTTTCAACCATTTCCTGGCCTCAGCTAAATGAAATTCTTTGAGTTTTTTTTTAGAAGAAAAAATATTTATAAAATTTCGAAAAAATTCGTATGGCAGGTACCGTTCTTTTTGGCCTTAAAAAAAAAGAAGTATGGGAGGGAAAATCTAAAAACGATATCTACCAAGTTTTGACGCTCGAAAAGACAGACAGACAGACAGAATTGCAAAACCCACTCTTTTCGTCTTCGCTATCATCGTAATATCAACTTTGATCAAAATCTAGAGTTCGATTTTCTTACGATACCTTATAACGGGTGATTTTTTTGAGGTTAGGATTTTCATGCATTAGTATTTGACAGATCACGCGGGATTTCAGACATGGTGTCAAAGAGAAAGATGCTCAGTATGCTTTGACATTTCATCATGAATAGACTTACTAACGAGCAACGCTTGCAAATCATTGAATTTTATTACCAAAATCAGTGTTCGGTTCGAAATGTGTTTCGCGCTTTACGTCCGATTTATGGTCTACATAATCGACCAAGTGAGCAAACAATTAATGCGATTGTGACCAAGTTTCGCACTCAGTTTACTTTATTGGACATTAAACCAACCACACGAATGCGTACAGTGCGTACAGAAGAGAATATTGCGTCTGTTTCTGAGAGTGTTGCTGAAGACCGTGAAATGTCGATTCGTCGCCGTTCGCAGCAATTGGGTTTGTGTTATTCGACCACATGGAAGATTTTACGCAAAGATCTTGGTGTAAAACCGTATAAAATACAGCTCGTGCAAGAACTGAAGCCGAATGATCTGCCACAACGTCGAATTTTCAGTGAATGGGCCCTAGAAAAGTTGGCAGAAAATCCGCTTTTTTATCGACAAATTTTGTTCAGCGATGAGGCTCATTTCTGGTTGAATGGCTACGTAAATAAGCAAAATTGCCGCATTTGGAGTGAAGAGCAACCAGAAGCCGTTCAAGAACTGCCCATGCATCCCGAAAAATGCACTGTTTGGTGTGGTTTTTACGCTGGTGGAATCATTGGACCGTATTTTTTCAAAGATGCTGTTGGACGCAACGTTACGGTGAATGGCGATCGCTATCGTTCAATGCTAACAAACTTTTTGTTGCCAAAAATGGAAGAACTGAACTTGGTTGACATGTGGTTTCAACAAGATGGCGCTACATGCCACACAGCTCGCGATTCTATGGCCATTTTGAGGGAAAACTTCGGAGAACAATTCATCTCAAGGAATGGACCGGTAAGTTGGCCACCAAGATCATGCGATTTGACGCCTTTAGACTATTTTTTGTGGGGCTACGTCAAGTCTAAAGTCTACACAAATAAGCCAGCAACTATTCCAGCTTTGGAAGACAACATTTCCGAAGAAATTCGGGCTATTCCGGCCGAAATGCTCGAAAAAGTTACCCAAAATTGGACTTTCCGAATGGACCACCTAAGACGCAGCCGCGGTCAACATTTAAATGAAATTATCTTCAAAAAGTAAATGTCATGGACCAATCTAACGTTTCAAATAAAGAATCGATGAGATTTTGCAAATTTTATGCGTTTTTTTTTTTTAAAAAGTTCTCAAGCTCTTAAAAAATCACCCGTTAGTACCTATAAGTCGCAAGTAAAAAAGAAGCGAGTATACACTTAAGCCTTTGTTTGAACTGATTGACTTGTTTCACCTATACGAGATTCAAAACTGACTGATATGCCATTGATGTTTTGAATGACAGTGTATTAAATCGGAATGGATTAACGACGCATCTGCCCCTAGTGGCTAATTTATTGTTTATCGAGTAGGTGTTTGTTTTATTGAAAAGAACTTTAAATTTTAATGCTTTTGATATATGTATGTTTTTAACTCAGAAAATAATTTTTGTTTGAACTTACGTTGTTGTTTTACTGGAGGTGCGATATATAAACTTAAAAATTAAAAAAAAAACCTAATTGAATAACTCCTGGTTGAGATTTATTCTATCAAAGACTGAGATGCTTACGAGTTTATCAAGGACTCCAAATTGACTTCATGACCTATTAAAATTTTCTTTACTTCGAATTTGTCTCGAAAACTTAAAGAGAACTTTAAATAAACGTAAATTTAACGGCTTCCCCGTAAGTATGAAATTTAATAATTTTTTTTGAGGAATGTCCAGATATAATATCTAATATATTTGCTGATTATTTAAAAGCTGCGTTTTAGAGACTTTTCTTCAATAAGTACTGCTATTGCTTTTATCGAAGGATTACACTCTTTTAATTGTCAAGAATGCAGATATCTTAGTATGATAAACTCTTCTATTCCTGAAGCTTCCATATTTGATAACATTTCAAAACTTGATGAATGTTTTAGTCATGGCCTGGATGGTTTTCCGTCATTTATATTGAAAAAATGTGAAACTTACCTGTCTTTTCCGTCCGTTATTTGTTCTTGTCAATGAGTTTCTTGCCCTTATTCTATTGCAAAACTATCTGTTATATTTAAACTGTTCTTTTACTATAAAATACTTTCTTTTAGTTGTTCTTCTGTATTATGTGAAAATCAACATGGGGTTATAAAGAAAAAATCCACAGTAACTAATTTATTAAAACTCTCCACTTTTCGTTGAGATGCCTTTGAACATAGCTGGGCACCGTTAATCAAACAGTTAACTTCGTTAATCGTTAATCCGCTACTAAAAAAGTTAGCTTCGTTAAACGTTAAAGCGTTAAATTTCGAAAGAATTAACGCAAGTTAACGTTAATCGTTAATCCGTTAACATGTGATAAAAATTGCATTTTTTATATTTTTTTTCTCTAAGCACCGGTTTAATTTCTCATATATTTCATTGAAAAAAACAATTTTCTCCGCGACTCAAGAAAAAATCATCTACCCAGAATCGTCTTGGCTGTTTTTTCTTCCTTTGTCGTTCATTTTCTAATATTATTAATGCGGCAGCCACTTTTTTTTTTCTTAGAGGAAATCATACTCGTACGGAACAAATTTAAGACTATTTTAAAGCGAAGGCGTACGTCGACAATAAATGTATGTACCGAACTGAAGTCAAAATTATTTTAGGTTTGACGTTTGAGTTTTTTGTTTATCGTGGTGCGTTCAACGTGTTCCCGAACGAGTGATCCTTGGTTCCTTGGTTAAGTGTACGAAGGTATCAACTCGTTCATCAACTGGTTAAACAACAATATCGAAAACGCAGTTGATCAACTCGAAAAACTTTTTTTCTGTCAAAATCGAACAATTTTATATAGCTATATATAATATGTACCTAGCTGGTTTTGTTTCACCCGCGGCACGCACCGCGCGGCACTTGTCTCATATTTTTCTGAACGTGTTTTTCTCGCCGCGCGGTAAATAGTAGGCATTGGATTAACGATTAACGGACTTAACGTGGATTAACGGATTTAACGTGTCCGTTAACATTTTTAAAAGTTAACTTAAAAGTTAATCCGTTAATCAAAATGTTAACTTCGTTAATTAACGATTAACGGATTAACGAGTTAATGCCCAGCTATGCCTTTGAAAATCACTGACAAGGTACGAGTATAAATAAATTAAAACCAAACTTGATCTTAATGATAGTTCTGTTTTGTGGATATTATGAAGTCATCTTCAAAATAAATATAGGTCATGTCAGTTTGAAGTTAATTCTGGTGTTCCTCAGGGGAGCCATCTTGGCTCTTTGCTCTTTGTTTTATTTTTAAATTATCTTCCTTCTATATTACAAAACTCAATGACATCAACTTATCTTCTTTCCCTCTCTAGGTTCACCATTATCAACCCATACCACCGCTAAGTCTATTCGTGACCTTGGTTTTTAATGTGATAGAGCCCAACTTTCTCACACATATTGACGATATTATACTTAAAGCAAGCTCTGTACTAGGCTATGTGAAACGATGGTCCAAAGAATTATCTGACCCCTACGTGACCCGATCCATGTTCAAGCTTTGTTAGCCCCCTCCATGAATATGCCTGTCAAACATGGTCCCCTTATCAACAAATTAATATATCCCGAATCGACAACATTCAACGTAGTTTCCTATATTTCACCTTTCGTGATCTGTCTTGGAATAACCCTTTAATTCGACTTCCTTATCGAGACTTAACTTGAATACGCTCTTCCAACCGACTGTGAACTTCCTGATTTTTCGCCCATAGAGGTAGTTGATATAGGAAATATAAATTTTGATGTATCGGATGTTTTCGAAGCTTTAAATAAGCTCGACATCAATAAAAGAGCTGGCCCCGATGGAATAGCCTCCATCGTATCAAAGAGCTGTACTTCCTCAATATCTCTGCCACTTTGTTTGATTTTCAACAAATCTTTAAACAGTGGAGTATTTTTGGATATTTGGAAGATTTCTTATATATCTCCTATACATAAATCTGGATCTAAACAGAATGTTGTGAATTATAGGCCGATATGTAAACTTTCAGCGATTTCAAAAATGTTGGAATTGCTTATTTGTAATAAGTTGAGTTCTGCTATTAAAAACGTCATAATAGAATCCCAACATGGTCTTATGACCGGTAGATCTACCGCCACAAATCTTGCAATACTGTCTGAGTCGGTTATAAATGGGTTTGAAAATGGTTTTCAAACAGATATAATATTTACTGATTTCGTTAAGGCTTTTGATAGGGTAAACCATGAAATATTGATTTTTAAGCTTTCGAAACTCAGTTTTCATTCCAGCTTTATCAAATGAATTTCATCCTATGTATTTGGAAAATCGTTTTCAATTTGTTAAAATTGGATCACAAATATCAAAACAAATTGCTGTAACCTCAGGTGTTCCTCAAGGGAGTCGTATTGGTCCTTTGCTTTTTATCCTTTTTATAAATGATATACCCTCCAGTTTTAAATTTTCAAATAATCTAATGTATGCCAATGACGTCAAGATTTTCCGTTCCATAATATCTTTAAATGACTGCCACCTTCTTCAGAAGATCTTCAAAAATTGGCCGAATGGTGGGATAAAAACAAACTGTTCCTTAACGTTGGAAAATGTCAATGTTTCACATGTCACAGAAAAGTTTCTCCCATAATTTTTAATTACACAATAAATAATGCGACCCTTGAAATAGTTGTAAAAAAAGATCTAGGAATGATGTTAGATGTACGTTTTTCATTCTCAAGACATATTGACTATATTGTTAATAAAGCCAATCGAATGATGGGGTTCATTCGTAGGAATTCGAAGGATTTTACGGACCCTTTCACTTTGAAAATGTTATACTTTTTGTTTGTAAGGTCAGCTCTAGAATATTGTTGCATAATTTGGAATCCTTACTATGAAACTTACGATTCACAAAATTTTTGTTCTTCAAATTAAATTGGTCTATTGAAACACCCTCATTTTCAACTAGGTTTTTGCTTTTTAATATTCAAACGCTTAATCTAAGAAGAAGGTACTTCAGTGTCATGCTCATAAAGGACTTAATTGATAATCATGTTATAACTGCTCTCATTTGTTGGAGAGAATAAATTTCTACTCTGTTAGTAGAACTCTTCGAATTGATTTTAATTTCCGAGAAAACTTTTATAAAAGAAATTATAGCATGAAAGAACCATTTGCACGTTGTATAAAAGAAGCGAATTCTATTCTTAGTCATATAGATATTTTTAAAAATGTTACAAGAGATGTATTCAAAAAAGATTTAAAAATTATTTTACAGCTTCATCCTTAATGTCTAAATTTAAATTTGTACTTAACTATTTTAATGTTATTTATTAAATTTATGTTATTTATTATTAAAATTATTATTTTATATCATATTATTTATTTAATTTTGTATATACAGATAAATTTATGTTTAATTAGTCTGTAAGAGTTAACTCTGGATTGATGAGATAAACAACAACAACATAAAAAAATTATTTTCTTTCATTGGCTACCTTCAGGATCTGTTGACTCTACAACTCTACAATTCCATCTCTTTCAACACTTAGTCCCGTAATATAAGAAATCCTTGTCTCTTGTATCTACCCTTTTTCCCCCCTCGACGGGTTTCACCTTGTCGTGGTGGGGGGCTTACGCCTATTCGCCTGCTGTGAAGCATCAGCAGGTGGAATTAGGTAACTAAGAAAACCCAACAGGGAGTTAAGGGACAGTCAGGATTGAGACGATATGGGATGGTTAGGAATCTGGTGACATGCCTAAGCCGGAAACTTAATGCATCCCGTAGTATTGATCTTGGTTGGTAAGGTAGGGTGGGACCGTAGGGTCTCTGGCTGCTTAGGTGGCTGGGGGTCTGAAAGTCCTACCAAAAAGGGTGTGTGTGTTGGATTGAGTAAATTGGCATGGTTCTTTTGGTTCATTGAGCCAAAAGAACCTTATTGATGATCTTGATGGTAGTATGGGTGGGACTATGGATTCTTGACTGGGCATGCATTTGGGGGTTCAGTTAGATTAGTAGCGTCCTTGTCCGTTCGCGGATGGGGATTCGAAAGTTTTTCTGGAAGGATGTAGAGGAGTTTAAGGATGTCTGGGGAGATAAGGATGTCAGAGGTGTCAGAAGTGGCAGATGTGGCAGTAATGTCATATTTGTCGGAAGGTTCAAGAGGTATCAGAATGGTCCGGCATGTCTGATTGCTGGACTACTGTTGAATGTTGCTTACTATATACATGAGGCTTGGTGGCATGTCTCCCGTGTGTACCATGCGTAATTCCCAAGCGATCGTGTGGTGAGTAACTTTGATGGTGGGTCTAGTAGTTGGATGTGTCGGATGTCGGGAAGTTCTTCGGCTGGTCTGGGCCCGGCTGGAGTTCTTCTAAGGTTCAAGAGGTGTCAGAAGGTTTTTTAGAGGTGTCAGAAGGTTTTGGGGTTCCGGGTACTTGTACCTGGCGTCCTACGTTAATAGCGTGAAGTGGAGCGTCATCCAGAGTTCTTCGGAACAAAGACCGGGGCGTCACCCGTGTGAACCGCAAGGGGATCAAAAGACAGGAGCGTCTATCCTTGCTTACCAACTGGTAACTAAAGACAGGGGTGTCTTTCCTTGAATAGCCGTAGGCGAGCTAAATAAGACAGGGATGCACATGAGTTGTTCGTTGACCGCCCTCGACTTACTTCTCAATGTGTATCCTGATGCGGGTTGTCAGGCCCCGAGTTTTGCAGGAACTCATCTGGAAGTGACTGATTCATATCCATTAACCCCGAAGCTGAGTAGGAATTAGGCCATGTCCTCTTTTCCGTTTTCGCCTAGGGGGGATTTGATGAAGTTGCGAGGCTCCACCAGTAGCTTTATACTGGTACCACGGGTGATAGTGCCCGGGATTTTGAGAGCAATAGTGCACATCTTCGGGTGTGTCAGTTCTCTTCTTCCTGCTATCTTGAGGTCGGCCCCATAGTGGGAGATCGTGGTGGCGTGGTTTACTCCAAATGCGGAAGCGAATGGATTTCAAGAAACTTTTCTTGGATTCAAGAGGTACAGATAGACCTCGACTTTAAGCAAGAGGTGTGCATATGCTGCAACATATCACAACTTTGCGACCGGATTAGCTTGCTATGACGGGGTTAATGGCTAGGACTAAATCTGGCTCCTATGGTGGTAGGCCACTCGTGGGGTAAAACCTTTAATTGGTAGGAATCCACGTAAAACAAAGGTACAGTCTGTATCTACCCTATCCACTGCATCTCTTATAGCTCCAACGAGCCTATTACCCTGATAATTCGGATGATTAATTGTAATATTAACTGTTTCGACTTTAATCTCAGTTCACCCTGCTTTAAACTCCGTCTTCTTAATCAACCTTCAAATTCAATCCAAACCTAAATGCATGCAAGAAGAGCTTTATTTAAGTTACATAAAGAACTAGCTTGTAATCAGGCTAATGAAGCTATTGCCCTCGCTAAAATTAGTCAAAAGTAACGCTAGCTACGGCACAAGTGTAAAAAAATCGGTTTTGGAAAATCTAATTTTTCTCGACAATGGTTCCAAAAATTTCTACAACATTTTTTCTCTATCGCCTAATTCTAACCATCATTCGAAACAAGACAATTTTACCATAGAACACTCTTCTTTGAAAATCCGCATTTCTGCGGTGTGCTTTTCTCCATCTTGTAAGTAAGCTACTGTATCAATTTTGACCAAATCTTAGATGAACACTCTCAAACTAATACCTTTCAAACTTTGCTACATTAAATCCTATAATTATAGTTAAAATAGCAAACTTAATGAAATTTGGTGATTTACATTAATTATTACTGCTTCCACGCAATGCCAGTTTTGAGTAATTCATCCCACGAATCGGCAGCAGCAGCAGTCGAATGATGCGGAAAAGTGAAATCGTTTTCGACTCTTTCCCATGACATTATGAATTTTTCTGCCATTTATAATAAATTTTTATTTTATTGGGAAACATTATGCCGGCAGAGTACTTTATAACCATTTTGTGGTCATAATTTGCGGGAAAAGCATATAAAAAAAAACAACAAAAAATACCCCCAGAAACAGTCCATCAAGCCGACCCAGGGCTCTTTACATAGAGACTATAGGTATACGAGTACGTATCTGAAGTCTTACACAAAATCATCCATAAATAATAACTCCAATTGAAGATACATCATTGTTGCTTCTTCTTTTGCCTCCAGATGCAATCCAATGCGCATTCATATGCATGCATATATGCATGTCTATACAGACCGATGAGCAAGTCGAGAACGGATCTCCATATCCGATATATCACATGGTACTTTACAATTAAGAAATTGCTTTTGGTAATTGCCATCGCTGCTGCTGCTGCATTCGTAGCTGGAGTATCTTCTTCGTCTCGCTTTTCCGAGGTTGATAATGATGATGATGACCATATCGCCTCCATTCTGGTCGATTCCATTACGGTTGTATGAGTCGAGACTGCGACCGAAGTAATTGCGTTTATAAATTTTCTCGTTGGGAAATCGACCATCATCATCATCGTCGTGGTTTTGTCCGTCCAACAGCTTTTACATACCGTTCCGTATCTAACCTATAGCTCTATCCTATTCCATTCGGACGGAGTTCTCGGAAAAGAAAAGTCGCTCCCCATTGTATATCTGTGTCACGTGTTCAATTTATTTTCTGCGCCCGAGATATAATTTATTGATGACATGAAGTCGTTTAGATGAGCAAAGGCAATAAAAACTAGAGTTAACATTCCATAAAGTTGTATTGTACATATTCTGCCGATTTGAATGGAAGCTCCTATATAGACTAATGTCACCTATGGATGATATGGCAAGTCTCCTAAATGGTGAAAAAAGGCCATTAAGGCGGATCCGTACACAAAAAAATCCTCTTAAAAAAGGCCAGACCCGACTGAAATACAGAACAGTTAATAAAAATATACATAGACTGGTAAATTGAAACCAGAAGTCCATCAGCTATTCATAGCTCATAGATTATTATTTTTGAGCAGATGGAAAAAACGCACTCCATTTTACTCCATTTTGTGTGTTAAGATCTGTCGTGCATTTTATTTGGGTTTTATGTTTTCCCTTGCGATAGGGATATTTAGGGAACACCAGAGTCATCCGAACAAGGGACACCAATTTGAATGTAACGTTTTTATGACACTTGTCCTGGAAAGCAATTGTTTTTGTTCGATGTTTCATTCGAGCTCTACACAACGATTAAAAACAAAAAGTGATTTTTGGCAGTCCATGATTTAGTCGGTCTTCTAAGGGTGCCTCCATTCGTAGGTCGTACCGTTCAGCATCAAGAGTTGGAAAATATAAAATGCACGACTGGATCGCTGTCCTTGCTGAAGAGACGTTGCGATCAAAATTAGACTCGAGGGTGAACTGATGAGCATTCCTAGCGAAATGGGTATCACGGATGAAATGGAATGAGGAATGCAACTGGCTGCTTTGAGTGAGCATCGATTGTGGTAGAAATGATGAAACAAGGAAAGAAATGAAAAATTACTAACGTCTTCAAGAAATGGTAATGATTCCATGATACCTCTGTTTTCTATCAGATTCTATCCAATAAATGAAAGGAAGTTTGTGCTGCGCCTGTCGAAAGATGGGAGTTATGCTCAGGCTTAGAACGCCATATAAATTGTAGCCAAACCATAAAGCGTGAAACATTTCTTACACCCGATACAGAAATCCTAAGCATTTAGCAGCGTCTCTAGAATGTGGCCATTCCAAAGAAGATCGCCGTAGACACACATTCCGAGTCCTCACAGCTTTCGGTTTCTTCGATGAATGTGCCATTCAGGGACAATGGCATTAGGAGCACATTTTGATTCAACGACAATAGCCAGCATTGAGTTTTCGAAGCATTAAAGTCCACAAAATTTAACAATGCTGTACAGATTGGAGTTTAATGAGAACAAGGAGTTTAGGAAGCTGAAGGTAGGGTCGTCAGCCACAATGAAGTGAAGATTAGAAGTTTCATACAAGAGATAATTTATAAAAATGAGGAAGAAAATAGGAAACAAGACGGAGCCCTGAGGAACACCAACATTTTTACTTGCGATTTTTAGGTACTATAAGGAAAGCTATGCGAGATTTTGCTGAGAACTGGCCGAAGATGTATCCATTTTTTATGCATTTGAAAATTTTTCTCTGATCTCAAAGTACTTGCACCTAAGAGCAAGTACGTGCAATCAAGTCGTGCATTTAATTTTTTTATTTTTAAAGATTTGTCTACAATATAATTTTTGCTGTCATGCGATATAATACTATCAGAATATTGCCCTTTAGAACCAAAACAAACGGCACAAAGTTTATCCATCCTCTCACTAACCCTATTTGATAATAAATCTTTTCCAAACCTTAAAACAACTCGGGAAAGAGTTGAGCAAAAAAAAAACATACAACGTTGGACATTCGAATGTACCTAAAACAGTTTCCGAAGGTAAAGCGTTTATATCTGTTCTAACACCCTTAAGGCAGGATGAACAAGAAACAAAAAAAAAATGAACCAAAACCTTCCATTTTCCGCATTAGGTTAAGAGATAATGTCCTTATTCCTCCTGGGAGAAGACGGCCTATATAAACGCAGGTACTAGATATACCACAATTTTAGGTCACTACCTTACCTAACCAAGTGAATGCTTTGCTTTCATAGTATTGTATGATCATAGACCTGGAGAATTTCAGCAAACTCCTGTAAAATACATTTCCTGGCTAGATTATGTCAAATTAACTGAGATACCTACATGAGTCATATACGAAAGTTCACAGAGCAAAAACCTACACACACCGCACTCACACCCAACACACGAATGAATACTTTTCGAATCGGTTAAAAATTATAAGAGCGAAAAAATAAGACTGCACTGAGGAAAAAATCGGGTGTAAATTTTTGTTGGGTATAACCCTGACTGTCTCTACTCAATACTACACCTAAAACCCATGTAGGTCGGTCAAGACACTCAATAGATCTGATGTCACTTTTATATTTTATAGGTTTATCCGAAAAATTGTCACAGTTTCACTACCAGAACTGGTTCTTCTGTCTTACCCTATTTCTTCGGACACGGTCCTTCTGAACAGAAGGCAATCTACTCCGTGTTGTGAAAGAACGTCTCGTCTATTAAAGAGGCGCCTATCTACAGTTCTAAGGCCGATGTGGTAGATAAGCTGAACCGGAATTATTTGCTGGACGAGCCCTCGGCGTCGTAGTATTCGTTGTTAGGGAATAAGCCCTAAAAATTAAGCTATTAGTAGAGAACATCGCGAGTCATAAATAAATAAATTAGAAGCCATAATGGCTCAAAAAAACCCTAAGCCTACTGACTAGTAACTCTCAACCATTTCTCTTTGCATGTTTGGAGAAATGGAGGAGACCTAGAATTTTCTGCGTATTCCAAACGAGTACTGAGCAGCATTTTTCATGACAAGAGATACTCTTGGAGATTTTGTCAATTCCTCGCAAGAGGTAGTACTAGTACACCCCTGAAAAACTGTATTTTTTTTTTGCAGCGGCAAAGAATCGAACCAAAGACCCTCTGCATGACAGTCCAAAGCACTTACCATTATGCCAAAGGGCAATACTCCTACAAGCCTTCTGGAGGGATGATTTTTGTAGAGAGGGGGTCAACGAAAGGATCATGCCCTTAAAAAGTATCTACCCTTTCTCAAACAAGTGATTGTGTGACGACAGATATTTCTTCAATGACTTTGAAGTACCCTCCGACATTTCAGGCTATAGCTTGCTGAATCTCATCAAAACCCTTAACGGGCTTGAATGACATAGGATTATCGTAGGTTTCAATACATTAGCGTCACAATCCCAAGGGTGTCACAACGGATGTACATTGATCATTGATGTGACGGTAACAAAATCAACTGTCAGCCTATTAACCTAACCTAACTTATGTAGGAAATCACCTTCAGTCTGCTATCAGGCCAGCTACTGTAAGACAAAAGTTTCGTCATGGCAAAGACTCAGCTAGCCAGAGCAGCACTTATATGTCTGTCAAAATACAAATACTGATTCAATTAGATACAAAGAAACTATTACAATTTTACTGTCCATGCAGCCCTACGATCACTAGTTTAAGCCAGTTCTTTCGCATTTTCCTTGGGGCTGCATGTGAAGGCGTCCTAAATAGAATAGTTTCAGATTTCTGAAAGTTGATTTTCAATTTCCAATTATTGTAATATCTCTGAATCTTTTCCAAGTCACATTGCAAAAGCATTGTGATAACCTCAATTTTTCAAGCTGTTCTGTATGCTATTAGATTGTAGGCATAAGCAATTTTCAGATCAGTGGTGTAAATGCTCGAAGAATGCGTTAGAAGGTACATTGTCACTTTTGACAACAAACTTTCTACCATAGAGCATGTCATGAAGTATATGTAATATTGGTTTGCCTATATATATCGAATCTGAGAAGCTTTCGATGGAGTCATTTTTGTCGAAAGCCTTCACTAAGTCGACTAAACAGGCACCAGTGCACTCTATTTTAGACTTATTCAATTGGATACCTTAGACCAGTTAAGATGCATCAAGAATAGTATCATGTCCTGCCTTCAGGCCGAACTTAGTATCCGGTATGACATAGTTGTCCTCCACTCATTTTGACAGAGCTCTATTAGTTGCTTTCTTTACCTTGATGAAACTTGGAAGTAGACTTATCGCCGGTTTGGAGTTGTACTACTCCTTTTTCGGGGAGCTTTAAACCTGTTTTTTAAAACCGAAGTAGCAAAAATTTCTTTTTATAATTGTTCTTCAAACTTAAGTAAAATTAGTAATTAATATTGAGTCGGAGGCAGATGAGCTCCCTTATTCCTTCGATGTTGTTGCTATCAATAGCGAAGTTTTGTCCTAGCCAGTGGATAGATGTTTATTCGTTCGTTGATGCCATGTACTTGGTCTTGTCTTTGTCTTTTTTACGACAAATAAGTTTTGCAAGTTCTTTAATAGCCATGCAGGAAATATTACGGAACTTTGGGAATGTCGATGATCTCGATATATTCTGCAAGCCCCAAAAGTTGGGCACATTAGAACATAGTCCCGTCTGTTTTAATACTTGGTCATGCGACCCATCTGCTGAAACCCTACCCATATTAGGGCTTGAAAATAGTTCGGAATGCACAATGCACTTTGTATTTCGAATGGCACACGACTCAGTTCAATGCGTTTTTCTGGGATACCTAGTTCAACTTTCTCTATATAGAGTTACTGATAACGAATGCTTTATGTGAGTCTTTGAAGTCGATGCATATTTCGTGTGTTTCGACTCGTCTTTTCCAAAACTTTAAATTAAATTAAATTTGGTGGTGCAAGAGCTCGGAGTGAACCAGGACCTAGTGACTAACAACTCTCAACTATTCCTGTATGCGTGTTACCAGGAACGGAGGGGACCTACAATTTTCTGCCAATTCCGAACGGCTTATGAGCAGCACTTTCCATGACAAGACATACTCTTGGAGAATTTGTCAATTCCTCGCAAGCGGCAGTACACCCCTGAAAAAAACTTTCTTGAAGCGGCTGAGAATCGAACTCGAGACCTTCCGCATGACAAGCCAACGCACTAACCATTATGCCAAGGGGTACTACTTCCAAAACTTTACAAAGTTTAAATATTTGTAACATGTTCAATGTTCTGGACAGTAAGCCACATTCATAGTTCTATAATAAAGTGTGAGCAGAATAGTTGAAGATGCTTACACAGTACGTTGGATAGGACCTTAGTTCAGCAGGTTCGATGTTATAGTTATCAGAGTTAATTTCTGCATCTTGACTGATATGTTGATGCTTGCATCACACTTAAACATATAACCCCGGCATTCATGGAGCTTAAGGCGAAAAACTTAAAACGAAAAAAAAATTTACATGTCTGAGGTTTTCGCAAGTACCATTAAATCTATGGATTTTTCAGCAAACTTGTAATAGAGTTTTATTTTTACTTGCGAATTATAGGTACTATAAGGCAAGTTATGCATTCGGAAAAAAAAATCGAACTCGAGATTTGGATCAAAGTTGACATTACGATGATAGCGAAGACCAAAAAAGTGGGTCTCGCAATTCTGTCTGTCTATCTGTCTGTCTGTCTGCCCGTTAGATTGCAGCTAAACGGCTCGGCCGATTTTCTTCAAACTTGGTAGATATGGGTTTTAATTTTTTCCCGCCTGATTTTTTTTGATTTGATTTTTTTAGACCAAAAATAAGGGTACCTGCCATACGAATTTTTTTTCGAAATTTTATAAATATTTTATTTTTCTCAAAAACTGAAACACAGATTTTTTTTTTTTAAATTCATAAAATTTCTTTTAGTTTAACCTAGGTAATGGCTGAAAAAAATTTTCCACAAAATGGTTATTTTTGGTACCCCCCTTGGAAACATTTTTTTGTTTTTGATTTTCTCTTAAACGGTACCACCGATTTTGATCATTTTTTTGGTGTTAAGGCTCCCCAGCAGTTTCAATATCATTGTGTATTCAAATTTAAAAAAAAAAAATTTTTTTAATTTTGAAAAACAAATCGTTTTTTGTTTTTTTTTTTTTTGAGAATTCAATATCTCGTAAACGGCTCAAAATTTTTTGGTAAATTTAATTTTTATTCAAACAATAATAAAAAATTTAAATTGGCGTACCAAAATTTTTTTTTAAAAATGTTTTAAGAATTTTGTATATAAAAGCTTATTTTTTAAGAAGCCACTACAAAGACTTATAATTTTTATTCTTGCATGAACCTATTATTTGCTTGAATCACATGGCATTCTAATTTTACCTCTAACTACTAAAGAAGTTGGTTTAGTCGTTTATTTAATTTTTATGCTTATGAACAGTTTTTCTCTAGTAACATTCATTTTTGAAATTCTTAGTCTATTACATAGGAGCAAGTTCGTGCGACCCAGTCGTGCATTTTATTTATTATTGTTACGTTCATTCAAAAAAATGTAAAGCGGTATGTTTATTACGCATTTTCTAGAGAGAAAATTGAGCCCAAAGTCAAAAAAAATTGCATGGGAGAAAAAAACGGCACATGCTAGAAAAAGGATATCTCAAGAACGAGCTTAAGCATAACAAATTGTCAAAATCGGTGGTGTCGTTTTTGAGAAAATGAAAAAACAAAAAATGGTCGCATGGGGGGGGTACCATTAATATCCATTTTGCGGACATTTTGTTCCAACTATTACTTAGCTTTAACTAAATGAAATTTTTGGAATTTTGTCGAACAGTTTTTGAGAAAAAAAATATGTCAAACATTTCGAAAAAATCATATGGCAGCTAGCGTTATTTTTGGTCTTAAAAAAAAAAGAAAAAAACGTGTAGGGGAAGGGGAGTTAAATTAAAAATGATATCTACCAAGTTTAAAGAAAATCGGCCGAGCCGTTAGAACATATGAGTCGCAAGTAAAAATGGCCAGAGATACAAAAAATTGTTCTCTGGTAGATACTGTTGGTAATGTCTTAGTTTAAATTTTCGTTAGATTGTAATAATTGAGTTAAGAAGAAAAAAATACGAATTTTGAAAATTATTTTTTTTTTCAAAAATATCGGACATGTGGTTTTCGAATTATTGAATTTTCCAAAAAAAAATTTGATTTTGTTTTTTTAAATTCAAATTTTCGTTTTGAAAATTTGAATAACTACACTATTCAAACTCATTTGGAGATTCAGCAGAAAAAAATTTTAAGAAATGAGTCGTACCATTTTCCCGAAAATCGAAAACCTAAAATATATCTATGTGGGTACCATTCATAACAATTTTTGGGAAATTTTATTTTAAATCAATAGCTTGCTTTTACTAAATGAAATTTTTTGAATATTTTTATCTGCTTTTGAGAAAAAATGGTTTCTGAGATTTCGAAAAAATTGTTTGACAGAAACCGTTATTTTCGGTATTAAGAAAGAAGTAAAAAACTTGTTGGAAAAAATTTTAAAATAATATCTACCGACTTTATAGAAAATGACAGACAGACGGAATTGCGAAACCCATTGTTTTCGTCTTCTTTATCAAAGTTACGTTAAGTCTGAGTTAGATTTTTTTAACGAATTCATGACTTGCCATAATCCTTATAAATATAGTAAGTTTAAATCTTGTACTAGAGATTAAGAAAACCCAACTTACGCAAGTTCACAAAAACAATAGATAACACCATGCAGGACTGCACTAAAATAATTCAACCCTAATCATAGCTCCGGAAGGTATGCTCAATTGCTCATCGCTATACCCTTGAACTCAACTTCAGATATTCCAGTAAAGAAAGATATTATACTTTCTTCAGCCGTACTGCACGAATGTAGAATTTCTTACAATTTTCTATACTTGTACATAGTTTACACCTTCTCAAACTAGGTTCAATAAAATTATATAAAGAGTAGCTTAACCCCTTAAGTGCTTAGGGTAAGTTCTTAAAAAAATGTAAGATTGAATCTTCTAAAAAATTAAAATTTTGGGATGCCTCTACCTCCATTTTGTTTTAGTGTGACTGGGATGAACAGAAAGGGACCATTTTTATGGGAACTTTCCAGTGGTCAGTAATTTTAAAAGTTTCACTATAATTTCCTCTGAGTGTGGACCATGAATAAAGAGCATGATATGAAAAGAATTCTTTAAAAAACACATACTTGGCATATATGATATACTTGTGTGTATATATAAATCTAGATATGTATTATTTTATATTGCACAATAAAAATGGTGCATTTTTACTTTTCTCTTCAAAAAGGGACTACCATGACGACGACATGCGAAATTTGCCGATAAGGATGTGCTGTGCTTTATATTTATTTTTTTGTTCCTGTTTTTTTTTGAAACCATTTCTAGCTCATATCAAAAGTTGGTTGGAAGCACAAAAATGTGTTTAACACATTCAAGGAGAGATTTCTATCGGTTGCAATGGCCACCACCGAGGATGCTCTGGATACAATAATGTCCAGGTGCGATTAAATTTGAGCTTTTGAACAATATAAGTGAAGGAACAAAAAAAACTGCTATGTGTGATATTATACCTGGCATTATAACGTCGACGTGTCGGTCGGCCAGGTTAGAGAAGGGACAAGTTTTTAGATGGAAATTTACAGTAAACTTGTTTCAGCTATTACCTCGCTCGTTTGGTAATAATTCATTATTAATACACCACAGCAACCACAAGATTAAATGGACATGATAATAATGTTGTGAGAAAAAAAAATTTAAATTGTGATGAGTACTTACTACAAGCCACCTTCCAACATACTAAGGTACGAGTATATACCGTTTCAATTGTGAATATTTGAAATTGTAATTATTTGATAATGCTAGAAACTGGTTTTGTATTGATTGCTTTTGTCAAAGATTGCTTATTGAGAGATGACCTTTTGCGAGATGTAATTATTTTTAGATTATCCACTAAGATTTAAGAGTTAAGGAAGTTTTTAATGATGATAGCATTCAGACATTGTTTTTATTAGAATTTCTTTTTTTTTCAGAAGAATTGATTTTTATCTTAATACTTATATATACAATCTCATTAATCAATGAAGAATATTGGCTTTTCTTTGCTAAGAATGAGGTCTTTCTTCAATTACGAAAGTTCTCATAAGATGTCTAACTTATATTTATATTTCGAGATTTATCCATTTGCGTTGGGCGCCATTTAGATAAATTTGTTTTTATTAAACAACTGTTTCGTTTTGAACTTAAGACTAAAAAAACGTTTAAGTGAAGTAGTAATTGTTACTAAATTTATTTTCTACGACTTTTTTCATGACAAATTTTGTCATATGATTCTTACTTACTTTAAAAACTGTAGGATTTTGCGATTAAGTCATATAAAAACTACTGATTTCAGTTTCTCGAAGATTATTTATACCAGCCCGCAGGAATTTTTGAAAGATTTATTAAGTAAAACCCACCCACCACACCTACTTTTATTATATTTTTGTTTTATCTTATAGAAATTTTGTAATTAAATTCTCTTAAGCCTGAAACATGAAAGTGTAGATTTGTTTGGCCAACTTACGTGCCCACTTTTGGGTGGGATAAATTATACTCCTATTTCTAATATTTTAGACAACTTGAGCACAAAATTTCAGTTTCCTAGAGATAATACGTAAGAACAAAATTTATATGTATAAATAAATAAAAAAAAGTATGGGAGGAACCCATCTAGGTATTAGGACAAAAAGATCAAAAATAAAAAATATCTGCTTTCTGGAAATGTTCAATAAAAATAAAATTCTTATATAAGAAAAGTCATCTATCCAGAGTTTCTTTTAAGTAGCTTTCGGCGAAGTTTTTTCTAATAGGTTTAGTGCTACAATAAACTTCAAAATTTGCATTTTTCGAGCACCGCTGATATCTTCCATGTCCTTAATTATCTTATAGCTGTTTTAAAAAATTGTTCTAGCAAAATATAGAGTTGCATTACTCTTGCAACAAAATTTTTTGTTCGTTTTTATTTTCTGAGGGCTCAACGTTTCGCCTACCCTTAAATTTTAAACACAGTGCAAGCTTTAAGAAAACTGGGAAGAATTTAAGTGGAGATATCGATGTACATTGGCTTTGAAGTTTTGGATTTCAAAATGGGAAGGACGAACAGAGCGAGGAAAATCTTTCCAGAATTGTGTTGTGCTGCGAAAGAAGAAATCTCTGTACGAGTACTTAACAGTACGTTCGAAAATAGGCTCAAGACTATTCCTGAGGCATGAGTATAACATATCAATTTTGTTGATTTGTGGCTCTACAATTTGTTTGGGAATAATTTACTTATTTTCTTATGGGATCAAGAAAAATACGATAAAATCACATAACCTTGAAAATATTGACCGCGTAGATTAATCTGAGTTTCGAATATGGATTTTGCCAGGGTTATATAGTCGCAAGAATCTGGACTAAAGCATTTATTTTTTTTTTTCAAATATGAAACACATCAAACATATCTTGAAACTAAATTTATTGCAGGCTAAAAGGCTCGAAGAGAGCTTAAACCTACTGATTTACAACTCTCAACCCATCCTGTATGCTTCGTAGAAGAAGTTGATGGCGGCTACAATTTACTGTCATGTGTAAACGATGGGAAGCACTAACTTCGGGATTTAAATATTTGTTTTCATAAGTCCAACTTATAGTTAGTACCGATGAAAATACAGGGATTCAAAAATGTTCAAGAAAACATAAGCAAGTTTATATTTGTAAGCTGAATGATTTTTGAAATTTTTTAGGCTTTAACTATTTAACCTGGAATTTAGTCAAAAGGGATAGACTTAGATGACTGGTCCCTGAAAAACATTTTTAGTGCTGCTGTGAATCAAAGCCAGACTTTCTGCCTGACAGTTGAAAACACTAAACACTATGCCAAAAAGACACTATTTGGTACAGCTACAACTTCACATATTAGGCCTGCGCACTATTTTCATACCTTTTAATGAAGACATTCCATTTAAGTTTAGAACTAAAATAATAAAAGTACGTATTGTAGGTAGAATTGGCGACCACTGGCAGTCTAGCCCTGTGGGTGCTTCAATGAGCGCTGAAGTGCGCTACTTTGATACCATAACTCATTTGAATCTTTCGATGATTCATAGTCATCAGGAATCGGATCCCTCACTCAACCGTGTGCCAAACTAAGCAGCTTGTTGACTGGTGCTGAAGCAGTTACTAACAGTGTAACCACCTCCGAAAAAAAGTTAAATTAGATTGAGAAAAATCGAAATGGATTTCAAAATGATTTTTTTATAGGACCATATCTTAAAAACAATTATTAAATTTTATTTAGTTAAGGAGAGGTTCTCCTTTTTCGGCGACCAGAAATGCAATTTTTTTCATTTTTTTCTAGTAAAATATGTGTAGAATATGTAGCTAAAACCGTTTGTCCAAATACTTTTTTTTTAAATTTATAGAACAAAAACGAGAACTACCTTTTTGTCTCGAAAATTGACATTTAGCGGTATTTTGAGCGTAGCATGTTTTACATAAATATTTTTGAATTTCGCATCTATATATCGATACCATGGTAAGCAGAGATACCATATGGGCCGCCAGCTGTCAACACATGTCATTTCGACACTGAGACACATGAAACATGAACCACCAGGTGTCGGCATGACTCGAAAAAAACTTTAAACGCGTTTTTCTCGAAACCACGTTTTTCTAAATGTTGGCTACGATTACTTTAAAACTACTTGACAGATCGTCGTAATTTTTTTGTTTTAAAGCTTATTTTATTAGAGTCTGGACCAAAATCAGGCTGATGTATCAAAAACTTTTTTTTGTACAGCGCTCAGAATAGCGAAAAAAAGTGGAAAAAAACGAACACTAAAATTCAAGCGTCCGCCTTTTTTTTAATTTTTGACTTTGAGCAATTATTTGGCAAATTATTTTGGTTCAGACTCCAACTACACTCTTCTATTTTATAAAAAAATTTTGTTTTTGTACTTAATATGATAATAAACAAGGAAAAACTTGAATTGATTATATCATTTCTTTCATAAAAAAAAAATTATGAAAAAGTGGCATTTTTGACATTGAAAAAGGAGAACCTCCCTTAAACAAGTAAAACTTGTTCAAAAAATCAGTATAAATTCTAAGATGGGCAGTAATTTTTTTGTAAAATCGAAGTAGGTTGAAACAGAGATTTTTGAAATGAAATTGATTTTAATATTTTTGTGATGGTGCGCAGTAGGAAGTAGATTTATAAAAAAATTGGAAAAAAGTAATAGATTTACATCAGTTGAAGTAAAGTGGTATCACTGGTTACTAATCCGATCGAATGATCATCCGACTTCCGTGCACCATAAACCGAAGTTAGTCCTAGAATAGTTTTTTTGCATTGAGAAAAGAGATCAAGTCTTTGATTTTCATTTCCGAAGGTTCGTCAATGTCGTCAAAAAATTCCCTACCATATATTTGTGATCTTATTTTAGTCCAGTGTCCCTAGCGATATCAACGATCCTGGCTTTTTCTTGCTTGATTCTGTACATCAGGTTAAGTGTTCGGGTATTATTATAGGTAGACCAAATTTTCCTAAATATAATGCTTGGTTAAATTTTTGCACTTGCAACATGATTAGTGAAGAAAATTTGAGAGAATATTGCCCTTCTTACCTTAGAGCGTAATGTTGAATTTTTCCGCAAGTGAATTAATCCTTGCTTTTCCAGGTCGTTTTCTGGTATTGTTCCATCATCACCAAAAATGTGACTTTAACCCAGAACCCAGATAAGAGTAACTCTGAGGTTAATATTCTGGCTCGCAAGTTTTGCCCGGCATTACTATGCGAATTTTGAGAATTAAATATGTGCAAGAACAAATGTATTTCACAAATTAGTTTGGAACTTTTTTAGTAACTTACATGGTTCCTTGATAATTGCAAGTACATCAGCTCGAACAAAACTGCAAACGGATTTCGATAAAAAAAAGTACGTATACGCCTGAGTGTTCCATATTGTAATTCTCATTTTAAGAGAAACTAAAACGGCTAATTTGTGTAAAATATAATATACGGCAAGAGTCATTTTTGGTCTTTGGATTGTTAACCAGTATCGACTAGTGAAAATATCACGCTATTTTAGGAAATACATAGAAATAATCAATTCAGATTTTAATCTTCAAGGTTCAGGTCTTTAAATTAAGAATTAGTATTGATCTACAATTATGCCTAGCCGAACAGATAAAATAAAAAAGAGGCAGAGAAGCTCAAAGAGAACCAGAACCTAACTAGTGACTTAAAAGTACGTCTTGACATCAGAAATTTTCCAGAAGAAAGCTTGAATCCACCGTCAAAAATTTTAAAAACTTAATTTTGTCTAAAGTTACTCGATATAGTCTAAGCCTTTTCAACGAAATTGTCAGTGCTCTTATAGGGGTTAATGAAAGCAGCACTTTTTTGTAATTTTTACCAAAAATCGATCTTAATTTAAAAATAAAATCAAAATTTTGAAAAACAATAAATTAGGTTATATAAAGAGGATTATACTTTCGGTTCTAATGTTTCGAATCTTTATGACCAAGTGAAAGATAGCTAGGCTATATTATTTGAGTACACAGAATAGTCAACAAGAGGACCGGTGTTTGTTCGATTTCTTGTGTTCTAAATTGAAAAAATAATAGAAATTTTAAGTATTTTTGAAAAGCCATTAAGTTACGTCAAAGTTCACAAAAAATTGAAAATACGTAATAATAAATGTTAAGATTTTATTATTCTTAAGCCTAAAATATCAAAAATAAATTGGGTAGTATTTGTTTCTCAGTGCTTCTTAGCAATATTCAATCACGACATTTGTTTAACCAAATTATTTCAATTCCTAGTATGCAATTCAAGCGAATTCAATGAATGCACTCTTTTAATTGAATTCTCTAAAGATAACATTTAAAAAGAATGCATTCTTTGACAAACCTCATTAATTTATTCAAGCTATGAAATAAGTGATTTTTGGAAAATTTTTCGGTGTCTATAATTTTAGACTTTAACTGTATAGATAATGTAATCTGTGTTAACAAACTGGTAAAAATTGCACGCTTAAAATTTTCCACCCACACAATTTTTACTTGCGACTTATAGGTAGATACTATAAGGCAAGTTATGCATTCGTAAAAAAAATCGAACTCGAGATTTTGATCAAAGTTGAGATTACGATGATAACGAAGACTAAAATAGTGGGTCTCGCAAATCTGTCTGTCTGTCTGTCTGTTCGACTACAGGCTAAGCGACTCGGCCGATTTTCTTTAAACTTGGTAGATATTATTCTTAATTTTTTCCCCCCACAGGTTTTTTTATTTTTTTTTTAAGACCAAAAATAACGGTACCCGCCATACGAATTTTTTTCGAAATTTTATAAACATTTTTTTTTCTCAAAAACTGTTCGACAGATTTTAAAAATAAAAACACAGACAAATTTCATTTAATTAAATCTAGGTATTGGTTGAAAAAAAATTTCCGAAAAATGGTTATTGAGGGTACCCCCCATGGAACCATTTTTTTTGTTTTTGATTTTCTCAAAAACGGTTCAACCGATTTTGATCTTTTTTTTTTTGCTAAAGCTCCCCAATTTGATAAAATTTTTGTTCTTTCAATTAATTTTTACGATCTTTAATTTAATAAAAAAAATTTTGAAATTAAGATATTACAGCTTGTACCTACCATAGAACCATTTTTTGGTTTTTTGAATTTCTCATTATCCACATAAGGGATCTTAATGAAAATTTTTATAGAGAAGCTTCTAAAAAGTCTAAAACACATTGCATTTCAAAACTTTAAAATAAATATTTTTTGAATTTTTGAAAAAAAAAAATCTATTTTTTTCTTTTTTTGAAAATTCGATATCTCCGAAACGGGTCAATATTTCTTTTCGTAAATTTAATTTTTATTCGAACAATAATAAAAACTTTAAATTGGCGTACCTAATTTTTTTCTTAAAAAGCTTTTAAAAAGTTTGTACGACCCAAACGCAAAATAGTTGGCCTACTCATCAATTAACAAATTAACATTTTTTATGTGCCTATATTTTCTGGTCCCCTAGCAGTTGTTTTTTAATTTTTTTTTGTCGATGTAATAAATTACATTTAATAAGTTAATTAGACCAAACAGAACTAAATTCGAGAAAGCACATATGGCTCCAGTTTGCATTCCCTCAAACAAAGATAGAGCATAATAGTTGGACTACTCTCTCTGGGATGCAAAATAGTTGGCCTATGAAGATTTAAATAGATTTTCAGTTAACCGTTATTAAAAAAATGACATACACTTGTTTTGTTGTTTATTGATCTCTTGTTTTATGCAAGCCAGCAACAGTTTAATGTCAACCATGGTGCGTGGCGTTGCATTATCAAGAGACCTTAGGGAATCCATAAATAAAGCCTTCGAAACGGGATTATCGAGCTATAAAATCGCAAAACAATTCAATTTACCGCGCTCATCAATTCGAAACATTATCTCAAAGTTCAAAAATAGTGGAAATGTGGAGATCGGTAAAAAACGGGACGCTCACCAATTGTAAAACCTCGAGATTGCCGAGTTTTAAAAAAAAAATAAAAAAAGAAAATCGACGTCAAACGGCCGCTGCAATAACTGTTCAATGGAGGGAAAGAATAAAAAAAAAAGAGTTTCGGTCGACACTTGCAAACGGACTATGAAAAAAATTGGATACAAATTTTATAAGGTTTGTTTTAGATTTATTTAAATTAGAGCAATTTTAATTCGTTAAAAACATAGGCCAAAGAAAAACCACTTTTAACACCTAAACAAAAGAAAAGGCGGCTAGAGTGGGCCAAACAACGTAAAAACTGGACTTTAAGTCAATGGCGGTCCGTTATTTGGAGTGATGAGTCCAGGTTTGAAGTTTGCGTGGGCGACGAACGAAAACGAGTCATTAGAAATTCAAGAGGTTTTTCACAAAGATTGCCTTAAAAAAACGGTCAAGTTTCCAGCATCTCTAATGATATGGGGATGCATGTCGGGACGGGGTTTGGGCAGTTTGCATTTTGTAAATGGAAGTGTCAATGCTGCCAGGTACAGGGATATTCTGGAAAATGAGCTTCTCCCATCAATACCACGACTTCAAGCTAGTGCTCGAGACTATATTTTCCAACAGGATGGAGCTTCTTGCCATACAGCAAGGTCTAAAATGCCGTGGCTATCTGCTGAAGCTATTCCTTTACTGGAATGGCCTTCCAGCAGCCCTGACCTTTCACCAATTGAAACTGTCTGACATAAAATGAAACAAAAACCGCGAAAAGAACCATGCCGGACCTCTTCAAGACCTTAAAGCTAAAATCATAAATATTTGGGAATCTTTTGGCACCGAAGAATGTCAAAAATTAGTTGACACAATGCCACGACGCATAGAAGCAGTTATCAAGGCCAAAGGCGACGTAACACCATGGTAAAATAAAAATTAAGACCCATAGGCCAACTATTTTGCTCTTAAAAAAATGTATCAATCGTTATTTTAGTTTGTAAGATTGCTCTATACCGTTATTTAATTGAAGTCATTTTGTTTTTGTTACCTACTCCTATTCAAAATAAATATATCTTAAGAAAAATACTAAAATATTGATTTTATTTCCGATGGAATTTAAGAATCAGAAGATTTTTGTTTTTTATCATAGGTAGTCCAACTATTTTGCGTTTGGGCTCGTATATAAAAGCTTTTTTTTAAGAAACCACTACAACGACTTATAATTTTTTTCTTGCATAAATTCATAGTTGGATAGCATTCTGTTTTTTTCTGTTACTACTAAAAGAATTTAAAAATTAATTTTATCGTTATGAACAGTTTTCTCTAATAACATTCGTTTTTAAAATTCCTAGTCGATTACATAGGAGCAAGTTCGTGCGACCCAGTCGTGCATTTTATTTTCTTCGGCTGAAAGGAATTGAAATAAATTGATTTTAAGAAACTTAATTGCGAATCGTTTTGAAAAAGCGATGGGATGGGATTACGTCACATTTTTTTGGTAAGCATTAAACAGGCTGGTTTTTTTTTTCTGTTGTTTTCTATTAAATTCTCATCACTCAAAACTCACTTGACACTCTTTAATAACCCACCTAATTTCTCGTATAATTTATAAGGGTGAAGGTTTGCTCTCAGTATGAACCATTGGCATTCAGTGAACTATGGGTTGGTTTAGGTAACTCCGAAGAATTAAGCATCAACAAACTAATGAGTTTCCGTAAATTTTTTCTGGTTCATATTTCGTTTTTGCAAAACATATTTATCCAAGAGTATTAGCAGAAAAGAATTATATCTTCGTTATTACATCTTTGTCAACATGCACTACCCCCTTGCACCGTGGTTTATTTTCGTAAGCATTTTCACCTTAATTTTACGTTTTCATCGACAAATGAATCCATATTTCTAATTTCTCTTAAATCTTTCTTCATTTTCGAGAATCAGTGATTTGATCATTGATTCTCGAAAATGTATAATTGAAATAAAATTGAATACATAGTCGTTAGTGAAAATATCATATTACTCACACTTCCCGACATGTTAATCGGTCTTTATTTGAGTCTATTTAAGGTGAACTCTCTAGTTCAGAGAATCTTTCTTAAACGGCGCATCACCAATTTGAAATACTTTACTGATGCCTGTTTCACTCCCAATATTTTACTTACGAATTCTAAAAAAGATATTCCACGGTTTTTCTCAAAAACTTCTCTCCCACTTTTTTGCACTGTGAAAGTAAGGATCCCTTGAGTGTGCTCATAAAACAGAAAAACTAAATAATCTTAATCACTTACAAAACCACTTCCCACACTATGACTAAACTCTCTCCATTTGCTGCCAAAAATTTTTGACTTCGAGTATGTCTTCATCATTTCTGTTTTATCTAAAAATAATCTGAATATCTATGTTCAGTTTTGACACCTTCTATAACTCGAAATATCAATCATTCGGTTGGAATTTACAAGGACAAACACCCAAGAGAGAAAAAGTTAATCTTGGTAACATAACTTATAGCCCATAAAGTTTCATCTCCCAGCTCTTTAGTCATTTGTGTCAGAATGGAGACATTCACATGACCTTTTCTCTCCGAAATAATGAAAAAGAAAAAAAAATGAAAAAATAAATAGAGAAAATATAGAATCTGACATGAAAAAGGATAATGCTATCCAAGATAGTGTTATATGCCTTCGAGCAGCTGCCGGATATGTGAGCCCCTTTCGAACGAACGACCAACCGACGTGCACTTGGAGTGATGTGATGGAAAAATATTATCATTTCCCAAGATACTTGAAGCGCGAATGAAATGCAGTCCCAGTCGAGAATGGGTATAAGGGAAGCACAGGCAAGAATTATTTTCTAAAATAAGAAAAATCATACAAGAAAAAAGAACCCAGGTATCGAGTTCCTTTAGTCCCCCAACAAAAAAAAGAAGATAAGAGCGGCCATTATGAACAAAGAGACGTATAAGTAACTCAATGGGGGTCTTCTGGGGTCCGCTTCGGAGTCTTACATGTACTGAATGCCGAAAAAGAACACACGAACTTTTGACAATGAAAATAAGATGCTCGAATGGGTCGAATAGTGCTTCCTCTTATGCTAAAGTGACTTTGAATTCAGAAAGGGATGTTAACAAACCTTAAATTCATTTTTGAATGGATAAAGCAGTTAGAAGTTGGAGCCAAGAATATGGGATTTTCAAAACTATTGGTCTTAGGGAAAGAGACTTAATCAGCAGGTAGAGAGTTGCAAGACTTCTTGACATCCCAAGAGATGGTATTATCAAAAAATATACTTATTTTGAGAAAAACCGTTTGTTTAGAATTGAGCAAAAAAAAGATTGGGTCGGAGAAGAAATAAACTAAACTTTCGAAACAAAAACCATCAAGTGATACACTGATGGATCGAGAACAAGCGAAGGGACTGGTGCAGGGGTCTTTGGACCTAGAACCAAACTTTCCCTATCAATGAGCCAGTCCATCAGCATCTTCCAAGCGGAGGTCCACATCATAGGGAAATGCGTTGATCAAAATCTCGAAAGAAAGTAACGTTACCAGAACATTGCCTTCATGTCAGATAGCCAAGCTGCACTCAAGGCACTGAGCTCATATGCCATCAGATTTACATTAGAGGGGGAGTTCATAAACAGGCTTAATGAACTTGGCAAACAAATCAGGGTCACACTTCATTGGGTGTCACATGGTCTCTTGGGTGTTCATGGAAACGAAAAACCTCTTTAACAAGGCCTGAGCCCTATTGCGCAATTGGAGAAAACATTACCAAAAACAAAATTGAACAAAGAGTGCAGACAAGTAGATCCAAGTAATGAAACGACTACCCAAAGATAAAGTAGGTGAGACTTCTACAGCGCAATTACAACCAGAAACATTTCCAAAATAGCATAAGTTTAAGTAGGAAATTCCTAAGAATAACAACTGGACTAACTGGACACTGCAACCTTAGATGACACATAGGTTTGCTTGGTTTGATAAGCAGTGCCACATGTAGATTCTGCAATGGCATAAGGAAACACAAAACCACATACTAGGAAAATGTTGTCCACTCATGCACCAAAGGAAATAACCATCTGGGACAGTACCAGTTAAAGAGAGCCACCTAGCCTCTCTGAAGGTGTCTCAAATGTTTAAATATTTAAGAGCAATAAATTTGGAAGAAGTTCTGTAAGATGAGCAAGCTCATCCATTTTTTAGTGGGGGCACAAAAGATCTCCAGCAGTGAAAAAAAAAAATACTATAAATAAATTGAAATTATAAATTTGAAAATATTTAAAAATCATAATAAACAACAATATGACAATGAGTTTAAGTAAAACTATTATTCACTTAAGAAAAATGGCGCTGTTTCCGCTAGGGAGAAAACTACACCACACAAGAAACCCTAGCAGTGGTAACACTTTACTTTAATTGAAGTAGGTTTACTTCTTATTTTAAAATCTACTTCATACTTCGCACCATCAGCAAAATACTAAAATGTGCTTCCTTTTAAAAATCACTGTTTCAAATTACTTTAATTAAACATGAAAAAAAGTGGATACAAATACACAAATGAGTAATTTTACAAAGAAAGGAAACTTAACACACTATAAGATACTTTAATTTAGTCACAAGTTTGTTTAAGCTAAAAATAAAATATGCAAATAAAATTTTAAAAAATGTTAGAAGTTTTATAAATAAATTAATGCTTTGTATACGAAATTTCTATCAAATTAAAAAAAAAATTCGTATGACTATTTTAAATATTTAATAATAAGGACAAACATTTTTCTATACAATATTATTTTAGAATCAAAGAATATTTGGGATTTTTTTTCTTTTTGAAAACTCAATATTTCGAAAACCAAATGCTCTATTTTTGTGTAAGTTGATAAATAGAAGTTATTAAAGCCATCTTCAACAGGTCTAAAGTTTTTGTTTTGATTTTATATTATAACAGTACCCACCTTAAAAATATTCAAAAGTGGTTTTCGAAAATCGTATTTTTCTCGAAAAAGGCACATAGAATTTTGATAGATATTTTTCAGTTTTGCTTCTTCTGTATCAGACATATGATTCAATTTTAAAAATTTTGAAGTTCAGACATTACTGACAGTATACCTACCATAGAACCATTTTTACTTGCGACTTATACTAGGTACTATAAGGAAAGTTATGCATTCGTTAAAAAAAAATCGAACCCGAGATTTTGATCAAAGTTAACATTCAGATGATAGCGAAGACGAAAAAAGTGGGTCTCGGAATTCTGTCTGTCTGTACGACAATAGCCTAAGCGGCTCGGCCGTTTTTCGTTAAACATGGTAGATATTCTTTTTAAATTTTTCCCTCACACACTTTTTTCTTTTTTTTTTTAAGACCCAAAAAAAAACGGTACCTGCCATAAGATTTTTTTTGTCGAAATTTTATGTATATTTTTTTTGTCAAAAACTGTTCCACAGATTTAAAAAAAAAAAAAATTTCATTTGACTTTCTCAAAACGGTACAAAAGATTTTGATAATTTTTTGTATGCTTAAGCTTGCCAAAAGTTTGAATATTATTGTGCATTTTCAAGTTTTTTTTTTTCAAAACTCAATATTTCGAAAACCCCGTGCTCGATTTTTTTTTCAAATTTATAAATTAGAGTTTCTCAATATAATCTACAAGATGTAATAACGGTACCCACCATACAAATGTTAAAAAAATGGGTTTTCGAAACTCTTATTTTTTCCCGAAAATGGCTCCGAAAATTTTGATAATTTTTTATTCGATTAATTTTTACGATCTATAATTTTGTGAAAAAAATTTTTAATTTACATAGAGACGAGTATTACTGACTGTACCTGCCATAGAACCATTTTTTAGAATTTTGAATTTCTCATTATTAGCATAACGGATTTTACTGAAATTATTTGCAGAAGAGCTTCTAGGAAGTTTAAAAAACATCGCATTTCAAAACTTATGAAAAAATATTTTTAAAATTTTTGAAAAAAAAAATCATTTTTTTTTTGTAAAATTCGATATCTTCGAAACGGGTCAATATTTTTTTTGGAAATTTAATTTTTATTCGTGCAGTAGTAAAAACTTTAAGTTGACGTACCAACATTTTTTCTAAATATCGTTTTAAAAATGTTGTAAATAAAAGCTTATTTTTTTAAGAAACCACTACAACGACTTATAATTTTTGTTCTTGCATGAATTAATATTTGCTTGAGAAATCATAAGGCTTCCTGTTTTCAGCTCCAACTGCTAAAAAAGTTTTTTTTAGTCATTTAAAAAATGAATTTTATGCTTATGAACATTTTTTCTCTAGTAACATATATTTTGAAAATTCTAATTCTAACAATCGCTTGTTCTGTGCGCATTATACTTATATGACGGCTTACGCGATGCTTATTATCGTTTAGAGAAAACGATCGATAGTTTCTCAAATTAATTGCTCTGATGGACGATTTTGAGTAAAATTTATTTCTGAAATTAAATTATATTTTTCAAACTAAATTTAAGCAATCTGCAAACATTGGTCCGGGCGTGAGTCTATTCACTATGAATTTTTAAAGCACCTACAGTGACGAGCAAAAGTGGTCAAATGATTTCGCTTTTTTGAAAAATTGATTTAAGTAAGGATTTTTTAATAGAATTCAAATCTTTTTTTATTTTTTTATTTTGTTTATTTAACTCACATTTATTATGTATAGTAAAATTTTCAAAAAATAATATATTATACAAAAAAAAAAAATAATAATAATAATTTCCTGGTTTTGTCCAATTATGCACGTTTTAGTTTCAGGAGATTTAACATCGTTTTTTCACTGAGAGATGTTCCTCTCTATTGTGCTTTGTTTGTTTTACTGTTATTTACAAGTAACAGTTAAGATAATTTTATTTGTTGATAGTTTGCTGTGGGTAAATCGTTCATTTTAAAACATGTAAAGCTGATTATTGTCAAAATGAAAAAAAAAATTTAAAATACCGTTGACCGCGCTATTTTTCTAACTAAAACGTAGTGAATCATCGCGTGAAGTGTCTAAAATTTTGAAAATTTCAAAAACTTCTGTGCTTAGTAATAAAAAAACCAAAAATTTGATGTCCCCCCAATGAAAAAAGGACGGAAATGACTACTTTCTGATTTGGAAGCTAGAAGAATGGAAAGAGAGTTGAGAAGTTGTGGGTCCAAAACACCTAAGCAGGAATCTCAAAACATAGACAAGCCAGTGAGTGAATGGACTGCATGCCGGGCACTCAAAAGACTTGGGTAAAACGCTAAAGAGAAACCGAGGAAGCCTCTGCTTTCAGCGAAAAATATTAAAGCCAGGTTAGTTTTGCTAAAAAGCGCACAAACACTGGACCATTGACCAATGGAAAAAAGTCATTTGGTCGGACGAGACGAATGTCAATAGAATAGGAACGGATGGTAGATCCTTTTATTGGTCACGTCCTAGAGAACCACTTCAACAACATAAAGTTCAAAAGACCGTGTAACATGGAGGAGGTTCGGTGATGGCTTAGGGCTGTTTCTCGTGGAACACTGTTGGTCCTTTGGTGAAAATCGATGGCATCATGAACAGAGAAAAAATTTGGACATTTTGAAGACAAATTTACCACCTTCTACTGCATCAACAGGCTTCAATGATTGTGAAATAACTTTTCAGCAGGACGGAGATCCGAAACACACGTCAAACATTGTCTCGGAATGGCTGAGAAATCAACAGTTAACGACGATAACATGGCCAGCACAAAGCCCTCACCTCAATCCAATTGAAAATTTATGGTCAATTGTGAAGCGACGGTTGGGGCAGCACAAAAATCACCAATCAAACACTCAGGAGCTTTGGCAACGAATGGAGCTGGAATGGGGCCATAATCCAGAGTAATTTCTCCATAATTTGGTGGAAAGTATGCCAAAGCGTTGCTTCCAAGTAATTAAAAGTAAAGGTTTATGGACTAAATACTAAAGAAAAAACATTGAATTTAAACGTGCATAATTGGACAAGTCTAAAAACTAATGGAATATTTTTTGTTTTGTATAATATATTATTTTTTAAAAATATAAAATAAATAAAATAAATAATAAATAAATAAAATAAAAATAAAGTTTTTATAAATAATAAAATTTAGTTAAATAAACAAAATGAAAAAAATAAAAAAAGATTTTAATTCTATTAAAAACTCTTACTTTAAATCAATTTTTCAAGTAAGCGAAAACATTTGACCATTTTTGCTCGTCACTGTAACTTACCCCAAAACAACAGATAATTTTCAAATCCGCCCTCACAGAAAACAGTCTTTCCAATTTTAAGTCCTTCGCCTCTAAAAAATACCCTTTATAATAGTAATTTCCCTAAAGTCGATATTTTATTGATATAAGAGTAGACCTTTATTCTTCTTTTTGTTGATATTTGATTAAGAATCGAATGTCAATCAGAGTGACAACACTTGAAATATTGGTATGTAGCGCTACTCGTACTTCAAGTATTTATTGCTTTTTTTTTACTCACACGATATGCGAACTGTTACGGAAGAATATTAAGGAGGAATTAAATTAGAATTCCTATAGAAGTTTCAAGTTCTCTTGTGTTAAGAGAGTGCACAAAAAAATCGTATATTTCAAATGAATTTAAAAGTTTTTTTTTCAAGGAATGGAAGAATTCAAGACACGGAACGATTGACTTCAAATTAATGAAAATTATGTTTTCCCACCAAATGACGAGTTCAACCTTAATTTGAGTTCTATCAAATATATTTTAAAAACATAACACTAAAAAATTAATCAATATTACTTTGTTAGAAATGAAATCCGTGAATCTTTTGCAGATTAACAAATGAAATACATGCTATAGATTTCTTCTCTTCACAAGGTGTCAGCCTTGGCTTTTCGAGTAAAATCATTTTCTAAAGGTTTTTCAAAGGGGATGAGCATCTCTTGACAGATCTGTTTTATGTATATGTTTTTAATTTTCCAGACAAGGAAGGCAATTCGCTAGGACAAGTAAGGTGTCTAGAAGAGGTTGGAAGTGATAAAATTTAATTATTTGGAACAATTCGAAGCGGAAATCGAATTCGGAAATTTTCAGCGCGAAACGCACTTTTGGATGAACGTATACGGACTCAAGGACAACTCCAGAATTGGGGAGATTGCTTATCCAGAAAAGGTCATCCAACTGCCTTTCGCGGAAAATAACTGCGGCAACGATTTCGACTTTGTCAATATAAATTGATTGCCACCAAGGGCCTTATACCTGCTGATCTATTAGAGCGTTCCGTATACCGTTTCCATCAGAGGCTTTGTTCCTGCTGATCTACCAGAGCGGTTGACCTTCTGTTTCAGTGCCACTAAGGGTGTTGTACCTGCTGATGTACCAGAGCGTTAAGCCTGCTGTTCTGAAGTGCTGTCAGGAGCGTAGTACCTGTCCACCGTGGTCAGAATTATCCGAAGCCAGTTTTCCCGATACCAGAACATCAGGAGTGAATTCCAGTTAAGTGAACCATTAGACTCAAATCCCGAAACGCAGTTCATCAGAAACCAGATTCCGAGACTGAAACACGAAGTAGAAGAATGCCCGAAACCTCGTTTACTATCAGAAGAGATCTATCTTTGAAGTATTTGAATTAAAGACAATATTGATTCGTTAAATTTATAAGAGTTGTTTCTTTATAAAGATTTTGTTATAAGGTTTGAAAGACCTTTTGTCTGATGTTTGTGTTTCCTTAGAAAGACCCTGGCGAGACCGGCGAGCAAGACCTCAGCTGGAAACCAAAAAGCACATCACAAATTGCAGCCTGAGCTCTGCAATCCACTCGTGCAAATATTTCGTTAAGCTTTTAAAAAGGAAAAACCTAACAAAATATTAAGCAAAACCATAAATCTTCCATGCAACTTCCAATCAATCAAAATAAATCCCAAAAGGACAGATCCTTTTGAGAAGAAATCGAAAGTTTTCATTTCTCCTCTCATTTCATCAGCAGACATTGCATAAAACTTATTTTCCAACAAAAACTCTCCACTTTAAGTCGCCAATACACAATTTAATGAAAGTGGTATCAATCAAATTATAGAAAAGGAAATACATAATTCCCGAACTCTATCATCACACTTTTATCTATCCAATTATCGAGATTCCATATCAGGAGCTTGTATAATGCGATGATAGGAAATGTCACACTAGATGACTGTTCAAGTCTGCACATAACATTCATAGCAAGCTCAAGATTTTTTTTTTTTTTTTTTTTTTTTTTTATAATCTACACACGCTCAAGGGAATATGATTACCCTTCAAATGTTTCAACACAGCGTGGGCGTGAAGTTACGGAAGAGAAAGAAGGATAGGAAAGATGTGTGGCACGATGTTCTGAGACTGAAGGTGGTTGTCTCAGGTTTTTTATCTCCAGGGGTGGCGGCTGAACTAAAGCGGAGAATTGCCGTGTCTTATTTCTATGTCCCTTATAATTCGCATTATTTTATTCGTTTTTCATCTTTGTTGGGCATACTAGTTTAACTCAATCACATGTTGTTAGTGTTATGCCTAAACAACATGTAATGAGTAAACCAGCAACCCATTGATGACAATTTATAGAAGATTTTAATGGAATTTAAAGACGACATAGACGACGGCAGGGATCGAACCTGTGATATTGAGGTTGACAGGCGAGCACACAACCATCGCGCCACGGCCACCCCCAAAGCAGCACCAACTTAACATTCAACTTGATCATTAGAGTCTGGGATGTGGAGTTGCAGTTCGGGTTACCATTTTGCAGGGAACATCTTTGGAGACTTGTTGGAAACGCAACCTGCTCGACTATTGAGTCCGATTTCACCGGATACCTGTACTGGCAGTCTGTGCGACATCTCGAGACTCCAATCATCCGCCGTGTAAACAGCTTGTTTGAGTACTTTTTTGCAATGAAAAAAAAAAGTATCTGATCAATCATCAAACGGTGTGGATGCAGTGTTTGTCAAATTAATGACAATCGAAAAGAAAGTATTCACACAATGTTTGTGGTTGGTTCACAATGGAAACTAAGATTATTCGCCTCGCAAATGACAAACATCGATCTTATAAAAGGTATCATTAGCTAATGACGACGACCGACGGACCATCAGACTGTCCGGGGTGAAATTATCCGTTCGTCTGTCTGGATCGAGAAAACCATTCAGCTAACTGGTCAAAATCGATTTTAGGACCAGTTTGACAAGTGCGGGATTCGAGTGTTGTTGCGTTGACAGTGGGATTTCTGCGATCAGTTAGGCGCAGTCAATTAATGACGTATCCAAACACACACAGGCGAATATCGACACTGCCGCGTGCCACTAGATGTTTTTATTTTATTTTTGGAAATCACCAAGAGAAAGGAAAAGTTTAAAGCTAACCGATAGTGGCTTCGGCCATGTAGTAGATATGGCTCGGTAATTTATGGTTCCATAAATAAAAACACACACCGAACAAGGACACAGTCTGTCCCACAGGTTTTCCAACAAAATAAATCATAACTTCCAATTCGAATGCAGTAACGGCTGGTCCCGCTCCGCACATGTGCGACTTCGTCTAAATATGGTTAATTAAATGTCAAATCAAAAGTTTGTGTCTGATAAAAAGTCCCTCGGGGCTATGGCAGCAGCGGGTCCCACACAATATCAACTCTGGAATAAAAAGTAAAAGTGAACATTGTCTCATTTGAATTTGATCAACCTACACACGTGGTCAAGATGCAATTCGACAGCAGAAAATGAAAAACAAAAGCTACAAAACCAAAAAGTACCCGTCAAGGTATGTACGAGTACATATATCGAAACAGTGCCTTTCTCCTTTAATGACTTAAGCGAATAGCTGACTGGCTATATGGCTTCTGGTTCAACTTGATCTCGGGTACTGGGTAAACAAGATGAATCCGTCGTCGATTGGAATGGCACGAAATAAAATCAACAAAAAACTGGTCATTAGTGGAGGCTTAGACGCAAGTGCCAGCCACCTTAAGAAGGCAAAACAAATCGTTAAGAATGTCACGACAGCAATTCGATCATTAATCAACGACATACTCAAGACCGAGATTAAGGGACACAAAAAAGTGGTTAACTTCAAAAACTAGTCCAAGGTCTTATGGCGAGGTACAAGTATCTGATAGATACTTCATGTCATTATGGAGTGGGAGACGAAACAAAAAGAAAAACAAACAAAACAATAATCGAAAGAAATCGAGTGTGATTTTTTTTTTGTTTTTTTTTTTTTCGAAGATGAAAACGAAGGCGAAAAAAGAAAAAGTGTTATCGAAAGTTGAAAAACATCTTATCGTCGCGTCGGTGTTGTCGTTGGTCACACGTGTGAATTTCCATTCGACACAGAAGATATGCAATCAAATTTCACTTTTGCCAAGTTAAATTATCTGTTTTATCCTTTTATTGATGAGAGGCGAAATAATGCACTTTTCTTTGGATTAATTCGCCCAGATGTTCCTCGTGACCAATGCATTAATCCTGGGCAGAAAATACCTCATATAGCACGTGTCTTCTGTGAGCTTGCGATGTTCGGGAAATGAAATATCGGAGAGGTGATAGTGTGACTCGGCCTGGACCAACTCGAACACGATGAAGTATACCAATTTATTGGCATTTTCCCAACGAATCAATAATTGTCGTACGGTGCTCGGGTTCAATGGTAGTCCACCTACGTGATCGGGGAGTTTTTATTTCTGTCTTCCCTATGCAATCTTTTCGAATAACTCCAACGAAATCTGGTCCTATAGATGAGCGGACATTGTTTTGTCTGTTAAAATTAACGTAATGGCCATTCAACAGGGGGTTATTCAATTTGAGGTCTTTGTTTGTGGACGGTTTTAAGAGTCTTTGATGGCGAAAATAATGTCAAGCAAAACAGTTGGAAAGTGGTTTTCGAAACAAAAATTGGAAGTGTTTCTTAAATCAAAAATCAAAAAAAAATTGGTTTCGACAACTTTAGTATTTAAGATTTTTGAAAGCTTCTCCCTTAAAAACCAATTAAAGAGTTTTTGAGAAAGTCCAAAATCAAATGGTTCCATGGAAAGTTCAATGAGATTTTTTTGAAAAGTGGCTGCGATGTTTATAAATTAAAATGTATCCGAAAATTTAAATAAAATTGACACTGTTATTTTGTTAAAACCATATTTGTGTGCTTTGTAGTGATATTTGACACGAAATTTATAAAATAAGATTGCAACGTCCTATTTCTATTAACTGTCAGAGAAATAATCAAAATATCATGCCCCCGCGAAAAAAAAACTAATGCCGAATTCAGAAGTCTTATAAGTTGTCAAGATTTTTTCCATTTAACTTATAACTTCATCGGGTAAATACTTTTAGATCAGCCATTATTTTGCAACTCACTTTAAGTCCTTATTACACCGGAGACTGTGGTCTAATATTCTTGTTATGTAACTTGAAATGTTCTCCAAGTCTAGCTCAACTAGTTTTTCCTTCGGATTTTGACAGAAAATTGGGAGAATGTGTGAGAAATTTAAAGTTACCATATACACCAAGTTTGCATTGCCACATGCCGAATTATTTGTTGAAGACAACGTAAAACTCGTGTAAATTTAAACAAATGAGACTGCTGGTATACGGAGGCGGTCCGATAAGTACTTATCATCAAAGCCAGCCCGATGGTGCCAGTATCGCAAGAGAGATCGGTAACTCTTCTTTTTCAATGGCGACCGTAAAAATTGGTATAACGAGTCTCAAAGTGGTCGTTCATTGGTTTTTGATGAGCCCCGCCCAGGTGCCCCGAAAATGGCTACTATTGAGAATTACGTGTCAAAAATCCACGATCTTGTATTGGCAGACCGCCGATTAAAGGTGTGGGAGATAGCTGAAACAGTAGGCATTTCAGAAGACCGAGCGGGTCATATCCTTCATGAAATTTTGGGCAAGAACAAGTTGCCGAAACAATGGGTGCCACATTTGCTCACTCCGGACAACATGCGCAACCATCGTATTCTCCAGATTTTGCCTCACCCAAGCAACACATAAACTCTTGGAGAGTACTTCAATAAATGTATCAGCTCTTTACAAGCTGTTAGTTCATTCTTCTTAATACCATTTCACTTTATGACCTCCTAATTTGCTCTTTAAAATGTTCTTTTTGTTATAGTATAATTAAATGCTCTTTAAAACATCTTAGAGATAATCATGACCACCATATTGACTCTCTATGTACCCTCTATAAAACCTCTTTAAAAGGAGTAGTTTTAAAATGCTGAAAGAGGTTTTCATTTTAATCTTTCGAATACATCTTGAAGATATTCTGTGGAAGTTTTCACTAAAACGTATTTATGAAAGCTTAACATCAAGAATTACTACTTTCCTCTTTGGTTGAAAAAAAAAATGTTTAGTTTCGCCTAACAATTGTGAATTGTAAAACCAAGCGAAAATCTTTTTTTCTCTCTTCTGTTTAAAGAAAACAACTCAACTATTTAGTTGAATTTGCGCGCCATTGCTTATGATTATGTTTAATAAAAATAAACAAAACTGCACAACTGTTTGGTTGCTTATAGAAAACAGATGAACTATTTGGTTGAATGTTCGCGCAGGTGCATATAATTACATGTTACACAAAATAGTGAACTCATTTTAGGCAATCGTTTAGTTTGTGTCAAAACACAAACTTTTTAGTTGTTCGTAACAAACAGTTGCAAAACTAAAAATTGAATGTGCGCGCCTAGCCTAATTGTTGTGAATTTGTTATCTTTTTCTTTTACGAGTACTCTTTGCTTACACTTTGTTTGCTCTTTTTACTTGCGACTTATAGGTACTATAAGGCAAGTTATGCATTCGTAAAAAAAATCGAACTCGAAATTTTGATCAAAGTTGACATTACGATGATAGCGAAGACCAAAAAAGTGGGTCTCGCAATTCTGTCTGTCTGTCTGTCTGCCTGTCGGTTCGACTACAGCCTAAACGGCTCGGCCGATTTTCTTCAAACTTGGTAGATATGGGTTTTAATTTTTTCCCCCCGGACGTTTTTTTCTGTTTTTTTTTTAAAACCAAAAATAACGGTACCTGCCATACGATTTTTTTTAGAAATTTTATAAATATATTTTTTTCTCAAAAACTGTCGCACAGAATTTTTTAAAAAAAATTTGAAAAATTTCATTTGGTTAAAACTAGCTAATGGTTGAAAAAAATTTTGCAAAAAATTGTTATTTTTGGTAGCCCCCTGGGTCCATTTTTTTTTGTTTTTGATTTTCTCGAAAACGGTACAGCCGATTTAAATAATTTTTTTATGCCAAAGCTCCTCCAAAGTTTGAATATTGTTACATATTCAAAATTTCAATTTTTAATTTTTTGGATTTTTTAAAAAAAATTCAAAATTTTTTTTTGGAAATTCAATATTTCGAAAACCCCATGCTCGATTTTTTTCAAACTTGGCAAATAAAAGTTTCTGAACATAATCTACAAGATCTGAGAAAAAAAATTTTGTTTTATCTAAAACTAACGGTACCTTCCATATAAATTTAAAAAAATGGTTTTCGAAAATCGTATTTTTCTCGAAAACGGTTCCGAGAATTTTGCTAAAATTTTTTTTCTTTTGATTAATCTTTACGATCTATAATTTAATAAAAAAAAATTTTAAATCTAGATATTACTGACTGTACCTACCATAGAACGATTTTTTCGAATTTTGAATTTCTCATTATCGATATAACGGATTTTAATGAAATTTTTTATAAAAAAGCTCCTAAAAATTTTAAAAAACATTGCATTTAAAAACTTAAAAAAAAAATATTTTTTCAATTTAAAAAAAAAAAGTCATTTTTTTTTTTTGAAAAATTCGATATCTCAAGAACGGCTTAGTATTTTTTTTTGGAAATTAGATTTTTATTCGTACAGTAATAAAAACTTAAGGTTGGCGTACCAAAATTTTTTCTTAAAAATGTTTTAAAAATTTTGTACATAAAAGCTTATTTTTTAAGGAACCACTACAACGACTTATAGTTTTTGTTCCTGCATAAATTCATATTTGCATAGCATTCTGTTTTTATCTCTTACTACTAAAAGAATTTAACAAATTCATTTTATCCTTATGAACAGTTTTCTCTAATAACATTCGTTTTTAAAATTCCTAGTCTATTACATAGGAGCAAGTTCGTGCGACCCAGTCGTGCATTTTATTTTCTTTGAATTTGACTGATTGTAAACAGCTATATTCTTCCTTTATTCTTTGTTAACACTTTTTTCACTCTTTGCTTTGAATTTCAGTTTCGATATCTTATTGTGAAGTGCTTAAGATATTTTAAAGATTTCTTAACAAATGGTTGGCGTATCTGTATAAAATACATATATTTTGTAAAGGGTGACATTGTTAAACGTATATTGAAGATAAAATTATTATTTACTAGATTTTTATGTTTTATCGTTTACTATACGAAGTCATGAGTTTCTACGGATGTAAGTAAATGAAAAAAGGATGAAGAACTTTTGCAGAATATAAAAGAAATGTTGAAATAAAATTCAAATTCAAATAAAATTGATAATGGGTATTATTTTGATTATGTATAATATCAAATTTTCTGAATTTTCAGTGATTCTTTAGTCGGTTGACAGTTGAACTCAATATTTTGAATCTTGATAGAATGTTGACGCAACAATAAAATGTCAAGTTAGCATATCTTTCTAACAGATTTTTAATCCAGGGATTTTAACACTTTGTGGAATAAAAATTAAGGAATGCCATATATTTTCACTTATTTTCATATAGTATGTCGTTTTTTCTGTAAGATGTATAAAACCTGTCAACTTACATTTAAATTTTGAAAAAAAAAATGCAATAAAAATCCGGAATCATTCTTCAAACAATTATTATGTTTCTTCGTGTTTTGTAGTATAAAGGAGATCTTAGCATCACCATATACATACAATAAAAAAGTTGATTTAATTTTATTTCATACAAAATTCTAAAGACGTAAGTGCTAATAATGTCGCTCAGTTTGTAAAACTTTTGAGTTGTATTTATTTGCTGAAATTATTTTACATTTTAGAATTATTCAGATCGAACAAAAAAAGACCTTTCATAAAATAAAGCACCCTGTAGGTAGGAATACCTTCGATACATACACATTCATGAATCGGCCATATCTATTGCATACATAAACGCCATTTCTTTTTTTATTCTGAGGGCATTTTATTATTATAACATTATTTTTCTGAATATTTATTTGTAAATACTATTCTATTTGAAGGCGCGTTAATTTCAAGTAGGGTAGAGTATGCGGTTTCAAATTAAATCTTCTCTCGCAAATCAAAACACACAATCATAAAAAGGGTATACAATGAATATCGTAAATCCAGTCATAAATTATTGAAGGAAAGAATTCGCCATGTTTGTGTATTTATATTTGTCAATCCATTTTATTTGAATTGCATTAAATTTGTATTTGCGTGAAAGAGAAAGACATTTTGTATACATTTTTCTTCTTCGCAGTTCAATCTTTCTACTCAAAAATATAAACATCTTGAAAACCACTTGAAAGTGTCTTTATAGATTAATCAAAAAATGATCTTTATGAAGTCTTACAAATACTTTACTTAGAACTCTTTGTTCAATACAATAGACTCCTCCTCTTTAGGCCTTTTTGGGTATTACAGACCTCTTTAAGATTGTTCAAAGAGTTGAAAGCACTTGAAAAATAACTTTTCAAGATATCTGTAAGAGGCAATTGTGTTGCTTGGGCATGCAATGGATAGGTTAAGGAAGTTGGGGCATCGCTGGATCAAGTGTATCGAGCTAAAAGGAAACTATGTTGAAAAATAAATCCCTAAATCCCTACTTTTCTAAAAATTTTGGTTTTCTTTTGTATAGGCTATCGGACCGCCCTCGTAAGATCTGCAAACTAAGCGGTTAAATTGACACGAGTCAACTCGATTAATTAATTGATTACATCCGATTGATTTTTTTAGCCAAATCGGTCAACAATTTGTCAGTTGAAATAAGGAACTAGATGTGTTATTTTACCATGTGTGTTATTTTACCATCACTAATCGGTTAAATCAAACAAGAAATTATTTAGTTTTGGAAAACTTGAAATCATTTGCTTAGTGAGATTAAATAATTTTGGTGAATTGAATCACCGTAGATACTCGTTTAGCTTAAACAACATAAGCATTAGTTTATTTTAACTAAGAATATTGTTTAATATTTAATTAGAAATGAGTTAACTTAGTTATGTGTAGTTATTACATTTTAACATGTTATTCGTTAAAACTAAACAGTCTTGGAAATTGGGAATTATAAACTAGTTTCTCGATTAATATAACTAAATTTTTCGATTAAAGTGACATTCGTTGTTTATTTAAAACAATTTCATTTAATTACGTTTCAGTTGTATAAACCCTGCATAAAGCATGTTTTTTATTGAAAATTATTTTAAGCGAATTTATAACTCAAGCAAAGTGAAGATTTTAAAAATATTATTACAAACTACTCAGATAAAATCTTGAACAAAAACTGAAATTTGTTCTTGAAACTCTTGCTCAAATCTAATCCATCTCGAATGCAACTCAACTTACATAATATTTTCAACTCTATTTTAACTTTACATCCAATATCGTATACTTTTCCAACACATCCCTGAGCTTATAGAAAAGTGAATTGGTTTTAGGGCTAGGATTTCCATGCAAATGCATATTTTTTGTTTTGAGAAACTTTAGAAACACAGGAATTAAATACAAACACGAATCAATCAATTTGCTTTAAAAAGGCATTTAATCGTTAGTGCATATTTTTGCATATTTTACTAAAGGGTTTTTCAACAGGGACGCTACAAAAGTAGAGCGATAGGGACAGCAAACGACGCCATATTTCTTGCCGCTCTTTTGACATTTCTCTTCAGTAAGGTTTGCCATTTCATGATGGAAAGATATACGAGTCCACAACGAGTCGAAATTATTAAAATTTACTACCGAAATTCGGAGACAGTGGCCTCAACGTTAAGAGCGCTACGTCCAATTTGTGGTCGTCATATCGTCCTAGCAGATCAAAAATTGAACGTCTACTGGAAAAATTTGAATCCACAGGCACAGTACTTTATCACATTATTGTATACTTATAAGACGATAATTAAAAAAATAGTAAAAAGAAAGTTAATCCTTTCAATCGTAAATTCACCTAAGAATTCAAAAACGTAAAAACTAAAATAAAAGGCTTTTCTTAGAACAAAAGTAGTTTTTGTTATTTTTGATTTTCTCAAAAACTACAAAACATTTTGACATCCGGTTTTTTGTGTTTGATCAAAAATTAATAAGAGCATTGAATATTGAATAAAAAAATAATACTTAATTACGAAAAATTTTGAAAGAAAATTGTTTAAAAAAAAAATTTCATTTTTTATCAAAATTTTGATTTTTCAAAAACTATTCACTTGAACAACTTTATTTAAAAACAAAACTAAAGAATGTATTTCTGGCTTTTCAAAATGCTATAGCATTACTCTGTAGGTATCATTATTTTTTAATAATTTTTTTCTTAAATTGCCCCTCCCGCCTGAACGGTGGGAAATAGAGCCCCCCTCCCATACGATTTTTTTCTTGTCTAAGTTCAACCTACACGCCCTAGCTTTTTGTCACACCTTATGCAAATCACCCTGTATAATGGCATCGAACGTACTTTCACAGGAATAAAGAATTTTATTGATATCCAAAACCGTTTTTTTTTATTTAAAAAAACTTTTGTAGCGCTCTTATTGAAAAACCCGATATATACATACATACATAAGTGTTATTTATGAAAAAAATAAAATACACAACTGGGTCGCGCGAACTTGCTCCTATGTAATAGACTAACAATTTCAAAAATGAATGTTATTAGAGAAAAACTGTTCATAAGCATAAAAGTATTTTTTTTTAATGACTAAAACAACTTCTTTGGTAGTTGGAGGTAAAAATAGGATGCCATGTGATTCAAGCAAATATGGGTTTATGCAAGAATAAAACTTATGTCTTTTTAGTGGTTTCTTAAAAAAAAATAAAGGTTTTATATATAAAAAAAATTTAAACATTTTTAAGAAAATAATTTAGTACGCCAATTTAAAGTTTTTATTATTGTTCGAATAAAAATTAAATTTCCAAAAAAAAAATATTGAGCCGTTTTCGAGAAATTGAATTTTCCAAAAAAAAAATTGATTTTTTTTTTAATTCAAAAAAAAAATATTTTTCTTAAAGTTTTGAATTGCAATATTTTTTAAACTTTTTAGAAGCTTCTATCTAAAAAAAAATTTCCGTAATACCGATAATGAGAAATTCAAAATTTAAAAAAATCGTTCTATGGTAGGTACAGTCAGTAATAACTTGTTTTCAAATTTTTTTTTATTAAATTATCGAACTTAAGAATTAATCGAAAGAAAAAAAAATTAAGCAGAATTCTCGGAACCGTTTTCGAGAAAAATATGATTTTCGAAAACCATTTTTAAACATTTATATGGAGGGTACCATTATTTTTAGGTAAAATAAATCCTTTTTTCTCAAACCTTGTAGATTATCTTTAGAAACTTTTATTAATCAAGTTTTAAGAATATCGAGTATAGGGTTTTCGAAATATTGAGTTTTCAAAAACAAAATTTGATTTTTTTTTTAAATCTAAGAAAATTTTTTTTGAAAAGTTGAATACACAATTCTATTTAAGTTTCTGAGGAGCTTCAGCAAAAAAACAAATGATCAAAATCGGTATTACCATTTTCGAGTAAATCAAAAACAAAAAAAATGGTTCTCTGGGGGGTACCCTCAATAACCATTTTTCGGAATTTTTTTTTAAACCTTTAACTAAATGAAATTTTTTTGTATCTGTCTTTTTTAAATCTGTCGAACAGTTTTCGAGAAAAAAAATATTTACAAAATTTCGAAAAAAAAATCGTATAGCAGATACCGTTATTTTTGGTCTTAAGAACAAAAAAAAAAACGTGTGGGAGGAAAAAATTAGAAGTGATATCCACCAAGTTTAAAGAAAATCGGCAGAGTCGCTTAGGCTGTAGTCGAACCGACAGACAGACAGACAGAATTGCGAGACCCACTTTTTTAGTCTTCGCTATCATCGTAATGTCAACTTTGATCAAAATCTCGAGTTTGATTTTTTTTACGAATGCATAACTTGCCTTGCTTATAGTACCTATAAGTCGCAAGTAAAAAGAATATTCTTGGAAGAATTTTTGATCTTCTGTACAAGAAGAGCGAATTAAGAGGAAGATAAAACAGTGAAATAGATTAACTATTTTAGTCTGTACTATCTTCCTAGAGGAAATGGACAATACTGATCCCGCCAAAAGAGTTGAATTCTAGTCCCTAGTTTGGTGTCAACCTCCGGCTGAGAAAAAAATGCACCGCGGATGCCAGACAGCTTACCCTAGATGATCTATAAGACCATACATGAAATAGAGAAGGAAGGAAAGTTGCGTCAGTTCACTAATTAACTAATACGTACCACCCTAATGTCGATTCTTAAAACAGATTGCTTCATCCCATTAAATTAATTTAAAATCATTGAACTCTATCAACTTCGCCTTTTTTCAACAAAGACATACACACATCAGAGGAACCAATAAACTCATTTGTCCAAAGTCCCCCTTCTATTAAACCTTTTTCTAATATCAAAAAGAAGAATGGGAAAAAGAGGTATTTCATCAAAATATTTGAAAGTTCTTGCAATTAATCAAAATAGTTTACGATTATTTTGGGTTTACGATTATACTTGGGATGCCAATGAATTAGAAAAAGTTCATCCAAGCTTCAAAACCGCCTTCCATGTGAACTAAATTCCATTCTCAACCCAACTATTTACCATCTCAAGCATAATTATACTATATAGAGATGTAAAAAGTTCTTTTATTAACACATTTTTGCAGAGTTTCTATGGGCACCTTCCACCTTAACTAGATAATACGTTCCTATAATCGTTCCTCTCTACCTCAAGTCTGCATTCTGTTTCATGTGGCAATTTCTGTTAACAAAATGAAGCACCACTTTGTTTTAAGTGGGCTCCTCTTAATTTTAGACATTCTTGTAAAACATCTCGTTTAATTTACTTTTTAAAGAAGTTTCGTTTTCCTTTTTTTGTTTCATATTTCTTTTTTTTAGAAAGTATTCGTACGCCGAACGTTCGTGTTTTAATACAGACCCGATAGATTCCTTTGAAAGACTCAAACCTATTTGGGAAAGATGTTTCATATTACGTTTCTTTTTTCTTTGGTTATAAATACAAAATTTAACAAATTAACAGCTCATGGGCACATCATCACCATCATTATAACAAGCTTTCAAGGAGCACAAGCCATATACGCCTCCATCTCTATCTGCACCCCCTAATTAGAGTGTTCCCATTCTATGAGATTTTGCAGTTCATTAAAATACCTTCCATACATCCACGGACTTGTCCCCACACTCCCCTCCCCCTTTAGAAACCATCATATTCTATAAAATAATGAATGCGAATGTTAAAAAGACTCACCCGCACCTTTACAGAACCTTCCTCACTTTTGAATCTATTTATCTGCAAACAACATAAAAAGTATCTCAAAGATAAAAGAAGCAATTCTTCTCTTATGTTTTAGGCAAATAGAATTTCGTCTGTCTCCCCCGGTCGTGGCAGACGCACTAGTGCTGTGCAGGGAACATTAAATGGCGGATTGAAATAAAATGCCAGACAATATTGTAATTAGCCTGAAGACCTCAAAATAACATGTGTGTGTGTCAGGGCTTAGGCTTACCTGCAAATGAAAAGAGAAAAAGAAAGATTAATGTGGATATAAGTTTAGTGAATTTAGTCGAAAGAAAGGTCATGAATTGCAGTTTTTGATAGACAACAGTTTTTATCGTATTTAATATGTGTTTGGGTGCCTTGACCAATTATAAAACCCAGTTTTTGGGGTATGCATAAACTGACATATTGAAAGAGATGATATCTCTTTCGTGTTTTATTTTGACACAAAATGACCAAGTAAGAACTTGTAGAGAATGAAACAATCTACAAGATGAACCCTCCTCTTAACGGTTTTCTAGGAATCCAAATGATTTACATATATGGGTGTTTAACATAACATGCATCAAAATGCTCTATTCTGCCCAACAAAGATTGTCAATACAATTCAGATAGGAGGTTGAATCTCAGTTTACATATAAAAGCTCTAACAGCGATGCCATAGTATGAATAATAAATGATTTCAAGTATATTTGAAACAGCACCAGTGTTACCAACGTGATGGTAAAATTGCATAAACACAAATTTGAAAAAACAAAAACAAACAAAAATGGATGTAACTTCATTCAAATCATTATACTCGTAAGATATGATAATTTTGGTGATTTTGTTAAAATATCCTAAAGAGCCTTGGAAAAATAAGACCATAATCAACTAATATCAATGCATTTATTTATAACTAATTCATTTAACACAGAGCCATTAACTTTTTTCATCCTAAAAACTTTATAAACACCACCAATTCCATAAGCTTTGGCAGCCATACTGAAGGAAAAAAAATAGTTGAAGTTAAGAAGAAGAACAAAAGGAGATCGTGATTGGTTATTATTGTTCCCACGGCTATGTGGCAGGTAGGTTGTGAGAGATGTAGGTCGCTTTAAAAATAAATTACAAAAACGATATGCCGTTAAAGTTTTAGGTTTCGGTGTGTATATAAGAGGCACTTTTTTCGTGCAGTGCCTTGGGAAATCGTAAGGTCCCACTGATTTTAGCTTTCCGATAAGGCTTGCATTCTGACAATATTTGTTAGACTGGGTATAAATAGTTCAGGTTGGGTGGAAAATAAAATGCACGACTGGGTCACAATAGACTAGGAATTTAAAAAACGAATATTATTAGAGAAAACTGTTGAAGGAGAAGTAAAAACAGAACAAAATTATAGTTTTTATATGAAGGTTTTTATAATTCAAACTCTATATACTACTGAAATAAATCAGCAAAGTAGAAGACGTAGCGCTATTATTGTACCTGTTGAATTATTGATTCAAAATAAACGCCAATTTTTGTGGACTAAATGCCAAAAAAGCTATTTTGAATTTATAGTTTTTGTTTTTGTTTTTCGTGGACTATATTCAATAACTCAATTGATTTAGAGAAAAAGGATAAAATAATTTTTTTAAAATTATTTTAGTAGTAAGAGATAAAAACAAAATGCTATGCAATTATGAACAAGAACAAAAATTATAAGTCGTTGTATTGGTTTCTTTAAAAAAAATAAGCTTTTATATACAAAATCTTTAAAACGTTTTTAAAAAAAAAAAAAAATGGTACGCTAAGGTTTAGTTTTTATTATTATAAGAATCAAAATTAAATTTACAAGGAAAAGATTTCCAAAAATTCAAAAAAAATTTGTTTCAATGTTTTGAAATGCAATGTTTTTTAAAATTTTTAGAAGCATCTCTATAAAAAAATTCAATAAAATCCGTTCCGTCGATAATGAGAAATTCGAAAAAAAGGTTCTATGGTACAGTCAGTTTTATTTATTTATATAAATTATTTGAAATAAAAAAATTTTATCAAAATTTTCGGATCCATTTTCGAAAAAATACGATTTTCGAAATCATTTTTTATTATTTAATTTTTAGGTAAAACAAAGTTTTTTTTGTATCAAATCTTGTAGACTGTATTAAGAAACTTTTATTTACAAGGTTTGAAAAAAATCGAGCATGTGGTTTTCGAAATATTGAGTTTCCAAAAATAAATTTTAAATTTTTTTTAATAAATCCAAAACAAAGAAAATTGAAAATTTGAATACGCAATAATATTAAAACCAGGAGCTTCAGCATAAAAAAATTATTAAAATCGGTTGTACCGTTTTCGAGAAAATCAAAAACAAGAAAAAATGGTTCCAAGGGGGTACCAAAAATAACCATTTTTTGGAAAATTTTTGTCAACCATTTCATTGCTTTGACTAAATTAAATTTTTTGATTTTTTTTCTATTTACAAATGCATAACTTGCCTTATAGTACCTATAGGTCGCAAGTAAAAAATTGAATTAGTGTGGGGGATTAATTTTCCTTCCTTAATGCGGGTGGGCCAAAAAAAAAAAAAACAAAAAAACCACGTGGAATAAAAAAAAAGCACGAACGGGTTGCACAATCTCGCTCTAAGATAATAGACTGTTAATTTAACAAATGAATATTATCTTCTCTATGTTAGGGTGCTTTCTTGACAATTCGAAAAGCTCATATATAACTCCAATTTTTAAATCTCCCTTTAAGTAATTTGTAGAAAACTAAAGACTAATTGCTAAGATTCAGTTGAGTACAAAAGTTTTTGAAGCCCTAGTTAAGAAAAAAATATATGAAACTTTAAAAGCATTTATTCCGCCTTTCCAACATTTATTATTTAGTGGAAAATCTACTGCAACAAATCTTACATTAGATGTTGCTTACGCTGAATTTTCAGTTCGACAGAGTGAGCCACAACATATTGTTAAGATTCTTGATATATTATCAGGTTTTTGTTCTCAATTATTTAAGTGGATCACTAGTTATTTGACAAATCGAGTTCAATATGTTAAAAAATAGGTCCAGAAAAATCACACATGGCTTCAAATGTTTCGGGAATTCCTCAAGGCAGTCATTTAGGACCACTTTTGTTCTTTCTATTTATTAACGACTTGCTTCATTTCATTTCATTTCATTTCATTTCACATTCTTCATGTTTACTCTCTGTAGATGATTTAAAAATATACAAAGTGATAAAATCTTTGACAGATTTTAAGCAACTTAAGAATGCCTTAGAATGATAACTTATCCGAATGGTGTTTTCTGAAGGACCTTTTCTTAAATATCAACAAATGCAGTATGATTTACTTTTTAAGATTGTTTCCTCCGTTCTTTTTTATTTAAAAAAATTCAAACTACGGGCTTATAAGAGAGTTTGTAATCATAAAGATTTAGGAGGGATATTTGAAAGTACCATTCGAAGAAGGTTGGCAGAATTGAATATCAGAGCTTTCCGACCAGCACGCTCCCACGGCACCGTATAGCAAGACTTCGTTTTGTGCGTGAATATGTTAACTGGACTGCAAAGGAATGGAGGGACGCCCTATTCTCAGACGAAAACAAAATAGGTCTGCGAGTTCCAGATGGACATCAGCGTGTCTACTGGCGAAAAAAACGAAAGATTTGCTCCATGCACGATAACCGAAATAGTGGGTTACCAAGGAGCGTCTATAATGGTTTGGGGGAGGCATCAGTTATAAAACTCGCACGGACCTCGATGTGTTCGATAGAGGCAGTGTGAATGCTCATATATACATAGAAAACGTTTTGCAAGACAATGTGCTGCCTTTCGCACCATTTATTGGTGACAACTTTCCGCCAATGCATGACAACGCACTCTGCTTTACCGAAAATTCTGTAACTAACCTCATTAAGGGTCGGGATTCCAGTTTTGCCATGGCCATCACGCAGTGCAGATCTCAACCCTATCGAGCATATTTGGGACAACCTCAAAAGATGTGTCCGAGCGAGAAAACATGCCCCTACCAATCTAGGAGATCTTAAGACAACTGCAGTAGAGGAGTGGCACAATATCCCTCATTCGGCTATTCAGGGCATCATTAACGGATTGTCAAACCAGCTCGAAGTAATTAGAGCCCGTAGCGCAAACACCCATTATTAAGAATTTAGTAAGATACATTTTTATCAAAAACTTGTTTTTTTTTGTGTTAATTCTTTAAAAAACGTGTTTTTTCAGATTTTTTTTATTTTTTTTTTGTTTTCTCAAAATTTGCTTTCAACATTACTTATACCCAATGTTGTCTAAACTTGACGGTTTCTTTAAAGACGAAGTGGTCGGTTAAATGGGCCTATAAGGGTATTTCGAAAAAAAATTTCCCATGACAGGTATCGTTATTTTTGGTCTTAAAAAACTAGAAAAAAAAAAAACGTGTGGGGGGGGGGGAAATTGAAGAATGATATATGATATATGGTTTAAAGCAAATCGTCAGAGCTTTTTGGTCTGAAGTCGAACAGACAGACAGAATTGCGGGAGTCAAATTTGTTCGTCTTCTATCGCATCGTTGTGTCAAGCCTGATCAAAATCTAGAGTTCGATTTTTTTACGAATTCATAACTTGCCATTCGGTACCTACCTATGTATATGTCGCAAGTATAAATAGAGAAATGAAAAATATGTACATATATCTTTAAAAAATGTAAATACAAAACTATTCAATTTCTTCTGAATTTCCCGATGAATCAGAAAAATTCGCATCCTTTGGTGAGTAAAAGTAAGTTTGACAAAATACAGACTGAGATTTGAATGGCAGATTTATAGCTTGTGGATTTCCGGAAATATGTAGTTCTTCCACTTTTGTCTTCCAAATTCGCAAAGTCTTTTCTCTCTCCGTGGCAATTCGTGATCGCTTTCTGGCGTTATGCTCCCTCAACCTTCGACAGTAATGAGTCCTGGCTTCTTGAGCTTTTTTAGCTATACGACAAAAACGCTAGCGAAATGTGCTTTGAATAAATATTTTCTTAACTGTTTCATATAGGCTAGTGTTCTGTTTCTTCTTAACTGAAACTAAGAAACTGTTTGTTAATATTCACTAACTTTTGATTTATTTCTATTTCTTTATAACCGACCACTTGCCTCTGCAGCAGTTATTCATATGTTCCACTCGACGTTTCCTGGTCTTCAAAGATGATTTAATGAACTCAATGTACAGTCGAATGGAAAGAATACCACCTGCTGATGCACAAGGTGAAGGTTGGTTCAGCACCGTTAACTTCGAATATTTGTAATCTTCAACTTTCAACTAGTCTTTATTTTTTGTTAAAAACCCTTTTTTCCAACTTAATTTTCAGCTATTTTGAAAGACCCATTTGCAAGATTCATTTTGATTCGCCTTAATCGTCAAATCTCATATTCAGAAGCAATAAATTCATAAGGAATAAGTTTCTATTGGGCACTTTTCAGAACTCTCAATAACCCAAATTCCTTCTGTGGATTTTTCGGAGAGATGTTGTTTAAGTGAGTTTTGCCCCAACGAACGCCCTGATCTGATATATGAAATCAGGTTTTTGCATATTTGATTTAAGTCTTACTCATGCCATACGTCGTGGATAATCCCTTTATTACAAAACTATATAAATAGACGAACTACGCCCTTAATCAAATAGCTCTAAAATCAAATACCTATGAACACGTTCAACTGAACCTCGTGTGGGTACCTATTTTAAGTTTAATTTTTGTTTGTTTTGTTTTTGCAACATTGCAATAGCTCAAGCACAACAACTTCAAAGATAAATCCAAGTCTGAGAATAATGATAAATGATTATGGCCATTCGTTTTTATACTTTGTTATAAAAAGTAACAATTACTCGTAGACTTGTGATGCTTATGAGGTCGAGGATGATACTTTGATGCTGAAGTGAGATTCGAACCGTCACAACATCCAACAACCAACACAAAAGCTGAAATTTCTAGATGAATGTTTACTTAGCCGGAACGCCATTATACGAGATTAAGTATCAGCAGAAGAATACTCGTATTTGAGTTTAAGTGAAACAATGGATCACGCTCTATGATGGTTTCGTCTAATAAATATCAATCATATCTCTTCAAAGTTTAAAGCAAAGAATTTCACTTTATACGCCGCGCCCTGTTGTTGGCTTGAAAGAGAACAGAAGTTCCACTTCCATGGTTGATATTATTTTATTAGCCATTGATGGATGGATCAGAAAGACGCAAACTAGGTCAGTGTAAATATGACAAGAAATGTGCTTATTTCATTATAAACCTACTTCCGAAAGTCTTCAATGTTTAAAATAATTTATAAAGGGTCTTTCAATCAGGATATACGAAAAATAACAAGTGTAGTAAACGTGTTAAATTGAAGTATGGCTTTCGATCCTGGACACATGACCACTGGGATCAGGTTTGCAGTGATCGGTCTTTTGGAGACTTTTTTTTACCGCTCTACCACAAATATCAGACGGAATGTTGGCACTTATGGGCTCTTTGGTTGTCTTTGGCCTCCTGTAATGTTGTCGATTTGTTAGTAGAAGGCAACGACATTAAAGCTTACTCCTTTAAGGTAAATCAAACGGCTAAAAATCGAAGAAACTGGCCGAAAAAACGAAGACAGCAACACAGAAGCGTAAGCATCACCAGTTTGCTGTAAAATCAGCAATAAAAGCGATTACGACTGGCTTATCATACGCCAGTCTGTCAAAGCTCTTCAAATCCAGAAATCTCACCATAACTTCAAAACTGCTGCTGTATAGGACCATAGTCCTGCCAGTACTCACATATGGATCCGAGACTTGGGTGCTTAGCAAAAGGCACTCCGACCTCTTAGCTGCGTTCGAGAGAAAAGTCTTAAGGAGAATTGTTTGCCCCGTATGTGAGGAAGGACGATTCCGGAGACGGTACAATCATGAACTGTACGCAATCTACCTTGAAGCAGATATCGTAACAAAAATTAAGCTCGGTAGACTCCGGTGGGCAGGGCACCTAGCTCGCATGAGCGAAGAGGAACCTGCTCGGAAAGTTCTTTGTGGTACATTCTATGGTAGACGACAGCGTGGTAGACCATGCTTGCGCTGGAGAGATGGCGTAGACCAGGACGCCCGAAGCCTTGGGGTGCGCAACTGGATGGCGTCGGCTAGAGACCGGGATAGGTGGAGAGACTTGTTGAAAGAGGCCAGGACCGGAACCCGGTTGTCGAGCCGATGATGATGATGATGATTACGCCAGCCTTGCAGCCACATCTGAAGCAGCTTCAAAATCTTTCGGAGGCTCATTTTAGAACGTAGAAAATAAGCCAGCTCCACCAGCACCAGTCGTTGTCATTTATATGTCCGACAATGAGACGCTGCTTCTGGTCTCAGTATACAACAAGTGTAAGGCAACAAGATGTGACATAACACATGACCTAAACGCCATCAACATTCTGGCTAGCCAACATACGTACTGTGTACTTGGAAGTGACTTCAATGCACGGAATCCACTCTGGCCGGACACAAGTATGTTCAGATCTATTCTTAGATGTTGCTCAAGCCTTTGACGAGGTTTGGCATTTGGGACTTGAGTATAAACTGCATAGGAACCTTCGCAGGCAGGACTACGACATACTGAAATCCTACGTTACGAACCGGCCATTTAGGCTATGGCACGACCAAAATTACTTGGAACTAGAAAATTGAAGCCGGTGTACCTCAAGGAAGTGTCATAGGACCAACATTGTATCCGTTATATACTAGTGATATTTCAGTGGACAAAAACGCTATGATGGTCACCTTTGCTAAAGATACTGCGATATGAGTGATTGATAAATCCGTTACGAGGGCTACAGAAAAACTGAAAAATGCAGTTAGTCAATCGGGCATCACTGACAGATCATCTAAGCACTTCCCGATACCTTCGAACCTTGTAATTTTACACAAATGATTTTTTATTCATGGGACATGGAATCATTGCTACAGGTTTTTCCATTATTTCAAAAGACTTAAAAAAGCTTTACTTCAAAAATTTGCTCCCCTAAATAGTCTGCTTAGAAGATTGATTCAAACCCTGGCCTCTCAGTTGATAGGCCATAGCCACTCACCAATACGCCAAAGGACACTACTAGTTGGCTTAAAATGGGTGATTTTTTTGCTATTTTCTTTTTGGTAACACTGGTTTTGACATCAGCTCAAGCACGTTTCGTGTTTTGTATCACTGTCAAACATCTTCATTTTGGTCTATAATTTATTCATGCATCATCTTACAAACAAACAAAGCTCTCAAATTATTGAATTTTATTATCAAAATGCGTGCTCTGTTAAGAAAGTTCATCGCGCGCTTCTTCCATTTTATGGTCAGTTTAATCGACTCGGGCTATTGTGACTAAATTTCGCACCAAATTTACATTATTGGACATTCAACTACCAACACGCTTACGTAGAGTGCGAACTGAGGAAAATATCGCAGCTGTATCGACCAGTGTTAATGATGACCGTAAATTATCGATTCAGCGCCGTTCGCAGCAATTGGGCTTCTGTTACTCCACTACTTGGAAAATTTTGCGGACGAATTTAGGTGTGAAGCCTTTCAAAATACAGCTGGTGCATGAATTGAAGCCGAACGACCTACCACAGCGCCGAATTTTTGGTGAATGGGCTCTTGAAAAGTTGGCCGAAGAACCACTTTCCTACCGAAAAATTGTGTTCAGCGACGAAGCTCATTTCTGGTTAAATGGATACGTGAACAAACAAAACTGCCGTATTTGGAGTGAAGATCAGCCAGAGCTACCAATGCATCTAAAAAAAACTTCACTGTTTGGTGCGGATTATGGGCTGGCGGAATCATTGGACCGTATTTCTTCAAAGATGATGCGGATCGTAACGTTACTGTGAATGGTGAGCGCTACCGTGCGATGATAACAAACTTTTTTTTTAATTTCAGATAGCTCCTGAAATATCACTCGTTATTTTGATTTCATTTATTTATCGATCAATTATAAACGTACATGCTTAGATCAAGAATTGGTTTTGGGTTCAGAACTCTCATTTTTGAATATTTTTCTAAAACAAAAATTCGAACAAATCGTTCTAGTTGATTTAAATCGAACAAATTTTGAAAATATGAAATTCTCAAAAGAGAGCCTTTAGCTTAATACACTCCTCAATTTCACAAACTTTCGCCTAATAGTTCTAGCTAAGACAGAGAAGATACTGATGCAAGCGCGAGTATTACGGTTGAATTGTTTAAGGAGGAATTCGAACGCTTTTATTCTTATGCTAAACAAATTGAAAATAATTTCGTTTTTGAAAAAAATTGAATGCAATAATATTTCAACTAATCAGATATACTATTTTGAAGAATTATAACAAAATCGAATGAGTCATTACCCACTCAATTTAAAGTTCAATGAAAATTCTAAAAACCGTTTGTGAAAATAAAGAAACAGAAACGATTGTAGGTGTAACGAATGGCAGCACTGGTTATTCTAAAGAAAATAACATGTAAAATATTCAGTCCTGATCGGTTTTTGGCGTTTAGTTTAACCGAGAGCAAGAGTTGTAAGCCCAAATTATTTCAGACAGTAGAAATGATTTATTTTATTCCGAACAGTATTTGAACAGCAGGATTTTATCCTTTAACCAAATTTATTTTAGTTTTAATTGAGCTCTTTAGTGTTATTAGACTTCCGATGTTATTCATCTTGCTCGCACAGTGATATTTCTTATTTTTGTTTATTTTAATTTAATTAAATTAAATTAAATTAAATTAAATTAAATTTAATTTAATTTAATTTAATTTAATTTAATTTAATTTAATTTAATTTAATTTAATTTAATTTAATTTAATTTAATTTAATTTAATTTAATTTAATTTAATTTAATTTAATTTAATTTAATTTAATTTAATTTAATTTAATTTAATTTAATTTAATTTAATTTAATTTAATTTAATTTAATTTAATTTTATTTTTTTTATTTTATTTTATTTTTTTTATTTTATTTTATTTTGTTTTATTTTATTTTTTTTATTTTATTTTATTTTATTTTATTTTATTTTATTTTATTTTATTTTATTTTACATATTTTATTTTATTTTATTTTATTTTATTTTATTTTATTTTATTTTATTTTATTTTATTTTATTTTATTTTATTTTGTTTTGTTTTATTTTATTTTATTTTATTTTATTTTATTTTATTTTATTTTATTTTATTTTATTTTATTTTATTTTATTTTATTTTATTTTATTTTATTTTATTTTATTTTATTTTATTTTATTTTATTTTATTTTATTTTATTTTATTTTATGTTATTTTATATTTTATTTTATTTTATTTTATTTTATTTTATTTTATTTTATTTTATTTTATTTTATTTTATTTTATTTTATTTTATTTTATTTTCATACGATACAATATAAAAGTGATATTTCGTTTTTAAAAATATTTAAAGAAAAAATATAAACCAAATTTGATTAAGTAGAATGGATAAGGTTGCTTTTTTTTCAAAACCTTGTAAGTCGAAAGAGAAAAAATATTTCGGCAGAAACCAATACCACCGATAGCAATATCAAGAAATGGGCCAGTTCAACTAGACACAGAGATCGCGTGATTGATTAGATGCAATTCTATTCCGTGAATTCAAGTCTAAGTAAATAAAGTTCTTAAGGCAACAATTTAATGAAGTATTTTTGCCTTATGAACGAAGCGGTCATTTAATATTATTCTTAGTCCGCTAACTCCCGATCCATGAAAAGTCGCTGATTGAGACACACTGAAATTACATCCACTCAACTAAACCAAGAACCTTGAAATGACTTAATTTCTAAAATGTTCTTTCTTGTCACCTTTAACTTGGGTGGTTGGATTTGAAACCACTCTTGACTGGAATACTGTTGTCAATTCCCGCGATGTGGCCAAGTTAATGTAGTTGACGTGTTTCGATCTTCTTCATTCACATCTTGATACAGTAGTAGTATCTCCAACTTCATTCACTCTCTTCGCAAATACTCGTAAAACCAAATATTCGTCGAAGAAATTTTCTTTCATAAAAGCCCATTATCAGATTTTCTTATGTGCTTATAGTCCAACACAGAAGCTGTCAAAAAGGATTGGCAGCATAAGAGTTTTGTTGAGCGTACAGTTCACTAGCCGCAATTTTGAGTCTCTTTGATTCGCCAAACCTAAACATCAAAGATTTTCGAGGGAAAATTCTCCCTGATCACCACAAATTCACATTCGTGGAGTTAATGTTCATTCCAGGATAAATTTCAACAGCGAAGTTTTGTCCCACCTGGTGCTGCTTGTATGTACTTGTGGATACTTAGCCTTCGGTCTTGTTCTGCTTTACTTTAACACCAACAGGTATGGTCTATTTGTCATCCGCATACTCCAGTGCCTTTCGAGTTAACACCTACCCTTCAAGCTTTCTGTCCCAGAACAGAATGAACGAAGTCATTTGATAGTGCATCTCTTTGCCGAAACCCTGTAGACGTTTGGAATAATTCGGGCGGCATGTCCTCCAGTTGCTAATTTCAGCTTTTGTCTTGTGGTATCACCGGATATAAATGGATGAGTTTTCCCTGATCCGGAGTTCGCCCATCACCATACCTCATGGTATTAAATGTGGCGTTGAAGTCGATAAAAAGGTAGTGTGCCTTAACTTGAAATTCGTTGATCTTTTCTAGGATTTTCCACGTGTGAACACCGTTATTTGGTTAAGATTTTAAAGTATGTGACGCTTAGGAGAGATATGCTTAGATAAGATTCCCCAGAAGAACGGTCACATTTTTTTAAGATGGGAACTATGAAATTTTCCAATACTGGTATTTCGTCAATACTGGTGGTAAAACTGGATCGTTACTTACTAACGAGTGTGCCAACTACAAGTTTCTTTTTAAAAATGAAATAAAATGAACAAAATTAAATTTTGTTCATGTATTATGGCTTTATTAGTGAGACCAAACACTCCCATAAATAATGGAATACAACGTCGTCCAAGTGGCTGCCACGGCTGGCCTCGCAGTAGTCCATTCTGTCACTCGCATTCCCAAGACCTTGTCAACGGTTTTGGGCAATAGGTGACGGATTTCCTTAATGATATTGGCCTTACGGTTACGGTTTCCCACAAAAAAAAGTCCAAAAGAGTCAAAGCGGACCTACGAGGCGGCCAATTGACATCGCCAACACGACTGATAACACGATTTGGGAATTCGGTGCGCAAAAGATCGACTGCACCATGGGCTGTAAGGCACAGCGCGCCATCCTGCATGAACCAAAGGTCATCCAAATCTATGTCTCCAATTTCAATTGGTTTGGCTTTGAAAGGCACACCTTTGAGCGAAACGTTGTTCCCAGCCTCATTTTCGAAGAAAAATGGTCCAATGATGCCACCACTCCACAATCCGCACCAAACGGTCACTCTCTGTGCATGCATTGGCTTCTGGACAATAACGTGCGAGTTTTCCGGGAACGGGTTTTGTTGGTTAAAAGATTTTTTTTCGCCCAAAATCGTTGTCCAATTCAAGCTATTCTAAGGCCCAAACTGCGAAACGGTATCAAAGCGGATGGTCAGGCGTCTTCAATTGCTAAATCAATTGGACCTTGTAAGCGAATAATCCGAGATTTTTGTGAAGAATTCTCCTCAGGCTAGTGCATGAAATGTTGAGCTGTTGAGATCGATGGTGAGTTGGTGTTCGTGAATTGAGTCTCACACTCTCGGCTACAACAGCCACATTCTCGTCTTTGCCGACGGGGACCATGAATATTGTCTACAAGCATATTAGTCTCCCGAAAATTTTGCACAAACTTGCGTAGATACAGCACGGGCGGTGGGTGCTTCATTTCGGCTAAAACTTCTTTTCTAAGAACGCACTGTCTGGACTACACAGCACTCACTTTGGAAATAAGTTTTAAATATTTCCCAACGTTGTTCAAACGTAAAGCGACTGATTCCTTTCTACGTTAGTATGGTACTGACCTTCTTTCAAGATTTCGAGCGGTAAGCAGCTCTCAATGTCAAAATAACCTTTGATTCAAAAAGAAACCACTAGATGGCCCAACCTATACACATACTGGTTTTCTTCTTGGGCTTTCGCTCACTTTATATGAACTCTCTGGGGAATTTCTGTTAACATTTATTACAGCAACGGAAATGTAACTATGAAATTCAAACATCAATCTAGGGCCCTAAGTTTTTTTCTAGCTTCTAGTTTTTCTGCTCAAAAAATTCCATTGTTAATGGAGGAACCAAATTTGATTCACTAGTATAGTTTTTTTTCACAGACCCTTGCTATCCCTGAAATAGAAGGAAAGATATTTGAAAATGCTTCCACAATTGTTCTCTATTTAGTTATTGAATAAGAATACTCATCTATTGAATTCTTTTAGATAAATATTTTTAAGACTTGCCTTGGGAGTTTGGAATTACTATGAACTACCAGTTAATTAAATTCCCCATTCAAAACACACATTTTCTATATTCTTAGAAGAAATCTAAACTTATGTTCAGTGCAGTTGGTGCAGAACCTCCGTCTATGAATGATTTTAATTTGAAAAAGAAAACTTCTATAGAGTAAACTATTCCATCCATGTAGAAACAGGAGCTCTTTGAAAGGAATCAAACGTACGTTTTAGCCAAAAATTCGATTTAGTGAATTTTCATTTAAATGTCTAGTTTTCAATTTGATTTCTGCAAAACGTATTTAGAAACCTTCTCAATCTCTGTGCAATCTCTGAATAATGTAAAGTTTTCAATCAAAAATCAGAAATTGGATTGTATTGAATTTTATTTTGATGAAAGGTAACTTGTCCATAAAAACTACTACTTCCCTCCATCACACACGTTTGAATAGGTTTAGCTTCACCAATAACCCGAAAGACCTAACCCTCTCCACGAAAATACTTAGAAGAACTTAAAAATAAAATACTTCACAACCTGACAGCCTATTCCATTAAATATATGTGCCTTACCTAGAAAAACTAGCTAACTCCTGAATATCCTGGATAAAATGAATTTATAAATCAAAGTGCACTCGTACGGTGTGGGGTTGCGGGTTTTTTTTTTGGTCTTCATATGGAAAACCCTCATCCAATACCTAGTCGTACTACATAGGTACCACGGCTTCAGTATGCTGAATTGCTGATGCTCGTTGTCGTATAGAGTAGGTACCGTTAGTAGTTGGATACAATTTTCACAGGAATTTATTTATGTTCGAGAGGATAATGCAGATGCATGACCTAAATTCGGGGATAATCTGTGGAAGAAAAGTTCTTAAAATATTAAAAGGTTTGGTCCTGGTGGTCCTGGGCTAGAAAATTTATTTACTCGACAACACACAAATTATATAGTGGTGGTCGTGTTTTTTGTCTTTCTATTTTTAATTTTTCAAATTTCAAGTAAGAGAGACGTTTTCGAAAATGTATTCATTTGTACTTCTAGTGATGAGGATAGAATCTGAGAGCTGTCGTTATTTTCATTTTAAGAGTTAAGGTTTGGCAGGACTTTTTTTTCTTATTTTTTTTTACCCTTAACATTAAGTGAATGATACTTCAGGTCGCATTGACCCTGGGTATAAACTAAGAGGTCTTTCCAGTCCGCTCGGTGGCTAGCTTACGCTCTCCAGGCCAAGTTGATTAAGGCCCTCATCCACTTAAGCGTCCCAGTTCATGCGAAATCTTTCGTTATTTCGTTGCTTCTGTAGCCCTCCGGGTTAGACATGGCGAACATGCCTCAAGGCCGCCGCTGATTGTGAACGTGAAGTAGAACATAACATCTGGGATGTTTATTCCTTTGGGATAAGGTTTAACATCTCGCTGTCTTCTTTCCTTCAATGAAGAGCGATTCATAAGAGTAACCCGACTGGTGTTATTGTCCGGTTTTATAGCTCATAGCATATAAGCTGTTCTTTGAAGGTGTCTTCTGTGGACTTCTGTCCAGTTCTCCGACATTTAGTGCCCTTTCTTATTCACACTTTATATTTGTACCCTTTTGCTTTGGTTTATTGCAGGGATCCATATTAGTTACCTCAGTCAAAAATCAATTCAAAAATCAAAACCTGATTTCCATATTTTCATATCCGACAATTTTACTTTGTAACTTTAAAGTGGCTGCTTACCTAGTCAGAACTTTATTTTAAAATAAAATATTTTCAATCCTTTTTGTTTGACATTTTGATTCCCATGTGCCACAAACATGACCAACAACATTTTACACAAGTGCCCTTGTCAAAGTCGAGGACATTTTTAAACCTTCAGTTTACTTTTTTGCAGACACTTAAATAATATTGTATCCTTTCCAATACCACAACAAAACAAAAAAAAATTGCCAAACGGTGATTTTAACAAAACCCAACTACATACATATTATGTATATTCGGGCAGATACACATGAACGGGCATGTGTGTGTTTATGTCGGCTAAAAAATTCCAAATCCGCATGATTTTATGTAACACTGAAAACATCATACACAAAATATCATTCCCATGTGTATTTTTCAATATCTATCTCCCAGTACTACTTTCATTTAACCCAAAGGTTAAATGATGCGTGAAACAATTCAACTCACCCAATAGGAAAAAAAAAGTTTGTTCCCTAAAACACCACCTGTTGGCTTGGTGTATCTCACCGTAACCGAACTCAAATACACACACAGACAGGATACGGATACCTGACCATTGACTTTTGAGTAGTATCAAGTTTCAGGACTTTTTTTTTGTCGTTCATTTCGTAGGGTAGAAGTGGCTAGAATGATAGAACGGGGACTTCTTCCATAACCATGGTCATAATTTCAGTGAATAGGGTATACAAAAGGTTAAACAAAACTTCTGCAGGGTCCAAAGATTTGTAAGGACATTTTGAAAAACTTTAACAGGGATTTTATTGGCCAAGATCAAAATCTTAAGCCAACATGCGATAAAATTATCATGCGGGAAATATATCACATGATAAATCTAGCATACAAAAAAAAATATCGGGAGTAAAAATTATCATGCAATAAATTTATTGCACGAGATATATATCATTCGAGTAATCTGTCATACGAAAAACTATACTATCGTGCGATAAAACTATCATGAAGAAATTTTTCAGGTAGGAAAACTATCATGTGGTACATCACAAGAGAAAATCCTCAAACGAGAAAATTATCAAGAGAGAAATCTATCATGTGATAAATCAATCATGTGATAAATCTATCATACAAGAAAAATTATCACACGAGATATATAATAATTCCAGTAAACTATCATATAAAAAAACTATCATGCAAGAACATTATCATGAGACAAATTTTAATGCAAGAAAACAATCATGAGAACACTAAACATGCGTTAGAATTATCATGCGAGAAAACTATCATGCGGATATATTTTAAGCGAAAAAACTATCAAAAGAAAAAAAAAATATCACCTGAGAAAATTATTAATTGAGAAAACTATCATGCAGGAAAATTATTTTCTTAGCAAGCTATCAGGCGAGAAAAATATCATGCAAAAAAAACGAGAAAACAATAATACCATAACATTAACATGCGGTAAAATTAGATAGATAAATCAAACTAAAAATTATCATGCGATAAAACTATAATGAGAAGATATTTCATGTAAGAAAATTAATTAACAGTACAGAAAAATATCGCCTGAAATAAATATTACGTAAGAAAACTCGTATGCGAGAAAATTATCAAGCGGGAAATCTTACGTTTATCATGTGATAAAAGTATCACGCGGGAAATACATAATACGATTAAGTTACCATGTGATAGATGCGTAGACGTAATCATGAGAAAAATTATCATGCGAGGAGAGAAAACTATCACGTGATAAATCTGTCATGTGCAAAAATAAACATGCGATGCGAAAAAACTGTCATGCGGAGATATTTCATGCGAGAAAACTATCAAAAGAAAAAAAATATCACGTTAGAAAATTATCAAGTGAGAAAAATACCAAGTGGGAAAATTATTATGCTAGAAAACTATCATGCGAGAAAATTATCATGAGGCAAATTATCATGCGTGAAAACATCATTAGAAAAAATTATCATGTGAGAAAATTATCATGTAGAAATATTTCATGCAAGAAAACTATTAAGGGAGAAAAAAATTATCAAGTGATAAATCTATCATGCGAGAAAACTATCAGGCAAGAAAACTACCATTAGAGCAAAATATCATGCCAAACATATTGAGTTTGAGTTAACTATCAAAAAAAAAAAAAAACATCTTGCAAAAAACATATCATACGAGAAATATGTATGTCGTGCGAAAAAACAATCAGTGTTGTGCGAGAAATGTATGATGTCCGATCGTAGATAATTTATTTGGTTTTTCTGAAACTCTCCCACCAGTGATTGAGAGGAATTGTTAAAATATGGGAAATATGGGAAGTGAGATTGTCCTGCAATTTCTTAGCGCAGTATACCTCTGCTAATTGATCAAATCCAAGGGTGTGATACCTGCTGATATACTAGAAGGTCTTAAGTCTTTTGTTCTAAAGTGCATGCAAGGTGTTATAGTACCTGGCGTTCTCGTCCTAAAATCTTGGCTTTCGAGGGAGAGAGAGAAATAACTCGATACAAAACTTCAAGGACCAAAATCTAAAAACCCGGATCATCTACAAGATTTTAAAACAAGACAAAAGACATTGAATAATGAGAAAAAATCATCAAAGATCCTGCATATTAGTTCGAGTACAAATCTCTATTGTAAGCTAAAAATATTGACCTTATTCCTCTGAAAAGTCATGTTTCTTTCGGGAAGGTCGAGACCGGCCAACAGAACCACGGATAGAAAGCAAAAAAACCCATTCACATGACAACATGATCTAATTTGAGTTTGATAGTGTAAACTCTAAATTCTCAATCAGGTCCAAGTTTGCTTGTCGAAACCGCTCGTAGCGGCCATCTTGGCTTCATCGTCATGAATAGTACCTGTTTTAAGGGGTTTAACATTTTAAAGTTGTTTGAACTTTCGAACTTTGGAATTCCTATGAATAGATCTATTGTAAATATTTACATAAAGGAGCTACATACAAACAAAAAAAAAATCGCCTTAGGAGATGTCCACCTTTACCCTATGGATTTTCGGTGCGTGTCCGCGTGTTCGTGTAGTAAAAACATGCATATCAATTTGTTCTTTCTGAAATAATATATTTCTTCTGTCTGTTCTTTGACCTTTTTTCTTTTCTAAAAATATCGGAAGGTCTAGGAATTGCTAACCAAGCTAACTCTAACAATACGTAGGCATACATAATAAATGTACCTATGTACCGACATGGAAGAAGTAATCCGAATCCATCTGCACACGCAACAACTATTTCCGTACCCAGTTTCCCATTGAATTCGATGGGATATTACGAAATGAAAAATGTCCTTTTTTCTCATTTTCTTTTTATAGAAAAGGATTTTTTTTTTCCTTTTGACTTCTTTTATTTCAGAACGAGGTTATGGTTTCGCAGAGTTTCTTTGGCCTCCCTCTCAATCTCTTTCGTCATATAGCTGAATCTAATATCAAAACAAATCTTAGGTTATGTTTTATTCATGCATATCCGGGACATATTCTTATAAATTTACTTTTTTTTATTTTTACGTTTTTATCATGTAATTATGGAAATTACATTCGTAAACAGAATTCTGTGTGGAATTGTATATGAAATGCTTAAATATGCAACTTAAAACGCCGCGCCCGCCATTGAAGGAATAGGCAGACAAAAAAAAATAAAAAAAAATGCGACGGAAGCCAAAGTAACGTAGGGTTTCTGGTTGTTATTGGAGCAAGAAATGTCAGATGAGTTTCGTTCACACTATACAATAACAACACACAAAAGAGCAGCGGAATTAAAGGAAATAATACGATTTTGTTGGCAATTTTAAACTACACAAGGCGCTAGATTGGGTCGCACGTACATGCTCTTGTTGCTATCAATTCGTAGGCAGAACGGTGGGTTTGTGCTTCCCGGAACTCGTCCTGCACACTCTTCTATTTGACGGCTTCAAATAATGCCACGTTAAGAATAGAGTATCCCCTACTGTAGTGCTTTAGATCACACCCAAAGTCTGGGATCAGTTCTTAGTCGCTCCCATCTTAAAACCCAAACAATTTTTATTTAGGCCCCTGCCCTGACATGACAGAGTACATCTCATATCTTAGACATTTTGACGCTTTCGAATATTGTAGGTCCTCTCCATTACTGTCGACTATCAACAAGCACAAACGAATGGTTGAGATCTGCAAGTCGCTAGCTTTAGGTTTCGGCTGGTACGGACAGATAGTAATCTGTGTTTAGCCTTCTCTCAAGTTTCAATAATGTTTTCTGCCGTAACATTTTTAGCATGAATCCAGAAAATATCCCTTAACACCTATATCGAAGGAGAAGAAAAAAATGATACAAAACAAACATAATGGAGAATTTTTGAATTTATAATGTTTATTTTTTTTTTCATGTTTGGAGAATGCAAAAAAGGAAGGAATTTGCAGAAAGAATTTACATTGAGTCCATACTCTCCTCGTATACCTACTTATCCTGGAATAATTGAATTAAAATTCATTTACTTTTAATGTCACATTTGGATCGAGAAATGCGCACCAAATTAATTTTCTTAGGATTTTGTGTAATGTAAAATGAAAGGTGGGTTTTGTGTTCCACTTCCTTTTTTTTAATTTATTCAATTAAGCCAGTTTTTCATGAGTGTTGGAAATACCGTGTCAAGAAATCTAAGAGGGAAACAGAATTATAATAATCCTTATTTTCGTTGCTTACATTTCATACGATATTGATGCAAGAAAACAATGTAGTGGAAGATCTCTTAGACGCCCACTGACGGTAACAATATTTGTATCCGGTTCAGCTATTTGTCCGTTAGAGAGAAACACATAGAACGTGGAATAGAATGGTGTTAAAAATAGTTAAGTATACAACCAGGTCAGGAAGATGATTTTGCAATGATACTTGTCTAACGTTTCTTACTCACTTATTTAAAGTCACGCTACAGTCCGGGGTGAACCAGGGCCTCAACTATCAAGCTTCTCTAGCTAGCTCGGTCGCAAGGTAACTGTCTCCAGTTGATGCTCCAAAGATGTAGCGATTTACAAGAGTTGCTCTCCATTTGATTTCAGCGCTGGTGTTATTCTCTTAATTAATAAGTCCTTAACTACCTCAAAATTCTTACTGTGTATGGTGACGATCTGTCCAAGACGTGCGTCGTTGTTGTGTGTCCTTTCTTGATGACGGCATATACCTGGTCTTGCCCACATTGACCGCTAAGCCCATCTTCTTAGCTTCCGTCTCAATGCCCACATACGTGCAACTGACATCACGCTTTGTTCTTCCAATTATGGCAATGTCGTCGTCGTGTTTGAGTAATTGAACGGACTTTTGAAGGATTGTGCCTTTTGCGTTGACGCGTGAGTTTTAAACTATTCTTTCAAAAGCGATGTTGAAGAAGACGCAGGACATATGTAGCACCGCCTTGCCTAAAATTGTTTTTGATATCAAAGGTATCGGTGAGATCTTTCCCGACCTTGATGGAGCAGCGTACTATCTCCATCGTCATCCAAAACTAGACATTGCTCTATATAGGTCGTCACATAATAACGTAGAAGGGATCTTATATACGATATTTAGGAGACTTATATTAGTTGGCGCAGTTCAGAGGGTTCTCCTTTCTTGAGGATCGGGCAGACAATGTTGAGGTTCCATTCATCGGCCATGCTTTATTCCAACCATATTTTGCATATGAGCTGATGCATACTCCTAACCGAATTATCGCCTGCCGCTTTGAACAGTTCGGCAGCTCCAGCGGCTTTGTTGGAATTGAGATTCTGTGCTATTTTCACTTCGTCCAGCTCGGGTGGGCAGTTTTATTGGTCTTCGTCGCCTAAGTCAAATGGTATTATCTCTATAGCAGCGCAGTTCTCTTATTCATCGCCTTTATAAAGCTTAGAGAAATGGTCTTTCGATATTCTCAGCATAGACTGCGGTTCTACTTTGTATCCTTTTGACGTTTTTTTGCTAAGACTTCCAAACCTATTTCCTCTATCTCGTCGATGGAGCACTTCTCATGGTCCATCTTTTTCTTTCTGAGAACCGGCTGTTCTTCTCGTTCTTCTTCTCTTCTACTCGTTTCAGTTAAGTTAAAATCATCTAACAGTTATTTTTACGAATTAGCGTGTCATTCAAGCGGAATCCAACCCCATTCCGCTATCCATAAGGAACACTTGCATTGAGGAAACCGATTAGATTTCAGTTCTCGATATTTGAATTGCAGACCACCTTGTGTGGGATGGTCACATATTCCACACCTTGTGTGGAATGATCACAAAAATGCTAAGTTCCTTCGTCGCTGCAAGAAATTTTCCAAGCCTACTGATGTGACTGTAATATACGAGTATAAGGTATTTCTTCCTTTGCGCGGATTTCGGACCACGTCTTGCGTTGAAATGTTTTGCTCTGTTGCTCCTTCATCCCTTGAATTCAGAGATTATGGTTACAGTGCCTCAAAATTTGATGAAAGCCTTCCTCCATTCTTTTAGTGCTATCGTATCAAGCTTCTAATGTAGAGGAAAGAGTGAATCATGTTCACACATTAGTAGGCATGTTCTTCTTAAGACAGTTGCAATACCAAGTGAGATATGCCCCTGGGTCACTAGTTAGGTGCGTAACTATATAAAAGTTCGTAGTAAGCTATACGCTTAGTGGAAATAACGACCAGTATGTAATAATAATAATTTGTTGGTATGGTTTTCCGAGGGCGGATTGCCTTGCGAAGACGCATTGCATCCGCCGATCAGGTTCGAATCAACACGGATGCCCTGCGCAATGAAAACACCAGTAACACCTTTGGTAATGCGTTAGGACTCGCCCTAGAAACACCTGACTTAGGGAGAGTAAGTCCTGGAGCCAGTATGCTGGGCGTAAATGAAAAGTGGACACGTCTTAAAAATACTGTCATTAGTACTGCCAACTCCATCTTAGGCAGCAGTCGTAAAAATCGGAACGACTGGTTAGATGATGAATGCAAGCTAGCGACTGAACGTAAGAATGTTGCGTACCGAGCAATGCAACAATCTTATAGAACGCGGGCACGCGAAGAGGAATATAAAGAGCTCAGAAGAACAGAAAAACGGCTTCACAGACAAAAGAAATCAGCCTGGGAGAAGAACCTAATCTGTGAAATAGAAAACAGCCGAGAGCGAGGTCCGCACCAGGCGCGGAAGTTCTACCAATCCGTCCGAAACATGACGCAGTACACACCACGCTGCACATACTGCAAGGACGGGGAGGGAAATCTGATCACCGATCCTGAAAGCATACTGGAGCGATGGGAAGTGTACTTCAATGAATTGCTAAATGGTCAGCTCACTGCAGAAGTGGAGGCTCCACTACTTCAAGAAGAATACCCTATGTTGCCGCCACCAAGCATAGAAGAGGTTGAGAAGGCTATAGGTCGGCTTAATCAGAACAAATCCCCGGGAGCCGATGGCATACCAGCCGAATTATTTCATCACGGCGGGCCAGCCTTACGTCAAGCAATTCATGATATTATAGTGCACGTATGGGAGCAGGAAGAAATGCCAGAAGACTGGCGAAAAGGCATAATATGCCCCATACATAAGAAGGGAGATGTCACAACGTGCAGCAATTATAGAGGTATCACGTTGTTGAGTACCGCCTATAAGATACTCTCCTCTATCCTACAAGACCGGATAACCCCATACGCTAAAACCGTTATCGGACAATATCAGTGTGGTTTCATTCCAGGCAAATCAACAACTGATCAGATATTTACCCTTAGGCATGCGATGGAAAAATGTCTAGAATTTAACATCCCAACATACCATCTGTTTATAGACTTTAAGGCCGCCTATGATAGCATAGCCAGGGTAGAACTTTACAAAGCCATGAGAGAATTCGGTATCCCAAATAAATTGACACGACTATGTAGGTTGACCATGACCAACGTAACAAGCCAGGTAAAAATAGCCGGATTGCTATCCAGACCAATCAACATCTTTAATGGACTCCGACAAGGGGACGGTTTGGCCTGCCTCCTCTTCAACCTGGCGTTGGAGAAAGCAATCCGTGACTCTGGCACGGCAACAAGAGGGACCATCGTCAACAGGTCCAGCCAGTTACTAGCTTACGCAGACGACATTGACATCATCGGAAGAACCGAACAAGCTGTACACGATTCCTTCATCCAGATTGAGCAGGCGGCACTAAATCTGGGGCTGCACATTAGTGAAGGTAAAACAAAGTACATGGTGGCGTCAAATGCGAGAGGAACAGTTGGTCAAACAATCAAGGTTGCGGAGCACGAATTTGAAGTGGTGCAATCCTTTAAATACCTTGGGTCAATAGTAGCAGCCGATAACAATATAGAAGAAGAAATACGCGGGCGGCTTCTCAAATCCAACAGAGCCTACTATAGTCTGTCAAAGCTCTTCAAATCCAGAAATCTCACCATAACTTCAAAACTGCTGCTGTATAGGACCATGGTCCTGCCAGTACTCACATATGGATCCGAGACTTGGGTGCTTAGCAAAAGGCACTCCGACCTCTTAGCTGCGTTCGAGAGAAAAGTCTTAAGGAGAATTGTTGGCCCCGTATGTGAGGAAGGACGATTCCGGAGACGGTACAATCATGAACTGTACGCAATCTACCTTGAAGCAGATATCGTGACAAAAATTAAGCTCGGTAGACTCCGGTGGGCAGGGCACCTAGCTCGCATGAGCGAAGAGGAACCTGCTCGGAAAGTTCTTTGTGGTACATTCTATGGTATACGTCAGCGTGGTAGACCATGCTTGCGCTGGAGAGATGGCGTAGACCAGGACGCCCGAAGCCTTGGGGTGCGCAACTGGATGGCGTCGGCTAGAGACCGGGATAGGTGGAGAGACTTGTTGAAGGAGGCCAGGACCGGAACCCGGTTGTCGAGCCGATGATGATGATGATGATGTAATTCTGACTTGACTTCAAAAAAATTATTGAGCAACTTACGTTCTATTGGTGTTGGCAAAAGGACTTCTGTCCATAGCATCCCCGAGGTAAATGATCTTAATAAATTTTTTTTTTAAATAGCACTAATAATAATTTAAGTCTTACTGATGAAGATCTTTTGATACGTAGGTTGACGTTATCAAGGTTATTCGTTAGTTAATATCGAAGGCTGTAGTCGAATATGGTGACCTTTTAGGTTTTTTAAGACGATCCTAACTCAAGTTATAAACTGCAATACAAACATAGTTAACTTCTATTTAACGTCTTAAAATTTTCTCGATTGTTGGAAGCTAATATCATTTCTGTACTAAAAAGCGACAGGAATCTGTAGAAGCGGATTTTCGCCCCATCAGTATCTTGCCACGTCTTTCAAAAGTCTTGGAGAAGTTCCTTGCTAATCAAATGTCATTTTATTTAGCTATATCTAGTCCCATCTGGGAATTTTGTGTAACAAGTCAGCCGTGAAAAGTACTGAGATCTAAAAGTACGCCAAGTTCTTACTTCATGAAGGTTTAATACCGAATATTTAAAGTAGAATAATATTGAAACAGCTACAATGTAATAGAGAAATTTTGTTATTTAATGATTACTGACTAAAATTTGATGGGTTCACTTGTCAAGTTTTTAAAACCTTTCGAATTTGGGCATTAAAAAGAAAACTTGGAAAATTTGGTGAGGCGCCTGGGCCTGACTAGCTTAGCAAATATTAGGAATTTTAAGTTTCTGACTTCATTGGTACTGAAGATAGGAAGGGGTCAAAAGTCGCCTGAGTTTGTTCCTGTAAAAAGGGTGTAGTGCCAGAACTTGGCTGGGCACTACCGTGCCCTTTGATGAGAAGCTGATAGTAGGAAACAAAAATTTGATGTAGTAGGATTTTCAAATAAAAGATCATTGATCTTGATCGTGATTGGCACACCAGCATTTTTTTCATGAACTTCAGAATTAAAACCGTCCAGCAGAACTTTTTTGGAACGGTTCGAAGGGTTTCTATTCCAATGAACGATACATCCATACCTAATGCACGATTTCGGATGCGAGATTATGATGCCAAACTCTGTGAAATGCTTTTGAAATATCAAGTGCAATAAAATTACTTTCTCCAGAACTATTTTAGCACTGGTTCCTCTGAGCGGCAAGATCACCAGTTGACCTATTGCTAAAAAAGCCATATTGACAGTCATTGAGAAGTTTCCTTCTTCAACTGATAATTTATTAGTGTTTCCATGACCTTGGAAAGAATGCTTTTAAGAACACCTCTTCAGAAGAATTTGAGGAATATTATTCAGGCTAGTGGATCGAAATTCTCCAGTACTTTTGCAATTATACGAGTGCGAAAGAAGAATATCTTATCTCTCTAGAGAAGGGCTGCTAGAATTTTCATAAGCTTTGTTCTGTTTCAATAAACTCTAACGGTCTTTTGATACATTATTAATAGTAAATAAACCGAATTCAATACTTGGAATAGCAGACAAATCTTTGAGAAACAATTGATGAATCTTGTAATGAAACATTCCATGTTACTCCACCTTGTCACTTCGGTCTTACTAGTAAAATTGTACTTCACCAAATTCGATTCACACTCGCTTACTACTCACACAGTTCACAGTCAAACTTTTCTGAAAAAGCAACATGAGAACCTACTTGGATGAACGAAAAGTACAACTTCGACGATACACGAAGTCAGGCGACATAGTAAATTGGTTTTATTGATGATTTGAAATCCGACAAATGTGGGCGATTAAGTAATATTAGCTTTCCTTGCTTTCTCGGAACTTACCCCCCCCCCCAAACTGGTAAGGGGTTTCGTGGAAAGACAAGTTAGGTAGGTGAGATTGTCCAGCTAAGGCTTCCCCCCACCTGTGGTAAGGAGTGTTAGTTCAAAGTTTAACGTCCTAATTGCCACCAGGGGCGTTGTATCTGCTGATGTACCAGAGCATTTTAGCCTGCCATTTTAAGCGCCACCAGAGGCCTAGTACCATTCGATCCTGTCATAAGCCCGGACCAGGACCAGTTTTTAAAGACGAACTACCAGAAGCCAGATTACCCGAAACCGAATACCAGAATATAAAACTGAAATCCGTAGCATCAATAACCAGCATAACCGATACGAGATAGCAAGACAAGGATCCAGAAGTGTTGATACCCTTGAATCATTTGATTACCAGTAACAGTAAATTGTGTGTTATAGATTAAATAGTTATTTTCAGTAAAGATTTTGTAATAAGGTTTGAAGACCGGCAAACAACACCTTGGCTAAAAAGCAATAAGCACATCACAATACTTCTAAACAGATTCTGAACAGTGGCTTGACCGTTTTCAAAACCTCCGTAGCACCAGTTCTGCTTGTTTTATATTTTAGTGCTTAAGTCTACTGATGGGGCTCAACTGCCATAAAACGAATAAGTCGTCATAATAGCAATTTTTTATTTTTCGTCAAGTTTCGTTAACTTTTATCCGTTAACAAAGTTAAATGTTTAAGTTAAAAAAAACTCCAGTTTCTGGCAAATATTTCCTTTTCTATCAGATGCGGCAAAATTTAATGAAATTTAAAAAGTTACAACCGTTTTCAAGAACGTAACATGTGAAGTTTAAAATATTAAGCCCAGCTCTTATTTCTCGAACACTAAGTAGATGAACTTCTAAATACAACACATGATGAGTGGGAAGTGTAGTGAACACCATTCGCTGATTAAGAGGAATCCCATGGAGATAAAAGGTATGAGAGCCTGAGCATGTGAGTGTCACAACCAGAAGGCAATTGAAATACAAAAACGATGGAATAGTAAATATGTGTACACTGTTAACTTGGCATCTATCTATGTACACACTAAAAATAAACAATTGTTTGTTGGTAACATCCACATCCACATTTCACCCCTCTAGCCCTTCAAACCAATATCATGTGTCATATGTGCCTTTATTCTTTTATCCAAAGCTCTCTCCCACAGTGACAGTGCCATTTAAAATGAAGCTAAATGCTATCCAGACCACACACTCCATCATGAGTATGTTGGTTTCCGTATGTTATTTTTTCTCGGCTCCATTCCTTTCATTACCTTTCAAGGCTTCAAGATAATTTTATGGCTCGTTTAATGCAATACCTTTCTTTCGTTTTTTTTTTAATCCCAAGTAAGTTTACTCAGTCATTTAAGATACTCGTATTTCCACTCACAGTTCACGTCAACATTGCACTCGAATCACCTTTAATTTAGTTTGGTCTCTGTGGAGAGGTAACTATTGACTGTAAGGCTCTTCAGCCGACTTCCTTTTCTGGTTTGTGTAACGGAAATAAGAGACGAGCAAGACATAATACCATCCCACATAACAAAACTCAAAAGTGTTGCCAATTTAGTTTTCGTTTGTGGGCGACTTTGAGTCGGTGATAAGAATAAGGGTGTTATAGATGAGTGTGAAGAAGCTTAACGACTGAATCGACAGCCACTTTAACCTTCCACCTAAGACTTTCAATATGACCTGCCTTTAAATATATAAATCTTTTCTCAACTGGTGGCTTATAAAATTAAGAACCCCGAGTCTTCCAAGAATGTTTAAAATTTTTTTTTCAAATTCAAAGCTCTACAAGTAAAATCCACTAACAGTGGCAACACTCAACATTGAATCCAATCAAGGACAATCTGTATATAAATGTGGGAGCAGTTTTAAGAGGTGATTTATGCCAACTCACCTGGAAGTCGAACCCAGACATTCACACCAGCATATGCTATACGAGTCTATATTAATTCAAGGTAAAAGCTATACCATCACAATATGTCCAATCCAATTCCTTAAGAAAGCAAACAAGTCAGAATTCTACAGAAGATAATATTTAGGAACAAAAACAAGTTGACTTGAGATGAGGATGCATGTAAGCTGTAAGGAGTGACATCACCGCTGCCAATTATAAATTTACTTAAATATTAATTTAAGTCTTGGATTTTGTTTTTGTTTCGGATAGTAATTGGCAATGTCATCCTCCTCTCTTCAAGGCAATTGACGTTCGTCGAACCGAAAATAAGTCAATGCAAATGCTGTTTCGATTGTCGTCATATGCCAAAAGTGTCCAAGTGGAATTAAACTTACTAATTAAAAGTGACTTTATTCTTGTTTTTTGTGTAAGTGGTGGTGGGGCAATTTCGAAAGATGGCACTGAACTGAAAAATTAAGTTTGTTTAACCTTTTTGATTATTTTGTTTGTTCAAAATTCAAATGTTTGTACAGTGATAATAACTTTTATGGATTTAATTTTAGAATCACAAAGTATGATTTATGGAGATGGAGGGTAAGTATGGAATTTAATGTCCTTCAAATGAACACCAGGTTTATGCATGCAGAGATGGGATTTTACTAGAGCATTTCCCATAAGACTTCGTAGCACATTATTTTCAAATTAGGAAGAAACTTTTAACCTACCCTGTACAATCTCATGACTTCGATCAGAAGATCATGGAAGTTCAAAAAGTTTCGAAAAAGGTCACCAGACGGGTTTACCACTTTTTTCTACATCTCACCCTTATAAGTGTACCATGAAGGGTACCCCGACATTTGGAACTTGGGATCATTGGACCATTCATCCAGATAAAGAGAAACATTCCACTAAGACTGTTTAGTAATACGGAAATGCCAACTGCGATAGTCTTAATAGCTCACATTCTCTCTCACATTCCAAGCTAAAACTTGTTGAAATTTAGTTAAGCTCCCGAATGACTTAAAAATTCCTAAGCTCTATCAACTAGCCGACCAGAAGATTGGAAAACGTCTCAAACCACAGTCAAAAGACATAAAAAGTGTCCAGGATGACACTGACAGAACGAACGAAAACGACTGAACGAAGCAGATGTTGCTGGTAGGAGCACCAACAAACGGAGAATGGGCAGCTGACCTATATACCAGCGATTGCAACTCCACGAGCGTCAGTGTGTTGATGAGGTCACCTCTCCCTAAGATAGGTAAAATCTTTTTGAGGAAAGGAACAGCCCATTCGACTTATTTAGCAATCCTGACTAAACAAACGGGCATATACACCAACCAGTGACCTATCAAACTCATCTACCAGACGTTCCAAGGAGACACATGTTTCTACGCGTCTAGTGGAGGGATGATTTCTCAAGTGAGGGTAGAGGAAAGACCATTAACTGCGTCCACCTCTCCTCAACCAGGTGATTATGTGACAACAGACATTTCTTCAGAAGTACCCTCCGACATCTCAGGCTATAACTTGCTGAAATTCATCAACATCATTAACAGGCTTGAATGATTAGAATTTATCAAAGATGTAACATTGTCCCTCTTGTACCTACTTGAGAACTTAAATTATTCACTTTTACAGGTATATTTCCGCACTCGCTCAGTTGCTAGATCCTTTCGAGAGCATAATATAACGAAACCTGCTGGTCCTGATGGTATACCATTCTTCTGAAGAAGTGTTTTTCCTGGCTTGAAAAACAACTGCGTAAGATTTTCCATCATTCCTACTATTCTGGAATCTTCCCTGGAAGATGTCCAGCCTATTCCTAGAAAGGCGAAATTTCTCTTCCTACAGCTCCACCTAAAGACCAATTGCACTTACGTCTCTTTTCTCCAAGGTAATTTTTTTTGCATACTTTTGGAGGAACGCTTGAAGCACCATAAGGAGATATACATACCTCCCAATGTGCCGGACTCTTCAAGGGATTTCAACCTTATTACAGCCTATCGGCTAAACCTCCAAAAGTGTCTCGATGTTGGTTGGCGTAAGTGCAGATCTTGTTCCAGTTCTGTTCGCTGGCCAGCTTTTTTTCGACAATGATGTCTGGAGTAATTATGCCGATGTTTCTCTCCAGTTCTAATTTTTCGGGTTCCCATCTGCTATAGGTAAAGAAGGTATGTTGCGCGTCATCTTCTGGAGAGTCCCAGTACTGGCAGGCTGGGCTGATCGTTTTGCCGATCCTGTGGAGAAAGGCGTTGAAGTATCCGTTTCGGGTGAGTAACTGAGTGACGTAATAGTTAACCTCACCGTGTTTCCGGTCCTTCCACTTACCCACATTCCTGATCAGCCTCGCCGTCCATAGTCCTCTGTTTTCCGAACTCCAAGGCTCTTGCCACTTCTATTTCGTCAGCTGCTTAGCTTCCTCGGATGCCACTTCCACTCCTATTTCCGCCTTTTTGGCGTAGACGTACTTCCTTTCCGTCGCTAGGAGATCGATAGGGGTCACTCCAGCGGCTACAAGGATGGCTGGTTCCGACACCATTCGGTAAGTGCTGGCCACACGGTGAGCTCCGCGTCTTTGCACTGCCGCCATCTGTTTCCGGTACTTGTCCTGCTTAAGTGCATCCGCCCAGATTTCGCTACCGTACAGAAGGATGGAATGTGTTATCGCCATTAGTAACCTTCGTTTATTAGCCGTTGGCCCCCCCACGTTGGCCATGAGTCTGCTCAGCGATGCGGTTGTTTTTGAGGCTCTTTCCGTTGGTGCCTTTATTTGTTGCCATAAGGTAAGCTTTGCGTCGAGTATCAATCCCAGGTACTTCACCGCCACGCTGCTTCTTATCACTTCGGACCCAATTTGGAAGTCGATTTGTGTGGGAATCCTCTTCCTCATCAGAAGGACTTGGCTTGGCTGAGCCCGTACTCTTCCATTTGCGAGTTTGCTCGTCGCATGACCGGATTGAACTTTCCTTGCGCGTTAACGGTGTCTCGTGCCGTAATCACCGCGGCGATATCATCAGCGTACCCGAGCAGAAAGGTATCATCAGGCATCTCCATGTGAAGGATATCGTCGAAGAAGATGTTCCAAGGTCATGGAATCGATGATAAATCATCAGCTCAAGAAATATTTATCTCAAAGATCGAAAGGTGACCGGTAATACAGCACAACGGCACTCGCAGTATAGTTCCATTGGTGATCTAATGGCATATCTCACCCAAGAGTGGAACAGTTGTTTAGATTGTCCTGGAGAAAGTAGGATTATTGCGCTTGATATTTCTAAGGCATTTGATCGATTTATATCAATGAAACCCTTATACTTTGGATTTTAGAAATAACCTTTTGGATCGTTGAAAAAATGTTGTATTAGACGGTTTCGAGTCTGATCTTCAAAAAATAGACGCTGGTGTTCCACAGGGCTCTGTTTTGTCTCCAATTGTCTTTCTCATTTTTCTCATTGTATCATTCACATCTCTTGAACACCATCGGAATGTTTCTTGTATTTCCTAGTTTTATCGCTTCTTTAACAATCAATGCTCACTCACTCAAATTCGACATTTTTACTTGTCGATGAACCCATTCATTCACAAAATGGGCTTCCTTGCTGAATATGATTTTTTGATTGAAATTGGGGTCAGCTTTCAACTGCTCGAGAGACCAATTAAATCACCAATTGGAAGAAGGGAATAAATCCATCTGATCTAATTGTTGGAAAAACGCAAAAAACTGAATAATTCCTGTAAGTGACTGTTCTAAGATCCTTTTTTAAATCCCCTATATTTCTATTAGAAAAACGGGTTTTTGTTTCTTTCTTCGGCCTAACCGATGGGTCTAGGTATAGAGATGACATTTGCATCAAAATGTCATTTTTTAAAATCTTGGCACTTATTCCCTTCTTCCAATTGGTGATTCAATTAGGAAACCCACTTTTCTGTCTATTGGCGTTAAAACTTAAGTCCTGGGTTAGTTAAAGCTTATAAGGATGAATGCCCAGGTCATGGTTCAAAATTCGCCAAGTTGTGTTCTGCCAGTGTCCAGTTATGACACCTATTACGGAGCTGATCTGAGATCTACTGAGGGACAACAAGCAATTTGACCATTTCAAGTCTAGTTTGGGCCAGATTAGTTTGGTCTCCAAACAAGTAGGAGTGTTAAGTCATCTTGTCTTTGATTGTTCTAGAGCAATTTGCTTCAGCATAAGTTTACTAGTAGCTGTGGGCATACCAATATTTACCCTATCGGGCAAGATAGGCATAACCGTTCCAATTCTGGCAAGTTTATGGGCTTTGCAAGTCCCCGGAATATCCCTGTGTCCCGGCACCCAGAATATATGAATATTTTCGAGTGTCGGTGTTGGTAGATTGTTAACTTAACTGGTTGACTCGAATTTATCCACCATGTTTCTATGTACCCAGATTAAGGAAAATCGGCCGAGCCGTTTAAGCTGTATTCGAACATAAAGTCAGTCAGACATAGAATTCCGAGGACAACCTATTTCGTCTTCTCTATGATTATATTATCAAGTTTGATGAAAATCTCGACTTCAATAATTTAACGAATGCATAACACGCCGCTCGTTACAGTTGGAATAGCTTAAAGGTTTAAACTGATCAAGTTGCATTATTTTGATTAAAATAAAATCCCACAACCAAAACCCCAAGTTCATTCCCCAGCTCCGAATTGAGTTTTAAAAACGTTGGCTTTTTCAATACCTAAAATAACCGAGTTGGGATTTGCAAAATAATTGCAATTACTTCAATTAACTTTCGTACCGTTTAAAATGCAACAAAAAAAAAAAACAAACAAACACGAAAAAGTTATTTGGCGTCTCTAAAATACCAATTTTCGTCCACCACTCACCCACACTCACAAACAGAAACGAAAAAACGAAAAAAAACCAAGTTGATTCTCCATTTTTGTTCTGAATTTCAAATTCAGCAATTGAACATGCACAAGCACACCCATTAAAAACGGAGACATTTAATAATAAAATGCAATTTTGGTTAAATCGTTAAATTTAATTTAAAAACAAATCCCATTGAATTGGCGCGAATTGCGCTCTGCCATCAGCATCAGCGGCAACGTGGCGGCTTTTATTTCTATATCACAGCACTGCTGTTGCAGTCGTCGATGCCGCCATTGGCAATGTCCTCAATCAAAAATATAATGCTTTTGTAGTGGTTTTAATGTTTAACGATATTTTTCTTGTTGCTGTTGTTTGGGAAATAGTTTTTATAAAAAAAAAACGGATACACAATAACTAAACAAATACTCAAACATTCGCAAAAAAAAGATTTGTGACGAAATTTTATAGCAAAGCATCAGGACACAGGGTGGTATGTGTTTTAAGTAAATTTTTTAAATAAATAAATTTGGTGGTGCAACAGCTCGAAGTGAACCAGGACCTAGTGACTTACAACTCTCAACCATTCCTGTGTGCGTGTTACCAGGAATGGAGGGGACCTACAATTTTCTGCCGATTCCGAACGGCTAATGAGCAGCAATTTCCATGACAAGAGATACTCTTGGAGGATTTGTCAATTCCTCGCAAGAGGCAGTACACCCCTGAAAAAAACTTTCTTGCAGCGGATGAGAATCGAACTCGAGACCTTCCGCATGACATTCCAACGCAATAACCATTATGCGAAGGGGTACTACATGTATTTTAAGTGTGGAATTTATTTGAAACAAAATTGCTCTCGATCGAGGTGAAATAGAAGTACCGAGTGGGTTAATGGCTGACGGGTTGGGCAGTCAGGCCGAAGATTAAGCGTTCGCTTCCCAGCTCTGTCGCCTTAAAACAAAGTTGTTTTTTCAGGGTACGACTTCACTTCTGCTGACAACATGGTCCCGAGAAACACTAAGAGTTGTACTCGTAAGACACAAGGCCATATGGTTCTGCACTTTCATGCCAAACAATTTATTTACTAAATGCTCAACACTCAGCTTTTCGAAGTAAGTGCTCTATTTTTCAAAATCACCTCTGTACAGATTTTTTGTTGTGACCAAGTGCCCCATTTAATTACTACACTAAAAATGTTTGACCACATTGTGAGCGCTTATGTAATAATAAATTATGTCTTTGGGGTAGTCCACTGCAACTTAGATGTCTATTGTGCCCAAGCGTTTAAGAAAGTTGTAGAGGTTTTAAAAGGACCTACCAATTTATATTAGTTTTGAACATCGGAATATCTTAACGAGAGGGGTAGATTAAGCCCCGTAAAGCATTTCAAATTCTTGTAGAGCGGCTATAGAAGGAATCTCTGAATTTAACAGCTCGTTCAATTAAGTGCTCAAGGTTAAACTGATGGGCATTTCCTGAAGAGCAAGTTTCTTTCAACTTCGAAGCAAACCTAAACACTAAGCAGCGTTTTTGGAGAGAACTGAGAGCTGTTCGGTCGGTCAATGAAAGTGCCGTTGATTAATAGCGACATGGGGGTTGGATTGCGCTTTAACGAAAGAAGACAGCATCGCGTTCTTAAAGTAATACATTTTACGCGGTTTATGGTTCCCCATTTGACAATGCTGTTGAGATCAGAATTTAATGAGCATTTCAGACGTTGAAGTTATAGATCCACATCTGAAGAACAAGGACATGCATCTGGAAGCGAATATGAGTATCTGAGAGTACTGTCGTCAGAAAAACAATTTAATGGATTAGAAATTTCAGAAAAGAGATCATTGATGAATATGAAAAATAGTGTCGTAGACAAAACGGAGCCTTGTGGTACACCAGCATTTATTTTATGAATAACAGACTCCAAACCGTCGAACACAACTTGTATTGAGCGTTTCGAAAGTAAGTTTCTAATCCAACAAACAAGAGATTCATCAATACCAAATGAACACATTCTCGATAAGAGAGTTCGATGCCAAACTCTGTCAAATGCTTTTGAAATATCAAGTGCAATAATCTTCCTTTCTCTAAAACGACGTAAAGTCTGCTCGGCGAAATATACCATCAGATCACAAGTGGACCGAAACTATTGGTACGAAAGCCATACAGCCCGTCATTGAGAAGCTTTCGTTCTTCAAGATATTTCTTGAGCTGAGAATTTATTAGCATTTCCATGACATTATAAAGGGATGCAAGTGCTATTAGAATGGGAAGAAGATTCACCTTTTTATAGGGACTTGCTGGACAATTTTCATTTTCCATTCACTCTGAAATAGACCAATAAAGTAGGACAGATCGAAAAGGTTGCGAAATGGTTTTTTCAGCGCTGAAGAACACCTATCCACCTATTTGGGTACATCTAGTTCATTAAGTACTATTGCAACTATACGAGTGCGAAAGAAGATTTGTCCCATAAAATCGTTTACGCTCTGAAGTACACAAGGAGTCATGACATTTTCTAACAGCGTACAATTATTAGCAGACTCTGCTGGAAGCAAATTCACTTTTTCTTGCGAGAAGACGACCCTGAAAGCCTAAGACGAAGTAATATTTCGTTTCTTTACAAATAACCAAAAATTTTAGAATCTTCGCAACGTCAGGACTCTTGACTCTTGAACGAGCTGAGTCAAGTTATTGAACTCAGAAAAAATCTCGCCATACCTTCCTTTTGTCTGACCCAAATAATACAGCCACGAAAAGTAGTGTACATTGAAAGCTTCCGTAACAAACGATTAGACTGTGCTAAAAAATTCTTTATATAGAATTGAAGAACGCATCGAAATCGTAAAAAGTGGAAAGGCTTTTCGGAGTATGGACATAATCTCGACTGAAAAGGTAAAGTATCTTAAGTCCACATACGATTGTGTGTTCTGCTTAATTTTAAAACCTAAAATAAACTTAGGATTATATTGGCTTAAGACTTTTTTATTATTGTGAAATCGTAAATCATATTAAGTTGATTTAAGATATTTTCGCGCGAACAGAAACAAAAGTCATCCTTAAGTCGACATAAGATAAAATACTTTAAAAAATTCCACAAAAGTGTGAAAACGCAAATCAGCTTATGTGAACATAAAATGATTTTTTTTAAATTAAAACTGAAATTTTTCTCTCCCTAAGTCATAGGATATTTTACCGTTTGCAAACTTATAAAAGTGACTGTAATAAGAAGGACATAATATATTTTTAAGCGTAGTTTGGTTCCGGATTTCCTTTTGTGCGAACGTTTTTCTTTTATTGGCTGAGTTGATAATTCAGTTCTTTTTTCATTTAGTGTTTCAGACAGTGTTTTCATATGCGATTGAAAAATCATTACAAATGAAACACATACATACATTATGTAAAACAAAAAATAGGTGAAATGCACGACTGAATCGCACGAACTTGCTATTATGTAAAAGTGCTTTGGAATTTAAAATACATTTTATGAATATAAAACATGGATCTAATGATATTAGATAATTTTTCAAAAAAAAAAATGGATTTTATTTCAAAAAATCCAAAAAATATTTTTACGAATGTTCTTATATACAATTTTATTTTAAACTTTGGGGGGCTCCTGGTAAAAAAAAAATTGGTTTAAATCGTTTGAGCAGTTAATGAGAAAGTCGAAAATATAAAACAACGGTTCTCTCAGAGGTACCGTTAATAACATGTTATTCAAAAATTTGTCTGAACCAAAATATAGTTCATGCCCATAATAGCTCACTTAATTTTTATTTTATCGAAATTGTTAGAGCCGTTTTCGAGATAAATGAGATCTTACACTACCGTTAGTGTCTGAGGTAAAACAATTTTCAATTTCTCCTCTAGAGAATCACCAAAGGCCCTTTAGTCCCTTAGGTCAATTTTTTCCAATAGTTTTTTTATTATTATTAATTTACTTTTAAAACAATGTTACATGAAATCGATTCCAGTTTTTCCATTTATTTTTTTTTTTTTTTAATAATTTAATAATTAAAAATAAATAATTTATTTTATTTTAATAATATTTAAATGGAACTAAACTGTTTCTTTTTGTAATTAATTTTTTTCTGAGAACCAAATGTGATTTTATAGTTTTTTTTTTTTTTTAAGAAATTCAAGTCATTGATATTTTTATTTTTTTTTTTTTTAATTATTAAGGCTCTATAGAACAAATATGATTTTTTCATATTAAGGACTTTAATAAAAACCAGAAAAAATAAATCTTAGATGATGTTCTTAAATCTTTTTTTTTTTACTATTGCACACGCAACTCATCTCAACTTAAGATTTTGGAAATTAATATAAAAGTGGCTCGGATCTGAGAGATCCAATTTTCAAAGACTCTTCCTCATAGATCGGTCTGAATCTGAGCGATGGGCTAGGTTATATTTATTTTGAAGATGTCCTTTTATTGCGGTTTAATGGTATCGGAACCGTGACTTTGAACATCCCCACAAGAAAAAGCCTATCAACATCAAATTGTGCAACTACTTGCTGGCTATTTCTGGTCACATCCGCAAAAGACAATCCTAACCGAATATTGTGCATAGATATTGTCAATTGCAGCGCTTGCTGTGTAGCACATATCGCCAGCTTTTCTGATGGAATCACATATAGTTAAGCGGGCCAAGCGATATTAGCCATTAACTTTGAGCTCCTGGGTCAATAGAATTTTTTAAAGGCTTAGGCCGAAATCATGATGAAAAATTCAAAAAGATGTACTCTACGAAAGGTTGAATTTTTGTGCTCGAACAGAAGCGACCAACTTCCATTAAACGATTTAATCATTTGCAAATGTTGTTGAAAATTTTATCTCTCCAAATAGGTTTGACTTAATAAACGACAGTCAATTTGACAGAAGTAGCTTCAACAATATGGCCGCAGTATCTTTTAATGTTATAAGATATTTTATTAAAGGATTTTGGACTTCACAGTTTCGGAATGATATAATAATGGATTTACAGAATTTTGAAATACAGACACTTGTATTTTAGACATTTTGAAAAACAAAACTTTGGACACTGAATTTTTTTAAGTCCTAAGATGTGTGTTATGCTCTGAGAGATCAGAGGGGTTGAACAAATATTAACATCGATATAGAAATCCTAAGCATTTAGCAGAGTTTTTGGCGGTCTAGAGAATGCGGTCATTCCAACGAAGATCGACGTTGGTATACAAATATATATCGAATACTGACAGCTTTTCAGCTTCTATGATGCCATTCAAGGACAATGTCGTAAGGGGTACATTTTTCATGATTATGAGATCAACCCAAAAAATTTTGTTGAAATTCTAGAGGCAGTTTTCGAGAGAAATAATATTATTGGAAGTTTTTTTTTGTTTTTGAATAAAAGAACAATTTCACTTACTTAAATACGTAAAATACCGTCAGTATTTTTGTTTTTTACTTGGGACTTATAGGTACTATAAGGCAAGTTATGTGTTCGTAAAAAAAAATCGAACTGGAGATTTTGATCAAAGTTGACATTACGATGCTATCGAGGACCAAAAAAGTGGGTCTCGAAATTTTGTCTGTCGGTTCGAATACAGCCTAAACGGCTCGGCCGATTTCCTTTAAACTTGGTAGATATCATTTTTAATTTTTTCCCCCCACACGTTTTTTTCTTTTTTTTAAGACCAAAAATAACGGTACCTGCCATACGATTTCTTTTCGAAATTTTATAAATATTTTTTTTTTCTCAAAAACTGTTCGACAGATTTAAAAAAAAAAAAACACAAACAACATTTATTTAGTTAAAGCTAGTAATGGTTGAAAAATATTTTCCGAAAAATAGTTATTGACGGCACCCCCCATGGAACCATTTTGATCATTTTTTGTTCATTTCTTTATGTTAAAGCTCTCCAGCAGTTTCAATATTATTGTGTATTCAAATGTTCAAAAAAAACTTTGTTTGGATTTTTAAAAAATGCTCAATTTTTTTTTTGAAAACTCAATGTTTCGAAAATCTCATGCTCGTTTTTTTTTTAAACTTGATTATTAAAAGTTTTAAAATATAATCTACAAGATATGAGAAAAAAAAATATTTTACCTAAAAAGAACGACACCCTCCATACAAATGTTTAAAAATGGTTTTCGAAAGTCTTATTTTTCTCGAAAATCAGAGAAGTTTGCTAAGATTTTTTTTGCTTTCGATTAATTTTTACGATCTATAATTTAATAAAAAAAATTTGAAAACAAAATATTACTGACTGTACCTACCATAGAACAATTTTTCAATTTTTAATTTCTCATCAACGGATTTTGATGAAATTTTTTATAGAGAAGCTTCTAAGAAGTTTAAAAAATATTGCATTTCAAAACTAAAAAAAAAATATTTTTTTGAATTATTGGAAAATTGAATATCTCGAAAACGGCTCAATTTTTTTTAAAAATTTTATTTTAAAAACTATAAGTTGGCCTACCAAAATATTTTCTTGAAAAAGTCTTAAAAATGTATTAATAAAAAAATTTAATAAGCTTTTATTTTTTAAGAAACCACTGCAACGACTTATAGTGTTTGTTCTTGCATAAATTCATATTGCATAGCATTTTGTTTTTGTCTCTTACTACTAAAAGAATTTAAAAAAATTAATGTTATCCATATAAACAGTTTCTCTAATAACATTCGTTTTTTAAATTCCTAGTCTATTACATAAGAGCAAGTTCGTGCCCCCCAGTCGTGCATTTTTTTTTTTAACATTTCAAAATTTATATATTAGTATTAAAACTTTTTACAGGCTTCAGCATATGAACATTGATTAAAAGCCTATGTACAGTTTTTGAGAAAATGGGAAGAAAGGGTCTATGGGAAGTTCTTTTAAGCGCCATTTTTCTAATTTAATTTTTCAACCCTAAGGCCGTTGTATATGGCATTGCATGGTTATTTTTGAACTTAAAACCAAAAAAAAAAAATGTTTCGAGCTCAAATTAAAAACACCCTTTATTTGGCATAAAGGTGCTGATTTTGCCATATCAGCAATTTCAATGCTTGAGCCGTATTCGATTAGATCGTCCACGGATGGTTGAAACTAAATAGCCTTTTATGATCCCTTTGCTCGTTCCGGTTTTTATTTTTAAATTTAAAAGTTAAATAAAGCAAACACAAAAAACACATCCACTCATACACACCCACACAAAATCATGCAACATTTTTGTACGAGGATTGAAATTAAAACATTTGCCCGATACTCATCGCGATGATGGTATCTAAAAGCTACACTCGCAATATTTCTATATTATATACAGTGTTAGCGTTTTGTGGAGGCACTCAAACGACTATAACGGCTTTTGTGTTTTCCAAATACCGTTTTGCACAAGGATATGCATAAGCGAAACATTTGTTTATTGGATAACAATCATAAGTGCTGTAGGCAAAGCATTACATCGTGTGTGTTGGTTCACGTTATTGGCTTTTGACAATGATTGGGCGCCAACTAAATACTTGAATATGGGTGGTTAATGAATGAGGTTGAAAAATATGGAGCTTTAAGGGATTTATCGCTTATTGACAGTCAAAATCGTTGTTTTAATCCACATGTTAGCCTCTAATTGGACAAACGGGACAAAGTACACACACAGTATGAGAGTACAGCTTAGCTTCATACGAAAGGGTTGGATCATATATTCCTATCTATGGTTTAAATGTACATTGGGAATTACATGTTGGTATGGACTTTCAAGGGATTTATAAAAGATTAGTTTTCATCCAGAGTTTTTAGTTGTGAGATTTGTGTTTTTAGTTTCGTTTTGAGGGGGTCGATTTAAAAATAACTTTATTGATCCAGGGTATTTTTCTGTTTATCAAAAAAGTGATGTATTCTGGATTAAATTAATAAGCAGGTTTAAAGAGTTAATTATTTAAACCAAATTAAATTTAATCGAAGCAGAATTTCTATTTGATTCTAAATTGATTGAATATTTCATTGTCATAGAGTCTCAAAGAAAATGCATCTAGTTCAAACAGAGATTATCACTTTTTCCATCACTCTTTGCAGCATATTCTTATAGTTGGCATGAATCTATCATTTTTAAAAGGACACAGCGTCACAACACATGTATGGTTCACACAAATTTGATCAAAGTTGGATCTGTTACTGCATCCCAGAGGCTGAAATCTTAGTTACGTCTGGGATATCTGTTTGAGGCACACATAAAATCACTCATCGACATTCACTATCATCATTTGTTTCCCTCAAAACTATGTTTTGAACCTGTTGCCAGCTTTACACAAAGATTGACACCGATGCAGTGTCCTCATCCTCATGGCAAACCTTTCACCATTGCAAAAGAAAGAAAAAACTAGGTTATATCACCATCTGCCGGAGCAGAAATCACTTCAATTTCCAGAGAAGGAAATAACCCCATGAAATCGTGACTTATTTTTTTTTCGTTTCTTTCAGTCCAGTCATCCCAGAGATACAAAATGTGACTTGCTGCAGATGATAATTGGCTTAAAAAGCTGTTTGTTATTTGCAATGAAATGTCAGAAGTTCACTTGGTGAGGTGAGACACACTTTTTTAACAAAATAATAGTTCCAAGCCAAGTACCTTGGTAACGATTTTTAAACTCGTAATGTGTGCGGTTATCTTTGTTGGGGGCAGTGCAACATTGCAGCAATTATTTTGAATGCAAATTCAAAGAGAACCGTTATACACCTACACGCCGCCGCCGTTTAAGATATACCAGAGATAATCTTGGTGAGTGGGAGTCAGCGTTAACATAGGGAACACTTCAACTTCAGAGAAACCGTTACAATTTGCAAACAGAAACGGGTAATAAATTGATGATGAGGTTTTGTTGGGAGTCTAGTACACACTATATGGCTGCCATAAACATGACTCCTTTCATAGTCTTTTAACATTTAGCACACCATTAGTGTGTAATTTAATTTGAAACTCGTTGACCCATTTGAACTTTATTGAATTTTTGTCAAGTTAACAAATGAAGTCAAGAATTTGAAAAAAGAGTCAACTAAAATCGATAAATAAATATGTTGAGGTGTACCAGTTCGTGGAAAGCCAAGAAGGGCGGATACATGTTGAAATGGAGTAGAACAAGATGTGTTTGAGGCATTTCCTAAATCTCTTTCTTTATTTCAGAAGCTCATGTAAGTCATTATGAACGGAATATGACATTGCTCAAACGTCTATCTCGGCATCCTCGGCCATAAATCCACCACGGAACCGAGTAGGCAAATTTTCAGTGACTCTTCCGCATAGATTCGGCTGAATTTGAGCGATGGCCTGTGTTATATCCACCTTAGGGGCACTGGTAGATTGTGGTTTATTGGCAGCGACCTGCGACTTCAGTAAACCTCACAAGAAAATGCCTAGTGGGGTCAAATCGCATGACTTTGGTGGCCAATTTACGTCACCTCTGCGAGAGATAATCTTACCTCAAATTTTTCATGTAGAATATCAAGCGTCGCGTGTGCTGTATTGCACATAGCGCTAACCTGCTGGAACCACTTGTCATCTAGGTCTATATGGTTCAATATGGGCCATTTAAAATTGGTAACTATCATTCTGTAGTGATCGCCATTGACAGTGACCGTCTCACCAACGTTGTTTTTAAAAAATTATGGACTGATGACACACCGGCCTGTCATCCACACCAAACTGTAACTTTTGAGTATGCACTGTCAACTGGGTGAACCTCCTCTCTCGCCCGAATTGGTATTGACCCATGTATGGACATTTACAGAGCCATGTATCGAAAAATGGGCTTCGTCGCTGAAGATGACTAAATTGGGGTTCAATTCCAAACACTCTGAAGCCCAGTTGTGACCACGGCCTTGTCTACGGTCATGAACTTTGAGCTTTTGGTGGATGAAGGAAGCTCTTGTATGGATGAAAGAAGACCCCATGCAAAATTCTCCAAGTTGAAGTCGGCGAAAGCCTGACTGCAGGGCGAGGAATCGACTACATCGCTATACACTTTCACGGACCCAGCGATACTCTCGGTCAATCTTGCGTTCCTTTGACTTGCTTATGTTGGCTGATTGATTATGTTAGTGATTGGTTACCAGACCGGTCGTCTCAAATTAAACGTTCAAGAGTCGACTGTGAAGGGCCACCACTTCTAGCGTAAAATAGGTGCAACGTTTGCAGTAAAAAACCCCTCATTCTCATAATAAATTTTTATCATTTGGACGTGCTTTTCAATGGTGTAGCGTGCCATGGTGATTTACTATCAGTTACTGAATTACAAGCATCACAGATGTGACAGATATCACAAAACAACATGGCCGTCACAGGCCGCCAAAATCTACCCGCGCCAATTGAAAAACCATTAAGTATGGATGTTGTTGATAGAAATAGAGGGAACCTCCGATTTTGTGCTGAGTTTAATCGGCTTAGATGAAAGGCAGTTTTCCATTTTCAATAAGATATGAATATTTAAAACAAAAAATTTGTTGTTTGGTTTTTAGGTGGCAGCAGCATGGCATGCGTTGGACTGTCATGTTTTTCAGAGATTTACTGGCTTTTACGTGGCATTAATAAATCCTACAAGAGTATCACTTTTCATGAATAGTGCTGCCCATTAGACGATCATAATCAGTACAAAATTGTAGGTCACCTGCAGTGCTGGTTACACAAGCAAATGAACGGATGAGAGGTGTAAGTTACCAGGTTCAGGCTCTCTACGAGCCATAATGTGGCCTTTAAATTATTATTTATTTACTTTATTTTTGTATATAATTTTGTATAATTCCACAAAATTCTAAGTACGAGACAAAAACAACTCAAAGTTCAAACTTTTAAACTTCATTCCTATTTTGCAACTATTTAATTGGAAGAACAGTTTTATATCCAACCAAAGTTAGCGGCGGCCATCAAATTCGAAGAAATACCAAGCATAGCATTGGATTTACCACAAACAAAAAGAAACCATGACGTGTAAATCAAATCATCTTCTAAAAATCAGAATTAAGCAATAGTGCACTACGGCGTATACGTACTTTTATTTCCCAACTTTTTGGTATTTTTTTTTTTAGTGGAAAAATTGAGAAAGTAAGGGTAGATGTTGTACTTATGTATTATGGTTTTCTGAACTCGCAACAATTTTAAGCTGAGCTGGCAGTCATCGGCTGACATCCCAACCGTACAGACCTATTACTGTGGTGAATAAAAGTGCTTACATTTTTTCTCCCGCTTTCATACATAATTTGTAAGTGTATTTTCACTTTCCTTTTATATTCCCTTATCCAAATATACATAAATAACCAGTGAACTCTTATTAGTGTCCTCATTAAAAAATCGTTTTGTCGGCATGGCGCCAAAGCCTGCCCACAAATCGGGAAACCGATTCGGTGCCCTCGATGAGTGCCATCTTTCCGACCCCCCAGATTCCCCTCCCATCCCACAGAGTAAAAGATTTAAACCTTCAAATAATGTATTCTCCGACTTTCCAGAATTACCCACAAAAACAGTTTATAAAAATCCCCGCTTCATTCACATAACCTCTAAAGACAGACCACTATCGTCTATCAGTGTGTTTTTATTAAAAAAAACTATTGACTCTATTAGCACACAATACGAAAAGATCTCCCAGCTCAGAGATGGATCGTTATTGATTCTCACCAAAGATCAAAAAATCGCCGACAGATTCATAAGCTCTAAAGCTCTCGACACTATTTGCCCATCTGTTGAGATCAAGCTACACGCCAATCTTAACCATTCGAAGGGAATTGCATATGCACCGTGTCTCATAAATGTCACCGAAGCCGAAATCATAAGTGAACTTAAAGCTCAAAACATAACCGATGTCTATAAATTCACAAAAATTAATCAAGAAGGCAAACGTCTCCCCACGGGACTTATGATATTCACGTTTGACATGTTTCAAATCCCTAGCACAATCGAAATTGGATGGTATAAGACTAAAGTCTCTGAATATTTCCCTAACCCCATGCGATGCCGCCAATGCCAACTTCTCGGACACACAAAAAAATGGTGTAAAAAACCAGCCACCTGTGAAACATGCAATCTTCCTCTTCATGAAGACGAAAACTGCACGCGCACTTTCTGTGCAAATTGTGCCGGGTCCCACCCCGCTTCATCAAAAATATGTCCAAGATATGTCCAAAGCAAAGAAATAATTGAAATAAAAACAAAAAACAAATGCACCTTGGCAGAAGCTAGGCGCATCCATTCAGAACGCAACCCCAAAACTCCCTCTTTCTCCTCGGATCTTTACTCTACAAAACTCCAAAATGCAACGCCTAAAAAAAATGTTCCCATTCCATCCACGTCTTCTCCTACCTTATCTCACTCTAGTGATAAAGAAAAAACAACTTCCAAAAAAACCGGTTTTTCTCCACAAGAGAAAAACTTAACATACAATACACATACAAATTTAACACAAAATAAAAACATCGACAAACAAATTAATGAATTCACCTCTCTCACAAGAGAAAAATCTCCAACACCATCCACCTCAGCAAACCTGCATAATCAAACAACACAAAATACTAACACTCAAACACAAATTGCTGAATCCTCCTCTCTCACGAGAGAAAAACTTCCAGAAACGTCTATCCCAATCTCCAACGAAATCAAATCTAAATCTTCTCTCAGTTTACCACAATCACAACAAGAATTTCTCCTAAACAATACTTCTACACCATCATCATTAATCAATAACATCAATTACACCCAAAGCAAAATCTCTCTTCAAAAACCCCATACTCCCACACAAAGCGCAATGATCATAGACCAAAATGACAGCTCTTAGTGTAATAAATTGTCCCCACTCAACCCGCGCCTCCGTTGATGACGACTGCCCCAACCACCTTGGAGGGGGTGTTCGTCGCCAGTGGCGGCGCGGCAATACTTTATCACCAGGTGGAAGAGCACCTTTGACGAGTACATTAAATTGTACTGGGAAAAAGTTGCCATCCACCGCCTACAATAATTTAAAAATACTGCAATGGAACATGAATGGTTATTTTAATAACTATCATGAGCTCCAATTGCTTATCAAAGAAATTCAACCAAGTATCGTCTCTATTCAAGAAACACACATCAAACATAACTTCCAACCACTCCCACCAAAAGAATACTCGGCAAAATTTCACAACCTACCCCACAACACAAACTCCAAACAAGGCACCGGACTTCTTGTACACAAAACACTTCCACACAAGTTCATTTCGATCGACTCCAACATATCTGCTATAGCTGTTGAAATTGAATTAAAATACAAAATTACCATCATCTCAATTTACATCCCACCAGACCAATCATTCAATTACCACGATCTTGAAAACATTTTTAAGGACATAACCACCCCTTGTCTTCTTACCGGAGACTTCAACTCATGGTCCCCTACATGGGGTTCTTCTAGAATCAACAGTCGCGGAAAGCTAGTCGAAAACTTCATCGCAAATTCTGGGCTGGCAGTTTTAAATGATGGACGACCAACCCACCTCTCAACCCATGGCACATACTCCCACATTGACCTTTCTCTGATATCTCCCCAACTCACACAAAAATCTTCTTGGGATGTCTCCGATGACTTACATGGAAGTGATCACTTTCCGATCCTTACCAAGATTTCTTTAGAAAACAGTCTAACTCTACCGAAACCCCAACCGAAATTCCTCACCGACCTTGCCAACTGGCATCTCTTCCAATCCGAAATCTCAACCCGAATCTCTGCCCAACCACCTCCAACCAATATTAACACGAATAAAGAATGCGCCTTCATTACAAAGACAATTCGCTCTGCCGCAAATCTGGCAATCCCCCAAACCACTAATAAGATCCACAACAAAACAGTCCCCTGGTGGGACCAAAATCTCAGCACTTTGCGAAATAAAAAACAAGACTCGTGGAAGATATTCAAACAATATCCAAATATGGTTAATCTAATCGCTTATAGGAAAGCCAACGCCCAATTTAAACGAGCAGCTAAGATAGCGAAAGTGTCTTCTTTTATGAAATTTACTGAGGGGATCAACCATAACTCAACCCCCAAAAAAATGTGGGCTGACATTAAAAGCCTTACAGGAAATTTTACACCTCCCACAATTAAACTTATAAAAAACGACTCTAAAAGTATTACATGTCCTTTAAAGATCAACGAATACTTTGCCAAATTTTGGGAAAGTATCCATAACGACTCTAATTTCCAGCCAAAATACGTTGAAGAAAAATACAAATGCTTAAACGAAGTCATCCCAAATTACACCATCAACAATTCAACAACAAAATCAATAGAATCTCCCATTAATATGATAGAGTTTGAATCCAGCTTGCGCTCTGTAAAAGGAAATACCCCCGGATACGACAGAATAAATTATTCAATGATAAAAAATAGTCCTCCCTGTTTAAAAAACAGATTATTGTCCTTTTACAATCACATACTTGATAAGGGAGTTATTCCCCAAACATGGAAAGTGGCAACCATTGTGCCCATCCCCAAAGCTAACAAAGACCACACGCGTATTGAAGGCTACCGTCCAATCTCGCTTCTGCCCTGCCTTTCAAAAGTCTTAGAAAAAATCATTTCCAAACGCCTATCTTGGTGGTTGGAAAAAAATAAACTTATCGACATCAACCAAACAGCGTTCAAACCCGGTTGTGGGGCACAAGATGCGCTCCTTCATTTGGACACAAACATCACCTCAGCACTCACAGAAAAAAATCATATCTCGATTCTATCAATTGATTTTGAACAAGCATTCGACAGAATAGGACCTCACGTCATTTTAAACCAGTTAAAACTATGGAAGGTCGGCACAAAAATTTTCAACTTAATAAAAGCCTTCCTTACCAACCGAAAATTTCGCATTAAAACTAATAATAAAATTTATTCACAAATTCATAAACTCATGAATGGCATTCCCCAAGGTTCCCCCCTTTCGGTCATGCTATTCAAAATTGCATTTAATGAAATAAGCAAAATAACTCGGGTATATCCTAAAACAAATCACGTCCTTTACGCGGATGATCTTATTTTGTTCACCAAATTGAAAGACCTAGTAGAGGTTTCGCATATTTTTTCAATGATCATTAAAGACTTGACCGAATGGGGTGAAACCTCAGGGGGAAAAATATCTTTCTCTAAATGCGAAATATTACATATTTGTAAAAAACACAAATTTTCAAAACTAATTCAAAATGTATCATATAATAACACTTGTATAAAAAATGTAAATTTTTCAAAAATTCTAGGCATTATATTCGAATCTAACTATAGTTTTAAGCAACATTGTATTAGCTTAAGAAAAAGTCTTACTACCAGGGTAAATATTATCAAATTTCTTTCATGTAAAAAAAGTAACTGTAATGTAAATACTATAATTAACGTAATTCAGTCCATTATTCTATCAAAAATTGATTACGGTCTACCAATTTATGGGAAGTGTTCCAAATCATCTCTGCAACTAATTTCTACGCCGTACCACGCCGCTGCAAGAACCTGCCTGGGTGCCTTCTACTCAACACCAATCAAGAACATCCTTACTGAATCAGGACTCCCTAACCTAAGTGACCGAATCGATTTCCTAATCTGGAAAATCACACTAAAAATTAACTCGTCATTCAAATCACCCATACATGAGGATACAAAAAAGCTGTTGAAGAGGAAGAAAAAACCGAAATACCAATCCGCTTTGTATAAAGCTTTGGAATCGGCGAAAGAGCTGAAAATTCCAATTGAAATAAAGAACAAAAACAACGTTAACTTTCCACCGTGGCATCTCTCAAAACAAACTATTTTGACAAATCTGTCGAATTATAATAAATCAAGCACAAACAATGATATATACAAAACATTGTTTAATGAAATTGAGGACAATTATAAGAGACTCGGATGGATTTCTTTGTTTACAGATGCTTCAAAATCAATTGAGGGTACCTCATATGCTGTAGTAACGAAAGACGGCTGCGTCATTAGTAAAGGACTGCTCTATTCTACATCGTCAACATTCACAGCCGAGGCTTATGCCATACTCAAAGCCATTAACGCTGCAAAAAATAAAAAAACGATAATATTCACCGACAGCCTTTCATCTTTAGAAGCAATCCAAAATATAAACAACTCCTCTGATATAGTAGCTGACATCCGGGATAAATTAATCACAAAAAGAAATACTATCAAGCTAGCATGGATTCCTGGGCATGCAGGGATAGTTGGTAATGAAATTGCCGACGCAGAAGCCAAACTAGCTCTCAAACAGCCTCTTATCTCTTTTATACAATTCAACAAAAAGGACACGTTAAACCATTTAAAAACTTCCATGAGGAAAAAAAATAAGAATAACTGGCTGGAGTACTCGCACCACTATTCAACAATCAATGCTGATGCTGAGAGGGCGACTTTCCCTGTCGAAATTCCCAGAAGTATGATAACAAAATACACACGGCTTAGAATGGGACATACAAATGCCACCCACAAACACCTGATCACCAAAGAACCAGCACCCCTTTGTAATTTCTGCGACCAGTGCCCAACTTTGAACATTTCCCATTTCCTTCAATGTCCGCATATCAACTCAACCTCCTTATCCATAGCAAACAAACCTCTCAAAGAACTATTAACCGTAATATTACCAAGTAATATAAAATTTGTGAATGAAATTATTACAAAACTGAATTTACATATTTAACTTAAGTTTTCTCCAAACGAGCTGAAGGCCCTGGTAGCTAGTGCTCTGTAAATATTTATTGAATTTTGTAATTATATTATTGTTCAATAAAGTATAATAATAATAATAATAAGCTGAGCTGGGCATATTTACTAAGATGAATTAAGGTACTAGTACAGTCTATATAACGCCAAAAAAACGCACGATTTCTGGGAATTTTTTTCTCGGAAACTTTATTATAAGGTAATTAGGAAACAATTTTATCAAATTTCTAGATATCTACCGTTTTCAAGAAAAATATGATACTGGAAAACCATCATTTAATACTTGTATGGTGAGTACCATTATTTTTGTATAGAACAACTTTCAAGATCTGTTTTAATGTTTTTAAGAAAATTGAAAGCAAAAGAAATGTTCAAAAGTTAATAAAAAGGTTTCTAATTTTCTTTTAATAATCTGTGGAACAGCTTCTGACAAGAAAAAAAATATAATATTAAAAAAAAAATGCACAACTGAGTCGCACGAACTTGTTCTTATGTAAAAGACTAAGAATTTCAAAAATGAATGTTATTCGAGAAAAACTAAGCATAAAATTAATTTTTTAAATGACTAAAACAACTTTAGTAGTTGAAGCTAAAAGCTAGACGTCATGTAATTCAAGCAGATATAAGAATATGCAAGAAAAAAATTATAGGTCGTTGTAGTGGTCTCTTAAAAAATTAGCTTTTATATACAAAATTTTTAAAACATTTTCAAGGTACGGATAAAAATTAAATTTCCAAAAAAAATATTCAGCCGTTTTTTAAATTTTGAATTTTCCAAGAAAAAAGGGATTTTTTTTTTTCAAAAATTGAAAAAACATTTTTTTTTTAAGTTTTGAAGTGCAATGTTTTTTAAACTTTTTAGGAGCTTCATTAAAATCCGTTGTGCCGATAATGAGAAATTCAAAATTCGAAAAATCGTTTTATGGTAGGTACAGTCAGTAATATCTAGATTTCAAATATTTTTTACTAAATTATTTATCGTAAAAATTAATCAAAAGAAAAAAAATTCTCGGAACCGTTTTCGAGAAAAATACGATTTTCGAAAACCATTTTTTAACATTTGTATGGAAGGTACCGTTAGTTTTAGATAAAACAAATTTTTTTTCTCAAATCTTGTATGTTAAGAAACTTTTATTTGTCAAGATTGAAAAAAATTGATCTTGGGGCTTTCGAAATATTGAGTTTCCAAGAACAAATTTTAAATTCTTTTTTTAAAATCCAAACAATTTGAATATGTAATAATATTTAAACTTTGGAGGAACATTAGCATACAAAAATGGTTTAAATCGGCTGTACCGTTATCGAGAAAATCAAAAACAAAAAAAAATTGAAGCAGGGGGGCTATCAAAAATAACAATTTTTTGGAATTTTTTTTTCAACCATTACCTAGTTTTAACTAAATGAAATTTTTTTGATTTTTTTTTTAATTCTGTGGGACAGTTTTTGAGAAAAAAAAAACCGAAAAAACCATATGGTAGGTACCGTTATTTTTGGTCTTAAGAAAAAAAGAAAAAAAATTTGTGGGAGGAAAAAATCAAAACCCAACAAATTCGAAGGAATACCAAGCATAGCATTGGATTTACCACAAACAAAAATCAAAACATCTTATAAAAATCAGAATTAAGCAATAGTGCACTACGGGGTATACGTACTTTTTTGTTAAATTTTTTTGGTGCAAAAATTGCGAAAGTAAGGGTAGATGTTGGGCTAAAAATTCCTGAAAATTAATGAAAGTATGTTTCTGTATTTCGTTGGGCTCATACATAAACTGCTCTATCCTTGTTGAGTGTGAAAATTCGGAGAGGGCGGAATTTTAAGCAAATTATACTTAATCGTACTTATGTATTAAGTATTATGAACTGTAAACAATTTTAAGCTGAGCGGGGCATATTTACAAACATGAATTAAAATAAAAAAACAGTCGACTGTCACGATCCTCTGATTTGAGGCTTCTCGATTTCTTGAAGTAAAAATTGTGCATCAACAAACCAACCACAACTTCGTTGTCTAAGGAGAACATTAGAAGCGAATTCGTTGAAATTACAACAGAAGTCTGCGAAGCTCGCCTTTGCGCCACGGCCAGAGATATCCACTTGACAGATATTATTTTTCATACATAATGTTGAAGATCAAATAATCAATCAATAAAATTGTTTTCATTTAAAAGTTATTTAAAAAAACATTCAACCTGGAACATAAAACGCAGCCTGTAGATCGTAAAAATAAGGCGTATATTAACAAATTTATCAAAATTCTAGGTGCCGTTTTTAAGATATGATAATGGAAAACCACCCTTTACAAGTAGGTGAGTCATTATTTTTGTATAGAACAATTATTTTCAAAAATTTTTTTATTAAATTATTGATGGTGAAAATCGATCGAAAGAAAAAAATAAATAAAACTTCTCGAAGACGTTTTTGAGAAAAATACGATTTTTGAAAAACATTTTTTAACATTTTTGCATGGTAAGTACCTTTATTTGTGGGTAAAATAATTTTTTTTTCCCACATCTTGTTAAATTTATTAAGAAACTTTTTATATACTGTGGGACAGTTTAAAAAAAAAAAAATATTTATAAAAATTTCGAAAAAAAAATCGTATGGCAGGTACTGTTATTTTTGAGTCTTAAAAAAAGAAAAAATGGTGTGGCGGGAAAAGTTTAAAAACGATATATACCAAGTTTGATGAAAATCGGTTAGGATTTCTATATCAGTGTTAGACATTATTCATCTCTTATATTTTGGGCAGGTATACGCCGAATTTCTCTGCACTTATCATAAAGAATGCAGAACAGAGCTTTAAGACTGATATGAACTAGAACTATCATGGAATGATTCTACTCCTTGGAACACCACCGTAGGAATTTTATCTGTCTTTCATTGGTTTATCGATTTTTTCTCACGAAGCATTAAAATGCCAAAAAAAGCCCTTGGCCACAAAATTTAAGTTTTTTTTTTCATGGAATCGTTTAAAAAGCATTTTTTTTCAAACTTTAAACTTTAAATTCTTATAAAACTGTTGTCATATTAAACCTGCAACTTTAAATTTAGTATAAGCTTGGGCACTTACGTTCACACACCGTGTTTGATGATTTTTTTAAATTAAAAGAATGTTTTATTTACCTGAAATGAAAAGAAAAAAATGTTTGTTAGTCTCGAAAAAAAAAATATACCAGTCTTAAAAAATTAAATAAGTTTGCAGCTAACAGTTTATAGAGGGCCAAAACCTAATAACTTACAACCTTTAATATGTATTGTGTTCGAGTTGTGTGCAGGAGTACTCGGATAAAATGAGAAGCACTTTTTGCCACAGGCGACACTTTCGAAAGATTTGTGACTTTCTCGCAAGAGACAGCACCCTTGAAAAAAAACATGAGTTTACTTTACGTGGCAGCAGAAATCTCTAAGGTACCTACAGGCAACAGACTTAGTTTCAGCTAAGCATAAATTTTTCAGGAGGATGCCAAATTTTTAAGAGACGGTTTTTGTTTTTTGAGAATAAAGCTTCTGAAATCTTCCATTTTAATAAAAAGCACTTAATCGAAAGCCCGAAAATCCATCTGGTTTTCAGGGAAGGTCTAATAAGAATTTGTCAATGTTTTTCTTAAACTCGAATAAAACCCTTCAAGTGACTAAATGTATCAACTTTTTGAACTTTTGGCTAACTTTTTGGTTGTTTCTTATCAATTTTCAAAGGCAACATCTCAAAACTTCCCGCAACCACACTCGTATTACTTAACTGACAAACAACAACAACAAAACAATTTGAAATAATTCTCACACACCTCGTTACAGTTTGATGATGAAAAGTGTCATGCAATCCGCGCTACATATTTATGACACAAAACAATGCTACACCATCATCAGAGTGAGCGGACAAAAGCGTTGTGCATTATTCACATCGACGACTACACGACGAAATGTTGCCCTCAATGTAACCCCAGTCAGTCTTTACTATAGGTTGGTACTTTCGCTTTCGCACTTGGATAATTCCTTTCAGATTTTGTTTTTCTATATTTTTGTATATATTTTTTTTTGTATCCAAGTGTTACCTGTGTCTGAGTCTGGCAGTGATGATGATGGAAATAATTTGAGTGGTAATTTTGTTGTTGTTGGTTGGTTCGACGCCAATTACACGTGCAATTGACACTGAAGGTGAATTTGATACGGGGAGAAATTTTGTAATGGAGGCTTAATCTTTTGAAAGAGTTTTGTTTGTGTTCTGTTGTCTTAAGAAAACTCTAAAAGTTCAGGGATTTGGTCAACGGAATTTATCCTCGATTTTCCTTTCGCCAGCAAAACTTCATCCTTAGTTATGGAATATTTTTTTTATTTTCACTTTTTCCAAATGCAAAAGTGCATTAAATATTTCAAAAGAATGATTCCACAGAGATATTGGTTCAACTCAACTCTCCGAATTCTACAGCGAATGGATAAATGTAACAGAAGAATTCAGAGGGACACATAAAGGGTCTTGAGATTTTGCTTAGGCTTGGTACTTCGTTGATAGAGAAACCGAAAATGGGTTTCGAAATGCTGTCTATCTGTTCCGTTAAACCCAAAATTCTTCTGTCAATTTCCTTTAGCTTGAAGGGTAGGGTTTTTTGGTTATTCCCCAAAAACTTTGTTCATATTTCTAAAAACCAGAATTTACGTAGCTGACATTAATATTTTTCTCTAAATTGAACAAAACAAAAAAACATTGCCTTTTAAAAAAAAATTCGGCAGAGATTTATTTTATTAAAATTTTTTGTCTAATGTAAAAGACTAAGAATTTCAAAAATGAACGTAATTAGAGAAAAACTGTTCATAAGCATAAAATAATTTTTTAATAGACTAAAATGTGTTTTAAGCAAATATTACTTTATGCAAGAACAAAATTATAATTCGTTGAAGTGGTTTCTTAAAAAAATAACATTTGATATACAAAATTTTTAAAACATTTTTAAGAAAACAATTTGGTACGCCAATTTAAAATTTTTGTTATTGTTCGAATAAAAATTAAATTTAAAAAAAAAAATATTGAGCCGTTTTTGAGATATTGAATTTTCAAAAAAAAAAAAAGATTTTGTTTTTTAAATTCAAAAAAATATTTTTTTTAAATTTTGAAATGCAATGGTTTTTAAACTTTTTAGACGCTTCTCTTTGAAAAATTTCATTAAGATCGGTTATACCAATGATGAGACTTTAAAAACTGAAAAAGCGTTCTATGGTAGGCACAGTCAGTAATATCTTTTTTTCAAAATTTTTTTTTATTAAATTATAGATCGTAAAAATTAATCAAAAGAAAAAAATTTTAGCGAAATTCTCGGAACCGTTTTCGAAAAAAATATGATTTTCGAAAACCATTTCTTAACAATTGTATGGAGGGTACCATTATTTTTAGGTAAAATAATTTTTTTTCCTACATCTTGTAATTTATATTAAGAAACTTTTATTTATGAAGTTTTTAAAAAATCGAGGATGGGGTTTTTGAAATATTGAGTTTTCAAAAAAAAAAAATTGATTTTTTTTTTAAATCCAAAAATTTTGTTTTTGAAAATTTGAATACAATATTTGAATATTGAAACTGCTGGGGAGCTTTAACATAAAAAAAAATTATCAAAATCGGTCGTACCGTTTTTGAGAAAATTAAAAACAAGAAAATGGTTTCAAGGGGGTACCAAAAATTACAATTTTTTGTAATTTTTTTTTCAACCACTAGCTTTAACTAAATGAAATTTTTTGAATTTTTCTTAAAAAAATCTGTGGCACAGTTTTTGGGAAAAACAAATATTTATAAAATTTCGAAAAAAATCTTATGGCAGGTACCGTTATTTTTAGTCTAAAAAAAAACCATATCTACCAAGTTTAGCGAAAATCGGCCGAGCGGTTTATGCTGTAGTCGAACAGACAGACTGAATTGCGAGACCCACTTTTTTCGTCTTCGCTATCATTCTAATGTAAAACTTTGATCAAAATATTGAGTTCGATTTTTTTTACGAATGCATAACTAACCTTATAGTACCGATAAGTCGCAAGTAAAAATTGTTATCAATGTAAACTCACATACAACTAATTTCTTGTCTCAAAATCGGTTAAAATGATTCTGATAATCTTCAGAAATTTTACATAATTTAACATTTTAAACTGAAAAAATAAAAAGAATAGTCTGAATAAGAAATGTTTTTTCGTTTAAATATTTTGAAATTTATAAATTGTTTATATAAAAATATTAAATAGAAAAAATGTTTAAAAGCCTTAAGCTGAATGTTTAAATTAAATTAATTAAATTATATATTGAAAATTCTGAGATATCGATTTTTTAAATAAATAGAAATTGATTTTTTTTTTCAAAATTAAAAAATTATTCGAGAAAAAAATTTGAGAAAAATGTTTCTATAGTAAATTCTATTTTAATCGAACTCGAGATTTTACTCAAAGTTGACATTACGATGATAGCGAAGTCTAAAAATGTGGGTCTTTCAATTTTGTTTGTCTGTCGGTTCGAGTAAAGCCAAAACGGCTCGGCCGATTTTCATCAAAGTTGGTTGATATCATTTTCTTTTTTCTTTTTTTTTAAGACCAAAAATAACGGTACCTGCCATACGAATTTTTTTTCGAAATTTTGTAAATATATTTATTTTTTTTTAATATACAAACAAATTTTATTTAGTTAAACCTAGGTCCTAGTTGAAAAAAAAATTTTCCGAAAAATGGTTATTGATTATTATTATTATTATTATTATCAAAGAATCATTTTTTTTTGTTTTTGATTTTCTCAAAAAACGGTACCACTGATTTTGATCATTTTTTTGCTAAAGTTCCCCAAAAAACTTAAATAGAATTGTGTATTCAAATATTCAAAAAAATTGTTTTGGATTTAAAAAAAAAATTTCAAATTTTTTTTTTCAAAACTCAATATTTCGAAAACCTTATGCTAGATTGTTTTAAACTTAAAAAATAAAAGTCTTACAATATAATCTACAAGATGTATGAAAAAAGTTTTATTTTAGATAAAAATAAAGGTACCCACCATACAAATGTTAAAAAATTGTTTTCAAAAATCGTATTTTTCTCGAAAACGGCGCCTAGAATTTTGATAAAAAATGTTTCTTTCAATTAATTTTAACGATCTTCAATATGTACCATAAAAAAAATTGAAATCAAGATATTACAGCTTGTATCTACCATAGCACCATTTTTCCAATCTTTGAATCACTCATTATCGACATAACGGATTTAAATAAAATTGTAGAGATGCTTCGAAAAAGTCTAAAAACCATTGCATTTCAAAACTTAAAAAAAAATATTTTTTTTAATTTTTGAAAAATTTTTTTTTTTTTTTTGGAAAATTCGATATTTCAAAAACAGCACAATATTTTTTTTTTAGAAATTTAATTTTCATTCGTACAGTAATAAAAACTTAAGGTTGCTATACCAAATTTTTTTCTTAAAAATCTTTTAAAAATTTTGTATATACATACAGTGGTGGGCATGGAAATAGCACACTTTTTTTTTCATTTTGATCTTTTATTTGAATTTATGTAAGGAACAGTTAATGATTAATTAGACATATGTTTCTGCTATTTTTAGAAAATTTGCATATTTTGAATTCATATTTTTTTGGATTGCGGTAATTTCTGTAAGTAAATAGATACAAATACCACAATTAATAAAAGATTTTATAATATAGCCTGGACATTTAATTAGCACATAAGCTGAAAAAGTAATTTTACCTTTAAATTTCAAGATGAAAGTTAGTATTTAGTTGGAAATCCTTTGGTTGCAATCACAGCTTGACATCTTCTTGGCAGGCTTTCCACCAATTTCCTGCAGCGTTCTATTGGTATTGCATACCAAGCACTTTTGATGTTTTCCCATAATTCATCAAAGTTTTTTGGATTTTTACCTTCCATTTGGCGTTCAATATCATTCCACAGATTCTCAATCGGGTTGAGATCGGGAGACTGAGCCGGCCACTTCAAAACATTCACAAAACTACCTTCTAAACACGATTTAACTAAGTGAGAAGTATGCTTCGGATCGTTGTCGTGCATAAAACGCCATGTCAGAGGCAAATTGTCATCAGCATAGGGAATCATGTGATCTTCCAATATGTTCTTATAAACATGTTTATCCATTTTTGAGTTAATTTTTACAATTGGACCAACACCGTGCCAAGAGAAAGCTCCCCACACCATAACATTTCCTCCTCCATGTTTTATTGTTTTAAGGGTGTATTTTGGATTGTGTTGTTGGTTAGGAGAACGCCAAACATATTTTTTTCCGTCCGACCCGAATCTGCAGAACTTTGATTCATCGCTCCATAGCTCGTTTTTCCAAAAATTAATAGGTTTCCGTAGGTGTTCCTTAGCAAAATGAATTCTGCACTTCAAATTTTGTTTCGAAACAAACGGTTTCTTTTGCGATATGCAGCCCCTTAGTTGGTTTTCATTCAATCGTCGTCTTATTGTTCGAGAAGAAAGTAAAATACCGTATTGTGACTCTACATTAGATTTTATTTGCTTTGATGTTTTAAATGGGTCCGCCGTCGAAGCTCTGTGTATTAAATGATCCTCTCTAACCGTGGTTTTTCTTGCACGCGGCGCTCTGGGGACTTTTTTTGTAGTTCCAAAAGTCTCAAAATGGTGAATTGCATTATATTTTTAAGAAACCACTACAACGACTCATAATTTGTGTTCTTGCATAAATTCATTCTGTTTTTGTCTCTTTCTACCTTTACGAATTTAAAAAAAAACCTAATTTTATACTTATGAACAGTTTTCTCTAATAACATTCGTTTTCAAAAGCCCTAGTCTATTACATAGCACGTTCGTGCGACCCAGTCGTGCATTTTATTTTTTGAAATTTCTAAAACAATTTTTATAGCAGGTATCTTTATTTTTGCTCCTAAATGTACGAGACAATAGTTGCAGACTTAAAAGAACCTCAAGCCTCTCATCAGCTTAAGCTTTCTCCAATTTGTCAATTTTTCATAGATTCGTTCTGATACCAGGGGTTTTCGTGTCGTAAGAATCTTCAAACTACTTGGTATTTTGAAGATTCCCACCGACAAACAAAAGTATATTTGAAAAATTTTACGATGCAATATGTTAAGCTTGAAAAAAACTGGCCGAACCGTTTAGGCTGTATTCGAACAGGCACAGGCAGACATCGGCCTATAATTACGCCAATTCAGATCGAAATCTTAACGCGCAGTTAAAAATGGATACGTTAAGGCTTGCATCTTCATTTATTATTTGACTAAGCAGGTACCAGTATCAGGTTTATCTCGACTTTTTGAGTTCTTTGAATATCATTTTGAATACGAAATTTTTCGTGGCTTTGAATGTGGTATTGATGAGGATGATCTATAGCTTCTATAGTAAAAATGTAGGATTAAGACATCTTAATACAGTTTGACTCTAGATTCGATCCCAATCAATGGCAAATGGCTGTCAGTTCTGTGTCTGACCTATTTGTATGGTAGTTTTTTAAATATTACTATTTAAATCTATAAAGTCGCACAAGCATAACCCACATCAGGCACATTCCTAAAGACCTTTCAACACTACTTACTTTAAAGAATAACTCATACCATATATTGCTTAGGCTCATAATTTCATATCCAAAAGGACAACTTACACTTATTGGTTTCTTCCAGAGCAACATATGGCGCATACCACGACTAATCGATGAAAAGTCCACTCGCTTGCAAACAGCCCGAACCAATGACTCACTTCCATTGGTAACCCACAAACTGCCAAAAGCCAACGAACAGTGGCTGGATGCATGGTGAAAAGTCCATTGTAAATTCCGTATACAAAATGTTCAATACTTAACTTATAGCCAACACCATCAGGCTGTGGTGAAAAAACCAGAAAAAAAATGGAAACGCTTCGGAACTGGTTGCTGCACCAAATAGCATACCAACGACACAATCCGGTATCTGGCATTACATCTCGGCGCGCGGTTTGAAAGAAGAAAACAAAATATATGCAAACAACCCCCACTTCGGATGACATTTCCAATGGCCATGTAGACGGATAAAGAAATCAGCCACGTAAATTCAGACCATTCCGCTGACATTTGTCTTAAGGAGGGACCATTTTTTGACAGTAAGCATCCTATATCCTAATCAAGACCAGCCAGCATGATTCTGAAAGCTGAACTTTTGGCAGAACTTTTAGGCAACATCAGGGAAGCATCAGCCATTACCATATCTCTGCTCTGAAGGCTACACTGGCTCAGTAATCGGATTCCTGACAGCTGAGTTCAGCACAATGCCAGAGAGAAACGAAACCGATACCGCCTAACCAAGGTGAAGACGACGAAGTAAGTACGCGATGCAAAGACGCAAACTGCGCCACAACTCATACTGAATTATGCCCCCAGAGTGGGTCGCTGAGGCCGTGCAGTACCGTGAAGTAAAAATGTCACTCGAGATCTTGTGAGACGCTGCACAAACTTAAACCGAAAGCTATAAGTCGTACCTACTCTTGCCACGAAACGTATATCATGCCTGCCCATGCCTATACCAACCTCCCCCATATCACTCGTCCATCACTAGAATATTGCACTCCATGGGAGTGATCTCATGTTGCAACATTCGCCAGCAGTTGAAGCTGTACTTTGTGTATAATCTCTTGCAGTGAGTGTTTGTGTTTGTGTGCTGGCTGCTGTTGCTGGATGAAATATTAATAATACGGGAGGCGACCGTCAGATTACCTACCTCATTCGGAGATAGAAAAAAACTATAATTAGTCGATAGTGTTCATAAAAACATTTGTAAAACCACTGGTCGGGCAAACTTTTTCAGGGAAGTTTGGGTTGAAAAGGATCACTTCCGGTACCGTTTTTTGAAGAGAAACTACCTCATCGGGAGAACGAAAATCTTTATACAGGGTAGGATGGGTATTATATCTAGATTTGAAAACTTTTGGTCGGGCAAAAAAAATCGAGGAATAAATGCTTCCCCGACCAACTCAAATAACGGTTTTTTTGATGAAAATCTACCTCATCGGGAAATGGATGATATTAGTACCAAAACAAAGGACAGACAGTCTTCTTTTCAAATCCATTGGTCGGGCAAACATTTTTAGGGAATAACCCTCCCCCCGACCAATTTTAGAAAAAAAAATGACAAAAACAACTTTCTCTTTTTTTTTAACTTCAAACGTCTAAAAAATTATTGCAAATTCATAATATTACTGTAAACAAAAGCCAGAATAGTATTTTTATCAAATCCAGAGATTTTGTAGCTACCCACAACCACCCCCCCCCCCCCCCTTTCCCTTCTTCGATGGAAAGTATTGTATAATATTATTTTTCGTATGTTAAGTTCACTTCAAAAGTAAAATAAAAACAACTTTCTTGATCAAATAGATATTATTTTACAATATAAAGACAACATACATTTGTCCCTTTAACAAAGAAATACTTACTACTTACAAGGGTTTCTCTTCAACACTATTTGCCTTATCATTACTGTGATTTGTAACATAAAAAACACAATTATTCATAAAAAAAAGCTTTTTGTTATAGGACACTACTCATACTTAAAATACACCTCAATACTTAACTATTAAACAAAATAAGCCCAGAGTACCTCCTGGAATAGAAACCGATAAAAATTTAAGCACCCATGTAGCATTTGATAATATTGATCGGTATGTCGAGACTTTTAATGGAAAAGATACTCTTCATGATACAGTTGGTATAATATATCAGTTTACAGCTAATCCAAATTTAGCGCATGTCGCTAGTAGTTCTGTAGAAGTTCCGAACAACCCTAACGAACAGAGTGAGTGTTCTTCTAGAAAAAGAAGACCATTTGAGGAAATACCACGTGATATTCAACCCTATATGAAAAGAATTACTTCTAACACAACTTTGCTTCGCTTAGAGGATATCATAAATGCTACAACCGATTCAACACGATTTACGAAAGAAAATGCAATTATTAAAGATTTAATTTGGTCTATATCGCTCTCTCAAATTTCTGAAACACCAATGTGGATAGATTTCAACAGTAAAACTACAATAGACAAAAGCGAGACTCAGATTATCTATAGATTATTTGCCTCAAATACTGTTACTGTTGCACATACAACATTAAAATATGCCCAAAAGATTGCCAATGAAATTGGCCAAAAAGAAATCGTATTAACCTATGATTTAGCAATTGCTAAAATGGCTATGCAGATGAAAATCAAACTTTAAACAATGTTTTTATTAACTTGGAGTATTTCATACACAAAATGACTTTTTTTAAAGCTTTGGGAAAATTTATCGATGGATCTGGTGTAGCTGATATTTTAATTCATTCTGAAGATTTGGCCGAAGGATTAGTAAATGGATTTATTGATGGCAAACATTTTAAAAGATGCAAAAGAATACATCTTTTGCTTTTAGGGGCAATTCAAACTTTACATTTTGAACAATTTTGTTTAGAAAATGAGGTTCATATTGAAGAAGATTTACATCGCATACACGATAACCCAATAGAACCAAATGAAGTCCTTGTTATGAGTTCATTATTAGAAGATGTCATAAGTAAATAAAGGTAATATTGTAATGTTACTCTAAAAGGAGGTGATGGAAAAACTCCACAATTTTTCATGCAATACGTTGAGCTTATGAACGTATTTTTTAGACTTTCGAGAAGTATCAGAACGAATGATTTTGATTTGTATGTGGATTCTATATTGAGTTGTCTAATTTATTTTTTGTATTTAATCAACCCACTTATGCAAGATGGATATTGAAATACCACAGTAACTTAGCATAGTTAAAAATTCGTAATTATGTGTTGATAAATGAATTTAAACGCGGTGCTTTTGGGATTAAACGCACGGCAAAGAGTCTAGCAAGAGCTCCTGTTGACTTAACACTCGAACAGATAATAAATGCTGATACCGCGAACTCTTTAATTGGTATTACTCATTTCACAAATTCGATTTCAGCAAGGCAGCGTTGGGCCCTCAGTTATAACATACGCACACAAATAATTTCCAAAATGTTTGCTGAAATCAAGTTTGATCAAGAGGATGACATAACCCATGAATTTGCACATAATCGCATCCAAAAAGACAGAAAGGCGTTATTTGAAATAATTCTTTTAAACAAAATATTATTTCAATTTGAACCAAATGTGTAAGTAATTTACTTCATATTACAACAGGAATAGCAGCATCCGAAGAAACTGCAGATTTTCTTTTAAGTGCTTTTCAAACCGGAAACAGTAAAAAAATCGCCTTTATAGAGGAGTGTTTCGAAAATTGTGAACGTTTCGTTAAAACTTGAGTCGGAACAATATTCAAAATTTCTCATCTCAGTGTTTGAAAAGGTTTCAAAAAAATAAAAATGGCCGAAAAACAAGCACTGATTAAAATGGAGAGAGATGTGTTTGGGCGACTTTTAGCTATAGCTTTGGAAAAGAAAATTGATATGGAAGTATGCTTATCATATCCACTTGCACCTGTTTTGGCCAAAAAGCTCAAAAACCGAATTCCTTTATCTGAACCAATTTGTCCAAATATTGAAATTATAGGTGGTTTTTACTTTTTTCATCTTTTGGGAGTTCCAATTCCAGTTCCTGAAACATTTGAAAAAATTTTCGAAATGATTTTGAGGAGAGTATGCTCAACAAACGCTTCGGAAGTGCATTTAGTTTTTGATAGGTATTTGCATCCATCTATTAAAGATGTTGAGCATATTTTTCGTAATAAACAAGAAACAGTTAATTACACGATTCTTGGACCGTTACAAAAACGAAATAATGACTTCCTAAAGTGTCTGAAAAATCCCAAATTCAAAGAAGCTCTGGTAAAATTTTTAGCACAACATTGGGAAAACGACTCTTTAGTTCCGATTCTTGGAAATAAGAAAGTTTTTTTGACCTTAGATGACACATGCTTCTCCTATACAGTTCAAAATCAATCAATTTTTAAATTTGAAGAAATTACATTTAATTGTAGCCATGAAGAAGCGGACACGCGCATCATTTACCATATAAGCAAGTCAAAGTCTCACTCAAAAATATTAGTAAAGGCATCTGATACCGATGTGTTAATAATATTACTGGGCAATATGCATAAGCTAAAAACTTTGGAGATTTGGTTAGCTGGAGGAAATACTAAATCTCGAGATATTAATTGCATCAATTGCACTCAGCTAGCTACCGCATTAGGCAATAGTTTATGCGTTTCTTTGCCAGCGTTTCATGCATTTACAGGTTGCGATTATACGGCATGTTTTTTTAGGAAAGGAAAAGCAAAACCATTGAGTCTTTTAGAAAAAAATGAACGTTTTCAAACAGCGTTTGGAGCGTTGAGTAAAAGTCAGAATAATCTAGATGATGTTGACACTGAAACGATTCAAAATTTTACGTTGCAAATGTATGGCGTTAAGAATTCTAGCAACGTAAATTTAGCGAGGGTTCAAATATTTCAAAGTCTTTATTCTGCGAAAAATAACACTGCTGGAAATATTTTCAAAAATATGAAACACTTCGACTCTAGTTTGATTCCGCCTTGCTTCAAATCTCTTCAACAAAAAATTAAAAGAACAATTTTTGTTAGTTCGATGTGGGCAAACGCGACGGAATCAAATTGTGTAAAAAATAAAGCCGACGATTTTGGCTTGATTTTAAAAGATGAAAGGTTCTTGCCTCTTTGGTATGAAAGGGAACCAACACCACTAAATATTCCTTTTTAGAACAAGATTCCGATGACGACACTATTTAAAAAAGATAATAATGAATTATTATTCATTTTTGTATGTACATAATATATATGTACATATTTCGTGCAATTTAAATTTTGTTTGTTTATTGTTTTATTTATACATCTATATTTATTTTGAATAAGAAATATTTTGTTTGCTAGGTATATTATTAGAAAAGAACTGAAACTTTATATACATAGATATAAATGAAATTTGTTTGAATTAGAGGCTTTTTGTAATTTATTTTGATCTGATTTGAATAATTGAAATATTGTAATGCTGGATATTAAAGTGGGTCTCTTTGGTTAATTGTTAAGAATTAAGAAGTCCTTTAATTAAGTGTGATACAAAATTTCAAAACACTACAAAAATGAAAAATAAATACCACGAATACTAAACTGTTCGAAGTTACTAATTTTATTTTGCGAATAATCACAATAATGATAAGGCAGATAGTGTTGAAGAGAAACCCTTGTAAGTAGTAAGTATTTCTTTGTTAAAGGGACAAATGTATGTTGTCTTTATATTGTAAAATAATATCTATTTGATCAAGAAAGTTGTTTTTATTTTACTTTTGAAGTGAACTTAACATACGAAAAATAATATTATACAATACTTTCCATCGAAGAAGGGAAAGGGGGGGGGGGTGGTTGTGGGTAGCTACAAAATCTCTGGATTTGATAAAAATACTATTCTGGCTTTTGTTTACAGTAATATTATGAATTTGCAATAATTTTTTAGACGTTTGAAGTTAAAAAAAAAGAGAAAGTTGTTTTTGTCATTTTTTTTTCTAAAATTGGTCGGGGGGAGGGTTATTCCCTAAAAATGTTTGCCCGACCAATGGATTTGAAAAGAAGACTGTCTGTCCTTTGTTTTGGTACTAATATCATCCATTTCCCGATGAGGTAGATTTTCATCAAAAAAACCGTTATTTGAGTTGGTCGGGGAAGCATTTATTCCTCGATTTTTTTTGCCCGACCAAAAGTTTTCAAATCTAGATATAATACCCATCCTACCCTGTATAAAGATTTTCGTTCTCCCGATGAGGTAGTTTCTCTTCAAAAAACGGTACCGGAAGTGATCCTTTTCAACCCAAACTTCCCTGAAAAAGTTTGCCCGACCAGTGGTTTTACAAATGTTTTTATGAACACTATCGACTAATTATAGTTTTTTTCTATCTCCGTATGAGGTAGGTAATCTGACGGTCGCCTCCCGGACTATAAATTGCAGTTTCGGTTTGCTGCGCGCCTTTACACAATTAAACCTCCATTGCTCACCGAGTTATATGGCTGATTCATTTAAATAGACGGACGGACGGACAGACAAATGGCACTATAAACCTACTAGGCAGGTATAATACTCTCAAAACTCCATGGATGATGTGGAGAATGTGAAACGGTCCATATAACGGGTGATTTTTTAAGAGCTTGAGAAATTTAAAAAAAAAAAAAAACGCATAAAATTTGCAAAATCTCATCGATTCTTTATTTGAAACGTTAGATTGGTCCATGACATTTACTTTTTGAAGATAATTTCATTTAAATGTTGACCGCGGCTGCGTCTTAGGTGGTCCATTCGGAAAGTCCAATTTTGGGTAACTTTTTCGAGCATTTCGGCCGGAATAGCCCGAATTTCTTCGGAAATGTTGTCTTCCAAAGCTGGAATAGTTGCTGGCTTATTTGTGTAGACTTTAGACTTGACGTAGCCCCACAAAAAATAGTCTAAAGGCGTCAAATCGCATGATCTTGGTGGCCAACTTACCGGTCCATTCCTTGAGATGAATTGTTCTCCGAAGTTTTCCCTCAAAATGGCCATAGAATCGCGAGCTGTGTGGCATGTAGCGCCATCTTGTTGAAACCACATGTCAACCAAGTTCAGTTCTTCCATTTTTGGCAACAAAAAGTTTGTTAGCATTGAACGATAGCGATCGCCATTCACCGTAACGTTGCGTCCAACAGCATCTTTGAAAAAATACGGTCCAATGATTCCACCAGCGTACAAACCACACCAAACAGTGCATTTTTCGGGATGCATGGGCAGTTCTTGAACGGCTTCTGGTTGCTCTTCACTCCAAATGCGGCAATTTTGCTTATTTACGTAGCCATTCAACCAGAAATGAGCCTCATCGCTGAACAAAATTTGTCGATAAAAAAGCGGATTTTCTGCCAACTTTTCTAGGGCCCATTCACTGAAAATTCGACGTTGTGGCAGTTCGTTCGGCTTCAGTTCTTGCACGAGCTGTATTTTATACGGTTTTACACCAAGATCTTTGCGTAAAATCTTCCATGTGGTCGAATAACACAAACCCAATTGCTGCGAACGGCGACGAATCGACATTTCACGGTCTTCAGCAACACTCTTAGAAACAGACGCAATATTCTCTTCTGTACGCACTGTACGCATTCGTGTGGTTGGTTTAATGTCCAATAAAGTAAACTGAGTGCGAAACTTGGTCACAATCGCATTAATTGTTTGCTCACTTGGTCGATTATGTAGACCATAAATCGGACGTAAAGCGCGAAACACATTTCGAACCGAACACTGATTTTGGTAATAAAATTCAATGATTTGCAAGCGTTGCTCGTTAGTAAGTCTATTCATGATGAAATGTCAAAGCATACTGAGCATCCTTCTCTTTGACACCATGTCTGAAATCCCGCGTGATCTGTCAAATACTAATGCATGAAAATCCTAACCTCAAAAAAATCACCCGTTAGCTCCTCTGTTGTTGGTTGGACGTCTATGTTTTATGCGGCTTTGAGGATTTATAAATCATAAACTATATTACCCATTTCGTTGTTATAATAGTTATAGATGGTTTGGATTTTTTTTTTTTGTTAAATAAAGACAAAAACTTGTGGACAAAACTTACAGTGGGACAGAATTGTTTTGAATCGGGAAATTAATCAAAGGGTAGAGTCAGGAACGAGAAGCTTACCATGTTCATCTATTTAGACGAAAGAAAGTCGGTTTAGTCACCAGAATTTTGAATAACATGATAAGTCACTAGCTAACTGAGTAAAACGCCTGCTGACACGCCTTCTTTTTTAAGAAGTACGTAATGACAAATTTTAAGTTTAATTGGATTACTTATGTTCTTAGCTAATCATTTGGGAAAAAGCTAAGAGGCACAGATTTTTCTTACTAGTTTATTTGGATGCACTTTTGTGATCTGTAATTTTGTAATATGTGATCTATAGGAGTAAATTCGGCCCTGGTTTACGTAGAAGATGTGTATCAGATAAAAAATGTCGGAATCTTATTTCAGGACAATACTAACCCTAGGAAAACCGCTTCGGCTTAAGATCTAACTCAGAAGAAGCATGCAGGGAGAATAACGCTAGGAAACCGATTTCAGCGCAAGACTTTTCAGAGGGAAAATAACTTTGGCCAAGGGCTACCCCTTGGTATAATTTTTAGTAATTTAAATCGTTATACAGGAGGTTCGGGTTCAATCTCGTGCTGGTGCCAGACTAAATATACGAAAAGAAAATATGTTTTTACCGAGGTACTGCCACTTGCGAGGATATGAAAAATCCTCACAAAGAGTGTTTCTTATCCTTGCCATTCGGACTCGGCAGAAAATTGTAGGTCTCTTGCATTGCAATCGCACAATATTTGACAGCTTTATGTCACTAGGTTCAGGTTGAGCATCGAATTTATTTTATTCATTAAGTCTGATTCCAGCACAAGGCTAACACAAAATCCTATTCAGATGGAGTATACTGGGACAAAAATGGAAGAAACCTGATTCTAGAGCTTAAGGGTTTTCCAACGAAAAATTATTCTGCTCAAAATATTACACAGAAGGGGCAAGCAGGGAGAAGGAACACAACAGTAGGAATACGGATCCATTGGGAACAACAACGTCGGTAGAATTTTGAGACAAAAAAGTGCATCAATCATTCGAAATCCAGTCGTAGACAAGTGGAGACTTTATCTTTTCTTGCTGTTGCGAGGCTTCCCCCCACAAGTGGTAAGGGGTTTCGTGTAAAGACAAGGTAGGTGAGATTGTCCAGCTATTTCCTATTAAGGCTTCCCCCCACCAGTGGTAAGGGGTCTTAGTTCGAAGTTTAATGTCCTAAATTGGGCTTCGGTACCTGCTGATCTACTAGAGCGTTTAGGATGCTGTTCTAGTGCCACCAGGGGCGTTTTTTACCTGTTGATTAGTGCCACCAGGGGCGTTTAGTACTGCTGATTAGTGCCACCAGGGGCGATTTGTCCCTGCCGATTAGTATCACTAGGGGCGGTGTACCTTTAGATCCAATCATAAGCCCGACAGCCGAATAGTAAGGCTAGCTTGAAGCGAATTATCAAAAACCAGAATGCCCGTTACCAAGTACCAGATCCGAATCAGCAGCAACCAGTACAACTGACAGCAGCAAAACCAGAACCCGGACGAATTGATGCCGTGAATCATTCAATTACCAGAATTACGTGAAATATTAGTAGCAGAATATTGTGTGTTATAGATTTTAGAGTTATTTTCAATAAAGATTTTGTAAAAAGGTTTGAAGACCTTTTACTCTGAAGTTTCGTGTTTTCTTCAGGAAGACCCTGGCGAGACCGGCGAGCAGAACCTCGGCTGGAAATCAAGAAGCACATCACAGACTGTTCAAAATATGCACTGTCAAAAATTAGAGATACAACAGCTTGTAGAGAACCAGAGCCCAGTGACTTACAACTCTCAACCATTGCTGGGTGTGCTATCGGCGGGAATGGAGAAGACCTACCAATCTTCTGCGAATCCTAACAAAAGATACTCTGGGAGGGTATTCAACTTTCTCACAAGAGTCAATGCACCTGTTTTGTTTTAAGGTTATAGTGGCTGGCAATCGATTCGAAACATTCACCGTAACATTCCAGTACTATTACTGATGATTATTAAGTGGGTGGTTCATAAGACAAATAGCTAATGTATCTCGGTTAACGGTGGGTAACTATCACTAAATTCGAAAAGTTGGGTTCAAAGTCTTGTAATTTGTTACTCGTAAGTGAAAACTTACTGAGTGAGAAAACATGAAATGGCAGCTATAGCCCGTTTAAAATAAACTCTTTTTCACAAGCATCTTGAAGAAGGCTCATGGAACCTTTGATTAGGCAATTTTATTATCGATCATTTTTGTCTAGAACAATTTATTGTGAAGTTTTTACTTCAAAAATTAAGCGACCTGAAAAAAGCTGTACATTTTTTTAATAACGTATTCGTTTTTAGGGAGTAGGTTAGTGTGGCTTTTAGCGTGACGGCTTGACACTCATTGACCATAATTTAGTTCATTCTTAAAAATTTTCTTAAAGGTTTAGATTTAACAGACCTACAGAAATCCAATCATTCTTAAGTTATGTTTGGCTAAAATTTCAACATTTAGTTTCATCCGAGTCCAATACTTGCCCTACAGTGTAGAGCAAGTAAAAACGATGACCTACATAAGGTCCACATTTACACAGGTATTCAAACTAATTATCAGTTTTTATTCTGATCCTGCCATATGGTCTACTCCACTGTGGGAATTTATCATCTAGACATTGGTGGTGGTCGGCTTAAGCGAGGTCATCACGAGCTCCACTTTTAAAATGTCGAATGCGCAATGCTTTTTTTTTTTTGAAGAATCATAGTGGTTTGAGTTGAAATGGGGGTCATTAGGTAGGTTCGTTTTTCATTCTAAATAATGTCATAAGCAGTTACAAGTTATAGTTTGCTTGTTGTGGGAGATACAAATTAAATGACTTGGCAGAGTGAACTCATGCAACTAGTTTTAATGAAGATTTATAAAAAAAGAGATGGTGCACCTTGTGGTATCCAATGGTCTTTAAAATAGTCAAAAAGAAATTTTTATAAACAGAGAAGATTCGCAGAGACAGCCTAAAGAAAACATCTATTACTGATGATTAAATTTAGCTTTCAGTCTAGTAAACTTATTTTTTTTATTGATTTTGAGGGTGGTAGGTGTAGTCTGCCCAGATGGGATTCATTAACTACAGAATCTATGAACTTGTCTTAAACATCGAATCAATTAAACTGCTTGGGTGTGTTTTCGTTTCGTTTTTGCTGTTTATTTTAAAGGTTTTGCAGATAAGAAACGGGTAGACGGGTAGTAGGAAGTGCTCCATTCAACCAACACCAAATCGGATAAAGTGGGCGGATACCACGCCTCTCGAATGGAAAACCTCAGTGTTTATTTATGGTCCTTTATAAGGCAATTTAAGCCCTACCGATTCACCAAATTTCATCGTCTTACAGCAGTCAGAAGTGCTCCATTCAACAAACAACAACTCGAAGAAAGTGGGCGGATACCACGCCCCATGAATAGAACACTTCAAATTTTCGATTTTTTCCTCTGCTTGCATGACAAGACCTACCGTTGTGCAAAATTACAAGATTCTACGATGACGGGAAGTGCTCTATAATTTTGATGATCTGTCAGTCAGTCAGTCAGTGAGTCAGTCAGTTACGGTTTTTGTGATTTTTGAGGCCTTATATCTCAGGAACCGCTTTTGCTAGAAAATTGAAATTTGGTGAGGCGCCTGTGCCTGACTAGCTTAGCAAATATTCTGAATTTTAAGTTTCTGACTTCATTGGTACTGAAGATAGAGAGGGGCAAAAATCGCCTGAGTTTGTTTCTGTAAAAAGGGTGTAGTGCCAGAACTTGGCTGGGCACTACCGTGCCCTTTGATAAAGTAGAAGATCATGTTTAGAGAAATATTACCGGCAGGCCATCGGAACCAGGAATAATCTTTAATCTTTTTTTTCGACGAGAAATGGTATGAGGAAGAAATGAGCCAAGAGAGAAATTGGTAAATAGTTGAAATAATTGGGAGTCGTCGGTCAAAGATTAATGAAAAAAGGTAAAAAAGTTTGAAGTTGACAAACTGAATGAAGGATTTAGATCTTCAATAAGGTTACTTTGGATTTGGATTGAGGAGTGTCGATAGAGGGAGTTGTGAAATTTAGTAAAGTGAAGATAAATTCTAAGATAATTAGAAATCTTTTAATGTTGCGTAAGTCATTTAAGCATGCATATGTACAGGGTGGAACAGACACAAAATGCAATAACATGAACAAAATTAATTTTCTTTCCATGTATTATGGAACACAACCTCGTTCAAGTGGCTGCCTCGGCTGGCTTCGCAGTAGCGCATTTTGTCACTCACCCATATTCTGAAACTCGTATTTATGACTCGCATTCGACTACAGTCGTACATAGGAACAGTCGTATGCGATGCTTTGCGTTTCCCAATATTAGTACAAGTGAAGTCCGGTGTTCGACTCCTGGCATAACAACATACGACTGTAGTCGAATACGAGTTTCAGAATATGGATGACTGTCACAGTTTCCCAAGACCTTGTTGATGGTCTTTTGTTGAAGCTCACGGATTGATTGGATAATATTGGCCTTAAGTGGTTGAATCGTTTCCGTATTGTTCCCATAAAATCGGTCCTTTTCGGTTCCCCACAAAAACAAGTCCAAAGGGGTCAAATCAAATCTTCGAGGCGGGTGGCATGACGGGCCATCCTGCATGAACCAGAGGTCATCCAGATCTGTGACTTCAATTTCAATTGTTTTACATGGCTCTGTCACGCCCACCGTTGAGCGAAACGTTGTTCCCAGCCTCATTTTCGAAGAAAAATGGTCCACTGATGCCACCAATCCACTATCCGCACGAAACTGTTACTCTCTGTGGATACATTCGGTTCTGGACAATAACGTGCAGGTTTTGCAAGGCCCAACTGCGAAGCGATAACGAAGCCGCTGGCCCTGCACCTTCAACTGCTGAGTCAATTGGACCTTGTAAGCGAATAATCCAAGATCTTTGTCCAGAATTCTTCTCAGGCTAGTGCCTAAAATGTTGAGTTGTTGAGATCGATGGCGGGTTAAAGTTCGACAATTGAGTTTCACACTCTCGGCTACAGCAGCCATATTCTCGTCTGTGCGCACCGTACCACGACGGGCCCCATGAGTGTTGTCCACTATCATAACCGTCTGACGAACATTTTTTGCACAAACTTGCATACAGCAGGCGCTGTGGGTGCTTCATTTCGGCCAAAACTTCTTTTCCAAAAACTCACTGTTTGGGCTACACAGCACTAACTAAACACTAAATAAGTTTTCAATATTTCTCAACGTTGTTCAAGGGTAAAGCGACTCATTTCGCGGTGGTATGATACTGATTTCGAGCGGTAAACAGCTGATGTTACTATAGAATGAAATAATAATAAATATTTAAAAACTAAAAAATAGTTTTTTAGAATTTTTAGATAATCTATGCACAAATTGGTTATCGAATTTCGGGGGTTGGGGCTCGCTGGCTATTGTAAGTACGAGTATATCATGAAGATCGAAAAGACAACTGATTTAACAAGGAACTTCTTGTGTGGTGAAATCTGTTTCATTGATCTCTCCAATTTTGTTTCTTAAATTTAAGAACGTTCCAAACTACATGAAAATTCTATTTTGAGCAGAATTCTGTCCCACTTAAAAATTTCAATAATATTGTTATACATGGGTAATTAAAACCGAGAAACATTCGGACAAACACTTCATTATGCGGTCATTACCTCCCTTAATTTCTTCCAGCATCCCATTCTTAATGTAAATATTCCATTAATGAGCCCCGGTTGTGCCTTGACTGAGGGTATTTTCCAGAAGTGAATAAATTAATATGGTAATAAGAGTCCGATGGAGGCTCCTTTTTTTAAGATATGTACCTTTTAAAATATCCATGATATATTCCCTTTCAGATATTATGTAGACCGGAGAAATTGTCGGTGTATAATTAACACTCGTACATGCATGGTATGTACTCATACATTTCCAGCATTTTGTAAGTAAATAAAAGAATCCTATCAGCCAAGTTAGCAGAAGAAGTCTGTTTTCTCAGCAAACGCTCCAAAATCTATATGTTATCCTTTGCAGAAAACGCATGTAAATACGTGTGTGCATGGCTAGAGAAATGTGTGTATGTATGTAATTTCACAGAGAACCATAATTAATATTTCATTTTCTGGAAATTATTAATATATGTATGCATGAATGTGTATCGACTGAAAAAAAACAACATTCACCCAGCTGCCCAATGGTGTGTGGGGGCTTCAACCCCCTTTAGCTCATTTACTCGGTTAAAATATTTATTATTACACACACATGATGTCCAGATATGCATGCTGCAAAATCAGGAATGATTGATTTTGTTGTTGCATACAAATATGCTTTGTGTGTATCGCCATTGCACAAGAAAAAAAAATATTGACTTTGAGTTGCAGCTAAATGAAAATGCAGGAATTTTTATATTTTATTTATTTATTTTAATTTTACGATTAAATTCACTCAGAATATTCATTGCCCTGAATTTACTTTTCTTCCTTTAACTTTCATTTAAAATCCTTTCACTCAAAAGGGAAAAACAGCAGACAGAGGAAGGAAGCAGGAAGGGATTCATTTTGTATCATAATTCATTCGTTTTAAAGGCAAATTTATTTGGAAATACAACAAAATGTGATAATTAATGGAACACAAGCCATGAATTATAAACGAAACTCTCGTCCAAATTAGGGGATAGTAATATTGTGGTGGAAGGGCCAAGAACCTGGGGCAATTTAAACTGTCTTAAATAGAAAGTCAAATTAATTTAATATTAAATAATTTTGTTTGCAACGATTTAAAAAATAATATATATTATTTAAGACTTAACTTAAACTTAAAACGTTGTTCAAGTCGCCTCCACATACAATGAACGACGAATCTGGTCAGAAGTTTAAGGTAAAAGGTTTCTCTAATAGTGATGGTAAGATGTTAAAATTGTACTATAAAGACAAAATTGAGTTTTACATTTTTTTTTTGACAGAGTCATTAATAAAATTGTGTGGAATGTGACATCGTTCGAATGCCCGCCTCAGCTTCGTTTGGTGACGAGACCAAGTCTTGGATAACTTTAGGGCATTTTCGAAAACTTTGAGCAGTGGCAGTGGTTTTATTGAACATAATGGCACCGTTACCGTGCGCCTTATCGGCATGGATATGCGACTTAGGGAAGTCGTTCAAGCAATTAGGAAAGTAGAATGTAGAATGCACATTGCAAAGAGTGGGAAATATTGAGCAGGGTAATGCATTCCACATTCGTGTAGTGCGGCTGAAAAAAAGTATCTCTGTACTTAATTGTACGTCCAAAAAATGGTAAACTGATGAGCATTCCTAGAAGAACTGGTATTAGGAATGAATTGTTTGAAGGGAGGATTGAAACTGGATATTTCACTAGAGCACTGTTTATGAAAATAGCAGTAAAATAATGATAGACATGAAACATTGCGGCGGTGCACTATGGGACAAAATGATGAAATCCATCTCAAAAATGGTTTTGGTGAATTTCGTAATTTGAAAAATCTAATGATGGGATTATATACTAGAAATAGGGTTCTTCCTAACACAGTAAATTTTTTGTATCTTACTTTTGTTCTAGGTACCTAAAATTACCGTTAAAAATGACATTTCGATATTTTTATTTTTTAGAATTATTGGAAGTGAGAGTTTGAAGTCAATTATTTCGTATATTTCTGGACAGAATGTATAAGTATTATACTTTTTTGAAAAGTCCAAGCCCTCTTCTTTACAAAACAGTTATATTTTTTTTAATTAAGTTCACCCGTAAATTAAAAAAAAAATGAGTAAGGTGCAGTATATTTATCATTTTTTTGTTTTCAATTGAAGTTTTCTCTGTTAGCAGCAGCCGGAGTGCCTCCTTTTAGTTAATGGCTGTTTAGTATTCTAAAAATATTCTAAATTTTGAAGAAAAAATAAAAACTTTCGCATTTTCATGCATTTTTGTTTAAGAAGAAAAAACGTATGATGAGGAAGAAAAATAAGTTTTTAGAATAAAAATTCGTATTCTTATAACTTTATTGTTAAGTGATGAAAAAAATTAAAATTTGGCAAAAATGTGAAACCTTTATTGATGCACATAAATGTGTATTCCAAAAAGTTTTAGACCATTATTTTATTACTTTTAGCTCAAAATTTAAAAAAAAATGTTATTTTTTGTCAAAAGTTACAAAATATAACTGTTAAAACATGTGCAACACATTTTCATAAACATCATATAAGTGACTATGTTTTCACAAAATTTAAAAGTTTTTATCATTTATTTCCAATATTATTAAAATTCTAAATTTTATTTTTAGAATAAAATATTTTTTGTTTTCCAATTTTAAACTTCCTTACTCATATTTATATTAAAAAAAAATCATAATTAAATAAAAATAAATGCCAAGCATTTGAGGGTGGGAGGGGGTGTGTGGTTTATGGTTGCATATAATACAAATGTAGGTACATAGTTATAAATAATAGTTTGACGAGGCTTAAGAACTTTTAGACATTAATTAATATACCTAGTACTTTTGAATTCCTTTTCTTTTGTCTTAAGGGCGAAAAACTTTCATATATCAAAAAAGGACGTAGCAGTACATGGATTTTACTAAAAATAAATAACACTTTTCATAAACTCACTTCTTCATATAAAACTTAATTTAAAAAATGCCTGCTCTTAATGAACTTTAAGCTGAAAATAAAAAAAGAGGAGTGAAAGTAGGCGGGAAAGTGGGCAGAAAAAATATACTTGCGATGTCTTAAGTTTAAAAAACTTCAAAAACAAATTTTCGGCTTCCTGTTCACTAAAAATAAGAAAATAACAAAAATCTGAAAAAAACATGGGCGTGGTAGTGGGCGGATTTTACAAAAAACTACTTTTAAATGTTTTCACCGGTAAAAGAAGAAAACAAATTTCATTTAAATTGTTGCAATAATTCTTGCTCCAACAAATTTTTCCCATATAAATGAAACGAAATCTACAAATTTGTTATTTTATTTTATTAAAAAAAAAAAATAAAATAATTTATTTCTATCTGAAACGTTTTAATATTTTAAATTCTTGGTTATACAGGTATAAGTGTGCAAAATTTCAAAAAAAAATATTGAGAAACGAAAAAGTTATGGATATTTGAGATGGTTTGCATCATTTGGTCCCATTGTTCGGTGCTCGGGAGACAACGGTCCCCTATCATTTGTATAGCTCTCTTTTAAATTCTGTCCAAGAGAATCAAGTGTATTCTTGGAGTACCTGCCCGGATATGGAAATTGTACTCGGACTTTGGACTTTTGAATTTAAATATAACAGACTATGGGTGTGATATCATTAGGGTTGCTATCCGTCCGTATTTTCCCGGACATGTACTCTTTTTTCACTGTGTGGGGGAGGTCCGGGATAGTTTTTGTTAATTGTCCGGGATTGTACTCCTTTTACCCATTGTGTATCTATTTACTTTTATGCTACTTATAATTAAATGGTTATTCAAAAATGAACCGAGGCCCATTAAAATTAAGTGAACGAACAGATCCAATATATGAGAAAAGAAATTATAGAACAATTGCCCAACTTATTGTTAAAGCTCTTACACAAAATAACTTATTATCAAAAGTATGTAGATTTTCCGCTGACAATTATTGCAATACCGATTTTGGTGGAAGACAAAGGAAAGGTTCGAACAATGTCTATTCAAAGTTAAAATCTTTAGTCAACCAAAACATGATAGGTGTAGGATGTCCACCACATTAGTCAATGCGATCTACCATGGATTTGATTTTTACCAGTTGACGCCGATATCATAATTGTAAAAATATACAACTAATTCTCTATCTACACAGTCAGAACGGAAAGACTTCGAGATTTTTCTGAATTTCTTGAAAATGAATATAAGCCTTTCTTATACCATTCGAAAACCAGATGGCTTTCTCTCTATCTTGCTGTTGAACGTCTTTTGCTTATGTACGAGAATCCGCCTACAATATTGCAAACATTTTTTAAAGACGACTTAAGCGAGGCGTATTTATTTTTGGTTTATTCTCTCATGTCAACATTCAACGTCAATATTCAAAAACTTGAAAAACAAGACATTCCTATTATTGAAACCGTGAAAATTTTACAAAATATTGTCAATAATATTGACAAGCGAATCGATAACGATTTTGTTCCACTTAAAATTAAATCTATTTTGAAGAAGCTTGATGATTCCATCTGTAAAGAAAACGTTATTAAATTCACGGGACAAAAGATAGAAACAAACTGTTACCTGAGACCGTCAAAGGAATTATTTTAACAAAGGAATTAATTTAACAAAAAAGCAACAGTGATATACTTAACAATATTAGATGTAATGAAAAATACAACAAGCACTGTAAAGGCTATTTATTAAAAAAAAAAAACAAATGAAGTTCCTTTTTTTATACATCAAAGATGTTATGTAACTTAAAAATGTGATTTTTAAACTAAATATTTGTTTTTATTTCAATGTTAATACAATTTTTTGTTTCCTCTTACAATATAAATGTGTTTATTCTGTCCTTGTTTTGTACTCTTTTTTCAATCCTCATTTGTCCGGGAAAGTCCGGGTTTTTGAAACTCCAGTACTAGTTTCATCTAAACATATCTGGCTACCCTAGATATCATAGACATTTTTTATTTTTATAGAATTTTTATAGAAGGCTTGTAGATTTGTATGAAATTAAATATCATCATTCAATAGTCCGCCACTATTTTACTGAGTGAAACGCATCTGAAGCGTCCAATTTTCTATAACTCTGGCACATACATCTGGCTCAATTTAAGCAAAAATATTGTTTATGTAAGATTTCAAGATTGGATTGTGGATTATTTGTATAACCCTCTGATTTAAGTAAGGACCCCTGCGCACAAAAAAAAAGTCTAATGGGTCAAATCTGACGATCACTGTGGTCGATTCGCATCCCCGCTCATAGAAAATGTCTATTGTGGCACGGACTGTGTGGCATCTACTCGTAATATGCGTCGTCCCGTTGAAACCATATACATGTCTTTTCATAGCATCTAATTAAGGCCAAAATAAAATGATTATCATCGTCGAATAGCGCCCGCCGTTAACGGTGATGGTCGGGGCAATGTCATTCTCAAAGGATTATACGATTAGATCGATGATGCCCCGCCAGCCCAAAATCCACATAAATCAGTGACTTTTTATTGGATGCTTGGTAGATTGGTGGATCTCGTGTGGATTGTAAAAAAAAAATACGAAGACATAACAAATCTTAGAGAGCCCTTACCTAGTGACTAACAACCCTCAATCACTTCTAAGTGCGTGATACCGAGAATTTCCATTTTCTGCCGATTCCGCACTTTTCATGATAAGAGATTCTCTTGGAGGATTTGTCAATTCCTCGCAATAGGCAGTACACCCCTGTTTTTTTACAGGGGTTGAGAATCGAACCCAAGACCATCTGCATGACAATTCGAAGCACCAACGATTATTACTAGGGGTGGATTTTCATCGACCCAAATTCGACACTTTTGCTTGTTGATGAAGATATTCATCTAGAAACTGGTCTCGTCGGTTAATATGATTTTTCGGCCGAAATCCGGGTCAACTTCCAACTGTTTAAGAGCCCAGTTAGTAAAAGCACGTCATTGTCTATAATCGTTAATTCAAAGCTCCTGGTTCAGTCAAAGTTTGTACGGTGGTAGGATCAAATCATGCCGGAAAATTCACCAAGTTGTTGTATACGAAAGGCCGAGTTTTTTTGATCGGTGCGAACTAGACTGCTTCGAATTCTCCAGCTCACTTTTAAGGACATTGGAGGCATTTTCGCAGATCTTGCGTTTTGTTGTCATACGTGTGTTTGCCGATTGCTCAATTGCTCCTCTGTGTAAGATAGCCATACCCTCAAATGGCTAATGTAGAATGTTCACTGTAGCATCAGTTCCATAATAAGCATCCATATAATCCAATTTGGTTTGAAAGAAATTTGTGATCATGATCATCAATCAATATCCTTCCATTGGCCCTTAAGGCAACGCCATCGTAATTTTTTTCAAAGTACGAAAAAATCATCTTAAGCGACGAGTCGTATTTTTGGATGAGTGGTTGTGTCAACAAGTAAATTGACATATATGCGATGACCCCATTCTTATGAAGTTCACCAGGTTACAATATATCCTCAAAAAGTTACCGTCTGGTGAGGTCCGTCATTTGTTCGACATTGGTGAGGTGATCACCGTCAATGGCGAGTGCTACCGAACAATGTTAACCAATTTCTAATAGCTCAAATAGAACTACATACATACTCGTACATGGACCTATACTACATGTGGTTACAACAGAAAGGCGTTACGTGCCACGATTCACTCTCGCAGAAGTCAGGTCGTGCTTTTTGACCCCACTAGATTTTTTGGGTGCGATCTATGAGAATAAACCACAATCTACCGAAGCCCCTTAGTTAAACATTACACAGGTTATCGGTCAAATTCAGCAGGATCTATGTGGAAGAGTAATTGATAATTAGACCACTTAGATTCGGGCCACCGTAAGTAGCCGAGTCGGGCCTTTGAATGATGTCATATTCCATATTTAGTTGCATTCATGGTTTTGCAAATGAAAAAAAAAAATTGTTAATACCCCACACACAGTTTGTTTTCTATTTCAAAATCTACCTGCCCTTAATGAAAAACCCTTTGGAAGCCGAAGTAATGCATAATGAAGGTGATAGCGCAGATGCAAACCCAGGGCCAAAAATCAAAACAGAACGTGCTTTCCAAGAATTTTGTTTGGGCTGAGGAAAACTCGGCTCCAATAAAATAACCTTGGGTAAGTGGATTGAATTGGCAAAAAATGGCAGTCTAGCCCAATTGCTCAATTAAGGCTGAAATGCGCCATTTTCTCATTTGAACCTGTCAATGGAATCGATATGGGCAATTGTGGATATTCTCACGGAGTCGTCCATTTTTGATTGAATTCAAAAAGAAAGGAGGTAGTAAGTTTTGATATACCCCTTATTGTTGTGGTATGATGTCTGTTTGCTTTTCCATAATCCCCCAGAATTTGGATCACTACATGCATCCAATCTAAAACCATCTAAACCTTGCCAAGATCTAGACTGCTAGTTGACTGATGCTGAAGTAGCAGTTAATTAACAATTGGGTGATCATCTGATCCCCTTGCCCCAAAAATATCCATAGAAACCTCTTAGTCTACTAGCTCAAGTTTAAAGGAATCTTTCACATGATATTTCACAGAAGTAACTGAAGTTTGCCTTAGAGCCATTTGGTCGGATTGAGAGAGGGAGAGTGATCAAGTCTTTTATCTTTATTTCCTAAAGATCGTCAATGTCGTCAAAAAATGTCCTTCCTAATTATTGCGCTCTAAATTTAGCCAGAACAGGACATTTGCAAAAGAAGTAAATGACTGCTTCCTATTCCTCTTGAAAAACCGTAAGGTCCAACTCCGAAAAAAAAAAAACAACTTTTGTACCTATTAAGAAATGTTTCATTAAAGGAGGGGGTACTAACTTGGTATATGTGTTTGGTGCTGCTTTGCACCTCTTGCTCAGTACTGTTTAGGGATCGATTCTCAACCGCTACCATTTAAAAAACAAATACATTTCTTAGGCTTACTGCCTTTCACAAGGAAGTGACAAATTCCTCAACAGTATCTCTTAAGTGAAGACAATTCGAACTCGGCAGAATATTGTAGTTTCTCTCCATTCTTTCATATAAGACACAAAATTCAATCGTGGGTGTGACTCTATTTTTTTAAAGGCTCCAGTTTCTTGTAAGTCGGTTATTGATTGAATTTGAATAGATTGCATTTATCGATGACGTACTGTAATAGAGATTTAAGGAAAAATTATTTTTCGTTATTTTTATCGCACTACAACGAACGCATATCCACGCATAAGTCTGCAGATATCTGCAGACATGTTGTTTTAAAAACCCTTTCAAACAACTTTCAATTTAGAGGTTAAGGACTTTATATTTAAATTATACAAGCCTTCAATCAATTAAAAAAAAAGACAAAAATCTATCAATTTAGCAACAACATGGGATTGTTGGTCTTAATTCAGAATTCTTACCCGCCAGACTGGTTTCTAATTTCTCTCGCCAATTATATCCCTTTATCATTTTTCAAAGACCATACAACACATTTTAACAGGCTTTCACACTCAAGCAACTTGTTTTCAGATCAAGTGGTTTCAGAATAAACAAAAAAAAATCAATTGAAAAAGTTATTAACAGAATCGATAAAATAAAAAAAAAACACACGTAAGCCCCGATCGACCTTGTTCGGGGGTTCCACAGAAGAAGAGAAAAAACTCAATTAGGATAGGCTATAGCACCCCAGCAATTTCCAATATCTAATAATAAAATGTTTACTTGATTTTTACAGAAAAAGCAACAAAAATTGAATATGAGGTCAACCAGAATGTTCGTCACACTCTTGTTTGCCGTAACTCGAGGTAAGCAAAAAATCCGCGTGACATACACCCAAGCAGTCATATATGTGTGTCCCACCAACCGGCTTTACAAAAAAAAAGCTGCTGCTGTGCATGATCTCACATCTCGATCGGTTACTGAAAACCACAATCGATCGGATAAGTTTAAAATGTTTTTTTTTTTTATATTTATATTTTTATTTATTGAAATTTTCCTTTCTTCTCTCGAAAAGGCTTAAAAAATATATTGCAATGCAAATTAAACGTGAAAACTAGTATCTTTCGGATTTTGGCGATATCGGTGCTATCACCGGTACTGGTCATCATACAATAAATACACTCCATGCCACTTAATTAAGGTCAGGTGATTTACAATAAAGATAATTCTTTCACTCATGTTGCAGCTCTTTATTTCATAAAATCAATTTTTTAATAGACCAAAACAACTCCTTTAGTAGTTGGAAGCTAAAAACAGCATGCCATGTGATTCAAGCAAATATTAGCTTATGCAAGAACAAAAATTATAAGTCTGTACTGGTTTCTTTAAAAAATAAGCTTTTATATACAAAATTTTTAAAACGTTTATAAGAAAAAATTTAAAGTTTTTATTATTTTTCAAATAAAAATTAAATTTATAAAAAGATGTACTGAGCCATTTCTGAGATATCGAATTTTCAAAAAAAAAAATAGATTTTTTTTTCAAAAACTCAAAAATTATTTTTTTTTTAAAGTTTTAAAATGCAATATTTTTCAAATTTTTTAGAAGCTTCTCCATAAAAAATTTCATTGAAATCCGTTATGTCGATAATGATAAATTCTAAATTTGAAAAAATAGTTCTATTGTAGGTACAGTCAGTAATATCTTGATTTCAATTTTTTTTTTTTTGATTATAGATCGTAAAAATTAATCAAAAGAAAAAAAAATTAAGCAAAATTCTCGGAACCGTTTTCGAGAAAAATATGATTTTCGAAAACCATTTTTTAACATTTGTATGGAGGGCACCGTTATTTTTAGGTAAAATAATTTTTTTTACTTACATCTTATAATTTATATTAAAAAACTTTTATTTATGAAGTTTTAAAAATATCGATTATGGGGTTTTCGAAATTTTTTTAATTTTTTTTAAAAATCCAAAAATTTTTTTTTGAAAATTTGAATAGGTACACAATAATATTGGAACTGTTGGGGAGCCTTAACATAAAAAAAATGTTCAAAATCGGTGCTACCGTTTTTGAGAAAATCAAAAACAAAGAAAATGGTTCCAAGGGGGTACCAAAAATAACCATTTTTTGCATTTTTTTTCAACCATTATCTATGTAGCTTTAACTAAATGAAATTTTTTGATTTTTTTTTTATCTGTGGGACAGTTTTTGAGAAAAAAAAAATATTTATAAGATTTCGAAAAAAAAATCGTATGGCAGGTACCGTTATTTTTGGTCTTAAAAAAAAAGAAAAAAACGTGGGGGGGGGAAATCAAAACGCATATCTACCATGTTTGAAGAAAATCGGCCGAGCCGCTTAGGCTGTAGTCGAACCGACAGGCAGAATTGCGATACCCACTTTTTTGGTCTTCGCTATCATCGTAATGTCAACTGTGATCAAAATCTCGACCTCGATTTTTTTTACGAATGCATAACTTGCCTTATAGTATCTATAAGTCGCAAGTAAAAAGTAATCTATCTTAGACGATCTTAAACGTTTTTTGTGGAAGGAGGTATTCCCAATTTATGATCCGAATTTGACATCATTGTTTCAATCACATATGTCAAACCTAGCAGTCAGCCGCGCATTTATAAGTTTAGCTGACGAGGGCGGTTCGATAAATACTAAGCCTCACCGCCCAATGGTGCCAGCATCGCAACAGAGATTTACTATCTTCTAGTACGATTACATTCTCTTAAATGACTAATGTCAAAATTTCACCCGAATCGGACTAGTAGTTTTGTTTTGACCACATGCTGAAGCCAGCTTGTCCGTGAAAATGGAAAAAGAGCAATATCGGCAATATGCCCCGAAAATGGCTACCACGGAGGATAACGTGTCAAAAATCAATGATCTAGTATTGGCAGACCGACGATTGAAGGTGCGCACGAAACAGTAGGCATCTCAAAAGACCGCGTGGGTCATACCCTTCATGAAATTGGGCATGAGAAAGCTGTCGTCGCGATGGGTGCCGTGTTTGCTCACTCCGGACAACAAGCGCAAAAGTGGGACCACCCCCGAGCAGTATTTTAAATTGGTCAAATTGCACTACCCCATTCACCTTATTCTACAAAGTCGAAGGTCATCGCCGACACGGAGGCCTACTTTGCAGACCTCGAGAAAACCTATTTTTCGGATGGGTTAAAGAAGTTGGAGCATCACTGGATCAAGTGTATCGAGCTAAAAGCAGACTATGTTGAGAAATAAATCGCCACATTTCCAAAAAATTTTGTATTTTTTTTTTGTGGACTAAGTACGAGTACTTATCGGTCCATTTTACAAAATGGGAAAGAGATAAAATCGGTTCTTTTATAGATGTCTTAACTCCAAGGGCGATCTGTCGAAAGACTATCGCATCCACAAAAAGTCACTGTATGGTGTCCAATTTGGTCTGATAGATGTCATTTATCCATCTATACTTCTTCGAAAATGAGGAAGGTTTAACCTCCAAGATTTGAGCGTTTTTTTCCATAAAATCAAAGATGGAAAATTTTTGTTTTGTAATAATCGTCTTTATACTCATAATCAGCAAACTCTTGAAAACGAATATTTGTCGATTCCGGACATAGATATTGCGCGGAAGATAATAAATGTTTAATCGAAGTTTTAGTCGTAAATGTTTCTTAGGAATATAATTTTAGTTTCAGACCCACAAATGGATGAAGAGGGAAATTGCATTTAATGAAATTTCAAAGGACTGTCTGTTAATCACTTATAAATAGTGGCAATAAAAGAGGAACAAGAGTGGATTCCTGTGGAACTTTCTAATCTCTAAATAGTTGAAAAACAGCCCAAACAGCGTGGCCGAAATGAAGAACCTACCGCGCCTGCTGTACGCAACTTTGTGCAAAAAGTTCTTCAGACTGGTAAACTAGGGTACAACACTCGTGGTCCCCTTGATATTGAGGAAGCATTCACCAGTGTATGGACAGAAGAGTTCTTTTTTTCTCCCGAGAAACTTCTTCGTACTGCTAGACAACTACGAATTCCCGATTAAGAAAATCAAACCTAAGGTCGTAAAGCAAATTATCATAGCCAATCAATGCCTCCGTTTTTTTTTTTTACAAAGGACTTGCTCACATTCGACATGTGAACTACACCATTTACAGCTGTTCGGCAATTATCAGACTCCTCCCAGCTGGCTGATCTGCAAAGAGTTGCTCAAAGCAAGACGGAGTATTTGTGGATCCAGTTGTTGCTTATATTCAAGAAATGTTGTACAGAAATCCAACTGGACCATCTATCGTCTGAACTCAATGATAAGTAAACGAACTATGACAGACAGACATGTTCTTGATGCTACATCTGTCAATTTGGCAGTAATTTTTTTAATCTGTGGTGCCAAATCATGGAGAGGAATAGCATTTACCTACATGTCAAATGATTAAAATGATTGCTTTACGAAAGTGGATCTTCTGTTCGAGAGACATTTTAGGTGTTTCACTCATTTTACAGTCGCCATTATCGCCCTTTCGAGAGGTCTTGTTGGACGAATAGACCAGTTTAGTTAATAATATTAAAACTCCCGTACCTCAATAAAACGCAAGATCTGCGAAAATATCGCCACTGAGTATACAGGAGAATTACACAAGAACTCGGCCTTTCGCAGACAACAACTTGGTGATTTTTCCATCATGCCTAAAGTCTACACCCGTCCAAGCTTCAACTGACCCAAGAGCTCTGAGTTAATGACCAAAGATAAGGAAGTGTGGTCGCTAACTGGGCTCCGGAGCAGTTGGAAGTTGACTCCGATTTTGGTCGAAAAATAAGATTCAGCAATGAGGCCCATTACTGAATGAAATAGTTCTCCAACAAGCAGAATTTTGGGCGATAACAATCGATACGAGATCACAAATTGCATCTAGAGAAATTCACTGCTTGGTGTGGATTTTGGCATTGCGGCATCATATATTCATAACTCTTTGAGAACGACGTTAGCCAGACAATCACCGTCAGTGGCGACGAGTGCTATCAGTCGATGATTACCAATTTCTTTTAGGCAAAATTGGATCTTATTGACATCGACAACATGTGGTTTCAACAGGACGGCGAGCGTCGAATGTCACACAGCCCGGTTAACAATGGACATTTTCCCCGAGCGATTTCCGAACATGGTGGTCTTACGGTGAACACAATTACGAGTAGAATTGGCTACCGAGATCATGCGATTCGATCCCATTAAGCTGCGCGCAAGGTGGTGCGACAAGCCGATGTCATGCGAGAAATGTTTTAGTGCGAGAGAAATATTTACATTTATTCTGTGCGAACAGTGAAGCGATGTTTGATGCGAGTGTTGCGAGTTTCTCGCATACCTATCGCAAACATCTCGCTCACAAAGTCTTCTGATCACTTTTTCAAGCTTGTGCGAGAAGGATTTTATTGCTTGTTTTGACGTTAAAAAAGAAAATCAAACGAGTAAAACTTTGTTATTTCATTGCTTGTGTTGTGTGGTGCAATTCTTCTATAATTTTGGTGGCAATAATTATCAAGGAAGTAACAACACATTCGCACAAAATCGTTTTTACTGTGCGGACTATGTCGCATCCAATTCTTGCATCTCGAATCGCACCTGTTTGTCGCACCACTGTACGCGCAGGACTAGACTTATTTTTGTGTGATTTTCTTAAGTCACATGTCTATTCGAGTAAGCCCCAAACCACAACTGTCCCGGAACCCGGAAGCCAATACATCTAATGTTATTGGTCAAATTCAGCCTAATTTATGCGCCAAGTTGACGAAAAATTTAACGTTTCGAATGCGTGTCACCCAGATAAATGGTGGTGGACTTTTGAGCGATGTTTAATTCCGTACATAATTTTTAATAATATCTCATGAAAATGGGCGTTCAAATCAAAATGCATATCATGCACTTCGTGATTTTTTCGGTCAATTTAATCGTCCAAATGTGCGTACAATCGGAAAAATCGTGCAAAAATTTGAGCAAACTGGGTCTGTAGGAGATGTGAAAACACCAGTGCATGCTCGTACTGCAGAAAATATTGTTGCTGTTCACGATAGTGTGGCTGAAGAGCCTACCACCTCAACTCGTCGTCGTGCCCAACAATTGCACCTCTCACGCTCGTCGTTCATGAAAATTATGCATAAAAACTTGCATTTACACGCTTACAAGATGCAATTGACTCAAGAACTAAAGCCTCTTGACCATTTCAAGCGTCGTCAATGGTCAGAATGGTGTCAAGAAATGGCAACAGTGGATGATCAATTTTCGAAGAAAATCATCTTCAGTGATGAGGCACATTTTCACCTCAGTGGATTCGTCAATAAGCAGAATTGCCGCAATTGAGCGAATGATATATCCAAGAGTGATTTTCGAAAAACAAATGCACCCACAAAGAGTGACTGTTTGGTGCGGTTTATGGGCTGGCGGCATCATCGGACCGTATTTTTTCCAAATTGAGGCCGGTCAAGGAGTTACTGTGAATGGTATTCGCTATAGACGATAACGAACTTTTTATGGCCCGGATTGGAAGATATGGATGTGGACGATATGTGGTTTCAACAGGACGGTGCCACTTGCCACGCAGATAACGAAACAATGGCTCTTTTGCGCGACAAATTCAATGGCCGTGTTATCTCACGTGGTGGCGATGTCAATTGGCCGCCAAGATCATGTGATTTGACACCCTTGGACTTCTTTCCTTGGGGTTATTTGAAAAAAAAGTTTTACGTCGATAAGCCAGCAACAATTCAAGATCTAAAGGATGAGATAATTCGGCACATTAACGGCATAGAACCTCAAATATGCCTCAGCGTCATCGAAAATTTGGACCATCGGATGGAGGTGTGCCGCCGAGGTCGCGACGGCCATTTAGCCGATATTTTTTTCCATACATAATTAAGCCATACTATATTATCATAATAAAAAGAAATGACAATAATTTACTAAATAATTTGTGTTTTATTCAAAATCAACATCGGCCCTTAAAATTTAACCACTCTTTATATAAAAAAATAGAATTGTGTCAATTTCGTTAAAGAGGCCCAGTTTCCCTCACCTTTCTAGCTACTCCACTGCTTCCAACATTGAGCAACAATAAAATATTCTAGCCAATTATAGATTTGTCATCAAATTAAATATCATTTTTACTTATTTATTACGATTTTTTTTAAATAAACTACCAAACCACCTGCCGCATGTTTGTCTAGCGAAAAAGTATTTAATTCAAACCAACCCTCAATCCAGTGACACGCAGTGTAAGCATGCATCATTCTCTTGTGACACCCTATAGTGTGCAAGGGAGGGAGAAGAAATCACCTTAAAAAAACACAAACCACTCCGATTGACGATGACATAAAGTGCAATAATTTAACATTTAAAAAAGATTTTTAATTTTTTTGTTTGAATTTAAACGAATTTAATTGAATTTTTGTTGCAAAGAAAAAAAAACTCAAAATAAACAGCGAAGGTTAAAACTGATGGTTTCTATATTTTCCACTTTTAAGGTCAAGAAAGATTTCGGTCGTTTAAAATGATTAAGTGGCATTTTTAAGCCACTCGAGTTGAGCCACTGCCAGACCACTTCATTTGACATTAAGAAAAGAAGATTCTGTTGTTATGTTCCTTACGTCATTGCGATATTGCCAACCAGCAAACATGATGTTAGCTTCACTGAAGCGATTCAGTGCGCTAGCGCTTGTGCATTAGATTAGAGAACCACGCAATGCCCGCCATTTTGCCATTTTGTGCTGGACTTAATGTTGCTTGCTTAACATAATATAAAAGTACGAGACAGCGGTATTGAAATGAGATCGCGAGGTCAGCTTCCTTTCACTTAAATCGATATTAAATGGATTTAAGAGCGCATGGCATGGCAGCCATGTTTTTTGTTTTTTGTTTTGCTGTTTCTGCTGCTGTATGAAGGCGCAACTTGCATTATTTGTATATTCACTTCCTGAATTGACTTCTGCATAAGACCGCAGTCGCGGTAGGTTGGTATCTGAAGTTGGATGGTTGATGGTCTTGGGCTAGATAAACTAGTTAACGACGACTTTTTATCCTGGTTAGTATACTGCAACGCTAGACATGCGATCTAAAGCGGAAATGTTTTTTTGTTTTCTGCGCCTCATAAAATATAAGTGATGGAGCAGACAGTTTGTGTGTATTTTTGTTCCCAATTTGCATCTTGTGTGGGTGGCTTGGACAAAAGGTCATTCATTATAATAAAATTGAATTATTTTGTGTGTAGGAATGAAAACTACATTTTTGATTAAAATTTGATGGATTTTTTCCTGCAGCTTCAACTGGCCATCAGGTAGTGTTTAGTGTTCGTGTTAGGAAAAAAGAACGTTAACAATATTTTCGACATTTTTATTTTAATTCAAATTGCCTTCATGCTAATTAACACTTTCATCAATTAATTTTAATTATTTCATTTTATCTTTTTCCTGTACGAGTGGAGACATTTGAATAAGCAATTGACTCGAAAAAGTATCTTAAACTCTTAAACGATGTTTCAATTTGAATCGCCATGTTAGTTATGAGACTTTTTATTTTTATTGAAGAGAAGTTTTGTTTTTTTGATTGCGTCTATAAAATGTAGCGGCACGCGCGCCGGCCGCCCGGTGAGAGTGAACACAACCAAAAATGGCAATAGGTAAATGGGTATGATAAGGAAGTGATTGGAATTAGTTTGGTACGAAGAGATATTATGTAATCTCTGAGAAGTTAATCAAGTTGTTGGCAATTTGATTCATATATGGGTTTTTATAAGTTTCTTTTTTTCGCAGCATCTAGTTAGTAGTTGCTATTAAAGTAAGTAGATTAGTGGGACTTTGAATAGTATGGTGAAATTTGTTTAACTATTTTTTTTTTACAAATGTGAAAGTATTTTCTTAGTTCCGAATTTTGTCCTTCGATTCAAGCTCGAACAGCTGGACGGATTGTCGTGAAATTGAAGACATTCTACGAGCGCGCTGGTTCAATGAAAGTTGTAAAAAAGCAAGAGATGTGTCCTATGCTTGGCCGCCAATCAGTGGTTTAAAGTCTTATGTAGAGAAAAAAAGAAATTGTATCTTGAATCTGAGGCGGGAAAGCTAAGTTAAGCTATGAACTCTTCAGAGCTTTGGAGCCTAAATTATATTAAATTAAATTTGATGGTAAAAGAGCTAGAAGAGAACCAGGACTTAGTGACTTACAACTCTCAACCATTCTTTTGTGCGTGTTACCAAGAATGGAGAGGTTCCAAAAATTTTCAGATTCCGATAGGTTAATCAGCTGCACTCTTCATGACAAGATATACTCTTTTTTTAATTCATCGCAAGAGTTAGGACACCCTTGAAAATCTTTTTGAGAATCGAACCCAAGACCTTCTGCATGACTGTCTAACCATTCTGCTAAGGGCTACCACAGTTATGGAGCTTAGCACCCAATTTAATTTAGAAAAAGAATATACTTTTGACATCAATTAAAGTCCGTAAGTCTTACAGAATCATTCCCAATCCCAAGCGATTTTTCTACGCACCATCTAGATTTTACGACAATATTTTAGACCTGCCTCTAAGGCCGCAAGATGGTTCTTTTATTGTTAGTAGACTCGAATTTTTTTTAATTTTGGTGGAAGCAAAACCCCATTTATTCGACTTAATTACAAGCTAATTCTTAATCTATAACTTATAGCTTTTTATGTTTAGTGGGGGGTTGATTTGGGAGAAGCAATTTAAGGCAAGAGGTACCCAGTTTAAAGTCGAAGTTATATAGAGGGATCGGGTCACGGTATGGGTTGGAGAATTCCTTGGACCATCGTTTTCGTGAAAAAGTGAGTGGCATTCGGCAATATTTAAATCTTAACTGTTTTTGAGACACCAAACTAAAAAATTATTAAGATCGAGTTAGATGAGCGCAGAGTTCTGGGTAGAAAAAAATGGTCTTGAAGAATTTGGTATCGTGCGTCGGCGTAGAGAGAAATATCAGAATATTTAATGGCCATTTCAATATCGTTAATATCAAGAACAAAAAGGAGAGGGCCTAAGTGGCTGCCTTGAGGGAATCCGGACGTTGTTAAGAATGGGCAAAAGGATGTAAATCTAAAACGAACACTGTAGTAACGGTTTTTCAGATAAGAAGAAATCCATCTCAATAGAATGCGTTCAAAACCGAAAGTGGATAGTTTGAAAAGCATAAGTCTATGGGAGATTTTATCGAAGGCCTTACTAAAATCAGTGGATATGACATCGACTTCCTTGCCATGCTCTAAGGCTGCAGGATGAAAGACACAAATTCAACAAGATTAGTAGTTGTTGATATACACTTGAGAAAGCCGTGTTGTATATGGGAAATGAGAGACTTACAGTGAAAGCTCAAAAATTCATACAGTATGCTTTCGAAGAGTTTGGGTATACATGACAGTTTGGCAATAGGTCGATAGTTGTTAACATCACCTTTCGGACCCTTTTTGTGTATTGGTATTAAAAAAGAAGTTTTGAATACTTCTTGAAATTCGAAGATGGCAAAGCAGCTGAGTCGGATAGGATCTCTGTCAAATTTTAGAAGTATGGAACGAAGAATCTTATTCAAACGCTTCTTACCGGCTTAATGAACAACGTTATTGAAGACGGTTTAATACATGAACAGTATAAAGAAGCTTCAGTGTTCCCTATTTATAATCTGGTCAATCTTTCCTCACTGCCACATTTAAAACTTTCACTGCAGTACTGCAGAGTTGACTTAAAATGTGGATCGCAACAAAAAACTTATCGCCAATTTTTTAGCGGGGCTTTGGATCGATCACATTTTTGTATTTAAAAGTATTGCTGATTCAATCCTTACAAAAAGTGAAAAATTTTATATGCCCGGTGCTTGGATTTGAGAGCAGCGTTTGGCATGTTTAATAAATATCCCAAGCCTGTACAAGTTGTAACTACTTGGGATGTATTTTAAATTTGGGCAAATTACTTAAATTACGAGATAGGAAATTGGCAGTATGGAATGGTGCAGATAAATCTGAGTGAGTTGCATCCAAAACGGGGTCAGAAAGGCTGTGCACCGAGTCCCGAACTATTTGTTTTTTTTTTGTAGATGACTGGAATTATTATCTATTTGGTGGTAAAGAGTTCGCGGGACAGTAAATTAAGGCCCTACTGTTTGCTGATGCAAAGTTATGACGGCTTACTCACCTGAAACTCTACAACTAATGAGCTAATAAGCTTCAAGAATTTTGTAAGCTGTGGAATCTTATTGTCAATTTAGACTAGTCAAAAGTAATGGTTATAGAGAAGGAAGGAAGTAGAATTGGCGCCAAAAAGAAATGGTCTTATGATGGGAGTGCTGTTGAGGTTGTAAAAGAACACAAATATCTTGGTGTACTGTTAACACAAAATATGAAAATGGATAAACATCGAAACGAAAAATTAACTAAAGCGGAAACAGTAATAAACTCTTCTTGGAAAAATTGCTTCAACAACAAATTCAAAAGTCACAGCAGTAAATTCCCTGACTTTGAAACTGTAGCGGTCTCAATCCTTTTTTATGCTGAACATGTATGGGAAGTTCTGAATATGAGAGGGTGAAAAAACTTTTCAGGTACCACCTCAAAAGCTCGCCAAACTTTATGCTTATGATTGAAACTGGACTGCCATTCCAAAATACCTGCTTCCCAAGAAGGAAAATGAGGAAAAGCACAAACACAACGCTGTTATTAAAAAAAAAAAACAAGTTTTTACATGAGCAGAGGTTAAGGCAAGATAATTCTGAATTGCCCTAAAAGCAGTAGAAATGTCCGTTTAAGAAATTCATGTACGGTTCCAACGCTCATCTTTAATGACAACCCGATAACTAGCTCTTCAGATTAGGCAAATGTACTGGCAGCTTAGGTTTGTGTAAGATCCACGTTTCCTGACAGCAAAATTGACCCTCCTGTATCTAAGAACGAAAATCATTCAATGGGACAGGTATATTTCGGCACTCGTAAAATTACAAGAGCCCTTCTAGATCTTGATAGAAACAAATCGGCTGGTCCTGATGGTATAGCCCCCATCTTTCTGAAGAAGTGTTCTTGCACGCTGGCAAAACTAGTTCGTAAGATTTTCCATCGCTCCTACAGTTCTGGAAACTTACCTAGAAAATGGAAAACAGCTATTGGCCAGCCTGTTCCTCCTGCTTTTTTCTAATACAAAATTGCGTCCCTTATCTCCAAGGTCACCGAGTCGTTGATCAATCATCAGCTCAAGAAATATCTCGAATCGTTCTACTGTTGATCTGATGGCATATCTTACCGAAAAGTGGAACAAATCTTTACAGTATTTCGAAGAAAGTTAGATTATTGCGCTTGATGTTAATAAGGTACTTGATTTGAGTTTGACTCAAGCTCTCTTATCGAAATTGCGTGCGAGCGTTTGATATCAATAAACTCCTTATTCATTGAATTAGAAATTATCTTCTGGACAGTATTGGACGGTTTCAAAACTGATCTTCAAATAATAAATGCTGGTGTTCCCCAGGGCTCCGGCTTATCTCCGACTCTCTTCCTTATTTTTATAAATGAATTTTTGTCAAAAAATTCTAATGCACTCCATTGATTTTCCGACAACTCAAGCCTCAGCCTTTCAAGAATTATTTTGCACACTTTAGGTATAGGCTGATGGTAATCAGAAAATATTCAAGTTTAACTTGTAATTTGTCTTGTGGTGAATTCGTTAGTCACGTTAAGTTGTAGGTTTGGGAAAGCACTGCATTTGCATTGACCAATAATTACACTTATATACAGTTTACTAAAGAACCATATTTTCCAAAGCCTTTGGATTGTCCAAAAATTTTCAAGTACGCAATTTTTTTCCCGACAGGCTCTTTTTTTAAACCAGGTAAATAGTTAGAAATGGTGGCTACGAGCAGTCTTATTCAGTGTCTTAATCAAAACTGGAGTGCGCCACTTTGTCTAAACTTGTTGAAACATTGGATTCAATGGGATAAGATGAGGAATTCATGATCTCCCCTGTAATGAAATTCCACGGTCTTATGATCGAGAAGAATTCATCGAAGTACGCCTTAGAGCATCTTCGTCATGTTAAGAAAAGAGATCAGATCTTCAAGGAGTTACAGTCACTGGTAACCTGCGGCGAATGAAATACCAGTTTTCTGTGTTCAAGAATAGAATACAATTTTAGAAAAAGTTGAAGCTATTCCATAAATAGTAAGAGCTTCAAGAGAAAAGCTGATTCCCAAATAATTAATCAGAAAGTAGGGATACATCCTTGGAACTTCGGCCACCGGACCTTACCATCGTACAAAATTTTTGAGGAATACCTTAAGTCAATCGGGCCAGTGCTTGATATCTGTAAGCAGATTACATATCAGCTCCGTAATTGGTGTCATAACCGGACACTGTCTTATAGGCACGCACGCAATGATGCTTAGCGTTTATTCAATCGAATTTTTCACAAACTGTTTGGGTGAGGAAGCTGTAGAATCAATTGCTCATATTCTATGTACATGCCCTGCTCTATCTCATAGACGTAAGCTCCATCGTGGAGAGTTTTTTTTTCGAGAAACCTTGTGATCTAGTTAACATCGGCTTTTGCAGTCTCTCACGCTTCATAAGGAGCTCCAAATGGTTCAACCAGTGGGGACAAGATCTCTTGATTCATGTGAAATCACAATGGACGAACTCTGATCTAAGTGTGTCAGCTGCGATGCTAACAGCCACTTCAAGCTATTCTAACAATAAGTTGAGGATTTGAACCTAAATATATGACAGGCTATAATGTCTGTCCATTAGAATTAAATCAACTTATATGCATCTTAAGTAGTTTAAAATGGGCGAATTTACTTTAAGAAACAAAAGTGCCTTACGCCTAAGGTCATTTTTCCTAAGCACAATGTAATTTTCTCACGGTGCTTTTCACGAAACTTACTACGTTATTATTTGGGTTTTTGTTGAAATTTACATCTCTAGGAACGTAAATACCAACAGATACATTTTTTACATGAACGCTCTGTATGGGTCAGTTCTTGAGTGCTTGGTTAGAGAATGGAAGGCTAGCAGTTTAAATTCAAGTCATTATCAATATTTTTAAGGTGAATTTGTTATTAGAAGGGAAAATATTTGTGTACTTTTGCACAATAAAGAGAAACACCAGCTGCCGGATGAAACCACCGACGATGTTCAAGGCAAACATAGTTCTTCCACTTTAGACATCCAAGACATCAAAATCACATGCTTCTAGAGTGATATTAAACAGATAGTCGTATGTAATATAAGTAAATTTACCTCAAAACTTAGTAAATTCAAGTGGGATTTTCAGCATAAGGAAATTTACACGCGATTAAAGTGAATATTACACCGATTTTTTCTGGGTGTAAAAAAAATGTTACTTCTCAGCAAAGCATTACAAATAATGGATTTATATAGTATAAAAGTTAAAATTCTCATTATAAATTTAGCATAAAAGACATTTATGTCAAATTCATTGATAGAGATTTAAATACATTGTATCGGAAGTCAATATAATAAAAGTTCAAAAGTTAAAAAAATATGACATTATTTCTTGTTTCTGTAATAAAATAAATAAATTGATGTAAATATACTCACTACCCGCATTACTCACTCTATTAAAAATATATTATATTTATCAATTCAAGCATTACTCTCAGGAAAAAAAAATTATTTACAAAATCTATATTAACACAAAAAATTATAAAAAAAAAGAAAAAAGAACACTGGATAACAGATCCAATGTAAAAACAAAAAAAATAACACTCAACAAGCAATTAATTTCCAAATACTTTTTTATATGTTTAAATGATTAATTTATGCCACTAAAAGTGTAGCATTAATTATCAACGTCACACAACATGGGGCAACTTTAGTGTGTGTTTGTTTTTGATATAATAAAAGGTTAATTTAAAACACACCCGACATTAACTAAAAAAAATCGATTGTGATGAACAACAAGATAATTAACTTTTTGCTTCTCTCTGTTTTTGTTTGTTTAAGACATAATTCATTTGATTGATTTTGTAAATTAAAAAATAATATTTCTTTTTTTTTTTTTTGAAAAATATTCAAAATTTATTGAGGTATGAATAGCAATAAGTTAAATTGAGTTTAATAAATTAAAAATATAAAAAAGTAATTTACCTTAATTTTTTTTTATTTTATTTCAGTCCATTATCCCAAAAATTGATGATATAATAATTATTGTCTACTCATCTGGTTTTTGTAAGATCTAGAGATGATAATCTGAAATAAAGGAAAAAAATATTTTATTAGAAAATGATGTCCCTTTACAAACTTGAATATAATTTATTTTTTGTTTTAAATAATTTATTTTTCTTTTTTATTATTTCTTGTAAATTTTAAAATTACATACATATATACTTATCCATATTTTTAAAATCATTATACATATATACAAATACTACGTGGGAACCGGGCCGGATTATAAACATCAAACATAGTATCAAACTTATAACTTTGTAACAATACCTTTCAACTTTTTTTCTTCAATATTAGATAGCTATGATGGTAAAGGTTTGGCGCAAGGGGAGGGGGTGGATATAACTTAGATCTATTCGACCAAGATGCTTATTTCTGAAGAAGAGCCAACCATGATCGAGAAGGAAGGGGTGACTACTACGTTAAAACCAAGGGCTATTGAAACAAGAGGCTTGTGTCTGCAGAAGAGGCAAACATGGTCGGCAGGTAGAAAGTGAGCAGAAGAAAGCTTACACGAAGCACCAAAATAAAAAGAATTTTATATAAAGGATCAACCATGATATCCCCTGAGCCAGTTCAGCCAGACTACTTGGTGACCTCTTTGCCCGAGCTCTTATGAAATACTTATAACTGAGTTCAGTTAGGATTTTCAATACTACCTGATTTTAGGAAAAAAAGCTGCAAGAGAATACAATCGTTTACGAATGCAATTCTTCAAAATCATAGTTTGAATTCAAAATAATGATTGCACTTATTGGCTTCTTTGGGACTGTAACTTCAAATTCACCATCACAATTTTAAATGACATTAAAAAATTGTAACCACTTTTTCCCCCATTCATTGCAAAGAAACCAAATGATTGCAATCTTCTGAGAGTTCAAATGAATGCAATGAATACATGAATTTTCAGAATATTGCTGTCATTTGGCTTTCAAGCTCGATTCATAATGAGCTGGTTTAACGATTGGGAGAAAGTCTCCAAGATTCAATGTGGTATCATAATGCACGAACTCATGATCTTAGTGTGTCGGCTTTGCTGTTGACAGCCACGCCAAACTAACTTAACCTAATGAATGGTAAAAATAGTAATTTCAATCGATCTTATGTCAACTGAATGGTGATTGCGAATTATAATTTCCAATCTCAAAGTGAATCAATGAATGCAATCTTTTAGCTGAAGTCATTAAGGATTCCATTCGCAAACTATTGCATTCTTTTACAATTCTGACCAACCTTATCTCTCCGGAGCTCTGGGCACTCACCATCACCACGCACAGATGCCAACAATAAGTGGTCCCAGTATGGATATATCACGATGAAGTCAGCCAAAACCACCGTAACCCACCAGTGGTATAGTTACAATTGGTTCACTAGAAAAAAATTAAGGGAATAGCCCATAGGAACGCGCTGCAGTGCAAATCATGAGCGAGGTAAGAAAATCGGGCAAGTTGAAGAGAGGCTGAAAAGATTCTGCTTAGAAAGAAAGGGTGTTCGCAGCTTCTCTCTTCAAGTAAATCGAAGAGTCTCATCGAAACAACACCCTTAGGTTTTATAAAGGAGCCAAGGAATTGGCTAGTTCTAAGACCAAAACCCAGGCTCCTTGAAATAGCGGGTTAAACCTAGTCACCGAACTACAGAGTTTTTTTTTTCAAACAGCAACATATCTAACAGCTGTCAAATGGACATCAACATACAAATAATAGGGCAAGAAAATAACCCACTTCCAGTCAATAAAGAACCAGTTTCAGAAGTTTCAGAACCCAGTAGAAAACCGTTGGAATTTAGAATTAATAATGGGTAAGAACATCAATGCGCAGAATCTGATGACTTATAAGTAAGTAAGTATCATAAGAGAAACTCAATAGGCGTCAAATCAGAGGATCGTGGGGGGGGGGGAGAAAAAATGTTTCAGTAATTACTCCTCGTCTTAACAAATGAGCAATTATTTTAATACAATCTTTTAACACGTTTTTGTTGCTTTAGATGCTCCATAATAAATTGTTCTAGATCACTTTCTACAACTGTGAAATGCCAACCATCAAATTTCATTCAAACAAAAATGGCACCCATCTAAAATCGATCTGAAACAAAAAACGCACCCTTACGTCGTGTAGATGCGAATTTTAAAGTTGTTATCGAATCTAACATTACGAAAATATCCTAAAAAGTGGTTTTTACCAAACTGTCCATGTCAGTCTGTTTGGCCGTGCATGCGTCTATACGTTCAGGTTTAACATGGAGCTTGAACCCAATTTTAAAAGACGGATCTTATAGAGAGTATTTTTATGCAATTGTCTAGAGGAATAATTAACATTTGGTAAAAATTACTTATATTTGCAATCTAACCTTATAGCCCCTTTTTACTATAATTTTGAGATTTGGTTCCTCAAACGAATTCAAATATGTTCTATTACTTTTTAATTTTTTTCAATTTTTTGTTTTTTTTTTTTATAAACGCAAAAATTAAAAAAAAAATGTATAGTTTTTTTTCAGAACTTTGTAAAAAGTTTCAAAATTCTTGATGTATTCTTAGAATTTCTTAAATGTTTTTCCAAGCTGCAATAAGTAATAGATATAGATTTAGATTTAGGGAGTGCCATTCAAACTGGTTTGGTTTGAACTAGGGACAACGAGGCACACAAGTACATAAAAGGTTATTAATAAAAGTCTTCTTTTTTTCTTCCTCCACAAGATCATCAATGACCTAAGCCAGCTTTATTCTACTTTTCAAAAATAAAATTTAAAAAAATGTAAACAAAACATTCAGAGACCAACTGAAACAGGTATTTATGGTCTGAGCGTCTTTGTTGTTGTTGTTGTCTTTCATCTTCATTTTTCTTTCACGGTATTTTTAGTTTCAACGAGTCCAAAATGTAGGTCAAGAAGCCGTATATGACTAAAGTGACCCACCTTTACAAGACATCCTCGTAGCCACCATCACCGTCACTACTTCATCATTGATGATCATCACCAGAAGATGAAGACGATAAATATAATGAATTTACTACACACACCAGCCACCAAGCCTACACGTCCATTGAGATCTTGTCCAACCGAGTCATTCTGGACAACAAAAACAACAACCACAAATACGTGATTCCATGATGTTTGGAGTTTAAAAATACAAAAGCCTTCTTAATCATGATTCCTCCGCTTTAACCAAATTAAACAACAAGAACGTCTCTTGATATTTTCTGTGGATGTGGAGTGATCCACAGAAGAAGGAGTCAGCGATGAACGAGAGACTTTTAGATAACCGTTAGCACTAAAGAACCAACGGAAAAGAGAGGACTCGCAAGCAACCCATGATGATGAGGCGGATTGGACGTCACACAGGAAGGAATCGTATAACATCTCCGTAATTGGAGATCAGTAGGTTTTTGTTGCACTTTTTTTTTTATTTTTTGGTTTCATTTTTCAATTAGGTTGTCAGTTAAATTATAGTGTAGCTACACTGAGCAAAAATTCGTGTAAGCTAGTTGAATCTAATAAATCGCAGAATGCGTGAATAGCACGATCTCGGTGCCCAATTCCCATCGCACCGCATGAGACCGCTCGTTGCAAAATGTCCATTCTGGCATGGCTGTGTGGCACATCATCGGTGTTCAGTTGAAGTTTTTACGGATGTAGACTAAATCTATGACGTAAGATTTGCCAAGTTGTGGTCTGCGAAAGGGCGAAATTGACTGCCTCGGATTCTCTTGCAAACTCTTACGGACACCGGGGATATTTTCGACGTTTTGTTGACTTTTTTGACGTATGGGCTTGGGCGAATTTTTGATTGAACCCGTTAAATAAAATTAATCTAAAATTACAAGCACAACAAGAAAAGGAAGAAATTGTTTCGAATACTTTAGAAATTGAGAAAAAATAAAATGAAAGTGTAGCCTCTGAAATATGTGTGTGATGCGTTAGCCGTTAGCCTCACTGTTGTAGGTACTAGTTGTACTAATATCAAGGTAAAACAAAATCTCCGATCACGCGAAATGCCTTGGCGTGATCCTGGATGAGAAATTGAACTGGAGTCTCAACATTAAAGAAAGAGCAAATAAAGCCATGTTTGCTTAATACTCGTGCAACTGAATATTTGGTAAAACCTGGAGCCCAAGCCCAAAAATTATCAAGATGATGTATACGGCCATAGTCAGACCTGTATTGTATTGACTTACGGTAACGTAGTCTGGTGGAATGAAAAAGATAAACTTACCAACCTAAAAATCATGACCAAGGTACAAGGCATGTATTGGAATTACTAGGGCAATGAGGTCCATCCTCACAATGGATCTGGAAGCTCTAATCAGCCTAAAGTTCCTAGATCTAATTATACAAGAATCGGCAGCTAATAGAGCACTTCGTCTTAGCCAAACTGGAAGCTGGAGGAATAGGTCAAGCATAGATTCTACAGAAATACACGAGAAATAGGGTATGTACTGACTTCATAACCACCCACTTAGACTTCTACAAGCTGTTCATGATCGCCCATAATAGCAGAGAGGACTGGCAAATCAATGAGCCATCAACCTGCGAATCGATGACAGAAATATATACCGACGACGGTTCCAAGATGAAAACTGGTGTTGGTGCAGGGTTCTTTTCAGATTAGCCAGCTCATTCAGACTTCCTGATTACAGCAGTTTCTTTCAAGATGAGGTAAGCTGCTAGACAAATCTCAATGATGACAATACCACAAGTTGATATTACCTTTTTCATTGATAGCCAAGCGACAATAAAAGCGATTTCTACCATTGAAATCAATTCGAAGCTTGTTACTTGTACCTGAGAGTTCTTGGTACACAGCACAACATAAGACTCTATTGGGTTCCTGGTCATAGTGGTGTCCCAGGTAATGAAAGCGCTGACGAGCTTGCAAGAATAGGATCAACACTTGATCTTAATCAGAAAGACACAATAGTTCAAGTACAACCCTGTAATCTTAAATAGGTAATCAAGAGAAAAGTTCTAGCTATAACAAACAAGAGATAGAACTCCCTCGATTCCTGTCTTATAACCAGAAAACTATGGATTAGTTTCAGCAAACAAAAGACCGACGTTATCATCCAACTGAGTAAAATGTCGCTTTCTTTTCTTATGAGCATCATCACTGGTTACAACCAACTGAGTTACCACAAGAAAGAGATGAAACTCAATATGGACGACTTAAGCAGAGGATGCGGTGATCCCTGCGATATATCATCTGAGAAACAGTCACCTAGAGAGACACTTCTTCAGCGACTTGGAGGAGCTCTCTGACATTCCAAGCAAAATCATGTTAAAATTTGTTAACGATACCAAATAGCTTAAAATTTCCTAAGCTCTGAAAATCGTCTTCCACCACAGAAATAAAATGCACAACTGGGTCGCACGAACTTGCTCCTATGTAAACGACTAAGAATTTCAAAAATGAATGTTATTAGAGAAAACTGTTTTTAAGAATAAAATTCATTTTTTAAATAAATAAAACAACTCCTTAAGCAGTTGGAGCTAAACACAGGATGTCATGTGTTTTAAATGTTAGTTTATGCAAGAACAATATTATAATTCGTTGTAGTGGTTTCTTAAAAAAATAAGCTTTTAAATTATAGATCGTATAAGAATTAATCAAAAGAAAAAAAAATATTAGCAAAATTCTCGGAACCGTTTTCGAGAAAAATACGATTTTCGAAAAACATTTTTAAACTTTCGTATGGAGGGTACCGTTATTTTTAGTTAAAATATTTTTTTTTTCTCATTTCTTGTAGATTATATTAAGAAACTTTTATTTATCCAGTTTTCAAAAAATCGAGATTGGGGTTTTTGAAATATTGAATTTTCAAAAAAAAAATTTAATTTTTTTTTTTAAATCCAAAAAATTATTTTTTGAAAATTTGAATTCACAATAATATTCAAACTATCGGGGACCCTTAGCAGAAAAAAACTGATCAAAATCCTTCGTACCGTATTTGAGAAAATGAAAAACAAAAAAAATGGTTCCAAGGGGGGTAACAAAATTAACAATTTTTTGGAAATTTTTTTCTTAATTAAAAAAAAATGTGTAACAGTTTTTGAGAAGTATGGCAGGTACCCTTATTTTTTGTCTTAAAAAAAAAAAAAGTGTGGGGGAAAAAATTCAAAACGACATCTACCAAGTTTAACGAAAATTGGCCTAGCCTTTTAGGCTGCAGTCGAACAGACAGACAGAATTGCGAGACCCACTTTTTTAGTCTTCTCTATCATCGTTATGTCAACTTTGATTAAAATCTCGAGTTCGATTTTTTTTCCGAATGCATAACTTGCCTTATAGTACCTATAAGTCGCAAGTGAAAAAGGTCACAGACGATAGTGATAGTACGAACGAAAAGACTTAACGACGCACGTGTTTCTTGCAGGAATGGCAACAAACGGAATATGGGCACTTCTCCTATTCACCAAGGATTGCCACTCCTCCGGTGAATACGAGCATCATTGAATTGACGGGGCAACCTCTCCCTAAGATTGGTAAAATCCTCCGGAGGAAAAGAACAGTCCCTTAGACTTACTCAGCAATCGTGACCAAGCCAACCGAGGTATACATCAAACACTGACGTATCGAACTCATCTACCAGATTTTGCAAGGAGCTTCATGATCCTACGGGCCTGCTGGAGGGATGATCTCTCAAGTGGGGGTAAAGGAAACAAACACGCCAAGCATCTCCTCTGATTAACTAGGTGATTATGTGACGACAGACATTTCTCCAATGACTTGGAAGTTCCCCCCGACATTTCAGGCTATAGCTTGCTGCAACTCATCAACACCCTTGACGGGCTTTAATGACATAGGATTATCATATGTTTCAATACAAAGGAGTCACAACCCCTAGGGTATCAAATGACGTTAAAAAGATCAACTTTCAGCCAACTAACCTAAACTTACCTAATATCACAGATATAGAGACACAGAAAGAAATAACAACAGATGAAACACATGTGAACAGCACACGGTTGGTAATGAACAGTCCTCCATCCAAGTACTACTAATCACGCACAACGATGCTTGATTTCGCTGATCGATGGGAAGCGATGCTTTCATCAAAGCCTAGACCGTTGATAATCTCGTCCTAATCTTCCAATATTTTGTGCTGAAATATGTCGGTCGTTTTTTGTAATTTGTTTGTTTGTTTTCGAGATATTCTCGGTAAAAAATGAAAAACAAAAGTTTTTCGACCACTTTTGAGGTCATGTGACAACTAGAAGAAATATTGTCAAAAAGTCGTAATGATTCTTGAAAATATTTATTGTCTACTTCAACATATTTGCAATATCTCCTTTAACTCTACGCAAAATCTGTATAAGTCGGTTTGTAGCCTTAACCTAAATGTACCTACAATTTAGCATAATTAGAGAAAAAATATTCTGGGAAGATTTTAAGAGGAAGATCAAGACTTGCAAAAGTCGCTGCTATTCCACCAAATTTTGTCAAAATACATCAAGTTGGTACATCAAATATTTTTGTGTCTATGATAATATCTCGAAATCTGGAGCTGTGATTGCGGAAATCAAAATACTGTTCTGATTCCAGAACTATGTAAAGAAACATCCTTGTCCGGTCAATTCCAAAAGTTAACCGTAATTTAACATCTGAATCAAAAAATATCGATCTTTCCCGTGTAAGCTTTGGAAGGTGTTTTCTGTATTTTTTCTCTAAGTGTATATCTTTCATAATATTCGGCTATGAATCGTTCAGATAATTTTAGTTGTTTTTTTGGTGGATTTTAGTCATAGATAGTTTTTTCATGTCGCGATAATATTTCATTTTTAATATTTCTGTGTAACATTTCCAAATAAGATAAACGTAATCGCCAACAACCGGTATTGAGAGAGACCCGTTTGCAACGAACGGTAGATGGCGTAACGAAACGGATAGCTCTCTGTAAGTAGGACTTGCGTCATGTTAATTATTTATTTTTCGGTTACCTATACCATCATCAGAGTGTTTTGTTTTAAGCCTCAATCTCAAACCGACAAAACGAAATCGATGTTCGGCGTGTATCGGTTTCACATAACCGTGCGAATTTGTTATTTTCGCCGCATAAAAATGAATCACCGAAGAGAGCCAATGAACTATTTCTACTCGTTTAAAGGACCGGTTCTATGGTCCGGAATTGAGTGATATGGGCTTCTTGAATTTTAATATTTTTCTCCTTCTTTTGCAAAAAAAAAAATCTTGGACGATGGACGATGGTGGAAACGTAGTGCTAGCTTCGTGTTTGTTAATATTTCCCACAACCTAACTGCGTTTCATGAATGCAAATTTTTATCGAATGGCGTTATAGTCGATGTATAAGTGGTCTGGCGTGCGTCCTAAGAGATGCGATTCATTTAATAACCAAACCACGCGCAGGTGGAATAGCATAATGGTTGGATAAACCGACTATTGTGGTTCAATCTTGTGCTGGGTTTTAGGTTAGTTTTTTTTTATTTTTTGAAGATGATGATGTAAGGAGATTGCCTAAGAACAAAAGTTCATGAATTATATTAATGTTGCCAGTAAATCAATTTGATTCAAATGGAATCGTTTTATTTTTGAGGTATTTTACATTTTTTTTTCTAAATAAATGGATTTTATTTAAGTTCATTATACACGCAACGTACAACATGTTGGTTGAGTTTGAAGGAGGTGTTTTTAATAATGAAGCAATTGTATTTGATTGAAAAGCATTTTTAACTTACACAAGTTGTTGTACTGGAAAAATTGGTTTAATTATATTTGAACATTACACCATAGATATGAAAATCGAGCTTATTGTATCAAGAGGAAAAAATTGACAGTATAACATGGATGATTTCTTTTTAATTCTTACAGTCCTAGAAAACACTATCCGTTCTTTAACACACATCTTAGTTGAAACACGGATAGAGAGCTTTTCTCATTAATAAACACATATTTTGGTTGATGATATCAGTGAATAATTGTTGATTTTGAGTTTCTCTAAAGAAAGACCGTATACCTTGTATACCTTCTTTTATTTATATATTTTGCGTGCACTAAAAGGGTAATGACTGCCCCTTAAATGTTTGACCAAAGTGCGAGCATTTGAGATAGTTGGTCGGTAACGAATATCCCATTTCCTAAATGTAAGTGTTGCTCATGGATAGCAACAAATGGGCTAGGTTCCACTTCAACGACAGGTGAAAGTATTGATTTCTTGAAGCATTAAATGTATGGTTAGTTTATGGTTCCCCAATTAGATCAGTATTTAATGGACTTATCATAAGCTGCCGTTATAAATCCACATTCGAAAGACAAGGACATGAATCTGGAAAGAAATATAAGCTGAGAGTAATTTCGTCAGCAAACAAATTTTATGGATTAGAAGCTTCAGATAAAAGAACATTGATTAATATGAGAAAAAGAGTCGGAGACAGAACGGAGCCCTGGGGCACACCACCATCTATTTTATGACCTTATGAAAAAACTTGAAACAATCCAATACAAAAATTGAATAGAGCAGTTCGAAAGGTGGTTTCTTAATAATCGAAGAAGAGATTCATTGATGCTAAATGTACGATTGATGTCAAAATCCTCTCAAATGCTTTTGAAATATCAAGTGTAAAAATCTTACTTTCAGAAAAAAAAATGATGTAAGGACTTGTTTCACTGCTCTACGAGATATACCTTCAGTGGACCTATTGCTAAGAAAGCCGTACTGCAGGTCATTGAGAAGTTTTTGTTCTTCAAGATATTTCTTCAGCTAATAATTTGTCAGTGTTCGTAAGTTCAATAGGACGATAGTTAGAGGGGAAGAAAATTCACCTTTTTTAGGTAAGTACTGGCTGCTATTTTCGGTCTACTTGGAAAGATATCCGTAGAGTAAGAAGTGATGGAAAATCTTAGTTTTGCTAGCGTTAAAGAACTCAGTATCAGAACAATGAGAGGGATAGTATCCAGGCCAGCAAGATCAACGGATGATAAATAGGCTTCCATGCTATTGATCATTACATTACATTACATATTACACTGCTCCGTAGATAAATCTACGAAGTAGAGACACTTAAAGCACTGGCAACTGAGGCCATCGGCTTAGATAAACAACAGAGAGAGAGAGAGACAGACAGAAAGAAAGAACAAAAGAAGAAACACATGTCAACAGCACACGGTTGGTATTTGAACGGTCCCTCATCCAAGTACTAACCATGCGCAATGATGCTTGATTTCGCTGATCGATGGGAAGCGATGCTTTCATCAAAGCCAAGGCCGTTGACGCTATTGATCATTCGATCAAAGAAAGAGACAGAACTTCTTTGTATAATAAAAGTGAATGAACCTTCCATAAACTGTCTGTGTGAAGCAAATTTGATAAAAGTGAATTTACGAACTTGCTTAAAATACCTGAACCAATTTGTATTTTTTGAAGTGACTTTAATGCCAAGCATAGGTTTGGGGGATGCTATATGACGCAGGAAACTCTCATTCCCTTGGCGACCCTGCTAAAATATAATAAGAAATGGTACTCTAGGCGAATTGAGCAGAAAATTAAGAAGTTAAAGCACAAGAACGCTCAGCGATATGACTTACGAGGGCGGTCAGATAAGTACTTAGCCTCACCACTCGATGGGAACAGCATCGCAAGAGAGATTTACTATCGTCTAGTAAACTCTCTTAGACGGCTACTGTTAAAATTTCAGCCAAATTGGATTCGTAGTTTTGTTTTGACCACGTGTGGAAGCCAACTTGTTCGCGAATTTTGGAAAAAGGGAAAGAGAGCAATATTGGTCGGTGATTCGATTCTTGTTTTTGGAAGGGAAATCGCACAGTGAAATCAAAGCGCGCTTGGATGCTGTGTTCGGTGACTGTTATTCTTCGATGGCGACCATCAAAAATTGAGATAACGAGTTTAAACGTGGTCGCACATCGGTTTTCATGAATTCCGCCCAGGTGCCCAGAAAATCGCTTCCACGGAGGATAACGTGTCAAAAATTCACGATCTCGAATTGGCAGACCGCTCATTGAAGGTGCGCGAGATAGCTATAATAGTAGGTATCTCAAAAGACTGCGTAGGTCATATCCTCCATAACATTTTGGGCATAAGAAAGCTGTCAGCGCGATGGGTGCTGCGTTTGCTCACTCCGGACAACAAGCGCCACCGTGAGACCACGTCCGTATTGGTCGAATTGTACTACGAACTGCTGCTCCATCTACCGTATTCTCTAGATTTGGCCCCATGCGACTTTTTTGTTTGTTTGCAAACTTGAAAAAATCACTCGCGCGGTAAAAAATTTAAGTCAAATTTGGGGGTCATTGCCGCCACGGAGCCCTACTTTGCAGACCACGATAAAACCTATTTTTCGGATGGGTTAAAGAAGTTAGAGCATAGCCGGATCAAGTGTATCGAGCTAAAAGGAGGCTATGTTGAGAAATAAATCACCATTTTTCCAAAATTTTTATTTTTCTTTGTAGACTTAGTACTTATCGAAACGCCCTCGTAATTACGACCGAAGTTCTCAAAATCCTCCCTCGCAAAGGGATAACTAACCTCTTTTTATGTATAATATTTACGCCCTCCAAGGCAATATAAGAAAAGCACCTAATATCCTCACATCAGCTTGGATTCGGAAACAAGCACATGAAAATTGACCAAGTGCATAGGATCATTGAAGTTATTAAGAAAGCCCTTGAAGAAACGAAAGCAAACTTGGCAATTTTCTTAGAAGTGTCGCAAGCTCTTGATAAGGTTTGGCAAGAAGGCTTTAATTTAATATTGAGATAAGCTCTTCCTCCTGAAGGACTTTATATGATTCTAAAAGAAAATCTGGAGGATAGTCTCTCGTATAAGACACAGGAACGAGTATTCACATTTCAACAAAATATTGGCTGGTGTTTCTCAAGGAAGTGTAACAGTTCCAGTTCTTTTTTGTCTTTTACCGGATTTACTTCAAATGAAATACACTATGGTAACCACGTTTGCAGATGAACCTACAATACTAAAAGTGGATAGGACAATCAAAGTTGCTACAGTTAAGTTACAAAACTCTCTTGATAGCATCGATGAACAGCTGAAGGGGCAAGGGGCACTAACTATCTCGGAATGATTCTGAATGCGAATTTAAAAAATGATATCACAGAAATGCCCTCATTGCCCCTAGAAGCACAAATGCTCAGTATCCAAAATAAGCTGATTTAACACAGACAGGTACTTTACCCTGTCTGGTATTTGCACTTACGTTATACAATTTGGGGTTGTACTTCTGATTCTAATTCAGATAGCTAACAAACGCTTGAAAATAGACTGCTGTGATAATTTGTAAATACGCCTTGATATATTAGCAAACAAAATTCTTCAGCGGAATATCGGGATTCCCACAATTAGTAATGAAATACAAAATTTTGCACTAAATCATCAGAAATGATAGTCACCTGCTAGTTAAGTCTCAACATAAGTCAAGAGGAGGATGTGGTATTAGTAAAATAGTTGTTAACCAATTTTGGTAATACTTCCAAATCATCATCAATTTTACAAGGTGAAAACTTTTAAGCAAATGTTAAAAGTACGAAAATGTGAGAATTGATAAAATTGGTCCTCATAGAACCCTTTGAAGGTCTTAACACCTTACCACGTAAAAAAAAGTCTCAATCAATTGACAGTATAGCATTAATGATTTCTTTTGGATTCTTACATCTGTTACTTAAAAAAATACCTTACCCGCTCTTTAACAAACATGTTAACCTATTTTCCTATTAATAAACACATTTTTGCTTGATGATGTAATTTTGCATCACTGAAAATGTGCCAATTCTTCATCAAATTATGGTGAAGTCTTAGCACAAGTATCACATATGTACATCTACTGCTTTGTGAAATGTATGGTTGTAGAAGGAAACGGTCCTATAAAATGTATGCTTTTGTTTGCTAAAAAGTTATCCGTTCATTAATCACGGAGTTTGGTGAGTAACACTTATTTTCCCACTACACACACATTTTTAACAGGCTATTACACATTTATTAATAAGAATTACAAGTTGCATAGATGGATAATTGCTTACTTGCTCTTGTCCGTCGTTTATTAATAGGGAAACTCTTCTTCAAAACCCCGTTGATAAGCCCTCATTATTATAGTCCAGAACCATTCTTTATATTCACTGCAGCCAAATTAGTTAATTCTTTTATGAACAAAGCTTTTAATTTCATATAAGGGATTTATATAAATTGCTTTATGTAGTTTTTTTTTCCCGAAAATTGAAAACTTTACCCAAAGACAAACTAGAGTTTCACGAATTTGAATCACCATTATGGCATTTCAAATAACCCACGTTCGTCGTGATTTCACCCCCTCCGATGCAGGCATTCCTGGTACCGTTGCGTATCTATGAAGTCTTTCAATTTTCTAAAAGGGATCTACAAAAACTTCCCAAGCGGATTCTCAGCACAAGCTACGGGGGTCGAGACGGTAGACAGCAAGCGTATATAGCTTTATGGGAAACTGTATTGCATCTCTATGGTCGTCTACGACTCTTGTGCAGATTCTATGATGCGTCGAGAAAAGTTTATCGCACACGTTAAAAGTTCTAATTGCATTCTAACCTCGTTCGTTGGTGGCATCGGCATCGGCATTATATCGCCATGCCAGTACAAACCTAAGCTAAGCTAGTCAACTAGCCTCAGCCAGCATAGAGTTCCATTACCCGAGCACACCAACGCCAACGCGCCGGCCATAATTGAATGAAAATCAGGTTTTCACACTTCTCATATATCGGCAAGAAGGAACGTGGGGATAAGGGGGGCGCTGCGACACTGCGCTCACAGAGTCCAGCTACAGTACAACTATACCCATACACGTTTATAGAGCTGTTTCATTTAAAATCGGGGATAAGTGTGAATGCGAGGAAGAAAATATAAAAGAACCCAAACAATTTTGCCATAGAGAAATTTGAACACGTTTTTGGGAAAACGAGAACAAAACGATGAATGCAGGCCGAGGATGACTATGACAACCATGACACGAACAAATGGAACTACTATCTACCACGACCAAGCCATTCTATAGAGGATGACGACGACAAAGACAACGACGACGACGACGATGACTATGACGATGATTCCGACAGCGTTTTGATGATAAGCAAAGCCTTTAAAGCCCAAAGGCACCATAAAACGCACATATCATTGCCATTGATATTTAGACGATGCCAGGGTTGTTAAACAAAAAACATTTAAATTTTTCCCTTATAGTTTTTGGTTTATTTCTTAATAATAATGTAGGATTTTCATAAGTAAAAATATATACAAATAGGGAAAAATTATACTTGAAAAGGATGGGTCTAAGGGGTTATCCTGGTTTTAAAAAATAACATTGGTTTTTATTGGTTCCCCGTCAAGTGTTGCCGTTGTCTTGTTATAATTTCTTGTTCATATTTAAATCATTTTAAGTAAATTTACCCCTTCCGCATAAATCGAGGAAAATTCAGCTCACAACCTTATTCTTGCCTTGCTCCATCTTATACAATCAAGCTTTTCTTCGGCATTTTATGCCAATTATCCACTTTATTCTATTCAAATGCACTTTAGGGGTCTTAAAATGGTCTTGGGGACATACTACTAAGAAGTCAGGGAAACATAACGAATTTTTGATTATAACAACTATTATTCCCAGAGTTGACTTTTTTGGGTTTTTCTTAGGGGTCTGGCAAAGTCATATAGCCTCCTTAAGCTGATCTTGGACCTAATAATCACTGATCAGGCGAACGATTACTAGGCAGGGATGAAAGCCAATTTTGGTTAATTAAATTTTTCCCGAAATATGACTATTTTCTGAGGCAGGGACCATTTACAGTTAGAGCAGCTGTGAGCAGCTTTTAGACAGGGAATTGTTTCTGTCATTATCTGCTAAATTTCATACATTGCCCCATGGCCATGATCTACAAAATCAAGGCCCAGATCTGAATGTAAGTTTGTCCACCATTTACCTCTGCTATGGATTCCTGAAAGCGGGGCTTGTCCTACCGGCTGCTCCATTCATTCCATAGAACCAGGACGCAAGAGCACCGAAGGAAATAGAGGGTTAGGTTTTATGATAAATTTGTAGAGAGACAGTTGCCACTAGCTATGAGACTTAAATGGTCACAAGCCATTATCTCTATTGGAACATAATGGGCACATCCAAACAGAGTGCTACCATCTTCAATTGAAAGCAAATCGTTCGGGCTTTTACAGTGGATTTTTCAACGGGATTTCGGGTTTTTTTGTGATCATTGAAGTTTTTGAGAACAAATTTGCCAATGGGAGAATATGAAGAGTTGATGCGAACAATGCAAACCTTGTAAAAGCTTTCAAGAGGAACAGCTTTATACAAGCGAATGCAACCAGAAATAAGTCCTATCATCGACGTATCGTTAAGTATACCTAAGCTCCACTATAACATTAGTAAGCGAATCCACCAAACGCAGAAATCAAGCGAAGATAATTCTGGCTAATTGCGCTGTAAATTTAGTGTTAAGATCATGGTGTCTAGGAACTTAATTACTTGTATATCACACGTAATGGTTAGTACGTTAATGGTGCGTTAGTACGGCACTTTCAACCCATGGACTCGCTTGCCAGCGCTCTAAGAATAAGGATCCAGTGACTTACACTCAAAACCATTCATGCGTGGGTATTGATAGTTAGGCAGGAACAAAGGTGATCTTCACTTGTCTACCTAATACGAATCGAAACCCGTTCAAGCATTTTGGTTTGAAATTGTTACGGATGTAAGAAGTTTTATAAACCAAAATAAGTTGAAAAAACGGAGAGATTTCGGGAGGGAGAGAACCTAAAAAAATCGTTTCCAAAACTATAGTAAATAAAAAAACTTTTTCTGAATAACACCACAACATTTTTCTTGATTCTCAGAACCTACAATTCAATTTCGTTAGGAGTGTGACACTTCACACATTAACTGGGCATAAAGCCATTTTACTTCAAATACTAAATAACCATACTTACTTCCTTAGGTCCTCGGATCTATTACATCCGTGATGTTTTGCTTACGGGACATAGGACCTCCACTTCTAAGCGCCATCGTGTGCGATTTATGGGAATGTATATTAACTCTCTCAAACTCTTCCCCAGTTGTACTAATTCCTGCTCGATCGTCTTCGCCAAGTACTTCTAGGCCGGCTCTCTTGCCTGCCTTCTTGTGTGAGTGGGTTCCACTGCATCGCTTGACCCGCAATGCACCAATCCCCTTTTCGAAGCGTATAGCCAATCCACTGCCATTTTCGTCTTCGTAAAATAGAGTATATGGGTTCCTGACCCTATCTCGATTGAACTTCAACATTGGAGATACGGTTGGGCCAGAAAATCCTTAAAATGTTTCGAAGACATATCTATTAACGAACGTTTGCAGCATTGTTGTGACAGTACCTGTGGCTTTCCAAGTGCTGCACCCATAGAGCAGAGCAGAACAGTCGTAGCTTGGTCTTTAAGCTAAAAGAGTGGTTTCTCCATATTTTGAAAGGCATTCCGAAGGCAGCTTTTGCATTTCTGATTCGGCAGTTTAAGCCCAGTTCATCTATTTTTACCGTAGTCCAGAAATATTTATTTGGATTGATGAGGGAGTTCCAAGGCTGATCCTTTTAGTTTTTGCCGAGTTGATCTTTAGCCCCTCGATTAATGCTTCTCTCTCCGCCCTTGATGTCACTTATCACCAACGGGATCAGTATTGGTGACAGTATACAGCCTTGCCTAGCCTCACTTTGGATTTCAAACAACCTTTCTGACAACCTTCCTTTATGCAAGACTTGGCATTTGGATCCATCAGCCTTGATAATAGCAATCAAATTTATCTGAGATGAGCCTCCTGCGCAAAGCAAGCCAGATAAATTCTCTATTGGTACTGTCGAACACTTTTTCGAAATCAATGAACAGCAGGTAAGGTGCTGATCGATATTCGACCCACTGTTCAATGATAATCCGCAAGGTGTTGATGCGATCCACACAGGAAGATCCAGTGCGGAATCCTGCTTGTCCAACGTTGAGAGTGTCTAAATAACCATAAGAGTATAATTTCAAAACATGATTTGAGTTCCGCAAATACGGAGTTTCCTTATTACTAGTTACTTCTAATTAGTAATTAAGACTAACAAATAAGTTTCAAAAAAATTATTTAGCCATTTCAAACACTATTTTTGGAAAATATTTGGGCTAGTTAATGAGGTATCACTTGAAGGGAACATCTTAGTAGAATCCCATTAGAGCTAGGATAAGATGGTAGAAGTATGAAAAATGTATAACGTTGGCGGAGACGAATGAAATCCAACTGTCAGTCAAATTGAACCATTTATCTACAAGACGAGCCTAAGACCAAAAAGTCAGTCAACCCGACCTGAACAAAGTGAAGAGAGGATATTCATATATAAAACAGCTGATGTAAAGCAGGAGTCCTATATCTGCTAGAGTGTTCAAGGGCCGAAACGAAAAAAATGACGATGGCTCCATATTACCAAATGAAGAAGGTACCAACTCAATGCAAAATTGTGAGCGGAAAAGTTATTTTCCCGTTCCTTAAGAAATGAAAACCTTTGATCTAAGCCAATTATAAGGCTATCAATAAACGGTCTCTTCTTGACAGACGGTCGCTTTCCATTGTCTACGATCCCGAGAACGCTGCTTCCAGTAATCTAGGTCAAGCACTCTCGCGTCCGTGATGGCTTGGTCTTTAAAACAAATCTTCCTTGTCGCCGCGACCTGAAATCTGGAATTTGAAGGAATTCGAAGACTCTATCAGCTGGAGCATTCTTTTTCATTCCATCAATGTGGGCGAGCCAAAGTAGTCGACGTGTTTTAATAGCTGATAGAGTTCGCGGTCATATCTTCTCCTAAATTCCTCGTATATATGACCAAATATCCATCGGCCAACATCATCTTTCCCTCTCCGCTTATAGTCCAACACTCAGCATCGTAAAGCAGGACTGGTAGTATAACTGGTTTTGTAGAGCATCCACTTCGACTTAAGAGTAAGAAGTCCATTAATTTTGCTAAACTGAATCAGCAGCGGTTATCTAGGGTTATTTTTCCTCAGATCTACTTCGCGGAAAAAACATTAACTTCCAAGTAGATGAACTCCTTAACTACCTCGAAGTTTTTGCTATCAATAGTGACATTTTGCCCTAAACGGTGGACAGATGATTGTTTGTTTATTGATACCATATACTTGGTCTTGTTCTCATCTATTTCAAGACCAACAAGACTTGTCTGATCTTCAACAGCCGTGAAAGTCTCTATTACAGAACTATGGGAACGGCCGATGATGTAAATAAATTTGTTGAATATAATGCCCTTCGTGTTAACGCCTGCCCTGGCACCATCTTCTTCTACAAAAAGATTGAAAAAATCACATGGTGCATCTCCTTGCCGAAACTCTGTGCATGTTTGGAATAGTTCTTAAGAAGTGCTCCCCAGTTGCACATTGCACCGCGTGTGTTTCAATGTCAAGCGACACAGTTGGATCAGTTTTCCCTAAAATCCCGAGTTCCGACATCGCCATATAGAGCTCCTGATGATGAATGCTATCATTATGCGGCTTTGAATTCGATTAATAGATGGTGAGTCTAGTCTTTTCCAGAATTTTCCTCAATGTGAATATTTGTTGAAACTCTGGTCAATCTGTCGAGCCTTGCTTCCTGGCTGGTATTTGCCGACAAAAACATTACAGAAGGGTTTTAGACGTTAACATAGCAAGTTGGATAGGATTTTATTATATTCGACATTTAGTAGCGATATGCCTTGCAAGACATACTCGTAGGATCATCTTTTTTGGAGATGGGGCACATTAAGCCGACGGGCATGATCGTTTCCACCCATATTTGGTTGATGGTTTGATGCATGCACTCTACCTCCTAAATCACCTCCGTATTTGAAGAGCTCCTGCGGCTTTGTTGTTCTTAAGCTTATTTAAAGCTAGACCTACCTCTTCTTTACTGACTGGTTAAACTGGTTCTTCATTAATTTAAAGCGGGTTATCTTCTTGCCCTATTGAACGCTCTACTTATGCCCGTTTAAAAGCTACTGGAAATACTGCTTGAGAGCATCTACAATTCCCTGTGGATTGGTGCCTAGATTACATTCGTTGCTTTGAAGACCCTGCCTTCCGGACTTGGAACCAGCAACCAGATGCTTGGCTCTTTTTTATAAAACTTCCGAGTGTTGTTTGTATGGTATTGTATCTACTGTGAGACTCTCCGATCTCCGTGATCTGCGAGGATGTATAGGATCTCGTCTTTCTACGCCAGATCTTCTTTTCCTCTCTTCTCTTTGCTCGATACTCTTCTCTCGTGACGCTGCAGTATATTCGCATGTACCTAAAATATATCGCAATTCTTTCTCTTCGGCAGCTCTTTCGGTTTTCTTTAAAGTTGGTAGATAGCATTTTTAATTTTTTTTAAACGTCACATTTTTTCTTTAGACCAAAAAAGCCATTAATTTTTTTTTTATTTTAGAAAATAATATTTTTTCTCAAAAACTGTTCCACAGTGGATTGCAGAATTTTGGGTACTAGATTAAGAACTCTTTCGACATGAGAAGACCCTTGGTCTTTCTATGAGTTAGAACGAGAATTATGTAAACAAATATTTTTCATTTCATATTTTGTCAATTAGATATCTACTAATCGTAAGCGCGAGTCATGAGATATATAGAATATATGAAACTTTTCGGGATTATAACTAATTTGCGTTGGGAACCATTTTTTAATTTTTTTAAATTAAATAACTGACTTATTTTTAACTTTAAACTGAATATCACTGAAATTGTTGCAAATTTATTTAATTTTAATTATGAAAAATTTTGGCCTACCATTGATATTTTTCAGAACTTGCAGAATTATTACAAAGGTATAGAACCGATTTTTCTGAACGTTTCTCTCTTATCCACAGCAGAGTTTTGTGTTTTCACATTCATCAAGACCTTACATTTTCCAAAAAACAAATTCTGTACATATTATGAAAAATTTAAAAAAAAAAATCCAATTAAGTAATTAAATAAATTCTATAACATCCCTGGTCACTGCTATTCTTCTTCGGTTTTCTATTTTTTTTTTTAATTTTTGTTTTTGATTGGGGTCCCAATGCATGCCGTTAGAGAGGTGTCTGTCTAACTGGGGATTCTATTCTTGTTCAGCTATATCTCAAAGGCACACACAGAGAAGGGGGGGGGGGGGGCTACATAGATATAAGTTTGTACGAGTATAGTGTACAATCGGGTCACGTCAGTATATGTCTAGATTTTGTGTGTGCCGTTTTTCTTTTTTGTTGGTGTATTACCACGGATCACATATGGAAGAAGAAGTAGTACTGTGCCGATGTATAGTATAGATACTTATGTTAGAAAATCAAAACTATGGTCGGTACTAGATTTTGGGGGCAGATAGATGCGGATTAATGTTAGGTTGGTGCCCACGTGCATAAGATTTATCCCATGATAACTTCATATCCGAAGGTATGTTGTATACCCTTTGTCAAATGGACACGTTGTGGGTTGTGTGCAGCACCATCATACTGAACCCCCGCATCTATAGATACTTTTGCATACAAATTTTGGAATTTCTCACTTTAAAAGGCTATTGAAGTGATAGAGCTTTCGGATGATGCGCGTTGGTTGGATCATTGAATGTCACAAAGAATGTACTCTGTTGCATGTACAGCTGGATATTGTGGGGAAAACTAAAATTCATTGCCTAGGCTACGTAAGGTTGGACTGTGCAATGTAGTTTGCTACTAAATCTAACAAGAGAGTTTTAGGAAAATGAGCAATAAATTTCAAAAGTGCAGATACAGCGATTTTGATGGTCAGGACTCATGTGACCGAAGTTGGTGTGCTCAAAAGCTTATAATTGAAAACGGAGTAGTAAAAGATATAGTTTGGGGACCTGAGATTGTTGTTGGGTGGGTGGCAGTTGAAGCTATCTACTTGTAATCTTTTCGAATACTGATTAAAGAGTTACTCACTGTATTTCATCAAGTGTTCATCATCATCTTCGGTCTGGTAATCACCTCTTATACTTTAAAGGAAGGTTAATTTCTGAAAAAAACCTCCGTTTAGTTTATTTCAAGAAATAAAGGGCAAAGTCTTAAGCGAAGCCCCAGTAGCCAATAAATCTCTGTTTCTTCCTTCAATGATTCTTCTTCTGATATGAAATTACTTTTTAATCAGTAGTTTCATTTCACTGCTAAATAGTCAAACCAATGATGTGTCTGATATTTTACCCTAGTACACTCTATGTTATTTTATCTAAAACTGACAAAAATTCAAACGCCAAGGGCATTACAACTTTAGCTCAAGATTTCGCTGTCTCTTTTTTGAAAGGTTTAGAATAACTTAATTTTCACAATGAATGGCTCTGACATTTTGCCCTATTACACTCTATTTAAATGTTAATTAACTTTTAATGGACAAGTCTAAATTTGTACCACTAGAGCATAGACAACTTGAGTTCAAGATTCCGCTACCCCTTTTGATAGTCCCATCAATTACAAGCCTTGAACAATGATAAATCAATAAATTCAAGCGATAAACTAAATTATTCAATTCATTTCAATCCGATTCAATCTTAAAAATTAGGCCTTAATTGATTGACGAAAAGATAGCCCAACAAAATGATAATTTATTCAACATTTAAACATAAAACAAAGGTAAACACAAAAACCAAACAAAAAAAAAAAAGCTTCTCAAATCTACCCAAGAATTGATTTCATGTAATTAAGTCAGCAAAATTCCAACATTCACCGAACGATAATCACGACTTTTGTTTAAGAGTCTTTAAAGGTGACTGTGTAATTCGTTGCTTGTAAAAGTCTACATTAAAAGTCTCAGGTCGGGGCATAGTTATAGGTTTTCCTTATTTCAACAATTCTCCGAGACGACGACGAAGCGACGGATTACAGAATACCAAGTTGGTTGCTGATATTAGGTATGTTAGTAGATTTAATTTGCATTAGACAAGTTGGGTGATCACAACAAAACAACAACAAACAACGACAGGGTAGTGTTAAATTATTTACTCACGACTCAGATGTGGCTTGAGGGTTATGAATATACCTATACTGCTATCGTCTACATAGTAGAACACGAAGAATAACTGTGTTTTGAGGTTTTTAGTCTTTGTCGTGCTAAAATATTACACAAATGCAAGAAATCCATATCGGTAGCATGGGGTATCGTTTATCGTGTGGTGTTTGAAAAAACACACGACAAATTAGGTCAGATGAGTTTTTTTTTTTTGTGAAAATGAAATAAATTGTAATTTTTACTAGGAGCGTTAAGAAGCATAAGCAGTTCAAAGCTTGAAGGGGACAACAAAATTGTCAACAAAAAAATTACCACCCCTATGCTATGAAAAATAAAAAAATACGATAAACGAAAATAAGGCCTTTTTAGAAAACAGCAACTCTGAACTTGACCAATTGTAGCATGATGTCTTTGAATAAGTTGTGTCAGAAGTGGTAAAGATGTGGTAATTATTGAAAAAATGATACCAGAATTGTTTTGTTTCCTGTCATAAAAGATGGCGCAAATGTTTGTCACCTTGTGAGAAGATGCTACGAGTATAATTCTTGCAAATGGAATAACTCGTTGGTGATGCTGGTTCATCGGTCAGTCGACAATAACTAGTAAAATGGAACAATTAGCCTTTTGACTAGAAGAGTATAGGACAGCACGACATACTACTATGTCTGGCCGATCCTGGAGCTCTGGCTGAAAATGCACCAAAGAAGCCTGAAGTACTGACCAGACGACAATGTGCCAAGCAATATAGGGCATCAATCGGCTGTTTTAGCAGAGGATTTTGGTGAAATAATTGAAGATGTTCCCTTACAAGGTGCAAACAGTATATCAGCTGTTAGCTGTGCGTCGGCAAGCGTATGTTATCTACGCACAAGTCTTCACACATCTCGAGTACGAGGGAGAGATGTTAGGTTAGATGAAGTGATAACACGGCAAGCCCTACCATCTCACTTGAATCTCAATGGATTCATTTCGCTCCCCAGAAATAGGGTAAAGTAGGTGTTTGGAAGAGGAGTTGCTATAGATTGAGGCGAGTTTAGGGATTTTATGTCTATACCTGAACGATTTGAACAAATTTTATGATGACCTGTAATGGCAGGACAGATATGTCGCCCAACTCGTCGAAGACATATTTTCCGAGGGCTGCTTTTCTGGTTCTGACTAGGACGGGGCATTCACATAAGAAGAGAAATGAGTACTTCTCCGCCTCTTCATCCTGACACCCTATGCATAATTCCGATGAGTTTATGCCCATTCTACTCATGTGTGTTCCCATTGTATTGTGGCCCGTAAGGTATTCAATTTAGGATGGATAGTTGAGGTCCTGCTTATATTAAGTAAATATTTTGCTTTTTTTTCTCCAAATAATTGGCCATCGATTCCTTGGAACTCGACATCTGTCGAATTTTGACCATCCGACTTCTGGGTCGGATAAGACATGACCCGTTTTTGGAGAGTACATTCTTTGTGATGTGAGGGCCCGGCACGTTAATGCGGACTTTGGATGTGGTAAGGACGCCACTTTTGGAGACAACTTTGAATGATACCGTTTATCTTGAATTTTAAGCAATCTAGAGTACCTTTACGTCTACAAGTAAGGATCTTGCATGCCTTAATTGTCGGCAAGGGCCCAAATTTCAGCACAAAACCAGAGGAGACAAGTATCTCGGTGTTAATACTCAAGGATCTTTACCTAAAGTGGAGTCCACGACTCGTTGATTAGCAGCCTTTCTGAGCTTCCCTTATCGATAAGGGATATTTGAAGGCTCAGCTACGATATCACGTCTGCTACCATGCTTGGGCTATGGGCCGTCTAAGCCTTTTTTTGACAGACATTGAAGGGAGTGTCGAGCCATTCTGCTTCGTACTCTTCCTTTGATCAATTGGAATTTGTTCGACCATTGAGTTCTTATGACCAACAGTCGGTCTCTATTTGGGGTTAATGCCAGTCAGTTTGGAGAAGTTTTAAACTTTATTATTTTGCCGTATTTGAGGGGTACTACTGGCTTACTTTTGGTATCTGTCTTGGCAAGAAACCTCTGAGCTCAGCTGAAACGTTTTAAGTCCCTGATTTCCAGAAGAGATTGTCATCACGGTCCTAGAAGACCCTGTTACAACCACGCAAACTTCAGTAGGTTGCTTTTCAACTGACCCTTTATTGGGAGTAGAAGCAGTCTTGATTCTTGGCAGTGCCAAGATTTAGTTCAGAAATTCACCTTGAGAGGGTTGTTTAGTATGTCTTTTTACAGGTTTTTTGACTATAGTAACGTCTGCTTCCGAGCTGTCTACTCTGGTGAAGAATTGATAGTCGTCGTCATTGAGAACTAGATTTTCCTTATCAGACGCCATCTCCTCATCACCAGCTCCAACAGCACCGTCCGGAAGAAATGGTAGAAAAAAACCTCCACGTCTTTTTCACTTAACTAGAAATATATTCATGACCAAATGCCATAGAAGAGGGGACAGAATTCCACCCTGGGCTGTCCCTAAACTAACATGCTTGGTCAAGTTTATAGTACTTAGAATCCTTCTGTCGTTGAGCGTGGATATAATCCACTCCTTGTAGCAGTCTTCTGCAACGAAATAAACGATTGATTTCTGAATGGATTCGGTAAGGATGTCGTTGAAAGACCTTTCTTTGTCTAAGAAGTTTTCTCAATTATACGCGCTACTTCATGTAGGGCCGTTTCCGTGAAATATATGTATGTTGAAAGTTTTGTAAAGGCCATCCATTAAAGATGTCTCTAATATGGATGTCGAGAATTTTTTTAAAGTTTTAAGCACAAAAGAAGTCAGACTAATTGGCCGGAAATTCTTCACGGATTCATGGCCCCGAGATAAAATTATTTCCAGTAAAATTGGGAGTATGCCATCCAGACCTGGAGACTTATATGGAGAGCAAGACATTTTTTTTGTCGTTAGAGCGGTGTTGATTTGCACTGACAAGGCACTGAGGTTAAATTTATGATCTAAGAATTTTGGGGTTGCTGTTCTGAGAGCTGTTAGAAGTTCCAAGGACTCGGCTGGAAAAATTGTCCACAATACATCAGGCTTCTTCAGAAATGAAGGATTGCAATGTTCTCTCGATAGCACTTTGCCAAGACTTGTGGAATCTCTTATGTTTTCAATTGATTGACAGAATTATTCTCTCCAACCTTGTTGCTTGGCTGATGTGAGAGCTCGCTTGTAAATTCTGAAACAATCTTTAAAAGCTGCTAAAACCTATATTTATGGCAGATATTGTAGGTTGTTCTTGTCATTTTTCTGGGGAGAGACAGATCATCAGTCCATCAAGGTGAGATTGTTTTCCGGCTATATTTGAATGGGCAAGAGACTTTAATGCCAATATTCATTGATGCCTAAAAGGATTTAACCCTTGACTCTAGGTCTATAATAGAATCTATATTCAGATTGAATATATGGAGCATGGTAAATTAGGTGAACGAGGTGTTTTACACCTCCCGAACAGTTAAATATTTTTATATCATATTCAAAAATATAGTTTCCTATTTGTGCCAAAAGCATTAACAATACGTGCTCCCAGCTATTTATGTCTATTTTATTTTGATCTTTTTTTTGTTCATTTCTTTTCACAAAAAAAAACTACATGAGTTTTCCTCGGCCTCGACAACGCATTCAAAATTCAACCCACAAACTCACATACTACGACCACGCCCAGATCAACCAACCAACGATCTGAGAAATTACAATCACAACAAACTTTCAATCAAAATCATAATCAAATTAAGAAAATAAAAGAATTACCATTTTGGGTTGGTGGGTCATTCTCAAATCCAACTCTTAATTGATGCAAAAATAAAATTAAAAAAACATCAACAAACCAAAAGAAGGTGCAACATCAAAGGCCCAACAAATGCCCAACAACGCATAGAAATTCACCACAAAGCACATAAATCACGTCCACCTAGTGTCGAGTGTTGAGTTGTTGAGTGAAAAATAAAATTTCCATAATTCCTACCTCTAGGGAGTCGGTATTTGAGTGTTGCGTTAGCCAAAATGTACCAAAGAAACCTTAATGGTCATTTCGATCGAACGCACTCTATAGTCTGGGAGGTGGTGTTGAAAATGATGAATGCAATTTTTCTATCGTGGTATAAGGCATGAAGGGAATTGGACGAGTATTTACGGACGACACCTTAGTGCAGATCGGACGAAGAATTACGATATAAAACCGCTGCTACTTCGGTTTAGCAAAACAAATGGGCTAATAACTCCTCACTCTTAAAACTATTATACGCTATGCAAAAGCCTTATACTATGTGTCGTACCTTACGGCTCCAAGTATTGGATTATACAAAGTCAAAAGGGAGGGATGATACTGGGATCTTTCGAAAGAAAGAATATCGACGGATATTTGGTCCTATGTGCGAGGTTGCCCTCTTCGCAGCAGAAGAGGAGAAGGAGGAGAATATATAACCTTGAACTATATCTGCTAAACCAAGATATGGACGTTGTTCAGAAAACCAAAACACGTCGGCTACATTGGCTCGGCCACATTGAAAGCATGAACAACAATGCTTCAGATAACTGGATGACTGGAAACAGCGTGCTTAGTATCACAGATGATAGAAAGCTGCCGTGTTTTAGGTAGAGTACCCCCATTAACCGGGAGCCGCTTAGGTAAGTAAGTATTATTGTTCATTCGAGAGAACTTTTCACAACGTGGTGGATAAATTCTAGTCGACTGTATCAGTGAACAATTCGCCAACGATCATACGTCAACGAAACGGAAAATCTGTCAAAAATACACCGCCACGCGCGCCGTCAGTAAGAGTGTGCAGGAGAATCCGAGACAGTCGATTCTGCGCCGCGTACAAGAACTCCGCTTTCGTAGACAACAACTTGGCGAATTTTGCGTTATGACGTAATGAACCTTCAGCCGTACAAACTTTGACTGACCCAGGAGCTCTGAGTTAACGATCATAGACAACGATGTGTGTTCGCTAACTAGGCTCTTAAACAGTTGGAAGGTGACCCCAAATCATAGTCAGCGATAAAACCCATTTTTAGATAAATAGGTACGTCAACAAGAAAAATTGTGGAATTTGGCACAGCCAAAAGCCACACCCACAAATTTGCAATATATCTAGAGAAAATCACTGTTGGTGTGGGTTTTGGGCTGGCGGCATCATAGGTCCATACTTGTTTGAGTACGACGTTGGCCGGCTAGTCCTATCGATATCCCATGATAAGCAATTTATTTTGGCCAAAATTGTATAAAGACACCGACGACACGTTTGGTTTCAACCGGACAGCACTACATGCTACACAACCCTTGCCACAATGAACATTTTTCCCGAGCGATTTCCCAACATGGCTATCTCACGCAGAGAGGATGCGAAATGTTCACCGAGATCGTCCAATTTGACCACGTTAGATTCTTCTTGTGGGGATTTCTGAGATCACAGGCCTATGCGAATAAACCACAATCCACCACTGCCAAGAAAGCCAACATAATCAAAGCCATTGGTGAAATTTAGCCCGATGAAAATATAGAAAACTGGACGTTTCAGTTGTGTGTCATCGAGCGAAAAAGTGGCGAGATACCGACGCGAATTAGTTTTAAGCTTCTTGATATCAAATTGGGAGAAAAAATGGAGCATTCCACATTCGTGGTGTGCGGCCTTAGAAATAATCTCTTTACTAAAAACCACGATTTTTTGAACTTAGAAATAAGGGATGTAGGTCCAATTGAACGAAAAAAATATATGGGGAAAAAATGTTTGCTTTTGATACTTGCTGAAGTTGATTGTATTTTGTATCATATCACATTTTCTCTGAGCCCGGATGTTTTTTTTTTTTCGGCCAACTCCATTCAGACTTACCAAAAAACAAGGCTTTTGTTGTCTCGATTATGAGATCAAATCCAGGAGTATTTTCTTTAATTTTAAAATGAGAACTGTCATTTTGAGGGATTCGGCATGACCAATGGAAAACCGATATAGATTTAACATGTGTTATAATTAATAAACAACTTTTACTTAAAGTTCTTTTTTAAATTTCCGTTTGCTGTCTAAGAAGGCCAATAAAAAAAATTATACAAAGGTCAAACAAATGTTTGTCCCCATCACAACAATCCATTTTAATTGTGTGTGGGAAATTTCAATGAATTTGTTGCAACAGGACATCCCAGACTACTATTATGTCTGAATCTGGACATTAGTTTCCCATTTGTTAAAATCTAGCTACGCTAAAGAAACAACAACACCAACAACATGGCTACTTTGCAGATAGAAATTTCACTGGGCCATTGTCACGGAACGTGCCTACACATTATCAACATCACAAGCCCCTCCTTCACGTTCACGGTATGTGCGTTGCGTACGTGAAAGTCTTTCCTATAGGGCATCAGTGCAATTCAAAAGTCTGTGTCTTGCCGCATAATTCCGATTCAGACACACACACACACATTGCATTAAAGCCGAAACTATCAGACATCAGAAGCAAATCGCGACATTAATCATTTATTGAACATAAATTATGCTACTTCGTGACACTGATGTAGTTCCAACTGTTAATAAGCTATAACCTATAAAATTGGGTATTCCATCGGCTACGAGTGGAAGAACTTATATGTAATTACCAAGACCACACGGTTGCAGGTGTAGCCTTGAAGAAATAGACGACATGCAGCAAATTAATGTTTACAAAAGTTTTCCTTTATTTCTGGGAACCTGGTCTCATAACGGCACACATCTTTGAAAGAAAAATTGACATTACTAACTATGCGGTTTTGAATCTATTCTGATGGCAATACTGTTGATTTTGGCATCTTAGCACATTTTATATGGGATATTGGAACAAAAATAAGACCTCTCAAAAGTCATTTAAAATGTCTAAAGATGTCAGTTACTTTCGGTATTTGTTCAGCTAAAGGTTATTTACAACGAAAGACTTTATGGCAGGTTCCAGAAAGGGTTGTAAATCCGTGACAAATTTTACATCAGAAATTATTTTATTAAACGGATGGTTTGGTTTCGATTCTCACCCGAAGGACAAAATTTTGTCAGGGATTAGTGCCTCCTGCGGACTCGCCACACAGAAATGATTGAGAGTTGTTAGTCTCTAGGTTGAACATCTCTAAAAGAGGTAATGGTATAAGGTTTGATTTCTATTTTACATAAGCCTTTTTTACATAAGGCTATTTTACAATAGCCTAAATTTTGAAATTGAAAGAAATTCAAAGGATTCTCAGAAACTTGATACTTCCGTTTGCGAAATACTAACCTTTGAAAATTAAAGATGTTAAAATCAATGTTTGATAAATAATAATTTAATTTAAATCAGAATTATGTTGAATAAAAAAAATAAAATGCACGACTGGGTCGCACGAACTTGCTCCTATGTAATAGACTATGAATTTTAAAAACGAGTGTTATTAGAGAAAACTGTACATAAGGATAAATTTTATTTTTTAAACTATTTTAGTAGTATGGGATAGAAATAGAATGGTATGCAAGAACAAGAATTATAAGTCCCTGTAGTGGCTTCTTAAAAAAATAAGCTTTTATATACAAAATTTTTAAAACATTTTTAAGAAAAAATTCTGGAACGCTAAATTTACAATTTTTATTATTGTTTGAATAAAAAATTAAATTTACAAAAAAAAAATAATATTTTTCCTTAAGTTTTGAAATGGAATGTTTTTTACATTTTAAGGGGCTTCTTTATAAAAAAAATTTATGAAAATCCGTTTTGCCGATAATGAGAATTACAAAATTCGAAAAAATCGTTCTATGGTAGATACAGTCAGTCAGTAATATCGTAAGTATTAATCGAAAGAAAAAAAATTTTAGCAAAAGTCTCGGAACCGTTTTCGAAAAAAATACGATTCTCGAAAACCATTTTTAAACATTTGTATGAAGGTACCATTATTCTTAGGTAAAATAATTTTTTTTTTCTCATATCTTGTAGATCATAGTAAGAAACTTTTATTTATCAAGTTTTAAAAAAATCGAGCATGAAGTTCTCGAAATATTGAGTTTTCAAAAAAAAATAAAAACTGGAAAATTTTGTTTACAATCCAAAAATTTTGTTTTTGAAAATTTGAATACACAATAATATTGAAACTGCTGGATAGCCTTAACATAAAAAAAATTATCAAAATCGGTCGTACAATTTTTGAGAAAATCAAAAACAAGAAAATCGTTCCAAGGGGTGTATCAAAAATAACCATTTCTTGGAAAATTTTTTTCAAGCATTGCCTAGCTTTAATTAAATAAAATTTTGATTTTTTTATCTATGGGACAGTTTTTGAGACAAGAAAAATATTTATAAAATTTCGAAAAAAAATTCGTATGGCAGGTACCGTTATTTTTGAACTTAAAAAAAAAAGAAAAAAAACCTGTGGAAAGGAAGAATTAAAAACCATATCTACCAAGTTTGAAGATAATCGGTCGAGCGGTTTAGACTATAGTCGAACAGACGGACAGACAAACAGACAGAATTGTGGGACCCACTTTTTCCGTCTTCGCTGTCATCGCTTTGATCAAAGTCTCGAGTTTATTTTGTTTTTACAAATGCATAACTTGCCTTATAGTACCTATAAGTCGCGAGTAAAAGTTACCAATTTGGAAGGAATTTTTTAAATTTTGAAGGTGTTATTCCGAATGTTGTGAATAATAAAAAAAATTAATTTTCTTTTTGTATTTTTAGTTTTAAGGAGTGGCAGAAAAACTTCCAAATTTCAACAAACGATCAATATTTTATATTTTGATATAAAGCCAAAAAATTGATTTTCTTGAAAAATATTTCGAAAATTCTTACGTCACCATATCTACAATTATAAATTTTGTTAAAACAATTTCTTTTTAAATTTTTTTACGCCAATTTTAAGTTTTTATAATTGTGAAATTAAAAAATTAAATTTCAAAACTAAAAATGATTGACATGTTTTTGATACATATTTGAAATTACTATCAAAATGTTTTTGTAGTCTTAGCATACGAAAATGGATTAAAATTAGTTGCACCATTTTTGAGAAAATTAAAACTATTAAAATTGGTCTATGGGGAGCACCATTAATAACAATTGTTTTGATTTTTTTTTCCAAACCATAAGCTGGGGTTTTAAATTTTGAATTAAAAAAATAATCTTTTCAACAGGTAATGCAGAAATTGTATTTGTTTTCTAAAATCAGGCTAGGCTCTGCTGTTTTTGGTTTAAAAAAAAAAAAAAACAAGAAAAAATATTTTAAAATGCCTTCAGCAAAGCCGTTTAGTCTGTAGTGGAACAGGCAGACAGGTTGACCGAAGGCAATTTTTCCTGTCTTGGTAATGTCAAGTCTGATCAATATCTTACGAATGCATAAGTTCTCATAAAATAGCCTTATAATGATAGTAGTAAGAAGATGCTTTCAATCAAGAAAAATTTAGTAAAATAATTAAAAGTTTTTTTTTTTCTCAAAATTTGTACCACAACTTCTATACAAACAACTCAATTTACAACAATTTAAGGTTAAAGAAAAATTTTCTAACAATGATTATTAAAAGAGCACAGGAACGTAAATTTAAAATAAAATTTTGGGAAAAAATTACACGGAAATAGAATTTGGACTTTTGTCTCAAATAACATAATATTCTTATAGAATTTTTGAGTTTTATTTTTCATGTAATACCTACCACTCACAATTTTAAGATTTTTAGAAAAGAAACTTTAAAATTTTATAATTGATTTTGAAAACTGTAGAAAATAAAATAAAAATAAGAATAGAACTAAAATTAAAATACATGACTGAGTCGCACGAACTTGCTTCTATAAACTAGGAATTTTAAAAACGAACGTTATAAGAGAAAACCGCTCATAAAAATAAAATTAATTTTTTAAATTCTTTTTATGAATTTATGCAAGAACAAGAATTATAAGTCGTTGTAGTGGTTTCTTTTAGAAAAATAAGCTTTTATATATAAAATTTTTAAAACACTTTTAAGAACGAATGAAAATTAAATTTACAAAAAAATATTGAGCCATTTTTCAGATATCGAATTTTCAAAAAAAAAAAGACTTTTTTTCCAAAAATTCAAAAAATATTTTTTTTAAAGTTTTGGAATGCAATGTTTTTTTTAATTTTTTAGAAGCATCTCTATAAAAAATTTCATTAAGAAATCGTTATATGGTAGGTACAAGCTGTAATGTCTTAATTTCAATTTTTTTCTATTAAATTAAACTTTATAAAAATTAATTGAAAGAAAAAAACTCAAAATTCTAGGCGCCCTTTTCGAGAAAAACTCGATTTTTGAAAACCATTTTTTAACATTTGTATGGTGGGTACCTTTACTTTCCATTTTTCTTAAACAAAAATCTAGTATGTGGTTTTCGAAATATTGAGTTTTGAAAAAAAAATTTGACTCTTTTTTTTTTTAATTCAAAAAAAAAATTTTTGAAAATTTGAATACACAATACTATTTAAATTTTTGGATAGCTTTAGCAAAAAAAAATTATCAAAATCAGTGGTACCGTTTTTGAGAAAATTAAAAAAAAAAAAAATGGTTCATGGGAGCTACCCTGAATAACCATATTTCGGATATTTTTTTTCAACCATTACCTAGCTTTCACTAAATGAAACTTGTTGGTATTTGTTTTTTAAATCTGTCGAATAGTTTTTGAGAAAAAAAAAATATCTATAAGATGTCGAAAAAAAATCGTATGGCAGGTACCGTTATTTTTGGTCTTAAGAAAAAAGAAAAAATATTTTTTTTTTTTTCGATTTTAAAAATTAATTTTTTTTTTGAAAAATCAGTATCTTCAAAATAAGTGAACGATTAGTTTTTGAAATTATTTTCCTAAATGTATATTATTAAGTACTTACAATTAACATAGCAAAATATTTTTTTAAGAACAATTTTAAAGAAATTTCTTATATAAAAAAATATTTAGTAATAAAACGATTTTTTAAATTTGTTTGCCTGAATTCGAAATGTTAAAGAAATTAGATGGTAATTTTATGCAATTGAACATTTTTCTCTAATTTTTTTATTTATTAATAAACAATTTTCAAATTCTAAAGTACTTTAACCTAAGAGGAAGTAGGTACGTCCTTTTTATTTTGAGTTATTTTGATTTTCCAAAAAAACATATTGCATAACAAAACTTTCAAAAAATTATTGTTGTCGGATTTTTAAATAAATTTAATATTTTTATTAAAATTCGATATTTAAAACTCAACTAAACTTTCCGTACCAACAATTTTTCTTCAAAATGCTTTGAAAATTTTACATATAAAAATGTTTTTCCTTAAAAAAAAAATTCCTAAGAAATAAAGTAGCATTATTTTTTTTAAATTCAAACTTATGTACTCTAATTTAGCTGTTTTAGCGCAAATTTAAAAATATATTTTCTTTATGCAAAGTATCCAATCTTAAGGTTTAAAACTAACTAACTAATCAATTCGACCTTTTTTTATGATTTTATTAATTTTGTTGTTGCCAGAATTGATGTTATTGGTTAAAATATTTGAAAAGGGTACCTTTTTGCCTTTCCTTTTCGGTCAACAGCTTTTAAACGATTAAAATTTTTGACGAGTAGGGTTGTGGAAATAAGGAAATTTTCCATCAACTTTTTACTTTCACACGAAACAAAATTAAAGGAAACCATTACAAATAGATACAGTGGAATTGAATTTTAAATTATTAAATAGCTATAGGAAAAAAATAAAAATAAACTATTTTCACCATTCCCTTCGAGATAGTCGGGATGGTTTAATTATTAATTGCTAAACAAAAAGTTAAAAGCGAAACTTTGTTCGGTAAGAGATTATTTTTTCGCACGCCATTTTAAGAATAGAGGTCTGGCTTTCGGCGGAGTTTTTCATTTTGTCAATTATTATGTTGCGTATTGTTACATAACTTTTGTCTAAATTTGCTGTTAGCTGTTTCGCTTTTTGTTATACAATAGGCATTCGACGATACTAAATTTGATTGATATTTGCAAAATCGTCTTCGCACTAAATCAGATTTGACTTTTTACTTGTTCAACTTAAATCTTGTATCACCGTCTTTAATTTATGTGTGTTAACAAAAATAAGAAAACCTCTGTCCAAATTAGACTGAACCATTAAGGCTGCAGCCGACCAGAGATGCGAACAGAACAGAACAGAAACAGAACAGACCCACTTGCCTATCATCATACTGTAACCTAAATTTATTGACCATCTGTTTGGTGTGACAATAATTTTAGAAATTCGTTACATTTTTTTTTTCTGAAGTCTTGAAAGGGGTTGCAGCCTTCTTCGGGTAGAACTTGATTTAAAAATAATTGGTGAATTCAGCACCTTAGTCTCTATTGGGATAAGACCTTGGAAATTGTTTGCCACGGCTGAGAATCGAACCTAAAAACTTCTGCATAACAATCCAATAGACTAACCATTATACCTAGGGGTCCTACTAAAGAACTCCGGCTCACCAATATTAAATCTGAACTTTTGTGACCAATTACTGAACTTTCGGAAGACATATGTATGTACATCTTCGAATATCCCTCAAATGGAATACTAACATTTCGGAGCCAGTTTTAAGTATCTATAAATTTGATCGCACTTTTGCTTCCTTGTTCAAAATTTAGGAAAAAAAATCATAGAAGTTAATTTTTCTGACTCATTATAGGCCGTAATTTCCCCCATAAATAACCTTCCTTAGTGACATTACTATCACCGTTTTGATACTGACTCGTTCTTATACTTATTACCTTTCTAGAAATTTTTTCTCAGAAATGAGTTCAAGTATTTTGATTTAACCTCGTACGTCTAGGTTTTAAGATAATTTTATAAAAAAAAGCTGTTTTAATAAAATTACAAAGAGTTCTCCACCCTTCCCAAAAGAATTCAGAAAGTCAATTTCATCACAGCTTGTTATCAAAACTTGCGTTCGCTTTATTGAATCAAACTTCTGTTTTTCTATCCAACCATCAATTTTAGTATCCATCAATTTGTTTACAAAAAAAACTGCAATTTGCTTTCTCATCCACCCACAGCTCCAAGTACGTACTCAAGTGGGAAGCAGGTATGCCAAAAGTGCAATAGATTGCTGAAAGGAACGATAAAGATAGTGTAGCAACAATCTGTATGAAGTAGTTCATTAAAACTCTTCACAGTCAGTTAGGGACGTAAACGTTTTATTTTTGTTTGCAACTTTATACTCAAATATCTGTATACGAAATAGTGATAGAGACTCCAAGAGTGTTTTCCGCCAAAAAAAAAACTAGAGTATTCTAAAAGCTCAAATTGGGAAATCAATTTCAACTGCAATATTGCAACATGTTTCGAATATACATACATATGTACATATATCCACTTAAGCTAATGAAAAGATTGAAAAGTTTCACTTCTTGAAGTTTGTGATGAGCAACACAGTTCAGTTCAGTTGGTGTGGACTTAATCATTCAATTATTTTTATTCGGTTGAGATTGCGTTGAGGAGATAACAAAAGATGAACAAATAATTAATTAATGTTTCAGTTTGTATCTTTGAGGTTCAAGTCAGAGATACGAACGACGCCGACGCACGGTGCAGTAGTGGAAGAACGTAATTTAAAGTGGTGCATGCAAGTGGAAGACGACCTCAACCAACTTGCCAAGCGAAACTGCAAAACTATTTGATGGAGCTCCAGCAATGTACCTTTGTACTGAGAAAAACCTTTACGTTGAGACAGTGAGATATTGTTCTGAAGAAGTATCAACTTACCAATTACTCGTACTTTAAGAAACTACGTCTTATTATTCATACTCGTACTAACCTTTTCTTGAATACATTGAATTGAATATTTATTTATGAATTAAAATTTACCCGATGACTTTATCGACTAAATGAATAGTCATTCATAAATCAATCAAGTTTTCGTTAAATCAATCAAATGTTTTATATTTTTTATTAAGTCAATTACTTTAATTGATTAATTAAGGAAAACAAATTCGTTAATTAATAATTTATTCGTTCAGTTAATGAAATAATCCGTAATATATTCGTTTTATTTTATTATTTAAGTGGCTATTATTCTTGTTAATATTTTGTACAGTTCAAACTTAGTTCATGTCAAAGAATCTATAAACAAAATTTCGGGGTTGAGATGTGAGTTGAATTAATTGACAAAATTACAACTGAACTACGTGTTTTCGAATTTCACACCCTGTACGACAAAATGACAAAGAAGGTTTCATCCAGAAGTGGACGAACACCTCCCAGAAATCTTCAGCATCAACAACCTGACCAATAATGAGCTCCATGTAACTAAATATGAATTTGAAACATTGGTCAATAATGATCTGGATAGGCAGAATGCTCCTGGACTAGCACACACAGGCAGGCAAACTTAAATAAAAAAAATAAATTGGGTGGCGAAACAGCTCGAAGGGAACCAGGACCCAGTGACTTACTCTCAACCATTTCTGCGTGCATGCTGCTAATGAGCAGCAGTTTTCATGACAAGAGATAATCCTGGAGGATTTGTCACTTTCTCACAAGAGGTAATACACCTATGAAAAACTTTTTTACAGTGGCTGAGAATTGAACCCAAGACCTTCTGCATGTCAATCCAACGTACAAACCATAATGGCAAAAGGGGTAGGCAAACTTGTCTCAGAATAAATTTACAAGCAATGTGTGCTCACAGATAGAGAATCCGCAAAGCATTCCAAGAAATCTGAAGGAAGTTCAACGAGAAAAGTGGTGACTAGAGGCGACTGTATTCGCGGCTTCAGAATGCTCAAGCAGGCCGCTAAACACCTCCTGGAAATGGATTTCAGCGAGAAGCTCGCAGATATCAAACCTGGACATAACGTAATTCAAATGATCAACCTAGTTGTTTGGAAGAGCGAACTCAATACCAAAGACCATTCTTCACCGTTAAGAAGATTCAAAAACTCCGGTTGAGAGAGCTATTCATTTTCAGGATAGTTTCAAAGACATACCTTCCTGACTTCATGGAAAAAATAGAAACTCTCTTAGAGGAGATATCAAGTACAACTCACACCGTGACCACATTCAACAGAGGTAACCCGTTTTATTTTTCCTTACTGGAAACTCGAAAAAAATCAGCTAGATTTGGTAACTTTTTAAGGAAGTTGTTAGAAATCTTTCTGATTATTTGGAATGTCCAGTGATGAAGATCTTCAAAAATTACCAAAACTTGCTGTTCTCCTTCCGACTATAATCTTCAACAACTGTCTGAACAACAGCTATTCTTCTGCAGCCTGGAAAACAACAAAAGTTATCCCCGTACCAAAGAAGACAAACCGCGCAAATTTGGAAATGTATCGGCCAGTTTTCATGCTGTGCAAGATACTGGAGGTATCAGCATTAATTAAACTGAACATTTAAGGAGATGCCATACCGAAGTTCCACTGCAATTTTAGAAAAATGTAAAAAGAGCAATATCGGTCGGTGATTCGATTCTTGTTTTTGGAAGAGAAACTGCCCAGCGAAATCAATGCTGTATGGATGCTGTGTACGGTGACTCTTCTCCTTCGATGGCGATCGTCAAAAATTGGCATCTTAAAACACCGCATGGGTCACATCCTCCATGAAATTTTGGGTATGAGAAAGCGTTTGCTCACTCCGGACAACAAGCGCAACCGTGAAACCAAAGGCCAAATTGGTCGAACTGCGCTACATACTGCTGCCCCATCCACCGTTTTCTCCAGATCTGGCACCATGCAACTTTTTTTTGCTTGCAATCTTGAAAAAATCACTCGCCGGGCAGAAATTTGAGTCAAATGAGGTCATCGCTGCCACGGAGGCCTACTTTGCACACCGCGAGGAAACCTATTTTTCGTATGGGTATGGGTAAAAGAAGCTGGATCAAGTGTATCGAACTAAAAGGAGACTATGTAGAGATATAAATCGCCACTTTTCTATGGAAAAATTTTTAATTTTGTTCATTTTACTGCATTTTGAAAAAGAAACTTGTATTTTGTTGACCCTTTATAGGTAGCAAAACAAGAATTATAAACTAAGAGAATGGACGATGGAGTGCCACAAGGATCAACACTTCGACCACTACTGTTTAACAACTATACTGCCGATCAACCAGCAAATATAGGAAGAAGAAAGATGAAATTTTATGCAAACAACTCCATCACATATGCCACCTATTCTATGCCAGACATTTGCTGATAGGGAAGCGGGGAGATAAGCAGTGAAAAAACCGAACTCAACTGCTTTCGAACACCTGTAAACGTCATTCGAATACGACGAGCGTTTGCAACATATTTTGATGCCAAAAAGCTTCCAGAACACACCAAAGTAGCATTTAAATCATCAACGAAGTGCATGTGGATTTGATGTTGAAGAAAGACAAATTTTGTCTGCACTTCATAGATCCACTACTCAGGAGGCGAATTGGCTTAAGTAAGAAGGCCAAGCTGCTTGTCTGACCAATTCTGACCTTTATCTTACCCATCTGATGTACTATATCACCTACAGCAATGAAGGTGATATTTTCCGAAAGAAAGAGGGCGTCTAACTATGCAATATCATTAAGACAATGAAATCTTCATCAAATTAAAAAATATTTTAAATGAATTGTTTTATTGGCCCAAAGAATTTTTCGTTAAATAATCGAAAACTTAGTAAATGTAAGGAATGTGGGTTATCTGAAATAAAAAAAAACATCCCAATTTATTCAACCTGGAGAATTCCTTACATCACTTCTACACCTAGTCATACATACCTAATAAAAAAAATCTTTAGAAATTCCATCTTTTTAAAATAAAAATCTCCCCCCTATCAAATTGGCTGTTTTATAAATTCCCATAATTATGGAGACAATATGAACTCTTTCCAGAAAGTGGCTTTCATTCATAGATTCATTCATTTTTCCACAACACACACACAACCGTTGTTCGCCTTAGTTAAATCATTAATCTAGTTAAAGTTTTGTTGGGGCTAAAAGCCCCTTAATTTTCTGGCTCATTAAAGTTTCTTTTATATGTATAATTATAGAAAAAAACGAATGTACTTAGTGAAAGAAAAGGAAAAACACACAAAAACAAAATAAATATATTTTTTAAAGATAGAAAAATGTAGGTTGCTCAAAAACTCAGTCAACCAAATCCAAGTCACTTTTTTCTCATATCTAAAATTATTTAAGGAAGAAAAAAAGGCGAATAAGTTTCCCCCAATCCAAGACATTTTCGTTCTAAATAGAATAGTCTGGCCGGGTAAGTTGCATATCGAATTTTACTATTTTATTTTTACTTTAGCGCTGGTAAGAATAATTCGACACACACTTGGCGAAGCTAGATTTTTTTTGCATTAACTTAAAATCTATGATCTTTCAAAAGCAATCTAGGATTGCACGAAACTTAAGGGTTTTTCAATTGGCGCGGGTAGATTTTAGCGGCCTGTGGAGGCCATGTTGTTCTGGTGACATCTGCCAAATCTTTATTATTCATTTACTCATGCTTAGTCACCATAAAAGGGTTACACGATTGAACAGCACGTTTAGTGCCCGAGGCAGTCCATTCCTCGTCTTGTTTCGGCCTTTTTTTCTGTCAGTTTCGTCTTTCGAGAGCAGATTCAACCATCGATCAAATCTTCGCTTTACGGCGAAATCTTAAGTCTAGAGCCAACTGTAAATTTTTAAATTGGATGTATTATGAAAATATGAATAGGATGTGCGTGATTACCAATTCACTCCGAAAGCCGAAATTGACGCCGATATCTTGGAGCATTTTGATTGCTAGTCTTAGCTTCGTATGATCTAGGATCTTGGTAAAGAGATAGTGATATTGAATACGGTTGGCATTTTTTCCTTAGCTTGCGGAGGGATTCGGCTGTCAAGTAATTACTCACATCTTCATTACCCTTTCAATTTTGTCTTCCATTTGGCGTTTCAAAATTTTAGCCAATCGAGATTTTAAGCATTCGGTAATTTGGGCTTTTGAAATTTTAGACATTCCAAATTTTGACCACTTGAAATTGTTGGCATTAGAGATTTTAAATATTCAAAAATTGAAGCATTCAAAAATTTCGGTAATCGAATTTCGAGCAATTGGAATTTTCGGTATCTTTTGTCTATAGAAATTTTAAGCATTCAAGAAATTGGACTTTTGACATTTGGAATTATTGGCATTCGAGATTTCAGGCTTTCGAAATTTTGGACTTCTGAAATTTAAGGAATTCAAGACTTTGGGCATTCAAACTTTTGGATACATGAAACGTTTGGTATTGCAGATTTAGGCAATCAAAGCTTTAGCCACTGAAGATTTTTTGCATTCGACTTTCTAGAAATTTGGAGCATTTAAATTTTTTGGTAATCGAAATTTCAAGCATTCGGAGTTTTAGGTATTCGTTATTTTTGGCATATGAGATTTTTGATTTTGGACTTTTGAAATTGTTAGCAATTGAGATTTCGGGATTTCGAAATTTTAGGTATTCAAGATTTTAGATTTTAAAATTTTGGCATTCAAGATTTGGGGTATGTGAAATTTTAGGCATTCGAAAGTATTGGTATTTGAGATTTTGGGAAGACAAATGTTGGTCGTTTGAAATTTTAGGCGTTCAAAATGTTCGGTGTTAGAAATTTCAGGCATTTGGAACTTTCGATAGTTATTAGTTATTTTTTTTTTTAGTTATTATTTTTTAGTTATTAGTTATTTGTGAATTTTGGGCATTCAAATTGTGGGCACTCGTAATTTTGGGATCTTAGGAAATCAAGGTTGTAGCCCCTCGCAGTTTTCGGGATCCGACATTTTGGGTATTCAATATTTGAAGCATACAAAATTGTTGGTAATCGAAATTTCGAGCATTCGGAGTTTTGGATATTCGTTATTTTTTGGTATTCGAAAATTTTTTAAATACTAGGCATTCTAGATCTTGGGTATTTGAAATTATTAGAATTTGAGATTTTTGACATTCAAAGTTTTTGGCATCTTAGATTTTGGGAATTCGAGACTTTGGGCATTCAAAATTTAATATCGAAATTTAAGCCACTCTACAATTTTGGTTTTTGACATTTCTAGTAATCTAAATTTGAAGAATCAAAATTTTCAGTAATCGAAATTTCGAGCATTCGAAATCTCATCATATTTGTGCATTGGAGATTTTGGACTTTTTGAAATTTTCGGCATTCAAGCTTTTGAGCATTCGAAATTATTGGTATTTGAAGGTTTGGGTAATCAAAACGTTGATCATTCGAAGTTTGAGACATTCAAATTGTCGATATTAGAAATTTCAGGCATTTGAAATTTTCGATTGTTATTCGTTATTTTTGGTCTTCAAAATTAGGGCATTGTAAATTCAAGACATTCCAGATTTTGGTAATTCGAACTTTGGGCAGATTTTGGGAACTCAAAATATTGGGCATTCCAGATCTTAGGTAATCGAAATTTTGGACATTCAAGAATTTGGGCATTAAAAATTTTCAGCATTTGAGATTTTGGACATTTTGGAATACTCGAATTGTTGCGCGTTCGAAATCTTAGGCAATAGAAATTTGGAACATTCGAGCTTTGTGCATTCCGGACTTGGCATTAAAGGATTCGGACTTCAATTTCTGTCACTCAAGATTTTTGATTTTGGATACCCATACACGAATAAGCTCACACGCGTGCGGACACACAGATATGCGGCCAGTATGACGAAACCAACCTTTTTTTATCTTATCCGTCATCATAATGCTTAGTTTGATCAAAACCTTAAATTTTGTGTACACGAAAGCTATACTTCTAAGAATCGGCGAGAAAAAAAAAAGAATTTTTACGTATTTTATAATCTTGGAGCTTATGATGAACGGAATACGTAATTGCACGCAAGGCTTCATTCAACTCTCTGGATTCTTGTTTTCCTTTTATTCATACATTTTTATTTATTTATTTTTTTTTTATTTTGAAAAATACCGTCCACTCTAAGTAGTGGACTCTATGAGCAGAGGAATGTATCTATCTTCCATAAATACGATTTTTTTTTTTGTTTTCATAAAATAATCGCAATTCAGTTTCTAGACATATTTCTTGATGCATACTGGCGTCCGATTCCGTCCACGCTGTGTTGCATGCCACGTTGTTGGCCATGTCCGTGTCTTTATGCAGTTCACTCTCAAATGATCACTGTTCCGTAGGATGAGTTGCCAAGCATTGCATAAAGAATGCATAATGGCTATCTTAATGTTGGACAGGGGCCCTCCGTCCGTAAATGGAAATAGAAAAAAAAACAACCTTAAGGGTTAGCAAAAGGTCTGATGGCAGACTATACTATAAGACTTGTATTGCATAATCCCTTGATTCCCCCGTTCTGCCGTTCTGCCTGTGCAGAGAATAATGATGATGATGTTTTGGGTTGATGATGATGAGGATGATGCAGGGATTAAAATTGCTGATGGGATGGATAGTGAGTGAGCGAGTGAGTAGCCACCTGTCAGGCTAATTACAAATTATACGTGTGATATGCATGATGCGAAGCGCGCTCAAGACCTTTGCGCTGTCTTGAATGCATCGTGTCGACGGTCGTTGCAAAAGCCGTGCGTCGAAACAGTCGGCAAAGAGGATGTAAAACCGTATCGTTTTCCTGTTGCGTTTTTCATCAATTCAAATCAATTCAATTTAATTCAATTCCTGCACTTCGTTTGCTTCTTTTCGTAAATTTAATTTTCAACTGAGGAAACGGCCGGGAAAGGAAGTGAACAAAAATGGTATTGTTTCTGATTTTTACCGGAATTTTAAGAATTGCTACGGTGAACTTCCGGCAAATGAGGTTTATTGATATTGGCTTGTGAAAAGTAAAGTAAAACTAAAGAAAACTGCAGCATTTCTTAAAAGTAATTTAAAAGTAAGTTCATAACCACCTAAGGGTCACCTTGTTTGCCGTGGGACATATAAAACCAGAAGTTTTTTTTGTAAAGAAAGTTGTAGGTAGATTTAGTATGGCTACCATTTCGGGTTGGAACTCAGTTTTTGTTAATCGGAGTGTGACACCTTTTGATAAGAATTGATATTCAAGCAGCAGTAATGCCAAATTATAAGGGGTGCATCGAAGGTACAAGATGAAGCTCTTTTTTTCAGTTAAGGCGGGGAGGTTAATTTTCAACCAAAAAAAAACTGACTTACGATGAAACAAATTGTTTTTTTTTTTTTTTTGTGAATGGCACAACTGCTAAATTAAGAGATTCTTTCTCAAGCCAAACTACGCTAATGTAAAATGCTTTATCCGTCTCAATATTTCCTCACATTATGATGTTTAGACGTTCAAGCCCAATGTGGATCAGTATGTCCTCTTTAATACTCCCCAATTTTCCTACGCGCTCGCACTGTGCTCAAACATTTTAAGGGTAATCAAAATCTTAACAGAAACTAATTTTTAGATTAAGTTTTTAAACTCTTATTTTTGACTTAAAAAATCGATTGACTTATAAATTCCTGGGGAACACCACTTTTATGGAAAACGAAATTCTGAAAGGACTCCTTGATGTTCCACTGGTTTCATTCTTTTGGTCAGAAAAGTCTGGATCTACTTGACTCTGTCTGAAGCAAAGTTAAAAAAGACGAAAGGCAAAGAACAGCATGGTTCACCATGTTGGATGCCTTTGAGAAGTCGAGGAGTATCGAAAACGTAACATAATCATTGTCAATGGATTTCCTCTTGTTCTTCGAGACAACACGGATTGCTTTCAAGTCAATATACTCGTACATTCGCTCTCAAGGACCCTACTTGTTTCCATTTGAATAATTTTTTTTTCAAATTCTTTTCATCGTATTTCGATGTTTTTTAAAAAAAAAATTGCATATTAAAAACGCCCTCACTAGTCAATTGATGAGTCCAATTTAGCATGCCGGGACGAAGCGCTAATATTTGAAGATCTACAATAATGTCATTAAATACTATTTTGAAACAGCTTATCTTTTTAGTTCAAACTATTTCAAAAAAATGGATTTTAAGATCTTGAACATTTTTTTAATAACTTTAATTTTTGCATACATAATATATTTTTTTTAATTCCAAACATTTTGAACTTAAGAGCAAGTACGTGCAACTCATTTCTTATTAATGATAGAGGTAGAAATGATATACAAACAAATCTTACCCTTTGAAACTTGGAAAAAACGTTGAATTTACCATGGGACTAAAGAATTAAAGAGTTCGTTTTTATATAATATTTACGGTTCAAAGGTTATATTTTTGAGAGGCGATGACAGAGGGGACCGAAATTTTACAAAACTAAAAAAAAAAAACAATTTTTTGTAAAATCTAGGAAAACAGCAAATGATTTTTAGTTATTTTTTCAATCCCAAAAAAAAAAAATTTCTCTAAAGTTTGCAATTGAATTATGACAAAAATCATAAAAATCTTTTTTCAACAAAATTTTCTACTACGAAATTTATTAAATATAATTTTAAGAAATTTATTTTTTAACTTCCAAGAACTAATTACAAACCAATTGTTTGAGCTAATAGTGAAATCGTTTCAGTGGTTTTAAAAAACATTTTTAAATTAATTATTATTTATCTTAGTGTCGAAATTTAAAAAAAAGGTATTCGAACTTTGAAAACAAAAACTTTAAAAACTCAAAAACTTTTTGGTTTTGGGTTTTTAGTTAAAAATATATTTAAAAAAAAATTTATATAGTTAATACTGTAAGAAATTTAAAATTCTTTTATTAAATGGTAGATTGTAAAAATTTTATTAAAACTTTTTAGGTATTAAAAATCCGCCAAATTAAAAACAACAATGAAGTTTTCAAAATATTGAGTTAAAAAAATTAAATTTTATATATTATTTTATGATATTATAAACATAGATATCACAATCACTTATACGGTTTTGGACAACATTGGAAATTGATAAAAATTGTTCTAACATAGTTCCAAAAATATTCATTTTTCGAAAAAAAAAAAAAAAAAAAAAATAGCAAATCGTGGCATCCATTGTGTGGTTCGTAGTGCCATCCTATCAAAACTTCATGCCGTCTGGGACCACATGGTTAAATTAAGGTCATAAGAAATTGCTTATTATGATTCTGTTGTGCTTGCCATTAACGGTGACCGCCTCACCAACGTCGTTTTCGAAAAAGTACGAATCAATTACGTCGCCGACCTAAAATCCATACCAAAAGGATACTTTTTTTAGAATGAATTGTCACCTCGCGAGTCTCGTATGCATTGGTATTATACCATATATGGCAATTTTGCTTTTAAAAAAAAATGCCATTATTCCAAAACTGCCACTCTTCACTAAAATTGAACAATCAACGAACAAATGGCAGTGAACTTTGAGCTCCTGGGTCAATTCGATCTTGTACGAGTGTAGGTCCAAGCCCCGATGGCTAAATTCGCCAAGTTGAAGTCCCCGAAATGCCAAGTTCTTGTGCACGGTGAGGTATTGACTGGTTTTAATGCTGTAAGCTTTCACGGACCGCGATGATGTTTTCCGCCAATCTTGCGTTCATTTGACGAACGAATAGTTACTTACTAACTACCGAACCGGTCGTGTCAAATTTGGCCACCAAACGTTAAATAGTCGACTGTGAAAAGAATCACCACGTCTACTATAAAATGGGCACAATGCTCGCAACATTTGTTCTAACTAACACTCATTTGGATAATAAAGTTTTATCATTTAGACGTACTGTTCAGTCGTGTAAGCTGCCATGTTGATTTGCCATCATTAACTGAATAATAAACAGATTTGACAGATCTCAATAAGCAACACGGCCACCAAACTGCCAACATCTATTCGCGCTTAGTTGAAAAACCCTTTATAAGTAAATTACATAAAAGATTATTATTATATACAATTATCTTAGAATTATCTTTTAACAATTTTGAAGATTGAATTTCATAAAGGCTGACCGTGTAAAAATCCGAAAACTTACTGATTGATTTAGACCTATTGAGTGGTTCAGATTTTTATGAATTAAGACGAGTTCCCCAAACTACTGTATTGTTTTAAGTTAAATGGGAGGAATTTTGTTTTTCATAAATATCTATAAACTTTTTCAAAAACATATCAGGTTTTATTTTTGAAGAATTGTCAAGTCAAAACATGCAGGCAATAAAATTTTGCACAAAAAGAAATAATAAAAATTTTTTTATAAGATCAATAAAATTCGATAAAACATTCCCAAAAAATAGACTACAAGTAACACATTTTTGATTTAGTTTACCTACAATTTTGTAAAACACTGATCGTTGCCTTAGAGTAAAAATGTATTGCTAAGTCTTCCCAGAAGTTATAGCCAAAAATTAATCTTCATAATTCTTTTAATTTAATTTAAATATCTTAGCTACCAGTATAAGAAAGAAAAAACCAAACTTAAACTTTTCAATTTTTAAAACCTTCAAGAAATAGTTAATTTTGCCTTACTTATTGTCCCAATTAATTATAACTGTATTACGTTCGACAAGTTTTCTTTAATTATTTTTTTTTCTTCCGGTAAAAATAATCACAAAAACAAAAACCTAAACATCTAGAAAAATACTTATTCATTAAATTTTGTCTAACAGAAAAAAAATAATCATACACTAACTCAATAAACAAAAGAGCTGATAAGCGAACCTTAGATGAAATTAAATTACATCTCCATCGGTTATTTCTTTGTGTTAATTTATTCAATGTTAAACATAAAACAAAATGAAACAAAGAATACAAATAATAGAAAATTAAAATGATGTAAAATTAAATATACTTCTCTTAAGACCACTCAATTAAATGTTAAGTATACTTAATATAAGCAAACCAGTTGCTGCCAGACAGATTGAAATCTCCTCTAAAATTAGAAGGAAAAAAAAACACGAATTTTTAGCTTGCTCATAAATATCAAAAAAAAAATCATCAGCACCGTACGAGAACATTATCCATGTGCCACACATATCTTCACTCTATCTCTGAGCACTGCTGCCTCTGTATGAATGTATGTTCGCCCATTTGTCTAGCTTTTCATCCGGTCTTGGACGGTCCCAATCCTTTAACCGTAAAACTAGATAAAGTGTAATTTATCCAAAAAAAAAAAAAGACGACTGACGACGACGATGAGGGAAACAATTCAGCAAATTAGGGTAATGAGAATATTTTATTTTTTCATTCTCAGAATATGATTTGTGTTTGGGATTTTGAACTTTATTATCTCTTCTACAAATTTCGGTTGCCCAAAAAAAGAATAGCAAGAAATTCATTCTCGCAAAAACCTCATTAAGGATTTGGTTGCAAAAAAAAAAAAAATAAATAAAATAAAATGGAATGGAATGAACTGGGTTGAACTTATTGGCTCTAATGGCTTCTAGATATGTACGAGTATTTATTTGTTACGGAAATGAGATTCTTTATATAAGTCTAGGTGAGTAAGTAATATACGTATCATACAAAAAATAATATCGATTTTTTGTACGAAGTAGCGCAAAATAGATCACCCTATCGGAAGATATTATAATTTTTGCAAATGGCGTCGAACGTCAATCACATTTGACGCTATACTTCGCAAGAACGTGGAATAATTGTGTGATTTTTTGACCAACAATCGGTCGGTGGTGTTAGCGTAGCGTTAATTTCGAAGTCGATTTTCAAATAGTATAGCATGAACTGGGCAAACATTCCACCGCTTAGCTACCCGATTCGAACAGACACAGGGCATGGCCGCCACCGAACTGGTCGTTCGACCGAGAGTATTGCGGCTGCGGCTGCCGATTTCGCTGAGAACGAACAGACATCAACCAGACAACTGGCCATGCAATTGGACATCACCAGACATCAAAGCCACTGTGTGGTGGGGCGTTTTATGTGGGAGGAGTGATTGGGCCGTATTTCTTTGAGGACGCCATCGGAAATACGGTCACTATTTGGCGAACACTACAGGGCAACCGCACTCACAGCACGAGCCACAATCGGTATCGTGAAGAAAGCGTTTCCTGGTCGTGTAATCACCAGTTTTGACGATTTGGCAAGGCCGTCGAAATCGCCCGATTTAACCATCCCAGATTTCTTTCTTAGGGACTAATTGAAGCTTATGCAAACAAGTCTCAGACAATCGCAGCGTTTATGGAGAATGTTGAACAGGAATTCGAACAGTTTTCATTGGAAAATGCGTTAAAACGGACACAAACGTGTTTCAACACTGGCTGCAGCCACTTGGCGGGTACCATCTTTTCCACTTAACAGACAAACAAAAAAAATGTAAAGGCCCAAATAACGTTTCTGATCACTCAAATTTATTCTTTTTTGTTTAGTCGAAAAGTCCTCCCCGACGGGTTTCACCTTGTCGTGGTGGGGATAGGCTTATGTCTATTCTCCGGCTGCTCGATCAGCTGGAGATTTAGACAACTAAGAAAACCCAAGGGAGTAGAAGGTTTAAAACGGTGTGTGATGGTAAAATCTTCGGCTACTTGCGTGGCTGGAGATTTTTAAGGTTTTACTGGTTAATGACGGGTGTTAACTGGTAAGGTCTTCCGGCTACTTGCGTGGCTGGAGACTTTTAAGGTTATATAAAGGTTTAAGAAGGATAAGTCTACGGTTACTTGCGTAACTGGAGATGGGTTCTATAGAACAAAGACTAGGAGTGTCTTCCCTAGTTTGCCGTAAGGTGAGCAAAAGACTATGAGCATCTTTCCTAGTTCGTCGCATGGCGAATGAAGACCAAAAGGAAGCACACTAAGTTGTTGGTTACTACCCCGGCCGACTTCTTGGTATGTGTATCAGGCCCAGAGTTTTGCAGAAACTCATCTGGAAGTGACCTCGATTGCGAAGCTCCACTGGAAGCTATATTCTGGTACCATGGGAGATAGTGCCCATTTGAGTTTGAGGGTTGAGTTTTACCCTCTGCTCAAATCCTATCTATGAGGTAGGCCCCCTAGTGGGAGTATAATGGTGGCTTGGTTTATTCCGAATGCGGAGACATATCGTTTTCAAGATTCTTTTCTTGAATTCAAGAGGTGTTAGATAGACCTCGCCTCCAAAGCAAGAGGTGTGCATTGGCTGCAACATATCACAACTTTGCGACCGAGATAGCTTGCTATGTCGGGGTTAATGGTCAGGACCCAATCTGATTCCAGGCAGGTGCTCACGTTAAACCAAAGGACGATCTAGTCAAGAAGTAATTGAAAAATAAAATTGGATGACTAATTTTGCGCCACCTTGTATTTTTAAAATAATGTTTTAGCTGAGAACTGAGTTGGTTATGTGAGTTCGTCAATAAATATAAAAAACTCTTGACATTTTTTGATTTTCATTTAACCATGGTTCTTGAAGAACGACCGCGCCATCTCAAGGTAGATATTTTGAAGCTTGACAAAATCATCTTTTGTGACCTTACAAGAGCCTCTCTGAAAAATTCACGAAAACTTCTTATCAGCATCAGTTGGAAAAACCAAGTTTGTAATCTTGTGTTAACGACTTTTTTCATCTTTTCGCTGTAGTTTTCATGAAGAGATCACATAAGAACACAAGACCTTTTTTTTGTTGTATGAATGTCATGGCATACCCAAATGGAGTCTTCATCGCAGCTAACATTATAATAATGGAATAAAATAAATGCCAAAAAAAAATTATCTTAATTTTACCCTTAAAGGTTATTCAAACCTCTGTCGTTTTGAGTCTCAGAAGTATAGGAATTAGGAATACACAATGTCGATCATGGGCCCGGTACTATTTAAGTGTGTCTCATTGTGGGAGAGTCTTATTAAAAAAAAAATAAAACCTTACATTCTTCGACGTTCCACAGAATAATGAATGTCATACCATAAAGCTGATCGCTCCAAAGCACTCAATTCCTCCAATTCACGGATCGAATTCTGAATCGAATATTCAGCGTGAGTATGCTTCTTGCATCGCATCGATTGCGTGTCATTCTAATCCAAAAACTTTCGAACGCATCAACTCGGCCAGCCGACGACGACAACGACGACGACGCGCGACGATACGACGGCAGAGGTGGCACCATTCTGATGAGATTCCACATAATGTTAATTATGTTCAGTGTGTCGCATTTTTCTTTCACTATGCCACAAACGAGTATTGCCACTACGTCAGCGTCAGCGTCAGCTCAAGCAGCATGCATCTCCATGTGGAAAGAATCTAATGTGTGAAATACGGTTGCGATTTATGAGACTAAAATCCGTTTGTCCATTTCGTGAAGCATTGTATCTGTATAAGAGGAATAGCAAATTGGAATTGGAACGCGCCATCACACTCTTATGTGCCTTGAAAAAGAAGATGCATCGCTGCGGCCAATAGCAAAACCAAAAAAAAAAAAAAAAACATGAATCGGAAAATGTCTCAATGACTTTATATTTATTGTTCGACCGGGAGCCGGAGCGGGGACGCTCAGGACGCGGACGGCCGATGACGATGCGAACGCACCGCACATAGGTACGAGTAGGTAGGTATTCTGAAATCCGATACAAATTTCATTTTCATAAATATTCATGAGGGCATTGTTTTATTGGAAAAGCGATGATGTTATTGACTTTTGGAATTGTGGTTTGTGTAGTTTGTGTATACAGCCAGAGGCGGCGCGGCGGTATTTTTTCTTTTGTATTTTTAGATTTGGAATGAACAATATGCCATCCATGAGATACTCGTATACAAAGGAGAAACACACACAATTTGTATTAGAGTTGCAGTTGATGGTTTATGGTGGCAGAGATTGGCTTATTTTCTTTTAGGTCCACAAAGTGGTATAGTCGTAGAGTTATTTGCAATCTTGTGCCAATGTCGAAAAATGTAATGAATATGTTTTGCATTTATGGAGACTAAGGGTATTCAACTTTTGATTTGAAAGATTTGAAATATTTTTTAATATTACTTAATTTAGAAATACAATTACGAAATAAGGTAATTATTTGGCATTCATTATTCAAAATGATTTTGGTTAATTAATTTTTAGTTAAATGCTCAAAATTACTCGTAGATGGTTTCTATTTTATTTATGTATTTTTTCTTATCAGTAACATACTAAAAATATACTACTAATAACTAGTATAAAGAGCACTAGCAGCGTAATACTATCGGCTCTTAGATGGTTTCTAAATTTCAAGTTTCTGAGAAAATTGAAAATTACTAAAAACTTTGGCTTTCAAATTTGACTTTTGCTTACAAAAATTCAGATTTTCGAAATTTTACTTATATTCATATTGTTTGTTAATGAGTAAAATATTGTTATTTCACTGCTTGTGTTGTGTGGTGCAACTTTTTGATAATTTTGGTGGCAAAAATTATCAAGGAATTAATAGTACAACCACAAAAAATCGCTTTTACTGTGCGCACTATGTCGGATCTAATTCTGGAATCTCGAATCGTTTGTCGCATCGCTTCTCGTATCGCATCGCTTTTTCGCAACACTGTACGCGCAGCCTTAGGCTTCGGCCACGCACTGAGCGACGAGCGAGTGATTGAGCGACGTCGCTCTATGGTTAAAAACATTCACAAGTCGCTCAGGGCTTATGTGTGTGGCCACCTCCATACAATTTAATGTGTTTTAATTTTTTGCGTCGCTCAGCGACTGGTCGCTCAATCGCTCAGTCGCTCATCGCTCTATGCGTGGCCGAAGCCCTATGAGCTTTGAATTTCAAGATTGAGCAGTCCTTCAATGTCATTTTATTTTAACTTGAGATAAAAACATATATATGAGGCAAATTTTGTATTCTTAGATCGAACTAAAGAATTAAATTAAAATTCGTGTTAAGTTTGCAAAAGAATGCAATCTTTCGTGAATGCAATCCTTAAGAATAATTCATTGAATTCAATTAAGAGATTGAATTAATTGATTTTGTTTCGAGTCTCGAATACTGCAATGACTAATTATTTGACGTACTGTCAATTGCAATATTAGTTTTTCAGTTCATTTTACAGCAATCAACTGAATGCTAATTTTGATAATTCTCAAAGGATTGTATTCAATTGTTTGCTATTAAGTAGTTCAAATAAGAGAAATGAATAGTGATTGTAGAATTTGAGTCTCAAAGCGAAATCAAAGAATGCAATCTCATAATTGAATTCAATTTATTACTTTTTAAAGATTGCATTCAAAAATTTGTTTCAAATTTCGAAATTTCGAAAAGTTGAAATTTTTGTTTTAAATTAAGGTTTTAAGTTCATATTTTTTGGTAAACATTTAAAATTAGCAATATAATATTTTTTAATTTTATTTATTTATTTATTTATTTATTTATTTATTTATTTTTCAAATCTACGATAATCAATCCACAGATTTTGCTTATAACTACTAAATTCTAATTTAAATAATTTTATAACAACTTTTATATAATAATGCTATTAAAATAATATGCAAACATTATTATTATTTATTTTTGTTTTAATTCAAAAGTGAAAAAAGTTAGCGTTTTGGAGTAAATTTAAAACAAATGTTTTGAACTGATATCTTGGCAAGAACAGATCCAAATCATCATAATAAATATTGAATAATCTACAACAATGAGAAATTGGCTCCCGCTGTCCATAATTTGTAGAGTGAGGTATCTCGAAAATAAGCTGCCTCATCCTCAAATTTTTGCTTGGAGCATAAATATTAATTAAGGAAATTAAATCAGCACAGTCAATATCACTACAAAGAATATCACGAACGAACATAACACTAAACATTCTACGCCTCGACTCAAGAGTTTGCATTCCAAGCAACAGACATCTACTTCTATAATGCTCGTATCTATCACCGTTTAATGGAAAATCCCTTAATGCATGTCTCAAAAAATTTTTTTGAATCTTCTCAATCCTATTAATTAACTTTTTAGAGTCTGGATTCCAAATAATACAATTATATTCCAGTATAGGACGAACTATGGAACAAAATAAAGTTTTCAGGGTATACGGATCCTTGAAATCAGAGGAATTTCGTTTCATAAAACCAAGCATAGAATTTGCTTTAGAGGCGATATAATTAATGTGGGACTCAAACGACAGTTTATCATCAAAAACAACACCTAGATCCTTTGATTCATTAACCCTACATAATTTTATTCCATCAAAATTATAATCAAATAATATTGGATTCAACTTTCTACAAAATGTTAAGACGGAACACTTAGAAAGGTTAAGAAGTAAATCGTTTTGTTTACACCAATAGTTAAAGTTATTTAAGTCTTTTTGAAAAGCAATACAATCATTTATTTTATTAATTACTCTGAACATTTTTATATCATCAGCAAATATTAACCCTTCAGATACAGATAATACAGTTGGAAAATCATTTATAAAAATGTCAAATAAAGGTGGGCCCAAATGACTACCCTCAGGGCTCAGGAACGCCTGAATGTACTATTATAGTATAAGACTCCAAGTCACCTATTTTCACTATCTGTCTCCTACCTGTAAGATAAGACCAAAACCATTTTAGTAAAGTTCCATCAAAACCGTAAGCTTTTAATTTTTTAATTAAAATTTGGTGATTTACTCTACTAAAAGCCTTAACCAAATCCGTATACACCACATCCATTTGGCATCGCTTTTCTAATGCCTTAAAACATTTGTTAGAAAAACAAGCCAAGTTAGTGGAAGTTGATCGGCCACTTAAGAATCCGTGTTGGGAATTTGAAATATGATTTTTAACTATACTGTATAACTTTGTCTTTACTATTTTGTCCAAAATTTTTGGAATAATTGCTAGTTTACTTATAGGACGATAGTTTCTTATATTCCTTTTATCTCCAGACTTAAAAATCGGATTAATTAACGAAATTTTCCACTCATCCAAAAAGTCGCCACAAGAAAGGGATTGATTAAATATAAATTGAAGCGGATAGCTCAGTGATTCAAAGCAATGTTTTAGAACAATTGGAAAAATTCCATGACAGTCTGGATGACTTGATGAGTCAAGTTCACGCAGGGCTGTAGCAACATCATCTTTATCTAAGTAGAGAAGACAGCAGTCCGTCATTGTCAATAAATTTTAAGGAAATTGTATGATTTAAAAATTATGTATTTTTGAAGAAAACTAATGATTTTTAAAGAAATATGTATGATGATATTTTTTTAATTTGAAGTCACAACAGTTGAAGGCATTGTGTTAACAATATTAAAAACGAATTTCACAATTTTTTTTAATTTTTTCTAGTTAAGTAAATGTATGTTTTAATTTCATTATTGAATCCATACAAAATCTAATCTACTGACAGTGTTGCCGATTCAAACAAAATTTTTTCATGATTTTTTATCATGAGATTTTTAAAAAATCATGAGATTGCTTGGGCTCTTAGAATAATCTCTTTTACAATGATTCACAAATTTTTTTGAAAAAATTGAAGTAAAAAAAATATGAGATTCGATTTCTTTTTTCAAGCATTAAAAATAACAAAAATAACCAAGTTGCTTTTATTAAGGAAAAAATTAAAAATCATAGATTTTCAGTGAATTCATGATTTCATGAGAAGAGGTCAAAAATCATGAGAATCATGATAAATCATGAGATTCGGCAACACTGGCTACTGGAACTTTAAGAGCAATTTGAATTCTTGCCAAAAGCTTTCAAATTACATATATAATATCTCACTAGCCGTGGAACCTGGAAAAAGTTTCTTGGCACAATTGAATATCCTAAAACGGTTTTTTTTTATTCAATAACTGAAAAAACAGTTTGGGAGATAATATAATCTTAATATGACATATATATAGCCATATGGATTCCCTTTTTCCATTTTTGGTTTTGGGAAAATTCTTTTAAAAAATCGCAATTATCACTCAACTTTCTGGAACGGCTGGTTCGATTTTCATTAAACAGGATAGATAGGGTTAATTATTGCTTCTTGACACGTACTTTCACACGACTAGTTTCTACTGCCTTTACGTTTATCAGCATTAGAATTTTAAAAATTAAAGTTTTAAGAGAAAAATGTTCATAAGAAAAAAATTTGTATTTTAAAGGTCTAAAACAACTCCTTTTTTATAATTATAATATTATAAACCAAATTTCAATGTACCAAGCTCTAATGTAGCAAATTTTAATACATTTAAAAAAAAAATCAAAAAAAAAAAACTATTGAACTATTTTTGAGGTATCGAAGCTCCAAAAAGAAAAAAAAATTTCAAGTTTTGATATGCAATATTTTTAAAGCTTTTAAGATATTAAGAAAATTTTTTTAAAATCCGTATGCCGATACTGAGACATTTGAAAAAATGTTTCCATGGAAGGTTAGTAAATTCGTAATTGCAATTTTGTTTGTTTTTGGTTTTTTTTTTAATTCTGCGACTACACTTCAAATGTTTAAGAACGTTAATGAAAGTATGAAGAGATTTATAAGTAGAATCACATAAGTTTCAAATGTCTAAATATCGTAATGGAAGGGAAATACTGAACCAGATAAAGCACTCCACATTCATGAAGTACGGCTAAAGAAAGAATCTCTGAACATAACTTTCTTATATGGTGGATAAGTGAGTCTCATTTTTTTAAAGATAAGATACCAATTTCTTCAACATCTTTTGGTATTATGAACCAGTTAATTGTCAATATTAAAATATCGAGAATCCGGTTTTAGAAATAAGTATCGAGTTTAAAAAAAAAATGATCAAAATCAGTTGTAATATTTTTAAGAAAATCGAAGACAAAAACTTGTTTTATGGAAGGTATCATTGATAACCGTTTTTTTGGAAAAAAATGCAAAGTCTGATCAAAACCTCGAGTCCAATATTTTTTTTACAAATGCATTACTTGCCATATTTTATATTTTGCGCACACTAAAGACATTTTGACTACCCTTAATATACTGAACACAGTGTGGGTATTTTAGGAAGGTTGAAGAGGATTTAAAAGGAGATATCGATTCACATTGGTTTTGAATGTCTGAATATCGCAATTGGAAGGAAATATAGAGCTGGGTAAAGCATTCCGCATTCGTGTAGTGCAGCTAAGGAGATAATCTCTGAATTTTATGGTGCGGCAGAAATTAGACTCAAGTACAAACTAATGAGCATTCCCTGAAGCGCGAGTATTACGATCAAATTATTTAAGGGGAGGAACGCAACTGGCTATTTCACTAGAGAACTGTTTATAGAAATAACGGTAAAATACCCGGGTAGAAAATTATCTAGGAAACACTATCGAATAGCGTGGCCCTAGCTAGATTGGCCTTTATATAGTAAATCCTATGCTGGGCCTAGACAGATGCAAGCCTGGCGGATCTTGACTAATTTATGCTTATCCTGGCTTTATATTGAACCTGGCTAGAACTGCCTATTTATTGGCTTTTCCAGGAGTATCTTAGACTGGGCCTAGATATTTTTCACTTGATGTAGCCTAGATATGAAACTTTTTCCTGGCGATATCTTGGCTATAGATAGTATCGCCTCTTTATTGGCATTGTAACAAATAAACTACAAGGGACCTGGATAGTTTTTATTTGGTGTAGCCTGGATAAGGAATTGTATCTGGGCGTTATATTGGCCTTAGCTAGTGTCGCCTCTTTATAGGCGTTCTCAGATTTTACTTATACTGGGGCTATATAGTTTTTACTTGATGTATCCTAGATGTGCCTATACATATGTCTCTATAAAAGGCTATCCATTATTCTTCTAAAAACATAACTTTTTTGTTTTGGTCCTAAATCGGTATTTTTCAGATTCTTTAATACGTATTTAAGTCTTTTAAACAGTATAATTAAAAGAGAGTTATTTGAGTAGCACTTTGAGACACGATATTTTATATATCGCAGTAGCGCAATAGGTAGCGCACAAGCACGGCAAGCGAGAGTCTCGGGTTCGAATCTCAGTGGAGGTAAATTAAAAAAAAAAAAAAAAATTCTTTCATTCCAGCAAAAAATCACTTAAAGAGTCGAATATAGGGAAGGCAAAGAAAAAATGAAAATAATCAACAATAATAAAAAAAAAAAAAATTTTTTAAGAATTGCCGTAGCTCTTGTGTTACTTGTGAAGACCCATCTAGGGCCCATATAGGAACATCTAGCAAGGCCCATTATATACAGAGCATTAACAAATTAGCGAGGGACAAGCTAGATACTGCTCGGTAGGGCCATGATTGAAACTAAGAAAAACTAGCTGGGGCCTTGGCATTATCAAGTCGAAAATTCTACCCGGGTAGTGAAAGACAGGAAAAATTGCGGCGGTGCTCGAGCGTTTAAAATTTTTCTGTTATACTTCTATCAACTATCATTTGTAAAGTTTTTTTTTGATTATATCCGAGAGACTCAAGTAGGGAATTATACTCAAGCTTTGGACAAATATAGGCTTTATACGAAGATTACAGCTAGATCAGAAGGGGTGACAAATTTCTTGCATCGTCGAAGGAGACCTCACTTAGCAGTTGTTTAGCGACATCGAATATGTGGTCATTCCACACAAGGTGGTCTGTAATGCACATACCGAGAACTGAAAGCTTTTCGGTTTCCTCAATGCAAGTGCCTCTCATGGATAGCGGGCATGTGGGGTGGGTCCCGCTTTAACAACAGGACTTACACATACAATTTATATTTTTTTCCAACGGATAAAATGTGGAAAACCAACCGCTCGATTATTTGAAACTTGGCATCCATAGTTTTTTATCTAAAAATCATGTTTTTTTTTTCTTTACAAAAGTTATAAATACTTTATTGAAAATCTTATGTTTCTCAAAAAATGCTGAAACAATTATTTCTTGTTGTATCGTTAAATCTGCTATTTTTGCCTTATTCTCGTGTACCTAGTCTAGCCATAAATTCTGTTACAAGATTAAAAGTACCTCTAGCTCATAATTTTCAATAGGAATAATCCCGTTTTTTTTTCTTAACACGTGTACTTATAAGTAAGAAATAGAAGCTAGTTTGGTTTGAGCTTTCCATGAATTAACATGGGGTGGGGCACTAAAGAAAATCGTGTCGCGGTAATTGCTTTACATAAATGTGGCAAAAATTCGAACCAAATTTTTGAAATTTTAAAACCACTCGGTATATCAAAAATGTTTGTTTATCGGGCCATAAAACGATTTTATGAACTCTCTGAAGTAGAGGACAGGCGAAGAAGTGGTCGTCCACGCATCGCTCGGACCAGTGCAAAAATTAAAGGTCGAGATGACCTTCACATGAAAGCCTATCGTCGAGCAACCGGACATCTCTTGACTCCCAACCTAAAAAAAATTAGGCTCGAAAGAAGCAAAAAATTATTAAGGTGGCACGCGGCAAATGGACATTAAAATATTTTATTTACGGATGAAAAAATCTTTACCATCGAAGTGTTTAACAAACAAAATGACAAAGCTTATGCCACGTCATCTAAAGAAGCCAAAAAAGTTGTTCCGAAAGTCCAGCGCGGACACCATCCAGCTTCAGTCATGGTTTGGTGGGGGGTATCGCATGAAGGTGTCACATCACTGCATTTTTGCGAAAAAGGTGTTAAAACGGGGGTAAGAGTATATCAGGACGATGTTCTCGAAGGGGTTGTTAAGGGTTTAACAAATACCCTATTCAACGGACAGAGATGGGTCTTCCAACAAGACTCTGCTCCGGGACACAAAGCCAAAACGATACAAGAGTGGTTTAGATTTAATATCCCGGATTTTATCGCTGCTGCAGATTGGCCATCAGGAAGTCCAGTATTAAATCCGCTGGATTACAGTTTGTGGTCAGACCTGGAGAGCATGACCTGTAAGACTCCCCATGGAAATTTGGACAATCTTAAAGCAGCTTTAATAACAGCAGCGTCGTCGATTCCCATCCAAACAGTGAGTGCTGCGGTAGAACAATGGCCGCAACGTTTAAAAGCCTGTGTCAAAGCTAAAAGCGGCCATTTTGAATAAAACTTTTTTTCTTTTAACTTATATTGTTAAGTAATGTTAGAAATAAATGTTATGGTGAAAAATCTACGCGACTTTTTTATTGCATTTTAAAAATGCAACAAAAAAATACATATTCTTAAATAATTTTATAGAAACAAAGTTCAAATTTTTTAGTTTTTTTTTAAGTTTTTTATACTTATTCATTACCTATACTATTTCATTATTAGTTTATATTAAATGTTGAAGATTATGCACAGTCCCATACCTATCCAATATTGCAGAAATAAAATGTGATACTGTATGGATTTTATTTTTTTAAAACTTAAATTTTAGAGATTGCACAAGTCGCATAAAATCATTCATTGACTTGTCTATCAACAAAAAAAAAAAAAGGCTGTGTTCCACAGGGTTCTGTTTTATCTCCTAATCTGTTCATCATTTTTATAATCGATCTCTTATCTGAAATTGCTAATCAACTTTATTGTTTTGCCGCCGACTTTACCCTCAGCTTCTCATATTCGTTCTCAAATTCACTTCCATCTCCTTCGGAAGTGGACTTGCAACGGTATCGTATGATGAGCTCATTAAACTCCGATCTTTTTCAGCATTGTTAAATGGCGTATACAAAATCGTGTGGAGTTTAATTCTTCGAAAACTCAACGTTCTTAAATGTCATGGAAAGCAAAATGTAACCCCTATTCCATTGTCCTTGAATGGCACTTTCATCGAAAAAGCCTAAAAGCCCTCAGTACTCGCTATGTGTGTCAACAACGATCTTCGTTTGCATGACCTCATTCTCACCAAAAAACGGTGCTAAGTGATTAGGATTTCTATATCGGTGTAAGAAATTTTTCACTGCTCCCTGATCTGGCTACAATTAAAGGGCATTAAGAGGTCCTAAGCTGAAATATAGTTCACATCTTTGGGCAGGCCCGAACTTCTCTTCATTTGTTGGAAAGAATTCAGAAGAAAGCGTTAAGACTGATAGTAAAGAGAACTATCATTTCTCTTGAACACCGTCGAAATCTTTGATGTCTTTCCTTGTTTTATCGCTTCTTTTACATTCAAAGCTCCCCTGAAGTAGCCAGCTACATTCCTCATTTAAAGAAGTCGTTCAATTATGTTAACTCAACGTGGCTAACAAGCACCGTCCGGCAACACTATTCGGCAGTGGGAGATTATCGACATGTCATCCATCAACGCCTAGCCAAAGACGTTCCAATGAACGGGTTGAAGCGTAAAGGGAGAGTGTTACCCAAAACCCAGGTGATGAAACCTCGGTGAGAATTTTGGGGTCAGTGGAACCACCTTGTGCCATTTTGAAGGATGATTTATAAGCATTTGTTTCTGAACTTGATTTTTGGAAGAAAATTTTGATCATTGACGAGATCCACTTCACACATTCTTGCGGTGGTGTTAACAGGCAAGTTGCCTTATTTGGGGAACGGGGAATCCACACAAGACCAAAGAAACACCGTGCATGACCTGACCAAGAAGTGACTGTTTGGATCGGCGGCGGCGCCATTTGTGCCTCAACCATTATTGGGTGATTTTTTTTCGGACAAGACGAAACAGTCGATGAGAATCGATAATATAAATGTGTGAAAAACCTTTGGACGGGTTACTGGTTTCAACAAAATGGTGCTCCCTGCCACACTAAATGAAATAAAGCAGTTTCTGCGACGAAAATTTCCTGGACGAGAGCTGTACAAAAATGGCGATTATGACTGGAGACCACCACTGGTCTCCGAGATTTCAAGATTTTTTAAAAAATCAGCAAATCCTGAACCATTTACGAGCTCAATGCAAGCAATCTTGCCCCGAAATCATGGCCAAAGATGCTCGAAAAAGTGACGGATGAAGCAGCAAAAAGTGCACATTTAGCTTTGGTCACTTGAAGTGACCACTTGATGGAGATTGTATTAAAAAACAACTCCAACTAAATGGTTAAGAGCAGAATAAATACAAATACTCTTAATATTGGAACCGTTCTTTTTCTAAGGTTGTTCAATATTAATATAGCAGATGGCGAACCCTGTTAAAAATTCTACTTATTTTGATACATTTTACAAATCTGTTCAAATTTAATGCTTAAGTCTACATGAAAGCAATTTAAAGACATTCTACCTCTGCTCTGAAGCCTCCTTCAATGTAGCTATTCGGAACGAATTTCGTGTACAACATTTTCATAAGGCTTATATTTTTGTAATAAACCCTTATAAAATGTTTAATGGGAGCTGGAGCGGACATGCTATAGAAGTCGGTATCCCTCGCAAATTTATTGAAACAAGCAATCCCCTTTGTAGCAGCAATTCATAATTAAATATTTTTTTTTCTAGACCACAAAACCCGCAGAGTTGCCAAATTAGTTTTTCTTGTTGCAAATTTTCATGACGCACTATAAAGTTCATATACAAACAACCGCAGCAAACGTTATAATTTTAAGGCTCATAAAGCGAGTGACCGTCTGACCGAGCGAGTTCAAGTTTCCAAGTGGTTTGATTTTAATGTTTAATTTTTTTTTTGTTAATTTAATCACTTGCGCTTGCCATATGACAGACCACATGTAGGTATATTATTTTTGTGCTGCACTTCCAAGGCTGCCATAAAATATAGCCGAAGAACAGCCTTTCGCCCACCCTCCACAGACGAGCTGTGCCATGTGTGTGTTGTTGGCAATTAATTGCAACTTAAGTCCCGATCGATTGGTTTTGAATGTTCGAGAATTTATAGGTACAAGCTCATGAGTTTCGATACTCAACTTATCACACCTACATTAGCGTATATGCTTAATCAATTGCCAATTAAGACCTCGCTTTGTCCATCGTTTGCCATGAGATGGCATGGTTGGGAGTTGGGAGCTGTGATGGCGATGGCTCTGGCTGCTTGCCTGGGAAGCTGCGCTGGCTAGGAGCTGGACTAATACCTCTTTAAGTGGATATTGTGAAATTTACCGGAGTTAATGCGCATTAAAAGCGCTTAACGCAGGGCTGTAGTTGAAGGGTGGCCCTGGCCACGTTAGGCACAAAATGGGACCGACTTGCGATGGTGGAGCTCAGCCGGTGGCTATGGCGACACGCTATTTGCCTGAATCCCTATAACATAGCAAGCTGTATGGTTGGGAACTTTGTTCTTTGGGGTTTTGTTGTTTGCGGCGGTGTGGTCTCGGGAGCAGATTTCACCAACCAACCGACGACCACGGCGCGGCGGCAGCAGCGATGCTGCTGCAATGGAACATTAAAAGGTCATTCAGGCGGCTGATGGAGGAAAAAAAACATAAAGTTTATCGGTTTTTATATTTTTTTTTTTATTTTTGTAGATTTTATATGAGCCATCGATATCAAGTAGGACACAGACTGTTTGCGAGCAAGTTGCCGTTGTTGCTGATGGTGCTGCACTTATAGCGAGCTGCTGTCGTGAAGCTGGATCCGTAGTCTATGCTCGAATATGGCAATAAGCTCTATGAAATTTATTGCGGTCGAGGACTGAACCAGCAGCACCACCATTCTGTGTGGAAGTCGAGGGAATAGAAAGGCAGGAGGGGCTGTGTATAGCTTGGAATGAGCCTGAGTGTTTGTATAATAATTTGCATATCGGGCTAAAAATCCGAGCATATTAAATTTTGTTTTTTTTTTTTTATATTTTTGAATGTCTGCATCTCATTTTGATAGAGTTGATTTTTAAATGTTAAATTCCAACAGTGAATCAGCAATCTCTTGAATACCTCAATCTTGCCTGAGAGTTCAACGATGTAGGTGTGAGACCTAATGTGGTGATGGTTATTCAATAACAAAAAAAAAAAAAACAAACTACCTATTGGATAAAAAAGCGAAAGTGCTTGTGGGTATTATGCATAGTCTTTAAATGGACAGGTATCTAATTAAAGGCATTTAACGGTTGTGGATATTGATTTTTTATCGCGCTATTGATATCAGAAGTTAGACGGATTTTTTTTTTTCTAGTTGGAGAAAGATTGAGAGCGATATAAAGGTGGTGTGGTAAGAGTGGAGAGTTATTCATGTTTCTCTATGAATCCCCGATTCGTTGCATATTAAGTGGAGTAAAAAAAATATGCAGAGATGAATTGAAGCAAAAGATAAAATGTTTTAAAAATCGCAAACGAAATAAAATCAAAAAAGCAGTTTAAAGAAAATTACCATTTTTTCTACAATTTGGAACAATTTTTAAAAAAATTTCACCAGTGTTAAGATCAACAAAAGAAGCGTTTAAATGAAAAGCTTTCAAAAAAGATTTAGAGACTCGTGAATGCCTTACTTAGTTCTATGAAAATATGGAAGCAAAAGGTCGAATCTTGGATGGCGGAATCGCAGATAGTGATATCCTCCTAACAAACCCCGAACATCAATTCGATTATTTATAAGTTGATTAAGAAATATAATAAGGCTGCTAACACGTCTTTGATATAAATTTTGGACCTGCAGAAGTTGGATCCAATGTTTATATGCTTGTTCTATAACCTTGGAAGAACCTTCTGGGTAGCGCAAATGAATTTATGCTTTATTGATTCAATACGACTTTTATGAATTTCATATAAAAGAGTTCATACTTGGAGGGCATTCTCAAGATACTTATTTTCTGACTTAACCGACTTCCGATCAACGAAAGGGGCTGCACAGTTTATTCACCCACCTCGCACACAGGACTAACTTTCCATCGCAGTATAAGCACGAGTTGTAAATGGAGTTTCTGATTGAAAAAGAATTAATACGGAGTCTGAGATGTCCTGTGAGATATTGGCTAAACGCAACCTTCTTGAGGTTGGTTCAAAAAGGCCGTAGTTTGTACGCTGATGAGAAAGGCAGAAAAGCTAGGTGGATCTAAGGTTATGTTGGTTGTTATAAATGTGAATCTTTTTCAAAAGAAAGGACGAATTAATAGGCCCAGCGAGGAGCTGTTGCAGAAAGAGAATGTCAGGGATTACAGATTGATCAATTTGAATCGATCTTCATAACGGGCGGAAGATGAAATTATCAGACCAAGGAAGTCCACTAAGGGCAAATCAGAGAAATCTGCGTTGCAAAGCTTTAATTCTTTGGTAATGAGAGTTCTGGCGGTCAGCCATCAGACGAATAGGGGGAACAACATGTAGCATACGAAAACATGCACGTGCCGTAACTATTCGGGACTGGTGGAAGTGTGATCATAGCCTCTCCGCGGCGGCCGCTAGAAACAAGCCTTTTAAAAAAGGTTTGGCTAATATGATCAGGCTGGTTCCTCAGGTTGGCGACAGGTTAATTCCCTGTCCCGTAAAACTAAAAGAATTACGAGACCGACAACAAGCCTCGGAAACGGACTGATCTCACGACGACAACCCACGCAAAGAAAAAGGAATAACGATTTACGAATTTTCTTATGGAACGTACGATCGCTCTATAGAGCTCGAGCTGCTCAGCAGCTAGCCGATGCCCTGTCAAAGTATAAAGCTGACATAACAGCTCTTCAAGAAATCAGATGGACAGGGAATGGTGTTTTACAGAAGAAAGAATATGACATATACTACAGCTGTCATACAAAACACCATGTGCTCGGGGTAGGCTTCCTAGTCAGCGAAAAAATGAAGTCTACTATCATCGGCTTTAACGCTATAAGCGAAAGGCTATGCACCCTTCGCGTGCGAGTCAAATTTACGAACATCAGCCTCATTAACGTTCACGGACCTACGGAGGAGTCCTCAGACGAAGAAAAAGAGACTTACTACGAACAAGTCGAGAGGGCCCTCAATGCCTGTCCAAGGTATGATGTTAAAATCATCCTTGGGGATTTGAACGCAAAAATAGGTCGGGAGCCGGTATTCAGGCATTACGCAGGCACCCATAGTTTGCATGAGAACACTAATGACAATGGACTTCGAGTCTTAGAATTGGCAGCATCGAAAAACATGGTCGTTGCGAGTACCAGGTTCCCACGTAAAGATATCTACAAAGCCACCTGCGTATCACCTGATGGAGTCACTCGTAACCAAATAGATCACGTGTTGATAGACCGTCGCCACTACTCGAACTTGATGACGGTACGAACGTACCGAGGTGCCAATATCGACTCGGATCACTATCTTGTTGGTATGGTTTTCCGAGGGCGGATTGCCTTGCGAAGACGCATTGCATCCGCCGATCAGGTTCGAATCAACACGGCTGCCCTGCGCAATGAAAACACCAGTAACACCTTTGGTAATGCGTTAGGACTCGCCCTAGAAACACCTGACTTAGGGAGAGTAAGTCCTGGAGCCAGTATGCTGGGCGTAAATGAAAAGTGGACACGTCTTAAAAATACTGTCATTAGTACTGCCAACTCCATCTTAGGCAGCAGTCGTAAAAATCGGAACGACTGGTTTGATGATGAATGCAAGCTAGCGACTGAACGTAAGAATGTTGCGTACCGAGCAATGCAACAATCTCATAGAACGCGGGCACGCGAAGAGGAATATAAAGAGCTCAGAAGAACAGAAAAACGGCTTCACAGACAAAAGAAATCAGCCTGGGAGAAGAACCTAATCTGTGAAATAGAAAACAGCCGAGAGCGAGGTCCGCACCAGGCGCGGAAGTTCTACCAATCCGTCCGAAACATGACGCAGTACACACCACGCTGCACATACTGCAAGGACGGAGAGGGAAATCTGATCACCGATCCTGAAAGCATACTGGAGCGATGGGAAGTGTACTTCAATGAATTGCTAAATGGTCAGCTCACTGCAGAAGTGGAGGCTCCACTACTTCAAGAAGAATACCCTATGTTGCCGCCACCAAGCATAGAAGAGGTTGAGAAGGCTATAGGCCGGCTCAAACAGAACAAATCCCCTGGAGCCGATGGCATACCAGCCGAATTATTTCATCACGGCGGGCCAGCCTTACGTCAAGCAATTCATGATATTATAGTGCACGTATGGGAGCAGGAAGAAATGCCAGAAGACTGGCGAAAAGGCATAATATGCCCCATACATAAGAAGGGAGATGTCACAACGTGCAGCAATTATAGAGGTATCACGTTGTTGAGTACCGCCTATAAGATACTCTCCTCTATCCTACAAGACCGGATAACCCCATACGCTAAAACCGTTATCGGACAATATCAGTGTGGTTTCATTCCAGGCAAATCAACAACTGATCAGATATTTACCCTTAGGCAGGCGATGGAAAAATGTCTAGAATTTAACATCCCAACATACCATCTGTTTATAGACTTTAAGGCCGCCTATGATAGCATAGCCAGGGTAGAACTTTACAAAGCCATGAGAGAATTCGGCATCCCAAATAAATTGACACGACTATGTAGGTTGACCATGACCAACGTAACAAGCCAAGTAAAAATAGCCGGATTGCTATCCAGACCAATCAAAATCTTTAATGGACTCCGACAAGGGGACGGTTTGGCCTGCCTCCTCTTCAACCTGGCGTTGGAGAAAGCAATCCGTGACTCTGGCACGGCAACAAGAGGGACCATCGTCAACAGGTCCAGCCAGTTACTAGCTTACGCAGACGACATTGACATCATCGGAAGAACCGAACAAGCTGTACACGATTCCTTCATCCAGATCGAGCAGGCGGCACAAAATCTGGGGCTGCACATTAGTGAAGGTAAAACAAAGTACATGGTGGCGTCGAATGCGAGAGGAACAGTTGGTCAAACAATCAAGGTAGCGGAGCACGAATTTGAAGTGGTGCAATCCTTTAAATACCTTGGGTCAATAGTAGCAGCCGATAACAATATAGAAGAAGAAATACGCGGGCGGCTTCTAAAATCCAACAGAGCCTACTATAGTCTGTCAAAGCTTTTCAAATCCAGAAATCTCACCATAACTTCAAAACTGCTGCTGTACAGGACCATGGTCCTGCCAGTACTCACATATGGATCCGAGACTTGGGTGCTTAGCAAAAGGCACTCCGACCTCTTAGCTGCGTTCGAGAGAAAAGTCTTAAGGAGAATTGTTGGCCCCATATGTGAGGAAGGACGATTCCGGAGACGGTACAATCATGAATTGTACGCAATCTACCTAGAAGCAGATATCGTGACAAAAATTAAGCTCGGTAGACTCCGGTGGGCAGGGCACCTAGCTCGCATGAGCGAAGAGGAACCTGCTCGGAAAGTTCTTTGTGGTACATTATATGGTAGACGACAGCGTGGTAGACCATGCTTGCGCTGGAGAGATGGCGTAGACCAGGACGCCCGAAGCCTTGGGGTGCGCAACTGGATGGCGTCGGCTAGAGACCGGGATAGGTGGAGAGACTTGTTGAAAGAGGCCAGGACCGGAACCCGGTTGTCGAGCCGATGATGATGATGAATGAGAGTTCTGATATGGTGACCAAATTTGACTAGCATATTTAAGGTGGGGTCTAACAAATAATATGTAAAGGGACTTAGTGACATAAGGGTTCAAAAATTCCTTAGACCAACGTTTTCTGAAGCCGAGAGAAGAATTAGCCTTGTTAATTGTATGATCAAATGGGCACGAAATAAACGAAATAAAACATAATTCCCAAGTCTCGAATAGAACAAACAGATGGAATTGCAACATCGGGTGACTGACATTTGGCAACATTAAGTTCTAAGAATTTCTTGTCACACCAGGTTTCGAATAAATTAATATCATTTTGAAGTGAAATTGAGTCAGAGGGTGAATATATAGAGATATTTGAATCATTAATTTAATAACGTCGTTTATACTTAGGAAAAAAAGCAAAGGTCCGAGGTGACTCCCTTGAGGAACACCTGAAATAGCATAAATGGGATCGATTTTCTAGCTTATGCTTAAGGTAGATAATTCCATGACATATTTTATCAAATGCTTGATAAAATCGTCTAGGATCAGAGATAAGACAATCTTGCATTCTGTTAATGAGTCAACGAGACAGTTAAGGAAAGACAAATAAACAATATTGTGTCATTGACAGAACCGAAGGAAAATGCAAGGAAAGTAGATGAGGGCTTAAAAAAAAGGGCATTAGTGACATCTGATAAAAAAAATTAAGTCAAGCTGTATACCTAAGTTCTTCAGAATGCCAATAAATTGGAAGAGACCTAATTCACGGGGGTGGCCGTGGCGCGATGGTTGTGTGCTCGCCTGTCAACCTCAATATCACAGGTTCGATCCCTGCCGTCGTCTATGTCGTCTTTAATTCCATTAAAACCTTCTATAAATTGTCACCAATGGGTTGCTGGTTTACTCATTACATGTTGTTCAGGCATAACACTATCAACATGTGATTGAGTTAAACTAGTATGCCCAACAAGGATGAAAAACGAATAAAATAATGCGAATTATAAACGACATAGTAATAAGACTCCGCTTTAGCAAAGCCGCCATCCCTGGAGATAAAAAATCTGAGACAACCACCTTCAGTCTCAGAACATCGTGCCACACATCTTTCCTATCCTTCTTTCTCTTCCGTAACTTCACGCCCACGCTGTGTTGAAACATTTAAAGGGTAATCATAATCCCTTGAGCGTGAATAGATTATAAAAAAAAAAAAAATATCGGTAAGCAGGAGCTCCTTTTCAATGGACGAATTTGCAGACACAAAATATGCTTCATCTTCTTATGGATCCCATCGCAGTTGTGGAAGGTTCAAGTCACCGAGAATAACAAAATCATCTAGGGGATCTGCGATATCCACCAGGGAATCGATTTCATCAGCTGTCAGCTGGTATACTTGGGTGAGTTGCGAAGACCGAATATGGAAGCAGGCAAAGCATATGTACCGTTTTTTTTTTAATGATGATGTTTTGAGTAAGATGCAAAGGACTTTTTGAATAGACAAGCTTCACGATTTTGTACTGCCAAAAGAACACCCCAGTCAGAGGGATCATTATGGTTACTAACACCATCGGCCCAAAAAACAACAAATTCGGAGGAAAATAATTCTCCGTTAAGGCTAGAGGGGCAAAGAATTGTTTCGGTAAGTGCAAAGATGTCATATGGAAGTTTTTGGGAATTCAGATAAGCGGATGTGATTTTTATGCGAAGCCTGCTTACGTTCTGATAATAAAGAGACAAAATGTGTGGGATTATTGTTGAAGGGTTAAAAGGAGCGAAAAAAATTGTTGAAGTTAGAACGACTTCTTTTTGAATTAACACAGGATGCAAAGGCGGAAAGGTCCTTAGAAACATCTGAGGGGGTAAGTTTAAAGCTTCATGGAAATGCACGTAGATTCTCTTTAGCTCATCTAGGTTAGTAGAGAGTCCTTCTTGTTGAATGCACACCATAACATTAGTTCTGGTTACACCGTTAACGCAAACGGAGCCATGTTTATCATGGAGGTAAGCAAAATCAAAACGGGCGTTTGAGTAGATTTGGTGGTCTCTGAGGCGAGAATAAACATAGCGACTATCATTGTTGAAGTCAACAAATTGCTTAGTTAACTTAACGATTGGTGTGGCGAGAGGGTCCAAATAAAGGGTGGAGAGACACCAGGAAGATTTACGGAGTAGGAAGAGTTGACGGTGGAGTGGTTTGAGATGTAGTGATTGGATATGGCAGGTAGATAGTTTTAAATTTTTAAATTCTGGTGAGGGCAATACCCCCATTTATTAGGCTTAATACAAGCTAATTGTTAATGTAACTTAAATATAGCTCTTAAATCTAGACTTGGAGTGAATTGGAAGGTTGAAGTCGAGACGGTCAATGTTGCAATTAATACTTCGAAGCATGCCAGTAATAGGTTTGTTGGAGACAGAAGAAGTACGGTGGGTAGGGTAGGCAGATAGAAAAGACGTGGATTTCTTATATTGCGGTAATTAGTGTGGAAAGAGATGGAATTGTAGAGAGTCGTGCCGTCAACAGATCCTGAAAGTAATTGATGAATGAAGAGAAAGTCGCTAATTGCTCTTCGTTCTTCCAGGGTATTCAAGTTGATTAACAGAAGTCGCTCTTGATACCGAGGTGAAATAAAAGGGTTATTCCAAGGCAGACCACGAAGTGCGAAATTTAGGAAACGACCGACGTTGAATGCTCTCGATTCTGGATATATGAGTTTGTTGATAAGGGGACCATACTTGACTGGCGTATTCAAGAAGCGTCAGAGAATTCTTTGGACCAACGCCGACGTTTCACAAAGCCTAGTGTAGAGTTTTCTTTGAGTAGAATCTCGTCAATATGTGTGAGAAAGGTGAGCTCTTTATCACATAAAACACCAAGGTCTCGAATTGACTCAGCGGTGGATAGGATATGGGTTGATAAAGTAGAAGGTATCGACGGGGAGTAGATTAGATGCGTTTTCGTGAAAATGTGATTCAATGATATTTGGAAATATTTAGCTCTAAGCAATTTTTCAGGCACCGGACAGAGAAACTGTTGAGATCAAGCTGTAGAAGAGTGGAATCATGTGTGGAAGAAATGGTCTTGAAAAAATTTGTATCGTCGGCGTAGAGTGAAGTATGGCACTGTTTAATGACCATTTCAATATCGTTAATACATAGCTAGAATAAAGAGGAGAGGTCCTATGTGGCTGCCTTGTGGAACCCCGGAGGTAGCTAAGAAATTATCAGAGAAGGAAGATCTGAATCGAACTTTGTAGTAACGTGTGTTCAGGTAATAAAAAATCTTTCTCACTATCGGCATAACGGATTTAAACAAAATTTTTTATTCCGAGGCTTCTAAGAAGTTCAAATATCATTGCAATTGAAAAACATTTTTTCGGTTTTTGATTTTCCAATAAGACTGAAATTTCCTTCAATTATTAAACAATTAAATGGAATTTTGTAAATTTGAAGATGGGAGATACAAATTCGCACCCTCACAATTTATTTTTGTAGGTCGATATTAAGAATTCCTGATTATCATGGAAGATTCTAGGCTTTGATCATTATACTAAAGCTGGTTGAGTTCATAGGTACATCGCTCTAATTCTTTTAATTTATATTTCGAAAATCACATAAAAATGTTAATATTTACACCTAAACGCCGCCGTCCAAACCAAAAAAAAAAAACAAAAAAAAAAAAAAACAAAACCCAACGCAAGGATAGATATACATAGGTACATCTTTAAGATACAAAAAACCAAAACGACAAAGACCATACAAACTAATTCCCTGTTGAAATTCATTAATCTGATGATTTGTATTTTTGGCGGCACGGCACGTTTTGTAATTTTCAATGTCAACAGGGATATTGCCAGAGATTTAGATAATCTTCAATTCCAAGTGCACATTTACACTTTTGTTTGTCAAGAGTTCATTTTACGTTGTTTTTTTTTAGGTTATATTTAATTTAATTTATTTTTTTTGTCATCTGGTTAACCATTTTGGGTACGTTTTGCTTGTTGCGCGATATCCGTACCGTATCTCCATTCGTTGTAGATATGAATGTCTTTCTAGGTGGTTTTGGTTTTTTTTTTGTTTGTATTTTGTATTTTGTTAAGGCCTCTTAACCTTGGTGGAGTTTTTGCATACGGTTAGCATACGATTTAATGGCAAAGTGCCATGGCAATGAGCTGGAAATGAAAGTAATTTAGTCTTGTGGTTCAACATTTAATGCGCGTGAACTCTTTTATTTTTATTTGTATCTTGTTCTTTGGTTTTTTTTTTTGTAATTATTTTGTTTTATTTAATATAAGTTTGATTTGTATCTTTTGGTGTTTAACACTGGTTGCGACATGCATGCCAATGCGCCATACCGGGAGAGACATCTTATTTAGTAGAGTTTTTTAATTGAAATTTTTATGTCATTTTGTTGAAATTGTTGTTTGGCGATTGTTGTTCTGTTCTGTGATCGTGAGATATTTCAGACACAAATATTTTCTTTGATCTTAAAATAAGTGAATTGAAGCAAAATGTTAAGGACTTATGCGTTTTTGCCGAGTACCACTTGGTATAATGCATGCAGAAGGTTTGGAGTTCGATTTTTAACCACTGTAAAATATTTTGCAGAGATGTATTTCGACATAAAATGTATTGACGAATTTTCCAAGAGTACTTATCCCTTTTTCACGAAAAGAAGAGCTGCTCATTGGCTTTTCGGAACTAGCAGAAAATTGTTCGTTCAATCCATTCCTTCTTACACGCACACAAAGATTTTTGAGTGTACTAAGTCACTAGGTTAAGGCTCTTAACGAGCAGTAATGGCCTCTAATTTATTTATCTATTCATTTTGTATTTGCGACTTATAGGTACTATAAGGCAAGCTATGCATTTGTAAAACACATCGACACGTTGACATTACAATGATAGCCCGGGTAGAAAATTATCTAGGAAACACTATCGAATAGCGTGGCCCTAGCTAGATTGGCCTTTATATAGTAAATCCTATGCTGGGCCTTGACAGATGCAAGCCTGGCGGATCTTGACTAATTTATGCTTATCCTGGCTTTATATTGAACCTGGCTAGAACTGCCTATTTATTGGCTTTTCCAGGAGTATCTTAGACTGGGCCTAGATATTTTTAACTTGATGTAGCCTAGATATGAAACTTTTTCTTGGCGATATCTTGGCTATAGATAGTATCGCCTCTTTATTGGCATTGTAACAAATAAACTACAAGGGACCTGGATAGTTTTTACTTGGTGTAGCCTGGATAAGGAATTGTATCTGGGCGTTATATTGGCCTTAGCTAGTCTCGCCTCTTTATAGGCGTTCTCAGATTTTACTTATACTGGGGGTAGATAGTTTTTACTTGATGTATCCTAGATATAAAACTTTTCCTTGGCGATATATTGGCCGTAGATAGTATCGCCTCTTTATAGGCATTCTCAGATGTTACTTATACTGGGGCTATATAGTTTTTACTTGATGTATCCTAGATGTGCCTATACATATGTCTCTATAAAAGGCTATCCATTATCCTTCTAAAAACATAACTTTTTTGTTTTGGTCCTAAATCGGTATTTTTCAGATTCTTTAATACGTATTTAAGTCTTTTAAACAGTATAATTAAAAGAGAGTTATTTGAGTAGCACTTTGAGACACGATATTTTATATATCGCAGTGGCGCAATAGGTAGCGCACAAGCACGGCAAGCGAGAGTCTCGGGTTCGAATCTCAGTGGAGGTAAATTAAAAAAAAAAAAAAAAAATTCTTTCATTCCAGCAAAAAATCACTTAAAGAGTCGAATATAGGGGAGGCAAAGAAAAAATAAAAATAATCAACAATAATAAAAAAAAAAAATTTTTTAAGAATCGCCGTAGCTCTTGTGCTACTTGTGAAGACCCATCTAGGGCCCATATAGGAACATCTAGCAAGGCCCATTATATACAGAGCATTAACAAATTAGCGAGGGACAAGCTAGATACTGCTCGGTAGGGCCATGATTGAAACTAAGAAAAACTAGCTGGGGCCTCGGCATTATCGTGTCGAAAATTCTACCCGGGAGAGAACACGAAAACGTGATTCTGTCTGCCTGTTCGACTACACCCTAAACGGCTCGACTGATTTTCTTTAAACTTAGTGGATATCATTTTTAATTAACAGTTTTTTTTTTCTTTTTTTTTAAGACAAAAAATAACGGTAGGTACCTACCTGCCAAACGAATTATCTTAGAAATTTTGTAAATGTTTTTTTTTTCTCAACAGATTTCTTAAGACAGATTCTAAGAATTTCATTTATTAAAAACTAAGTAATGGTGGAAAAGAATAAATTGTCCGAACAATAGTTATTCCCCCCATGCAACCATTTTTTCGTTTTTGATTTTCTCAAAAACGGTACAAATGATTTTTATAATTTTTTTTTTTGCTAAAGCTCTCCAAAAACATAAATAGAATTGTGTATTCAAATTTTCCAAAAAAAATTTTTTGGATTTTTAAAAAAACTTCAAAATATTTTTTTCAAAAATCAATATTTCGATAACCCTATGCTAGATTTTTTTAAACTCGATTAATAAAAGTTTTTTAGTATAATCTACAAAAAGTGAGAAAAAAAATTTATTTTACCAAAAAATAAAGGTACCCACCATACAAATGTAAAAAAAACTTAAAAAATGGTTTTTAAAAATAGTATTTTTCTAGAATACGCACCTAGAATTTTGATAAATTTTTTTTCTTTCAATTAATTTGTATGATCTTTAATTTAATAAAAAAAATTTGAAATTACGATACTACAGCTTGTACCTACCATAGAACCATTTTTTCGAATTTTGAATTTCTTATTACATCATTAATGACATGACGGATCTTAATGAAATTTTTTACAGAGATGCTTTCAAAAAGTTTAAAAAACATTGCATTTCAAAACTTTAAGAAAGCTATTTTTTTGAATTTTGAAAAAAAAAATCTTTTTTTTTTTTTTTGAAAATTCAATATTTCAAAAACGGCTCAATATTTTTTTTGTTAATTTAATTTTTATTCGAACAATAATAAAACTTTAACAATAATAAAATTTATCCTTTTGAACAGTTTTCTCTAGTAACATTCATTTTTAAATTCCTAGTCTATTATATAGGAGCAAGTTCGTGCGACCCAGTCGTGCATTTTATTTCTAATAAATAATAATATTCGTTTTTGAAATTCTTAGTCCTTTACACAAGAGCAAGTGTGTGCGACCGAGTCGTACATTTTATTGAATTGATTTTTGTAGAAGTTATTTGCGTGTTGGAATTTGATGGAAATGTTTTCCCATTTAGCATTTGTGTTTTGAATAACTAAAAATTAAAAAAAAAAATAGGGAGCCTAAAGCTTCACTTACAACTTTCAACCATTCTAGTGTTACCAGGAATGGAGAGGATCTACAATTTTCTGCAGTTTCCGAACGGCTAATGACCACCACTTCTCATTCAAAGAGATACTCTTGGAGGATTTTTCAATTATTCCTCGCAAGAGGTAGAACACCCCTGACAGCGGCTGAGAATCGAACCCAAAACTCTCTCTATGGCAGTACAACACACTAAACATTATGCCAAGGCGTACAACATAACTAAATAACTATCTTAAACATCTCAGGTGAAAGGTCATAATGAATAGAGGTTAATTATTTTAAGTTTCGAAAGCTTACTTTTTCCTCATTTCTTCTTAACTTATTTAATAGGTCAGTCAGTCTATTGGTAAAGTCTTCTGCAAGTACCTTAAATATATAAACCTAAGAAGCTTCAAAGAACTTCGAGCATTAGAACCACAGGGACTCTAAGATCTTGCTTAACTATTGATAGAAGAACCTTAAACGTTTCTTACACATTGACTTGACTACATAATGGGGCCTATCGTGAATAAAATTTCCCTGGGAATTGTTTCCAACTTTAAAAATTGTCATCTCTAATAATATCGAAAGTTTCTCTTGGAATTTATTGATATTGGGAATTAAGTTTCATATTGACTTTGGCTCTCATTTAAAAAGGCCAGTCGCCAGCTTACAATGAACAGTGCAGAAGTATTGACCTTTACAATTTTCGAAGATGGGGAAAACTCCGAGGGAAATTTTGTTCACGATAGCCCCCATTAATAATAATCTATTATCTTGCAGCCCGTTAGCACTAAAAGAATCAAGGTCTTGATTTGCCAAACTTAATGGCTACAACATTTACAAAGAGTTACTTCCAAAATTAAATATTTTCGATTCCCAATCACTATTGCTTTTCTCAAACAAGATCCAAATCAGAACCGGAAGAAGGATATTATAATAGGCAGTTAGCATTTCAACCTCCGATCTAGTCCAGCAATGTCAGAATAAGCTGACAAGCTTATACATTAAACGTGGCGTCACCCATATCTTGGTAACAGATCATAGTGGAATTGATGGGAATAGACAGCCAGTCGAGCTGGCCAATCGTCAAAATTAATAAAATCCAGGTTTTGTTCCAAGTCAAGGTTAAAGATGGTGCTTTTTTTAAAGGAAGTTGGCCATTCACATTTTCCACAATCTCTTTTTGGGCGGTTTTTAATCTTTTTTTTATAACTTTCTTGTACTTGTTTTGTATGTAGACAGGTTTTGTTATTGCGATAAAATCGGAACCACACAACTGATTTAAATAATATTTTCAAATATTATAAAGGATAGTTTTAGAAATGAAAACAAACTATTTCCACCCACTGAAACGCCCACACAAAAGTTTGTCTAAATTCCAAAGTTGGTAAGCTAAATTTTGAGTAATTAGAAAAATATATTTTCGCGAAAAAAAATCAAATAAAATGCTTGATAAATGCAACCATTACGTATCTATCGGTTTAGACGTTCAGTGTTTTTATGATATTGTAATATTTTTACTTGGTTCGTTAAATAAAACTTATTACTCTTTATAGTATTTCTTCTTTATTTCTACTTTCCAAATCACAACAATAAATCTCAATTTATAATCAACTCAAATACTTTATTCAAATTAAAATCACACTTGTTTTACACTTTCCACAATCCAATAAGCAGAGTTTTGCACACTTCCGTAATCAAAAATCAACTATTTTCCGCTCACCGTGAACACTCCCTTATATACTCAAATAAGTTGTTCTCGAAGGTTCTTGTCTTGGAATGTTCTAGTTGTTTGGAATAAGGGGAATCACATATGACATTGGAAAAGAGCTTTTTGTTCCTTCCATAAAGGAGATATGCAATTTTTCAACAGATGGCGCTGTAGGAGTATAAAGCTCTGTTCGCAACAATATATATAATTGAAAGAAGCGATGCTGTTCTTATTTTTGGAGAAAAATTATGAACATCCGGTATTTCATGTTTGTTATAGCAAAAGTGAGTGTATCCAAAAAAATTAACTTTTTATGTGGTAGTAAATCATAAAAATAATGTAACCATTAAAAGCCGACAAGTCTTAATTTACAAACGCATAGCCAAACATTAAACCAGCAACGTGTTTTATGTTAAGTGTTCACTACTGAAACTTGCATCAAATATTGAGCAAACTTCAAAGCAAACCCAAAAAACAACGCACAACATGTTTCAGATATTTTTCTCAATTTTGAAAAAGAGGTTTTTGGAAAGGAGTACGTTACGAAATAGAACTATATGAACGAAAAAAAAAAAAAAAAAACAAAGATTTTAATTTATATTAATACATATTGATTCAAAATCATTAAAAAACGTATACAAGTTCTCCAATGTTACACCTAATTCTTACTGATGTGACATTTAACGCTATTTAAAAAAAAAAACACTAATTTATTCAATATTGTACATTTTTCCTAACTATTGACTAAAGATTATACAAGTACAATACAAATATTCCTTTTTAGGGCACAGAAGTGTAAAAAAAAAATGATTTTTTTGCAAGATTTCGTAACTTTATACCTGCTCACTGTGCCGATTTGCACGTATTTGCAGCTAAATTTTGTTTGAATGTAAACTTGGACATGTCTACATCGAGAAAATAACTATCTCACAGCAGAGGAAAGTGGAGTTTTTTTTAAATGACTACAACTTTCCATTACTGTGGACTGAGTCTTATTTTGTGCTGCCGTAATTCACTCAATTTTTTTTTGCTGAGTTTGACCGCTGTATTGTATTATAAGGCATCCCAAATAAGCAAACAAAAAACAATCCCATTTTTAGTTCATCCTGAATAGACGTAACACCCTAGGAAAGTCAAATGAAATTCTCACACTATTTCAAATATTTCGACTTTGAGCGTCTTTTTAGGTGTTAAGACTTCACTTTTGGCCTAAATCCTTAGTGAACCCAGATTCTCTGGCTAATTTTCTGTGAAAAACATGAATTAGCTAATCGAAATCAGCACTTTTGCAAAATCGAGTTTTTTCCGCCTTGGCCCCACTGTGCGGCGCAGCTAGGCATTCTTCTGTGGGGATAAGCAGAAAAAGAAAACACTCATGAAATTCCTCTGCAAATGCCTTTCTCTGGCATTTTTGAAGACAAAGATTCACTTTCGGAATTGAAGATCGAAGATATGATCTCTTTGCTCAAAGTGACAATATGGCTCTAGAACAAACTACAGTTACTTCAAAGGCTGAGGGACATAAGTCCCAGGGACATAGGTCCTGAATTTCCAAAATTGGGACATAATGTCCTACATAAGTGAGACTTATGTAAGTCCCAAATCCTGGGACCTATATTCCACTAAAATACCAAATCTTTGGGTCTTTTGTCCCACCTATCATAATAAAACAGCGTGCTATCAGACTGGAGGTTTTGATAAGGGTTCATGATGGAAAGTGTCCTTGAGATCCCTCCCAATATATTATTGCGAAAAAAATAACATAACGAAGAGCTATTCTAAAGTTGGTTTCGATTTTAGAACCCTAAAACCTTCAAAAAAGTATACTTTGATGCAAGGGTAATTCGACTTCCAATCAATAGATTGATCTACTTAGGTTCCTCCATACTTGGAAAGGGCCTTCTGAACTCTAATATGCACGATTATTATTTATCAGATACCGCATTCTGTTCTTCTTAGTTTTAGATTTAGGTGCACATTCGACTTTAAGAAAACACTCAAATGTGTCAAATGAGGGATGGAAACCATACCTTCACAAAACAAGACCAAGACATCAATTTTTTTAGTCCTTTTAAAGTAAACATTTAATTTTATTTGTTGTAAGCATTTGGTATGCTTGCTTTCATTCTACAAATAAACATAGCAAAAGACATTATTACCACAAAAAAAAATAAATAATACAAATAATAATCAATCTCATTTCATATGCATAATATCAAATGCAAACTACAGCAGATTATAGACAAACCAAAGAAAACCCTACACCCACCTACCCCAACAACAACTATTTTAGCCAAATTATTTGTAAATTAATTAAAATTCAATTTTGTTATAAATTAAATGAATGAAAATGATTGTAATTAGTGTGATAGCTGGGGTAAATACAGTTTACCAATTGAATTTCCAATTATTTCCAATTTAATTTCTTAAATAAGCGAGGCAGCATGGTCATGGTGGCGTGTGTCAATACGAGTATAATGTATTTATGTGTTTGTTTACAAATTTATAATAATATGCAAATTAATGAAGGTATTGTGTATGTGTGCAGTCAAACTCGCTTAATCCTGCGGCTTGACAAGAATTTTTTTTTATTTCTATCCTTATTTCAGCAAAGATTGCAGTCATTTTTGTTTTATTTCTGGGTTCAGTGGGAAAATTATTTTGCATGAAATCATTTTTTGCAATCAGGCTGCCGAGCAGACAACACCTATTGGAAATGAAAACAATTGGGATACGGACAATATTCAATAGAAACGGAGAAAGTTTCCCGTCTGGAATTGCAACTCAACCTCTCAACCTGTATCTAAAGGTGAAATCCAGCGTATATGTCACTCAAACTGACGTTAAACGTCAAATTAATGTTTCATTTATTGCTACCGATCGATGGTAAGACAAAAATGCTGTAGTAAAATTTCAGGAAGTAAAAACAAATAATGGGATTGATGAAACGATAGAAAATATTAATTAATATTTCTATTAAACTGTTTTGAATTGTGATTGTGTATGTAGGTATCTATTGACAAGAAAAACTCGAAAATTTAACGACGTCGTTTTGTACTGTATGCATCAATTATAAATTTCTAAGAATTTAATTACAAGCTCCAAAAAAAAACAATCTTATTAGGCGCACCCTGTATATGGCAAGTTATGTATTTATAAAAAGACCAAATATATCAGTACCTGCCAGCAAACATTTTTTAGAAAATTTAGAAAAAATATTTTGTTTTCTCAAAAACTGTTGCTAATATTTTCAAAAACTAGCTATTTGCTAAAATCAAAAAGTTGTTGATTCGATTTTCTCAAATACGGTTTAACTGATTTTTTATATATCCTTTATGCTTACGCTAAGCCCACTCAACAGTTTTGATTAGTATTGCGTTATTTTCTTAAAAAAATTTGTTTAATTTCTTCAAAAAATTTAAAACTTTTGTTTCGAAAACTCAAAAACCATATGTGATATGTATTTGTTAAGTTTGATAATCACTATCTATACGATGTAGAAAAAATTGTTGTTTTATCCACAAGAAACCGTACCCGCCATAAAAATGTTAAAAAATGTTTTCCGAAAACAATATTTTTCTCAAAAACGGCACTTAGAATTCTGATACATTTATAAAAATTGTATAAAAATACATTTTCTTTTTGGATTTTTGAAAATTCAAATTGTTTTTTTTTTTTTGAATTCTATATCTCAAAAACAATGTTTTTCTTAAAAATGTTTTAAAAATTTGATATGCCTATAAAAATTTATTTATTTACGAGTATTTTACGAATAAGAAACAAAACTTCTACGCCAAATTTTAGTGGTTTTGTCCAAAGATGTTGGTTTGACATTTGGATAGAATTTGATTCAATATTTTTTCAAATATGTAGTTATGTTACATGTTACAAATATTTATACAAATTTTGGAAAACATGGTCATCGAATTTGTGGTCTGGATTTAACATCCCTGTGTCAATGATAAACGTCGAATTGAACTATAATACGAGGCTGAATAGTATGTATATACTTTGAGGTTTGCCATTGACCAATATGGATCTTTTAACAATCGTTAAACGTGTTAAAATTGTAAGAATTGTCTTCAAAAATAGTGATTTGTGCAATATAGGTACGTTTCGCATTTTCACATAACTTTAAAAAACAAAATGTTGGCATATGAGAAAATGAAAATTCCGATGTTATAGTCGAAAGACCATTGGATTTACTAGAAGGAGCTGTATGATGTGCTATTTGGTCTAATGGTGTTCATTGATCCATATTACTTCGAAAATAAGGTAGGTGTAAATCTTATTACTATAGCCAAATTTTAATGAATTTTTGTTTTTCGGAAAAGGAAGAAATATGGTTTCAATTACTAAGGGCCATATCTCAAATAACCCGATTTATTTTGGATTTTTTGCTGTATAAATATCCGGAACGAGTTTATCGTGCGATTAGTTACTGTTGTATATCTCTATGACGGGGATATGCAAAAGATCTTATTTATCCACACAACCGGCAATTTTTTGAATACTCGTCAAGTTTTTTCCGAGAGTTATTTACTGCCTGATATGTGTCGAAAACTCATCAAAAATTACCTCGCCAAAATGAGGTGCTGCAAGAACTTCCATGGAATACATTTGCATGATATTGTAACGAAGCCTTCTATGCTAACCATTTTCCACCACCAATAATAAGCAGTAAGATGGAATATAAAGAGTATTTCAGCGGAATACAATGGATTAAAATCCTATTAGAGAAAAATACACACAATTTTAGTTTTTTGTTTTTTTTTTACTCATGCTTGGATGGACAAAAACCTTCCTTTCGTTTATACGACAATAACATCATCCCAGACATGCAGTTTGGCTTTCGATAAGGGCATTCAACACTGCATCCGTTAACTTAAGTTCCAGTCTGACGTCTCCTCAGTACTTAACATCCATTGTGTCACCGTAGGATGCTTTCTGGATGTCGAGAAAGCATTCGACAGCGTATGGATAGAAGCTCTTATCCATAAGCTTCGAGTACTTGGATTACCTTCGCCACTAATAAAACTATTATTTTCTTTTCTCTCTTTCAGAAAATTCTTCGTTCAACTGGACAGCTGCAAGTCTTCAACCAAATCCATCAAAGCCGGAGTCGCCCAAGGATCGAAGCTGGATCCCTTCCTATATAACCTGATGACGTCTGATCAACCCGGGCCATGTGATTGCGAAAACCTGCTTTTTGCGTACGACTCACTGACCTACGCCTCATTGATAGCGCCAACAATTGCAGCTCGGAGAGTGGAAGCTCACGTCTTCAGACTCTACGAGTATTACAGAAAGTGGGGCATCCGAATCAACACTGTCAAATCTGAGCTTGTGTGTTTCAGGAGATCCTCCACCAATGGCAGCCGCTGTCGTTCTGCAGCCACTTGCAGAAATCTGACCGTGAAGCTCGCCGATGGATCGACGATAGCAGCCAAAACAAATGTAAAATATCTCGGAGTCCACTTCAACGAGCTGTCCAAATTCAACCCTAACCGACTACGAACAAGCAGTTCTATTTTACGCTGACGCGGAGTCAGCATACCACCGTGGCTGAAAACACATACCAACCAACCACCAACAACTTATATAAAAATAAAGAATTCCCAGGAACTGGAATCCAAAACAGCAGAGTATTAGAATATCCTTAGCACTGACAAACTGAATCACTCTATTGACAGAATTAAAATTACCAAAGTGTGTTACAGTGACCGAGTGAGTCCCATCAGTGATCGAATGAAAATGCCAAATAAGGGTAATCGATTGCTCTATGACGTAAGCGGTAATGCCAAACTCACATAATTCAGTCACGTATAACTCGAAAACTGATGCGGTAAATTAGACCCTGTTTTAAATACAAATTTTACAATAGAAGTCTAAAGACCTTTTTGCTTTTAAGTTTTGCGTTTTCTTTAAGACAATTCTTGGCTAGCAGAACCCTGGAAGAAGGACAGGTTTAAATTAAAAGGGGCAGTCTATTGGTACGAGTATCAATGGTATTTCTGGAATCAAAACAATCTTGCTTCTGAACATTCTTATGATTCCTGTAGAAATCTATATGGCTGGTATCACTATAAAACCTAGTTTTGCACCCGTCAATTTCCATAAGAGCCCGCCGCTATTTTGAGTTTTCTGAATAACACGTAGGAAAATATTGTTTATTTAAAAAAATTTAAAAAGTGTTTTATAAAAAAATTTAAAACACGATATTTCCTACAACTTTCGTTTGAATTAACTTTTCAAAATGTCAAATATTCATTATCTTCTTCAACTAAAATATTTACCTTAATTTTTAAATCAATTTTTAATCGAACACCAAATAAAATTTTTCATACGAAAATTGTCGTCAAGTTTAATAAATGATGACTTTTAATATATTTTTACTAATACTCTACGAACAAACCCCTTTAAGTTTTCCGTTTAATTTAATAGACAATTTTAGTGTTTAAAAATGGCAAAGGAAGAACTGAGGTGGACAACAATTTAGTTTATATATTTTAAATTCACCAATCAAACGACTGTCAATTATCAATTTATCATCGATTAAAGGTTCGAAAATAATTGATGGTTGATTTGTTTATTTTTAATAAATTTAAATTGAGTTCATTATTTATCGATAATCAGTTGATAATAATTAACAGTCCTAAAAATGGTGATTATATTATTAATAAGCAATTATATTGTCTATTTAAGTTGAATCAGAGTAAAGTTGTGTATTGTTTATTTTTAGATTATATCTCTTTTTTTCCATTTGTATGTGACAGCTGTCAAATATAAAAATAAGGTTGCTGCGAATGGGAAATTTTGAAAAGGTAGTAAGACGGATGTAGTAAAATACAATATAAGACAATTATTTAGCAGATTTTTTGGTTTTTCATTTCAGAGGGTTTTAATAAAACGCAGAAATTTCGGAAAAACCTGATTAAATAAGGGTTTAATTCAATAAAATTTTGTTGGTTAAGCTGGTCGGACTGTATTATATGTAATATACGTGCCAAGGATTTTGATGTACATACCTCATAGTTACCGAGTGATTTTGATGTGTATAACTATATAAAACTACGAGTATTGGAAAATGATGAGTGTTAATATAATTATGAAGCTAATTAATGAAGTGGGCATTGTGTTGTATAGGTTCACAAGTTCAGCAATAACACCCGCCTATTCAACGCGCTATACAACTTTGAACTCATTCACAAATAGTCTGGGATTATTGAGGTTTTGATTGACTGGCCTGGCGGTGGGATAAATTGTAAACACAACAAAAACAACAACAACAAAAAAAAAAACAGCATCCTGAATATTTATTAAAAATTATTTTTGTCATGCTCATGCATAATGACGGAGAATTAACTTCATTAAAACGAACTTATTTTTAAATACACGACAGTTTTGAAAATTGATTGGCAATTTCGGGTCGGTTGTAGATGAGTGGTTATTAAGTCATGAAAATGAGCAAATAACAATTGGTTAATTTATTTGTGTGGAGTAAATGTGTTAATAACAGCCAGACAGGGTGGGCATCATCAGCCTTCAGTGTTTCACAATCTCTTTAAATTTTTGTTATTCCTGTACAGAAAACCAATTTGACTAAAAAGAACTTTCGCAATTATATATTCCACACTTTTCGTACATCTTCAAAGTTGAAGACTTATTTTTCTCGGATGAAGATAGATTATGAATATAATTTCTGCAAGCGCAGACTTAACAGTAGAAGTTCATTCAAGATCTTATAGATTAGGAAACCAAGTTCAAAACTTGGGCTTGAGCAAATTTAATTTTGCCAAAAACTATAATGTTTTACGATCATTCTTTTTGAAAAAGATGTATAGAAACACTGAAGTCTTGACTAGAACTACTGGCTTCCAGGGAAGTCTAAGAATTTTTGACTACCCTAAATCACAATTTAACGGTTCTAAGCTTTGTTATGATGACAACAGAGAGGAGGAGGTGTTTTATATTAAAATATATAATACTAAAAGTTTTGAAATGTATCTTCAAATTTGTTTGAAATTTCTGTATACAAAACTTCATTAAAATCCGGTCTCCCAATGATGAGAAAGTCAAAATTCGAAGAATTGTTCTACGATAGGTATGCTAATTAAGACAAGATCTTAATTTCACTTTTTGTATTAAAATATAGATCGTAAAAATTAGGCGAGAGAAAAAAAAATATAAAAATGCTAGGTGCCATTTTTAAGAAAAAAAAATACGATTTTCGAAAACCATTTCTTAATATTTATATGGTGGGTACCTTTATTTTTCCTAAATCGTATAGATGGTATTGGATAGTATTACAAAAATTTTGGTTGCGAAGATTCAAAAAAATCGAAAATGTGGTTTTAGAAATAAAAAAAAAAAAATGTTAAAAAAATTGAAAATTTGAATACATGATTCAAACTTTTAGGGATATTTAGAATAAAGAAATTATCAACATCGTTTCAACCATTTTTTAAAAAACAAGAAACAAAACAAACGCTCCCTTGGGGCCACCATTAATGAGCATTTTTATTTTTTTTTTTTTTTCAACCATTAGCTAAATTTTACAAAATTATTTGTTTTTAAATTAGCGCCAGCTTACAACACAGCTTAACACAGATTAAAATAAGTTATCTACCAAGCTTAAAGAAAATCGTCCGAGAATTTAAGACTGAGTCGTAGAAGCAGACAAACAGAATTGCGAGACTTGTTTTTTTTTCGTCTTCCTAATCATCGTAATGTCAAGATAAAATCTCGAGTTCGATTTTCTTTAAGAAAGAATAATTTGCCATATTATACCTATTACATAAATCGCAAGTTACAGTTGTCTCTGATCAAATAAGCGTCTTCGTCAGGTCACAAATGAGCAGCAACATGATTTTCTTTGGGGTAGATTATATACATTTATACCTTTTATATTCTTTGAAAATTGGGAAAATGGATCCCGGTTGATGTATTCTACACTAACTCTAGCAAAGATAAATTCAAACCCAAACATTACATTTTATGTTTTAGATTCTATTATGTCCTTTATCGTATAAAATATTTCAAATAAGGAGTACCGCAAGGTAGCCTTCGTAATCCACATCTATTTATTATTTTATTTTTATGCTCAGAGAGCAGATATCTTTTGAATTCAGATGGCTTTTAGTAGTTTAAAAATATAAATAATACAAAAAAGGTAGGTATTTCACTTGAAACGATTTTAAACTAACTTTTTAATAAAATGCACGACTGGGTCGCATATACTTGCTTTTATGTAAAAATGCGTTCATAAATAAGAACAAGGAAGTTATTAGAGAAAAATTTTGAGTGCACCAAATTATTTTTTTAAATAATAAAAAAAAAATACCTAAATTAATTTGAGCTCAAAAAGTAGAATGTCAGCTGATTTATGGGAAAAATATGAATTTATGCAAGCAAAATGTAATATATCTTAAGAGCTTACATACATGGATATCTATGTATAGAACATAATTTCAAAAACCAAGAAAAATTCTTTTTCGAAAATTTTTGTACACGACAATGTCAATATCTGTCAGGTTAGCGGCATTCCAAATTTTATGAATAGGCAACTGACTTAGTTTTCACAATAGATCTCATCAACTCTTCAGTCTCCCTCAATCCCCTTTCTCTATATCTTCTATCGACAACTACCATCCCCTTCTCAATCTTATTTTTTTATCATGATTCTGCTATACAAACTTCTCCCCCCAAAATCTATCTTTCCATGATTTTTATGAAGCTAAATTTTCTCAAAGTAATGAATTCATCACCATTCTTTATTTTGAAAATCTAACTTTAAATGATGCATTTAACATATTAGAAAAATATTTAATTTTATTTCTGTTCGGCGTAAAACTACGTCTTCTTCCATCACAGGCTACAATCGTTGCCTAACAATTTTCCTTCCTTCTCGATGTCCAACTGACTACTCTAATTATTATCTTGGTACTTATGTACACTTTACCGAACTTTACAACTCCATCTATCAAAGCTACTTAATCCAAACCCAAAACAATCTTATTAAAAACCCTAAATCCTTCTTCTAATTTGTCAACTTTAGACGAAAATTCGATGGTTATCCTCCCTCTCTCGCTTTCAATAACGAAACTTCAAAGGAACAGAAACAATCGTCAACTTATTTTGTCTAGTTTTTTTTTTTTTTATAAACAATCTTTTACCGACGACTTCTTTATACCTGATTATAATTATTCCAATTATTTAACGAATTTCTCCCTCGGCCCATTTCTACCTCATACCATTGAACCTTTTCTCATCGAAAATAAGCTGAATCAACTCAATGACGATTATATTTCCGACCCAGATAGTATCAACACCATATTTCTCAAAAAATGCTCTTCAACACTCTCTCTTCCTCTCTTAAAAACCTGGGGGAGAATTCCTTCAGTTCTGGAAGACCTCTTTTATAACCCCAATACATAAAAAGAGCCCTAAGTGTGAAGTAACAAACTATCGTAAAATTGCCAAACTTTTACATATTTCCAAAATCTTTGAAAGCATTTTGTATGATATTTTAAGTTTTCATTGCAAGTCTGTCGTTTCCTCTAAACAACACGGCTTTGTCAAGGAAAGGTCCACAATGACTAATCTAATTTAAATCGTATCGTTTAGCCTTAGAGAACGGAAAGGAAGTCGTCATTGTCTCAACCGATTTCAGTAAGGCCTTTGACAAAATCTCACATAAGCTTATTCTATTAAAAATGTACACCCTTCGGCTTGAAACTTTCTTCTTACCTGAAAACCTGTTCAAATTCAGATCTTCATTCTTTGATGATTTCTCAGCTACCTCCGGGGTCCCACAAGGCAGCCACTTAGGACCTCTCCTTTTTATTCTTCCTATTAACGATATTCAAATGGTCATTACTCATTAAGTACCTATTCCCATATTTCACTCTACGCTGACGGTACAAAGTTTTTCAAGACAATTTCATACACACAAGATTTCACTTTTCTACAACTTGATATTCACAGTATCTCTGTCTGTTGCTGAAAAATTGGCATCTCTTCTATCTGCCTACCCATCGTAACTCTTGTGGTTTCAACGAAACTACTACTTCCGTGCTTCGGAGGATTAATTGTAACATTAACTGTTTCGACTTCAACCTCAGTTCACCCTGCCGAAAACTCCTTCTTAATCATCCTTATCCAATTCACTCTAAGCCTAGATTTAAGAGCTATATTTAATTTAGATTAAGAATTGACTTGTATTCAGCCTATAGTAGATGGGGGTGTTACCCCAAACAAAACTAAAATTATTCAAAAATTTGAAGAAAGCATTGAGAAAGTCAAAAATAAAAAAGAAACTTAAAATTAAGTATTATACTGTACATTAATGTTAAGTTTAATAAATTATAATAATACACCAGATTGGTACTGTTAAAAACATGTTTTTTTTTACTAAAATTTTGTATCAAAATCTTTAGAGCCGTTTTAGATAATAACCTGGCTACTTCAGTGAAGGGGAAACAACAGCGTACAAAACTCCTAACTTGAAAGATTAAGTGCAAGCTCTACAAAACCTTGGAACATAAAAGATGAAAAGGGTGAAAGGGGGAGCTTATAATGGGCTACTTCAAAAAAAAAAAACGTCTTCGAAGAATTTTTGGTCCTGTATGTGAGGACGACGAATGGCAGACCGCAAGCTCTATTAGCTCCACCAAGATTTTTTTTTTTAATAATTCACACGCGTTAAGGACCCTTATAATGTGACTAATGTGACACACAGCACGGGGAGGGGGGAGTTTAGGTTGGTGTCGATGAACATTGGTCTTGAATGTTTGCAAATTGAAATGGTACGGGACAAAATGTACCGGGTAAATTATTGCATAATCGTACTGTATTTGTATCTCTATATTTGACTACGCCCAAAATTAAGCTAGAGAGTAAACTAATGAGTATTCCTAAACGGGTATCACGGGTGAACTGATTGAATACCAGCCCTTTCAAGTTTGAGGCGACAAAGAAGACTAAGCCGCCAGTTTAAAAACCAAGTCACCATTGGTGCCAGAGTGCTTGAACTCGACAACTGAAAGCAAAGTGCTCAAGATCATTGATGATGTAAAGCAGTCAAGTTGCAGGTAGAGAATTGTAATAGATTTGGAGCTCGTAAAGAGAAAAAAATATTTTTATTTTTTATACTTCCTAAGTATTACAGGACTCATTGCGACCTCTATAATGTTGAACATTAAAATAGTGCGAGCAATGGGAAAAAGGGGAGGAAGAGACAGGATGTGTCGATGAACATTGGTCTTGAATAGATTATCCTTTTATCGTGTTGTGTGACTAAAAGACAAGTTCGTCCTAAATAAGGCTTCAACGTGGACTGATAAACATTCCTAGCGAAGCGAGGCGGGGGGGGGGGGTACGGTAGTGAAACTAGATACTTCGGAAGAAGCGATAAAACAAAGAAAGACGTGAAACATTCCGAAGTTGTTCAAGAGTTGGAAATGATTCCATGATAGTTCTGTTTCCTATCAGTCTTAACGCTTTGTTTTGGGTTCTATCAAATAAATAAAGAGACGTTTGTGTTCATGCGAGTTACTCTCGAGTTTTGGACGTATAAAGGTCACTATGTCTGAAAGGGGCAGAACCCAACTTTTAATCGGATAACAACACTTCCATTTCCGGTAGTTTTAGTCATATACGCTCATAAGTTTTAAGCTATTTTTCCTTTTTCCACTTAACAATATACATATATACAGATACACTCATTTATTTTAAGGTCAATACCAATGAACTTTTCAGCACCCATCTGTTAACCAAAATGCACTTAATCATTCAGTTAAACATATATACGGCGGTCAGCCATCAGACGAATAGGGGGAATAACATGTAGCATACGAAAACATGCACGTGCCGTAACTATTCGGGACTGGTGGAAGTCTGATCATAGCCTCTCCGTGGCGGCCGCTAGAAACAAGCCTTTAAAAAGGTTTGGCTAATATGATCAGGCTGGTTCCTCAGGTTGGCGACAGGTTAATTCCCTGTCCCGTAAAACTTATGAATTACGAGACCGACAACAAGCCTCGGAAACGGACTGATCACACGACGACAACCAACGCAACGAAAACTGAAAAACGATTTACGAATTTTCTTATGGAACGTACGATCGCTCTATAGAGCTCGAGCTGCTCAGCAGCTAGCCGATGCCCTGTCAAAGTATAAAGCTGACATAACAGCTCTTCAAGAAATCAGATGGACAGGGAATGGTGTTTTACAGAAGAAAGAATATGACATATACTACAGCTGTCATACAAAACACCATGTGCTCGGGGTAGGCTTCCTAGTCAGCGAAAAAATGAAGTCTACTATCATCGGCTTTAACGCTATAAGCGAAAGGCTATGCACCCTTCGCGTGCGAGGCAAATTTACGAACATCAGCCTCATTAACGTTCACGGACCTACGGAGGAGTCCTCAGACGAAGAAAAAGAGACTTACCACGAACAAGTCGAGAGGGCCCTCAATGCCTGTCCAAGGTATGATGTTAAAATCATCCTTGGGGATTTGAACGCAAAAATAGGTCGGGAGCCGGTATTCAGGCATTACGCAGGCACCCATAGTTTGCATGAGAACACTAATGACAATGGACTTCGAGTCTTAGAATTGGCAGCATCGAAAAACATGGTCGTTGCGAGTACCAGGTTCCCGCGTAAAGATATCTACAAAGCCACCTGGGTATCACCTGATGGAGTCACTCGTAACCAAATAGACCACGTGTTGATAGACCGTCGCCACTACTCGAACTTGATGACGGTACGAACGTACCGAGGTGCCAATATCGACTCGGATCACTATCTTGTTGGTATGGTTTTCCGAGGGCGGATTGCCTTGCGAAGACGCATTGCATCCGCCGATCAGGTTCGAATCAACACGGCTGCCCTGCGCAATGAAAACACCAGTAACACCTTTGGTAATGCGTTAGGACTCGCCCTAGAAACACCTGACTTAGGGAGAGTAAGTCCTGGAGCCAGTATGCTGGGCGTAAATGAAAAGTGGACACGTCTTAAAAATACTGTCATTAGTACTGCCAACTCCATCTTAGGCAGCAGTCGTAAAAATCGGAACGACTGGTTTGATGATGAATGCAAGCTAGCGACTGAACGTAAGAATGTTGCGTACCGAGCAATGCAACAATCTCATAGAACGCGGGCACGCGAAGAGGAATATAAAGAGCTCAGAAGAACAGAAAAACGGCTTCACAGACAAAAGAAATCAGCCTGGGAGAAGAACCTAATCTGTGAAATAGAAAATAGCCGAGAGCGAGGTCCGCACCAGGCGCGGAAGTTCTACCAATCCGTCCGAAACATGACGCAGTAAACACCACGCTGCACATACTGCTAGAACGGAGAGGGAAATCTGATCACCGATCCTGAAAGCATACTGGAGCGATGGGAAGTGTACTTTAATGAATTGCTAAATGATCAGCTCACTGCAGAAGTGGAGGCTCCACTACTTCAAGAAGAATACCCTATGTCGCCGCCACCAAGCATAGAAGAGGTTGAGAAGGCTATAGGCCGGCTTAAACAGAACAAAGCCCCGGGAGCCGATGGCATACCAGTCGAATTATTCCATCACGGCGGGCCAGCCTTACGTCAAGCAATTCATGATATTATAGTACACGTATGTGAGCAGGAAGAAATGACTGGCGAAAAGGTCTAATATGCCCCATACATAAGAAGGGAGATGTCACAACGTGCAGCAATTATAGAGGTATCACGTTGTTGAGTACCGCCTATAAGATACTCTCCTCTATCCTACAAGACCGGATAGCCCCATACGCTAAAACCGTTATCGGACAATATCAGTGTGGTTTCATTCCAGGCAAATCAACAACTGATCAGATATTTACCCTTAGGCAGGAAAAATGTCTAGAATTTAACATCCCAACATACCATCTGTTTATAGACTTTAAGGCCGCCTATGATAGCATAGCCAGGGTAGAACTTTACAAAGCCATGAGACAATTCGGCATCCCAAATAAATTGATACATAGTCGTAGGTTGACCATGACCAACGTAACAAGCCAAGTAAAAATAGCCGGATTGCTATCCAGACCAATCAACATCTTTAATGGACTCCGACAAGGGGACGGTTTGGCCTGCCTCCTCTTCAACCTGGCGTTGGAGAAAGCAATCCGTGACTCTGGCACGGCAACAAGAGGGACCATCGTCAACAGGTCCAGCCAGTTACTAGCTTACGCAGACGACATTGACATCATCGGAAGAACCGAACAAGCTGTACACGATTCCTTCATCCAGATCGAGCAGGCGGCACAAAATCTGGGGCTGCACATTAGTGAAGGTAAAACAAAGTACATGGTGGCGTCGAATGCGAGAGGAACAGTTGGTCAAACAATCAAGGTTGCGGAGCACGAATTTGAAGTGGTGCAATCCTTTAAATACCTTGGGTCAATAGTAGCAGCCGATAACAATATAGAAGAAGAAATACGCGGGCGGCTTCTCAAATCCAACAGAGCCTACTATAGTCTGTCAAAGCTCTTCAAATCCAGAAATCTCACCATAACTTCAAAACTGCTGCTGTATAGGACCATGGTCCTGCCAGTACTCACATATGGATCCGAGACTTGGGTGCTTAGCAAAAGGCACTCCGACCTCTTAGCTGCGTTCGAGAGAAAAGTCTTAAGGAGAATTGTTGGCCCCGTATGTGAGGAAGGACGATTCCGGAGACGGTACAATCATGAACTGTACGCAATCTACCTTGAAGCAGATATCGTGACAAAAATTAAGCTCGGTAGACTCCGGTGGGCAGGGCACCTAGCTCGCATGAGCGAAGAGGAACCTGCTCGGAAAGTTCTTTGTGGTACATTCTATGGTAGACGACAGCGTGGTAGACCATGCTTGCGCTGGAGAGATGGCGTAGACCAGGACGCCCGAAGCCTTGGGGTGCGCAACTGGATGGCGTCGGCTAGAGACCGGGATAGGTGGAGAGACTTGTTGAAGGAGGCCAGGACCGGAACCCGGTTGTCGAGCCGATGATGATGATGATGAAACATATATACATTTCCATAAATTTTGTTTAAAGATCAAATCTTAAATGATTCTACTCACTTTTTTACCAAGGTAAGTGTAATGCACGACTTGGCCATAAAACAAATATTTATTTACCTAAAAAGAAAAGAAGAAAAAATCAAGATTAGTTTTTTTTTTTTTCAAAATTTGTTTTCAAGTGAAAAACAACCTTAAAGTTGATTTATTTGCTCCAATTGAATTTAGAGCCAAAGGCATATAATAGCAATGAAAATATAAAAATAATAATTACAAAAAAAAGTTATAGTTTTTTTTTTGTGTATAGATAGATAAACAACTTGAAAAGCGCGCTCTGCTACTCAAATGAAAGTCATCCATCTTTCTGTAGGTATAAGCATGAAGCACACACCATCATAACGACCACCAGACTGACCTCGTTTACAATTTTAGCGCTGTTGTTGGTCTGCATCCCATTTTATTTCATTCCATTCCGTCATCGTCAGTCATTCATAACAACAACAAAATAATAATTATAGAATTAAACTAAAAAGGTAGAAAACAAAAAAGCAACAAGGTAGATGGAAAATTAGGTCAAAATGCAGCTTGGGCTTCATTAAGGAAATGTATATTTATCTATCTTTAGTTTCAAAGGCTTGACTCGACAAAAGTTACAACAACAGCAGCAAAATCGACGATAGTGAGGTAGTAGGTGAATACGGAAATCCTAAAGATACTTCTTGGCATCTTAATGTGATTTTTAGTATTTAGCAGGAGAGAAAGATACTACAATGCACCTGTAAAGCTTCGCCTTAATTTAAAGATAAACAGTTATTTCCCGAAGATGGAAATTTATAAAAGTACATAGGTATACTAAAAAGGCACCATATCGAAGAAGCCTGTAGATATTGTAGGTAGACTCAATACGTACCCACACACCTTAACAGGTGTTAATCATGTCAATTTAAGATACAATTTTATCTTCATTCCACACACATCCATCCCACTGCTTAGAGCTAGTTAGTAGCATTTCTCCTTTATTTGTTCAATTTCTTCGAAGCTGTCTCCACAGTATTTGGTCATTTGGTCAACAAACGAGAAAACGACGATGGCGACGACTATGATGCATAGGTAGAGGTATCGTGCTGTAGATCACGGGGACCATTGCAAATATTTACATTGCCCGTACTGTTTACTGCTTAAGAGATACCACCATGATGGTCGCACTCATCTATCTTTTGGTGTGTGTATCTTTGGGATGCGGCATGCGGTTGTTGACTATAAAATATGGTTCAGGTGTTTTATGGAAAATGTATCTATTTTCGTAGCTAATGTCACACGAAAGTCATAATTCTCTAAGTTCTATTAGTAAGTGTTCTTTAGAGGAGGTACCAGTCTACGTAATGGTTGGTGGTCTTTTGAGGATTGTCAACAGTTTTGGTGAGTATTGATAACGTGGACTGGTAGCTTCTGTCTGTCTATCTATCGGTCTATAACTAGCCCTTAGAATGAATAGCTTAGATGGATTTTTTTCAAATTAATAACTTAAGAGTTTTAAATGATTCCGTAAATGATGGAATTCAATTTTTTAGTTCGACTTATTTTTTTTTAATTCTTTAAAAATTAAAAGCCAAGTTGAATACTCGAAAGCTTTAGTCATTTACCTTTAATCATCACATTTTTAGTAAAACTCAAAATCTTGAAGCGCTGATACGACTTACCAAATTCTTAACAAAGATGATAACTATACCAAGTCCGAATTGCTTTTTCTAAAGCATATTCTTGAATAGGTATTCAGACCAACGAACATCTTTAATAGACTTCGATAGGATGATGGCTTGACTCTGCGTTAACTCACCACTCAGTTTATTAGAAAATCAGAAATTTGGGTGCTAATTTCCATGCTTAGATTTGATTTTTTTTTTGTTCATCTCTTCAAGACTTAGTGACACAAGTTTGGGACAGTACATAGTTTCAGGAAATGGACGGTTTTTTTCAATATTTACGGCATATGTCGGCCACAACTTGATGTCTCCACTTCCTCCCAATAAAACAATTCATCTGTAATACTCGCGCTTCAGGGAATGCCACAGGCGGCTGTTAAAGCCATTAATTCAAGTACATAATACCACAAATCGGTCCAGCAATTCCGGGATAAGCTTTAAAGCTTCAATATAAACCACAATATCACTATTATCTGGGTCATTGTGGCATTGATGGGTATGAATGGGCGGAAGAGCTGGTCAGGAACGGATCAGCCTTTTATAACTCACTTGAGGAAGGGGTCAAACGAGCGCTCGGAGTTAGAAAGGGCAAATTTCTCTCAATTTTTCTTAGTAAATCAAACCTTAGGTGGAGCAGTTTAATTAACTGCATTATATGTTGAAACATTTGGCCACCTGCACCTATAATCCCGAACACTTTATCTAATATGCACACCCAGGGAAGACATACCCAGGATCGTAGGTACCTGTAGCAGAAACTGGCCAAAGGAGAGCATGCATCGAAGGTAGGTATTTCTCACAGCACTCACTGTCATAGCTGTGGGGATCTGTAGGAAAAGGAAACAGCTCTCCACTTCCCCCGCAAATACCCTGCTCTGGGCAAATTTAGAGCACAATTATTAGGAAGGGCATTTTTTGATGATGACATTGATATCTTTTCTCAACGCGACGAAATGGCTCTAGAACGAACTTCGGTTACTTCTGTGCCGTGCTATTCGTTTGACTCCTATAAGCTAGCGGACTAAAGGATTTAATGGAGGCCTACGGTGAGGAGCCGGATAATAACTCAATCGGATTGGCTACTTTTTCAGTACCAGTCAATAAGCTGCCTGGCTTGGACGGTGTAAAGGGTGTCGTGGTCCAGCTGAGTGAGGGATCCCATTTTCGGATGATTGTGCAAAATCAAACACACAATAAGAGACATACAAATCTACTAGATCCATATGTTTGAACTTAATCCAACCTGGATGACTCCGTGAGAATGTCCATAGTTCCCCATATCAATTCCATCCACAAATTCATACGAATTATGGTATCAAAAAGGCGAACTTCTAATGGCTAATTGGGCCACAGAAATAGACTGCCGGTTGTAGCCATTTCTACCTGGTGGGATGGTGTAGACTTGGATGCCAGAGTTCGGGCCACTACTGAATGATTAGGATGGGCGAAAGGACCCGAACAATGGCTGCAAATAAATCACTGATGTGTTAGATGGAAAAAAAAATTACTTCGAAAATTAAACTAATGGGCATCATCCCAGTATTGTAAGGCAGGACTGGTAGTATAAGTCTTTTGTAGAGTGTGCACTTCGTCTTAAGAGTTTAAGAGAAGTTTTGAAAATAATTTTTTTCCCTAACCGAAATAGCAGCGGATTTTCACTAAGATGGTATGGAGTTAATATTAACTCCAAAATAGATGAAGTCCTTAACTACCTAGAAGTTTTGGCTAGCAGTAGTGACGTTAAGCACTAGTCGTTGGACACATGTTTGCTTGCTTGTTGATAGCATGTACTGGGACTTGTCCTCATTTACTTCAAGACCAACAAGTCTCGCCTGATCTTGAACAGTCGTGCAGGATTCTATTACATGCCCGATGATGTCAATATTGTCCACACATCAGTTGGACAGTTTTATTGAATAGTGCCTTTCATGGTAACACTAGCCTTGCGCACTATCTGCTCTATAACAAGATTGAAGAAATCACATGATAGCACATCTAATTCCCAAAACCCTGTTCATGTTTGGAATAGTTAAGAAGATTTGCTCCCGAGCTGAAAATTCCACCGCCAATTCTCCAATGTCACGCGAAACAGTTCGATCAGATTTCCTGAGATTCCGATTTCGACCGTCACCTTATTGTGCTCCTGAAAATTAATTCTATCATATGAGGCTTTGAAGTCGATAAATAGACGGTGAGTTTCGACGAAATGCATTGGTCTTTTTCAGGATTTGCCTTAATGTCAATATTTGGTCTATGGTCGATCTGCCAGACTGGTACTTGTCCACTAAATTATTATAGAACGGTTTAAGACGTTCACATAGCAAGTTGGATATGATCTTGAATTGAGACATTGAGACAATATGCCTCGAGATGGGATCATCTTTTTTGTAGATGAGGAAAATGGGGCTGATGATCCACTCATGGGGCATGTTCCCATCCAAGCATATTTGACTCATGGTTTGATGCATGCACCCGACCAAAGCATCACCTCCGTATTAAAAGAGCTCTGTAGATAAGCTATCAGATTCTGCGGCTTTGTTGTTCTCAAGCTTATTTATAGCTAGGCCTACCTCTTCTTTCCTGGGTGGAGGAACTGTTTCATTGACTGGAAGCGGTTTGTCTTCTTGCCCTATTAAAGGCTCTTCATAATGCCCATTTAACAGCTGCTCAAAATGCTGCTTGAAAGTATCCACAATTCTTCCTGATTCGGTGACTTAGTTACCTTCATTGTATCGAAGAGCCTGCGTTCCAGTCTTGAAACCAGCACACAGCCTGGGCTGTTTTTTTTTTTTTGTAAAACTCTTGGGTGTTTTTTCTCTCGTGAGACTCTTTGTGTACAGCGGAGAGTTTCCCGCTGAGGTGCTCTTTGTAAGCTCCGGTAACTCCAGGAGGTATGCTGAGGTGTCTAACATCAAATTTCTTTTTCTGGATGGTTCACAGTTTCTTTCCGTTTGACAGTCTAAATTTAGTCGCAACTAAGAAGTAGTCAGAGTCGACGTTTGCCCTTCAAAATGTACGCACATCTAAGACGTCAGATACGTGTGACTTGCATCAATTAACACATGGTCGATTTGATTGGTTCGATCATGTGGAGACCGCCAGGTTGCTTTGTGATCCTAAGCCTTGGGAACCTATTGCTTCTTAACACTGTACTACGAGCAGCTGCAAAATCTATCGGGTGAGATTCAGAACGAAATAATCATTATACGTCGAAAAAGAATTGTTCCTCTATTTGGGAAGCCACAAACCGTCAAATTCCATCGAAGGATGGCTACGAGCTCGGTCCTATTGAAATAGTCGACAGTTTATATTCGATGGTTCCCAATCCTATTAATGTGAAATAAAATAAGTTGCGAAATTTTGCATTACATAAACGCACTTGTTTGTCTTTTCTCAGCTATCTTGTTTAATTTCTCAAATTTGGTTCGTTCTTGTTGATTCTCATTTGTTGGTATTAAGCGAAGTTGAAATGCCTGTTTATTATTTTCTTCGATCCGGTTCTTCTTATTCTCGTTATTTTCTGTCCTACAAATCCGCCTCTGTTGATGCTGAGACTTCTATAATATCCATAGATAAGTTTATCCAATTATTGTTTTACCCCATTGTATGCAATATAGTCGGAGAATGTCAGCTTTCTGTGGATGAATCTTCGTCTCTCGAAAAGTAATCAAAACAAAGGTTAAAAAAAAAACACGTACGATATGTGATGAAGAGCGATGTTAAGTCCACGTAAACATGAAGAAGTCACAAGCTCGTGAAATTCTTATATTTTTTCTTCTGTCTGTTCCACTCCGATGCAATAGGAGAGTTATTATTAAATAAAAGAAAGTCAAATACAATGTTGATGATGTTTTTCTTTCTTTTTTTTTTTGTTGTTGTTGATTAATGCTGTTGGTAGCTATTTTTGTGTTTTTTTTGTCTCTCTTTTTTTGTTAAAAATAAAATTCATTTCCCTTTTACATTTGACTATTTATATCTTGTGAGCCCTTTTTTAACATTTTCAAAGAGATAACTATACTTAAAAGTTTTGTCATTAAAAATCTAAAAATTAATAAAAATTTCAATTATTAGAATACATAAAATAAACAAAAATAAAAACTAACTTAGTTGTCAAGTTGTAAAAGCTAGATCAAGTGAAGGTGAAGACACTCAATCTAATTACCTTCACACTAACGAAAAAAAAAATCCAAATGGAAAAGTTATGTTAGTTTTTATTGGCTCTACGACCATACATAAAATTGAGCATATTAAATGTCATGTTTTTTTTTTTTTTTTTTATGTGAAACCATGTGAAACCGTGTTGGTGTCTAAAGCGTGTGGCATGTGGGTTGGTTGAGTCATATGTAATTACAAGGTATTAACGTGGGCTTTTACTGCTTATACTTACATAAACAAAAAAGTTAAATGTTAAATATATCAATTATCGGTCAACTTGAAAAAGATACAAATGGAAAGCATTATGAGGGCTTTTGAGGCACGTGCTTCAGCTAAATCCACAATTAATTCAAACTTTTAAGAGTTTAGTGAATTAATTGTGTATTCATTTAATTTTTATTAATTTTTAATATCTTTTTAACTGATTGCAAGCGGTTGGCCATTGCAAAATATGTTTTTTTTTGTCAGGAATACCACCTCTTGTGGGAAAATTTTTCATACACATAGCTTGGTCCATCTAGTGGTTTCTTTTTAAATCATAGGTTATTTTGACACTGACAGCTGTTTCCCGCTCGAAATTTCGATAGAAAGTCAGTATCATACCTCCGCGAAACTAAATGGGTCGCCTTACACTTAAACGACGCACGTTGGGAAACATTGAAAACTTATTTTCAAATTGAGTTCTGTGTAGCCCAACAGTGCGTTTTTTTGAAAAGAAGTTTTGTCCGAAATGAAGCACCCACAGCATGTGCTAAGCGCAAGTTTGTGCAAAATGTCGTGAGACTGGTATGTTAGTGGACAACACTCATGGCGTACAGACGATAATGCAGCTGCTGTAGCTGAGAGTGTGAAACTCAATTCACGAACATCAAATCGCCATCGATCTCAACATTTCACGCACTAGCTTGAAGAGAACTCTGCATAAAGATCTCGAACTATTCGCTTACGGGGCTCTAATTGACTCCAGCCTCTTCTTCAATTTTAACGGCTCGACCGATTTTCCTTAAGCTTTTTTTTTGGAATTTTGAAAAAAAATTCTAATATTTTTTTTGGAAAATTACATATCTCAAATTTCGGCCCAGTGATATTTTTTTAAACTAAATTTTTAATCGCCACGCCTGCTGTTTGGCATGTAGGACCATCCTGCTGGAACCACATGTTGTATAGAATCATATGGTTAAATTTAGTTCATAAGAAATTGGATATCATTGTTGTGTAGCGCTCGCCATTGACGATGACCGCCTCACCAACGCAACGTCGGCGTACGAACCAATCACGTCGCCAACCCAAAATCCACACAAAACGGATATATTTTTGAGGATGTATTGTCACCTGCTGAACCTCATGTGGATTGGTGCCGTCCTTTATACGGCAACTTTGCTTGTTGGTGCAGCCATTCAGCTTAAGACGACTCTTCGGCTAAAATTGAGTACCTCTTCCAAAAGCTCCGAAGCACAGTCAGCGAACAAGCGGCGTTATATTATGGTCTTGAACTTTGAGTTCATGAGTTAGTTGGATCTTGTAAGCATGTAGGCCCAAGTCCTTAAGTAAAATTCGCCAACCTGAAGTCTGCGAAAGGCCGAGTTCTTGTGCACGGCTTAGAATCGACTGACTATTCGGTTTTGCTGTATACTTTCATGGGCCGCGGCGATCTTCTCGATCTATTTTATATTCCTTTGATGTACGAATGTTTGCTGATTGATTTATCGAACCGGTCGTCTGAAATTTGGCCACCAAACGTTGAAGGGTCGACTGAGAAAGTCCGTGGATTGCAACGGTCGCACTGTTCGTACTAACAAACACTCGTTTTATAATTAGGAAGCGCTGTTCAATCGTGTAACCTGTTGTAGTGATTTAAAATCAGTCACTGAATAATAATCAACAGATTTGATAGATTTTCCTAGCTTCAGAAAATACAATAACTAAAGAGTTCCTCTAGTTATTAGCCAAAAAGAGAACTAGAAAATAAAAACCAAGGAGTTAAGGTAGAATGGGAAAACGCCTTATTATTCCTCTTTCGCATCTGTGTATCTCTAAGCTTCTACATACGTCGTTTCTGATCTCAGAAAGAAGGCTGTCTGAGACAAGTGCGTCGCGTCGATCGGCTTCACATCCTTTATGATCTCGAACCCTTTTTTTTTAAATCATCGGACCAAACCCGCTGTCATCTGTTATGTCTTAGTCATCGGATCATAGGTGCCGTCTTACTTGGTGCCTCAAACATCAAGCCGCAAGATTGTATATCCCGATTTTGGGAATACTGCTTTGTGCAGAGATTTTTTCTTTAGCAACACAACACGAATGTAGAATGCTTTGTTAAGTTCAGCTTTTGCCTCCCATTTCAATATTTTCGAAACCAATTACATCGGTACCTGCTCTTAAATCCCTTAATATTTTCCTCAAGCTCGCTGTGTTTATCATCTTAAGGGTAGTCAAAACCATGAGTGCTGGGAAAATTATATTGCGCCGGAATACCGTTGTCCATTCCCTCGATGTGGCCAAGCCAATTTAGTCTACTTGTTATGACTTTCTTGACAACATTTAAAATATTGGTGCAGATAGTATAGTTTGCAGTTGTATGTTCTCCTCTATTCGCCCTCTTCGAACATTGACGATTACGATATCGTTCACCGTTCGCATACGCTAATAGTTGGACAGTATGGCCTTATTGGTAACACTTGCCATGGGCGCCATTTTGTCTAGAAAGCGATTGAAGATGGCACATCTCGTTGAAGTGCATTTTTGGAGAAGCTATTCCGTAGTCTGCCCATTGTACCGCGTGTTTTGCAACGTCATGGAACCCAGCTCGATCAGTTTTCCCAGGATCCCCAATCCAATATAGAACTCTTGAAGATGAATGACAGCTCAAGCGACTTTAAAATCGTTGAAAAAGTGGTGAGTGGTGGCGAGTCTCGACATGATACTAGTTGGTGTGTTCCAGGATTTGCAAATATTCGAAGTTTTAGTCTATGCTCGATCGATTTGCAGGACCGGAAGCCACACTGGTGATTGGCATTCATAGTATTCCAGGACTTCTTAAGACGCTTGAAAGGCCGTTTTATATGATCTTATATGCGACATTTAGCAGGTTTATGCGTCCATACACTCATCTCATATTCCCCGGTAAATGAGCTAGTGATCCAGCATTATTCCCGTTTACTTCACCTGCCAGTGTAAATATTTACAGATCCTCGCTTAACAATAAAAAGTCCTCAGGCATCGATCAAATTTCAAATTTTATTTTAAAGAAGTGTCCATATTCCTTGGATATAGTTTTACCATTGATATTTAATCTATGTATTAATAATGGTTATTTTGCACAAATTTGGAAAAAAACTATGATCTTGCCAATAGCAAAGAAAAGAGCTGCACGAGAAGTGAATAACTTTCGACCTACCATCTCGCTTTTTTCTAATAGTGGTACATTGTTTGAGTGGATTTTAGCCAATCCTTTAAATAACTTCTGCGAAGATATGGACATTATTCCAAGCAACCAGTTTGGTCTTAAAAAAGGAAACTCAACAGGAAAAGATCATTCAAAATCTTAGAAATAAAACATGTACAGTAAGCTTAGATATTGACCTTGTAAAAGCGTTTGATTCGCTTTGGCATCATGGTCTTGTATAGAACTAATACATTTGAACTTTCCGAAGTGGCTCATTAAAATAATTTTTAGTTTTTATCGAATAGAACTACCTCGATATTTATAAAATCCGAGCACACGGAGTTTTTTCCTGTGAATACAAGTGTTCCTCAGGGATCGATACTGGGGCCATTTTTGTTCAACATTTTTTTTGCACGACTTTCCTCTTTCAGACCATTTTTCAGATGAACCTGCTCCTTTGCACTATGCTGATGACACTATTATATTGGCAAGCGACGTTCGACCAATCTTAACAAGATTAAGCGTAGCCTTCCACTTGTAGAAAATTATTTAAAAAAAATGGAGATTGAAAATCAATACAAGTAAATGCGGATTGGCTTGTTTCAGAAACGCAAGTGGGAAGGGACACTTTCTTGCGGTTAAATAGAGCAAATCCTTAAGCCTGAAAATTAATAATATCGCGATTCCATTAAGATTGGAAACAAAGTAGGTACCTTGGGATAAATTCTTAAAATCGGTTTCTTTTTAATAAACATGAGAGAGCTATACTTAAAAAAGCGAAATTGGTTATAAGGTCATTGAAACCATTATTATATTCGAAGTTCATGTCAAGAAAAATACGAGGGCGGGTCAATAAGTCCGTGACTTTTGAAATAAAACACAGATTTTTTGATAAAAAAATAATTTTATTTTTCAACGTAGTCTCCCTTGAGCTCTATACACTTTGTCCAACGCTTCTCCAATTTTTTTACCCCTTCCAAAAAAAATGATTTGTCGAGGTCCTCAAAATAGGCCTTTGTTTGCGAGATGACTTCATCATTGGAGTCAAATTTTTTTCCACCAAGCCATTTCTTCAGGTTTGGGAACAAGAAGTAGTCGCTCGGAGCCAAATCTGGAGAATAGGATGGATGAGGAAGCAATTCATAGCCCAATTCATGGATTTTTGCCATGGCAACTGCACATGTGTGCACCCTTGCATTGTCTTGGTGGAAAAGAACTTTTTTCTTGGCCAAATGAGGTCGGTTTTTTTTGAAATAGTCATTGAATTGGTCCAATAAGTTGGCATAATATTCCCCATTGATTGTTCTTCCCTTTTGAAGGTAGTCAATGTGGATTATCCCAATGTGGATTATCCCTCGTGCATCCCAAAAAACAGTCGCCATAACTTTATTGGCTGACAAACCCACCTTGGCCTTCTTTGGCGCCGATTCACCCTTAGAAACCCACTGTTTTGACTGTTGTTTGGTCTCTGGTGTGTTGTGATGGATCCATGTTTCGTCCACGGTTACAAAACGGCGCAAAAACTCCTCCATATTGCGATTAAACAACGCCAAACCTTCCTGTGAAGTTGTTACACGATTGCGTTTGTGGTCGACTGTGAGCAAACGCGGCACCCATCTTGCGGAAAGCTTTCTCATGCCCAAATGATCATTCAAAATTGAAACCACTGAGCCATGCGAGATCCCTACGGCTTCCACAATCTCTCGCACTTTCAATCTTCGGTCGCCCAACACCATATCGTGAATTTTTTCGATTGTTTCGGGTGTAGAGACCTCAACTGGGCGTCCAGGACGTTCGGCATCTTCAGTGCTTGTACGGCCACAACGAAATTCAGTAAACCACTTTTTTACCATTGAAATCGATGGTGCAGAGTCCCCATAGTATTTATCAATCTTAGCCTTGGTCTCGGTAATGGTTTTTTTTCGCAAGAAATAATGCTCAATAAGCACACGAAATTCACTTTTTTCCATTTTCTCCTCAAATTAGTGAGTAGTCTTATAAAACACAAACTAACTGACGCAGCAAGTTTAAATTTTGACAGGAGTCAACTGACAGATGCCTGTTGACAGGAGCAGTGTTGCTGTTTCAGTAAAGAGGTCAGAAATTCAAAAAGTCACGGACTTATTGAACCGCCCTTATGTACAAAACCCTTATAAGACCCATTGTGACATACGGTTTTTGTACTTGGTTTACTATATCACCTGCGGTGGCAAAAAAGCTCGAGATTTTTGAACGAACAATCTTGAGATTTTGCTGTGGAATGTTTAGAAAGCCAGATAAAAAATGGTTTTAAAAAAAAAACAGTATACGATGTTACTATACCTTTAATGAAATACCAAATAGATCTTCTTTTTAAAAAATGGAACGAATTAATTTTCATGCTAACCCTCTAAAAAGATCCTTAATGGACTCTAATGCCAACGACAATTTAGTTGATAAATACTCTTATTATTTTTCACTATTTAATTTATGCTTATACTACGACCAGATACAAACGGGGAAACTTTCAAGTCCCGTCAGAAATATCTTTAAGTCGCCACAAAAAAAACTAAAAAGATTGTAATTGAAATTGTACTGAGTTTATTTGCCTCAATAAAGTTAACTTAAGTTAAAAAATACTTTTTGCCCAGCATGTGGAGCTGATAGTCCAGTCGCCGGGCTTGATGATGAGATACATTCATCATCATCATCGGCTCGACAACCGGGTTCCGGTCCTGGCCTCTTTCAACAAGTCTCTCCACCTATCCCGGTCTCTAGCCGACGCCATCCAGTTGCGCACCCCAAGGCTTCGGGCGTCCTGGTCTACGTCATCTCTACAGCGCAAGCATGGTCTACCACGATGTCGTCTACCATAGAATGTACCACAAAGAACTTTCCGAGCAGGTTCCTCTTCGCTCATGCGAGCTAGGTGCCCTGCCCACCGGAGTCTACCGAGCTTAATTTTTGTCACGATATCTGCTTCAAGGTAGATTGCGTACAGTTCATGATTGTACCGTCTCCGGAATCGTCCTTCCTCACATACGGGGCCAACAATTCTCCTTAAGACTTTTCTTTCGAACGCAGCTAAGAGGTCGGAGTGCCTTTTGCTAAGCACCCAAGTCTCGGATCCATATGTGAGTACTGGCAGGACCATGGTCCTGTACAGCAGCAGTTTTGAAGTTATGGTGAGATTTCTGGATTTGAAAAGCTTTGACAGACTATAGTAGGCTCTGTTGGATTTGAGAAGCCGCCCGCGTATTTCTTCTTCTATATTGTTATCGGCTGCTACTATTGACCCAAGGTATTTAAAGGATTGCACCACTTCAAATTCGTGCTCCGCTACCTTGATTGTTTGACCAACTGTTCCTCTCGCATTCGACGCCACCATGTACTTTGTTTTACCTTCACTAATGTGCAGCCCCAGATTTTGTGCCGCCTGCTCGATCTGGATGAAGGAATCGTGTACAGCTTGTTCGGTTCTTCCGATGATGTCAATATCGTCTGCGTAAGCTAGTAACTGGCTGCACCTGTTGACGATGGTCCCTCTGGTTGCCGTGCCAGAGTCACGGATTGCTTTCTCCAACGCCAGGTTGAAGAGGAGGCAGGCCAAACCGTCCCCTTGTCGGAGTCCATTAAAGATGTTGATTGGTCTGGATAGCAATCCGGCTATTTTTACTTGGCTTGTTACGTTGGTCATGGTCAACCTACATAGTCGTGTCAATTTATTTGGGATGCCGAATTCTCTCATGGCTTTGTAAAGTTCTACCCTGGCTATGCTATCATAGGCGGCCTTAAAGTCTATAAACAGATGGTATGTTGGGATGTTAAATTCTAGACATTTTTTTATCGCCTGCCTAAGGGTAAATATCTGATCAGTTGTTGATTTGCCTGGAATGAAACCACACTGATATTGTCCGATAACGGTTTTAGCGTATGGGGTTATCCGGTCTTGTAGGATAGAGGAGAGTATCTTATAGGCGGTACTCAACAACGTGATACCTCTATAATTGCTGCACGTTGTGACATCTCCCTTCGTATGGGGCATATTAAATCTTTTCGCCAGTCTTCTGGCATTTCTTCCTGCTCCCATACGTGCACTATAATATCATGAATTGCTTGACGTAAGGCTGCCCCGCCGTGATGAAATAATTCGGCTGGTATGCCATCGGCTCCCGGGGCTTTGTTCTGTTTAAGCCGGCCTATAGCCTTCTCAACCTCTTCTATGCTTAGTGGCGGCAACATAGGGTATTCTTCTTGAAGTAGTGGAGCCTCCACTTCTGCACGCGTCTCCACTTCTCATTTACGCCCAGCATACTGGATCCAGGACTTACTCTCCCTAAATCAAGTGATTCTAGGGCGAGTCCTAACGCATTACCAAAAGTGTTACTGGTGTTTTCATTGCGCAGGGCAGCTGTGTTGATTCGAACCTGATCGGCGGATGCAATGCGTCTTCGCAAGGCAATCCGCCCTCGGAAAACCATAGCAACAAGATAGTGATCCGAGTCGATATTGGCACCTCGGTACGTTCGTACCGTCATCAAGTTCGAGTAGTGGCGACGGTCTATCAACACGTGGTCTATTTGGTTACGAGTGACTCCATCAGGTGATACCCAGGTGGCTTTGTAGATATCTTTACGCGGGAACCTGGTACTCGCAACGACCATGTTTTTCGATGCTGCCAATTCTAAGACTCGAAGTCCATTGTCATTAGTGTTCTCATGCAAACTATGGGTGCCTGCGTAATGCCTGAATACCGGCTCCCGACCTATTTTTGCGTTCAAATCCCCAAGGATGATTTTAACATCATACCTTGGGCAGGCATTGAGGGCCCTCTCGACTTGTTCGTAGTAAGTCTCTTTTTCTTCGTCTGAGGACTCCTCCGTAGGTCCGTGAACGTTAATGAGGCTGATGTTCGTAAATTTGCCTCGCACGCGAAGGGTGCATAGCCTTTCGCTTATAGCGTTAAAGCCGATGATAGTAGACTTCATTTTTTCGCTGACTAGGAAGCCTACCCCGAGCACATGGTGTTTTGTATGACAGCTGTAGTATATGTCATATTCTTTCTTCTGTAAAACACCATTCCCTGTCCATCTGATTTCTTGAAGAGCTGTTATGTCAGCTTTATATTTTGACAGGGCATCGGCTAGCTGCTGATCAGCTCGAGCTCTATAGAGCGATCGTACATTCCATAAGAAAATTCGTAAATCGTTTTTCCGTTTTCTTTGCGTGGGTTGTCGTCGTGTGATCAGTCCGTTTCCGAGGCTTGTTGTCGGTCTCGTAATTCATAAAGTTTTACGGGACAGGGAATTAACCTGTCGCCAACCTGAGGAACCAGCCTGATCATATTAGCCAAACCTTTTTAAAGGCTTGTTTCTAGCGGCCGCTACGGAGAGTCTATGATCAGACTTCCACCAGTCCCGAATAGTTACGGCACGTGCATGTTTTCGTATGCTACATGTTATTCCCCCTATTCGTCTGATGGCTGACCGCCATGAGATACATTCATCCTATCAAAAAAAAAAAAAAACCACCCAAGTATTTGAAGAGAGCTGCTGGTGGCCAATCGGATGCTACTGCTATGTTGTACCCAGGTTTGCGAATTTTTTTAATTAAAAAAATCATAAGTCATAAGTCTGTAGATGATTTGTGAATTAAAAAAATTTAAGTCATTAACTAACTTATGACTTATGATTTAAAAAAAATTTAATTCATAAGCTACTAAGTGACTTATGAATTAAAAAAAAAATGAATTCACTACCTATAAGTGACTTATGAATTAAAAAAATTTAAGTCGTGAGTAAGTAAGTGACTTATGAATTTAAAAAAAAAAATCACAAGCTACTAAGTGACTTATGAATTAAAAAAAAATTGATTCATAAGCTAGTTGGTAAATTGTAAATGTTTAAGCTTGTTTTGACTACATAATTATTTAATTATTAAAGAAGGTAGATTTCAAGCTTTTGTGTGTCATAAAATTACTCGTATCATGCTAGCTTATAAATTTTCCAAATAATAATTTTTTAATCCATTAGCTTATGAATTAAATTTTTTTAATTCATAAGTCACTAGGTAACTTTTGAATTAATTTTTTTTAATTCTTAAGTCACTTACTTGCTCATAGTCCAGTCAAAGCGTCATGAAAAAGGGCCTGACCTTGCGCGCAGAGGCATGGTCAATTTTTTTTTCATGGATCGATAGGTGCTTATGAGAAAAGCTTAAAACCAAATTTGCACCACATTACAACTTTTTTTACCAAAGTTATTGGTAAAAATGTGTTTTGTGTCATTTTTTGGTCATTTGCGAATATCTCGGCTCCACTATCTCGCACAAACAAAAATTAAACATGATTTTATTCCTTATAACATTATCTATTATGTTCTAAAAAAAAACATTTGTTTAAACAAATGAAAAAAAAGTTAGAGTAAGTTAAACAAATTTGTTGTTGTTTAAAAATCAATTTTTCGTGATTATTAAGAAAAAAGCTTATTTAACGATGAAATTTTTATTTTTTATTATTAAAGTTCTTGTAATTCCCTACAATTAAAAAAAAAATCAACACTACGATGAACGAAAGCCGAGTTATAAATTATTGAACATGGGTAAGTCAGCGCACCCACGCATTTTATGATTTTATGTTTTAATTAATATCTCAGCCCCAGTAAGTCGCAAAGTGAAAATAAAAAACTGTATTGCTAATAATAATATTTTCCATCAACTTGCATTTAATTTAATATGTTTGAGCAAAAACATAAAAAGTTATCGTTGGTTTCAACGTTTTTTTTCTTGTTCTTAATACCTTTTTTTCATAGTTATTGAGAAAAAAAACTGTATTTTACGGTAAATATTTTACAGTTTTGGATTTTTGTCTTATAGTCCTGCTAATTTTCTTCAAATTAAAAAAAAAATAGTCCATTACGACAAACGGGAGCCAAGATATTCATGATTTAAAAACTTAGGAAAGCTTACAATTTAGTGTCTTAACCTTGTAGCTTGTAATTTTGGTGTCGCCAGCAATAAGAAGCAACAAATATGTGTAAGTATGTGTGGGGTGTTTGAAGGATACCAATATATCTTGTTGCTGGCGACACCAAAATTACAAGCTACAAGGTTAAGATACTAAATTGTAAACTTTCCTAAGTTTTTAAATCATGAATATCTTGGCTCCCGTTTGTCGTAATGGACTTTCTTTTTTTTTTAATTTGAAGAAAATTAGCAGGACTATAAGACAAAAATCCAAAACTGTAAAATATTTACCGTAAAATACAGTTTTTTTCTCAATAACTATGAAAAAAAGGTATTAAGAACAAGAAAAAAAACGTTGAAACCAACGATAACTCTTTATGTTTTTGCTCAAACATATTAAATTAAATACAAGTTGTTAGAAAATATTATTATTAGCAATACAGTTTTTTATTTTCACTTTGCGACTTACTGGGGCTGAGATATTAATTAAAACATAAAATCATAAAATGCGTCGTCGGTGCGCTGACTTACCCATGTTCAATAATTTATTACTCGGCTTTCGTTCATCGTAGAGTGTTGATTTTTTTTTTAAATTGTAGGGAATTACAAGAACTTTAATGATAAAAAATAAAAATTTCATCATTAAATGAGCTTTTTTCTTAATAATCACGAAAAAGTGATTTTTAAACAACAAAAAATTTGTTTAACTTACTATAATTTTTTTTTCATTTGTTTAAACAAATGTTTTTTTTTAGAACATAATAGATAATGTTATAAGGAATAAAACCATGTTTAATTTTTGTTTGTGCGAGATAGTGGAGCCGAGATATTCGCAAATGACCAAAAAATGACACAAAACACATTTTTACCAATAACTTTGGTAAAAAAAGTTGTCATGTGGTGCAAATTTGGTTTTAAGCTTTTCTCATAAGCACCTATCGATCCATGAAAAAAAAATAGACCATGCTTCTGCGCGCAAGGTCAAATGACGCTTTGACTGGACTATCATGACTTAAATTTTTTTTTAATTCATAAGTCACTTAGTAGATTCTGAATTAATTTTTTTTTCATTCATAAGGCACTAAGAAGCTTATGATTTAATTTTTTTTAATTCACAAGTCACCAACTGACTTATGAATTAAATTTTTTTAATTCATAGGTCAGTAACTAGCTGCTGAATTACATTTTTCTTAATTCATAAGTCACCCACTAGCTTGTGAATTAAAGCCAAGCTTAAGCTAAAAAGTAACTTAAGCTTTTGCAACCCTGGTTGTACCTATGCTATACTGAGTGATGGAACTTGTTCATCATTCATTGGAATTGGGATTGAACTTCTTGCCATATTACCCGCTCCACAATCTACCCATTCAGAAGTTGTTGCAAATGCTAACCGAATACTCTCATTAAGGAGATTCAAACTTAAAGACATATTTTTAAAAAAAAATTTTACTCTTGTTCATAATTTAAAAATTAAATTTATGTGAAAATTGTATTAATTCATTTAAAAACTAAAAGCAGAAAACATTAAGAATCAATTTGTTCGCATCCAAAGGCCATTGCGAACTTTTCCTCCATCACAATTTGCAGCTTAATTTAAATCCGACAAACAAAATACCCAAATAATCTCTGAGAGTATTATCCCTCTTTCTCTCTTTTGATATGACATAATTTTTAAATTTAATAAAAAAAAAAGAAAAATAAATATCGCCGGTGTTTTTTATTTGGAATTATGACCAATGAACATGTTTAATGTTTTTACCTCAACACCCGCCCAATGAATTGGCAGTGTAAGTGATAAGCGGTCACACATTATGGTTTTTCTTTTAACATTTAATATCTCTCCAATATATTCGCCTATTTATATGGAGTTTAAAATATTTAATTTTTTTGTAATTCTGCAACTTTCAACATCATCATCAGCAACCGCAATTCAATGCGAATCCGTACGTAAAAGTCATGAGCAGTGCTTATATAAAATCGGATTAAATTAACCAACATAGTGTTCTGTACTTGTGTATGTTTAACAACAACAAAAAAAAATAATAATAATTGTTCATGAAGTAATGAGTATTTAAATTTTGTGCGATATATTGGAACCGTGTTGCATTTACACTTTAGCTGGCAATGGAGCTATCAAGCCCTTTGCCGATGCAACTTTATTCAAATTGCATATTTGAAGGTAAATTAATTTTGAAAAAAAAAAATTAAATCTACTTATTTGCGATTTAATGGGATTTTTAAATGTCTACACCACAGGATATTACCGCAAATTGGTTTTGTAATATATTTTTTTTGTTGGTTAATTTTTAACATGCACAAATATTTATTTAAATAAATGATTGCCAAATTTAATTGTCTCTTGGATGTTTATCTGAGTGCAGTTTTTTTTTTCAATTATTTTATAGAAACTGATAAGCAAAAAAAAAACCCACAAGACTATTGTTACACGACTAAAAGACATCATGCAAGTATAGTTGTATATGGAGCCCGCATTGAATATCAATGCAGCAAAGCCAGGGAAATGAAAAAATAATCATTCACACAACCCACATTTGAGGGGTTTCATGCTAAGGTTGCCTAACGCCATCGCTTCGTTATCCACTCTGCGTGCTGTTCAGTGGTGGATTTGGGTTGATAGAGGGCCCTTTTGTCACTGTTTAAAATCGCATATGAATAATTATCTACGTTGTAACACAATCACAATGCAACTGGAAAATGGAAGGACTTGCTCGTAGAACCGGAATAATGAAAGCCTGAGAAGAACAAGCGTAGTACCCCTTGGCATAATGGTTAGTGCATTGGACTTTCATGCGGAAAGTCTCGAGTTCGATTCTCAGCCGCTGCAAGAAAGTTTTTTTCAGGGGTGTACATTTTCTTTCCCTCTCTAAGTTGCCCATCGCTTGTGCTTTGTTTATGTCCAACATTATAAGGGTCCGAATAAAAATTCTGTGTGCGTGTTTGAAGAAATGGAGGGGACCTACAATTTTCTGCCGATCTCGAACGGCTAGTTAGCAGCACTTTTCATGACAAAATAAACTCTTGGAGGATTTGTCAATTCCTCGCAAGAGGTAGTACTCCCGTGAACAACTTTTTTGCAGCGGTCGAAAATCAAACTTAGGACCCTCTGCATAACAGTCCAACGCATCAACCATGCCACGGGATACTTCAATATACCCTTAAACATGTGTGAATAAAAAAAAACCTATAAGTTCAAAAAAAACCACAGGAGTTGACATCCCTTCTCTCTTGAAAGGCAAAAGATTGTTTTCTGTACCGAACTATAGATTGTCAATAAGTAAATTAAAGGGAAAGTTCGTTAATAATTTAAACCAACGAATCACAAACAAGCTAACAGGCATAAACGGGTCCTAGTTCCCTAAACGTTTCTAGCTAGAGTTATTCAAATGCATCTTTTTACTTCCTCAATAGGGCAAGTATTTGTAGTTGTTGTAATTCTTCGCAAAAAGTTGTACAATCCAAAGCGACCGTTCAATCCCACTACTACTACAATACGATCATGCGCTAATTATATACATCATTCTAAAAAAATTACAAGCAAGTGGCTTATTCAGGGGATTTTGTTAAGGAGCTTTTGGGATTTGAAGCTTTTGAGAACAAATTTTATACTGAGCATGTGCAAAACATACGGTCTTATCGTACTAAATACCATGTTCGTCAAACAAAGCCGACACCTGGTCACTTACAGCAGTGGTGGAAATGAAACCCAGATTGATTACCATTTGGTATCTAGTTTCATGAAACCCCTGGTAAAAGATTGCAAAGTGATACTAGGAGAAGCGATCGCCCACCAACACCGTCTCCTACTGACAGAATTTTTTATGGAGACAGTGAACGACAACAAACATACAAAAACTTTTGGGAAGATCAAATGGTATAATCTGGATAAGGAAAAAGGCGAAGCTTTTATTTCGAATATGCAAAACGTTCTGTATAACAACACCGATATAGTTCGAAATGAAGAGAGTACAGCACAAAGTATGTGGGATCTCCTACAGAGAACTTGCAAAGAAAAAGCCAAAACACTGTTAGGGGTTTCAAAAGGACACAACCAACAAGGCAAAGAAACATGGTGGTGGAGTGATGAAGCTAAATTAGTTATAAGTAAAAAGAAAATGGCTTTCAAGGCTTGGTCGAAGTGCCCCTCTAATGATACAGAGCAAAAGTCACGCCTCGAAGTGGAATATAGAAACTGCAAGAAAGAAGCGAAGAAGAAGTGCGCCCAAATTCAAGCAAAGAATACAGAAAACCTGTATCGGGAGCTGGATGAAATTTCTACCCCGACAGCTGGTGCAATTCAAGAGCTACGGCAAAACACGAATAAGGGCGCAACTATCTTCAAAATAGCCGCTCAAAGAAGAAGAAATGCCCAGGAGATTTGTTCGCTAAAGTTCATTAACAATGCTCAAGGCCAACTACTTGTGGAAGACAACGAAATTCTTCACAGGTGGCGACAGTATTGTGACGGACTTCTAAACGAACAATTTCCAAGGCTATACTTTCCAATAGCTTCACCTAACTTAAGCGAAGTATCCGATGTCACAGTCGAAGAAGTTAGTGAGGCGGTAAAATACTCCAAAAAGGGAAAAGCTGTTGGCCCAGACGAAATACCCTCAGAGTTTTGGAAAAAAATGGGAGACATCGGGTTTAGATGGCTCATGATTCTTGTCTCCAAACTTATACGAGGTGATCGCATGCCTAATCAATGGAGGGAAAGTTACCTTCTTCCAATTTATAAAGGAAAGGGTGATAATCGAAGCTGTGATAATTACCGTTCGATTAAGCTGATGTCACACACCATGAAGATCGTTGAGCGAGTCTTGGGTAGCCGACTGCGAAAAATAATTAGGCTATCTGATGACCAGTGCGGGTTTGTCGGGGGTAAGTCAACCACGGATGCAATCCAGAGTATAAGAATAATTATGGAAAAACATCGGGATTCTTTGGAGGATTTGCATGTAGTATTGGTTGATTTTGAAAAAGCATTCGATCGGCAACCACGAGATCTAATATGGGTGGCCCTCAGGCAACGAGGAGTTCCAGAAACCTATGTGCGGATAATTATGGACATGTATGATGGAGCAGTTACTAAAGTAAGATGCGCAGCTGGAGTCACCGAAGAATTCGAAATCACAGTAGGTGTACACCAGGGAAGTGTCTTGAGTCCCCTGCTCTTGATTACAGTTCTTGATTACCTGCTTGAAGGCAAAGTGACGGATCCAAAAGTGCATCAGTTATTCTTTGCTGACGATGGAGCCATCATAAGTGAAGACCCGATATCCCTACAACGAGCACTTGACGTATGGGTGGATGTTCTAGAAGGAAGTGGGTACCGCATAAGCGCGAAAAAGACAGAATACCTATGCTGCCCATTTTCTGATCCACACAGGCCTATTCCAGACATTTATTTGAATGGAGTAGTGCTTCCCAAGTGTGAAAAGTTTAAATATCTGGGGTCTATGATAAATAACGAAGCTACTTGTGATGACGATATCAATCATCACGTAAGCGTAGGGTGGATGAAGTGGCGGGAAAATTCTGCTATCTTCTGTGACCGAAAAATGCCCCCTAAGCTGAAAGGAAAGCTCTACACTTCAGTTGTGCGTCCAGCACTCACATACGGTTCACAATGTTGGACAATGTACAAAAAGTATGAGAGTAAGCTAACGGCAGCTGAGATGAAGATGCTTCGTATGACAGCAGGAGTTACAAAGCTTGATCGAATTAGAAGTACGAAGATCCGAGGAAGCCTTCATGTTAAGAATACCATTTCCCAAAAAATTGAACACGACCGACTCAGTTGGTATTGCCATGTCCAAAGGAGAGATTCTGAGAACCCCGTCAAAAAGGCAATATCATACAACGTTCCAATTCGGAATAAAAAGAAAGGTAGGCCTAAACACTCCTGGTACAAACAAATGCAAAAACACCTGCATTCAGTTGGCCTCAGAAATGGAACAATACAAAACCGGGAGGCTTGCCGCCGATTTCTGAGGTCAACCCGGCGCGGCGAACCCCACAGGCGGATCACTAGTGTGAAGCAGATACGTGGGAGAGTTATGATCCCCTCGACATCGAGATCATAACAGCGCCGAAACAAAGGAAGAAGAAACAAATTTTATGGATGAGTATGTTGAGTGTTGACGATTTATAATGTAAACTAGGTAAACCCTGTGAGAGCTTTAAAAAGCGACACACTTATGCAAGCCAATGAAACAAGACTGAGAGGCAAATGTCCTATCTTACCTGTACTGACAATTTTTGTTGAACAGAGTATAGGTTTAAATCAAATGTTACTTAACATTGTGATGATTTAGAAGTCTTTATAAAGAAAATTTTTTCCCACAAATCTCCTAAAACGTCGTAAAGGAGTTACGCTATTTCCACTTGTCCACTGTAATAGAAAAAAAGGAGATATACGTTTCTTGTGATAGCCTTTCAGTATTCAAATTCAAGCTGATAATGCATGGACTACATTAAATGTACCGCGACGGGGGTCAACTCCAGAGTTATGTAGTTCGTGAACGAATAAGTTCAACGAACTATACTCTGTCCAACAAAAATTGTCAGTACAGGGAAGATAGGACGTTTGTCTCTCATTCTGGTTGCATTCCCATGCATAAGTGTGTCGCCTTTTAAAGCTCTCACAGGGATTCCGTAGTTTACATTATAAATCGCCGCAAATGAGATTAAAAAACGCGTAGAGCTACCGTCTGTTGACTCAAAACGACTGAAAACAATATTCAATTTACCTTTTTCCACAACGCCAAGCGGTAAGATAATAGGCGCGTTTTTTTTTTAAGTTGAAAAGCAATACGACAACACTCAACATACTCATCTTCTTAAAATGGTTTCTCAAAATCTTCAAATCCCAAAAGCTCCTTAATAAAAACCACTGAAAAAGCTCCTTGCTTGCAATTGAGAATGATACTGGTAAGGGTAACTCTGTTTTGATGTAGATAAAGAGCGCACGATCGAATTGAGTGACACTTGACAGACACTCTCGACAGTATCTCATCAGCAGTGGGATACGACGGTCGTGTTGGGTGTACAACTTTTTGCAAAGAATTACAACAACAATTCCTTAAGAAAAGTCAGTGGCTTGCTCTTTTTTTAGTGGCATTTTTCCTAAAGCATTGTAGTGAGGTTGCATCAGGCGCCACTGCTTTAGAAAAAGCTCTCCCATAAGGCCTGTATACTGACAATTTTTGTTGGACAGAGTATAAACAGGCATAGGTATAGAAAACTAATTTGTATTGTTGTATTTGTATCTGTCGATAGATTTTCTAAACATAAGAAATTTAAGAAAATTTTCCAAATTGTTAGAAAAGTCAAATAAATCAAAATGATCTTGGAATTTAAGGAATTTGATATATCTGGAAAGATACAAATATTTTACCATGTTTGATGAAGTTTTGATATATCCGTTTTTTGACATAGCACATTTTTTGAAAATAAAATCTTTCAGGTCACTTTTGATTTTTATTACTTTAAGGGATAGTTTTAAAAATCAAGGTTTAAGGGATGTTAGAAATTATTATTAATTTGGATTTTAAATATGAAATTGTTTCCATTTATTTCAAAAATGGTTTACAATTAAGAGTAATATTGGAGAAAAGCAAACTCAATTTTAATTCAAGATAGCGACAATATACAACCGACTATCGGGTCAAAGAAAGTGTTTCTTATAAATCAAACACAATGGTGGCATTTCCAGCACTATCAACAGAGGGCGCTACCGATCGATGATAACCAATATCTTTTAGCCCAGAATTAAATAATTTTAATATGAACAACATGTGGTTGCAAGAGGACGGACAGAAATACGTGCCACACAGCTGATGCCACAGTGAATATTTTTTACGAGCGATTTGAAGGAATATTTATTGTTCAATTTGATTCCAATGGAAGGTCCATTGTGGATTTTCGCCTATAGTCACAGATGTGTACCAATTAGCCAAAAACAACTTTTGCTTACAATGTCAAAATAATTCGTTTCCTCTTTGAAATCTTTTCTCGTCTTTCCTTTCGTCCAACGAAGCCTCGGTGGCCGTGCTCATAGTTATTGGAGGGTCTTCTTAATATAACCCAAGACTTCGATAGTATATGTTATATTCCGACATATACACCGACAACTTATAGTATTCAATTTAATTCAAAATACTTCAGTTTAATTGAATTCAAAACAATTTAATTTAATGTTATTCAAAACAATTCAATTTAATTAAAATCAAAACAAATCAATGCAATTCAATATATTTTATTTCAATACAATTCAATTAAATTTAATTTAATTCAAAATAATTCAATTCAATTGAATACAAAACCGTTCAACTTAATTCAATTCACTTGAATTCAATTGAATTGTTTTGTTATTAGTACACTCAAGGGATTTGGATGGTTGTTTCAACACAGTGGAACGTCTACGAACAGGAAATAGGAGATAATAATGTAAATTTTTCTTAAATATCTGGGTATTGAAATAGGAAGAAAAAACAGAGTTGTCTAAAAAATTCTACAATCGTGTGGTACATTTAAGGAAAGAATCTCTGTACTCACCGATTCGTTGGAAAATAGGCTGCAGAATGTTATACTGATGGACATTCAATGTAGTTCAATTGAATTCAATCTTAAACTATTCCCAACGTGACTATTTGAGAGTTTATCGTATTTTGAAACTGTATTAATATTTAAAAATGAATCAATTCAGGAGGTTCAAGAGACAGCGCTGGGAATTTTTCTCGACCTGCTAAGTTGTGCTTCTTTTTTGTAGGCATGGCTTGGCAGGATATCAATATTTACGACCTCAGCATCTCAGAGTCAGTCAAATAGGATACATTTTTAAGGGCCCACAAAATTATGTTCAAAATCCAAAAACTATTTTTTGAGAACTCAAAAACTACATTCAGAACTGAGGGTTCGCAGCACAGGTTTCGGGTTCTGAATTATATATTTTTGTTCAGTTCGATAGGTCATGCTCTTTACCCTCGGTAAACTACCACATTTTATATGAAATAGTGTCAAGGACTCCATACTCCAAACTGAATTACTAAAACGAGATCAAAGTCGTTCTTGAAAGAATAATGCAAGACTCAGGCGTCAACACTAGAGGCACAGCCTTTCAAAAGCCCATCCAATTACTAGGAAACGCTAACGACATTGACATAATTGGAAGAACAAAGCGTGATATCAGTGGCGCGCTTGGGAGCATGGAGACGGAAGCGAAGAAGATGGGTTCAGCAGTCAGTGAGGGCAAGACCAAGTTCATATATGCTGTCATCAAGAAGGGATACAACACCGTCGTCTTGAACAGAATGTCGGCATAGACAGCTATAATTTTGAGGTAGTTAAGGACTTTGTCTACCTAGGCGCAGCTATTAATTTGCAAAATATGTACCACCAACACTGAAATTAAATGGAGAATAACTCTTGCCAATCGCGACTTCTTTAGACTAAGAAGGCAATTGAGTAGCAAATTGCTCCCTCGAGCAACTAAAGTGTCGCATAATACCGGTCCTTGTGTATAATGCAGAGACATGGACCTTGTCGAAAGTTGATGAGAAGGCTTAAGGATGTTTGGAGATGTGTGATATTTGGTCCCTTCTGAATAGATGGTGAGTGGAGAAGAAGATATAACCATGAACTGTATCGGCTGTACAGTGAAACCCACCTAGTCAAACAAGGTTAGGTCCAAAGAGATGGCTAGGTAATGAGCGAATGTACCCAAATGCTTCGGCCCGAAAAGTCTTCGAATCCAACCCCAAGAAAGACCACGACTCAGAGATGGAGCAAACAAGTGGGAGAAGGACTGAACTAGGGATTCAACCCCGGATTGTAGCGCCATCTTAAGTTAGTAAATAAGATTTTATAGAACTAAATCAAGAAAAACAAATTTCTCTAGAATATTCGAATAAGTAGACACATTTTCGACCCTTATATTTCAGGGGCCCCAACTGCCTTTACCAGAGTAGCTCTCTATCAAATTCGCTCCCGTCATCATCAGGTACTTGTATTCACTTAGCTAATAAAAATGTGAAATAGTTTACTTATACTAACCCCAACGGTATCAAGTTGGTTTCAATCGTTTTGATATTATACGCATACGTACACACGAGAGTATACAAGATGTGGTTAGAAAATAATTGTGCGTTTTCGAGTGTTGGAGTGGTGAGGTGATACCTGACGGCAACGTTGCGGCGCGAAGCCAGACGCGGCTTGAGAAAAAATATTTTTAAACAATTTTCCTCACTAAAAAGTAAAAGTTTTCACTTCTACTTCTATACTGCAAAGCTGCACAAACACAGGTGATGGACTTTAAAGTGAAACCCCAAAGGGGGAAGATGTTGCTTTAAGCCCGCTATTTGCATCTAGAGTGGGTATTGTTGTTGAACAAAAATTATTATTATGTTTTCCAAAACGGAAATTGCTTATAACTACAATATCCGTGCACACGCATTTTTGTTTTGATGAAAAGATTGAAATCTTTGTTGAAGTATTTTCTTATTTTGTTTGCCTAGTTGTTGTTATTGTTGATTTTCTGACAATTTGCATCATGTGGCTTCAGGGGGCTGGGAATTTAATAATAATCGACTCTACAAATATGAATGCTCTTTAGCTAAACTGTGATTCAAGAGGGAAGTTCAAGAGGTTAAACCACAAGAGCGCGCTGGGATAGTATAGGCGAATAAGTTAAGTAATTCGAAAAGTTCATTAGATTTTGTGAGGAAATTTTTCTTAAATTTGTGGAAGACAGAGCGAGGAGAATTATTTAATTTTAAGCTTTCTGTGATAGTGAGAAGCAAAACAATTTTAAACTTTTATGATACATGGCATGTGATTTATTAGGCTTTTGGGGGGTTCTCATGTGGGCAGAGGATAATTTCATTAAATAAACTGTGGTCAATTTGAGAATTTGATACCCGACAACCGCAAGGAAGGGTTGATTTTGATGGGAGTTTGTGATACAGCTGGTGTAAGTTAAGAACTAGCTGTTGTAGATGTAGTTATGGATTTGAGGAACCTTTGCAAACAACAATGAACTCGTGTGCGGTAGACCCTAAAATATTCAAGAATTTGGTCAAGTTAAATTAGTTGGATTGGTCAATAAACCCCTCGAGTGTGTATCGAGATGAAGGTCTACTACTGTGTTCTGGAATGCGATTGAAATATCCGCTGAATTCTCTCTCCACCAGATCCTGAATAAGTATTCTAAAATGAAGGCCACATGGTATGAGTAATGAAGGCGGGAAATAGGAACCTGCAGGAGCTGTTTAAGCTTAAGATACAGAAGGCACGCCAGCTTATCCGAAAAAAAAGAAGAAGTATGTACGAATTGAGTGATATGGATCACATAGAAAGGTCCTAATCCAGGAATGATGTCTGAAGGCAGAAATATAATTTCCCGTTAATAATGCCCGAACCCGAATAGAAACTATTGGACTTGAAGAAGGAAATATTTTTGTGTGAAGTCACAGTCTAGTCTAGTAGGCGAAGAAGATAAGTAAACTATACTTCTGAATGATTGTTTAACACCGATGTGACATACTACGTCAAACAGAACGAACCATTCAATAAAGAAGATGCCAAATGATGTCACTAAATTCAGCCCTCCCGATCCGAATGTACGTGTAGTAAGACCAACCAAATTTAGTCTAATCAAGTGATGCTAGTATTGACTACTCAGACATAGAGTACATATATTGAAGGACGATGAATACACTTTTGGAAACTCGTTTTTGATATTTGTATGGTGGGTACCGTTATTTAAATAAAAAATAACAATTTATTCTACTTCTTGTAGGTTATAGATCTTGTCAAGTTTAAAAACAATCGAGAAATATCTTTTCGAAAAAAGAGTTTTAAAACAAAATTTTTGAATCCTCTTATTTAAATGGGAATTTTTGTTTTGTTTTTAAATCTGTGAAAAAATTTTGAAAACAAAAATATTTTCTAAAATTTCAAAAACAAAACTTTTTTTTCAGAAGTAAGTGATAATGATGACCATCACTAATGGTTTCATGAAGCCAAGTTCTATAATAGCTTTGAAAATTTTTTCGGCTATATGTAAAATAAAGTTGAACTCTTCGTCAAGAACGGACTGATCGGTGGGTATGGCTTAATTATGAAGTAGGCAAAGACATGGATCAGTTTTGCGTGAAAAAGTGATTAATTGGCACTTTGAAACTTTAAACTCCAAATAGTTTTTAGAGCACCAGAATAAAAAACTGTCGAAGTCATGTTGCCTAAAAGAGAACTTATATATCGAGAAAAGTCTTGAAGTCTTGAAGAACTTGATAATCATCAACGTACAGTGAAATAGAGGAATGCTCGTAATTGATGATTATTTCTATGTCGTTAATAGTAAAAATGAAAAGAAGTGGACCCAAGTGGCTACCTTGGGGGACACCAGAATAAGTTAATAAACGACTTAATGAAGCAGATTTAAAACGAACAGTGTTATAACAGTGCTCTAGATAAGAAACAATCCATCTTGACAAAATGAATTCAAGGCCGACTAAGAACTTGAAAAGATTTGAAGGGAAAAGTTAAAGTTTGATACGAAATATTTTCGAAGAGTATTGGTATATGTGAAAGATTGGAAATTTAGACAATAGGAGCCTAGTGACTTACAACTTAAAACCATTCCAAGTGCGCTTTTCTTACCACGAATTGAGGGACCTATAATTTTCCGCAGAGTTCGAATGGCCACCATGAGCAGCACTTTTCAAGACAAGAGGTCCACTTAGAGGCTTTGTCAAATACTCACAAGAGTTGGTTCACTCCCGAAAAAACGTTTTTGCAGCGGTTGAGAATCAAACCCAATATTTCAGTTACTATTATACCAAGTAATGTGGCAAGTTAAATAAATATAACGAAGAAATATAATAATTGGAATGGCTGAAGTCGCTGAACTTAGAAAAATATCAACAAGACACATGTTAGATTGGCTCTTATGTTAAGCAAAGTGAACTGTACTTAGCAATGTCGATCTGCCACCATCAGAACATCAAATAAAAGGTATCTTTAATAGTCTGTAGTCTTAATTGATAGCCGCATTCTGAAGAAAAAAAAGGCAATTTCTACAGATAAATATTTTATTATTATCCAGTGGCGTAAAGGTTAGTTCATTGGGCTCTCAGTTCACCCTTAAGGTATGGATTCTAAGCCTCTGTTAGTTTAAAGCGAAAAGAAAGACTTTTTTATTGGGTACTGAAAAGAGGAATCGTAGAAACCCTCAAAAACTCTATTTTGTTTGTCATGAAAACAGCTTCTCCTCTTAGTAGTTTGGATGAATTAGAAAATTGAACATCCACGCCATTGTTGTCAACCACTCGCACACAGGAATGGTCAAGACTTTCAGATTATCATCTACTGTCCACTTCACTGTCCGTCGGCTAGTTCATAAAATGGTCTTGTTTCGTTTTGGAAACGTCCCGGAATCAGTCTTGGATAATGGCTCTTGGACCGAGGTATTTGCTGAACATCTGGGTTTTGATATTATTCAAAGTTATCTAGTCTGCTGACCGTGCTACCTACTGTTGTCCAGTACTTATTTTCTTTGTGAGGAGGTTTCCACAAGGTTCGGTGAACATTCTCAAGATATTCCCTTCGAAAATCTATTTCTTCTTTATCATTGATGGAAATCAGGCGACTCAAATGGGACAGGCATATTTAAGAGTGGGCCTAATCGGCTGCTTACAGTTGTGAAGATTCGTCCTCTTGTTGAGTCCGTTCTGTTTTCTCAGAAGAGTATATGAACATGAGCAACTCTTTAGAATTGCATCCAATGCTAAGTGAACTTAATCTTATTTGTGAAGAATTTGGCAAGGTATTTGGAATTGTCTTTGGTTTGAATATCCCTGCCTTTTGTTATTCTGATGCTAAGATCTTCATTTCTAGCCCCAGTTATTTTTCGAATTCTAGTTCTTGTTTGAAGTTCCCTGAGTTAGATAAGATCGTTTTTATTACTAACCCATGTTTCACATAGGTCCAGTATTCTATGACATACAATCTCTAGTGATGGCAACTTTGTAATTGTGATGAATTGACAGATAATTTCCTCATTCATGGCATTCCAGCAGAGCTCTTACGAGCAGCGCCAACAACATCGTCCGAGCTCCTGCACTCACTCATAGAAAGAGCTTGGGAACCAGAAAGTTTTCCTGAAGAGTGGAAAAAGGGGATGATTGTCAAGCTTCCAAAGAAAGGAGACCTTACGCAGTGCAAAAACTGGAGAGGAATCTGCGTGCTGCGTCCTGTGGCGAAGGTTATAGCAAGAATCGTCCTAGGTCGAATAAAAGACCACCTAGAAGATACGCTTGACGCCGAACAAGCAGGTTTACGCACTGGATCTTCCTGTGTGGATCACATCAACAGTGCGTTAAATATCGATCACCACTTTACCTGCTGTACATCGATTTCGAAAAGGCATTTGACAGTGTCAATAGAGAATTTATTTGGCTTACCTTGCGCTGGAAGGGCATACCGGATAAAGTGATCGCTATTATCAAGGCTACATATGAAGGATCCAAATGTCATGTTCTGCTTAAAGGAATGTTGTCAGAGGAGTTTGGAATTCAAAGTGGTGTTAGACAAGGTTGTATACTGTCACCAATACTGTTTCTGTTGGTAATAAGTGATGTGCTGCATGCAGCTTTATCGACTTTAAATGGGGGAATTCAGTGGAATCTGCTATCGCACCTGAAAAATCTGGACTATGCGGATCACGTGTGCTTACTCTCTCATAGGATCATGGATCTCCATCAAATGACAACAAGGGTGGAGAGAAAAGCCGAAACCATCGGGCTTAAGATCAATACGGCAAAAACTAAAAGGATCAGCCTTGGAACTTCTTCATCTACTCAAATAGATATTTCTGGACAACCAGTAGAGACGGTAGAGAGTTTTCAATACCTTGGGAGTATTGTCTCTACTGATGGCGGGACTGAACTAGATATAACCAGTCGAATCGGGAAAGCAAAGGCTGGGTTCGGAATGCTGTCGAAAATATGGAAAAATAACTCTATAAGCCTAAGTACCAAGCTACAACTGTTCCGCTCCTGTGTAGGAATCAGCACAGCTGGGGAAGAGTTGGAGAGAGCTGAGATACATCTCCAGAAACCGTACACGATGGCGCGTAGGAGTAGTGGAGGACCAATGCCCCGCAAGGGAAACCACATGGACTTAACAGGTCCGAGGACCTAAACAACAACACATGGCTATGCTCTGTTGTTGATCTGCATTGTAAATGCTGAAAAGAAATGGTCCAAGCGTTCATCCTTATAGTACTCCTACCCTGACGTTCTTCATTCTTGAAAATGATTCCTTTCATACATCCTCAAAGGCTTCTCAATTTTCATCAACAATGTAACTACTGATTCCTTCTTATTAAGTGCCGCTTAGCAGCCTCACTATAGGAAGTATTGTCAAATTTCTCGGACGGAATTCATATTTGAAGTTTGATTTTAAATTTCTTTCATGGAAGAAATAGTTTATCATTCTCAGAAGAGCTGATTCCAGGACTTTGATTTCCCAAAAATAAGTGATATTGGCTTCTACACTGCACACAACTTTTGTCTAAGTATTCTGGTATAAGTCATTGTGAACTGGGAGAGACGAACGTATAAAATTTTATGAAATTTTATCAACTCTAATTTCTAGAGCGAAATTTAAGAAGACTTGATCCTATGTGAGACCTGTTCTAACACACTTAAATCTTCCATAAGAAACTAATTAAGAATGACAACTTGACAGCACTGACAAATATCTTGAGGACCCCATAATCAGGTGTTAGTGTTTTTTAAAATTTTTTTTGAGACTGGCTAATTTTCTTATTGGGTAAAAATCTAAAAAAATAATATTTTATTTTTATTTTCCCGAACTGAGAACCTTGATCCCTTCGATCAGGGGAGGCTTGATCAAACTTCAAGATTATACAATAAGGATGAAGGTTTAATTTTTTAAGGTTTAAGAATTTACAGATCTTTTAACTTATAGAAATTGAAAGATATTCTTTATTTGATCTTAGAACCAAGTCTTTTTCGTTTCGGGAGATTCGATCACTTGATCACTTTGAGTCTTTTCACTTTTTTGTACAAGATCACTTAGTCTATCCATAATTGAGCACTGATGTCTTTATAAAGAATGAATCTAGTGAATGTGACTTTGTTTGGAAATAAACCCCAGACTTAACAGAAGGAGACTTACATTAGAAGCAACGATAGAAAAACTGCAAAAAGATTCAAATCTCGATCTTCCTGCCTACACAGATAAAGTGATTAGGGAATATAAAAGTAACTGAAATGCTTCGTTGAAAGGTCTTCCATTATAAATTCTTCTATGAACGACTTTTTTCCAAGACACAAGCCTTTGGTTAAATACCTACTTAATAATGATGATTGTTAATCATAACGCCAACATCAAAATTCGTGTCAGTTGCATAATAGCCCGAATGTTTGGTATACTAATTTTTATTTTTTGACAATTTTCAGTCTTTTCAATTGCTAACTCGCTAAAGTAATAAACCATTACTTCGAGAAGGTAAATTTCTAGTTTAATGTGACAAACAACAATTTTATTAAACAAAAAAAAGAAAGTAGAAAAGTAAAACTCACAGTATTTGTAGTTGAGTTGTTCCGAAGTTTAAGTTGTTCATGATGACAATACAAGTACATTCCAAATTATCTATTTATACCAAAAATCCCATTTACCTACTACTTAATTTAAGTTTTTATTCCGATGAATGAAAAACTTTCAAATTCTCCATCTGTATCTTTAGGATAAACTCAACCAAAACTAGGTATCTATAGCAGTGATAAAAAAAAAAAACTAACTCAGTTTTCCTCCACAAATTTTGCTGTCACTTTAAAAGTTGATTGTTATCACCAAGGCACTCGTTTGCAAATTACATGCTTTTTTTGTGAAAGATACTTTATTTTTTTTGTCTGTTGTTAAAGACAAAATAGTATCTAACACAAACAACTCGCACAATCGACAACAAAAAGATGCAAAACTCGATTACTTTGCAGTCACAGAGTTGAGATACTTTAGCGAACAGTCAGCAAACAAAAAATATACATACTTATCTACCTTCCTAACTATTTATATACATACATATAGTATCTATGAGTATCTGTATCTTTTTTATTTTTTTAAACTTATTTTTTTTCTTATTGTTGTAACTTTTCGCGCTTTTCACAAAGTCACCGTAAATGGAATTCGATTCAAAGATAAATTCACGGGGAATAGGATGTTTCGTCGGTTTGGGTCGGTTCAGTTACAGTTTCATTATGCTATTTAAATGTATAGATAGGTATTTTTTTTTACTTAAAAATGTACCTTCATTACAGTCGGATTGCATATAGAGGAACAAACTATGGTGTAGTGAAAGTTTATCTCTCTCAGTGCACCCAGTATGCATAAGGTAAAGTCAGCCGATCCCTTGTGTGCTTAAAATTGGGTTTGCAAAACTCCAAGCTAAGAGATGCAGATATAAAATTACATTCACCACATAATGCATTTGTTGCAGATACACCATCCGTAGAAATGCTTTGTAAATAGATATTTTGTGTAAAACATGACACAAAGGATATACAGTGAGAACTCTCTAAGCCGGGACTGAGTGTTCTCTGTTAATGTGAAAGGACCACAGTGATATTGTTCAAATGAACGTTGCGGCACCAATAGCTTAGCACACATTGGAGAGGTCTACTTTTTGATGACTTTTGTGCATAAATAAGGTTTAATTTGATAAATGACACGATAAATGTCAAATTGTAGGGCACTGGTTCGACCAGCAACCTAATAAAATCGCACAAGAAAAAGCTTTCAACGGCATTTAAGGATAGGTACATATTTGGAGTCTTAGATGCTTTAAGTAGCATGAGTTTATTTTCAACGGTGAGGTACTATGCCAAAACGCATTTTCTGATTTGATAAATTTTGGTTTGCCAAAATTAATTAATACATCCTAACCCAAGGGCGGTCAGCCATCAGACGAATAGGGGGAATAACATGTAGCATACGAAAACATGCACGTGCCGTAACTATTCGGGACTGGTGGAAGTCTGATCATAGCCTCTCCGTGGCGGCCGCTAGAAACAAGCCTTTAAAAAGGTTTGGCTAATATGATCAGGCTGGTTCCTCAGGTTGGCGACAGGTTAATTCCCTGTCCCGTAAAACTTTATGAATTACGAGACCGACAACAAGCCTCGGAAACGGACTGATCTCACGACGACAACCCACGCAAAGAAAAAGGAAAAACGATTTACGAATTTTCTTATAGAACGTACGATCGCTCTATAGAGCTCGAGCTGCTCAGCAGCTAGCCGATGCCCTGTCAAAATATAAAGCTGACATAACAGCTCTTCAAGAAATCAGATGGACAGGGAATGGTGTTCTACAGAAGAAAGAATATGACATATACTACAGCTGTCATACAAAACACCATGTGCTCGGGGTAGGCTTCCTAGTCAGCGAAAAAATGAAGTCTACCATCATCGGCTTTAACGCTATAAGGCTATGCACCCTTCGCGTGCGAGGCAAATTTACGAACATCAGCCTCATTAACGTTCACGGACCTACGGAGGAGTCCTCAGACGAAGAAAAAGAGACTTACTACGAACAAGTCGAGAGGGCCCTCAATGCCTGTCCAAGGTATGATGTTAAAATCATCCTTGGGGATTTGAACGCAAAAATAGGTCGGGAGCCGGTATTCAGGCATTACGCAGGCACCCATAGTTTGCATGAGAACACTAATGACAATGGACTTCGAGTCTTAGAATTGGCAGCATCGAAAAACATGGTCGTTGCGAGTACCAGGTTCCCGCGTAAAGATATCTACAAAGCCACCTGGGTATCACCTGCTGGAGTCACTCGTAACCAAATAGACCACGTGTTGATAGACCGTCGCCACTACTCGAACTTGATGACGGTACGAACGTACCGAGGTGCCAATATCGACTCGGATCACTATCTTGTTGGTATGGTTTTGCGAGGCGGCACAAAATCTGGGGCTGCACATTAGTGAAGGTAAAACAAAGTACATGGTGGCGTCGAATGCGAGAGGAACAGTTGGTCAAACAATCAAGGTAGCGGAGCACGAATTTGAAGTGGTGCAATCCTTTAAATACCTTGGGTCAATAGTAGCAGCCGATAACAATATAGAAGAAGAAATACGCGGGCGGCTTCTCAAATTCAACAGAGCCTACTACAGTCTGTCAAAGCTCTTCAAATCCAGAAATCTCACCATAACTTCAAAACTGCTGCTGTACAGGACCATGGTCCTGCCAGTACTCACATATGGATCCGAGACTTGGGTGCTTAGCAAAAGGCACTCCGACCTCTTAGCTGCGTTCGAGAGAAAAGTCTTAAGGAGAATTGTTGGCCCCATATGTGAGGAAGGACGATTCCGGAGACGGTACAATCATGAACTGTACGCAATCTACCTAGAAGCAGATATCGTGACAAAAATTAAGCTCGGTAGACTCCGGTGGGCAGGGCACCTAGCTCGCATGAGCGAAGAGGAACCTGCTCGGAAAGTTCTTTGTGGTACATTCTATGGTAGACGACAGCGTGGTAGACCATGCTTGCGCTGGAGAGATGGCGTAGACCAGGACGCCCGAAGCCTTGGGGTGCGCAACTGGATGGCGTCAGCTAGAGACCGGGATAGGTGGAGAGACTTGTTGAAAGAGGCCAGGACCGGAACCGATGATGATGATGATGATGATGATGATGATGATGATGAACCCAAGAAGGCTTTATCGAAATTTTATAGAAGTCATTGCTTACCAATCTCTCAAATTAAGGGACGGCAATATCTTGAAACGCATTTTCTGATTTTATGCATTTTTATTTTGCCAACATTATTTCCACTCCCCAAAGAAAAGCTTTACAGAAGTTTTATGGAAGTCACTACTTACCAATCCTTTAAAGATAGGTATATTTTAGTAGATCATAAAGCAAAATAGATCGCTACAATTTTTACATTTATAAAACTTTCCACAAACTAGATAACCCGAGAGGTACAAGTACTTCTCTTTAGAGAGGTTTTAAGCCATTTAGGTCCAGGTTAAAATATACAGTCTAACTTGCCATCACTAGCTTACCTATTGAAACTAGAGATGCCTGTGTGAAGTTTGAATTTTTGGATTTGATAAATTTTGGTTTTGACAAGAACCATTGTTACTTCCCAGAGATAAGCTTTACGGAAGATTTATAGAAGTCGCTACTCACCAATATTTGAAAGCCTATATGTTAACCGAAGTGTATCTATTAAAGCTTGACATTTATAAAACACGAGAAACTAGAGAATACCCAGATTTGAGATAAGGGTCATTTGAATAACTAGGGATAAACGCCACTTAAGTCTGGGTGCATATTTAGAGTCTCATACGCTATCTGACATAGGTGACAATAGTGAGGCACTATGTTCAAAGGAATTTTTTGGATTTGATAAATTCTGATTTTCTTAAAAATTATTCTCATTCTTGAAAGCATGCTTTACGGAAATTTTATAGAAGTGAAGTAAAATGAATATTTTAAATTTTAACATCTATAAAACATTAAAGCATGACCAGACCAGATTTGAGATATAGATCCTTTGAATTAGAAAGGTTTAAGGGTATTTAAGTCCAGGCTAAAGCTTCACTTGGCAGCATCAGCTGACGATGCCACTAGTGAGATACTTTGTTAAGGCACAATAATGGGATTTGATTAATTTGGTATTTGCTAAAAATGGTTGGTACTTTCCTATAAGAATATTACGGACGTTTTATAGAAGCCGCTACTTACAAAAATATTGAAGCTAAATATATCTATTTAAATTTGCCATTTATAAAACGTCCAATAAATTAAATAATACTCAGAGAGATAAAGGTCTTTTGAATAAGAGAGGTTTTAAAGTCATTTAAGGCCAGTTGAAAATTTACTGTCACACTTTTCATAACTAGCTGAGACTAGGCAAGCACTACATCAAGTCGGAATTTTTGGTTCTGATAAATTTTAGTTTTGCCAAAAAATTTTCGTAGAAGTCGTTGTTTACCAATTTTTTAATAATAATAATAAGTTAAGCAAAGTGTATAGGATTTGACATAAAGATCCTTCGAAATTGAGAGTCGAAATGGTACTGAAGTTCAGCCAAAAATTTGGAGTTTCACATGGTATCATCAGCTGACTAGTGATACCAGTAAAGTACTTTGTCAAAACACAATAGGATTTGATTAATTTTGATTTTGCCAAAAATTTTAGTACATTCCTATAAAAGCCTTACGGAAGTTTTAAAGAAGCTGCTACTAACCAATATCTAAAAGAAGTTTTATTTAAGATAAAGCAAAATTATATTAACTAAATATACAACAAACTAAGGAATCCCGAAATTTGGCATAAAGCTTCTTCTAATCTTAGAAGCTTAACAGCATTAAAGCCCAAACGAAACTTCCATTGATACTTCGCATAGACGAATTTACCGAAAATTTATAGAAGGTGATACTTACAAATCTATCGAAGCTTATAGGAAAACTACGTTTTAATTGAGCATACAGCAAACTACATATGTATGTATATCTTTTAAGGTTTGACATTATAAATCTCTCCCAATAAGTTAGATAACCATCATAGATACATAGTTCCTTCCTATAGTCCAAGTACAGTACAAATCAACACTCTCACTTCCCATCACTAGGAAACTATTTTAAATCTAATGAGGTAATTTGTCAAGTCAGAATTTTTTAATTTGATTCGTCACCAGGAATGCCTTACCGAAATTTTATAGAAGTCACTGCTTTCCAATCTTTCAAAGCTTAAGTTAAACAAAGTGTATTAATTAAAGTTTCACAATTTTAAATAGAACAAACTAATGAATCCCCAGATTTAACATACAGATCTTTCGAATAGTGGGGCAGTTTTTGGATGTGATAAATTTTGATTTTGCTAAAAATCGTTAGTACTTCCCAAAGAAAGCTTTAATGAAGTTTTATAGAAACCACTTCTACATAGCTTATAAGTTTATTTTAGTTGGATACAAGGAAAAATTTATTTAACACATTTTGACACTAAAGGGAACTACCACATTCGAGAAAAACGTCCTCCGATCTAGAGAGGTTTGTCTGTAATTTGTTTAAAATACTTCACAGAAAGAAAGGTAGATGCAGATACTTTGAGTTGTAATCGAAAAATAACAAGAGATACCCAAATTACTGTTAGTATAGTTTTTTTTTTTTGCTTTAAGGTGGAGCTGGCTAAATAGCATTTCCTACCAAGCAGAACAGAAGTGATCGCTTTGGGATGAAAAACTCTCCACAAAATTCATATACTTTTGCAACAATATTACAATATTTTCTTCCTTCGCTTATAGCCCCGTTACACTTGATTAACTCCCAATGAATAGGTGAATGTTAAATTATGCCAAACGGGGGCAACCGGAGAAAAACAAAAACAAAAAAAGCAAAAAAATAAATAAAGTATCTTCAAACAGTGGCACGGCTGTGGTGTAAGATACAAAAACCGGTGTATGCGGCTTAGAATTTCGCATATAAATAAACTAAAACTAATGGCATGGCCGATGTGTAGAAGCGGTTCGGTTAAGCACAAAGAATCGATTCTGGCCAACAATATTCCCGACCGGCCAACCAACCGAGTTGGAATTTTTTTTTTGCTTCATGTAGCCCGAGGAGGCTTCTTTGTATCGCATTGAAGCCTTCGTTCTCGTTGGGGTATTTTTTTTTTTTTTGTATGCAAACGAGGAATCTATATAGCCAAGTTAGTTTTTGCACAGTTCTAACTGGGAAAAGGTTAGCTATACCATTTTAAGCTATGCGATGCTTGTGATGCATAAAAACCGGCGCAGATTGTGTGAGAAAAGTGGCAGTTGGGGGAAAGATAACTACAATTTTTTGTGTTCGTCTTGGAGATCGATTTATTTAAGCATAGGAAAACCCTTTATACAAGGAATTAACTCTTTGGTCTTTTATAGAGAGTGGTCGTCTCACACTTTTTGATTGGTAGGTTAGTTTTAGAATTTGTGCATTAATTGTTGGTAATTTGCAATTCAAACTTTTCCCAGGGTGTGGTAAGAGGTACTTATAAGCAGAAAGATATTATACATAACTGTAAGTGGTAGTTGCAGTTGCAAAGTTGATGTGATTTGTGGGCAGAGGTATTTTTATAGCTTCATAAAAGGTGGCTATTGGAATATTTTGCATCTCAAGTGATGCCTACACCTAACCTATGTGTATGAGATTGAAAGACAAACGATTAATCTAACAGTTTGAAGGGACGAGTATGGGAAAAGCTGATGCTGACCACGAAGCCGCGTTTGATTGGATGATGGAGCAGAAGGTCTGCAGATACATATGATTATAATTGAAATTTATTTTTATTCAAGAATAATTTGCGATTCCTCTAGAACTGCATATTTTGAAATTGATTAATACTGAAAACTAGTTTAGCTTTGATGGCGACTAAAAATTTAGTTGGACTTGACTAAATTGAGGCTTAGTCACTTTCAAGTTTCTTTTATCTCAAGGTTTTTAGTATTATAGTAGTGGGTTTGTATAGCTATAGAACTAAGAAACAGGATTTCTGAATTAAAAAGAATTTTAAGACAACGAGCAGGGAACAAGGAAAGGAAGGTGGATTTTCAGGGCGTCCGTCATGGTCATGGCGAGATTTGACATTTTGGAAGACGTGAATGGATCTATAGCGACGAAAATTTACCAAAATGAAGTTGTTCACACCAAAGTTGTAGGCCAAGAAATCATTCTTTTTTTTATTAATTCCTATGTAGATACTACTTATCAAAAATGGCTATAAGTAGCTTCAATCAAGAACAAAATATCGAGGTTTTAATTAAAGGTGATACAAAGACGATCGAGAAGTCCATAAAAAAGGGTTTACATTATACCGTTCGCAATTCTGTCTGTCTGTCAATCTGTTGAACTACGTTCTAAATGGCTCGGCCGATTTTCTCTAAGCTTAGTACATATATAGCATTTTTTTAAAAGACCAAAAATAACATTACCTGCCACACGAATATTTTAGAAATTTTATATTTTTTTTTTCAAAAACTGTTCCGCAAATTTTTCTAAAAACAAATTTCACAATTTCACTTAGTTAAAGCTAAATAATGCTTGAAAAAAAAATTTCCTGAAAATGCTTTCTAATGGTACCATCTCTAGAACCATTTTTTTGGATTTTGATGTTCTCAAAGACAGTACAACCGGCTTCGATCATTTTTGTGCTAAAGCTCCCCAAAAATTTAAATAGTATTATGTATTCAAATTTTGAAAAAAACCTTTTTTTATAAAAAACTTTAAAATTTATTTTTCAAAACTCAATATTTCAACAAGATGTAAGAAAAATTAAATTCACGACTGGGTGGCACGAACATGCTCCTATGTAAGTAAGTAGTAGTAAGTAAGATGTGATCTTTATTCAATATTCATAATTTATATAAATTGTTCAAAATTAGAGCATAGCGATGGCGTAAGCCGTCAGCCGAAAAAATACAGAGAGCATATAATATTTTATTGATTATCGAATATAAATAATGAAAAAGTTGTGTTATAAAACATTTTACGAGTAGTATCGCAAAGATATTCTAAGAATTAGATTAATCAGAAACTTTCGTTTATTATTTGGGAACGATATTTCCAGGAAGTTTTAACGTAGCTAACCAGAGTAAGCCAGCAGTCGCCGTTTAAAATAATTTTGAGTTCATCCATGCTTAGACTGTTTTTACCCCCCCAGTGGGCGCGTCTGATGAAGTCTGATGTATGTCGGTTACACAGTGTACATTCAGTATTTTGGTCATTTCGATGTGGGATATAGTTTAAGCGCAAAAGTTCTCCTCTTACTTTGAAAATTGTGGAAATAGTGTCAATACTGTTGTTGTCGTGAAAATAGTTGTTTGATAAGTTGTAATCCAGTGCCCGATATAGATTCCTTGACTCGCTTACCCTCGCTCGTTCACGGAAAAACTCAAATCTGGATTCCTTGATAGAATTTTGGAGTAGCAGCAATGGGTTTTCCCATATTGCTGGGTTGTCGAGGTCTATTTGCACGTTATGTTCCAAGCACAGTCTTAACCACTCACCAAAAAATTGAGATTTTCATTGAATCATAACGGGTGATTTTTTTGAGGTTAGGATTTTCATGCATTAGTATTTGACAGATCACGCGGGATTTCAGACATGGTGTCAAAGAGAAAGATGCTCAGTATGCTTTGACATTTCATCATGAATAGACTTACTAACGAGCAACGCTTGCAAATCATTGAATTTTATTACCAAAATCAGTGTTCGGTTCGAAATGTGTTTCGCGCTTTACGTCCGATTTATGGTCTACATAATCGACCAAGTGAGCAAACAATTAATGCGATTGTGACCAAGTTTCGCACTCAGTTTACTTTATTGGACATTAAACCAACCACACGAATGCGTACAGTGCGTACAGAAGAGAATATTGCGTCTGTTTCTGAGAGTGTTGCTGAAGACCGTGAAATGTCGATTCGTCGCCGTTCGCAGCAATTGGGTTTGTGTTATTCGACCACATGGAAGATTTTACGCAAAGATCTTGGTGTAAAACCATATAAAATACAGCTCGTGCAAGAACTGAAGCCGAACGATCTGCCACAACGTCGAATTTTCAGTGAATGGGCCCTAGAAAAGTTGGCAGAAAATCCGCTTTTTTATCGACAAATTTTGTTCAGCGATGAGGCTCATTTCTGGTTGAATGGCTACGTAAATAAGCAAAATTGCCGCATTTGGAGTGAAGAGCAACCAGAAGCCGTTCAAGAACTGCCCATGCATCCCGAAAAATGCACTGTTTGGTGTGGTTTGTACGCTGGTGGAATCATTGGACCGTATTTTTTCAAAGATGCTGTTGGACGCAACGTTACGGTGAATGGCGATCGCTATCGTTCAATGCTAACAAACTTTTTGTTGCCAAAAATGGAAGAACTGAACTTGGTTGACATGTGGTTTCAACAAGATGGCGCTACATGCCACACAGCTCGCGATTCTATGGCCATTTTGAGGGAAAACTTCGGAGAACAATTCATCTCAAGGAATGGACCGGTAAGTTGGCCACCAAGATCATGCGATTTGACGCCTTTAGACTATTTTTTGTGGGGCTACGTCAAGTCTAAAGTCTACACAAATAAGCCAGCAACTATTCCAGCTTTGGAAGACAACATTTCCGAAGAAATTCGGGCTATTCCGGCCGAAATGCTCGAAAAAGTTACCCAAAATTGGACTTTCCGAATGGACCACCTAAGACGCAGCCGCGGTCAACATTTAAATGAAATTATCTTCAAAAAGTAAATGTCATGGACCAATCTAACGTTTCAAATAAAGAATCGATGAGATTTTGCAAATTTTATGCGTTTTTTTTTTTTAAAAAAGTTCTCAAGCTCTTAAAAAATCACCCGTTATAAGATGCCACAATTTTGCCTTTCCGGGTGATATTACATGACCTTTCTTATACATATAGTTGAAATGCATTTTGAGAGTGTATAGGAAGAGTAGAGTTGGAGTATTTTCTGGTAGACGAAAGATTTTCTTTAAGAAGTATCTTAAGAGTTTATCTACTTCCCCATGCTGAAAACAAACCCCAGACATGCTCCTATGTAATAGACTAAGAATTTCAAAAATGAATGTTATTAGAGAAAAAATGTTCATAAGCATACAATTAATATTATAAATGACTGAGACAACTTCTTTAGTAGTTGGAGGTGAAAATAGGATGCCATGTGATTCAAGCAAAAATAGGTTTATGCAAGAATAAAAATTGAAAGTCTTTGTAGTGGTTTTTTAAGAAAATAGTTTTTTTTTATAAAAAAAATTTTAAAACGTTTAAAGAAAAAATTTTGGTACGCAAATTTAAAGTTTTTATTATTGTTCGAACCAAAATTAAATTAAGATATATTTCAAGATATTGAATTTCCCAACAAAAATAGATTTTTTTTTTCAAAATTCAAAAAAAATATTTTTCTTAAAGTTTTGAAATGCAATTTTTTTTAACTTTTTAGAAGCTTCTCTCTAAAAAAATTTATTTAAATGCGTTATGCCGATAATGAGAAATTCAAAATTTTAAAAAATAGTTCGATGGTAGGTACAGTCAGTAATAAGTATCTTGTTTTCAAAATTGTTTTTATTAAATTATAGATTTTAAGAATTAATCGAAAGAAAAAAAATTAAAGCAAAATTCTCGGAACCGTTTTTTTTTTTTGTCGGGAGGGTACCGTTATTTTTAGGTAAAATATTTTTTTTTTTCATATCTTGTAAATTATTTTAAGAAACTTTAATTTATCAAGTTTTAAAAAAATCGAGCATGGGGTTTTCGAAATATTGAGTTTTGAAAAGAAATATTTGAAATTTTTTTTTTTAAATCCAAAACAATTTTTTTTTGAAAATTTGAATAAACGACAATATTGAAACTGCTGGGGAGTCTTAACATAAGAAAAATGATAAAAATCAGTCGCACCGTTTTGGAGAAAACCAAAAACAAGAAAAATGGTTCCAAGGAGGGTACCAAAATTAATAATTTTTTGAAACTTTTTTTTCAACCATTACCTAGTTTCAACTAAATGACATTTTTTTAATTTTTTTTTAAATCTGTGGGACAGTTTTTGAGAAAAAAAAATATTTATAAAATTTCGAAAAAAATACGTATGGCAGGTACTGTTATTTTTGGTCTTAAAAAAAAAATAAAACCCATATCTACCAAGTTTGAAGAAAATCGACCGAGCCGTTTAGCTGTAGTCGAACAGACAGACAGACAGACTTAAATAACCACCGGAGCGACTTAAAATTTTTGTTCTTCCATAAACCAATATTTGCTTGAATCACATGGCATCCTATTTATACCTCCAACTACTAACTGCTGAAGTTATTTCAGTCATTTAAAAAATGAATGTTTATGATCAGTTTTTCTCTAATAACATTCATTTTTGAAATTCTTAGTATTTTACATAAGAGCAAGTTCGTGCGACCCAGTCGTGCATTTTTTTTTTTTTTTTAATCTTGAAGAAATTTAAACTACATGACTTTTAAGAAAGCAGATCTAACGATTATTATTTTTCATTAAATGTACATTATGTATGTATGATTGATTATATTTTCATTATTTTAAAATTTTTTTAGAAAATTCCTAAATAAATTGAATTTATGCTAAAATCAAGAAATAAAATATATTTTCGAACTCAAAATTTTGCAGAAGAAAAATTAATGGAAATAATGTTTTTCTAAATTATTAAGCCGAATCCTAAAAACCAGATGGATGTGTATATTTTTTTTGTTGAGCAAATTGAAAATTAAGGAAAGTCCTTTTTTTTTAAACAAAACATTTTAGGGTATTTTGAAAAGCTTTAAAGTTGCAACCTCCGACTCAGAATGTTGCTGTTAAGACTGTAGCCGAACAAATAGACACAAAAATGACAGGCTCACTTGTATCGTCTTAGCTACTATCGCAATATCAAGTTGAATCAAAAAGTAAATTTTTTGCGAATGTATCGCAAGCGAAAATCATAAGCCTTGTCTATTTTTATACAGCCGTCTTATTTCAAAAAGCTTAAAAGAACCATACTACTTTGAAATTTATACAATGTCTAACTAGACAACTATCTAAGGAAAAACTCACCTACTGACCCAACTTTCTTACAAGAAGTTGGTGCAACAGTTCAACAAACACTGCAATCAGGATAAAATCAATTTTAATATCATCAATCCAGCAAATGGTCCCACCGATAGGCCACATTTATGCAATCTAAAGGTGGTTGTAGAAATCATCGGCAATTCTAAGCCAAAAAAGTCTTCTGGACCAGATGGTGTCTCGTAGTACATCCTGAAAAGGCTGCCACATGCAGTAATGATTTTCCCCACAATTATTTCGAACAACTGCATCAACAACTGTTACTTCCGCCAGAAGCGGAAAACAGCGAAGATTGTGCCAATTCCGAATAAAGGTGCTTCGAACCTAGTTTCCAACTACAAGCTGATATCACTTTTCTCAACAACATCAGAAAATTACTGGAAGACTTAATCCTTCCAAGACTGAAGAAATTCTGCAGTGAAAATTCCATCATACCTGACATGCAATTCGGCTTTCGATAAAAGTACTCAATCTTGCAGCCACTGCTAAAATTCCAACACGATATCACCACAACCCTCAACAGTCATGGTATCACGGTGCGTCGAATGCTTTATAAATTTCGAGAAGGCATTTGATAGCGTGTGGATAGACGGCCTAATCCACAAACTTCATTTTGTGTAATTACCTCCGCAATTATTAAAAATTCTCTTTTCGTTCCTATCTTTCAGGAAATTTTTCGTTCAAGTAGATAACCGCAAGTCAAACTTGAAGACCATCACAGCTGGAGTCGCCCAAAGCTCAAAACTGGGCCCTTTCCTCTACAACTTGATGACTTCAGACCAACCTTCTCCAATTGAATGCGAGAACCTTCTGTATGCTGATGACTCGCTCACCTACGTCACATCACCACCAATCACTGTCCGAAAGTAGAAACCCACATCAACAGACTCTTCCAATTCTACCAGAAATGGGGCATCTGAATCAACACTTCCAAATCGGAACTTGTCTGCTTCAACTGGTAGGGGCAATCGCTTCGCAAAAATTTGCAGAAATCTGGTCATGAGCGGCAAAGCCAAACCTCAAGTTCCTGGGAGTGCACTTCAACGAGTTGCTAAGGTTTAACCTGCATCCAAGAAATATTCTGAAAAAGGCCAGCTGGGCCTTCAGCCGTTCGCACCCATTGCTGAAAAGAAGATCAGGTCTTAGCCACCCGACAAAGATATTAATCTACAAGCAGCTCCTGCGACCAGTGATCAGCTATTCCTTCCCAGTCTAGTTTTCCATCTCGAAGACAGCTATGAAGGAACTTCAACTATTCGAAAGGAAGATCTGAGGATCTGCAATGGACTCTACTTCGACCGTCAACGACAGAAACACTACAGGAACGAGCATCTCTACACAGAAGCGAATTTAATTCCACTGGAAAAATATCTAGGTTATACGACGAAGAAACTGATCCGGAACATCATCGACCACCCGAATCAGCTTATGAGAAGGATAACCACAGAACAACGACATCCCGAACCGAGGTACCTCAGTGTAATGGAAACGTAATCATTGACAACGAGGAAGTACTCTATAGAACTGTTGGATTTATTGTAATTTAGACCAATTTTTGTGTGTATTTTCTGTGTGAACAAATAGTAGAGCAGAATGTCGGATTGAATTTGTATTTTTTATTTAAAGCGGAGTAGATCTATTTCAATTTGCTTGATGTTCTAGTGCAGTATCACAGGTTTTATTTTGTGACTTGATTTTATAATGAAAACACAACACTACCCGAAATAACTTTGGAAACGAATTCAATAAAATTAGGCTTTAAAGCCCAAAGTTCCAAAGTTCTAGATCGTATTATAGTGTTTTAAGCTGAACGAAGCATTTGCAATCAAAAATCAAACATTGACCTCAGACTTGGTTCTTGAAGGCTTCAAAGTCAACAATTTTTATCAGACGACAACCGACAGTAGTATGGAAACTATTTTAACTGTCCCAATCAACATTGCCTTAAGACTTTCCGCTCTTTTTCTCCAAGGTACTGAATATGAAAGCCTATACCTCGACCAAGATATTTTGGTAAGAAATAAACAATGCTGACCGCATAAGTTCAATTAATGCAAAAACTCGTATAACAGTTCACAATGCCTACTAATGAGGTATAATTCCACCAAAAGGGCACTTTTAATTTAAAGTAACATTTTCAATTCAGTTCTAGCACCATTCACTCACTAATTTATCCCATAGGCTCGGCTCTCGTTTCACCATAAAAACCAAATTACCTTTATAACTACAATACCGCTTGATCGCCTCAATGTCATTCATTTAGTCAAAGATAATTCTTCAGCCATGTTTGATTATATAAAAGAACCGCAATAAAGACATTATTTCCATGTGAGTATCTCATCTGTATCACAAGCAAATCACGTAAGAAACATTATGTCCGTCAATCGTTTGGGAATTTAGAAACCACTGTCGTCCATGAGCAAGGCCGTAGCTACAAGGGAAGGGGTCTAATTTCCTCAGACTTGAACTAAATACACACAAATTTCTTCAGGAAATAAAGTGAACTTCTTAATAGTCAAATTTTACCAACTTAGCTATTTTATTCCAAGTTTGGACACAAAAATATTTATTTTGGTTCATTTTTTAGTACTTTTTTTCAATAACAAAAAAAAGGTAATAGACTCTCCTTTCTTTTTTCCTTCAATTGAAGATCCTTGAGACCTACGAAACTTCTTTATTTTTTTTTTTTTTGTGAAAATTTTGACAACTTGTTCATCTCTCAAAAAAATTAACTCCAAAAAAATACTTCCCCTGGCTACGGCCTTGTGTGTGATCGAGTTAAGATATTAAAAATGGCTTTTGGGCAAAATGAAAAAGTGCCTCAGATACAAAAACCCATCACACGCTCAAATTACCAATTAGCTAAGAAACAACCGATTATATCGAATAAAATTTCACAACTTCTCTCAAATTGTGTGTACCTTAAAATATCAGCAATATTATTAAAGCCGAATTTGTGGCCTGATTTAATTTTACCTTTTTTCGACCGAGTCATCGGTCATCGTTAGTTGTAAAGATTTTTGACAAATGCGTGGTCTGAGACACGGAGATACTCATATCTAATTAAGTCAACGGTTTCACTCTCACAAAGTGTGTGGGCCCCCAGAGCTTTATAGATGGCTATCTGAAACCTGATGAAATAGGTCTGACGGAAACATTAATTCTGTTATGCAATAATTTCGGCTTCAAGATGTCCGTCATGATGACTCGTTTAAGTTTGATTGTTATTGTATACAAGGCGGTAGAGGCACATTGGGAGTATTTTCTCTTTGTTTTGTTAGACTAACTGTTACATTCATTAGGCATTTGTTAGATAGATAGGTTTTTTTTTATATGGGAAGCTGTAGAGCTGTTCTTTGGGGTTTGACATGGCATCATGTGTAGATACTGTTAAAGGCTAATCATTACCATGGAACTCTTTCGTCGATCAAAATATCTCAAGTAAGACAAAGAAAGCCATCATCAGGCAGGAATTATTTGACGACGGACAAAAGTATCTACGAGGTATCTAGCTATCTATCTATCGTATCGATACATTTCAATCTCACGGAGATGCCTTAACACCTGCATTCTAATGATGATGTACTCAGTCCGCACATACATATAACTGCTGCAAGTTAGTTCTGGTAGGACTCGATGAAGAGTGTAAGATATTCAGTCAACTTTAACGGAAAAAGTTGTCATGTTGCATAGTTTCTAAAAAGCCAGCTGTTGTTGTAGTTGTTGTTGTATGTGTCGTTTGTTTTCCTGTTACTGTTGATGTTGCCAGATTCTTCCTGTTGACGATGATGATGATGATGACGAAAAGTTGCTGATGTGAGACTTCCAATATATCTACTTATAGGTATGGAAAAAGAACCAATGATCAACCAAGCGCAGGTTGAATAGGTATACCTTTTTGGATTTTTTTTTTTGTCATGGGACAGCCTGTATAATTGAAGATTTTATATTTTTCCTCGTATTTCACAGAAATAGCTTTACCTATGTATATGCATTATGCAGTTGTAGATACAGCATATTTGTGCATCCGAGTGGAAATGATGAAACCGATGAGACATAAGTACCGCATCGATGAGTATGACAACCAACACATATTTGTACGGAGAAATTGTGCGTTTGGTTTTTTTTTGTCAATCTTGTAAATCAGAAAAGACTTTTAAAAAAGAAAAGGTTCAATAACTCAGGAGAAAGAATTTTTTTCCTGGTAGAATGTGTTGTGATCAAATGTCAAATTTCCCTAGGACCAAATATCAATCCAGGTGCAACAGTCTTCCAGCTTAAATAACACTTTTTTGAAAATTTTCAAACATGCAATGTCACTTTAGGTTTTAGGGGTTTATTGGAAGAAACCGTTGCGTTTCAATTCAAAGTTCAAGTAACCTCAACTCCAAAGTGCATTTCGCCCAGGTACGACAGTGGATGCTCTCGTATCCTTCTAAGACCGAAATATTAGTCGATGTTTACCGACCCTTATAAAATTTATAGCACCAATAGCCTGTGAATCTTATTTTTATAGGGGAATTTGATTAAATTCAGACACTTAGAATAATAAAGTTCCTAAGGAAAATCCGGAAACATAAAATATTCCACATTCATGTAGTGCGGCTAGAGAAAGAACCTCTACATTTGATCGTAGGCCCGAAAATTGGATCAAGACTAAAATGAATTACATCGAAAATGTTTAGGGGAAATAAAAGACAGGAGACGTTGCGAAGGGAGTGAGTTCATGCGGTATAAGATGGACATCTTAGGAATCAGTGAAGTGAGATGGTTGGGCTCTGGGAAATATAAGTCTCCAACCCGTAACACATTACTACTCTACTCCGGAAAGGCACCTGGAAGTAACCGTGAATCAGGCGTTGGATTGCTGTTTTCTAAAACAGTTCTAAAGAGCTTTATTTCCTGGGAGCCGTTAGATGACAGGATCATGAAACCTAGGTTCTGGAGTATTGTACGCCGCACTGTGGTCCAAAATGACTTTTTTCGTTGCAAAAATCATAACTTTTGAACACGTGAAGCTATCGCAATAATTTTTTTTTTCCCTTAAATGTAATTTCCAAGGCTATACAAATTGTGAATTTTAAGAAAATTACTTTACAGGGTGTTTCAGAATAATTGGTTGATGTAAGATTTTCTTAGAAAAAGGAGTTAACAGAATAAAGTCTGAAAGTAAACCTTTTAAAAACAGTCCTAAATTCTTAAAACTTTGTAAAAAAAAAGTTTTTGACTATTCAAGTGAATTCATAACAACAGTGGATGCTTAAAGTAAACGCACCAATTTCAGAAATATTTTTTAAGGAGTATTATAAAACAGTATTTTTTCATGTTGTGGGGCATCAGTTTATTCTATAAACTGTTTGACTGATATATTTTATATGAAACAGTGTAGGAAAAAAGTGAACGGACGAAAAAAAAATAAGAAAAAAATCAAATAGAATATAAAATTTATATTAACAAAATAATATATAATATATTATAAATATTTGTTTACAATTAACTACTATAGATCTAATTTTCAGAAAAAAATTCATCGGCATCGTTATCATTTTCAACAATTAATAGACCTATTAGTTCTGGGCAGTAACTCTTTTTCAGCTCTTTTTTTGATCTAACGTGTCTTAAAGATGAAACAAAGTGGATCTGATGATAAAGCTAGCATATTAAATAAATCTTCATTTTGTCGTTTCCGTGAGACTTTGCATGTACGAGTATTTGAGTATCGATATCGCTTGTAGTCTTTATTCCTTGATTCATGTGCTTCTTCTGAAAGCTCCCCGATTGGCAAAATTTGATGTCTTATAAGTTCCCCTCCATGGTCCAAAATTTTGTGCAGAGTTGGTGTCAGGAGTTTGTAGCTGTATTTGGCTTTTAAAAGATCCGAAGTGGTTTTGGTATACTCGTTGAATTTATCTACATTAAAAGATTCTTTAGATGACAGCGCATTTAAAATAACTTGCAGTTTCTTTTTAAGATCCTTGTCTACTCGGGTTATAGCTGACGTAAGTTCTGGATTTTCAAAAAATCTATATATATCCATTGTCATAGTTTATATATATCTCCATAATGTATATGCACAAGGATTATTTTACCTGTGAAATTTAAGCTTAACAATATGGGGTATCGGAAGAAAATTATTATTCCTACCTGTTTTATTAGATCATAAAATACGAGTAATAATCCAAAATTAAATAATTCTTTCAACTTTGTATATGGAGTAGGCAATAAAGCTATTAATCCTTTTCTTTTGGCAAGTTAATCTATGTTTAGGTACTATTAGAATAAGATCAATAAATATTTACAATAATTTAAGTTAAGGGAAATTTATTCAAAGAGGGTCTTCAAAGTGGGCGGATTAAAGAAATTTAATGTTCAATAAAGTAATCAATAGTTTGTGTACAATATTTTATATTTATTTTTTTTTAATAATAATTGGCATTTGTATAAAAAGGGGCGTAGAAGTGGGCGTTTTTTTTTTGTCAAAATCAAGATAGTAATAAAACGATTTTTAATTAAAAAGAAAATTTCACGTTCTCGACTATTTTAATAATTAAAATAATTGAAATTTTCCATAAGGGAATTTGCTTTTAAGACCAAAAGGTCAGCAATGGGAACACGACTTTTTTTAAACAAATTACAATTTCTCTGAAGGTTGCAAATAGTTGCAGCTACAATTTTGCATATGGTTGAAGAAATAGTTAGGGTAAACTATCATGGTCAATTTTCTGCGCGAACTCGCGAGTATTTTTTTGTAGCTCTATTCAAACCGAAAAAATCTGCCAAAAAAGGGTGTTTTTTGTTTAATTTATTAAAAATATTAAATATTTTTTTATTTTTTTTTTAATTAAAATTTTGATTTACGCACAAATAATACAACTAGAATAAACTATAGAAAATTAATATTTTACATTTAATATGCCAAAATTTCAAATACGAAAACAAAGAAGTTAGTTTTTTCTGCTTTTTTTTAACTCTAGAACGAAATTGACCAACTTTGAAAAGCTCTATAAGTCAAACTAGTTAGCGGAAAATTTTTTTGTTTGCTGTTTTTGAAGCTCCGTTTATATTTCTATTAGAAATAAAAAACAAAACTTTAAAAATAAAACATCGAAAATAGTATTTTTGCCACGAAATTTTCCTTTTCGGACCACAGTGCGCCGCGTCTCGAACAGCATTTGTCTAGGCTGTTCCGACCCTTTCTCCCCCGTGGCCTGGTACCCAATGAAGTGTGACAGTGTTATTCTTGCCCAGTTCATGGCTTGGTGGCGGCCTTTGCTTTTGTTGGCTGCAGTTCACATTCAGTATTAGAAATATCTAATGAGGGTTTGCGTCACCATAATACAGTGTTGGGCCCCAACGGAGCTCTCCTCTGTCGAGTAAAAGGAGGCCCTTTATAACCGACTGAGTGCTGCTTATGATAGTACACGATGTTGAGACATCATAATGGTAATGGGAGACTTAAATGCCAAGGTTGGCAATGATGGGCTCAGGCATGTTATGGGAACGCATGTTGTTGGAAACCGGAGCGACAATGGCGAACGTTTTGTCGACTTTTGTAACGCCAACCGCCTTGTTATAGGAGGAACCATGTTTGAACACAAAACGTGCCACAAAATCAGTTGGGTGTCGACGGACAGACAAGAAACTTCCAACCAAATTGATCACTTCGTGATCAGTCGGCGATTTAGAACCAGTCTCCAGGACGTACGAAACAGAAGAGGTGCAGGCATGGGAATTGCCCGGGACCACCATCTGAGGAAACACCCGAATGCCCAAGTTCAACACCGATAGACTCAAGAATCCCGCAGTCCGCCAATAACTAGGGGACTATCTTTCACAAGGATTGAGGGCAATCAGTAGCACGGAACCCACCTCAATCGAAAACCATTGGTGTGCTGTGAAAAATGTTTTAATAACAGGTTCTGAAAATAAAATCGGTCGGTTGCAAGGAAGAAATAGTACCTGGCTTTCCGAAGAAACTTGGGCCAATATCGAAGAAAGAAAATAGCTCAAGGCTCGCATTTTAGCAACGTCAGCAGCAGGCAGAATCAAGCTAGAGTCTGCGTACCGCATGAAGATGAGAGAAGTTCACCGTAGCGTGCGACGTGACAAGCGTAACTATATCAACGCATTGGCAACAGAAGCAGAAGAGGCCGCAAGTAGGTGGGACAGTAGGACCGTCTAAAGAATTACCAAAGAGCTAACAGGTGTCCAAAGCTCTAAACAACACCTGGTAAAGGGCAGAGACGGATCACTACTAGTTTCGGATGAGGACCAGATCAAAATGTGGAAGGAACATTTTTCTGTGGTTTTAAATCGCGTTTTCACTATCAAAGTCAACCTAACACCCGATAAGCCGTCCTTAGTAACAAATTCCCGAATACGCGCTGTATCCCACAGTAGAGAAAAAATCTTAACCGCAATCAGAGCACTGAAGAACAACAAAGCGGTTAGACTTGACGGTCTTCCCGCAGAGCTCTTACGAGCAGCGCAAAAAGCTTGAGAAACAGGAAGTTTTCCTGAGGAGTGGAAAAAAGGGGATGATTGTCAAGCTTCCAAAGAAAGGAGACCTTACGCAGTGCGAAAACTGGAGAGGAATCTGCGTGCTGCGTGCTGTGGCGAAGGTTATAGCAAGAATCGTCCTAGGTCGAATAAAAGACCACCTAGAAGACACGCTTGACGCCGAACAAGCAGGTTTACGCACTGGACCTTCCTGTGTCGATCACATCAATACCTTGCGGATCATCATCGAACAGTGCGTTGAATATCGATCACCACTTCACCTGCTGTTCATCGATTTCGAAAAGGCGTTTGACAGTGTTAGTAGAGAATTTATTTGGCTTGCCTTGCGCAGGAGAGGCGTCCTGGATAAATTGATCGCTATAATCAAGGCTACATATGAAGGATCCAAATGTCACGTTCTGCTTAAAGGAAGGTTGTCAGAGGAGTTTGAAATCCAAAGTGGCGTTAGACAAGGTTGTATCCTGTCACCAATACTGTTCCTGTTGGTAATAAGTGATGTGCTGTGTGCAGCTTTGTCGACTTTATGTTAAATGGAGGAATTCGGTGGAATCTGCTATCACACCTGAAACATCTGGACTACGCGGATGACGTGTGCTTACTCTCTTATAGGATCATGGACCTCCATTAAATGACAACAAGGGTGGAGAGAAAAGCCGAAACCATCGGGCTTAAGATCAATACGGCAAAAAATAAAAGGATCAGCCTTGGAACTTCTTCATCTACTCAAATAGATATTTCTGGACAACCAGTAGAGACGGTAGAAAGTTTTCAATACCTTGGGAGTATTGTCTCTAGTGATGGCGGGACCGAACTAGATATAACCAGCCGAATCGGGAAAGCAAAGGCTGCGTTCGGAATGCTGTCCAAAATATGGAGAAACAACTCTATAAGCCTAAAGACCAACCTCCGACTGTTCCGCTCCAATGTAGAATCCGTGCTTCTTTATGGATGCAGTACATGGAAAGTAACACCCACTGTCACAAGAAAGCTGCAAACGTTCGTAAATAGATGTCTGCGAAACATCTTGTGGATTTTCTGGCCTAACCGTATCTCCAATGATGAACTTCATGCGAGGACAGGTCAGGAACCCGAGCGACTCTAATATACGAAAACGTAAGTGGCTGTGGATTGGACATACGCTTCGAAAAGGCCACGAAACATTGCGAGTCAAGCGATGCAATGGAACCCTCTCAAGCAGCGAGGCAGAGGAGTGGGCCGACCCAGAAGTACTTGCCAAAGAACGGTCGAAGAGGAATCAGCACAACTGGGGAAGAGTTGGAGAGAGCTGAGGTACATCTACCCTATGCCCCGCAAGGGGAACCACACGGACGTAACAGGTCTGAGGACCTAAGTAAGTAAGTAAGTACTTTTATCGTGTTATCTATCATTGTCGTGTCAAACTGCATCAAAATCTCAAGTTCAATTTTTTACCTATGCAAAACTTGACATTACTATCGTTCTTAGATGCAGCGATAAGGGACGGTAAAGTTAAAGGTTCATATTGGAAAAACAAGAACACCTATCGTGCCTTGTGAACGTCTTAACCCGTTCTGTAACAGTTTAGTCGGCAAGTACCAATGTGCCTTACGACCCGGCATATACCCAATCTTCGCACTAAGGCAAATCCTGGAAAAGACTTACGAATTTCATGTCGAGACTCACTATCATCCGCTGGAACTCTGAATGGCATTGGCCGATTTCAAAAAACAAACACACATATCCACCATATACTAAATATTCACAGTGAGGCAAATGCTGGAAAAGTCCAACGAATTTCAAGTCGAGACTATCTCCTTATCGACTTCAAAGTCGAATACGATAACTTAATCATCAAGTCATTGTCATTGGCCGAACTCCGAATCCCAGGAAAACTGATCCAACTATTTCACATGACACTGCAAAATACGCGGTGTAATGTGCAACTAGGGAGCAACTTTGAACTATTCTAAAAATGCACAGGATTTCGGCAAGGAGATGCGCTATCATGTGATTTCTCCAAATTCGTTATACAAGCAGATTGCGCGCAGGACAGGCGTTAACAAGTAGGGCACTATATTCAACAGATCTGTTGGGGTATGCGGACGGTATCGACATCATCGGTAATTCCCAACGTTCACAACGTTGTCTTAGAGTCCTTCATAGCTATTGAAGATCAGGTCTTGAAGTCCAGTATACACTATCAACGAGCAAACAAACAAATATATGTCCACGGATTAGGGTAAAGCATCTCCACTTATAGCAAACACTTCGAGGAAGTTAGGGAGTCTATCTACATCCGAGTTTTTATGAACCCCACTGCCACGAAAGAAACCTTTGTAGAGATCCGATGAAGAATTGCCCTAGGGAACCGCTGTTACTTCGGTTTAGCAAAACAGATGGGTTCAAAACTCCTTACACTAAAGACGAATTGCAAGCTCTACATGACACCTATACTACCAGTTCAGCTTTACGCCTGCCCGCCGCGCCGGCACAGAGTGTTGGACTGTTAGCAGAAAGTGAGAGATGACACTGGGCTCTTTAGAAAGAAAAATTCTTCGACGGATATTTGGTCATGTGTGAGAGGAGGGCGAATGAATGAAAAGATATAACCGCGAACTCTATCAGCTGTACAGAGATGTGTATGTAGTCGTGAAAGCCAAAACACGTGGACTATATTGGCTGGGCCACATTGATAGCATAGACAACTGCTAAGAGAGTCTTCGAATCCCAGCCCCCAGGTTCGCGGCGACAAGACCGAACCTCCGATTTAAGGACCAAGCCCTTGCATGCTAGAAAACTTGGCATAGAAGTACTTGTAATCTCAGAGGATATAAAGCTGACTTGTCTCAGGCAGAGCCCCTTCATGGATCGGAAGCCTTAGAGTCCGCAAAGAGACACACAAAAAATGTTTAAATATCTTGACAAAGTGTCAAATCAACCAAAAACATAAAAATGTCAAATTTCTTAGTTTTAAATATTAGAATAATAAATCGAGAAACGTTTTAAACAAATAATCGGAAATATTCAACCCAATGCATGCTCACCTTCCATGTCGAAAATTTGAGACAGAAGAAGGTACTTCTGCCAGGTAATTCATATAACCTCCGATAAAAGAACTTGCCTTAACATAAATTCTGTATAGTATTCTAGTCTAGACAGTGTCCAACAAAGATACAGATCCCCGAAGGGCTTTAATTTCATGCAAACCAACAATCTTTCGTGTTATGGTAGATAAACTGTTTTCAAGACTGTTAAGCCATGATGCTTAGGGATATAGACGAAATTTTCCACTAGTAGTATAATGAGTTCAAAGTATTTCCACAGCCTTTTCAATAAAATTCCCTCATTAATTTTCCTATGAATTTAGATTTCAAAAATCTACACTCCCAATTTGAACAGTTTTTTTTTTTTTTATTTTTCTTGTCTAAGACCTCGATTTTCTGTTTTGGTTTATTTGCTGTTTCATCATGCAGTATTTTGTGGTGGGGCACGATTTACTTCTCCATCTCTTGCATGACATGGGGTTGCAATATATTTGGTATGTAGATACGTATAAACGCCACCGCACATACGTTGAACGTTCTACACAAAATTGAGGCACTTCTCTGACCACCAACAACACTAACCAAACCCAACTTCGTATACTTGACCAACCAGACGAAACATCATTTTGCTTTTTCTCCCTCTCTATAGGTATAGTTCCATATACATTGTTTGGGCTTACTTCTCTGCTCTGGAGCTACGAGGAAAAATTTATTTGCTTGTCTGCTCATTCAAAAAGTACACATTACGATCTAAGTTCCTTCAGCCGTGCTAAAGGATACAAAATAAATACCAAGCACACATCAGCAAGTATAAGTTTAACATTTTGAAATGTTTGTTTGGTCAGAGGATTCTTAAACAAAAAATTTAACAAAAAAAAAAAAAAAAATAAAATAAAACTGCCAATCCATCAGATGCACATAATATCTATCGTTCAATGTGAAGACATTGTTAGCTGATTTTTTTTTGCTACTCAAAATATTATTTACGGTGGGAACACTCCACGTCAAGCGATTGAGATCAACTTGAATATAATCAAAACAAAATGTTCATCATTTCAAAAAAAGTATTCACAAAATTAAATCAAAATTAAAAATTACGATACCAGCTATAAGAATATTTTTCGAAATCTTATATAATATTTTTTTCTCAAAAACTGCTCTACAGATTAAAGCTAGGTCATGCTTGAAAAAAAATTTCCAAAAAATGGTTGTTATACGAGTTGTTATATCCTTCTTAAAACCATTTGTTTCTATTTTTTGATTTTTCAAAAACTGGAACTGATTTTGATCAATTTTTTTAATGCCTAAACATATATACGGTTTGAGTAATATTTTGTATTTAAATTTTCAAAAGACATATTCTTGGATAGAAACCAAGTCTGATTTTTTTTTACTTTAAAATCAACATTTTTTTAAATTCTATCTTCAACATGTCGAAAAAAAAATTGGTGTTTCATCTAAAAATAACCATGCAATTGTAAAAATAGTTCTCGAAAACGGTAATTTATTTTAAAGTAAAGCCCCAGAATTTTGATAAATGTCTTGTTATTTTGCTTAATTTTTTACGTTTGAACAAAAATTGTAAATCGTTTTAGCGGTTTAAAAAAATTATCCTATATCTTTATTAAATTTTTAGAAAAAAAAACTTTTTTTTTCTGTACCACCTTGACAGTTCCTACCAAATTAATTCTACACCTCATTCAATGTAAGTCGGCCAAGACATCCATTCAAGTCAACTTTCTCAGATAACCACCGGGATTTGTTCCCCTCTCTCACCCTGACACTCCGGTCCCGATCGGACACAGTCCTACAGAACCCAAACCGCTCTGCTTCGCCTTGTGCAAGGCCATCTCGACTATAAAGGAGCCGCCCATCCATGGTTCTACGGCTGACGTGGTAGATTAACAGATAAGCGGAATTGCCATTTTATCCTGATCCAGCCCTTGACTGTCTAAGTAGAAGAATGATCGGGCGGGATGAAGCACCTTAGACGCACACTCTCATAATACTCATCATTAGGGTAGTAGGCTCCAAAAATTAGGTTGTTGGTCGTGAACATCGTTCTTGCAATGTGACTCGGAATCAACCTAAACAAATAATTGTATAGAACCTAGTTGGAATAATAGTGTTTGTACTCCGACTCTAGTGTTCTGTGTAATCCAAGGAAACCTCCAAGACTCTGCCTCTCAAACACCCGAATATTTTCCATTTGAGAGTCGGGCAACGTTGAACCACATCGGGCACTCATAGACAATCATTGCCCGGATGAGGGCCATGTAGCAAATCACATTCACCATGCTGTCAAGTCGGCAGAAGTTAAAGAACCGTTTCGCTAGGGCAAGGGCTCCCTTAGCAGCACTTATATATGTATGTCTGTCGAAATACAAATACTGATCCAACCAGATGCCAAGGTACTTAACTACACTTTACCTCGCCAATGGCTGCCCATGTGGTCCTACGATCACTAGCTTGCGCCAGTTCTTTCTCGTATCTCTTGGGGCTCGGAATAATCCTGAATCTATTCGAAGTCACGCTGCAAAAGAATTCTTAATAGCTCGACTTTTAGAGCTGTTCTGTACGCTAATAGACCGCCAGCATATGCCATTGTCTGAGTTAGGCTTCGGCCACGCACTGAGCGACGAGCGATTGAACGACGTCGCTTAAAACAACCACAAGTCCCTCAGGGCTTATGTGGCCACCTCCATACAATTTAATGTGTATTAATTTTTTTGTGTCGCTCAGCGACTCGTCGCTCAGTGCGTGGCCGAAGCCTTAGACTTCTTATCAGATCGCTGGTGTTAGTCCTGAATAGAATCAGTGAGTTGACTGCTCCCTGCTGAAGATCATTTTTAGTACCGAAGACTGCGGTAGAAGTTACATCGCCACTTCTAACAATAAACTTTCTACCATTGAGCATGTCATAAGGCATATATAATAGTGGTTTCCTTAAGCCGAGTCTGGTCAGCTTTGGGTAGAGAAGAAACCCTCTGACTATACGGTGTTGAAAGCTTAAAGTCAACCAGGCAAGTACCAGTACACTTTCTTTTAGTTTTGTTCCATTGGATATCAGAAACGAGTTTAGATGCAGCATGAATGGTGTCATGTCCCGCCTTAAGACCGTACTGACTATTCATAATGATATTGCCGTCCTCCGCCATTTCGACCGAGCTCTGTAAATAACTTTTTCGAATACCTTACTTGTATTTGGAAGAAGATTTATCGACCGGAGATTCACCGAAGTGGAGTTGCTTTTTCCGGAGAGGATGTACCACAGCTGTCTTCCATCACACTGGATAATGTGCATTCAATGTGTTGTTAAAGAGTGTAGTATAAATGTCCACTGCCTCCGAAGGTAACTGTCGTAGTACAACGTTGGAAATACAATCGACGCCTGCTGACTTCTTATTCTTTAATATGTGGAAGATGAGTTGGAGCTAAACCTTCGTAACTACCAGGGAACTGGTCCGTTTCGATCGGCAATGATGGCGTTTGCCAAATGATCATCACCATTGCGTCATTTCATCTCGAAGGTAGACATGGCTATGCAGGGATCTGTTTCCAATTTCATGATTCGGGCGAATGATATCATTCACCTTGTAAATTTGCTGAACAGCAACCTCCACTGTCTCCATTCTTTCCTGCGGATCTTCGACAATAAAGAGGTCGCTATCCAAGAGGTCCACGACATGGTGGCCCCTCACGCCTCAACGTTTGGTTGCTAAATTTGAGACGACCGGTTTTGTAACCAACCACACAAAATCCCACGATAACCCCGCAGTGGTCTATGAAAGTGTACAGCAGAGCTCCAGTCAGTCGATGATTCCAAGCCATTCATAAGAACTCGGTCTTTGGCAAACTTCAACTTGGCGAAGTTTGCATCAGGTCCTCGGCCTACACCAACTCATCCAACTCACGCAGGAGCCCGCTTGTTCGATTACTGATCGACGAAGCTTTTGGAAGACGACCCCTGTTTTGGCCGAAAAATCGTCTTTACCGATGATGCACATTTTTGATTAATAAGCAAAATTGCCATATATTGAATGACACCAACCCACCAAGAGGTTCCAAAAAGTGACTGTTTGGTGTGGATTTTGGGCCACCGCGCCGACGTTATTGTTCCGTACTTTTTCGAAAACTACGTTGGTGATTCGGTCGATGTCAATGGCGAGCACTAAAGAACTATGATATCCTATTTTTTGTGGCCCAAATTGAACCATATGGATCTAGACGGCATATGGTTCTAGTAGGACGGCGCTACGTGCTACGCAACGGACGCTCCGACCGAATTTGACTTTTCTCTATTCCGTTCTACAAATGGACTGTTCTTGACTAAATTTCCTATTTTAAAGAGTTATTCTGCTTTTTTTAAGCTTTTAGCTTATTTTGCTAAAGGCAGTTTTCTCTGTCCGTTCTTTTCTTTGACAGTTTGTTTTTCTCTTAGATGTCAATCAAAAGATGCGAAGTATATCTTAGCAAATCACGATCCATAGTTTAGTGAAAATGCTACCACGGTGTCAGATTACAACCGCATTCTTACCAAACGCGGGGTAGATATCACATTTATGTAGTCGCGTATCTAAGTCTGCTTAAATAAATATAAACACATCTCAAAAAAGTATCTATGCATATAGATGAGATGAGGTATTGAGTAACTTCAACTATTTGTTGAAAGTGTTGCCTTACTACCAATCAACTGACTTACACTCTTAAATGTGAGCTAAAGTGATTGTAAGTGTGTAATTATGTATGTGTACGCTCAAGTATCTACTATGCTTATGTTACAATTACTATGGTTTCTCAAAGAATGTTGCGGCTTCATATTTACTATAGCTTTGAAACATACAAGTACCTACTTAGCTGTTATTGTAGAAAATTTTTTTATTTTTTTTTTTGTTGAATTCTTGCTATAGTAAGTTATATTAGTTATTTTTTTCCTTTATGAATATAATTCTACTTCTTCTTTGGAAGAGACATGTTATAGGGTGTTTTGGAAAAATATACAGATATAATTTTTTGGGAGACGTAAGTTGGGTTTATGCTTCGGCAGAGATACCTCTACATTCTACAAAGGTACTGAATTTTTACAAAACCCACTTAAACTTTCTAGAAAATTGATTTTCTTTGGCGAAAAACAAAGAGTTGATCGAAGAAAAAACTTCAGAAATTTTTTGTTTGCAGAGAAAATTTTGATCGAATTGATTGCCTAGATAACTTCGCACAGTGGGGCCAAAATGTTATAAATAATAATTCTTTTAAAAGGTTTAAATGTTTCTATGATTGTTGATTGCATTTTGGCGGAGATATACTCGTATGAATAGTTAATAGAATCTTGTTATAGAGTTTGGCCTTTTTCAGAAATTTTTTGAAGTCGTCTGGGATAACCGCTCAAAATTGAAAATTTTAATTTCTCCTAAGGCCAATCACATAACAATGTTGTGTACCATATTTGAAGCAAATTGGTCCAACCGCTAAGGATTTAGTTCAATTTTTAATAGTGAATTTATAAAAGGCGCAGCATGAAAAAAATTTCATTGTTGGACATCTCCACAATCTTTAAGTTTGATTAAAACCTCGACATTATTATATATAATATATAATATATAATATATAATATCGAAAACATTATTTATACATCATATTTGTTTGTCGATTTAAATTCTAGTACATGTACTGTTTATCTTAAGATTTTGAAGCACCCTGTAATATACAGATGGATTTTTAGTCAAATTAAATTTCAACCCAAGGATATATGGATAATTTTCTTTGCTTTTTATTCATATTAAGCTACTTTGGCATGAAATAAAAATATTAAATGAATGAAAAAAAAATTAAATGAGGTTACTTCTTGAGGGTATAACGTGAGATCAAAAAGTTTGGCATGCTGTAGATTAAGGGATATTGCTCTTTAAACGGATACACACATCCCACGCAGCGTTATAAAGTTTGAGACTTTTGGTTTTGTGATAGACTGTAGTTAAGTGATGATGTAAAGAACTAAAGAAGTATTGTTTTTTTTTTGTAATTTTTAAATGTAGATTCACAACTGGGTCCCACAAACTTGATCTGATAGTTAAAGTAGAACAGAATTTAAAAAAAGCTAAAAAGCATAAAATCTTTTTTTTTTTTAATTATTAATAGTTTTTAAATGAAAATCCAAAATTATTTCTTAAAATTTTTTTTAATTTCTTTGCAAAGATATAAAAATTTTGGTAAAGCTACTTAAAATTTTTACTGCACAAATAAATATTTAATAAAAAAAAATATTGACCCGTTTTTTTATTTTTTTTAAGTTTTAATATACAACATTTTGTAAACTTTCTAGAAGCTTCTGTATTAAAAAAAATTTCTTTAAAATCAGTTATGCCGATAATGATAACGTGGAAAATTCGAAGAAAAAATGGTTCTATGGTAAGTAATGTCAGTAATCTCTTACTTTTAATTTTTTTGTGTTGGATTATATAAAAGAACATTTTTTTTTCGAAATCTTGTAGGCAGTGTCAAGAAAAAGTTAAATATCAAGTTTCGAAAAAAATCAAGGTTCTCGAAAAATTTTATTTCAAAGAAAAAAATTTAAATTGTTTTTTTTTAAATAATAAAAAATTGTTAAAAAAATTTAATACACATAAATATTTGAAAATTTAGGAATTCAAGAACCTGAACAAAATCAGTTGTAAACCGTTTTTGAAAAAATTGAAAACATGAAAATAGCCATTTTTTGTTTTCTACCATAAGCTTTATTGTACTAAATGAAATTTTTAAATTATTTTTAAAAGAATTTGAATTTCAAAAAAAAAATAAAATGCAGGACTGGATCGCACGAACTTGATAAAAATGTTCAAATGCATGAAACTGCCGTCTGATTTCTAGATAAGTATGAATTTATGCAAAAAAAAGCTCAAAAATCGTTTTATTATTTTATCAAAGTAATTTTTTATATAAGACATTTCTTTACAAATTGTCTAAAACAAAATTTGCGATGCCAATTTCAAGTATTTAGTAGTACAGATTTTAGGAAATAGTTTTAAAAAAATTATCGTTGACACGTTTTGAAGATATTGATTTTTCAATACAAAAAATTGGATTTTTTTTTTAAAACCCAAAAAATATTTTTTCAAATATTTGTATGTACAATATTATTTTAAGCTGAGGGGGCTCCTGCTTAAAAATTATGGTTAATCGTTAGAGCCGTTAATGAGATAGTCGAAAATATAAAAAAACGGTTCTATGACAGGTACCGTTAGTAACATTTTGTCCTAAAATTCTTTTTGACCAAAGTGTAGTTCATGACAATAGTAGCACAAACATTTTTTTTTTATCAAAATCGTTAGAGCAGTTTTCGAGATGAATAAGATTTTGTATTACAGGTGTATGGGTGGTACCGTTAGTCTTGGAGCTAAACAAAAATTTCAATTTCCCCTCTAGGGAATCACCCAAAAACCTTAAGTACCGAGTTTGAAGAAAATAGCTCCAGTCTCCAGTGGCTTAGGCTGCAGATCGAGATACAGACATACAGACATACCTAACATGATTTTTGTATATTAAATTTTCCTTAAAATTTTCATAAGAAAAAATTGATATGCAAATTGTTAAAATTCTTACACGTTATTTCAAAATTTTATTGTGTATCCGCGTTTCCAAGATATTAAATTTTCAAAAAATTTTGTTAATAATTTTTTTTTATCAAAAAACTATTTTTTCGAAAATTTTTATAAACCATATTTTTTCAAATGGAAAGGAGCTTGTGCATAAAAATGTTGGTCCAAATTGTTGGAGCCGTTAATGAGAAAGTCGAAAATCAAAAAAACTAGCTTTTTGTGGGATTAAGTCCACAAAAATTGGCATTTCGTCTCGGCGTTCTCACATGGACTCATCATAAGGATTGGAATCAATAATTCAACAAGTCAAATAATAGTGCTAAGTGTTCTTCTTGGCAAAATTATTTCAGTAACATATAGAATTTGTATTGTAGAATTCAGTTTATAGCTGAAATAAAAAAATTACAAGAAATAGTAATGGTAACTCCAATAAAACAAATGTTTGTTTTTGATTTCATTAAAAACCTTAAACTGATTCAGATGAATTTTTTATGCATTGCGCATTCAAAATTTTACGATTTTTTTTTTTTGATTTTTAAACATTTTTTTTTTTTTGAAAACTCAATATTTTAAAGAACACATGCTTGAAATTTTTAAACTTTGAATTTTTAATATTAAAAAAATGCACATTTCTTCGAATGAAAATAGCTACCATAGAACTATATTTTTTATTTCTGCCTTACTCGAAAATTTCAAAAAAAAAATATTATTTGAATTTAAGAATAAATTCTTATTTTTAAAAAAAACTTGATATTTCATAAACTTTAAGAATAAAGCCTGTGCCCCATAACAGGTAAACAACCAGGCTACTTTTTAGTGAAGTCGATCTATAAATTGATCACCTCCGCTCGCGACACCTTCAGTTGTAACTATAACACTAGTTGAATAAAAACGAGTTTGTTTGCGATTTAAAAAAAGTGTGTTTTCTGCGTGCTTTTTTTAAATCTTAAAAGTGATTTTAGGGAAAAAATTTTATATAGATATCAATCAAGGTATGTATAGTATTTTAAGCAAATTCAACTTAATTTTTTCATACCGATGAATTTAAGTATCCACTTAAAAAATTGTTGCTTTTACCAAATATCGGTGTTTTAAATATATTCAACACCTAGCACACTAGACTATCATATATGTATTTTATTTAACTCCTGCATTTATACAATCTTAGCTTTCAAGACTATTCACAAGTTTTCACCTAAGAAAAAGCAGCTTTTTAAAAAAATCTCCTTTAAAATCTCCTAACTAATTTTTTTTTTCTAATATTTTAACTTTAAAACTTAATTTCTTAAAAACTATTAAATGAAACAACAAAACAAAGACTAAAATATTAGTTTTAAAAAAAAGTTCTAACACAGTATTTTGCGTGCTTTTTTTTTAATTTTGAATAGATTTTTTTCTCCCGGCTAATAGGGAGGGGCACTTAAGTGGGCTTTACAGTACAAAAAAAAAAAGAAAATTTATCCTTCCAAAAAGCTTTTTAGTCATTTGGGTTTTAGGTTTTAGACCAAAATTCCGCACTCTATTCTACGATTCTATTTCATATTGTTTTTGTTGTTGAGGTGCAGGTTTTCGAGAGCAAAACATCAAGATGAAGTTATAGTAAGTTTTAATGTTGAGTCACTTTTTACATTTACCACTTGTACCTTTACAGGAAGTTCTGACAGTTATCCGTGGGCTTATCTCAACTTCCGGCATTAACGACAATTTTATGCCATTTTTGACATTTTGTCTGTCATTATGGTATTTTTAATTCAACAAAAAGTCCTATTAACGTCTAATCCGAAAAAAGCCATTGACAAATCGTTTGTACAACAAGTGGTTCTTGAGATATTGATCAGAAAAACCATTTTCAAAATCTCGACTGAAATACAACATTTACAGTCGGATACACCGTCTTCCAATTCTTATCATAAAATAAGGTATTTAAGAAAATCTTTGTTGTCTCTGGCCGAAAAGTCGTTGGTTCAAAAATATAAAGTAACATTATGTATATTCTTATATCTTAAAATAATTTAAATTGTTTTAAATTTACGCAAATAAAATATTTTCGGTCCTTAACAAAAACCCAAACCACCCTAGCCCATACGTATGTACACACTATCCACCAACATTGTCTCCCTCAAACTATACAATACTGTCTGCCCACATGACATTGTAAAATATTACTTATTATTTAGTTTTTGTTTTGTCGACTTTTAATATTAACAAAAAAAATTCGAATCATAAATAATATTTTCATTTTATTTTGCAATAGTCTGTCACATTTGATAAATATTTCATTTTCTCTTTGTGAATTTATACCTACTGTGTATCTGACGTTATTGCACTCAATATAATAATTTCGAAATCAAAATAAAAAAAAAAATAAAATCTCCCCCCGCTGCCATAACTATAAAATCATGGCGTTCATACTCGGTAGGTATCCATTTTTTTGTGAGCTATGCAATTGCATATAAATGGCAAAATATTGTTGATTTTTTCAACAAATTCAGTGCATTGAAATCCTATGAAGGGATACAAGTGGCAATTTTGGTTTTTATTAGTAACAATTTATTTTTTTTTTATTTTTTGTATCTACAATAACTTTTGGCATTTTATCAGAATCATAAATTTATTTATAAATAATAATTAATTGAGAGAAAAGACTCGCTGTTATAGAGTGCGTACAATCATCAAAGGCAGCGTGAGTGAAAGAAAGGCCAATTAATTAATTGTTTGGATAAATAAATAAATTATTCTGTTGGTCTTTCTTTTTTAGGGACACTCGAGTATTTGTGAAAATAATTTTTTTTCTTGGTTTGAAAATATGTTTCCTTAGGGTAAGTGACATTTTTTAAATTAATTAATTAATTAACAGAATAAAATAGAAGATTTTATAAAATGATCTTATTGTAAAAAATATTATAACAAATGTTTTGATTTTTAAAAAATATTTAAATTTTTTTGTTTTTTTCAAAAGTCAATATTTCGAAAATAGCTATAGTTTTTTTTTTTTTAAAAAGTTGATAAAAGTTTTTTAACGCAATCCGATTTTATATAAAAATAACAACACCCACCATACAAATGTTAAAAAATGGTTTTTGAAAATCGTATACGAGTATTTCTCGAAAACGGTACATAGAATTTTGATAAAAAAATTTTTCTTACAATTCATTTTTACGATCTATAAATTTAATAACAAACATTTTAAATTAAGATATTACTGACTATACCTATCAATGCTCAAAGGGTAGACAAGCTGTGTTCAAGAGGACACAAGCGTCAATAAGTATTTTTTTTAAAGCGAACCTCTGCCTATCAACTCCTACATTCACCTCCCCATAGTGAACATCGGGTACGTAGTACCTTAAACATAAGATGAGTGGTTCCAATCCCTGTGGACCATTTAAGGTGGCAGCAAATGAATGAGGGAAGAGGAGTGTTCCCACTAAGGCACTTCTCCTTTATTCAGGCGGAAAGGGATTCCCTAGATGAACTCAAGGTTGGCGTCTACTGTTCCAGTCAGGTTGAACTACTTAGTGAACACCTTTCATGTGCTACCATGACATTTTCGTAGCTCAGACCTATAAAGAGCGTTTTATGCGGCTCCCTGACCTTGGATCTGCAATAAGGATTTGACCCTCCAGGTTAGTGGATTGTTCGTCGAGGTAACTTCCCTACCACGGAAAACAACAACGGTTCCGAAACAACAACAAGCCTCGGATGAGGATGGTTTTAATGTTGACGACCCCAGCAAACGAAACAAGGACAATGAATTTAGGATCTGCACTTAGAATGTCCGGACCTTAAAAAAAACACATGCAGCCGAAAAATTAGTGAAGAACCTGAATAGGCTAAAGGCCGATGTAACAGTCATCCAGGAAGTGTGATGGGACATGAGATGCAGAAGGCATACGAAGAATGAAATCGTGTGACTTCTACTTCGGCGAGTGCTGCACGAAACAAGTTAAGCAGCTCTTTGGTTTTGGTTTTGAGATAAAGAGAAGACTAAGACTAGAAGAATTGGGCTTCCTTAAAGTGTGCAAGTGGCTGGTCATAATTTGCATTAGTCAAATTCAAAAATATCACGTTGATCTGTGCCCACTCCCAACCGCAAGAAAAAGATGACTCAACCAAGAAAGAATTCTGCGATCTCCCTGAGAACAGGTATGATACAACACGAAGTACGACGTCAAGATTATTCTTGGCGATTTCAACGCGAAAATCAAAAAGAGGGCATCTTTGGCACGACCAAACTTCAGGTAACGGACTTAGGCTGAGTGACTGCGGTGGGCTGAAATGTCATCATTGCAAACACTCGATTTCCACGCCTCAATATACACAAAAGGACTTGTGGTCTCCGGATCAACAGATTGATCACGTTGCGATAGATGCCAGATATGCTTCCAGTAGCCTGGATTTCTGAACGCTCTAATGGGCCAACATCGACTAGAACCATTACATGGTTGTATCTCAACTACTTATGTCGATATCCATGACGACACAACGGCGAGCAGATGATGTTAACAAATTTGATGTCGAGAAGTTAAAATCGCAAAAGATCGCTAGGATTTTTGCTGACCAAGTCCATATTAACCTTTCAGTAAGCCCGCCACCAGCACCAACTGCAGAGGACCATAATGGAATCACTGCCAACAATCCAGCAGAATTGCCACCACTAATATGCTGGGTTTCACTAGGCGACCACAACGAAGCCCCCAGATCGATGAAGAATGCATGCAGCCTAGAATCAGAACTGCTGAGAGAGCAGTCCGGGAGATCTACCAACGACAAAAACGAAGGAAGAAACGCCGACTTCTCAGGAGGAAGAAGAGAGAGCACGCAAAGTGGGTGGTCGAGTTTACTGAGGGCTGTAGCAGCAGGAGGGATGTTCCTAAGCTTAACGGAAGGGTAAAAACAATCTACGCAAGGTTACAATGCCAGAACGGAAGCCCGCCTAGACGAGAGTAGAGTAGTAGTAGAGATGCACAGTCGGTACTGAAGATCTGAAAACAACACTTTTCTAGACACATTTTCACAGATGACCAACATTCCGCTTCTGAACAGAATAATCCATTCAAACTGGGTGATGATGGTCAAAATATCCGTTCACCCGACCTAAATAAAGTGCGGTTAGCGATAGCCAAGCTGACAGGGCTGCTGGTGCTTATGGCTTGCCAGCTGAATTATCCAACTTATTTCCAAAATTTGGTCAGACGAAATTATGCCCGATGAATCAAACCTCGGTATAATGTGCCCCATCTACAAGTATGAAGATGGTCTGACCTGTTCCGACTACTGAGGTGTAAGCCTCTTCAACGTCGCATACCAAATTTTGTCATCTGTATTACTGTGTGATCGATTAAAACCGTTTAACAATAATCTGAACGGTCAATATTAGTGTGGTTTTAGACCCGGCAAATCAACCGTCGACCAAATTTTCACACTCTGAAAGAATTTGGATAAGACCCAGGACTTTCAAGTCGATACACATCAACTCTTTATCGATTTTAAAGTAGCATATGATAGCAGTACCCCTTAGCATAATAGTTAGTGCGTTGGACTGTCATGCAGAATGTCTTGGGTTCGATTCTCAGGCGCTGCAGGGGTGTACTGCCTATTTGGAGGAATTGACAAACCTTCCAAGAGTACCTCTTGTCATGAAAAGTTCGCTCATTAACCGTTCGGAATTGGCAGAAAATTTTTTATCCCCTCCATTTCTGGTAACACGCTCACAGGAATGGTTGAGATATGTAAGTCACTTGGTCCTGGTTCTCTTCGAGCTGTTGCACCACTAAAAAGTATAGACAAAAACGAATTATGCTAAGCCATGTCGTATCTCAGCATCTCAGCAAACTCGTTCGATAGTGCAGGATAACGATGGAGAAATCTCACTGGTCCGCTAAAGTTGATAAGAACACCACCGAGAACTCCGTGATGTCGAGAAAGGTCTGAGGCAAGGCGACGCGCTATATTGCAACCTCTTCAATATGGTCTTTGAAGCAATTGCAAGTCAAAAACAGAGGTACAATTTTTCGTTGGGAGAACGAAGAGAGCTGTTAGCAAGTACTGAATCGGAAGAGGCGAAAATGGGTTTGGCTGTTAATGAGGACAAGACAAAGTATATGCCATCATCGAAAAAGGAAAAAAGGCAAAACGTCATGATGGATAGGTGCAATTTCGAAGTAGTGAAGGACTTTGTCTAGCTGGGCTCCACTATAATCTCGCAAAATGACATCAGTGCAGAAGAATCCCTATCGCCAACCGCTGTTTCTTCGGGCTCAAAAGGCATTTGAGTAGTCTGAAAGAACCAAGGAGACCTTATATAAGAGCCTAATCATCCCGGTCCTAGCTTATGGGGCAGGCAGAAGCATGGACCTTGTCAAAATCTTCTTTGGTGCTTTGAAAGGAAGGTTCTTCGAATGATTTTCGATGCAGTATGCATCGATGAAGTATGGAAGAGAAGAGTCAACAACGAGCCTTAGGGGCTTCACAGCGACCTGGTCAAAATTTGAGAATATAGAGGCTGAAATGGCTAGGACCGGACACGTGGAGCATATGGATACCGACACACCAGCCCGACGAGTCTTCGAATCTACCCCTGAAACTCTGATACTTCTTCAGCTCAGGTATCTCGAGGAGTCTAGCACCGCCACCAACACCCGCCGATTCTACAAAACAGCCAAGCAACTGGCATCAGGTTATAGGACCGTCACGCTAGCTCTTCGAAACAGCGAAGGGAACCTAGTCACCGAAGCACAGGGAATTGTAGACGTGTTCAAGCATCATTTCCAGCAGCTGCTTAATTGACATTATTTAAAGGAAGCCACGGGAGAACAAAGAAGCATGAGACCAGTCAATGAAGTACCAGTACCAGTCCCCAGTACTGAAGAGGTTAAGAAAGCCATTCATAAGCTTAAGAACCACAAATTCCGGCGACTCAGCTGGCCTACCTGCGGAGCTCTTTAAGTATGCAGGAGATTCCCTGATAGGGTCCATGCATCAGCTCATCAACCAAGTTTGGGAAGAGGAAAGTATGCTCGACGATCAAATAGCTCCATATGCGCAATCTACAAAAAAAGTCGATCCTATGCCCTGCAAAAACTACAGAGGCATATCCCTGCTCAATATTATCTATAAGATCCTATCCACCGTACCATGTGAGCATTTAAAACCTTTTTGCAACACTATGATCGGCACATTCCAGTGTGGCTTCAGGCCAGGCAGATCAACGACAGACCAAATCTTCACATTGATGCAAATCCTGGAAAAGTCCAACGAATTTCAAGTCGAGACCCACCATCTTTTCATCGACTTCAAAGCCGCATATGACAGCATAATTCGCCAAGAGCTTCTGTTGGCGATGTCGGAACTCGGGATCCTAAAAAAACTAATCCAGCTATGCGGCATGACGTTACAAAATGCGCGGTGCAACGTGCAAATGGGTAACAGCTCATCCCAGCTATTCCAGACATGTAAGGAGATGCGCTATGATGTGATTTCTTTAACCTAATCCTGAAACAGATAGTGCACCAGAGTGGTGTTGACCTGGAAGGAACTATCTTCAACAAGCTGGTCTTCCCAACTGCTTGACTATACGGACGACATAAACATCATCGGCTGCTCCAAGCGAGCTGTGCTAGAAATATTCACAGCTATTGATGAACAGACGAAACGCATTGGTCTTGAAGTGAATGAGGACAAAACAAAGTCTATGCTACCAACAAACAAAGCCTCAGCTATCCATCGCCTAGGACAAAACGTCACTGTTGGTAGCACTAATTTCGAGGTAGTCAAGGAGTTCACCTACCTCGGAACAAACATCAATTTCATGAACGACACCTTAACGGAAATCGCACGAAGAATTAGCGAACCGCTGCTACCTGCTACTTCGGTTTGGCCAAAAAAATGGGTTCAAAACTTTTTTCTCGAAAGACAAAGTGCACGCTATACAAAACACTAATTTAACCAGTTTTACTCTACGGCGCTGAGTGCTGGACGATAAGTAAAAAATGGGAATTGATACTGGGCACTTTCGAGAGAAAAATTCTTCGCCGGATATTTGGTCCTATATGCGAAGAGGGCGAATGGAGGACAAGATTCAATCGTGAATTAAACGAGCTGTACCAAGATGTAGATGTAGTCCAAAGAGCCAAAACAAGTCGACTACACTGGCTCGGTCACATCGAGCGAATGGACAACAACGCTCCAGCCAAGAAAATCTTAGAATCCCAGCAGCCAGGTTCGAGACGACGAGGAAGACCGAACCTCCGCTACAGAGACCAGGCGATTACAGACGCAAGAGCGCTTGGTCTCGACGACTGCAGAGAGCTCGCGAGGGATCGCAACCGATGGATCTGATGGAGACACTTTATGGATCGGGAGCCGGATAAGTAAGTAAGTAAGATTGAAGGTTCTGACTTGACAATACTTTACAAGAAATTGAATACCAACATAGGTCTTCAAAAATATTTATTTTCCAAATTCAAAATGAAAAGTTTTTGTATGACATTACTGTCTAGAGGGCCTTTTCTTGTTTTCTCTCTGGTTTTCTCGACGAAAAGTAACGTTAGTCGACTCAAGATATATTTATGCCTCTTAAGTTTAATTTTTTAGAAAAAGTAAAATCTGATTTTATCCAACTTTAGCTAGATTCCCCATCTAAGTCTTAATTGCAATATTAAAAATTTTTAAATGGACGTGTTTGGCCCTTTAAACCCTCGCTGCTCACTTGACTGAATTGCTGTCGTGATTACCCAACGATAAACACTTATTTTTTTTAAATGCTCATTTTTGCAACAGGCAATATAAATTTAAGTTTCTGTTAATTGTCCGATCATTAACAAATGCAACCACTTACATAAACAGCAAATGGCATTCTTCCCTTTCCTATACCTTACGACACCATCTGAATAAACTTAATCGAAGGTAAGTTTATGTACGTACGTTGGTTTCATCTGCCAGAACAATTAATTTTATTGCAAAATAAAAGTAGAAAGAAAAAAATTTAATTATTTACAAGACGCCATTTAATTTCCCCCATTTATGCCGTCTGCATCTGACAATACTCTTCCAAGAAGATGAAAATAAAATATAAATAAATATAAATAAAAATTTAAATTTAACTTTACTGCACGGAATGGCGTTAATTAACAACTTATGCTTCATTAATTTATCGACTGTATAAATGTGCCCCCCCTGAGAACCAACCGTACAAATGTATTTAATTATCACGGAAAAACTTCTCAACTGACTCAATCACATCACCACTGTGCTGCACTGGTCGAGATCCAATTATGTATCATTTTTGTACATTTCGTCGGGTCCTTAAAATTGAATAAAAATTGGATATTATTTGTCAATGAGCCAGCTATGCCTGTCTATACAACACACATAAAGTACGAGTATGCTCATGCGACTATACAAATTTAATATGGCCTTCCGGGTTTCGGGTAGTGGTTGTGGGGGTCTTTGTGGCTGTTCAGTTGGATTTAATTAATTGTTATGTCGAACCCATGCGGAATGGCATGGCTGAGATAAGGCACATTTATATAGTTTGTTTATATTTTGACCAAAAAGTCAAATAATTGGATTCAATTGGTCAAATTGATCGTTAAATTGAGTTGAATTTACACAAAAGTATAATAGAGTCCTTACAACGTTGTTTTTTTTTAAATATTTAGGTGAATTAAATAAATCTTCACGGCCAGTGACAACTTGGCCTAGCTCATGGAGAATAGACAAATAGACGTTGCGCTAGTTCGAGGGCCCTGGAATGCAAATGTAGGCATTAACAGTAGATTTAGAACCTGTATTGTGGCTAGAAATTAGATTAAACTCTTTCTCCTATCCATATGCATTTGTTTAGACCAAAGGAGGGTCAAATTTGAAGGAGCAGGGCTCCCATCATTGGACAGATTCATTTAGCACTTTCTCATGGTTGCATCCCTAACGTGAGTAACAACCCAGAAGCGGAGCTCTGCAGAGACAACTCACCACCAGCGGAGTTGATTACAGAAGAAAAGATGAAAGGGGCTTCTTTTGTTCACCGTATAAATCACATGGTTTGGAAGGTGTCCGTACTATGATGCTAAAAAAAAATTGAAGAACATGGAATCCCACATTTTAAAAAAACATATTCCTAAGCAGTCTGAAATGCAGATTTGTGTCTAAAGTCAAGAGAAAGGCGAGAAGTCAAGGTGGTATTTATTCCGAAAGCTGATAAGCCAAGCTAGACGGACGCTAAAGAATTCAGACCCATTAGTCTCACGTCTTTTTCTTAAAAACATTTGAAAGACCAATAGACATATTATACGTACGCAGCACACTAAGCCCAGAAGTCATGTCCCTAGTCCAGCATGCTTATTCAAAGGTAAAAGTGTTAAGAGAGCATAAAACGCTCAGAGACAAGGAATACACCCTTCCTGCATTTCTAGACATTGAAGAAGCTTTTAACAATGTCCGAAACGATGCGATGGAAGAAGCGCTCGTAAATCTTAATGTGCATAGTGCCAGTACAGATCGAAGTATATACTTTTAGAGGGACTCCACAAGGTGGGGTCCTTTCTGCACTTTTCTCGACGCTCGTGATGCACGCAGTTCTAATGAGACTTAAATGCAGTGTAGTCCAAGTAATTGCATATGCTAATGACCTATCATTACTAGCGACAGGTAAATTTCTCTCCGCAGTTAGAGAACAAATAGATATTGCCTTATCAATAGCGAACAGATGGACTAAGAACTGCGGTTTACCACTAACCCGCAAAAAACCGAACTGGTCTTTTTTGAAAATAAAACGAAATTACCGAATTTAACAATTCTCTTAATTGAAGGGACCCAACTCATCTTGCCCTGATCCTGGAACTCAAAACTAACTAAAGAACGAACCAATAAAGCCATGTTTGCTTTTTACTCCTGCAAGAGACTGTTTGGTAAGACCTGGAGGGCTAAACCCAAAATATATCAAGTGGATGTAAAGGGTCCTAATCAGACCTGTACTGAGATACGGTAAAATAGTCTGATAGAATGCTTTAGACAAACTTACCAACCTTAAAATTATGACCACGCATGTATTGGAATCACTGGGGAAATAAGTTTCATCTCCACAGCGAGTCGGGAAGCTATGCTCAACTTAAAACCCTTTGATCTGTACAAGAATCGACAGTTAGTGACGCACTTCGGCTTAGACAAACTGGTAGCAGATTCTATAGAAATACACGGGGTAGGGTATGTACTGACTACATTTAGACTTTTAAGAAGCCATTCACGACCGCCTATCTTAGCACAGAGGACTGGAAAACCAAAGAACCATCAACCTGCGAATCGATGATAGCAATATACGAGTATACCGACGATTCCAAGATGAAAACTGGTTTTCGTGCAGGGTTCTCTTCAGAATCCCTTGACTTCCTGATTACAAAAGTATCTTCCAATCTCAGGTCCTGGGAGTGGCGAAAGCTGTTAGACAATTCTCAATGATGACAATACCGCAAGCTGATCCAACTTACTTTCTGCTGTCGGGAAAAACGCGATTTATATTCATCTCACCATGCAATAGGCACGCAACCTTTGGCAAACTGGATGCGCCACTGTCCTTGCAATTCGGTGGCCATTGGTTTCTTGCGTGAAATTCGTCCATGAAGACATCAAATTTATCCTGAATTATTACAGATCTTTTTGAAATTTGCTTTCTACAGCCGAACAATAAACTTTTTTTCCTTGGGCTTTTTCGGCGCGGAACATTGGGGCAATGGACAATGGTACCGAAGATAGATTTGTTGGAGCCAGAAGAGTTACGCTGGGTAGGCAGATAGAAAAGACGTGGATTTCTTATATTCCGGAAATTTGTGTGGAAATAGATGGAATTGTAAAGAGTTATGTATTCAACAGACCCTGAAAGTAATCGATGAATGAAGGGAATGTCGCTTATTAATTGTTCTTCGTTCTTCCAGCATATTCATGTTGATTAACAGAAAGTCGGGCTTGATATGGAGGTAAAATAAAAGGGTTATTCCAAGACAGAACACGAAGTGCGTAACGTAAAGAAACGACGTTGAATGCTCTCGATTCTGGATATATGAGTTTGTTGATAAGGGGACCAGGACCATACTTGACAGGCATATTCAAGAAGCGGGCGAACCAAGGTTATGTATAGAGATCGGGTCATGTAGGAGTCAGAGAATTCTTTGGACCAACGCCGACGTTTCACAAAGCCTAGTGTAGAGTTTTCTTTGAGTACAATTTCGTCAATATAATGTGAGAAAGGTGAGCAAAGTCTCGAATTGACTCAGCGGTGGATATCAGCGGTACCACTTTACTTCAATTGAAGTAGATCTACTTCTTTTTTTTCAAAATATTTTAAAATCTACTTCGTACTTCGCACCATCAGCAAAATACTGAAATCTACTTCCTTTTAAAAATCTCCGTTTAAACCTACTTCAATTTTACAAAAAAAGCCCAAAACTACTTCATATTCTCTATTTTCACTATAGGTAGTATATAAGCCCACAACTATGAGCGTCAACACAAGTACAAATACATGATTTCTCCTCTAGACGGCAGGTTGAGTATTAGACCTACAGACAGACTGAATCACCACTTTCGAGTCCAATTTTTTTTAAATGCAAAAAAAAGTCATTTTGAAATCTAATTCGATTTTTCTAAATTTACTTCACTTTTTTCTTCAAATCTACTTCGACTTTTTTTTCCGGAAGTGGTAATGCTGGTGGATATGGGTTGATAAAGTAGGAGGTATCGACGGGGAGTAGATTGGATGCGTTTTTTTGAAAATGTGATTCAATAATATTTGGAAATATTTAGCTCTAAGAAATTTTCCAGGCACCAGACCGAGAAACGGTTGAGATCAAGTTTTAGAAGAGTGAAGAAATGGTCTTGAAAAACTTTGTATCGTCGGCGTAGAGTGAAATATGGCAATGTTTAATGACCATTTCAATATCTTCAATATTAAAAATAAAGAGGAGAGGTCCTAAGTGGCTGCCTTGTGGGACCACCGAGATGGCTATGAAAACATCAGATAAAGAAGATCTGAACTGAACTTTGTAGTAACGGGTTTTCGGGTAAGAAGAGATCAATTTAAGAAGATAGGTTTAAGCCCAAGGGTGGACAGTTTAAATAGAATAATCTCATGTGAGATTTTGTCAAAGGCCTTACTGAAATCGGTTGAGCAACGACGTCGTTTTCATAGATTGAGAGGCTAAAGGATACGAAGTTAACGAGGTTAGTCATTGTGCACCTACCCAGAGACTTACAACTAAAACTTAAACTATTGTACAAAATGCTTTCAAATATTTTGGGAATATGTAAAAGGTTAGCAATTAGACGATAACTTGTAACTTCACACTTTGGGCCCTTTTTATGTATCGGGGTTATGAAAGAGGTCTTCCATAACTGAGGGAATTCTCCTTGAGATTGGTATAAGCCGAAGATTTTTGAGAGGGGAAGAGATAGTGTTGAAGACTGTTTGCATTTTGGCAAATTCTCCAAAAATAGAATCGTTCCTAATTAGCTATCAACGGCTGTAGATATCGTGACTACTAAATTGCTAATTAATAGTATAGTAAATCATTTATTTTCATTTTAGACTTTGCGTTTGCAGAAAATTTTTTGCCCCTGGGTATGTATACGCCGCTGATCTCGATCTGTATTTTTATTGAATTAAGTTGTTAATAAACATTCAAAACCAGAGTTGTTTTTTTGCCAAACTCATACCAATGTATACTCAATAAATATTAACCTACCTACAAACTCCACCCAACCATTGACAGTTTGCCATTTATTAGATGAAATAATTTTCGTCGCTTTAATAAAAATAAAAATCAAGTTTAATTTATAATGTTTTGCGAAAAGATTATACGAGTACGATTTCTAAAAAACTTTGTTCAAGGCCACTCCACCACATAAGTCTAGCTCTGACAAAAAAAAAATAATAATATCTTACCAATTTCTTCAATCAACTTCACAAACACAAATTATTTATTCATAGAATAAAAAAAACGTCTTTTGACCAAATTAACCTTTTAGCTGTAAATTAATTTTAATCTTATTAGGAAAAAAAAAATATAAAAATCTTTTTAAAATTATAAAAATACCGCTAATTATGAGAATTCTACATATTTAGTCATAAATTCTTTCAACTTGAAGTTAGTCTCCACCATACGCCTTATGGCTTATTATTATTAGTTATAAACAACCTAAACAGTAAATGGAATCAATTAATAATAAAGCCACTTTCAGTGCAGGTTTTGGTTTTTTCTTCGTCCAACCAACATTCTGCAGAGGAGGGAGACAAAAAAATGGATAAAAAACAGCAATAGCCACTCAGCTTTGGCTTCAGCTAGCCAGCTAACCAGCTTCACCTATATTGACAGTTGCGACGCGTTAACTTGTCATTCAAATTTCCAAACAAGTTTATGCTTTTAGTCGAGTTTCATCAGAGTTGCAAATGCGATGCAGACACACATTCATGGCAACACAAAAAAGTTTAACACAAGTTAAAATAATTGCAGATACTAAATCAGAGGAAAAAAAAACTAATGAGGTGTTAAAATGAGCCATTTGTAATGACAACCAAGAATTCTAAGCTTGAGGTTCTTTTTTCTTACATCTGGCCGCATGCTTAATTATTTCGATACAACAAAAACCTAAGCACGAATGGAACTCATTTGGTTTTGAACAAAAAAAAAATTGTTAACACTTTTTTTCAAAGCTTTGAATTTTTGTTTTTGTCGTTACAAAAATAATGGCTGATAAATTAAACAAATTTACTACCAACGGATCTTAAGCTAATCGTGGTTTATTGACATGATTTTCATCAGAGTGTATGCGAATGAGGTTTAGATTTAGAATGAAAAATGAGAAAATAATGCAAATTTCTTCAGACTTCTTGAGATACTGGCCGGGAGATAGGGTTAAGAAATATTACGGTATTCTTTTGGGATGAATACGGTCACCTTTTTGATGAATGCAAATGACTTCAAGTTGCGGTTTTTGCTGTCTATGTGGATTGCATATCAATAAACTTGACAGCTAATATAAAGTAGAAGGACTACTTGTTTTTGAAGTTTAATGCTGCTGCTTTGATTTAGTTGGCGTTGAGTCATTGATACCAAGGTGAGAAACAATTCTTACTTGTATTCGAAAAATCTATAAATGTGTTGACATTTTGACATTTTCCCAAGACACCCCAGTCAACCCCAAGGCAGACTTTAACGTGGAAAAAATTCAGACAAACCTGGATTTTGGTATAGAGCTTTGTTTTGGCAGCTCAAGAATAGCCCGAACTTGAATCACTCCATTCCACTGGACTTATGAGTACAGCGCTAGCTATGATATTAAAATTCTTTTAGGTGATTGTAACACGAAGCTAGGAAGACAAGACGGCACAATATGAAACTACAATCTGAACGAAACTACCTCAGATGATGGGCACAGGTGGTTCATCGACTTTTCTTTGTGGAAAAGTATAGTAAATGCTAGCTAGAAGCTCCCAAATCCCAAAATTCACAAGGGGGCGTGGAGGTATTTTGTCCAATTAACCTTGAACAAGTTTGACTGCAATGCGATTGACGCAAGGTACACCTTCAGTGTCAATAATGTCCGAACGTTCTCAGGGACAAACATTGACTCGTACCAACAAGGTTTTGCTAGGAATATCTTGACCAGGTTCAGAACGAGGAAATACCGTGCAGAAATTCGACTTTTGATGACTACAATCAAAAGATATCGGCAGGTCCTTTATGATCAGGCCTCTAATAACCTCCAAAGAAGCTCTTTAGGTGTATGTAAACCACTATGGCGACCACTGACAGTCTAGCCCTGTGGCTAAATTAGCGCTGAAGTGCGCCATTTTGATACCATAACTGTAAGATGGAATTGATATGGGTAATAGTGGACAATTCTCACAAAGTCATGCAGTTTGGATTAAGTTCAAAAATAAGAAAGGATGTAGAAGGCTTTGATGTTTCTTATTGAGTGTTTGCTTTTCCACAATCATAAGAAATTTGGATCACTCACTCAACCGGACCACCACACTCATCCAACACCATCTACACTCTTCCAAACTAGGCAGCTTGTTGAATGGTGCTGAATCAGTAACCAATTCGATTGAATGATCTTCCGGCAACCGCACTGTAAACTTCCCTCGAAACCCTCAGTCCGCTAGCTTGGGATCTAAGAAATCAAACGGAGGGCACGGCAAAGAAATAATCGAAGTTGTCCCTAGAGTAACTTCGTAGCTCTAGGTCCTATACCGCTACCAATAGGTATTGGGAACTAGTAAGAACATTTACAAAAAGTCGTCAGAAATGCAACTTCTGATCCTCGGCTTTACACGATCCCAACAACAGAAGGAATCCCAGGAAGCACATGCAGAAAAATAACAGGCAAATAAAACGGGGCTGTCCGAAAGGTCTTCAAACAAAAAGGGGAGAGTTTCATATGGGCTTATCAAACCGAAAAAAAAATATCAAGAGAGCATAGCGTTGTCATAGCTAGGAAGAAGTTATGAAAAGTTGAAGTTGAAAGGCTGTTATAGAACTTCAAGTAAAAAAGATCGAGGGAACATCGTAGTAAAATATCAGATAGTTAATCTTTTTCCGCTGTTGAATATCCTGTACCATAAAACCTAGACGACCTTAATCAATTATTCCAACCGCTTAAGCTCGACGAAGCTGTTCAAATCGATAGGCATTTGTTAAGACTGTGCACTTGCTCCACCTCGATAGATGATCAGAGAAATTATTATCCCGATCATCCAGAAAGGAGAACCAACTACAGGGGCATATGTCTCCTTTACATCATCTCAAGATCTCTCTATTCGTATTATGTGAATGACTGAACCAGATCAACAACTCTTGGGCAAGCTCCATATCAGTGTGGCCTTAAGCCAAAAAAGTCCATCATTGACCAAATATTCACATATTCAGACAGATCTTAAAAAATACTCCGAAAATTTAAATCGACATCAATCACTTTTTCAACAATTTCAAGGCCCCGTAGAATAGCATCTTTAGAAACGAACTCTACAGAGCAATGTGTAGATTTAGTATCCCTGACAAGGCGATGAGCAGTCATGCGACTTCTTTACATAGTTCTGCTTTTAGAATAGTCCAAAACTTTCGCGTCAACTGTAGCCTCACTGAGTATTGAGAAAGAACAAAAAAGACGGGTTTATAGTCAAAGACGGTAAGACTAAAGTGCCCCCTTATAATGCTATCGGTCTTGATATATTGCACAGAGGCACATTTAAGGATACAAAAAAAACTCTGAAATCGCCATTTATTGAACATTAAAAAGCAAAGGCACTAAATATCAATGTAAAAATGTAAGAGAATGGAAAGAATTCAAAGAATGCATGAATTTTCAAAAGATTGCATTCAATTTAATGTAAATGGGAAAAAATTCATTGTAATCTTTCACTCTCATGAATGGTTTTTAAAGATTTTATTCGTAAAGGATTCCAAAAGAGAAAAAACTCTGGGATTAAGATGGTTGCCAATGTACACCAATGCTCGAGGAGGCCAGAAAATCTTTCAATCCAACCCCGAGACAAGTGGCAAGAACCTTAACTAAATTGACGATTGAAACTTGAGAGGGATAGCCTAGGCGAAGTGCTGGATTACTCCAATTTTCAGTAGTAAATATTTTGTATTAAATTTAGTGTTCGTAAGTGTAAGCGTTGGGCCCGTTGCCCCCATTTTACGCTTGACGTAGTGGCCCTTCACAGTTTACTTTTCAACGTTTGATGGTTAAATTTTCGATGACTAGTTCAGTAATCAATAAGCCAACATGCGTACTTCGAAGGAACTCAAGATGGGCTGAGGACATCGCCGCGGAATTTCAAAGTTTACGGCAGATTTCGAGGCAATAAATTCCTCGCCCTGCACGAGAACTCGGCCTTTTACAGACTTCAACTTGGCAAATTTTGCGTCGGGACTTCGGCTTTAACCCGTACAGCATCCAACTGACTCAGGAGCTTATAGTTCATGACCATTATAAGCTGACTGAGCTCCGGTGCATTTGAAAGAGAACCCCAGTTTTAGCCAAAAAATCATCTTTAGTGACGAGGCGAATTTTCGGATGAATGGCTGTTTAAACAAGCAAAATTACAATGTGTGGGACGACACCAACCTGCACCTGGTGACGATGCATTCTCAAAAAGTTAACGTTTGGTGTGGGTTTTGGCCCGGCGACGTCATTGGGACGTACTTTCCAAAAACGACGACGTTGGTGAGGAGGTCACCGTGAATGGCGAGCGCTAACGAGCAATGATGAACATATCCTTATGGCTTAAATTAAACCATATGGACCTAGACGGTATGAAGCTTCAAGAGGACGACACTACATGTTGCATAGTGGACGCCACAATTGAAATTCTGTATGAACGACTTGAGAGTAAGTTTTACTCTCGCAGACGTATCGTGAATTGGCCACCAAGGACTTCGATTTGACCCCGGTAGACTTTTTTCTGTGGGCTTTCCTGAAGTCGTAGGTCTTTGCGAATAAGCCACAATCCACCAATGCCGTTAAGGTGAATATAAAGCGGGAAAACATCGCTTCAATTGCAAGATGTTTTTAAACGTAGACTACAAACGTCAACTGTCAAAAACTCATAAAAAAATTTGTATCCAAAAGCATTTTTTTCGATAACGCAGTTAACATTAGTCAAAGGATCGATAACAATATTTAGGCCGCATCTCTGCAAAACAAAAAAAAACCAAGTTTACTGCTCTCGTCCTCATAAGAAAATGAAAAATGTCACCAACGCTTGTTGAACACCATTAAACTTCTCTAGGCTTTTAGAGAGTATTTTAAAATCTTAAAATATAAAAAAAATCGAGTTCATAAAACCAGTTTTTCAAAAATATTTTTTAATAATGTAAAATAGATTAACTTATTATTTTTAAATAAAAATTCTACTACGTAAAGGTGCAATCTATTCCATTTTTTTAATGATCTACTGTGCATATTTTTTTTGCAAAGTGGCAACGCTACTTCAAGCATTTAAACTGAAATACAAAACTGTGTCTCGGGTTTGCAATTTTTTCTCAGTGTATAACAAACACATTACAAAGTGTTATATTGTATACGAACACCTTCATAGAATGTTAAGAAATTTTTTTCTAATGAAAGCCCATGCATATAAGATATAACAATACACATAGCCACTAGCAAAGCCAGACAAACACTTGTTCATTTTTTTTTCGTGACTTAAACCAATATCCCCATAAGCAATGATAAAATCCACAAAACTGTGTGAAAAACCACAAGTTATCACCTAAAATTGCAAATTAAAAAACCTACGTAAACAAAATTTGATATCGTAAGCACTTTTTTTATCACAGATTCTATTTTTTGTTGTTTTTTTTTTTGTGTCTTACTTGTATAACAGGCAAAATAAAATTAACATTTCTTTGAAGATTTCTAATTAATTAAACAATTCACTAAGTTGGATTTTTTTTTGTATATTTTATCAAGTTGACATAAGCTTAGCAGTTTTATGTTTGAACCAATGATACAGTGTCGATTGTCGGTGCAACTTGTATGACAACTATTGACACTTTTTTGTAAAATAATAAAAAAAAAAACAAATACGAGTATAACAAAGTCGTTTATTTGCTTATGAACCATCATCAAATGGGAGAAATTTAATGCACATTCAGAGTCAGTAGCACAAGCAAATATTTTATTTAACACATCCTACCTAACGCCGCCGCCAGTCGGTGGTTGAAGAAGCTTTGGGTGGGGCTTCAGCTTCGGCTTATTATTATGTTCATCAAATTAGTTATAGATGGTTTATTTTTTTGTTGAATCAAATTTGTAAAGAAAAATTCTGCCTTTTAGCAGTCAACTGTTTTTAATGAATATTAATATTTCGGCAAACTTATTAAATGTTAATATTATTAGTTTGTTTGATAAGATTGGTGATTTTGAAGTTACTAATACAAACATGGTTTAATGCCAAGCAACTGGCTTAACATGGTCAATTGCCAACATCACACACAATGATATTTTAATATATTTTTTCGAAAGATATTTAACATACGAAATAGTCCAGGGTCATTAGTAATGAATCCCATAGGGATTTAATATGTCAATAGTTTTGCCATTATTAGGAGCTTTAATCCCAGTTTTTCATCATCAAACCCTGCAATCCTTCTTGATTTAATTATTTAACTATTTTTTCTTAAGAAAACGCAAGTTCTGTGGAAAATATCACCGCTGTAGAATCCGTGGCCAGTATCGCACCGAGCACAAGAACTCGGCCTTTCACAGAGCGCAACTTGGTGAAAGTTGTGTCACGACTTGGGCCTTCACCAGTACAAACTTTAACTGACACAGGAGCTCAGAGTTAACGACTACTTGGCTCGCTCACTAACTTGGCTCTCGAAAGTTGAAAGTACAATTGTCAAATTTGCATCCTCAAGAAGTTACCGTTTGGAGTGGATTTTAGGCATCCTATGTCCGTACTCTTTCGAAAACGACGTTGGTGTGGATTATGGACTTCTTTGGTAATGACGTTGGTCAGGCCATCACCGTCAACAGCAAGTGTTATCGGTCGATGATAACCAATTTCTTTTGGTCCGAATTGAGTGATAAGGACGCCGAAGACATGTGGTTTCAAAAATGGAGCCAGATACCACACAGCACGTTCCAGAATAAACATTTTCCACGAGCGATTTCCGAGCATGGTTATCTATACGCGGAGGCAATTTGAATTGGGCACCAATATCGTGTGATTTGATCTCGTTAGACCTCATCTTGCATGGTTTTCTTAAGTCACAGGTCTCTGACAATAAACCACAATATTAATGAATGCCCTAAAACAGCCTGATTTATGCACCAGAGTTATGGAAAATTGGACTTTTCGGATACGCGCAGTAGCGCCGTGACGGACATTTGAGTGATATATATGTATGTATTTTAAAATAAAAATGGGACAATATTAGACTAAAGAAAAATGGGAGCTTATTACTGAGGTCCTCCAGTAAAAAAAAAACCTAAAAGCTTATTGTAGAACCCCTTTCCTTTTCTCTAAGAACGATTTGGAGTTAAGAGAATTGGCAAGTTACTTCGAAAGGTGAGGCCGGAAGCGAAAGCTTTGTGCAACATGTCAAAAAATTTTACCAAAATTCGCCAAGAGTTTAATCCTCAAGTCGACACTTCAACGTTAAGAAAATTGTTAAAAGAAACGAGGGATTTACTTTAAATTATGATATTACTTTATTAGAGAATTCCTTTTCTGGTGAAGTATAATCGCAAAAAGAACAATTCATGAAGTTGACAGCTATGTATACATATATGTGTTTTTCTTAAGCTATAAAAGCATTGCTTCTTAAGGTATCAACAAAAATTCGCAGAAATAAATTTATTTGAAGGATGCCTTAGAAAAGTTATTTCAACTGCCACATCAAAAACAGACTTCGTCTTGCTAGAAAACGTTAGCATTGGCCTGAGTTTGAAATGGAGAAATGTTTTGTGGTCAGATGAGTTCTTTTCAGTTCAACTTGTCGAAAGTAGAACATAAGAAGACCATACAAACTTGAATACAATCCACACCACGTGACAAGAACCGCTAAACATGGAGGAGGCAAAATTATTGTTTGGGGTTGTTTTTCGTGCTATAGCACAAAATCTCTACTTTGAATTAGAGATCGTACCAAACGTTATGCTTCTTTATGCGATATTATCTCCCTAAATTGGAAGTTTCGACCCCAAACAATAGTTTCTATAATTTTCACGCACTAAAGGGATGATGGGCCTTAAAATCTTTGAGCACAGTGCGAGCGTTTTATTAAAGTAGGGGAGTCAATTTAAAAGAAGACACCGATGTACATTGGTTTTGAATATCTGAATATTATAATGGGAGGGAAATATAGGGTGGGGTAGGGCATCGCACATTCGTGTAGTGCGGCTAAAAAATAGAATCTCTAAATTTAACTATAAGTCCGATGTTGGGCTAAATGGTTAACTGATAGGCATTCCCAGAAGAGCGAGTTTCAAATGTTTCGGTTATACTTCTATCACTTATCATTTTTTAAGCTCGTTTTTGGATTATATCCAAGATACTCAGAGACTTATGGGAGCACCTGCCCAAATGTGGGAATTGTACTCCAACTTTGGATGAATATAAGCCTTTTAGATCACAGCCAGATCAGAAAGGGTAAACAAAAATTTCTTGCAAGGAAACTTAAGCACTTAGCAGCGTTTTTGGCGACGTTGAATATCTGGTAATTCCACACAAGGTGGTCTTTGATGCACATACCGAGAGCTGAAAGCTATTCGGTTTCCTCAAACCAAGAGTCGCTTATGGATAGTGGCATGTGGGGTGGGTTGTACCTTAACGACAGAAGGCAACATTGCAATTTGAACATTAAATTTTACGCGGTTTATGGTTCCCCATTTGACATCGAGATCAGAATTTAATGAAATAATCATACGGTGCCGTTTTATATTCACTTCCGAAGAACGAGGACACGTATCTGGAAAAAAAATATGAGGGTACTATCGTCAGCAAAACAATTTAATGGATTAGAAGTTTCAAACAAAAGATCGTTGATGAATATCAGAAAGAGGATCGGAGACAAAACGGAGCCCTGTGGCACACCAGCATTTATTTCATGAATTTCAGACTTATACAACAATCTAATACAACTTTTATTGAGCGGTTTGAAAGGTAGTTTCTAATTCATCGAAGAAGAGATTCGTCAATACCAAATGCACTCATTTTCGATAAGGTAGCTTGATGACTTTTGACATGTCAAGTGCAATAATCTTACTTTCTCCACCAATTGCCCTATTGATACGAAAGCCATACTGTCGGTCATTGTTCCTTAAGATAATTATTGAGGTGATAATTTATCAGGGTTTCCACGACCTTGGAAAGAAAGAACGCAGATGCAATTGGACGATAGTTAGGGAGGGGAGAAGATTCCACTTTTTTAGGGACAGGCTGAGCAAATGCTGTTTTCCATCCATTCGGAAAGAGACCAGTAGAGTAGGACAGATGGAAAATCTTACACAATTGTTTTGCCAGCGTTGAAGAACAACAATTGGGGTGATACTATCCGGGCCAGCGGATCGGTGTATAACGATATCTTTCAGTACTCTTGCAACTGTATGCATGCGAAAGAAAATGTGTCCCATAAAATATTTAACGCTCTCAACTACAAGAGGAATCATGACATTATCAGACAGCGTCGAATTGACAGCAAACTGTGCTGCAAGCAAATTCGCTTTTTCTGACATTGACGTTGAAAACGAGCGAAGGAAACGAAGACGAAGTAATATTTCGTACGTTTTTTACAAAGGACCAACAATTTTCTTTTGCCGTAATTTTTGGTTATGCAAAAATTTGGTTCTTTGAATATGATCATTAAAGGCCTTTCTAGTTGGTTTAAACTAATTCCGGTTTTCCTCAGTAGGGTTGGCTTTCTAACATCGGAAACTTCGGAAAAAACTGACCTTAAACAAACAAGCAGACTTGTTAAAAATTGGCTTCATACGAGTATTAACAAACTCAAACTCAATTCCCGGACCGCAATCCCATCGACAATATGTGACCCAACATTAAAGAAATTTAACTGAATTGAGGAGCTCAGTGCAAAAAAAAAAAAACATGAAAAAACATTCGTCAATTTATAACATTTAACTACACGTGCAGTCATACAACCAAGTACTTAATTTTTCGATGAATATTTCATTTAAATTCCAGACAAACAGTGTTCTAGAGAAAAAATCCAGTTGCATTTCTCGCCTTAAGCCTTTGAGCCCAAGTTCGGACGTACTGCACTATAAAGTATAGAGATTCTTTCTTAAGCGGAACAACACGAATGTGGAGAATGTCTAACCTGGTTTCGTTGTTCCCTTCCATTTTTTGGTACCTTCTCTTGCATCCTTTCCTGCCTTCTTAATGTACTGTGTTTAATATTTTAAGGGTAGTCAAACACCCTTTAAAAAAAAGGGTTTTAAAGTTTTTGTAAAATACCCACTGCTATCATAACTCCAACATATTTTTTTTCTTTTGAAGTTTTCTGGGGTTTGAATATTTATTCGATCTAAATTTCTAATTTTGTTTCTAAATTTGTATATCCTAAGGAATAGTTTGAGCCCAATATATGAATTGACAGACCAAATCTTCAATTTTATTGGAAAGAATTATTTTTAAGGCATTGCTATTTTTGGCCACAGGTATAATTTTGTTCAATTTAGGAAAAATTACACCAACCGATGATATCAGTCTTATATTTTTTTTAATTAATTCTATCGTCGCTGTAGTTCTATTACCTCACAATCCACAAAAAAGAGAATTTTTTATTTTATGCTAAAATATTTTATCGCTCTGATGGACAAAGTATCGTAATCCCCGTTAAAATATTTGGATAGCAGTTCATATAAACACAGTAGTAGCCCTTGGCATAATGGTTAGTGCGTTGGACTGTCATGCGGAAGGTCTCGAGTTCGAGCCGCTGCAAGAAAGTTTTTTTCAAGGGTGTACTGCCTCTTGCGAGGAATTGACAAATTATCCGAGAGTATCTCTTCTCATGGAAAGTGCTGCTCATTAGCCGTTCGGAATCGGCAGAAAATTGTAGGTCCCCTCTGTTCCTGGTAACACGCACACAGGAATGGTTGAGAGTTGTAAGTCACTAGGTCCTGGTTCACTTCGAGCTGTTGCACCACCAAATTTAATTCATATAAACACACACATCGAGGAGTCCCAATTAACGAAGGTTCAACTAAAATCTCCAGAAAAATTGACTTTTCTGGATAACGAGGTATTAGAACTACTACAGCAACGATATTTACCATCAAGTTTCTATTACATATGTGTGTGACACTTGCGATATTTCGAGTCAGCTGTTCATAAGCTTAGTGTTAACATACATTTAATACAATATAATAACTAATTACCAAATCACGCTAAAACGTGCTCTGAACTTAGATAGTAAAAAAAATATGACAAAAAAAACCGCCATATCAGCTACTCTTCTTGACATTGACCTTACTTAGGCTAATTATAAACTTTAATCCAAACCAGAATATTTTTGTATTTAATAATTAACTTAAGAATTCTACATACGATGTAAATTTACACAAACTCAATTATTCTTACACGTGATTAACTGATAATTAAACAAACAAAAAAAACATTGAAAGAGATAAGCTCGCATTCGACAGTGCAAATAATGTATCTTGTACGTTTGGTCAAACCATCAACTTGACATGAAAAAAAAACTGCTATCAAATCGTGAAATTAAGTAAAGACAGTCTTATTCGTGCAGAAACCCTAATACGGAACTATAGAATCTTTATGTTTGACTACGTGTCAAAATACAAGTTGAGTAACAGAAATGAGAAACAACTTTTCAAAAAAATCTTGACGATCACTTTAGTCAAATGATTAATCTCAAAAATATTAAGATGTCTAGGCAATAGTCAGAGGGGACCTACAATTTTCTGTAGGATCCGAACAGCTGAGAAGAGAAGAACTTTTTCATGACAAGAGATTTTCTTGAAGGATTTATCAGTTTCTCGCAAGAGAAAAATGTTTTATATTGAGCTAGCAGGGCTAGAAATCGAACCCAGAAATCTAGCGTGAAATGAGGAGTGGAGGTCACATAAAAAGAATTTTAAGAATATCTACAGAAGCTAATAAAATGTATATCTAAGAACCCTTCTACTCTAACTTCTTTTTCTCTACTTGGTTTTACTAAAATAAGCCATTAAGCACACTGGCCTTAGAATGGTAGTAGTAAATACATCCTACTTAGGATTTTTGTGACAGTATCTATTGAATTTCAAGATTTACAAAATTTGAAAAAAAAATTCCACAAAAGGTAAATCTACGTTACAATTTATGAACTTGTTACCAATCTCATATTTCTATAAAACAAACATACAACAGACAAAAAAAAAATTTAAACATGATATCTCAACTTTCTATTTAGCCTAAGCTGCATAACGTTGATTGCTCGTAGGTAGATAGAAGTATATAAATGAGGATGGCTTCAACTCAAACTCAATCCCTCATCAGTCAGAAAGTGCTGCGATGGCATATTAACTTATATGCTAAGCTAGAAGCTCTTAACGTTTCGGTAGCTTAAAACAATGAAATTAAAGTGAATGTTATTCCGCGTATTGGCTTACAGCAGCGACCGACGCGGCGGCCGGCAGCGATGGTGGAAACAATGATGGCGGCAGAAAGACCGACGACGACAACGACGACGCAACAACCAACTTTTCGTTGTTTTTAATTTAGTTCGGTTTGTAACTCATTCTTGCTTGCTTATTTTATTTACAAGAAAATGGAAAATAAATAAAAAGAAAAAAAAAAAGAAGCAAAAACTGAAATGAAAACGTTTTACATTCTTTTCGGGCATGGGTAAGGTATGGGTTGGTATACAAAAATGTGGTTAACATTGTTTGAAGGCAGAGATAACAATACCATATTCACACAACACGTTTAAAATGTAACTTTGCATTTAAATATATTTCAAATAAAAAACACAAAAAAGAAAGAAGCAAACAAAGAAAAAAGCCAACAAGGTAATTAATTAAAATTTTGATACAAAATTCTTAGCTTATGAAAAGTTCGCTTTGCTGTTTTACATGGACGGATTTCATTATGAAGGTGTCTAGTAGAGTTTGAGAAGTTTTTGGGAACGTAGGTATTCACAATTTCACTTAGCCCAAATTTATTCTTTTTCCATTCTGTTTGAAAACAAAAAATTTACTTTCTGCAAAAATAGAGAGCAGTTCAGAGAGAACTACACCAACCCATAACTAGCTTGAGAAACAAACAAATGTTCAAGATGTGGAGTTTGACAATTTTTGTTTTGATACATTTTTTCTAATTCCAAAAAGTTACAGCGGATTGAACAATAGGGACAGTTTGACAGTAGTTCATGGCGGCCATCTTGTTAATTTTCCCGTTTTAATTGCCAGATACTAAAGAAAAATTATCTTGGCAAGTTATAACGTATTTTCTATTTGAAGGAGTTGGAAGCGGAGAGTGATTTCAGCAAGAAAATTATCTTCAGCGAATATGAGCCATTTTTGGTTGAACCTCCCCGTCAAAAACTAAAATTACATGATTTCTACGAACGATGTCAATCCCCTCTAACTATCGTCCAATTGCACTTAAGTCCCTTCTTTTCAAGGTCATGATAAATTATCAGATCAAGAAATGTCTTGAAGCAGAAAAAGCTTCTCAATGACCGGCAGTATGGCTTCCGTAGCAATAGGTCCACTGGTGATCTGATATGTAGTACATCTCATAGATCAGTGGCAAATATCTTTAAATACGAGTAGTTTTAGAAAAAGTAAGATTATTGCTGCACTTGATATTTCAAAAGCATTTGATAGAGTTTGGCATCAGAATCTCTTATCGAAAATTCTTGCATTTGGTTTCATCGTTGTATTAGAATTCAGAAATTCATAAGACAAATGCTGGTGTGCCACAGGGTTCTGTTTTATCTCCGGCCCTGTTTCTTCTATTCATCAATGATCTTTTGTCTGAAACTTCTTATCCAAAAACTTGTTTTGCCGATGACAGTACTACGGATGTGGATCTAGAATGGCAAATTCTGATTGTCAAATGGGGAACTATAAATCCCCTTTTAGACGATCATTTCAGTTTCAGCTGAGCTTTCAGTGTAAGCTTTCAGTTAAACTGATTGTCTAAATGTACAAACTGAAGCGTTTAACTGCAACTGATGAAATTCCCATAAATTTTCAGTTCAGTTGTCAGTTCAGTCGTCATTCGAGTTCCTGTTTTTTTTCAATATGTCGAAACATTATGATAATTCGGTGGATTTCTTTGAAATTTATCGCGCATGTCCATGTTTGTGGAAAAAAATTGACCCTTTTTATCACAGTTCAGTTAAAAGAGAAGCAGCATACAATTGAAAACCGGACTGACGTCTAAATGCACTGCCTTTTTTAACTGAACTGACAACTGAACTGAACTGAAGCCTTGGGGTGCGCAACTGGATGGCGTCGGCTAGAGACCGGGATAGGTGGAGATACTTGTTGAAAGAGGCCAGGACCGGAACCTGGTTGTCGAGCCGATGATGATCATGATGACAAATGAACTGATAACTGAAAGAACAACTGATCGTCTAAAAGGGGCTTAAGCCGCGTAGAATTTGATGCTTCAAAAACTCAATGCTGTCTTCTGTTAAAGACCAAAAGTCGCTAAAAACGCTGTTATGTGTTTAGGTTTCCTCCAACGTTGTAAGAAATTTTTTCACCCCTTCTGGCTGTAATCTATAAGGCCTTTATTCGTCCAAGGCTCGAGTGCAATTCCCATAGTTGGGGAGGGGCTTCAATAAACAATAATAGAAAAAATGTAATGCAAGTAACATTTGTTGAGGAACTCATTGAGATCAATCGTTTCAGCTCCTGAAAATAGTCTACGGTAGGTTTTTAAAATAAAACAAATGCTGACGAAGTGGTAGGTGTTTTCTGTTGCATCAAGATTACACAACGTGCTTTAGCCGACAGGGTGATTTTGGAAAGCCCTTGCATTTAACTCAAGATAAGAATTATCTTTCGATACCTTTTAAAAAGATAGGTTACAATACTCATCATGAAATTGTGATTCGAGCACACGATCAGCAAAAAGCCTTTCAACGTCGTTTCTTATCCAAAAGCGTTTCTTGTCCAAAAGCGTGTGATGAGCATGCTTCCATTTGGAATAGCTGAAATCGAGGGTGTAAGCAACTCCCGCTTCTTGGAAAAGGCCTGACCATTTCTGGGCATAATAAATATTTTTTTGAAGTAGCGCTTTCGAAAGGACAGGAGGCAATCTACCACTTGATATTTTGCGTATATATGTACATATGAAAGTTGAACATTGAGTGTTGTGAGAAGCGCTTTTGGAAGACTAATTTCGATATGTGCCTCATAGTTTGGTGTGTTGTCGGGCAAACATCTATTAAACATCTTTTAGATATACATTATTGACATGTACTTAAAACTTGCCTAGCGGGGAACAAATGTATTTTTAATGAATCTGCACCAAATTGGTCTTATAACATTTTTACATTTTTATGTGTTGCCAATCTTTTCGTCAGATGATCAGATCAATATTTGGCGTTTTTCTTTTTTAGTTCAGAGTAGAACCTGAACTGTCAAACAAAAAATCGTATTTCCTTTTTAGTTCAGAGTGTATAACAGTTCAAATTTTTGTTTCTTTTTTCGTTATGAGCGTGTTCAGAGATTGTTCAGAGCGCATTCTATGAGCTCAGTATAAAATAGCTGAGCAGACAGAGTTAAATGCTGAAATCATTCTTACAGACAGGAAAAAACTCGCGTGTGTTTATAAAATAATTCAGAGCTCTTAGAACACGCTCGATTCGAAAAAAGTTCAGAGCATGTTCGACATGCTCGTGCTCTGTTCAGTGCTCTACTCTGAATGAAAAAAGAAAAACGCCCATTATTAGCAAATATTATTCCCTTCACTGACAACAACTGCAGACCTAACAAAGTTCCATTCTAGATTTAGTTTGGAATATGACAGGACTATCAGCCAAAAGCATTATGTCATAAGCACACATGAGTACATCAATTACAAGTCCTTCCAGTTCCGAGTGAAGATCATTTAAAAACAGAATAAATAGTAACGCACTTAAGACACAACCTTGTTTAACTCCTTTGTTCGTTCGGAAGAAATTGGGTGCACAGTTTCCGAACCAGACCGCTGCAACCGTATCCTGCCTGATACAATGTGAATATTGTAATCATTTTGGTTGAAATCCCCAGGGCTGTAAGAACTTGTGAAACGGAACTTGTCTGTTGATGTTGATGCTTTAAGATCTACAAACCATGGTACTATAGTTGTTTCGATAAGCAGAATGGTTTTCATTGATATTATCATTGTTTTCAATCCCAATGGTAAGGCGCTTTAGGAGGACGGTGGTAAACAGTTTATTGAAAATATTCAAGATACCCTTTTTGGAAAGTTGAAAGATGATTTATTTTTTCAAAGAGGATAGTATTGCTTGGGTTGCATAAATTTTATTGAAAACTGAGTGTACCTCTCCAATGAAACATTGACTTGACATAAGGTATACCATCTATCATCTATAGATACTTGTGGAATTTTTTATTTTTTTTTAAGAAGTTACTGCGATTTTGACTTCTTCCAGATCAATTGAACTATCAAGTAGTGGAATAAAAACTGAGGTCAGTTTCTTGAATGAACACATAATTTGTGAAACCATCTGAATTCAAAGCGTTTGCGGAATGAGACATAAGCTTAGTAGCGGTTATGCGAGTTTCACTATTTTCAGAACTACCAAGAATTTCTTTAGCGATCTACCTTCACTCTTTCCTGAGTGTATGCTAGAAAGCTGATTTGAAATGCATTGGAAGTATACACGTTCTTTGGTCTTATACTTTTTGTTGGCTTTGCAATAATTTTTTCAGCTTTCTACAAAGCTTGTGTTTTCTATGAATGTTTAGCATCTTAAGTGAAGTTTTTCTACTTAGGTGACAATCCATGTGAAACCAGGGTTACTTTCGCTCGCACTTCAAAAAAGAAGTACCCGGATTCCCGAGGTTTGTGTAAATACATTCTTTTAAGACCAAAGTTTCTCAATGTTACTGGGCGAGAATAACACTGTCTCACTTCATTGGGTACCAGGCCACGTTGGTGTCCAGGGCAACGAAGAGGCAGACTCCTTAACAAAAATAGGTGCATCGACACCCCTTACAGGGCCAGAGCCCTACTGCGGAATATGAGAAAACGTGATCAAAAATAAAATCAAAATAGAAGAGGAGACAAAAAGCTAAGACAGGTAAAACTCCTACTCGGGGACTACAACCGAGAGCGTTTTCTAACCTGCATTAGCTTAAGTAGGAACAACCTCAGAAAAATCACGGGGCTTCTCACAGGCCACTGTAGGTTGAGAAGACACCTCAAGATTCTTGGCCTGGAGATCAACGTGACTTGCAGATTCTGCAACACTCACGAAGAGACACCTGACCACATACTGGGGAAATGTGATGCACTCGTGCATCAAAGGCATAGGTATCTGAACAAGCACCACATAAAATAGAGTGAATTATCATCCCTTAAAATACTCCAAATACTTCGATTCCTCAAAGGAACGAATTTGGAGGAAGAACTGTAATGATGAGCCAACCTCATCCAGTTCTGGATGAGGGGACACAATAGATCTTTAGGTCGCAGTATTTGTATACCCCAATTTATTCATTCATGCTACTGCATACATGTAACTGCTGTAACTTCATAGTTTTTCTGTAATTATTCGTCACCCCTTTTTTCTGACCATTTGAGCCTTGGAAGCTCAAATATATCCAAGACTGGTGACATATGGTCTGAAGACCATTTGCGCATACACTAGACGGATTGTGATTACCCTTTAAATGTTTAAGCACAGTGCTAGCGATTGAGAAAGGATTTAAGAGGAGAAAGCGATGCACAATAGTTTTTAATGTCTGCCGGTCATAGAGAAACTTTCGTTGATAAATTATCGGCGTTTCCATGAACTTGGAAAGAGGGAATTTAAGTGCAATTGGACGATAGTTAGAGGAAGAAGATGATTAACCTTTTTTAGGGACAGGCTGGATAAATGCGGTTCTGAATCCACTCGGAAAGAGGCCAGTAGAGTAGTACAGATGAAAAAGCTTACGCAATGTTTTACCAGCTTTAAAGAACACCTCTTCAGAACAATAGGAGCTTTTTGAGCTTTTTGAGGTGACATAAGAAGTATCAAAGAAGAAGAGCGTTGGAACTCAAAACGAAGTAGTCTTTCGTACATATTTTTACAATGGCTAAAAATATTTATAACATTGGGACATTGTAGAATTGTTGATCGTGCAAAAATTAAATTCTTTAAATATGATCATTACAGGTCTTTCTAGCTTGTTTGATCTTATTCCGGTTTTCCTCAGTAGAGTTGGAAACATTCTTCTCTGACCCTAATAACCTCTTTAGAGCTCGAATCAAACCATGAGATCTCTTTATGCTTTTATAAATGTTTCCCTATTCAGGATAAGATTTTTTTTTTTTAATTTTGTAATCATACCGGCATTGAAGTCCACGTCACTATATCAAGGAAGCATAGTGACCAGTCAAAGTTCCTGAAGAAATCGCTGAGACCGTCTCAGTTGCCTTTCCCCGTATTTCCAAACGGTTCTCTTCGGAATTATTTCTTTAACTGGGTTTTCTTGATATGAAAAATTTGCAGATGTGACACAATGGTCGGATTTGCCTAGTGGGGATAATACACTTATAGTGCATTTGTCAGAGGCAGATTCTAGAGTGTTGGCGGACTTACATGCCACGTCAGAAATTCGAGTAGGCTCGTGAACGATCTGAGTCAAGTTGTTAAACCCAGAAAAAAATTTATTGAAAGCACAAATGACCTCAATTCCAACGTGCGTTTCACCCAGGTATGAGAGTGGGTTTATCAGTTAGATGCTGTCTTACCCTTCTAAGACGCAATTATTGGTCGATGTTTACCGACTCTTATGAAATTTTTAAAGACTGTAAAAAATTACGCTAAAAGACGTAAAAGGAGTTAAAATTTGAAATTAAATCACAAAGTATGTTAACAACAAGTTTATCAATTCTTTCTCCTGATAACTTCTTTGCTTAACCATCTTCTTTGTCGGTTTAGCTTAGTTGAAATTAGTTAACAGTACTAGCAGACATTTTGTTTTATTAAGACAACTTCTCCACTGAATCCAGAACTAACTGATAAACCGTCAATAAACCACCTTTGTTATTATAATTTGGGTGAGAAAGTTTAAGTCTTTATGGCACTTTCCATGGTTTTCCATCCAGCACACAGGCTTTTCGATATAAAACTTTTAAATTTTATTTGAAAAAGATACTGTCGTTAATTTTGAACATGGAAACCATTAGCTCGAGAGCCTGCATTTCCGACAATTGGCACTTGAAATAAAATATAAAAAAACCTATGTTCTCACCAACTTAATTATAGCCTGGAGTTGTGTAACTTATGGAAGTGGCTATCCCTGATCATCGGATTTTTTTTTATTTTGGTTCTCAGTACTAGTATATTGAAGTTGAAGACAATCCAGCCCTGCAGATATTTATCTCCTTTAACGTCAATCTGTTCTAATTAATGGTTGCACATGGTAGCGAAATTATACCTGCTTTACGTTGAACTGAGAACAAAGTCGAAATAATTGTTGGGTTTTTTTTTTCATTCTGTTTTTTTTTTTTCTCGAAAAAATCTTCCTTGGGAAAATGGGAGAGTATTTTTATATTAAAATAAAAGTGAAATGTTTTGCTAATTTGTATACTTTTTGGTTAAAAGTGAAAATGGAAATCATGCTACATGGAATATAATAAAGAATTTAAAATGCTAAGCTTACTTTTTCTGGAGAATGTGAATTCTGAGATTAACGAAATTCTTTTTCAAATATTTTTTAAAATTTTCAAATGGATAAACATAGCTTTTCATCATAAATCATGTTTCATTAGCTTTTATAAAATAATATTTAGGCGAAGTAAAAAATTAAGACTTCGTAGCAAAGTCCAATTAAATATTACAAAAATATTTGCATAATCCCCTTTTTTATTAAACTACATAGAATAAGTAACAAGCTTACAACCTAGACAAAATAAGTTATTTAAGAAGGTTTTTTGTTTTAAATCTTAACCAAATTTGTATGTTAAGAAATTAAATATTTCGTTGGGGAAGTTATTTTTGATTGGAATTCACCCGACTATCCACTTTGGATCTGTATATAGCTAAAATATGCTAGAAGCTAGATTTATGAAGTTTTATATTACAAACCAAATTTTTGTTGAGTCAATTAAATTTCATATTTCATTATTCAATGTTTAGTCAATTAATTTATTCATTAGTTAAACTACAAATAATTTGTTGGTTTATGATGTATTCGTTAAATCAATGAATTCATTCGTTTTAAAATTATTATTTGTGTGAGATTTGTTTATTTCATGTAATTCACACTCGATTCCTGTCAAAGGATTTTTATATAAACTAGAAATAAAATGCACGACTGGGTCGCATGAACTTGCTCCTATGTAGGAAAACTGTTCATAAGGATAAAATTATTTTTTTTTTTAAATTCTTTTAGTAGTAAGAGATAAAAGCAGAATTCTATGCAAATATGAATTTATGCAAGAACAAAAATTATAAGTCGTTGTAGTGGTTCCTTAAAAAAATAAGCTTTTATGTACAAAATTTTTAAAACATTTTTAAGAAAAAATCTTGGTACACCAACCTTAAGTTTTTATTATTGTACGAATAAAAGTTAAATTTCGAAAAAAAATACTAAGCCGTTCTTGAGATATCGAATTTTTCAAAAAAAAAATTACTTTTTTTTTAAATTGAAAAAATTTTTTTTTTTAATTTCTGAAATGCAATGTTTTTTAAACTTTTCAGGACCTTCTTTATAAAAAAATTCATTAAAATCCGTTATGCCTATAATGAGAAATTCAAAATTCGAAAAAATCGTTCTATAGTAAGTACAGTCAGTAATATCTAGATTTCAAATTTTGTTTTAATAAATTATAGATCGTAAAAATTAATCAAAAGAAAAAAAATGTTTGCGAAATTCTCGGGAACCGTTTTCGAGAAAAATACGATTTTCGAAAACCATTTTTTAAAATTTGTATGGAAGGTACCGTTAGTTTTAGATAAACCAAAATTTTTTTTTTCTCAAATCTTGTAGATTATATAAAGAAACTTTTATTTGTCAAGTTTTAACCAAATGAAATTTTTCGAATTTTTTTATAAAAATTTATAAAATATCGAAAAAAATCGTATAGCAGGTACCGTTATTTTTGGCCTTAAAAAAAAAAAAAGAAAAAAACGTGTGGAGGAAAAAATTAAAACCCATATTTACCAAGTTTGAAGAAAATCAGCCGAGCCGTTTAGGCTATAGTCGAACAGACAGACAGACACACAGAAGAATTGCGAGACCCACTTGTTTGGCCTTCGATATCATCGTAATGTCAACTTTGATCAAAATCTCGAGTTCGATTTTTTTCCGAATGCATAACTTGCCTAATAGTACCTATAAGTCGCAAGTAAAAATATTAGACGCGTCATTCCTAGGTCACAACATTTAAAGCGCTTAAAATTGAAGAAAAAACTTTCGTTAAATCCAATATGAAGGCAAACTAAAATAGATTTTTGCAGGAAGCATATTACTATAGTCTGTCAAAGCTTTTCAAATCCAGAAATCTCACCATAACTTCAAAACTGCTGCTGTACAGGACCATGGTCCTGCCAGTACTCACATATGGATCCGAGACTTGGGTGCTTAGCAAAAGGCACTCCGACCTCTTAGCTGCGTTCGAGAGAAAAGTCTTAAGGAGAATTGTTGGCCCCATATGTGAGGAAGGACGATTCCGGAGACGGTACAATCATGAATTGTACGCAATCTACCCAGAAGCAGATATCGTGACAAAAATTAAGCTCGGTAGACTCCGGTGGGCAGGGCACCTAGCTCGCATGAGCGAAGAGGAACCTGCTCGGAAAGTTCTTTGTGGTACATTCTATGGTAGACGACAGCGTGGTGGACCATACTTGCGCTGGAGAGATGGCGTAGACCAGGACGCCCGAAGCCTTGGAGTGCACAACTGGATGGCGTCGGCTAGAGACCGGGATAGGTGAAGAGACTTGTTGAAAGAGGCCAGGACCGGAACCCGGTTGTCGAGCCGATGATGATGATGATATTACGTAGAAGGAAGACTGGACAAAAGTGGTATTTTCTGACCAAAAATAATTCAATTTAGATGGGCCGGACGGATATAATTACTATTTTTATGACATGAGGAAGGAACCGAGGTTTTTGGAGCGCAACCATAGTCGAGAAGTTGGTGTAATGGTGTGGGAAGGTATTTCTCGGTTTGGAACAATTATTCAGGAGTTTCCCAAAATCAAAATGACGGCAAATTTATACAAGCAAATATTGCAAGAAGCTTTCCTTAAGTTAACCGATGTCTTTGGACTTCTACCATAGACATTTTCACAACACAACGCGCCAATCCACAACGCAGGAATAATTGAAAGTTGGATATTTGAAAAAAATGTTACCTTGCTTCAATGGCCACAGCACTCTCTGGACCTAAATATTATCGAAAACGTATGGGGATAGATGGTAAAATCCTGGACGTCAATATAAAACAAAAAATCAGTTACCGCTGCAATCAAAGAAGCATGGAGCACAATTTTTTAAAACTATATAAAACCACTGTATGATTCACTTCCCAACAAATAAAGGTGGTAGCACACCTTGATTATGATTTGATTATAAATAAAAAAAAACTACCCTCTTTTACTGCATTTTTTTAATTTGTTTCCTTATTTAAGAGAATGTTCCTATTTATGTGGTGCAACAAAAAAAGTGTTTTAAATAAAGTAATTAGAAAAGTGGTGTGAAATTACCAACTTGTTATTTTTTCTGAATTAATCTGCTCATGCAGTTTTATTCGCAATGGATCCCTTTTAAAAGAACTTGAACAAAAAGGTGGACTTATAAATTTTATATAGAAAAAAAGTTTGTTTCTATTCAAGTGAAGCGAAGTGTATAGATATGAATATTTAATCAATACAGAAAAAAAAAACACAAACTTGCCAATTATTTCGAAAGAAATCTGTCCACGAGAAAATTGTATTTGAAAGAAATTTAAAACAGAAACTTTTAAGAATTAAAAAATTATTTTCAAATTAGAATTCAAATTACTAAGTTTTACAGCTTTGAAACCATCATTAAATATTTTCTTAAATATTTTAAGGGAACTTTTTACTACAACTCCTAAATTGCAAATAAAATGTTTCCTTTGCTTATTATTGACAATCTTTGCACAATTTTGAATTTTTGAGTTACGAAACAAAATGGCAGAATTATTTGCAAATTGCTATCACTTAAGAAAATTTTATTTGCTGATATATGTAAGTAATTTGCAGAAGAGGCAAAACATTTCAAAAAAAATAATCTGCAAATTAAATTTTGACGAAGTCTTGCAAAGAAGATTTGAAAAGAAGCAATCGCAAAGAAAATTACTTTTTGAAATAGGTCACTGTCTTCATCTCGATGTCAAATTGTTGTTCTTGTTACTTGCGCAAAGTTTAAAAAGACTTTGATTTTTATTGAATATCTCGACAATGGTCATTTGTATATATGTATGTATAATGCTTAAAAGACTAAATTCGTGGGTAAACTGCTGAGTGAGTTTCAAGCTGGGTTCAAATCGGGATACTCAACCATAGATCACATCTTTGTTCTTAGTAGCACCCCTGACTAATTTCTGTTAGGAAATACAAAAAACTGTATTTTTTTGTAGGCTTAAAAGTGCCCTTTGATACGGTAGACCGAAATTTGTTAATATTCAAGCTATTTGGAGCGGGAATGTCACTTAAATTTGGACGATTTACCCATAATATGTACATTGGGACCAGAGCAGCCCTATGGAATGATATAAGAGTGGTTCCAGACAAACATAGGTGTGGGTCAGGGGTGTGCACTCGATCCAGTACAACTACTGTATCAAAGTGGTGTGAGACAGCGGTGTGCACTTAGGCCAAGTTTATTTTAATTGTTCATCAATGATATTATAGAGACATGGCTAGGAGATGTTAACTATAGTATGTAGGAAACTAGGAACTGTGGTTAAGGTCCTGCTCTTTGCTGACGACATTGATCTGCTGGCATACACACCGCAATCATCTCCGCAGTTTATGTTAAATAGGTTGTCGTTATCTTGAATAAATCGAAGGTAATGGTGTTCAAGAGTTAAGAGAAGACGGAACATATAGCAGAAATTAACGCTAATAAAAGAATACGATTACTTAGGAGTTTATTTTAATTAGAACTTAAAAGGAACCTTCAAAGGCAAAAACTGCTATTAACGTGGCATGAAGAGAGTTTTTCAATAATACTTCAATTGCCCACATCAGCAATTACAAAGTGTTTGAATCAGTATCTCAGTCAATTCTGTTTTTTCACAGCGCATTTATGGACATCAAAGAAGTATGAGACAGCGGAGAAGAGATATTGCTAAGATTTTATATACGATCATTTCGCCTATTTACTATTTATTGGTTAAAAGCAGAACTTAATATTAAGATAAACATCTTTTAGATAATTAAGCTTTGTTGTGAAATTACGTTAATGGATGAAATATATGCATAAATAATATTAGATAATGTATGAATAAACATTTTTAATAATAAATTACAAACAATTTATATTAAAAATAGAAGAAGAAATTTAAAAAAAAATTTGATTCGCATATTATGTACACTTAAAGGTAAAGTTAAAAATATAATCACCCATATTCTGAAACTCGTATTTATGACTCGTATTCGACTACAGTCGTATGCGATGTTTTTGTTTCCCAATATTACGAGTAGTACAAGTGAAGTCGGATGTTCGACTCCTGGAATAACAACATACGACTGTAGTCGAATACGAGTCATACATACGAGTTTCAGAATATAGGTGAATATATATTTTTTTTAACAATCGACCCAACTCCAGCAACAAGAAACTTCAACCCAATATTCAATTTTGAAAATGATTTGATACATAACTGGTTCAATTTTAATGATTTGAAAAATAAATTAATTTGAAAAATATTTCGTTAAGTTTTGAGGAAAATGTTTCAGATTATCTATTTTCCTTAGTTTACGTGGCAACGTAAAAAATTCTTCGCAACAGATAGTGTTCTCAGCGCACTATAAGCCTTTTCTTCCACAGCGTTTAAATGATTGCTCCATGTTAGATTACGATTAAAGTAGTTATATACCTAAATTTTTCAGCGTATTAACGTACTCCACCGTAGTGTTGTTTGGGAATATTGTCGGAAAATAGCTTAAGTCTAAAGTTTTCTTCGAAATGACAAGACACTTAGTCTTAAGCGGATTAAGAACAAGACCATTGGCGTCAGACCATTCAAATAAGGTCTTCAGATCTGTGTTAATATTATAAACGCAATTTTCAATTAGATCCAGTGCTGTACTTCCGAGATACTGAACATCATCAGCAAACATTCTCGTTTCACCATGCCTCAAGATACTTGGTAAGTTATTCAGATAAGAAGAAAATAATAGTGGACCCAGAATGGATCCTTGTGGTACTCCTCGCGATAAAGAAATGAACTCAGATGTTTTAGTTCGCGATACCACAGCTTTACTCCTTCTAGATAAATATGAAAATATGAGGTTAACTGCTAGAGTTGAAAATCCAAAGTCAGTTAACAGCTTTTTAGTACATAATGTTGTGATCAATAGTATCAAAGGCTTTAGAGTAGTCAAGAAAAACCAAGAATGAGACTTTGTCTTCATCCAAGGCCTTCCTTACTTGCTGAATGACATTCAATAGAGCAGTGGTGCTGCTATGATGAGACCGAAAACCAAAGCTTTTTAAGAACAAATTTTGGTACGCCAATTTAAAGTTTTTATTTTAAATTTCCAAAAAACAAAATATTGAGCCGTTTCTGAGATATCGAATTTATCAAAACAAAAGAAAAAATAGATTTTTTTTTTTTCAAAAATTAAAAAAAATTTTTCTTAAAGTTTTGAAATGCAATGTGTTTTATACTTTTTAGAAGCTTCTCTATAAAAAAATTTCATTAAGATCCGTTATGTGGATAATGGGAAATTCGAAAAATTGGTTCTATGGTAGGTACAAGCTGTAATATCTTAATTTCAAATTTTTTTTATTAAATTAAAGATCATAAAAATTAATTAAAAGAAAAAATTTTTTATCAAAATTCCAAGCGCCGCCGTTTTCGAGAAAAATACGATTTTTGAAAACTATTTTTTTAAATTTGTTAGCATTTGTATGGTGGGTACCTTTATTTTTAGGTAAAATAATTTTTTTTTCTCACATCTTGTATATCATATTAAGAAACTTTTATTTGTCAAGTTTATAAAAAATCTAGCATGGGGTTTTCGAAATATTGAGTTTTGAAAAAAAATTGAAGTTTTTTTTTAAAAATCCAAAAAATTTTTTTTTGAAAATTTGAATATACAATTCTAATTAAGTTTTTGGGGAGCCTTATCAAAAAAAAATGATCAAAATCGGTTGTACCGTTTTTGAGAAAACCAAAACCAAAGAAAAAAAATGGTTCCATAGGGGGTACCCTCCATAACTATTTTTCGGAAAATTTTTTTCCACCACTACCTAGCTTTAACTAGATGAATTTTTTTTTGTGTTTTTATTTTTTAAATCTGTCGAACAGTTTTTGAGACAAAAAAATATTTATAAAATATCGAAAAAAATTCGTATGACAGGTACCGTTATTTTTGGTCTTAAAAACAAGAAAAAAATCGTGTGGGGGGCAAATATCTACAAAGTTTAAAGAAAATCGGTCGAGCGGTTTAGGCTGTAGTCGACAGACAGACAGAATTGCGAGACCCACTTTTTTAATATTCGCCGAGTTCGATTTTTTTTTACGAATGCATAACTTGCCTTATAGTTATAGTACCTATAAGCCGCAAGTAAAAATGGTAAAATTGATATAGGGCGATATTCAGTTTTTTCTTTGTTTTTTTTTGGAATTGGAATCATTTTGGAAAGTTTCCATTGAGAAGGAAAAATACTAGTAGTAAATATTGTAATAGCCTATGTGGGAAACAGTCCTATCACCACTTTTCAAAAAGACACGTTGAAGCTGCAAGTAGACTACATACTGAAAGTGCTGAACATGCCAAATAATCTACTTCCTAACAAAGTGGCTCTACAAGCTATATAAAGCAAGTCAGGATGGGTAAAAGACCGTGGATCGATTAAGCACAGGAGGCTAATGTTACTTTCGATCAGAGTACATGGAAAGCAACACTGTGCCAAATAATTACTCACTTAGATGATAACTTCTGACAGATGTACATGGAAGAGGCGTCAAATCCTCTGCATATGATGGTTTATAAAAGGCTGAATCATAATCTTAATGAGAGAAACTACTTTCAAGATGATTTGTCCATCGAAAAAATATCAAACATGTTTCGGCTGAGAGAAGAACAGTTGAATATTAAGGTTTTACCCCATCGGGAAGATTTACCACTGCGACTATCTAACCTAATCATCTAAGCATTTTAAATTTGGTCAACCGAACGAAAAACAAAGCCAAGCTTTGATTGTAATATGAATCCGATCTAACCTATAATAAAAACTTTTATAACCAAATTTTTAGGATAAAAACAAATCAAACTAAAAACTTTTCCACCTTAAACTTATATTTCCATTAAAAGTGTTCGGAGAAAAATAAGTATCTCCCTAAAAGTATTTTTCGGGTTCTTCTCCGTGGAGATTTGTAAACATAAAAAATAAATTCTGTCTCGTGACAAAAACTCACCTTTATGTTGAAAAATGAACTAAGCCCAGCAGGAACTTCCGTAAGGTAATGAAAAGTTTAAAAAAAAAGATGTCAGCTATTCCAGTATAATCCAAATAAAATGCTGCGTCTAATCGGTCTTTGTTTTCAATTCAAATTTTACTTCAAGCGAAAATTAATATCCAAGGAGTTAAGCTTATTCACAAATTTTTATTTTCACTTTTTTTTTTTATACAATTTTGTATTGACTGCGTAACAATATTCACACGCGAAAATTTTGCAACGAGAACGAAAAAAAAGTGAACGTTTTTTTTCTATATAACAAACAATTAATAAGGAATTTTGATTTTTTTAATATTTTTCCATCATCAGCATAAAACACAGAATCATTGAATTTTTAATATTTTCTTTGTATCTTAACCCAAAATTTTTTTCGGGAAAATCCACTAACACTCTTTCATAAATTTTTATTTTTTTTATTTTTTGTTTTACACTGCAACGAAAATTGCCGAAATAGACAGGCGCGCACGGGCGCTCACAAACACCAAAAATAAAAAGAAAAAAAAACAAACAAAAATTTATCACAAGACCGAAATATGAATAAATTAACAGATTATTTTAACAGTTAACCGAATGACCGAATTAATGAGGATGGATATAAAGTCTGGAAAAACGACACAGCACAAGTCGTAAAACGGGAAAAAATAAAAAAAAAAAGACTTCTTTTTCCCAATCCGCAACCGCCACGCCGCCGCCGTTCGAAGGAGGAAAATCAATATATTTTCGCTTGTAGACCCGTTGCCGAAAAATAAAACAGGCTTAAGAAAAAGTTCAAAATACAAAAAAAAAAAAAACGGGCTTTTAACCGTGAGCCGTGAGGTGAGGAAGAAAGTCAAAACCGAATGAATACATCCACTAAGGAAAATAATACCTTCAATACTATTATATTAAAGCGACAGCGATACTAGCATTGCAACGGACAACTGTCGAATGGTAAGAGGCCACCAGAAATACACTCAACGAAGCTCAAAAGACGGCTCAAACCGTGTATATCACTGAAGTAATACTAAAATAAAAAAAAACGGGTTCTTTTTGTGCTCGCTCTTTCTTCGTTATTTGTGTTAAAGTTTTTTTTTTAGCGGGAGGGGGCTTCAAAGTTCCGATAGATCCCTACACATCAAATACAAAAGATGAACTTAACGAAACTAGCTACCAAAATTGTTGGACATATCTCAGAGACTCTGAGACTGCGCAAGCCGGTTAGGTATGATAAAAACAATAACGAGAGAGCGGTTTCGCTTTATGGTTGGTAACTCCACTCACCACCAAGGTTACCACTTTGTGAGATATATTACTAATTGGTGTAGGAATGGCGTAGTGTTAAGATGTTAACACTTCTTAACAATTTTTAAGATTTAAACCAATTTACTAGAATAATGCTAAGCTATTTTTTGTTTTAATTTGTTTTCTCTGGAAACACATTAAACGGTGACAATTCGTGAAAACACACCTTGTTTGACATTTGGAAATGTCAAAGTTAATAAAATGTCAGTGAAATATTTATTGCTTCTAAATTCGATACAAAATTTTTAGTTCGAAGTTTTAATTTGATATATGTATTTTCACATTGATAAATTCAGATTTAAATAACAAATTGATTTTTTTCCCGGCGAATGGAATACGATTTCAAATTGATTTATTTTTGTTGTTGTGATTTAATGTCGTTTAATTTTTTGTGTTTCATTATTAAAAAAAAAATCTTTATAATACTGGGTTCAACTTCGGAATAGTTACATAAACCGAGCCGAAGCACTTACTTCAGCCTAGTACGCAGATCGGGAAAAATTTTGTCTCCCATACATTTTTTTCCTGGGACAAATTTTGTCTTTGATATTTTTCCGAGCAGTACCTACGCAGTTGGCGCGCAAAATTCATACTTTTGTGCATTGCTGTACAAAATGTCTCCACTAGATTTTGCCAAGAAAAAGAAAGATACAAGCATTATTTTGCGGTACAAATTTTGACAGCCACCGTACTTCCCAAAGTGATTTTTGTCAAAACTGGTTTTATGTAAAACGTGCTGATGCTTCTCTTGAAAGCATCAAGAGAAGATTGCAAAATAGGTATGAACGACTTTTGTAAGACGTTCCGTTCCAAAGATACACTATAAAACACATTAAATTAGATTTTATCTCTCCAAATTCAAACTTTTGCGCGAGATTTGGAAACGTTTTGTACAGATTAAAATTGTAAAGATAAAATTTATCTTGCCTCGATCTGCGTACTAGGCGAAAAAAAAAATTGTTTACGCTCCTTTTTGTAAATTTCAGAAGATGTCATCTCAAAATTACATTTAGATACTAAAACGGCCTTAAACCTCCTATGAACCACTTTTAGCTCATTCCACCGCCATTCCTCGTGCATTTTCATTATAAATAAGGTTTTCAGGATTAGAGCCGTTGTAAAGTCGAAGTAACTTTACTTCGTCGCTAAAACGAGTTAGTAAATAAGGCTGTATGAGTTTACCGAATTATTTTAAACTGCTCCTATTTTCTTATTCGAATATTCAAAAAAAAAAAAAATTAACAAACCTTAAACCACATTTGCAAACTGACAGCCGAAAATTGTTTTGGTATTAGTTCAGGGAGTATTGAATCTGGGAATATATTGGGATTTTTTAAAGTAGTAAAACAAATCAATTTTTGTTGCCAATGGAATGGAAAAATTAGCATAATCGGCATTTTGACAGATATAAATAAATTGATTTATTTTACCAATGGAAATCGCATTAGTATCATGCTAAAATATTTATATCATCGCACTAATTTGACTTAAATTTTGCGAGGCTTTATTTTTAAAGTAAATAACGACTAGGTCGCACGAACTTGCTCCTATGTAATATACTAGGAATTTTAAAAAACCAATGTTATTAGAAAAAACTATTCATAATGATAAAATTAATTTTTAAAATTCTTTTAGTAGTAAGAGACAAAAACAAAATGCTATGCAAATATGAATTTATGCAAGAACAAAAATTGTAAGTCGTTTTAGTGGTTCCTTAAAAAATAAGCTTTTATGTACAAAATTTTTAAAACATTTTTAAGAAAAAATGTTGATACCCAAACTTTAAGTTTTTACTACTGTACGAATGAGAATTACATTTCCAAGAAAAATATTGAGCCATTTTTGAAATATCGAATTTTCCAAAAATTGAAAAAATATTTTTTTTTAAGTTTTGAAATGATTTTTAAAATTTTAAGGAGCTTCTTTGTAAAAAAATTCATTAAAATAAGTTATGCCGATAATGAGAAATTCAAAATTCGAAAAAAATCGTTCTATGGTAGGGTACAGTCAGTAATATCTTGTTTCCAAACATTTTTTTAGTAACTTATAGATCGTAGGAATTAATTGAAAGAAAAAAATGTTAGAAAAATTCTCGGAACCGTTTTCGACAAAAATAGACACGATTTTCGAAAACCATTTTTTAACATTTGTATGGAGGGTACCGTTATTTTAAGGTAAAATAATTCCTTTTTTCTCATATCTTGTAGATTGTATTATGAAACTTTTATTTATCAAGTCTTAAATTTAAATTAAATTTTTTTTTCTTTCGATTAATTTTTAAGATCTATAATTAAATAAAAAATATTTTGAAAACAAGATATTACTGACTGTACTTACCATAGAACGATCTTTTAAAATTTTGAATTTCTCATTATCGGCATAACGGATTTTAATGAAATTTTTTAGAGAGAAGCTTTTAAAAAGTCTTAAAAACATTGCATTTCAAAACTTTATAAAAAATATTTTTTTTTTTAATTTTGAAAAAAGAATCTATTTTTTTTTGGAAAATTCAATGTCTCGAAAACGGCTCAATATTTTTTTTTTTGTAAATTCAAATTTTATTCGAACAGTAATAAAAACTTTAAATTGGCGTACCAAAATTTTTTCTTGAAGATGTTTCAAAATTTTTTAAATAAAAGCTTATTTTTTTAAGAAACAACCATACAAAGACTTATAATTTTTGTTCTTGCATGAGCCAATATTTGCTAAAAACACATGGCATCCTGTGTTTAGCTCCAAATACTAAGGGAGTTGTTTTAGTCATTTAAAAAATTAATTTTATATTTTTCTCTAATAACATGCATTTTAGAAATTCCTAGTCTATTACATAGGAGCAAGTTCGTGCGACCTAGTCGTGCTTTTTATTTAATTTTTCTTAAAAAAATCTGTGGCGCAGTTTTTGAGAAACAAAAAAAAATTATAAAATTTCGAAAAAAATTCGTATGCGTATCGTTTTTTTGGTCTTAAAAAAAAAGAAAAAAACATGCGGTGAAAAAAATTCAAACCCATATCTACCAAGTTTGAAGAAAATCGGCTGAGCCGTTTAACTGTAGTCGAACAAACAGACAGACAGAATTGAGAGATCCACTTTTTTAGTCTTCGCTATCATCGTAATGTCAGCTTTGATCAATATCTCGAGTTCAATTTTTTTACGAATGCATAACTTGTCTTTTAGTACCTATAAGTCGCAAGTAAAAACTTTTTATTGAAAAGCAGTTTGTTTTTTAAATCCAAATAATAATCTCTTAATGAAGGTAGACTTTTTTCGCCTTAGTTTTTAAAAGTTTGTAGAAAAATGGATTTATTTAGTTTTATTTTTTTTTAAAGGATTTAATATTTTTCATTATTTTTTTAATTAAAATTTAGTGAAATATATCATTGCTTTGAATTTAGACATTTTGAATTAGAATTACAACATTTTGTTGCTAAATTTACTCAGAAAATTGAATATATTTTGAGTTTTGGCAATCAGCTGTTCAGAAAAAATTAAATTCCATCAGAAAAAATATTCAAATCCATTTTCTGAGTAAATTTAGCAACAAAATGTTGTAATTCTTTTTGTAAAAATTAGTCCAAGCAAGTATTCGTCTAATTGCATTCAAATTTTACTCAAAATCGAATTGTAATATGGTCAAATTTGGAAGACAAAATTTTTTTCTGATGGACTTTTCTGACTTTTCTAAAACTGGCCCCTTAAGCCTAGTACGCAGATCGCGCTAAATTTTATCTCCCACATTTTTCTCCAAACATTAGCTAAAATCCAAGTTAAATTTTGACATAAGAACCTTGTAGAGAATATGTCACAGAAATTTTTATTTTTTAGCTGGAGCAGCGTACCTCTCGACTAAAATGCTTAACATCATTTTAGCTTGGCTAAATTTTGGAGAGAATTTTATATGAGATAAAATTTAGCGCGATCTGCGTATTAGGCTTAACGCTGGAGAGATTCGATACGATCAGTGAGTATAGATTAGTGCTGCGACCATTCGATATTCGCATATTCTAAATGGGGCTGAAATAGTGAAATAGTTTACAATAGCTTTTTTATATAAAAATTAAAGCCAAGTTTTCGAGAAGCTTACATCCAGGTCACATATTGATTTGACTCTCATAAGTACAGATTATTTTATGCTGTAATAACAGAATAGTAGTTTTCTCCTAAACAGATCCCTTGAACACCAATCGAAAAAAATTTCAAGGACATTTCAAAGGTAGGTGTACAGAATTACACTGGAATCTGATGATTTAAAATTTAATAGTAATTAAATATCAGATAGCGAAGATACACTGCATATAAAAATTGCACGTACACCAATTGAAAATAGACGTATTTCCTTTATATTATGAATTTACCACCAAAGATTCTAAGCTTATCGACTTTATATGATAAAATTATTATGTATAATAGTATATGCAAAAAAACTGCAACAAAATATTAGAGTTTTGCTTCATATGTTTTTTTTTTACTGTTAGTAGAATTATTCCAGGAATGCCAAAAAATTGTTCATACATCAAACAAATGTACGTACACTGCTCTCTTCTCTAACAAAATAGGAATAACGGTTCTTTTTGAAATGTAAAATGAGTACCTAAATGAAATTGGAACAGGATATTAAGATATCTAAAATCTAAGCTCAGTCCGTTGTGGTGTATTGAACTTTTTAATTGATTTTTTTAGTTTTGTGATGTTTTGATGTCTTGAGGTAAAAAAAACTTATTCTTAAACTTAGAAACGATGGAAAAAGTTACGCTGAGATATCAGCAACTATTGGTAGACCACGATCAACAGTTCAATATGTTTTAAAAAATTATTTGAAAAATAAAAGTTTTGAAGTGGCTCCAGGAAGAGTTCGAAGGAAAATTTTGGATGATCATATGGAGCGGAAAATTGAAAGAATGGTAAAGGCTGATCCCAAATTAAGTGCTCCAAAATTAGCTGCTGACATTAAAGCAAATCATGAAATATCGCTTAACCCTCAAACTGTTCGGAACTTTTTGCATTCAAAGAGATATAATGGTCGCACTGTTAAAAAAAAAACCTTATATTTCAAAGGCAAACGTTTCAAAACGTTTGAACTATGCAAAAGCATAGGTTTTGAAAACAGATAATTTCTGGAAGAATGTTTTATTTTTCGACGAGAGCAAGTTTAACGTATTCGGGTCCGACGGTCGCAGATTTGTGTGGAGGAAACCAAACACAGCATTAGATGTGAAGAATTTGCAATCAACGGTGAAACATGGAGGCGGAAATGTTATGGTCTGGGGAGTTATGGGGTGCAATGGTGTGGGAAATTTGGTTTTTATAGATACAACAATGGATAAAAACAAATATTTACAAATTTTAAGTGAAAAATTGAAAGCCACCGCTTTAAAAATTGGGTTAAAAGACGACTTTTTGTTAGTGCAGGACAATGATCCCAAACATTCGTCAAGGATAGTAAAAGAGTGGCTGCTCTATAATGTTAAATCAACATTGCCTCATCCTTCCCAATCCCCAGACCTTAATCCCATTGAGCATCTTTGGGATTATTTGGGGAAAAGGGTCCGAGAATCAAAAATTACCAATAAAAACCAACTCAAAGCCCTTATCTTGGAGGAATGGAACAAAATTTCTCCGGAAGTCACTTCAAAACTTGTTCTCTCTATGAAGAATCGCCTTCAGGATGTGATAAAAGCGAAAGGTTATCACACTCGCTACTAAAAATATGAATATAATTAAGTTTTATTTCACTGTACGTGCAATTTTTTGACCTATGATTTACTATTTTGCCTAATTTTTTGTAGTTTTTTCTTTTCTATGAAGTTTGTATTAATTAAGTTTGTTTTATTTTGAGTTCTACAATAATAAACAATATAAAAAAATGAAAAAAGAATGGTTCAAAAGCTGTTTTTTTTTAAATAATTTAATCTTTCCTTTTGAAGAATCACCTGTACGTACAATTTTTGATGCAGTCTACATAAGTACTCTAGAGGAATTTACAATCGAAACAACGTCATTTGTAGCAACTATGAAGAGGAGTGGTCTAAGGTGGATACTTTGAGCTGCACCAGAACGCCACTAAACTGGAGATTTCCATCTCAATATAGTATGAAAGGCGCAACAGCTCTAGAAACCACGCATTTTGATAATATTGAAAACTTTGTTGTAGAAAACTTATGGAAATTATCTATTATGGACTGGTTCAATCTAAAATACAATACGGTATAATCTGTTGGGGTGGTACTCGTACATTTAAAAACAATTTACAACCGCTGTAAGTTTCTCAAAAACATATTTTAAGAACCATCTGGATGAAAAAGAAAAATGAACATAGCTTTCCGTTATTCGTCAGCTCTGGTATCCTTCCGCTTAAACATCTTTATTTTTTTAAAGTTTTAAAAATATTTTTCTTGAGAAGTGGATATCTCTTAAGTCACAATACTCACTACGCAGTAACTATAGAAATCTTTCAGTCATTCCAGTGCACAATTCTCATCACTTTTTAAACTTCTATACTTCAGTAGCACCTTGACTTTTTAACGCGTTACCTGTTGACATTCGAAGCATTCGTTCTGCTCATTCATTCAACAAAAACGTTAAAAAATGGCTTTTTAACTTTGATTTTGAAGAAGTCAATAACATTATCAGAATTATTGTTTAAATTTGTTCTCACATTAATTTCCCTTTAACACAACAATAATCTTTAATTTTCTTACTCTTTCGTTATCCCATAACAGTTCTTAATGTATTTTCAATTTAAACTTATAAATAAGTTACACTTATTTGGTACTTTCGACTCTTGTCATAATACAACAGATTGTATCTTCTTTTTCGTTCTCTATAATGAAAAACACTTATAATTAGTAAAATTATTGTACTTATACTAAAGTTTTGTTTTTATTAAGATGTAATTCACTAATTGTACTGTTTTTTTTTTATATTGCTAATTTTTAATGTAAAAGAAGAAGTAAATAAATAAACTAAACTAAAAAATAAAACATCATCGTTTTTGCTTTGACAGCCAACCTATAAGCAGATCAAATCTTGTATGACATGGTTGAAGGAAAATCCACGACTGCATCGCACGAATTTGCTCTTATTTAAAAGTCTAAAAATTTTATAATTAAATTTTATTAGAGGAAAGTGTTCATAGCCATAAAATTCATTTTTGAAATGACTAAAACAACTCCTTAAGTAGTTGGATCTAAATACAGGACACCACGTAATTTCTAAGCAAATATATCTTATGCAGTAACAAAAATAATAAATCGCTATAGCAAGTTTTTTTTAATAATTTTTATAAACAAAATTCCTTAAACATATTTAAAACAAAATTTTGAAACGCCAACTTGAAATTTTTATTATTGTACGAATAAAAATTGAATTCCAAAAAAAACTATTGACCCTTTTTTGCAAATCGAAGTTTCCAAAAAAAATTTTTTTTTAAATAAATTCAAAAAGTATTTGTTTTTAAGTTTTGAACAACAATCTTTTTGAAACTTTTTAAAAGCTTCCCTGTACAAAAATTTCATTTACTAGTAAATCCGACATTCCGAAAATGAGAAATTCAAAATTGGAAAAAATGCTTACATGTTTTTATTGAATTAAAGATCGTAAAAATAGAACGGAAAAAAAAAATTTTATCGAAATTCTTGGTATCGTTTTCGAGAAAAATACGATTTTCGAAAGCCATTTTTTAACATTTGTATGGTGAGTTCCGTAATTTTTAGATATGATAAAAAAAATTTCCAACCGTTCTAACCGTTATTTTTGGTCTTAAGGAAAAAAAAAGAGAAAAAGAACATATCGGAGAAAAAATCTAAAAATGCTGTCTACCAAGTTTAAACAAAATCGGCCGAGCCGTTTAGGCTGTAGTGGAACAGACAGAACTGCAAGCAAGACCCACTTTTTTCGGCTTCCAAATCATATTTATTTTTTTACGAATGCATAATTTGCCATATAGTACCTAAACGTGTCGCAAGTCAGCTGGTAGGAGTGTTTTCTTGGGAACCTGGCTCACATAAATTAAAAATACTGACTCAAGAAATCTTAGTTTGTTTTTACAAATGGAACAAGAAATAGTCACCAATTTGAGAGAAAAAATAATATGCGTAGTTTTTAGAAATTGGAAACAACTTGAAAATGAACTCTCTAAATTATTATTTTCTTGGGAAGTGAAAAAGTAAAAAATAATAATCAAGTCTTATTTGAACTCGAGGTCGGATAGATCTCCCAATATAATTTATCTGTTACTACCATTTCTAGTCTAATTGGCGAACAGATGAGATTTGTACAAAATTCCAAATGTTCCGAAGAAATTGGCTAATGTCACTGCTGAAGAAATAATGCTTACAATTTTTACTTGAAACTAAAAATTGATAGATTCCATTTCAAAGTCTAGCAGTCACTTTTAAATCATCGGACACACAATAACTTTTCTGACAGGTTGAAAACCGTCAATTTACAAGATTAGCGTCAGATATAAAAAAATTTAAGTCGGTACAATTTTTGATTTTTTTTAGATGAAGAAGATCGCAACCATATTAGCTCTATCATTTTCCACATTTAATTCCTATTTCCTTTCTATTTCATTCCCCATAAATTACAACATCTGACAATTTCAAATGAGTCCTAAGCTCTGCCAAAAAATTTCTGGCTGGCAATGACTTTTCTGACATTCCTGTCAGAAAAAAATTATAAGCTCCGATATTTGTAAAAATTATAAGTTCAAATATTTGTATTAGGACTCTTTTTTTTTAGCCCCAAGCGGGGCACAGAGTGGATAGAGCACTCCGAACTATTTAAGAAAGAAACTAAATTGAGCACTCAATTGTCATTAGCCGTGTTTTTTGAAAGAGTGAACAGCCAAGTTAGCAAAATTTTACATGCAAAACAATAAAAACATCAAGAGTGAATATAATTTGGTCAGCAATCAGAGTGAATATAGAATAAATAAAAAATGTTGATAAATTCAGATGTAGATGGCGCTTAAATCGAGTGCAGAAAAACATTTGCTTCGGAAAGATTTGCACTGGGATGTGTTCTGGAATGCATCTTTTTTTCCCAGAGATTTTTATTATGTCAAGACATTTGGAAATAAAGCTGCATGTCTATTTTTTAAAAGACGTTTAAAAAACCTCAAATGTCAATTGATTGAAAAACTTCTGAAAAATCTTAATTTTTTCACCGAAAAATCGAAATTTCTTGGATTTTTGTTTTGATCAGGAAAATTGTGATTTTAGAGCTTTTGGAAAGCATCTAGAAGGAAATACTCTAAATAGGTCAAAATATAGTATACTACCCATCTACCAAGCCATACAGTGTGAAATTCCATTTTAGGATGGGTGAGATCTCGATGGATTTAAAAAACATCTACAAAATCTGAATTTTTTTTTAACGAAAAATCGATTTTTTTGCTATTAAAATTGTAATTTAGGGGCTGGCAAGAATATGGAATGACATATTCTAAATACGTCAAAATAAATTTGAATTCTAAAATTCGTGTCAAACTTTGAGATTAAAAGAGAGTGAATATAAAAGTGACTATAATCGTTTTTTTTTTTCAATTTTCTTTACAAAGTGGCTATCAATTTTCCATAAAACACGGCTATTGTATTATTTCTTCAATAAACTGTCCAAAATGTCAGTTTTGTTTGTGAAATTGATGTTTTAAGAATTTTTACTTTTTAATTAATTTCTGGTAAATAAATGGAAGAAAAATTAATGAAGTTACCCACACTCAGCTTTTTGCTCAAATTGCTCACTCTTTTCTTATCGAGCTCCTATTGAGCTCTGACTTGAAACAGAAATGCAAGTTGAGCGCTCGGAGAGCTCCAAGTTAAAAAAGTAACATAGTGTTGTTTTTTGACTGCTCAATAACGAGCTCAGGGCTAAGAAAAAAAAAAACACCTATTGTCTGTACTTAGCTTTAGTCTTTCTGTCAATAGATTAAACCTTTTTCGATCATCTATGCTTCATTCAAAGTTCGAAGATAGATTTAATTGTTTTTACATAGATTTTGTGAGATTTCGTAAGACAATGTTTTCTAGTGGTAACCATGAACATGACTCTATCCCCAGTTTTAAAACTAATATAAGTCTCCACTGTCTCACAAATTCTCCACGTCGAAGTGAACAATTTCACTCAATTGTAGCGGAACAAAAATGCCGACAGATAGGAAAAAGGTGAAGATTGAAGAACAGAAGCAGACAAATGGGGAACCTACATTTTGGTCATCGTTATTGTTATCTTTTTCATTTCAACTTTTCCAGGTTATAGTTTTAGTTGTTCTTTTTTTTCAAGTTCCCTGGTGAGTGAGTCTATTTGTTTTTCATTTGAGGGCTTTTTCCATTTCAGGTTGGGGACTAGGTTCACACTCAAGTCAAACAGTCACAGAGAGAAGACGTCACACATTTCAGTCAACAAAAGCCAGACTGTTGAGCTGAGAGCTGAGACCTGAAAATTGGTACTTAAACTGAATGACAAGATCATGCTGAATTGTGAACTCTGAAGGGTGGAGGGCAGAGACAGAGAAGAACAACTAAAGCAAGTGAACACTTACTTTTGTGTTATCGTTCTACCTTTTTGTTTGCAAACGTTTTGTTGTTTTTTTTTTCTCGTTGGTGTATTGCTTTTAAAAGGTGAACGTACTTTTGGATTTGATTTTTGGTTTATTTTGGTGGCTAGCTTGAGGTGTTTTTGTATTTTTGTTGTTGGTATTTTAGCTTGAAGGGGGATCGATATAAAAATGCTCGATGAATTATTTTGATTGAGAATTGTAAATCGACGGATGGAAGACTTAAGAGACAGCTGAGCCTCGAAATTATGGCCAATGCCGAGAATAAATTTGTGCTAATTTGGATGACAGGTTTATTTGATGGGAAGATCAATATACGTATCTTTTTTTTCGGTATCTTATTTAAATGAGTTGGTTCTCATTGGGTTTAGAGTTTATTCGTGATCCAGTACGCTTTAAAGGTGTTTTTTTTTATTGAATATTGCGGGAATAGTGATATTTCTTTGTAGAAATTATAACAATTATTATAGATGACGTACACTGTTCCAATATCAAACAATTTTTTAAGATGCTAAATATACACTGCAGCTCATCTGAATAGATTCACTATTTTCCCAACATTAATGTTCGTCTCCTTCATATTTTGTTAAAGCCCACAACTTAGTTCATAGGTAAAGACAATAAGACTCACCATGGTCACTTGTTTAGTCTTTTCAATTTAAACAGAGTCATCATGGATAGGTAAAAGTGTTTTAAATAATATTCAAATCAAATAATCCGGATATCTGGATATATTTCAATGAGATAATTGTGATCCGAAATATCCGGAGGTTTGAGGTATTGGATAAAGGTAAAATGCCAGGGTAAATTTGTTTGTTAAAACATTTTTTGGAGGGTGGTAAGGGGCTCTGACCGTGGAAACAACAATTTTAAAATCATTTAAAAACAAAAATAAAACGTTTTTGAGATATCGAATTTATAAAAAAAATCGTCTGTATACGAAAATGCAAGACACGGGTGGATTGCGTGTTAAGGGTAAGCCATGTAGTGGTTGATTTCCAAAGTGAGTGCTGTGTAGCCCCAACAGTGCGTTTTTAGAAAAGAAGTTTTGGCCGAAATGCAGCACCCACCGCATCTGCTGTACGCATGTTTGTGCAAATATTTCATGAGACTGGTATGCTAGTGGACAGCACTCATCGTCCCCGTCGTCATACGGTGCGTACAGACGTAGAATTTTCAAGTGGTGGAATGTCTAATTTAATATCTAAACATTTCCGCTGGTGTACCTCAAGGATCGATTCTCAGACCAATCTTATACAATCAACACATTCTGATTGCAAATCATGCTGATGATACACAAATTTATTCGCCTCATGAAGTTGGTCTAAACATTGAGACAAATTTAAATAAAAGGCACGACTGGGTCGCAAAAACTTGCGACTAAGAATTTCAAAAATGAATGTTATCGATTAGAGAAAACTGTTCTTAAGGATAAAATTCATTTTTTAAATAACTAAAACAACTCCTTTAGCAGTTGGAGCTAAGCACAGGATGCCATGTGTTTTAAGCAAATATTAGTCTATGAAAGGACAAAAATTATAAGTCGTTATAGTGGTTTCTTAAAAAAAAAAAGCTTTTATATACCTACAAACTTTTTAAAATATTTTTGAGAAACAAATTTTGGAACGCCAATTTAAAAAATTTATTAATGTACGAATAAAAATTAAATCTACAAAAAAAAATATTGATCGGCTTTTGAGATATCGAATTTTCCAAAAATAAACTAGATTTTTTTTTTTTTTCAAATTCAAAAAAATTATTTTTTTAAAAGTTTTGAAATGCAATGTTTCTTAAACTTTTTAGAAACTTGTCTATAAAAAAATTCATTAAAATCCGTTATGCCGATAATGCGAAATTCAAAATTCGAAAAAATCCTTCTATGGTAGAAACAGTCAGTAATACTCGTATCTAGATTTAAATTTTTTTTTATTTAATTATAGATCGTAAAAATTATTCAAAAGAAAAAAAATGTTAGCGAAATACTCGGAACCGTTTTCGAGAAAAATACGATTTTCGAAAACCATTTTTTAACTTTTGTATGGGTGATACCGTTATTTTTAGGTAAAATAAGTTTTTTTTCTCATTTCTTGTAGATTATATTAAGAAACTTTTATTTATCAAGTTTTAAAAAAATCTGGCATGGGGTTTTCAAAATATTGAGTTTTCAAAAAAAAAAAATTTGAAATATTTTTTAAAAATCCAAAAAATTATTTTTTGAAAACTTGAATTCACAATAATATTCAAACTATTGGGAACCTTTAGCAGAAAAAAAACGGTCAAAATCCGTTGTACCTTTTTTGAGAAATTCCAAGGGGGGTGCCAAAAATAATAATTTTTTGGAAAAAAGTTTTCAGCCATTAGCTAGCTTTAACTCAATTTTTGAATTTTTTGAATTTAAAAAAAAAAAATCTGTGGGACTGTCTGAATACCAATTAAATTAAAAAAAAAAAGTGAACAGCTTTATTTTGCAATAAAACAAATTGATAAAAATTCAAAAAATATTTTTTTTTCAAGTTTTGATATGCAATGTTTTTCGAATTTTTTAGAAGTTTTTCTATAAAACAAATTTCATTCGTTCAAAAATGGTTCTATGGTAGGTACAGTCGGTAAAATCTTAATTTATAATTTTTACTTGCGACAGATAAGAATTTCATGGAACCATTTCTTTTGTTTTTGATTTTCTCAAAAACGATACGACCGATTTTGATAATTTTTTTTATGCTGAAGCTCCCCGAAAATTTTAATAGTTGTGTATTTAAATTTTCAAAAAAAAAATTACATATTTGGATTTTTAAGAAAAAATTCAATTTTTTTTTTCAACTCAATATTTCGAAAATCCAATGCTCAATTTTTTTTAAACTTCGTAAGCAAAAGTTTCTCGATACAATCTACAAGATTTGAGAAAAAAAAATTATTCTATCTGAAAATAAATAAATACAAAAATGTTAAAAAATGGTTTTCAAAAATCGTATTTTTTCTCGAAAACGGCTCAGAGAATTTTGATACATTTTTTTTTTGGGTTAATTTTTACGATCTATAATTTAAAAAGAAAATTTTTGAAACTAAGATCTTACTGACTACCTACCATACAACCATTTTTTCAAATCTTGAATTTCTTATTATCGACGTAACGGATTTTAATGAAATTTGTATAGAGTTGCTTCTAAAAAGTTTGAAAAGCATTGCATTTGAAAACTTAAAAAAAAAATATATTTTGAATTCTTGAAGTCATTTTGTTTTTGGAAAATTCGATATCTCAAAAACGGCTCAATATTTTTTTTTTAAATATAATTTTTACTCGAACAATAATAAAAACTTTAAGTTAACGTACCAATTTTTTTTCTAAAATTTTTTTAAATTTTTTTTTTATATTAAAGCTTATTTTTTTAAGAAACCACTACAACGACTACAGACACACAGACAGAAAAATGTTTTTTTGTGTACTAAATTTGCCTTAAAATTTTTATAAAAAAAATAGGTGTGCAAATTGTTAGTATTTAAAGATTTACATTTTTGGACGTAATTTCAAAATTTAATTGTACCCGTTTTTAAGATATTAAATTTTCAAAAAATTTAGATTATTTTTTTAAAGATTGCAAAAATTTTTATAAACAATAGTTTTTCTAATTCAAAGAAGCTCTTGTATAAAAATTTTGGTCAAAATCGTAGGAGCCGTTAATGAAAAGGTCAAGAATTAAAAACACGGTATCGTAACAGGTATCGTAAGTAAGCATATGCCTATCATGGCATGGCACATCTATTTTTTTATCAAAATCGTTAGACTTTTGCGAGATAAATAAGGTTTTTGGATATCGGCTGTATGGAAGAATAACCCTAAAAACCAAGTTTGAAGAAAATCGCTTTAACGGCTTACAGACAAGGTACAGACATACAAACATACAGACAGACAGACGGAATTGTCGAACACACAATTTTCGTCTTCTCTATCATCGTCATTTTAACTTTTATCAAAATCTCGAGTTCGATCTTTTTCAAATATAAAACTTTGACTTGTAGTTCTTTCTTGAAAAAAAAACACAAAAAAACCTGTGGGAGAAATTGGTGATGCCTTCTACAAAGTTTAAGGAAAATCGGCGAAGCCGTTTAGGCTCTATTTGAATAGACATATGTACACACAGAATTGCAAGACCCATTTTATCATCTATGTATCTTCTTATCTAAAGATGTATCAAAACTCCGAGTTAGATATTTTTCTGAATTCAAAACTAGCTCTTGAGCGCCTAGGCACCCTCATATTTCGATCGGAAGCAAAAAGCTTTATGCTACAGGGTTGAATTTGGAGTCGATTCTTAATCCAATTTCAATGGAAATAGTTTTCGAAAACTCCTTGAGACTTCTTCTTTCTTTCTTTCGATGGCGTATTACTGACGAAGTATCTAGTTTACTCGTGTCTCTTGAAGTCAATTTTTGTATTGGCTCTTCTATTTGTTAAAAAAGTAGTTCACCATAAAATTCTGACGGAAGGGCCTTCATTGTACGAAGAATATTTTTGCCGGTAGTGTTTTCAAACTCCAAAGATTGAACCCCGATCTCTGATTCTTGAATATGTGAACTCTTAATAAAAATGAGCTGTGGCAAACAAAGCTCAAACTTATCCGTCTAATAATCTAATGGCGACTCGTCCATTATTAAAAATTTGTTTAATTTACCTTTTTTTTCTTACATGCTAATTGTATGGAAGGCAGTAGCCATTATAATTCAGAAAATTACCTTCTTGATTTAGAATCTTTGCATCACGTATACCACATGATTCTCCTAGCTCGTTTTTTTGATATTATTTTGAACACAACACTCGCGAATTTATTGATTGATTTCATTTTCAAAATTTAAACTTTAAAGCGATCACAAATTTCACAAATTTCACAAATAAAAATTACTTTCACCACATTCGACCAAATGACTTTATCTAGTTTTTTACACAGAACATGCAGCGAACGATGGAAGATCGAGTCAAGAGTCCGCCAATAAGATTCACAGTCGCACACATTGACATTCGATAGGAATCATTGCATGCTGAGCTCACAATCCACACAGAAAATGAATTGTTATAATGATGAATCATTTTCTCTACAGAATGCGAGCTTCATTCTTGTTTATTTATGGTAATCAATGCTTTTTGGAAATGAAAGGTGTTGAATGAAGTTATTTTAGAATTATTTCAGTTTACTATGTATTTCATTTTCAATGGTGGATATGGCAAAAAAAAATGGCATCCTAAGCTCAAACATATTAAGAGCGTATGCGGATGGAATTTCGAGAGTGCATTTCTACTTTTTGATTGGAATTCTTAATTTTTATTCAAAGAAGTTCATAAATATCACTGAATATGTATGCCAAACGCAACAAAAAAGTTTTATTTGTTATATTTTTATTCATAAAGAGTTAAAAAAATGTTTCTTTAAAACATTATTTAAAACACAAAAACTTACATTGTTGTATTTTCAATTTCGGAATTTGAAGTTTTCAATACATATTCAAACGTATTTGTCTTCTGTCCACTCTTGTTGGGTGCCTTGTACTTTAAAAAAATGCCCATACGTTTTCAACAAAGCTGTTTTGTTCCTGTGTCTCTTTGCTATTTTTTATCAGGCAGACGTTTATTATACAAATATGTATTAATTTTTACTCTGACAGATAATCGACTACTTATAGTTTTGTAAATGGTTTCAGTGATGTATTAAAATAAACAGCAAAGTGTTGAAAAATAAACGAACAGAACGATGTTAATTTATTATGTACATCTGTATAACACTTATTTTTTGTTGATGATTTATGGATATGGATCATTAGAGAATATTGGTATTAAATCACGCATATTATGACTAATGACTATTATGAATTTGCTCACCCCAATTATGCTCACAAAAGTAATATGTGTAAGTAACATAATAGCCGATTTTAAAAACGTCAAATCAACGTCAATTTGGTCATGAAAGGATGAAATTTTTGACGGTAGATATTGTAAATATGTTATCTAGCTACTTTCACAAAACCTATTTCACCGACGTCAGTCAATTTTTCTGCAAATGCATTTGACGTTTATGAACATGATCTCTGGCTTTTCCACATATTTGGCGTCAACACAATTTTTTTGCAACAGAGTTGCGCCACAGATGAAGTTATGGAACATATGGACCAAAACGCGGACTGTTACGTTACATTCATACGCATATTTCAATACAAATTTACCTGAAAATATATGAAACTGAATACTTTTTCAATATCTATTATTTTTTTCTCAAAATAGACTTCCTAACTAACATTTTCTATTAATTTAAAAATTAGTGGACCTGCCATTTAAACGCTAAAAATGTTTTAGCAGGACTGTTACGTTACATGAATTTGGAAGTAGATTTTGAGGTTGTATTACATTATGCAATAAGTCTGCTCTTTTAGTGTAATATTTCAAACGTGAGGTACGAGGTTTCTGAGATTAAGAAAGGAAGTAGGAAATAAAATATTAATTACACTAAATACTGTATTTTTAGATTCTGTGGAAAGAAAAATGTTGGGACTGTTACGTTACATGAAAAGACTGTTACGTTACACGTGCGATCTTGGCTCTTTTATAAGAGTTAAAGTCAGCATCGAAAATGGCTAAAATTGTATTTTTTTTAGAGTTATTTGGTTTTCTTATCGCTAGACATTAAAAAAAGGTAACTTATGTAACATACAAATTAAATAAAAAAAAAAACTTTATTTTTCGTTATAGGTAAGTACATATCGAAATTGTGGCGATCCATTAATCCACTAACTTACTTTAAGTATTTCCGCTTAGTTTTAAAAATAATAATATTTTACTTTATTTAAGATAAATTCATTAATCATTCATTGTAATAAATTATTAAGTTTGTTTATCGTATTTAAACAAACTTTTAGTATTTTTTTTTTTTTCATTCATTTGATTGACTCCTTTTATTTCAAAAAAATATAACATTTTCATATACATATATATATATATAAAATATAAAATAACAGATTTCATAAGTCGTATAGGTATGGCTTATGGCCGTCTACCAGACTGACATTTTCGAATACAAATACATTTTATATAGCAAAATTAGAAAAAAAAACAATAAATATAGGAATACAAAATTAAATAGTTAAGAATTTTTGTTCTAGCTTTAAAACACTTCTTGGATAATAAGTTTTCTATATTTTAATGCAGTAGCCGAATACTTATAAAGTGAATCCCAGCCATCTTCTCCATTTAGTAAACTGAGGAATTCAATTTCATCGAGGCTGCGTTTATTGAAGTAAATAATCCGAAATTCTTTCAAAACTGGACATACTGCAACAAAGTGAAAGGTATCCTCACGAGCTTTCATATTACAGAGACTGCATAATAAAGGTAGATCGGGTCGATGTGGCATATAATTAAGGTTGAGCAATTCTCCTCTTACTTTAAAAATAATGCTTATTTTGTCCAAAGGATTGCTATTTAGCAGATACGTTCTATTCTGCAAACTGAAATTCAAACGGCTATAGTGACTTCTAAATACTGATGACCTAGCTTCAGATTCGTATCTTCTATACAGTAGTTTTCCAAATTTTTCTAAAATTATATTCAACTTTGATTGTAGCAGAACTGGTTGTTCATTTGGTGTTATTTCGAGATCAATACCGCATGTTGAAGCAATGCTCTCCCATTCTTCTAACATAGATCCTTTCGCTTGTATAACCGTATTTAGTACAATTTTAGGAATCCTTCTGTCTGCCATATTCATAACTTTGACAACATAGTTGAAATGCATCCGGAGAGTATCCATTACCAGAGGAGGAGTTCCTGTCTCCAGATACAGCATATAGTTTGGGGAGTTTCTTGGCAATCTAAAAATTCTTTTAATGAAATATCGAAGAAATTTTTCTACTGCTTCATAAGATGAATATCCCCAGGCTTGAGCTCCGTAAAGAAGAATTGACATTGCTGTAGAGCGGAATATCTTTTGCTTTGCACTGTGCTGGATATATTTGCTTTTAATACACCGCTCCCATATTGAAGAGATTGCTCGCTTTGCCTCAGCTAATTTACCCTCTAGATGTCTATTCATCTTCAGATTCGAAGTCATTAAAACTCCTAAGTATTTGTACTCTCGTACAACTTCAATATTCTCACCGTTGTATGTCCACTTTTCGTTCTGCGCATGTCTACCACCTCCGCCTCTAAATACCATCATTTTAGATTTTTCTAAGTTCACTACTAAGTTCCACCGTTTGCAATATAGATCGAGTCTATTTACCATAATTTGCATTTTTTCAACCGTATCAGATAGAAAGACTATATCGTCAGCATACATGAGGGCCGGTATTGTTACTCCTCCTACTATAATTCCACCTTTTATTTCATCTGTTATATCGTTTATGAATATGGTAAATAGTAGTGCGCTTAAAATACAACCTTGTTTAAGGCCTGTCGTTGTTACAAATTCATCGGATATGGTATCTCCGTCCCAAACATATGCTACGTTGCTATCGTACAGTGCTCTCAAGACTGTTATAATTTTGGTTGATACGCCTATCACACTTAGCTTGTAGAAGAGAGCTTCACGGTCAATCGAGTCGAAAGCTGCACGAAAATCGACAAAGAAAACATATAATTTCTTATCTTTCTTTTTGTAGTAATCGGCAATGTTAATAAGGGTAAATATTTGGTCAATAGTTGAGTATTTTTTCCTGAACCCGGCCTGGAATTCGGTCAAAATTTTGCCATTTTCTACCCATTTTGACAGCCTTGAGTGGATAAGCCCGGCAAACAATTTGCCACAGGTATTAAGAAATGAAATGCCTCTATAGTTTGACGGATCCTCGTAGTTTCCTTTTTTATGGATTGGGAAAATAATTGATTTTTTAAACGTATCTGGAACTAAACAATTTTCAAAGATTCTATTGAACTCATTGGTAAGTAAGGTGATAAACTCGTTTGTGGCATGCTTGTAGAACTCAGAAGGGATACGATCATCTCCTGGTGCCTTGTTCGCTTTGGAGTCCATGATGATTTGTTTCACTTCCTGTATTGAAAATGGGGCATCCAGCAACTCATCTCGAATAAGTGGTTCGGCGTATTGCACCGAAGGCGCACTCGTTGCGATATTTAGGAGTCTGTTAAAATGGTCCTTTAGACTTGATGCCTGCAGCCCTGAGGCGATGAAATTTGTCTTTCCATTCACAACTTTTACAGCTTTCCAAAACTGAGCGGAACTGCGTGCGTTGTTGATAGTTTCCACATTCGATTGATCAAAAGCTGCTTTTTTATTATAACACATTCGCTTAAAATTCTTATTCGCTTCAGCATAAAGTTTTTTAAATATTTCAACGTTGTGTAATCTTAGAAGCTTTAAGAACTTAAATGATAACTCTCTAGCTTTTAAGCACTCATTATCAAACCATTTTTGTTTACAAATTAGTTGATTTTTAGGCGGTCTGCTTTTTGGGTAGGATTTTTTTATAGCTTCTGTGAGAGAACTTATTTTAATGGATACACGAGAATTGGTAAGTTTTTCGAGCTCTATTCCTAAGTTAGTTTGGTAAGCTATTTTATTTTTATCATTCCAGATTAGTTTTGGAATAAGATTGAGCTGTTTCGTATTGCCAGTGCTATCCACTTCCGTCAGTGAAAAAGTTATTTCCAGAGGCATGTGATCTGAGAATGTCTCAGCTCCCACTTTAAAATTACTCATAATGTTACTCCAGCTTCCAGAGACAAAGCAGTAATCAATGACTGAACATGCGCTACCTCTTATGAAAGTGTACTCTCCCTCCGGATCTTCTGAGCAGCTACCATTCAAGACATGACAGTCATAGACATCTGCAAGTTCCAAACTTTTAGTATAAATAGTGCTTTGTAAATAAATATAAATCAATTCTAGTTTGGAATTCAACAACTTCTCAAACTTTTCCGTCCTTTTTAAACTATTTACATACATACATATATACAGCCTTATCATCGTATCGTTACGATCGTAACGTTTATTTCCTTCATTTTGTCTGTTTCGTAACGGAAAAAACCGACGTTTACTAACGCGTGTATTTGACATAAACGCCAATAAATTAATAAAGTGTTGATTCGTGTCAAATAAGCAAAGAAGAATCATGGATAGTGCAGCAGTGTTATTGGAAGCGGAAAGATATGAATAAAGAAAATTAAATAAAGAAAAAAGAATATTCTTTCTAACTCAGATACAGCGTAATTATAAATTATAAAAGTTAATTCGTTTTTAATTTTTCTTTGGAAAATTTTCCACTCATAGTTTGCTGTCGGAGAAATCGGAAATCAAATATCTTTATAAATCGCATGAATTCACCATGCGATGCTGCAATTTTGACATTTCATCGGCATGCAACGTAAGGATTTGACACTTTCGACGCACACAAACTTTATTTTCGTAAATTTTTCCGATTGCCCTATCGGAACGGCTACAATCATACAAAATTCGTACATTTCGTAGAAATCGGAGAAAATTACGTTCCGATCGGGTACGATGATAAGGCTCATAGTTTTTGTTCTTTTGGGTCTTACTAAGCTTTCCCTAAACATTAGAAGTATGATTGAGGTTATGAAATCAACATAGTTATATTTTTTTAATTTAAAAAAAGACTGTTACGTTACAAACTGTTTTCTGTTCTAAACAACGGCATTATTTAGTACACAACAGAATTATTATTTTATTTTTAAAATAGACTAAAACTACTCGGAGAAAATATGGTTTTATTAATATGTTGATATAATAGAAGCTGGAAAAATAAACTTTTAAGGTTCTTGGACTGTTACGTTACATCAAATATTGCGGTGGGTTTCTTTGTTATTTTAAATGCTGATTTCAATTTATTTTTCCAAATATTTAAGTCCTATACTTTCAACAAAACTTACTTAATGTGACCAAAACGGATAACACTTAAATAACTAATTTTGAATTAATAAAACTTACCATTTTGTTTCGTTTTGTATTTTAATTTTTTTTTTAATTTCAAGGAATCAAAGAAGAACGTGTTTTTCGCGAAGTAAGTAACAAATATCTCTTTGAAATTTATGTTACTCGTTACTTTGGGATGTATAAAAAATAAAAATGGCGAAGAGCCCGCGAAATTTGAAATATTTTTTTTTTCTTTGTGGTTTCGTTTTTCGCGTTTTGGTCCATATGCCTTTAGCAAACTGCGTTATCGAAAATATTGCATTTGTATACAAATTTCGTTTAAAGTTTTCGAACAGTTGACTCTTGCAGTTTAAGAACATCTTGCACTTGCATTTTTGATGCAAAAGACGTTTTTGAATGAAAATGGCAAATGTCATTTTCGTGACAAAAATTTCATTTAAAGATTACACACTATCGGTCTTCAGTCAGTATATATAATGGCGAACACAGCACAAGAGCGTTGGTGAAGTTAGGGGGGGGGGGGGGGGGGGGGGGGAGAAAGGAGGTGTCAATGAACATTGGAATGTTCGCAAATTAACATGGAAAGAGAAATCTGTGCTTGGTTAATTATAGCATTATCATATCATGCGACTAAAAAAAGAATCTCTTTATTGGACGGTACAACCAAAATTAGGCTCTAGGGTGAACTGATGAGCAAGTGAAGCGGGTATCACGGTTGAACTGATACAGGGGAGGAATACAACTGGCTACTTCAATTGAGCATTTCTTGTGAAAGAAGTGGTAAAACAAAAAAGCGATGAAACATTCCGATGGTGTTCAAGAAATGGGATTGATTCCATAATAGTTCTGTTTCCTAGCAGTTCTAAAGCACAGTTATAGATTCTTACCAATAACTGGAAGGAAGTTTGGGCTGCACCTGTCCAAAAATGTGAGTTACACGCGAGTTTTGGACGTAAAGGTTAACGCATTATAAATTGTAAACAGATCAGAGGAAGAGGAAAATGTCTTACATCAGTTTGAGAAGCTAAGGGTAGAGTAGTTGGTAAAACAATGAAGAAGGTAGAAGTTTCAGACAAGGGATTATTTATAAAAATGAGAAAGAGATTTGGAGGAAATACGGAGTCTTGAGTAACACGACGCAGCCTGGTGCCAAACTCTATCAAATGCCTTAGATATATCAAGCGAAATAATCTTACTTTTTCCAAAATAATGGAAAGATCTGTTCCACAATTTGGTGAGATATGCGATCGGATCATCAGTGGAACGATTGCTATGAAATCCGTATTGCCGTTTGCCGGTCATTCAGAAGCTTTAGATCTTTGAGATATTTCTTGAGCTGATGATTGATCAGCGATTCCATATGACCTTAGAAAAAAAAGAGAGTCAGTTGAAAAAGGGTCGCTTTTTTTAGAAACTTCCTGGAAAAATTTGGTTTTATATCTTCCATGAAAGATTCCAGAACATTTGGAGCGGTGGAAAAGCTTACGCAATTGTTTTTCCAGCTAGGTTAACACCTCTTCAGAAAAATCGGGCTCTTGCCCGATATATGAGTTCGAAAATATACCTATCCCATTGAATGATTCACGTTCTCAAGTACGGCAATAAAAGGCTAGCAGAAAATGAATTGCGAGTACATTTGCCTTATCTGAGGAGCTTTTTATAGGGTTTTCATTGTGGATGAGACTGAAGTTGAATAAGCTGAAAATGCTAAACACTTACTCAAAAAAAACTCGGACTAAGACTGCTTTTTAACGATGCAATATCACCTTGCGATTTTTATGCCCTTTGGCGTATGTGGTGGTGGGGGTATACAAAATAGCTGAGGTTGATAAAATTGCAGCGTTATCGTTCTTTATTCTTTTTGGTTTTCCTTATTTCTATTTGATGTTTATTCAGTGAACTTAACTTAAGTGAGTAGTGTAAAGAGTGTGGAGAGATTACTCCTATTCACTGGTGTGAAGTTAACTGTTATACAAAATCGCTGTTTTAAATCATCCATGCAATCGAAATGAAGACAAAAGAGAATCAAAGATTAAAAATCGATTTCGTTTAAGACTTATCTAAGTGGAAATCTGAGTTTCAAGAAGAGTGATTTCACAAAGCAGGGCAAGATGCTTTGCGGAATGGAACATGTTTTTTCAGAGTTGAAGCTTTTTGGTGGCTTTCAGTTGCCTCATGAAAATGTATCAATCAAAAGGCATTATTGAATGAAAGATTTCATATCTGGTTCTAATTAGTCAATTGGAATTTAATTGCAAGAAAATAAAAAAAAAAATAAGAACCATTGTAAATCCAACCATTTTGTGTGTCGTCCACGATGACATCCCATCCGAAAATGAGCCTGTTCGCTAAAGTTGATACATTTTTGCCAAAAAGCGGGTTCCACTTCTGACTGCTCCAGAACCAAGACAGAAAACACATGACATTGTCGATGACCAATGTAATTTTCCATGGTATTTTTTTTTTAATGGCCGCCATGATCTGTCAAATTCTACTCTTCCCTATTGGAAAACCGTTAAAAGAATATCAAAAGATTTGATCATATTCTACTGGAAAACTGATTTCATTATCCGAAACGGAAGTAATTTTAAAGGAAACCATATTTTTTGGAGCTCATTTAATTCAAATCAAATTTAATGCCATATATACAGAGCTCATCAAACTGTTACTTGATTACTGAAATTGTTTATTAGCCCGGGAGTATGCAATAGTTTAGATTACAAACAACCATTCTTCCGGAAGGCGGATATTTTCCAGTTGGTATTTCAAATTAAAACAACTGACAGTTAGGAGCACAATGCAAGTATTTGGTACAAGCTTGGGATTTTCATTGATGATGGTGAGCTTGAAGGAATTCAATTTGTGTGAATTTCTCCAAATGCTTAAACGGATAATAATTATGTAAGTTCCAATATATAAAGTTTATCAAAAGGGTTGCTTCAATAATTTGAAATTAAAGTCTTAACTGCGTTCATGGTTGTTTTCCCAAACGAACAAATTGTCCATTAAAGTCAATATGGGAATATCTGGCGCCCTCAATTGAACCATACCAACACATTGCATACCATGTATATCAATATGTTGCCCATCCTCCGTGAATATCCGCACTCGTTTCCCGGAGACGGGTTTTTTGTTAAAAGCTTTCCTGATGAAATTCGAAAATCACTTTGTTCTTCCGTTTATAATTGGAATGTTGAAAATGCATGTTACACGCATTTGCTGCCATATCACAAATGCTGCATCATAGTCAAGTTCAGTGATGCGGCACAGGCGAACGCTGTGTTTGACCCCAATTTATTCAATGTCGGCTTTAAATTCCGGCAGAAAACTCGCGCGTCGCTCCGGTTAGTCGGCCGTTGTAGGTGTTATTCTGTCATCCGGAACACAAACAAAATATACATATGTATATAAATATGACCGGAGTTTGTTGTTGACAGGACTGGAACAATAATATTCCTGTCATAAAATCTAATTTCCAAATGCCTTGGCTTACGGGATCACAAATCCAATTTTCTGGCTTCGATTTTGTTTTCGTTGGCATGTTGACAACAGCTTTGTGACTCTGATGCTTCCCTCTTGCTCAGCCCTGGAATTCCGTAGATTGAACGGGTACAATTCTATGCTACTGATGTGATGGCGGAAATTTCGCACTTTTATAGTGCATCCTGGATTTGTTTGTCTATGTCCACCATTCGCTTAGCATATATGTAAATGGAACTGTTATTGAATACTTGTTTGTTTGTTTTTTTTTCAATAGCGATTGTTGTTGAATATTTTTAAAGTGGTATTTGTAGGAAGTGTTTCGGTGATGTTAAAAGTTCAATTTCAAGTTCGTTATTTTTTTGTTTTGTTATCAATCCATCACAGGTGCTACTCAATAGCTTGAGTTTTTTATAGCCCCAATAGCATCAGGAATGATGAAAATTTGTGCCATTTTAAAACAATAAGAATTTGTTGTAATAAATTGGCTGTGAAGCAAGGTATTTCGCGCAAAATTTTAATCATAGCTAGTTTAAGGAATAAAACTGACTTTATTTATAGCAATCTTTTAATTACAATATTTTGTTTAATTTTTTTATAGTTTTAAGAACGTAAGACAACTTCTAACAAATGTAGGTATTGCAACGTAACGTGATCAAATATAAGTTGAACAACCCTAAATTTGACAGATATAGATATACTAAAACCAGCCCGGCGGATGGCCATTAACCAAATTCATCATGTGCTAATCGATATCTTAGACGTGCTTACATTTCGAGAGACAAAAGTCAATTCTACCACCATTATCCAAGTTTTGGGAAAATTAGAGCTCGACTGTCGAACGGAAAGAAATTATGAACAGCCTGGAAGAAAAATTTCGGAAATTTCTGGAGCTAGAGGTTCTCCCGCTGTTAATTCTTCAACCAGATTCTTTTTGAAACAGCGAAGGTAACCTTTTTACCAATCACCAGCAATAGTAAATATTTTCAGGCAGCATTTCCAGCAAATACTTAACGAGCATCATGCAGATCAATTTAAAGGGTTAAAACACAACCCACTTCCAATCAATCAAGAATAAGTTCCACAATCTAGTAAAGAAAATGTGGGCTTAGCTATACAAAAGTCTAGGCAAACTATGGCCGCAGGATCTGCAAATACGGAGATGATCTTTTGGTATTGAGCATGTTTGGCCGATGAATGAACCATCAGCTGCTTTTACCATATCTTCGAAAACGGTAATCATTTGTCTTGGAAAAACTACTCTTATCAAGGCAAATTCTTTCTTAAAGTGGCTTATAAGATTATATTCAAAATGCTGTGTAAGCGTCTGGAGCCGTTTTGCAACGCAATAAGGAGAAAGTATCAGTGAGGCTTCCGATCCCCGTGATCTTCCAAAGACCAAGTTTTCTCATTGACGCAAATTTCAGGTCCAGAATCACTATCTTTTCATAGACTTCAAGACCGCATATGATAGCGCATTCATAGTCAGGAGCTGTATATGGCGATGGCTGAACTGGGTATCCCGGGAAAACTGATCCAACTGTGCTGGAAAGTACCAGGTGTATTGTACAACTAACTAACAACTCTTCTGAACCTGTTTTAAAATCCACAGGGTTGTGTCACGAAATATGCTATTATATGGCATCAATCTCGTTTTGAACCACATGGTGCGCAAGGCAGCAGTACCATTTTGCTGCATCTTCAGTAGATCTACTGAATGATCCGCAAAAATTAAATCTACTGTCAAACTGCTATAATTAAATCATTCCGTAAATATTCGGCTCTTCATTTTCTGTTACCGCAGCCAATTTGTTGTGAACTAAAGCAAACCATTAAACTCTGTTGTGGATACCCAATAAAGGTTTTTTTTTAACAATAAAGCAGCAAGTAAATACAGATAGGCGGATGTCACTTTAAACTATCTTTATACTCGTTGTATCCGTCTAAATAAAAATAAAAGCACGATATGAAATAGTTTTTTTTTATTTTAGCTAAGCATTACATACAAACCAACTTTGGGACTATATTAGGTAGGTTAGGTAGGCGTCGAAGTAGATTACGCAGTTGGTGGTAGCTGGTACATCTGCGGCGCTTGCACCTTACGACAAATGTTGATTCGGTGGAAGTGGTGCCGGTGGCTAATCTCCTGGAGTGGTATCCTCAGCCCATCTGTCTCGCCGAATTGGTCCTAAAAACAAAAGGAAAAAGGAAAGAATTAGTGGGATTCGATAGAAGTAAAGAACACCCAACTAACATACTCTCCAGAGCTTAGCTCTTGAAATCTGAAAAAAACTCTCATACAACTCTTTTATATCCCATTGCTATACTAAAGTATTAATATCTTGTTATGAAACTCGACTGGATGTCATAACACTTTTATTTTAAGAGTTAAACACTTTTCCAGCTTAAAAGAACTTAAATCTTATAGCAAAACTATTTTCTCTTCTTGTAGTTAGATTATAAAAACTTATAGTCCTATAAGAATCCCTTTCTGGAAACTGAGCTCTAAATATGTATAAATAATTCCATAACAAGTCATATTTAAGAGTAAAGTTATTTGTATACCACTTTGAAAATTCTAAAAGAATTTGAGTTTAAATCCTCCTATATCAAGAAACAATTTGGAGTTCAAAGAATATAAGCTTTGCAGTAAGATCCTAATAAGATCCTTAATGCAACAAGCACAACTATTCACAAACTTCATTTTTCTGATGTCAACATTCTCCTCTCACTCGCACGTAAGTACACATAAATCATAAAGAAGCGTCTAAGATCCTATAGAAAGAATAAAGATGTTACTAGAAGAGTTAGGTCGCATCAGCAGCAGCCATATTCCTATACACAAGCAAAGTAATTGCCTGTACATTTGAGGGTTACCATAGCTTAAAAAATTATGATCTCGATAAAATAACTTGGCTGTAGCACTGACTTAAAATTTATTAGGTGACATTTTTAAGTTTACATTTAGCATTGTTGTGATTACATAGAAAGTGTAAAATATATTGTGTAACTTTTTTTCAATTTAAACTAAATACATTAACATCTTAGGATTTTATTGCTACTACTATCTTTTCATTCAAAATTAACAAAAAAATGTATTCTTTATGTTGCATTACACGAGTAGTAATTTTTTGTGACAAGAGTAATGGTATAGAAAATTACAGAGAATATGAGATTTTATTACTCTTGTAATTTGGTATATTTTATATTAAATTTGACCTTTCCTGTTTCCTATTTACTCTCACAAGCAAATGACCCATGACCTAAATAAAAACAAAACAAATTTCAAAGTTAATTTTGATTTTATTTGCTTACGAAAGAAATATATGGTAACCCTATTTCCGATAAAAGTTATAAATAAAATAATTTAAATATGCATTATTTTGAAGGGGCTTTGTGTTTTTTCGACGTAAAATGTTAGAAATAGTAGATACAATTTCAACCGCATTTACATTTCGGTTCCCATATGTGCAAAATAATAAATATCATGCATCGCCATTATAATATAATAGTTGATAGACTTACAAAATAAATACTATATCAAGCCTAACAGTTTGTTGGCATAGCAAATCATGTATACACACAAACTTAAAAAGTATTTTGTTTCATTCCTTATTAAGTTAACAAATATTCTGTTCTCTTTTTATCACCTCTTATTGAAAGAGACGCTTTCTCATAATAGGATTTTGCCGATCTCTATTAGAGCCTTAGAAGTGCCATTTTAATATAAACGTGCATCTGTCATCCCATAAAGAAACTTCTGTTGCTACTATGAGTAGGAAGAGCCTCTCATAACTAGGCCATTTAAGGCTTTTAACAATTTTAAAAGAATCTCGTAGTATTCTTTAAGATTACTTTTAGCTCCTCTTAACTAATCTAGTTGAGCTCTTGGAGCATCTTATGAGATGAAAAATGTTACTTGGGCATGGACATCGGATTAGGTACGGACTCTTATTCCCATCTGATGCCCCTGATTCAGAACTGAGGATATACTTATCTTTTCCTATGGTAACCTTGGTCCACCGCTGGTTTCAAGAATTTTAGTTAGGCAGTGAGTACTCCGGTTGAATTTGGCTGTTTTCGGATTTGCGTTGACCCAAAATATATTCAACCACAATCATAAAGCCGCGTGGAAGCAATGGCTTTGCACTGGGGACACGAGGGAAAGATTACCGAGGGTTTTACTCCATCACTTTCTCGGCAATGTCGGCAGGATCCACACAACGACATTTAATTAAAAATGATGCAGCAAACGCGGAAAGAAAATTAATATTCGCGAAATGATTTCTGCGATGAGGACGCGATCGAATCTCGAAATTAAATAAAATAAATAAGAGTTACGATAGGGACAGATAGAAGAAAATTGGAAAGGGATAATAGGATGAATTAGTGCTTTTGACCAAAGAAAGAAAAAGAAGAAGTGAAACGGGCATATAGGTGTAGGGTCGTAAGAAAAGCTGAGGCGGAAGCGAACTAGAGATAAAAGCGAAATAGGTAGATAAAGTTTAAATTCATAGGTATAAAAAAATTAGAAAAAGAAGCTAACTCGGACAGAGAGGGAGAGATTTTGTGAAGTGAGGAATAAACATTAGAATAAAAGTTAAGGAAGATTCACAATAGGTTTATGGGAGGAAATAGGTTTGGGTACGTGATAGTTTTAAAATTAGAGCTTTTACGGATTAAACATGATAGTAGTCGTTATTTTGTTTCTTAATCACGAATACAGACGAATTTTTTTTGGTCACCTGTACCACTAAGGTGGTTGAACTTAATTAGAGATTCCCCCAATCAAATTGATTGCAAGCAATGACAATGAAGATGAGCAACGGTTGCAGCAAATACTGTAACGACATCATCATCTTCGTCATTTTAAATCGAACCACCTTGGAATAGACATCGCAGAACCAAGCCTGTGTTAAGTGCTAAATTAAATTAAAAAAAAAAAAATCGAAACTTTGTTTTAAATCAGTTCTTTTTAATTAAATAAATATATACGTTTTTGTGAGATTTCCTGGTTAAGTTTAAGTTTGCTTAGGAAATTAATAGAAAGTTTTCGGGGTGAGTTAAAACGAAAGAAAGAACCAAAGGGAATAGTGCTATAGTGGATTTTTTTAAAATTTACAGTGAGGGCGAATATCGGCAGTGGTAATTAAGGCCCTAGGGCAGATCCAATGGTTGATACATACGAGAGATTGAAAGAACCCCGTCACGGCTTACCAAACAAAAAGGGGAGCATTCAAGGGTTGGAATCTAAAAGGATCGAAATCCGTGAGATAACCCGGATAACAAGTAACCTAATCTAAGATATTAAAGAGTGAAGACAAAAATAGAAGGGTGAGCTGAGAAGTCGTTCTGTGGTGTCGTATTTCACATTCTAGTGTCCAGTGACTTCGCCCTCACCGCAAAAACTTTGTTACTTTTTAAATTTAGAAAAGTATATATCACAAAGCACACCAAATAGAATCGATTCGATAGCTGCACAGTTGCAGAGACGAAACCGCTCAGCGGATAGCGGTCTCGAGAACACGTCCAGAGGAGGCCCCCGTCCCCGGATATACATAAACCCATATATTAAGAACAATCGGCGTGATATTATTTTGCTTTTTTTTCGCGATTTTAATTGTATTTTACCTTTTTTTTCAAATGATTTTTTTTTGCAATTGTTTTATGTAAACCGGTGAGAGTGTTTCTTTTTTTGGGTGAAAAGAGTGTTAAAGCGTAGTCGAAAGCATTAATTCCGTTAGCCTTTTGCGGATATAGGTTCCTCAGAGGTCCAGTTATTTAGCAGCAAAATTTTGCGAAACCCTTAAGGTACCCACAAAGAGCTCTTTGTAGGTAGGAATAAAAGGAGGATAGTGTTTTTTTTTTTGAGCCAGAAAGACAAAGCTTCGGCATCAATAACGAAGACTGGGACTTTAGGAGCTTAGTCCCTGTACGGGCGTTGTTTTTTTGTTCAACGGAAGAGTTTTTGTTGGTTACATAACCACTTTAAACCAACTCAAAAGGCAACATCCCATCGCCAATTTAGTTTATATTTTCTTTAACGTACTACTTTTGAATAATTATTTGTTTTCTTTGATATGTGAGTTAGCTTTAAAACAAGATAAAGAGGCAATTTAAGTCACATGTTTCTACGTAATTGTACCTTTTTTTAAATCAATTTAAAACCCTAAAAGTTCTTGTAATGTTTTTCAGTGTAATTTCAAAATGTTAGTGTAGGTCTTTTTATGAACCTTGTCCTTAAAGTATGATGTTTAACTTTCGGATAGAGCAAATAAAGAATCTTTGTAAATCACGTCGTCAATGATTGAAATAACCGTTTTTTTTCTTAACTGAGCTCTCGAGAAGCCAAATGGATCTTTAATTTACTTTTCAGGGGGTGCGGTACGGCGGACGAAAGTCCTGGTGGTGAAGTAAGTATGGTTCATTAGCGACAGAAAGCAATCCTTAGTTCAGGATAGGGGAATTCGAAGTACAGCGCCGACCGAATTCCAGGTAGGGAGGGACAAGGCGACGTTGCGTCAACAGCAGCAGCGTACCCAAGGTGTGAGTCGTTAGAGTGAGGGTCAAGACTTTTTGTGTGGCATGTTTAAAAATTTTTTTTGAAATAGGCGAGGTCCAACTACGGTGGCAAGATCCCCCCCTACATCCGGCGAGCGGAGCTGAGCGGAACAAGCATGCCATCGCCTCCGTAGCGGACATTCTACCCCTACCTCATCCTCTCCTACCGTATCCTAAACCTCTTCCTACTTTCCTATTTTCCTTTTCTTCTTTTTTTTTATGCACCCGATCAGAATCCTACACCCCAAACAACCTCCCTTTGCCTCATTTCAAATGGCGCCCATCCGTGTTATGCAATTTTTTTTGGTCGTTACAGATTATCTCAGTTTTGAGTGGCTGCGAGGGCAGTATCCGGTCGCAACGTAGGTCGTAAGCAAGATAGCTCTTGGGAATGCTTGTTTACTTGCGACGGATCGATCGGGTGATGTCGTCGGGCTAGTTGGAACTTAGAACTTTAGAAATTTTTGTTTGATAAAGGTTCGGATCCGGTCGTCGTCGTTAGTAGCAACCATGTTTAGCGTATGTCGTGGACAAGATAGCTCTTGAGAATGCTTGTTCACTTGCGACGTCCAGTGGGGGTTGCTGGCGACGGCAATCGGAACCAGAAATAGGAAACTGAACTCGCTGTCTTCTCTGAAAGCCCTGTACGTCTTCTTTGTGAAGGTCTTAACGTACGCAAAGAACTGCGACAGGATTATCCGAACGAAACATCGGGGACAGGTCGTGTTGGCTACATCTGTTTTCTTACCAGGGTCGATACAATTCGTAAGTCTTGGAGGGGATTGCTTTTGAGAAAGCTCAACCAAATGCGACGAGGCGAATCTGGTCCTGACAGCAGAAGTAGAGAAACATTTATTGTGTAATTTTCACATTTTGTATTTTTCTGATTGTCATTGTTCACACCTTGGGAAAAAAATATTTAGGTACGAAAGGATAGCTATTGAACCATACTTGGATGAGAAAAAAAAAAAAAGAAATCACCGAAGAGAGCCGCTGGAAACACCCCCAAATGTATATGCACACCTCTTTCTAAAACAACTATTCCAAATCATTACAGTTAGCGGAAGAAACTTCAAGACTAAAGATTATTTGCATACATTTATTTGTCGTTTATTAGTTAGTTTTTTTATGTCTGAGAAATTAAGTTTATAGATAGGAGAGTGGGCGATTTTCCAGTCGCGATTATTGTGTTGAAAAGATAGATTGTTAGGATTAAGAAGAATCATTAGTTTAGTAAGTACTTCATTTCTTATAGGTAGATATTCTGTTTTTTGTTAATTACATACTCGTACATACATAGCATACAAAATTTCAGACTTTTGTTCATACTAAAGGTAGTTTTTATCATTAAAGAATTAAATTTTCGGCTTAAAATCTTGGTGGTAAGACATAGGAGTTGGGTTTAGTTTAGCTTGAATAGTATAGTTTTTTCTTTGTAAATGTTTTTTAGATATAAGCAGATAGTGGTTAAGTTTCTTAGTGTTAGATAGATAATATTTTGGAAGATAGAATTAAGAGATAAGATCTTCAGTTTTTTTTGTAAAGCAAATGAACGCATGAAACGACAAGAAGAACAACAACTTGAGGCCGACATAAACAGCATTCAAGAATTCGTTCAGAACCGAGTACTTACTCGAGCTCTACGCGATAGGCTTTTGAGAAATTCACCAGAAATGTCGTTTGTAAAACATTCTCCAATCAAAAAGAAAGTAACTCAAACCCAAAACATGCCAGATAGTGAGTTTCCCTCCGGCGACAATAGCCAGACGGGAAACCGAAGAGTCCCGACACCAGAAGGTGATTTAAATCTTCCCCTCGGCGTTCCTAGTGATTCAGGTGTTGTTGTGGGTACAGGAGCGGCGGACAGCCAAAGTCAAAATCTTTCAAATGACCTGGATAATACCAGCGGAAATGCATCCATAAACGGAATGATTTCCACACCGCCATACAGCGACCTAACTATAATGGGCGATAATTTATCGAAGCCCGTGAATGGGTCAAATGCGGGCATAGGGTCTAGAACCGAAAAGGGGAATGGCACAGGTAACCATAATGTGGGAGGTGGACAAAGCACGCAGGGGTCGTTCATTGCAAACGAAATCAGGGCAGTAATGGGAGAGGCCATTGGAGACCAGCACAGGGCTTATGAAAGTTCATTAGATAGGGGAAACACGGAGTCTTTGAAAGACGAAATAAGGAGACAAGTTTTAGATATCCTAAAAGAGATGAATACATCTCTGCATGTAACCCCACCTTGTGAGGAACGATTTCGACATTCCATGGGCAACCAAGAAGTTGGTCAGAGATATTTACCACAGCTTTTGACTGAACCTCCGCGACATTCGCAGCTGGATCCCCGTTCAAGGCCATTTCAACCACCTAGATTCATTCAGGGGAATGCAAACCAAAGGCCTAGTAGTGAAAACGGACATGCTTCGAATGCGATATACCAACCGAATTTACACCAAAATCCGTATTCAGAGATTAGGACAGCTCATAATAGACGTGGCCAAACAACGTATAATTCATCACAAATGTACCTGCCCTCCGCCATGAGAACGCCCATCAAGTTGGATAAATGGGGAGTGAAATTTGATGGCAAGGCTGGAACCCTCAGTGTAGAGGACTTTGTTTTCCGGGTAGAGACGCTTCAAGGCCAATACGAATGCTCCTGGGCTGAGATCATGAGAGACTTCCATCTCTTGCTCTCAGGTGATGCGAGTGAATGGTACTGGTGGTATCATCGATCGAACGGTCGACCGGACTGGCCCATGTTGCGAGATGCTTTGATGCGCCAGTTCCGTAATTCCAAATCGGACTATGAGATCATACGGGAAGTCATGGAACGAAAGCAGAACACCTGGGAGTCGAGTGATGATTATTTTGCGGCCATAACGAAGCTCCGATCTCAGCTCAGGACACAGATTCCGGAAGGGGAGCTCGTTCGGATTTTAAAAAGAAATTTGAATGAGCGATTAGAGAGGCTGGTGTACCCCCAAGCGATTTACTCAATGGACCATCTGAGAATGGCGTGCAAAGAGGCCGAATATGCATTCCCAAGAAGGGAAAGAGAAGTCCCAAAAACGCATAGGGCTCCTGCTCGTTTTGTGGCCAACGAATTGGAACACGAACCAGATTTAGAGATGCGACAGTGTCACGACGAACAAGTAGATGCATTCCAGCATTTAGGAGCGCGCCCTAAGACCACAGTGGGCCAAAGCGAAAGTAGACCAATGATTTGCTGGAATTGCAGGGCACAAGGCCATACTTTTATGGATTGTCCCTCTACGAAAAGAAATATATTTTGTTACCGTTGTGGGCAGGAAGGGGTTATTACGCCTAAATGTGCAAGGTGCAACCCGGAAAACCGGAATCGGAACGCATCTTCGGGGGAGTCGCGTTCAACTCAAACCCCCCAAACAGAACAGTAAGAAATGTGGGAGTACAAACCGATGTAGATGAAGAAAGGAGAGTGAAGATATTAGCTAGAGAGGAAAAAGATAGTGAAAGTGTAAAAGAGACTAAAAACAGATTTGAGATGAGACCTTTGCATGTGAGATTAAGGGATTATTATTTAACGAGGAAAAGAATATTTGAGGGTAAGGGGAATGAAGTTTCAAATAGGATAAAGAAAGTGAGATCGAGATATCAGTTACGGAAACAGGTTAGAAAGAACATTTCAGCCACGGTGATAGATACTAACACTGACCCTCGACCTTACGCAAAGGTTTATATTGGCAACCGCCATATATATGGGTTATTAGACAGTGGGGCTAGTGTAAGTATTTTGGGAAAGAATTGCGTAAAGTTCTTGGATGAGGCAGGAATTCACTTTCGACCTTACAAGTCCGGTGTCAAGACAGCCGACGGTAAAAACCAAGCCATAATTGGAAAGGTCAACACATTAATTAGATACAAAAATTCCGAGCAAACTATCACATTCTATCTGGTACCCAATCTTGACCAGGAGATGTACTTAGGTGTAGATTTTTGGAAAGCTTTTCAAATCGCTCCAAATATAATCAGTTCCATTTCAGTTCTAGAGGAGGACGCGGACTTAATGAATTCGCACGAACTGTCGTTTGAACAGCGGTCCCGATTGGAAGCAGTCAAACTGAAATTTCTCGATTTTGATCGTCACGGATTAGGAAAGACAACGCTCATGGAGCACACCATCGATACAGGAGATGCGGTACCGGTAAAGCAGAGGCACTACCCCGTTTCTCCAGCGGTACAAGCCATTTTGTATGAAGAGATAGATAGGATGATTAAGCTCGGCGTTATCGAGGAGAGTGGGAGTCCTTGGTGCTCGCCAGTCGTCCTTATTAAGAAGCCAGGCCCTAACGGTATGACAAAGTATCGTTTTTGCCTGGATTCGCGTAAGGTCAACTCGTTGACCAAAAAGGACGCTAACCCTCTCCCCCATATCGAAGGGCTTATCAGTCGTCTTCCGGATACATACTTCATTAGTAGCGTGGACTTAAAAGAGGCTTTTTGGCAAATACCGTTGGAGGAAGGGAGTAGGGAGAAAACTGCGTTTGCGGTTCCGGGGAGACCTTTGTACCATTTTACGGTCATGCCTTTTGGGTTGTGCAACGCCGCTCAAAGGTTATGCCGTCTAATGGACAAAGTGATCCCTGCACGTCTCCGGGACCGGGTCTTCGTGTATCTAGATGACTTACTCATAATAGCGCCTGATTTCGAATCTCATATCGCCCTGCTGGGCGAAGTGGCCGACTGCCTGAGGAAAGCGAATCTCACCATCAACGTTAAGAAATCCAAATTCTGCTTTAAAGAGCTGAAGTATTTGGGTTTCATCGTTGGTGGTGGGAAATTGAAGACTGACCCGGCCAAAATAGAAGCAGTCGTCGATTTTCCAATGCCGAGGAATCCGAGACAGGTTAGAAGGTTACTTGGTCTGGCGGGGTGGTATAGGAGATTTATTAAAGACTTTTCAACTTTGACTGCTCCCCTGACGGACACGCTTAAGAAAAAGAATTCCAAATTTGTGATGTCTGAACAGGCAAAAGAAGCATTCGAAAATCTGAAAACTGCTTTAACGACTGCTCCGGTGCTCACACACCCAAATTTCATGAAGCGATTTTATATTCAATGCGATGCGTCCGACTCTGGAATCGGTGCGGTACTTTTTCAGAAGGACGAGGCGGGCGAAGAGTTTCCAATTTCTTACTTCTCTCAAAAGTTGAACTCGTGCCAAAGAAACTACAGTGTGACCGAGAGAGAGTGCATGGCCGCGGTGATGGCAGTGCAGAAGTTCCGGCCCTATGTCGAGGGGATGGATTTCACGGTCATTACTGACCACGCTAGTCTGAAGTGGCAAATGACGATGAAAGATCTCAGTGGCCGGCTAGCAAGATGGTCGCTGGAGCTACAATCATATACCTTCGACATAGAGCACAGGAAAGGTTCACTCAATGTGGTGCCAGACACGCTCTCTCGGGCACACTTGAATAGCTTGGAGTTGGGAGAAGTAGCACCCTTGATAAATCTCGAATCCGAAGAATTTCGCTCCGAAGAATACCAAGATCTGATAAACACTATTCTAAAGCACAAAGAACAATTCCCCGACTTGAAAATTGAAGACTCGTTTGTGTACAAACGGGCCCTTCCCTCAAATAGCGATGAAGCATTACTAGAAAACACTTGGCGGCTGTGGGTTCCTGCCGGTTTAACCGAAAGCCTAATCGCCAAGGCCCATAATCCACCCCAAGCCGCTCATGGTGGAGTGGCTAAAACTATGTACCGTGTTAGGCAACACTTTTATTGGCCAAACATTACCGTCCAAATCCGACAATTTGTGATCAATTGTGATATCTGTAAACAATCTAAATCATCTAGTCAAGTCCAACGTCCTCCAATTTCTAGCAGTTACGTTTCTGACCGTCCTTTCCAAAAATTATATGTAGACTTCATTGGTCCCTATCCGAGGTCCAAAACCGGAAACTCCTTTGTCTTCGTGGTATTAGATCACTTTTCGAAGTTTGTATTTCTGAAACCCCTGCGCGCCGCAAATTCCAGAAGCATAATTAGTTTTCTTAGAACAGAAATTTTTAATACATATGGAGTGCCCCAAATACTTCATTCCGATAACGGAAAGCAGTTCATATGTAAAGAGTTCCAAAACTTCCTGGAAAAGTATGGGGTACGGCACTTCAGGACGGCTAATTATGCGCCGCAATCCAACGCTTCTGAGCGAGTTGACAGAACGTTATTAGCTGCCATACGTTCATACTTAAAGGAAGACCAACGCGACTGGGATGTTCACTTAAGTGACATCGCATGCGCATTGAGAAGTTCGGTGCACACTAGTATCGGAGTGTCGCCATACTTTGTTCTGTTTGGTACAAATATGGTTACACATGGTAGCGCCTATCCACTAACACAAAAGTTGAATGCGGTAGAGGACTGCGAACTCTTGATTCTTCCGAGGCAAGAGCAATTACAGATAATTCGCGACAAAATAAAGAAAGGCATACTGAAGGCAAACGAGAAAATCGAAAAAACCTATAACACTCGGTCCCGGAATGTCCGATATGTCCCGGGTCAAGAGGTGTATAAACGAAATTTTGTCCTCAGTGACTCATCAAAACGTTTATCTGCGAAACTGTGTCCCAAGTATATAAAGTGTCGAATAATTAAACCCGTAAGCAAAAATATGTACGAACTCGAAAACTTAGCTGGCAAAAGAATTGGAATTTTCCATGCAAAAGATCTGAAGCAGTGAGTTCAAATAGACCATAGGATCTTGCAAATCAAACTTAACAAGCACAGTGTTCTATTACTAGGTCCGTACATCTCAGAGAGTAATAAGATGTTATCAAGTAGTTACCAGTTAAAAACGATCGCTCACTTATACTGGGTAGTTCACAAGAGAATTAGTTCCTTGTAGGCCAATCCTTCAAAAAAGGATACCTGTTATTCGTTAAAAAAAAAAAAAAAAAAAAAAAAACCGTAATGTCTTCTCATAAAAAAATAAAATTTTTCGAGTGACGTTAAACCGATATCGAACCCAAGTACCTGAGCATCTGTGATAACTACCTTATACAACATCTGTGATATTATGCTCTAAGTAGAAAAATTTATACAACACCTGTGATACTATGCCCTAAGTAGAAAAACATACAACATCTGTGATATTAGGCCCTAAGTAGAAAAACATACATCTGTGATATTTTGCTAGTTATAAAAGAATTCGACACCAGTGGTATATTATGTTGGTTTAGTAAATAGAGTAAGCCTGCAAAATTTTTGTTTTCTCTTTCTTCCAAATATAGGCGATACAACATCTGCAATATTTTTCAATACAATATCTAAATTAAGAGTAGTAAGCAATATGCTTATCGGCGATAGTCTTGCATCCACCATTCACATTTTACTTTTTTTAATTGAAGTGCATGTGCACATTTTTTTATGGCAACATACAGAGGTATTAAATGTTCAACAACAAAAAAATAAACCTGATTACGCACCTGGGAAAGGTAGAACCAACACATTAAATAAACCAATTGATTTGAGTATAAATTGGATTTATTATTTTCGATTTCAAAGTACTGGTTGTCTCACAGCTGATAAATTATATCTGACTGATAATATCAGCTAATTCTTTGAATGTATCCGATAAATTAAATTTAAATAGTAGTAACATAGTAATATAGCAATTGCATAAGGTATAATAGAATATAGGATTTGAATTTGGAAGATAGAAATAAATAAATTATGAACTTGGAAAACACGAAAACCAACATCAGAAATCTAAGTAAAATTTTAATAGAACTTACCCACCTCAACTCCTTTTGAGATGTGAAAATTCGAGGGCATAAAAGGCGATGGCTGCACGTAAACGTAACATACAGGACGTATCGTTCAATGAAGTAGATTCCCAAAAGATATACCAAAATTGCCCGGCTTGTAGCTTGTGGGTCCTTCCCCACTGGTCTTAGTCATTAGGAGACAAAATATTAACTATATTCTGACCAAAACCCTGTTGCTCAGAAATTATTAGAGATCAATAGATTTCGCATCCTCTTGGTATCCTTCACCGTCCTCCTCATATCCGAAGTCATTTCCGAGACCGGAGTTTTGTTGTGGATACCCAATAAAGGTTTTTTTTAACAATAAAGCAGCAAGTAAATACAGATAGGCGGATGTCACTTTAAACTATCTTTATACTCGTTGTATCCGTCTAAATAAAAATAAAAGCACGATATGAAATAGTTTTTTTTTATTTTAGCTAAGCATTACATACAAACCAACTTTGGGACTATATTAGGTAGGTTAGGTAGGCGTCGAAGTAGATTACGCAGTTGGTGGTAGCTGGTACATCTGCGGCGCTTGCACCTTACGACAAATGTTGATTCGGTGGAAGTGGTGCCGGTGGCTAATCTCCTGGAGTGGTATCCTCAGCCCATCTGTCTCGCCGAATTGGTCCTAAAAACAAAAGGAAAAAGAAAAGAATTAGTGGGATTCGATAGAAGTAAAGAACATGGACATCGGATTAGGTACGGACTCTTATTCCCATCTGATGCCCCTGATTCAGAACTGAGGATATACTTATCTTTTCCTATGGTAACCTTGGTCCACCGCTGGTTTCAAGAATTTTAGTTAGGCAGTGAGTACTCCGGTTGAATTTGGCTGTTTTCGGATTTGCGTTGACCCAAAATAACGGGTGATTTTTTTGAGGTTAGGATTTTCATGCATTAGTATTTGACAGATCACGCGGGATTTCAGACATGGTGTCAAAGAGAAAGATGCTCAGTATGCTTTGACATTTCATCATGAATAGACTTACTAACGAGCAACGCTTGCAAATCATTGAATTTTATTACCAAAATCAGTGTTCGGTTCGAAATGTGTTTCGCGCTTTACGTCCGATTTATGGTCTACATAATCGACCAAGTGAGCAAACAATTAATGCGATTGTGACCAAGTTTCGCACTCAGTTTACTTAATTGGACATTAAACCAACCACACGAATGCGTACAGTGCGTACAGAAGAGAATATTGCGTCTGTTTCTGAGAGTGTTGCTGAAGACCGTGAAATGTCGATTCGTCGCCGTTCGCAGCAATTGGGTTTGTGTTATTCGACCACATGGAAGATTTTACGCAAAGATCTTGGTGTAAAACCGTATAAAATACAGCTCGTGCAAGAACTGAAGCCGAAAGATCTGCCACAACGTCGAATTTTCAGTGAATGGGCCCTAGAAAAGTTGGCAGAAAATCCGCTTTTTTATTTTGTTCAGCGATGAGGCTCATTTCTGGTTGAATGGCTACGTAAATAAGCAAAATTGCCGCATTTGGAGTGAAGAGCAACCAGATGCCGTTCAAGAACTGCCCATGCATCCCGAAAAATGCACTGTTTGGTGTGGTTTGTACGCTGGTGGAATCATTGGACCGTATTTTTTCAAAGATGCTGTTGGACGCAACGTTACGGTGAATGGCGATCGCTATCGTTCAATGCTAACAAACTTTTTGTTGCCAAAAATGGAAGAACTGAACTTGGTTGACATGTGGTTTCAACAAGATGGGGCTACATGCCACACAGCTCGCGATTCTATGGCCATTTTGAGGGAAAACTTTGGAGAACAATTCATCTCAAGGAATGGACCGGTAAGTTGGCCACCAAGATCATGCGATTTGACGCCTTTAGACTATTTTTTGTGGGGCTACGTCAAGTCTAAAGTCTACACAAATAAGCCAGCAACTATTCCAGCTTTGGAAGACAACATTTCCGAAGAAATTCGGGCTATTCCGGCCGAAATGCTCGAAAAAGTTACCCAAAATTGGACTTTCCGAATGGACCACCTAAGACGCAGCCGCGGTCAACATTTAAATGAAATTATCTTCAAAAAGTAAATGTCATGGACCAATCTAACGTTTCAAATAAAGAATCGATGAGATTTTGCAAATTTTATGCGTTTTTTTTTTTAAAAAAAGTTCTCAAGCTCTTAAAAAATCACCCGTTATATTCAACCACAATCATAAAGCCGCGTGGAAGCAATGGCTTTGCACTGGGGACACGAGGGAAAGATTACCGAGGGTTTTACTCCATCACTTTCTCGGCAATGTCGGCAGGATCCACACAACGACATTTAATTAAAAATGATGCAGCAAACGCGGAAAGAAAATTAATATTCGCGAAATGATTTCTGCGATGAGGACGCGATCGAATCTCGAAATTAAATAAAATAAATAAGAGTTACGATAGGGACAGATAGAAGAAAATTGGAAAGGGATAATAGGATGAATTAGTGCTTTTGACCAAAGAAAGAAAAAGAAGAAGTGAAACGGGCATATAGGTGTAGGGTCGTAAGAAAAGCTGAGGCGGAAGCGAACTAGAGATAAAAGCGAAATAGGTAGATAAAGTTTAAATTCATAGGTATAAAAAAATTAGAAAAAGAAGCTAACTCGGACAGAGAGGGAGAGATTTTGTGAAGTGAGGAATAAACATTAGAATAAAAGTTAAGGAAGATTCACAATAGGTTTATGGGAGGAAATAGGTTTGGGTACGTGATAGTTTTAAAATTAGAGCTTTTACGGATTAAACATGATAGTAGTCGTTATTTTGTTTCTTAATCACGAATACAGACGAATTTTTTTTGGTCACCTGTACCACTAAGGTGGTTGAACTTAATTAGAGATTCCCCCAATCAAATTGATTGCAAGCAATGACAATGAAGATGAGCAACGGTTGCAGCAAATACTGTAACGACATCATCATCTTCGTCATTTTAAATCGAACCACCTTGGAATAGACATCGCAGAACCAAGCCTGTGTTAAGTGCTAAATTAAATTTAAAAAAAAAAAATCGAAACTTTGTTTTAAATCAGTTCTTTTTAATTAAATAAATATATACGTTTTTGTGAGATTTCCTGGTTAAGTTTAAGTTTGCTTAGGAAATTAATAGAAAATTTTCGGGGTGAGTTAAAACGAAAGAAAGAACCAAAGGGAATAGTGCTATAGTGGATTTTTTTAAAATTTACAGTGAGGGCGAATATCGGCAGTGGTAATTAAGGCCCTAGGGCAGATCCAATGGTTGATACATACGAGAGATTGAAAGAACCCCGTCACGGCTTACCAAACAAAAAGGGGAGCATTCAAGGGTTGGAATCTAAAAGGATCGAAATCCGTGAGATAACCCGGATAACAAGTAACCTAATCTAAGATATTAAAGAGTGAAGACAAAAATAGAAGGGTGAGCTGAGAAGTCGTTCTGTGGTGTCGTATTTCACATTCTAGTGTCCAGTGACTTCGCCCTCACCGCAAAAACTTTGTTACTTTTTAAATTTAGAAAAGTATATATCACAAAGCACACCAAATAGAATCGATTCGATAGCTGCACAGTTGCAGAGACGAAACCGCTCAGCGGATAGCGGTCTCGAGAACACGTCCAGAGGAGGCCCCCGTCCCCGGATATACATAAACCCATATATTAAGAACAATCGGCGTGATATTATTTTGCTTTTTTTTCGCGATTTTAATTGTATTTTACCTTTTTTTTCAAATGATTTTTTTTTGCAATTGTTTTATGTAAACCGGTGAGAGTGTTTCTTTTTTTGGGTGAAAAGAGTGTTAAAGCGTAGTCGAAAGCATTAATTCCGTTAGCCTTTTGCGGATATAGGTTCCTCAGAGGTCCAGTTATTTAGCAGCAAAATTTTGCGAAACCCTTAAGGTACCCACAAAGAGCTCTTTGTAGGTAGGAATAAAAGGAGGATAGTGTTTTTTTTTTTTGAGCCAGAAAGACAAAGCTTCGGCATCAATAACGAAGACTGGGACTTTAGGAGCTTAGTCCCTGTACGGGCGTTGTTTTTTTGTTCAACGGAAGAGTTTTTGTTGGTTACATAACCACTTTAAACCAACTCAAAAGGCAACATCCCATCGCCAATTTAGTTTATATTTTCTTTAACGTACTACTTTTGAATAATTATTTGTTTTCTTTGATATGTGAGTTAGCTTTAAAACAAGATAAAGAGGCAATTTAAGTCACATGTTTCTACGTAATTGTACCTTTTTTTAAATCAATTTAAAACCCTAAAAGTTCTTGTAATGTTTTTCAGTGTAATTTCAAAATGTTAGTGTAGGTCTTTTTATGAACCTTGTCCTTAAAGTATGATGTTTAACTTTCGGATAGAGCAAATAAAGAATCTTTGTAAATCACGTCGTCAATGATTGAAATAACCGTTTTTTTTCTTAACTGAGCTCTCGAGAAGCCAAATGGATCTTTAATTTACTTTTCAGGGGGTGCGGTACGGCGGACGAAAGTCCTGGTGGTGAAGTAAGTATGGTTCATTAGCGACAGAAAGCAATCCTTAGTTCAGGATAGGGGAATTCGAAGTACAGCGCCGACCGAATTCCAGGTAGGGAGGGACAAGGCGACGTTGCGTCAACAGCAGCAGCGTACCCAAGGTGTGAGTCGTTAGAGTGAGGGTCAAGACTTTTTGTGTGGCATGTTTAAAAATTTTTTTTTGAAATAGGCGAGGTCCAACTACGGTGGCAAGATCCCCCCCTACATCCGGCGAGCGGAGCTGAGCGGAACAAGCATGCCATCGCCTCCGTAGCGGACATTCTACCCCTACCTCATCCTCTCCTACCGTATCCTAAACCTCTTCCTACTTTCCTATTTTCCTTTTCTTCTTTTTTTTTATGCACCCGATCAGAATCCTACACCCCAAACAACCTCCCTTTGCCTCATTTCAACTCACTAGATCTCTTGGAGTGCTTTAAAAACTTTAAATTTATGAGTGGAGAGTTCATAAAAGGAATTGAAATAATTGATCTAAGGTTTTTCAATTGTAGTTTATTTACCTGTTTTTCAAAATACTTTTTTCTATTTTAATTTCTTTGTTTTGAATTGGCAACAATTGGCACAAGGCAAGCGATAACACAGAGGGGCCCATTTTTAATTTTACGTGTATCAGGGACCGTTGCTTTTAACAAAATTCCTACAATTTTCCGTATGGCAAATTGCCTGATCCAGAACTTTTATTGCTACAAAATATGACACTATTGGGTCTTGGCATATTGGGAAAAAACATCATTATTATCTTTATATGTAATTATCAACTTTCTCAATTTAAAACAGATTCTTTTGCCAATGGTCATGTCAAACTTCAGTTTGACGTAGCCAGTATGACCAATAATTAATAATTTTCGTGCTGTCAAACTCAATTCTTGCATATGCTCGTATACTTTTTATGTATGTGCATTATGTATTACAAACAATCTAATTATTTTGCCTCTAGGTAATCCCACAATCTTTAAATGTCATTTCCGAAATGTTTGAAATATGGTAAAGAAAATTCTTCATGACATTTGTTTCATGGGAATCTTTTCAATAAAACTAAGTTGGAATACTTGAAATGTGTTAGATTATGGCAGCCATATTGTTAAATAGGAGGCTGTCAAACTTTTTGTGAATTGTTTAGCAGCATGGCAAATTACTATGGAGAGAAAAACCTTCCATTTTCTTTTTCATTTTAATGAACGGATCTGTAAACAAGTAAAATTGTGGTATTTGAGACGATAATAATCCATGCGAATGATATAATAATCCAATCAAATGAGAAGATACAAAATAATGAGAATGAAATCTCATTTCACGACAAAAAGTAAGAAAAAAAACAATCTGTCAAATTTCATATCAGACATCTACATATATCAAAATAAAACCAAAGACATATGTATGTATGTAGATTGCTGACATCATATCATAAGAGGATGAGCATCCTGAGAGAATTTATCTCCTGTGGAGTCGGGGTGTAAACTTCAACTGCGACCGCTTAACATAGATAGATATTAGATAATCATTAATTTCTTAAGGTCTAAGCTAAATTAATTGTATTCCGCCACAATGGGATTCCAACAATACAGACGCGCCACCAAGCAGATGTCATGATCGACATTCTTCACGAGCAATTTGAGGTTATGGCAATCCTCCAAGGCGCATGTTATTGTGATCTTAAATTCGAAATCATGCAAATTAGTGCCTATATACTTTGGGACTGTCATAAATTGCTGCTCAATTCAACGTAACCCAGTAAATTCAACCAGATTTATGCGACAGTATTTGAAAATTGAACCTGCCGAGTTTCTGCCAGAAAGCAAAAACATTATACTGCATTTTATTGGCATGAAAAGCTTATGACAAATAAGAACGCACAACTTGTATAGTTAAGCCTAGTCGCGCACTGGCAACTGTGATTGAAATCAAATAGTTTAATCACCAGTTGATAGAGTACCGCGCACTGGCAACTCTTTACTCACGCTCACACTCTTTTCTCTCTTGCGCTTATAGAAAACAGCTCAACCGTTGCGAATTAATTTTAGGCAATCGTTTAGTTTGTGTCAAAAAACAAACTTTTTAGTTCGAGTTGCTCTAAGTGCGCGGTGTCCCATATAAGCCCATATGTTTCATTTTAGCAATTAAACAGTTGCGAAACTAAAGTGCTAAAAGTTTAATATGCGCGCCTCGCCTAACATTTTCAAAAAAATTGTAAAAGTTAATAAACAGGACAGCGAACAAACACAAAGCTAACAGTGGTTACAACTTCGGTCATCAAGCAGAGTGAACATAAAATAAATTTTAATTTCTTAAATGTTGCAAAAATGTGAAATGTGACAAAAGGCCAGCTACTGATTTTGACATCAAATGTCATTGAAGATTATCATGATAAACAACCTTAAAATTAAAAAAGAAGAGTGAATACAAGCGTTTTATCCACTTTTAACTTCTGCGCTGGTTATAAAGTTTCACCAACACACGCCAAATGAAATAAATCAGTGGAATAGTGATTTATTTTTGTGACAAGTCAGCTTAGCTATCATTGAACTTTTTCTGTCAGTAAATGATTCTCTCAGTGAATGACAACAAACAATTCTAGGTATTTGGGATAAAACTTGAGAGTTGATCATTGAATCAAACACTTCCAATAGAACATTTGTGTTCCAAATCAAACAAAATGAAATTGAGCTGTTAATTGAAATTGATTTGAATCCATTAAATATTAAAAGTGGATTTAAACGAAAGTTCAAATGATTTTTTAGAGTAAACAAATAAAGCCAATATTATATAGTTTGTTTGATCTTCTTAAATACTGCAATCATGATTTTCAAACATGCGTTTCTATGAGATGTAACTGGTCTAAATTCGGTCTTGCACTATTCTAAATCCGGTTTTTCTTATTTATTAAATTCAAAGTTATAAACATAACTTTTCTCTAGACTTATGTTTCCCTAAGCTTACATTGGGCACAACATTTATTTTATCTAAGCACTTCCATTTATTAGTTTCCATTTGAACAAAAAATCCTTTAACCCCTGCAGTATATCTCTATCAATCAATTCTTAGAACCTTTTGACCAAACCCATATCAAGGCAAGGCCGAAGTCGAACCAAATCGCTTATCAAACGAAACTATTCATTTAAGATTGCAGCCCTAATTTTCTGAAATGAGGGCATCAAGCGTGAATATCAAATTAGTTAATTAAAGCACAAATGCGAAATGTATCTCGTTGGATGTTAATTACTCGATGACTGCATATCGCGCAAAAAGATACATAAGATAGTACTACCTTGCCTTTACAACAATATTGAAGAGATACAGAGGTTATCGCATTGCATTTGCACAGTGTTGATGGCATCGGGTTTAATACAATATGTGTGCGATGTGCGGCGTTGTTAGCAGCGGTTCTGTAATTCCATATTTTGCCAACCTATACAACTTTGACAATACTAATTAATGCATATTTATCAATTACTAAGGAAACAGATCCCGACAGCTGCACTTTCAAAGAGACATAATGGTTCCAAATTTAGAGAAGTGGAAATTATTTGAGGTATGTTTACACCTAACAAACATAGGAATTAATGTGAAATGCATTCAAAGTTTTCGTAGCACTGACAAAGTGATGATATCTGCAAACCTCAGAAGGAAAATTCAAGAAACCTTTGAATGCATCTAACATTTAGAACGGAATTATAATTCGCAGAATTTGGTAAAGGAGTTAAATTTTAACTGTAAGTTAATATTACTATTGTTGAATATATTCCCAAAAACGATGCAAATGCTTGCAAAAACATTGTGGTTTTACTTTTTGTTAGGTTTTATTTGAAAGCATTTCTGACATTTATATAAACCATCTCGTATGTAGTTCAAATATCCACCGTCTTTCGCTAGATGGCGCGCAACTGAAGCAATAATCAGACTGAATTCGAACGATGGCGAGGGTTATGCTGACTTAAGGAAAAAGTAAAAAAGTCTAACAAAGTCAAATCGCACGATCTTGTTGGTCAGTTGACGACGTCTTAGCATGAAATGACTCCTGCTAAAAGTACATTGTAACATCAGCTGTGAGGCAAGTAGCACTGTTCTATTGGAATGGAACCACATGTCGTTCACATCTACTCGTAAATGATATAATTTTGGACAAACGAAATCGATTGTCATAATTTAGAGCTCTCTCTTGATGATGATGGCAAATGTCATCGTTGTTATTGAAAATTTACCACTGATGATGTCATCGGCTCATAATCGACACTAAATAGTGACTTTCTGCGGATAAATTGCAGCTTGTTAGACCCAGCGTGTATTGGGAAGGTCCCAAATCAATATGTATGTAACTGTCATACGAGAAATATATCATGCTAGAAAAAAGTATCATGGGATAAAAATATCATACAAGGAACTATCAAAATATGATGCAAGTTAAATCTTTTAATAGAGGAAAATATCATGTGACAAAAATATCATGCGATAAAACTGTAATACGAAAAAATATTATGCAAGAAAAAAATATGATGTGAGGAAACTATCATGCAAAAAAACTATCAATCGAGAAAAGTATCATGCGAGAAAAAAATAATACGACAAAACTATCGTACGATAAAACTATAATGCGAGAAAACTATCATGCGAAAAAAACCTCCTCTTTCGACTCAAATTTCTGCCCGGTGAGTGATTTTTTTGAACTTTGCAAACAAAAAAAAGTCTCACTGGGCCAAATTTGGAGAATACGGTGGATGGGGCAGCAGTTCGTAGTGCAATTCGACCAATTTGGCCGTGGTCTCACGGTTGCGCTTGTTTTCTGGAGTGAGCAAACGCGGCACCAATCGCGCCGACAGCTACCTCATGCCCAACATTTCATAAAGGATATGACCTAAGTGGTCTTTTGGGATGCCTACTGTTTCAGCTATCTCGCGCACCTTCAATCGGCTGTCTGCCAATACGAGATCGTGTATTTTTGACACGTTATCCTCCGTGATAGCCATTTTCGGGGCACCTTTGCGGTTCTCATTAAAAACCGATGTCCGACCACGTTGAAACTCGTTAGGTACACCAATTTTTGACGGTCGAAGGAGAAGTGTCACCGTATACAGCATTCAAGCGCTCTTTGATTTCGATGGGCGATTTCCCTTCCAAAAACAAGAATCACCGACCGTTATTGGTCTTTATCCATTTTTCTTAAATTCGCGGACATGCTGGCTGCCACACGTGGTCAAAACAAAACTACTAGTCCGATTCGGCTGAAATTTTGACAGTAGCCGTCTAAGAGAATGTACTAGACGATAGTAAGTCTCTCTTGCGATACTGGCACCATATCGGGCGGTGAGGCTAAGTACTTATCGGACCGCCCTAGTAAGAGCCTTAATCTTCCCAAGAAAGTGCGCTAGAGATTTCGACGAAGATCCATCAAGAAGACTGTGTAACGACAGAAGTACATGGCGACCGGAGGGAACTTCATCGTCATTCTGTCAAACAGCATAATGGAGGAGAAAAATCGAAAGTTAATAATTCACGGCTTTATGCTTTGCTCAGAATAAAAATATACCCACATTTATAATTTAAGTACGAAGTTTCCTGACCAAAAACAAAGAAGATTTTTTAATGAACTCAATTAGTTTTTAAAATTTTAATTCAAATCCTCATATAATGACTTCGCTATAAATCCCCATCGAAATCGCTAACGTAAGAGCCTTATTGAAATTAAATGAAAACTTATTAAAAGCTATACCTACTCGTTCAAGTTCAACCATCTGCTGCTCATGACTAGGAAGGCAGCTACTCACAAAACACAACACCAACGCGTGTTGATTAGGATAATTAATACGACATTGAAAATCCAAAAGCATTTCAAAATTTAAAATCCTCCTAAATGCACATAATTAAATACATATCCATATCCTGCCTACAGTCCTCGTCCTCGTAATGAAGATTAATCAGAATATAATTAGGTACCTACCTTTACTGATTTGCCTTTGTCATAAATAAATTATTACGATGTTTCAGCCGAATTTCAATACATAATTAGCTAAAGCTTTCCTACACGCGTAGCTGGTACTCGTATATGGAATTTATTTAATAAATCTGATTACAATAATAAGCCTATAATAAAAGGATCAAAATTTGTGTCAAAAATGTTTCCTTCTGTTTTGTGTGTATGTGGCTGTAAAACACACACATTCTTACCATCATTAAGTATTCTGATTAGTCGTATTTCGGTTCGGCCAAGCGTTCAGTACTTAGTTTCTGGTTAGTCTAATATATCTGGAAATATTATTATTTTTTTTCTGTTTTGGATTATTTCAAAATTTTAGTTTAAAACTCGATGTTGGTGTCGGGTCGTATTTTATTATTTAAATGAAAATCATTCACACATAATATAATTCAATTAAAATCCTTTCAAAATTTAAATTAGCCTCAACCTCAGTAGTTATAAGTGGTGGTGGACCACTTGAAGTCCAGGACCAGAAGAGCATCAATATCAACAAATTGGCGGGCAATTATATTCCAATTAAAACATGCTCAACGCATTTTGTTCGCACACATTTTATTAATCATAAATGCAACACACAAATCATATCCACGTGGAATATTCAATGAATATGAATATCGTGTCCCTTTTGTGAGCCATTTGGTAATTATTCAGCTCGTTCAGATGCACATGGCTTTTCAACTCTGTATAGGTACTTACATCACTTGCTCGTCCAATAAAATATAATGGAATTTATTGAAACAAAGTAATTGGCTGCCATTTTATTATTATTATTTATGGTTTTCCTTCTCAAGGAAAAACTTTTGGTTTTGAAAATGTTTACCTGTGATGTTCAAAAGTCCAGTCAAATCATAAGCAACGTGTAAATCAACATCACTGATGAGAAATTAACGTATAAACGTACTGATCAACAGCTCCGATCAACTTTTGTTGAACCCAAACCAACCCAATTCAAACTGTAAGAAATGAGCAAATACTACGTTTATATGAGGTGTTGAAGCGAGCTTGAAGCTCGCCCTTCGTATACCTGTATTGAGTTGAAATGAACTTCGTTCGACTCGATCTCACTCGCTAAGCGGGATCGAGTCGAAATATGAGACAAAAAATCTGAGTCGAGGAGTTGGTTTGACAAATACTCCCAGAATCGTGCATTAAGATATGTTTTCAATATTTTGTATTCAAAAATTTTTTTGTTTTTAAATTTAAAATGTAGCTTGGTTTTTAAAGTTGCTTCTTTGATAAAAAAAAATAAAAAAAAAATACATAAATGACGAAAAACCTGGGTTAAGAATCCGACCCTAATCCAACTCGATCTTTCAATACTGCATAGTACGTAGTAAAAGTTGTATCGATTAAACATTAATTATCTGGACGTGTTCATCAACACTACAGTCAGCTGTCAGATTTGTTTTGTCTGTGGTCAGTGCATAATTTAACTTCCTCAATTATGAGAAAAAAAGTATGCAAAGTTTGTGGATTTATTTTTAATACATACGTCAATTTTGACAAGTACAAACTTAGACTATGTGACCATGTTGATCAACGGTTTAAGATGCGATACACAATCTTGATGGTCAGAGTGTGCAAAAAGAAAATTATTTGAAGTCAAATATCGAAAATATCACATAAATCTTAAGCTGCGTCCATACTATGCTGATCAACATTGTTTACTTACATTGTCATGTTAACTTACATCCACATGATCAACATTTTAATCAGTCCAGATAGTCCAGACATGAGAGCGGATCGACGAATGAACGAACATTCGCCTATTTTGACATTTCGTTCACATGCATTTTTTTTATTCGTCGCGAATGGCGTTTACTTCGACAACTTAGTATAATTTTGAAGTTAGTCGCGCGCGAACAATTCAATCGTTGCAGTGTGAGTGTGGATGGCATGTGGAACGCGACAACTAATTTATATTCTCAAATTTCTCTCATTTTAGCAATTACAACGCAAATTTTAATATATTAACATTAAATTAAACTAGATTTCTACAATTTTGTAAATCTCTTATGTGAATAGTCCTTTAGTAAGTGTGGACGCGTCAATGTTGACGTCTAGAGTACTACATCCCTATATTTTTAGGTAAAAGTGAAAGCCTTTAAACTTAAACGAATGTTAAAAGTATGAAAAATAAGAGTATTTTTGTTGAAAATAATTTCAGAATTTGTGTGGGTTTTTTTCCATCATGAGTGATCAGATGCTATTTTGGTTTCTGCTACTGCAATTATCATCGAAGCTGGTATACTGAACAAGCATCATGATTGTCCTAAAAGGTTTAGCTTTCGTCCCAGTATTGTTGGGGTAGAAACCAATTTTGCACAATCGAATTCTTAAATGAATTATTTTTGAATGAAGCCTGCCAGAGACATTATCATGTAATAAGCAAACCAGGTACAACCACTAATAAGTTGTTCGAGATTGTTTCTCCTTTTTCCTTGATCAAATTGAAACAGCAAATTGCAAGCTTCTTATTTTTTTTTTTATGTTTGCCTTCTCCACATCGAAGGTGGTGGTAATTCTACTAGCAAATTATTGTGTATATATTTTCTTGTGTGTAACCTTTCTCCATTTGATCCCACATGAAAGGACGATCCCTGTACATTGCCTTTATCGAAAACGTCAAACCGACATCATTTTGATTGTCAAATGATCCTCAGTTTTTGACGCAGATATTGCTACCGTTAAATACGAGTATGTAATCGTTCTACTACTTGCAGAAAATCTATTTGATCAACATCAGTCAATTTTCATGAAAACACAAAAACACAATAATATCTATATTCCATTAAATATAAAAAAAATGCACTTCTGCAGTCAGACAAAACAAATCTGACAGCTGAAAATGATTTTACACGATAGCGATTTTAAATCTGAATTTCATTTGAATTGTGTGTATGCTTTCAAAAAGAACGATAACTCAACAATTTTGACGATAAGCTCAACAATTTCGTCCTAAAAATCAAGTTTACGAATCTTAAGGTGATATTTGATCGTTTAAAATCAGCGCAAGAATTTTGTGGATGAACACATCCAGACTAGGAAACTATTGTCCAGTCGACACAACTTTGATGATTTTTACCTATGTATATGAATTGGATCGGATCAAAAAAGTTGACTGGCACTGTTGATAGGCATCCATACCTACACAACAGTATTGATCAGCTATTTTGATTTAGACAAATAAAAAAAATGAACGCTACTTTAAACAGTGCGTGCAAAAAGGAAGTTATTTATAACACTCTCGACAAGCAATACACTCCTTGACATAATGGACTGTCTTCGTTTATCTCTTAAAACAAAACTGCCAACTAAAAAAACAAAAAATGTTCTTCTCTGATAAAGTCTCTTGCAAGTGGTTTCTTTTTAAATCATAGTTTATTTTGACACTGACAGCTGTTTCCCTCTCGAAATCTTGACAGAATGTCAGTATCATACCTCCGCAGAAAGATATGAGTCGCTTTACACGTGAACAACGTTGGCACAGACGAGAAAGTGCCTGCTGTGGCCGAAAGTGTGGACACAATTCACGAACATCAGCTCGCCATCAATCTCAACAGATCAACATTTCACGCAATAGCCTGAGGAGAATTCCGCACAAAGGTCTCGGATTATTCGCTTACAAGGTTCAATTGACTCAACAATTGGTGCACGACCATCCGCTTCGTTATGACGGGGGGCATTTTCATATCGGCGGCTACGTTAATAAACAAAATTACCCAGCATCTGGGGCTCAGTAAGCCAGGCCAGTTGCCAGTGTCCAGAAGCCAATGCATGCGCAGAGAGTGACAGTTTGGTGCGGATTGTGGACTAATGGCAACATTGGAATATTTTTCTTCGAAAATGAGGCTGGGAAAAACGTTGGTAAACGATGGGGGTTAAAGAGCCATGTTAACAGACTTTTCTTTTTTACTGAAATTAAAGACACGGATTTGGACAACCTCTGGTTCGTGCCGAAATCCAATCTATGTTTGGAATAGTGTAACGAAGCTTTTCCCTAGTTGGACATTGCGTCGCATATTTTGTAATGCCACGCAACAACTTGAATTGCCTCAGTCAAGCAATATTGCTTTTAAATTTTCTGAAATTCTTTATCATCTGTGCAATCAAGTTGCAATTCGACTCAAATGTAGCCTTTATTAGAAGCCTTAAGCCTAAGGATCTGCTTTTAAGAATTCAAATTATATACGATTTTTAAATGATAATTTCGATGCGTAACATGCTGTAGAGGACCAGGGCCTATAGACTTCTTGGGATTCGAGGCAGTAACAATCTATCTCTCGTGCTTCTCATCTAAGCCGTTTGGAGTCGGCAGAAAATTGAAGCAAAAAATTCCTGTTGATTAAAGTTCCTAAGGGTTCCAGAAGCATTCAATTGCTGGTTCCAAATATTTGTACGAGCTCTTTAAAATATATCAGTATTTAATTTGACTGTGACAATTGATCAAAACTTCAATAAAACACATCCATGCGTTTATTCCCATGTGATATAATTTTTATTATAATTTTTTTTTTGTTTCATTTAAGCTGCCTTACATTGTTAATTTACTGTTTTCATTGTGACCGTGAAAAGTGTATCGAAGCTTTTGTCAGACATTATCATGTCGGGTGATTAAAATCTCCACCACTAGATACAAGATACATATGTTTATTTATGTTTATCGATTTAGAAAAAGGTGTAAAGCTATCATAATACAAGTTTCTATTCAGTAATTGCCCCCATGGGACATTAATGTTTCACGGTTTGTTGGCTCTCCGTTCTACATGACTTCCTCCCTACACAACCCCCTAAATGACCAATTGATACAATAAGGCAGATATATTTATTACCTGTTAGAAAAAGAAATTCTTGTTTATTTGTATGGAAATTTATTGTTTTATTTTTAATAATCGATTTTGATTTTAATTGGGGAATTAAATTTTATTTGTGAATTTAGTGAAATTTTATCAAATTTAGAGATAGAGTTAATAGGAAGAAAATTTATGTTAAGACAGATAGATATTATATAGGGTGATCAAAATACAAGATTTTTTTAAAAAAATTTTAAATGCAAAAATTTAATTTTTTCCATGTATTATGGCTTTATTAGCAAGAGCAAACATTACCATTAATTATGGAACACAATGTCGTTGTTTAAGTGGATTTCCCGGCTGGCTTCGCAGTAGCACATTCTGTCACTCGAATTTTCCAAGATATGGTTTCGGGCTGTAGCTCACGGGTTGCTTGGATGACATTGGCCTTAAGTGCCTTGAATCGTTTCCGGACACAAAAAAAAGAAGTTCAAAGGGGACAGATCGCAGCTCCGAGGCCGCCAATTGACATCACCAAGACGGCTGATAACATGATTTGGGAATTTGGGGCGCAAAATACCGATTGTGACATGGGCTGTGTGGCATGGCGCGCCATTCTGCATAAATCATAGGTCATCCGAATCCTTGTCTTACGTTAAAAAAATAGTCGGTTAACATGGCTCTTTAACGCCCACCATTGACCGAAACGTTGTTCCCAGCATCGTTTTGGAAGAAAAATGGTCTAATGATTCCACCACTCCACAATCCGCACCAAACTGTCACTCTCTGTGGATGCATTGGCTTCTGGACAATAACGTGTGGGTTTTCCGAGCCCCAATTTTCTTTGTTAACGTAGCCACCGAGATTGAAATGCCCCTCTTCAGAAAAGATTATTTTTCGCCCAAAATCTTTGTAAAATTCTAGCTGCTCTATGGCCTAAACTGTGAAGCGATAACGATGTGGATGGAAGTGCGCTTTCAATTTGTGAGTCAATTGGACCTTGTGAGCGAATAATCCGCGATCTTTTTACAGAATTCTCCTCAGGATAGTGCGTGAAATATTGAGCTATTGAGAATAGAGTCCTACAATCTCGATCACAGCAGCCACATTCTCGTCTGTGCGCACTGTACGACGAGGGGCATCATCAGTGTTGTCCACTAGCATATCAGTCTCACGAACATACTTCATTTCTGCCAAAACTTCTTTTCAAAAAACGCACTATTGGGGCTATACAGCACTCACTTTGGAAATAAGTCTCAATATTTGCTAAATTTGTTCAAGCGTAAAGCGACTTATTTCCTTCCGCGGAGGTATGATACTAACTTTCTGTCAATATTTTAAGCGGGAAATAGCTGTCGGTGACAAAATAACTAAACCAAAAACTAAGGCTATAATTCATTTGTTAATATTTTTATTACAAGAGAGTGAAAAGAATGCATACAAAGATTGCATTCAAAAGATTACATTCAAAAGATTACATTCAAAAGATTGCATTCAATAATTGACTGCTGTATAAAGAACACAGAAACAATTATTGCTTTTCTTAAAGATTTCGTTCTCTTAGAACTCTGCGACATACTCGGGAATTATATTTCTTTAAATTTCAAAAAATTAAATTTTTTGGATCCTTCTTAAGATTCCCGATTTAATAACTCTTTAATAAATTTACCAGCTATTTGAAAAATAATAAGTAATATAAGAAGTTAAACAATTTGCTGCTTCTTAACGGTGAGTTGGCGGCACTGCTGTATTTATGCTAGTCATGTCACGCATAACGTCCGGCTTAATCTATATTTTGAAAATGTGAATTGTCATCACTCCCACAACAAGCGCAGCGTAACGTACATAGATAGATAGTTGATAGGGCTCTATGACTAGCTTTTCTTCTCAGTAGATACAAGTTCGATGACGTTCACTCTATTTGTAACGACTTTTAGTGTGATCATCGATCGCTACTGCTCAGCTGTTCCCGTTCTCATTCGAATAAAGTTGTTTAGTTTGATAACAATTTCGCCGCACTCTTCCTCCAAAACAAAACAGAGATCCATTTCGCCGCATTTCCAGATTCCAGTCCGAGCTTTTTCCACTCTCAATTCTCACTGTCGTATGAATGAATTGTTCAATGTTCAATTTTCAGTCTTATCAGTTGAGTCGAGTCGCGGTCGTATCACCGTGATCAGCAGGCAGTCAGATAAGTTGTGTCGTTTCGTCAAGGTAGAATTTGATCTCTGCGGTTTTTAGTCTGGTTTTATTGTTGAACTTCCGTGACGCGTGGTCTGCGTCTGAGTCTCCTAGTCGCAGGTGCCATCAATAAATCTATCTAATTCCACCGCGATGATAAATTACGTGATGATGATTTGATGTAAAAATAAATTTAAAAAAAAAAGTCAAATTAACTTCAAAACAATCAACGGTGTGTGAAATTGTGTGGAAGTGTTGTTCATCAAAACTCATCGTTGCGTTGTCTGTCCCATAATTTTGAAGTGAATTTGAATTAAAGTGGAAGATCGCTTTGGATCGTCAGCGTCGCAGTGTCGTCGTGTCGGTCGTGTCATCTGAGGGAGGAAGTGTTAATTATTGTTAATCGTGATTTGAGATGTTTGGTCATTGTTTTGCAGTTTCATTTGATGTTTTTTTTTTTTTTGAGCTTCTATCACTTAAGATATCGCATTGATTGTGATGTACTTTGATGTTAAGAAATAAATTAAAAAAAATATAAACAAAAAGTTATTAAGAATTGTGCGTGAGTTGATTTCGCCTGAGGATATAATTCATTTTGGAATTTTATCAGCTTCCTGCCATTTGAGTCAGAAATTGGGTATGTCAATATAATCACAATTATTAATTAAAAAAAATTACTGAACTTTGTCCGACTGAATGAATGACTCAAAAATTCATAGAAATATAGGGAAAGCTGGTAGACGGCCATAGGCCATACCAATTTAGGCTAAAGAAACTGTTATTACAAATTGTTGGTAGATGTAATTTTAAGAAATAGAGAATCATTAAAAACTAACTAGCCACTGGAAAAGTTCAGATCTTCAGACTTGTTGAAGGCGAAAATGAAGATGGTTTAAAAGAAGCATATGCAGTTTCCGGACCAGAGGTGTACCCTAAAACTCAGATATATATTTGATTAGTCGACAATTACTTTCGTGACCAGTTTTTTTTTAATTACACTTAATCGATTTGAAAGTACTTGATTTCATGTCTGCATTGATATATGTAATTAGAATATGACTCTTGTGAACAAAGACTTAGGTATGTCGTTTTTATTTGGCAATCCGGAAGCGTTCTGAACTCTTCTGAAAGTTTAAAATATTTTATTAGTTGTTTTGTATTCTTAATAGTTTCGCGCCCAGTTTCATGTAGGAAGAAGTATTTCTAATTGCTTAATACAGAGATACGAAACTTCAGTTCATTTTAAAGGGAAAATAGAATATGACGTTTCACATGTACAATTACAAAGTGTTCAGTTAGGATCGGAGAGAGATTCAGAGATTCAAATAAAAACAACATTAGTTGTAGCATTTTCTGACGTTTACTTAACTGCGGTCAAGCCTTACCACCGAAAAAGATGGTTTAGGGGTGGAATAAGAGATTGAATTTTTAAACTTGTTTTTGTATTGCTCTAATACAAAAATATGGCGCGACTTCGTTACTCCGCTTAGGGTATGTAAAGTCGCCAAGCGGGCACCATTGTCATTATTTTTTAACTTCAAAGTACTGTTCTGTTCAGAAACTTTTCTCTGATCAACAAATAATTCCCTTACAAAATTAAATTAAATGCACGACTGGATCGCACGAACTTGCTCTTACGTAAAAGTATTTTGGAATTTAAAATACATTTTATAAATATAAAACATGGATTTAATGAGATAAAAATGTTCAAATGCGTGGAATTGCTTGATTTTCGGAAAAGTATGAATTTACGTAAATAAAGTTTAAAAATCGTTTTATTAAAGTAAATTTTGGACCTTATTTGGAATTCCCTCACCCCCACCCCCACTAAAATGAACTTTTTTTTAACGAATCGATAAAAAAGTGTTTGCTGTTGATAAAAAACATCAAAATATGCAGGAGAAAAGTTTTTCCGAATAAGGACCTAAATTTTTATATATGTAACAATATTCTTTGAAATTTTTGTAGAACAAAATTTGGGATGCCAATTTTAAGTGCTTAGTAATATAGATTTTAGGAAATAATTTCAAAAAATAATCGTTCAAACGTTTCTACGATATTGATTTTTCAAAAAATAAATTGGATTTTTCATTTCCCCACACAAAATTTTTTTCCCCCTCTAGGGAATCACCGAAGAACCTTAACTACCGGGATTGAAGAACATACATACCTCTAGTGGTTTAGGCTATAGGTAGAGGTACAGACATACAGACACACTGCAATATGTTTCTTGTGTACTAAATTTTCCCTAAAATTTTTATAAAAAAAATTATATGCACAATGTTAGTATTCAATAAAATACATTTTATAACGTAATTTAGAAATTTATTTGTGTATCCATTTTCAAGATATTGAATTTTCAAAAAAAAAAATTTCATTATTTTGTAAAAAATCCAAAACCATTTTTTTCGAAAAAATTTTTAAATTATATTTTTCCAAATGCATAGGAGCTTCTGCACAAAAATTTTGGTTAAAATTGTTAGAGCCGTTGATGAGAAATTCGAAAATCAAAAAAACCGTTCTATGACAGGTACGGTTAATACGAGTATCATTTCCCCCTAAAAAATTTTTTTACCAAAATTTAGTTGATGTCCATATTATCACACCTAATTTTTTTTTCAAAATCGTTAAAGCTATAAATAAATAAGATTATGCATTACGGGTGTATTGGAGGTACCGTTAGTTTTGGAGCTAAAAAAAATTTCAGTTTCTCCTCTACGGAATCACCGAAGATCCTTAAGTACCAAGTTTAATGAAAATAGGTCCAGTGGCTTAGGCTCTTGATCGAGGTACAGACATACAGATATACAGACAGACAGACGGAATTGTCGGACCCACTTTATTCGTGTTCGCTATCATCGTAATGTCAACTTTGATCCAAATTTCGAGTTTGATTTTTTTTTCCAAATGCAGAACTTGCCCTATAGTACCTACCTATGTATATCGCAAGTAAAAAAGTTTCATACGGAGTTTTTGAAAAAGTGTGCTATGCTCCAAAGTGAATTCTGCTTGGAGGCCGGGCCATATCCACGATCGGTATTAAAAGAAAAATTCCCTTGTCTGCAATACCTAAGAGTAAATCCCATTTATGCCTGCAATAAAGCTTTTGTAGCGGTTTTTAAATCTTACTTCAAACATCGAAGATGAAAATGATGATGAATTGGTCATAGAGAATATTTTGAACCAAGCACACAATGCGGGATAATGCGTAGGCAATTAATAATTAATTCATTTAAATAGACAATAGTTTTTTTTTATAATGATTAATCATTCATAACATTGTTAATCCTTTCCAATTCTATGATGTAATTATTTGTTTTCATATTGTAGCTTTAAGATTTCCAAATCAAGTTCCTTGTTTTGTTTTGTTCATGAGTAATCTCCAACAATAACTTTTCCTTCTTCAGTTTTGCAATTTCTTCATCAAGCATATACATATACATACTCGTACATAGATACTCGTAATATGAATATGAAGTCAAGAATAATTTTTTTCACTAGAAGGAGTTGATAGAGTTATTGCTTAACCATTACTTATGCAACTTTGATTAGAAGGAAGACTTATGCTTTCATTTTAAAACGGATTCTGATGCTTGCATTGTAACATAAGTATCTTTCTCCAAAATGTGCAACACTTTGCTGTCGACTTCGTTTAGTCTTGCCTCGAATCCACCGGCAGAACCCGTCTTTTTCCTGTTATCGATCTTGAGCTTGATAAACAAAAAGAAAGCTAATTAATTTGATGATCAATGTTTTTTCCTTCTATACTATACTATATATATACTATACTATACTATACTATACTATACTATACTATACTATACTATACTATACTATACTATACTATACTATACTATACTATACTATACTATACTATACTATACTATACTATACTATACTATACTATACTATACTATACTATACTATACTATACTATACTATACTATACTATACTATACTATACTATACTATACTATACTATACTATACTATACTATACTATACTATACTATACTATACTATACTATACTATACTATACTATACTATACTATACTATACTATACTATACTATACTATACTATACTATACTATACTATACTATACTATACTATACTATACTATACTATACTATACTATACTATACTATACTATACTATACTATACTATACTATACTATACTATACTATACTATACTATACTATACTATACTATACTATACTATACTATACTATACTATACTATACTATACTATACTATACTATACTATACTATACTATACTATACTATACTATACTATACTATACTATACTATACTATACTATACTATACTATACTATACTATACTATACTATACTATACTATACTATACTATACTATACTATACTATACTATACTATACTATACTATACTATACTATACTATACTATACTATACTATACTATACTATACTATACTATACTATACTATACTATACTATACTATACTATACTATACTATACTATACTATACTATACTATACTATACTATACTATACTATACTATACTATACTATACTATACTATACTATACTATACTATACTATACTATACTATACTATACTATACTATACTATACTATACTATACTATACTATACTATACTATACTATACTATACTATACTATACTATACTATACTATACTATACTATACTATACTATACTATACTATACTATACTATACTATACTATACTATACTATACTATACTATACTATACTATACTATACTATACTATACTATACTATACTATACTATACTATACTATACTATACTATACTATACTATACTATACTATACTATACTATACTATACTATACTATACTATACTATACTATACTATACTATACTATACTATACTATACTATACTATACTATACTATACTATACTATACTATACTATACTATACTATACTATACTATACTATACTATACTATACTATACTATACTATACTATACTATACTATACTATACTATACTATACTATACTATACTATACTATACTATACTATACTATACTATACTATACTATACTATACTATACTATACTATACTATACTATACTATACTATACTATACTATACTATACTATACTATACTATACTATACTATACTATACTATACTATACTATACTATACTATACTATACTATACTATACTATACTATACTATACTATACTATACTATACTATACTATACTATACTATACTATACTATACTATACTATACTATACTATACTATACTATACTATACTATACTATACTATACTATACTATACTATACTATACTATACTATACTATACTATACTATACTATACTATACTATACTATACTATACTATACTATACTATACTATACTATACTATACTATACTATACTATACTATACTATACTATACTATACTATACTATACTATACTATACTATACTATACTATACTATACTATACTATACTATACTATACTATACTATACTATACTATACTATACTATACTATACTATACTATACTATACTATACTATACTATACTATACTATACTATACTATACTATACTATACTATACTATACTATACTATACTATACTATACTATACTATACTATACTATACTATACTATACTATACTATACTATACTATACTATACTATACTATACTATACTATACTATACTATACTATACTATACTATACTATACTATACTATACTATACTATACTATACTATACTATACTATACTATACTATACTATACTATACTATACTATACTATACTATACTATACTATACTATACTATACTATACTATACTATACTATACTATACTATACTATACTATACTATACTATACTATACTATACTATACTATACTATACTATACTATACTATACTATACTATACTATACTATACTATACTATACTATACTATACTATACTATACTATACTATACTATACTATACTATACTATACTATACTATACTATACTATACTATACTATACTATACTATACTATACTATACTATACTATACTATACTATACTATACTATACTATACTATACTATACTATACTATACTATACTATACTATACTATACTATACTATACTATACTATACTATACTATACTATACTATACTATACTATACTATACTATACTATACTATACTATACTATACTATACTATACTATACTATACTATACTATACTATACTATACTATACTATACTATACTATACTATACTATACTATACTATACTATACTATACTATACTATACTATACTATACTATACTATACTATACTATACTATACTATACTATACTATACTATACTATACTATACTATACTATACTATACTATACTATACTATACTATACTATACTATACTATACTATACTATACTATACTATACTATACTATACTATACTATACTATACTATACTATACTATACTATACTATACTATACTATACTATACTATACTATACTATACTATACTATACTATACTATACTATACTATACTATACTATACTATACTATACTATACTATACTATACTATACTATACTATACTATACTATACTATACTATACTATACTATACTATACTATACTATACTATACTATACTATACACTGTTATTGTTATTCATTTATATTTTTTCGCTTGAATTAAGTCAGATAAATAAATAAATAAATAGATGATAATTCACAGTGAAAATGTTACCATAGTAGAACGCTTCATATTAGTCCAAAAAACATTCCGCACATCTACGACTTTCCCGGGAAAAATCCGTTGGACTTTACTTTTCATGAATTTCGATCCAAGCAGCATTATTTTCTTTTTTTGTTTTTTTTTTCTGTGAAAGGACAAAACAAAACGAAAATTAAAAGTTTTATTTTTTTTAACACATTATGTAATCACATTTAGGAATCCACTAATGCAAATAAACTTCACTACTGGATATTAAGATTGTTTATATATATAAAAACATGGATTTAATTAGAGAAAATGCATAAAACTGCCGTCTGATTTCAAGAAAAGCATGAATTTCACGAAAAAAGTTTTTTTTTGTTATATGCGCACAAGCAAAGTGAACAATCGGATTTAAATTAAAAAATCGCACATTTAAAAATGAAAAAAAAAAATATTTTGTTTGCAAAATTGTTTTTTTTTTAACTTTTTATCAAAAAATGTTGCAAATTTTATCTACTCCTTAAGTTTGATGATCGAAATAAAATAAAATTACTTTTTTATATATTTCAAGTGAATTATATTTATTTAGGTTTAATTAAGATGGGAAAGTAAAAAAATCAGGTAACAAGTAATTATAGTATCGTCAAATTGTCACAACAATAATGTTATAATTTAACAAATTTCGGGTTCGTTCAACAAAGAACTATATCAAATATTACTTTTTGTTGCTTCTGGTATACAAATTAAGTAATATTTATGTAAAGTATGTAAATTTAGAAAATCCAAACAAAAATGTTCATAAAAGCGTACCCTCAAAATTCAATGAGTACCCGTCTTTAAATTCTTAAAATCTCTACTCAATTAAAGCCGCCATTTTGTAGTTTTCAACTGTCAAATTTAATTTGCATAATTTACATTTTCCCAGGAATGATGAATGAATAACACGTCCTTAGGACTATTCTATATTCTATTCGGTAGAATAGAATTATCGAATGAAAGTAAATTATTCCTAAAATAATTAAAATTTTTAAAAGAATTTAAATAGCAAAAAAATCATTTAAATTGAAAATAGTTGAACATTTTTCCAACAAAAAGTGAACATGACAGAAAATGAATTAATTTCAAATTTTTTGACAGATTATATTTTCAACCTAACTCCAAATAGTTACAAAAAGTAATTTTCAGACACTTCAATTGTGATTTAGGGCTTATATTAAATGAGGCTAACATTGGGGAGTTTCGAAGTTTATCGTATAGTTCGAGTATGTTTCATTTCCAATTCGATAAAGAAAACTTAGAGACGACTTCCGTACGTACTTCCGCTTAAGGGAGTCATGTTTTAATACCTATTTTTTTTTATCAAAATCTTTAGAACCATTTTCTAGTTTAGTCTCTATCGCAAGTAATAAGTATTTAACATTAATAAATGCAGCGTCCACACTATGAAAATGAACAAAGTTGACGTCTAAAGTGTCATTTGTGTTGAAAATAATTCCAGAATAATTTTATGCATATCATGAGTTAGGAAGATGGTATATTTCTCATCTGAGCAAATCTGACAAACCAAAAAAACTCACTAAAAACAAAACTGAAATCAATGATAAATTCTAAAAGTTAAAACAATAATCGAATCACAGAAAAAATCTGACAGCTGACTATTGTATTGGAGAACACGTCCAGACTAGAAAGAATTGTTCTGTCAACGCAACTTTGTCGATTTTTTATATTTACATATATTATTTTCATAATAGCGAAATAATGGACCTAGCGAATTAAAAAACAAAAAGTAAAATCTATTTTGGAAAGGAGCTTAAGCTGTGTAGCTAGTCATAGATTTACTAGCATCTAAAGCTAAGCTAGATTGTTCTTCCTTTGTTTTATGTGAACAAAACAAGATTACGTTTAACAGATAAATCTAGAAAATTCTAGCTAAAGCTTAATCTTCTTTTTAGCTTTCATTCAACCTTAGCTAAAACTGATATTTTCAGTACCGAAAAGCAACGGGATTTTAGATCTTGGTTAACCAAGACTGTTGTCATGCTAAAAGAATACATCGAGGCTTAAATCAAACTTAACATTACGATGACTGATGGATAAGTCAAAAAAATGTTTTTTATCATACCGTCCGTCAGTATGTGGGAAGGTCTGTATTTTCACTGTTTATCGAGCTAGAGCTTAAACGGATGGACCGATTTGTGTTGCTTAAACGTTAAGGCTGTGAAAGCATTTCCGATTACCACATTCATCAGGAAATTTTAGAGGATTGGGGAAAGCAATATGGGTAGAATAGATAGCTTCAGGAAACCTATATATTTCCGCTCATTTCACCGTATCTGTTTCGATTTCTCTACGACTTGACGGAAATCTAATATGAATGTGGGGGTGGGCCCTTTTCATAATTTGTTTGCCCTCGTGTTTAACTGTTTTGCCTACTATAGTGCATTTTGTCCTACACCGAACTCAAATCAAGGTTTAATCAGATATCTCAAAAATATATGCATCCTTAGCTCAGGTTCACCTCCTCTACTGTCTATTGATTCTCTTAAAAAGTAATTAGAAGGCCACAGTACATTTTCTCTTGAAAATCAATTGAAGAGAACTCTAAAATAAATAAGAAATGGTCAAAGCTTTCTAATCAGGGATCATTAATATAATAATATTGATTTATTTGTTGATTTTACTATAATATTCTAGCTTAAGCCATTTTAAATCACACAAATTTTATATTAAGTTAGAAAAACAAGCAAAAGCTTCATTAATTTAACTTTGGCTATATTAAAAGAGCATTTTTACCTTTTTAGGTAAGGCTTGCTTTTAATCACGTTTTAGCTTAAGCTTTGTTTTATTTTTATTCACAAGACTCAATGTTCGTCCTGAAAGCCGGCTAAGATACCCAATTGGATTAATTGCGATCGTTTTCGAAATCGTCAAATAAACGCCAATTTGACCAACAAATGATTATCATTTTTTGACGAAGATATTTGCTTTCGTCAAATGTGCAATCAACGTGAGTCCACAAAATCTGTTTGATAAATGTCAATAAATTTTGTTTGCAAATGCATTTGACATTTGACGTTTTACTGCAGAACTGCGCCGCAAGTGATGTTATCGAACATTGGACTTGCGAAAACTGCGTTATCGAAAATATTGCTTTTGCTTACAAATTCCGATTTTTGGTTTTCGAACAGTTGACTTTTTTAGTTTGTGTTTAAGAACATACTGAAATTGAATTTTTGATATTTTTGTATGCTCTTTGGAAAACACTCATTTATGTTCATTCTCCACTCTTCTTTTCTCGACGTTAATGTGATCATCTTCAGGTTCTAACTAACAAAAGCACTAAGCCCTCTCGTCTTTCCAAATGTCATATTCTATGCTCTTTGATTTATCTATATCATTATGATATTACCACCCAATTCAAAAAATACCTTGAAGAAACCTTTATCTTTCCATTAAAATGCAATTACTCAATATAAGTGTATTGCACTTAAGAATAAGAAGTATTAATAAACAAAAAGTATAAAAATTCTTATGTAAGAATAATTTGCAATTGAGCTTAAGTGATATTAAAGCCACCAGTAGCGCTAACTCTTCTAATAATTGCATAATTCTTTGCCTCTTCCCTTCGCGATTCACTGGGGCTAGTGGAGATGATTGATACGATTCACTGCACTGGGCAAAATTTTATTTGCTTTTGTTATGCATATCTGACTTTAATTCTCTACCTACTGAGTCTGATAGCTTTTATCATTGAAATTACAGTGGGAGGTAAATTTCCGTTGGATGAAAGGTGTTTCGTTTATCTCACATTAAATTCTCTTTATCCGATTTGATAAGGCTTAAGTCACATAATAGAGCAGTATATGAATAAAATACATGGAATACGTTGGTCCTATAAGCAGGGGTTTGCAGTATTCAGAAAAATAGGCGAAGTACCAAGAGTAGACGAAAGGTATTCACGTTAATTCAAACTATAAGAGTGAGTAAGTTAAACTTGCCCTGGATTCTGCATGACTAACGAGTAGATCTAAGAAATATTAATAAATGATTTAAGAATCCCTTTGATGCCAAAAAATGTTTCCAAAGTTGCTTCACAAAACATAAATTTATCATGTTTATTTGAAAGCTTTTAATGCTCTTAATTTTGTTTGTACTCTTCGCTCTTCAAAACTTCAAATAAAGCATAACCAAAATTAATTCAAGAAATGTCACTAAATTTATCTTATCAACCCGTAGAGCAATTTGCTGTTCTTATGAAGGTATATTATAGATCTCAGATTATATTTTGAATCTCTATGGAAATGATAATATACATTTTTCCATTAATGGCGCTAGGCGAAGTGCTGTTGACTTATTTATTTGTAAATACTTTGAAATACTTAACAAAGCGTTTACTTCATTGAAATATTTGTATCGCTTATTGGATGAGGAATGTCATTCAAAACAATAAAGTGTGGCATTTTGGATGGTTGTTTGAAGCTATTTACATAACACAATTCATGCACCATCTGTCGGTTTTCTTTGAAACTCTTACGGCCAATTTATTCATCAAGTTATAGCACTCCGATTTGAGCTAGAAATATAATTAGCTCTGTGATGATATTAGGTTAACATTGTTCCTGGTGAAATTGCTATTTCTTTACAAAAGTGTGGAGCTTATATTTGTCTCTGATCGTTTTCGAAAATGTCATTAGCGTCAAAAATGCAGTTTGAAGATGTTTTAAACGCAAACTGCGCGCAAGTCAACTGTTCGAAAACTCAAAACGAACGAAAAAATTGTGCGTAAGCATTATATTCGATAATGCAGTTTGCAAAAGCCATATGATCCATAAGATCTTTTTCGGCGTAACTAAAATTTAGTTGACGAACAAAATATTGATAAAACAGGGAGCGTGTTCGTAAACGTCAAACTTGCTTAGAAGAAAATTGAGCACACAGATTTTTGCAAGCAGGATGATTGAATATCTGCGTCAAAAAATTGCAATTATTTAACGATCAAATTGACGTTGGTTTGTCGTTTTCAAATATGGCCTCTAGCATAGAATGTGTAGTACTCGTAAATGTTAGTAATTTGGCTTTGAAAAAAGCAAAAACGAGGAAAATAACAATTTTTTCAAACGAATTTTGTTAAATTTAGAAAATGAACCATTCCTTCTAAGATTTTTTAAAAGGTATAAAATTCAACATTTAAACTAAACACATAAAACTATGAAATCAAAAATTCGTTCTTTAAACAAATAAATATTTCATTAGAAGACAATAAATGCTTACAGGTAACCCAGGGACAAATTACTTACTTTACTTTACTTACTTACTTACTTATCCGGGTCCCGATCCATGGAGGGTCTCTGCCTGAGATATTGCGGTCTTCCATCGGTTGCGATCCATCGCGAGCTCCTTCCAGTCGTCGAAACCAAGCGTTCTTGCGTCTGTAACTGCCTGTTCCCTGTAGTGAAGGTTCGGTCTTACTCGTCGTCTCGAACGTGGGGGCTGGGGTTCGAAGATTTTCTTGGCTGGAGCGTTGCTATCCATTCGCTCCATGTGACCAGTCGACGTGTTTTGAATCTTTGGACTTCGCATAGGACCAAATATACGCGGAAGAATTTTTTCTCGAAAGTGCCCAGTATAAATTCCCCTTTTTTACTCATAGTCCAGTACTTGGCGCCGTAGAGTAGAACTGGTAAAATTAGTGTTTTGTATAGCGTGTACTTAGTCTTTCGAGAAAAAAGTCTTGAACATATTTATTTGGCCAAACCGAAGTAGCAGCGGGTAGCTAGGTTAATTCTTCTCTGGATTCCCATTAAAAGGTGTCGTTCGAATATTCTTCATTGGCTTTCGATGGATCTTTTAAGAGTGACATTTCTTACATTTGTGCATTTAAGTTCACTTTATATTTAAGGTAGTACCTACTTATTTGTTTTAGCTAATTCAAGAACCGCTCAACTGATTTTGATGAAATTTGATTTTTATACTGACTTTATTATTGACATAAATTTTTGCAGAATTTGCAAGGATAGAAAGCATAAGATCAATCTGATACTCGTATTTTCATATCGAATGATGAATTTGTTAGTTTTCTTTTTCTTAGCTAAACGTTTCGAGTTAATATTTTGCTTCTTTTTATTTAGTAATACGAGCAAAGTGTGTCTCGCAGTTCTGTCCCTCTGTACTTATATCACAGTCTCAAGCTGGACTATTATTCTTCAAACTTGGAACTTAAAGCTTTGAAATAACTCCCTAGAACAGAAAATCTTATTAGTTTTTTTTAAAAAAAGGTAGCATTTTTATTAAGTAAAATGTTATTTAACTCAAAAACTGATCAAACAATTTTGGTATAAACTACATTTTGATGAAATAAATACTGTCAAAAAAATTGACAGTTGATAAACTGACTTATTTGTAAGATTATTTCTGCCACTTAAAAAATAAAAAAAAATTAAAAACAAATCCTCGAAAAATATCTCTTGACATAAAAACTTCCGTTTTGACTCGGCGAAAATTTGTAGGTCCCCTCTTTTCCTGACGCACGAAAACGCTCGCAAGCAGGAATGGCTTAGAGTTGCAAGTCACTAGGTCCACGTTGTCTGCAAGCCGTTGTTATCTAATTTATTTACTTTTAGAAATTCAGTAAAAGTCTCAAAAATATTGTAAATCAAAATTTTCCAAAATCAAAAACAAAAAAAGAAAATAAAATTCTGTTTGTAAAATTATGTTTGTCCTTAAGTGGGCTCGAGGTCAATTTTTGTTATTTTTTCTTTATTTGTGACGTTTCGGGTGTGATTACACCCTTCTTCAGACAACTTTAATAAATAAAAAGAGGCTGGGTGCGACCCACACTGATAACTTCCCATTTGTGGTCTTGAAAACTTTATATTTAGTTTTTTTCAAATAACCAAATTTTCAGCGAAACAAACTTTAGCTGTAAAATTCAAACAAACATTATTTTAAGATTGAAAAGCATTTTAATTATTTAAAGAGATTTGAAATTGAGATTGTTGATGTATAAGTTGTTGTTTGTTAAAACTGTCAATTCGATACTTGTCAAAATTTAACCATATGTTAATAATTGTATTATGTCGATACCTTCCCGTAAGAATGTACTAAGCAACACTTTTTTCGAAAATGACTTTTTGATGAGGAAATATACTATACGTTAAGGGCCACGTTTTGGCCTGGGTTTCGCCAACCTATTATGCATAAAAAGGAAACTAGAGTACAAATAAAAAAATTTATCAACTGCCATGTTTTCTCATTAAAATAATGTTGCCCCCTGAAATTTGTATTATCCGCCAAAAAAATTATGCTAAGCGACATTAATAAAGATCTCATTGTCGTGAGCAACAAAAAATTTTGTTAGATTACACTTAGTTTAACCAAAATTGTCTCTTAGCACACTATGATTCAACTAGAACTTTCTTCGTTTTTTTCGTTTCCTGAACAATTTTAGAAATGTCGCTTAGTATACATTCTTACGGGAAGGTATCGATGTATAAAACAACGTACTTTAGAAGGCACTATCGGTTTTCATTCCCAAGAAATTCGACTTGAAAGACAATTTTAACTAGTTTTCACTAGAATTTTTAATAGTTTTTTTATTTTTAAAAATAACTATTAATTCAATATTTGTCAACATTTTACCAATTGTACAAAATTATACTATGTATAAAATAAACTAAATTAGAAGTCAATATCACTACTAGTTCTCGAGAAATTTGAGTCGAAAAACAATTTTTACCAATTTTCAATAGAATTTTATATAGTTTTTTATTGTTTGTAAAAAAAACTGTAAACTGATTTTTTTCAAATTTTCACCAGTTATCAAACACATCATTTTTCGTAAAATAAAATTATTTTGAGTTTCAAATTGTTTTCCGTTCTTAAAATATCTGGGTTATGAAATTTTTTTTTCAGTTTTTTTTGTTTAAAAAAATAACGGTATGTTCATTTTTTTCCAAATTCATACCAAATCTGTATGACCTTATAATGAGTACACTAAATTTTATTTGAAGTCAATAGCATTATTTTTTCGTGAGATATTTGAAACTAACCAAAATTTTTACTTTTTTTTTAAACCGTTATAGTGAAAAAACTACTTACTGAATTTCAATAAACGCCCTTTCAGCCTCTTTCGAAGTTATTATCTATTAAACCAAATTTATTTGAAGTCGATATCTTTACTCGTTCTTGAGATATCGACGACGAAAAATGGTACAAGAACGTACGGACGTACGAACGTACGAACGTACGAACGTACGAACGTACGAACGTACGTACACACACACACACAGACATCTCTCTAAAAATGATTGAAATAGCCTCTAGGGACCTTGAAACGTCGAGAAATGTCAAAAATTCCAATTTGACAAATCGGACCGATTACAATAACTCCCTATGGGAAGTTAAAAATATGTCTTATTTGTTTGTTTGGTTTTTTTATATCCGTGTTTTTTTTTTTTTAAATCTTAATAAAACTTTTTAAAATTTTTTAGTTTGTATTTTTGTATCTCTTTTTGCTTTGAAAAAAATTCGGTCTCTCTGTTTTACTACAGCCTAAGCGGCTCGACAGATTTTTGTTAAAACTCGATAGATAGCATTTTTATACTTTTAATACGATAGTATTGTGTATTCAAATTAAAAAAATGTTTTGGATTAAAAAAAAAATCAAAACTTAATATTTCGGAAACCCCAAGCTAGATTTTTTTAAAACTTAATAATTGAAAGTTTTTTTTATACAATCTTGTAGATTCTTGAAAGAAAAACAACATTTTATCAAAAAATAACTATCCCAAACAGGGTTCGGACTTTACTTCAATCGAAGTAGATCTACTTCTATTTTGAGAAAAAAATTAAATCTACTTCTCAACTTTTCTTTTTTAGGATCTACTTCTCATTGAAAAAATTTTCAATCAACATATTTAAAGACAGCGCTGATCACTCTGTATTAGATAAAATTCAATGTTTTCAAGATCATTTACAGCAAAACGTAAAAATATTCATGAGCCATCTTTTGAAATCTCCCAAGTATACCCAAGTATTCCCAAGTCTGTTGTTTTATTTCTCAATTTGTATGGGTTATATTTTCTCTTCTCTGCTTTATTTTATATGTACATACATATACGTTAAAATTGAATCCTAAGATCGGGATGACGAAAAAGTGGGTCTCCACTTTTCTGTCTGTCAAACGTATCGTCTGATTTTCCTTAAGCTTTTCAGCTAGCATTTTTAATCCCCTGCACAGCTATTTGCTTTTTTTAAGAATAAATGTAATAGTACCCGCCTTACAATTTTTGTTTGTCTAATTTTATAAAATATTTTTTTTTTTCTTAAAAACTATTTCACAGATTAAAATCCACAAAAAATCTCATTTAGTCAAGGTTGAAAGTTTTTTTTCCAAAAAATTATACCATTGAAACATTTTTTGTGTTTTTGACTTTTTCCATAAAGGTACAACTGATTTTAACAATCTTTTCATTTTAAAGCTCTTTAATTGTGCATTAAAATTATCTAAGAAAAGCCTTTTTTTTTGGATTTTGAAAAATAAATATTATAACATATTTTTTGAAAATTCGATATCTTAAAAATGAGTCAATATTTTTGTTTTGAAATTTAATTTTTAATTGTACAAAAGTAAAAACTTAATGTTGGCTTACGAATTTATTTTCTAAAAAAATTTTATATATAAGAACTCATTTTTTTAAGCTGTTACAAGGGCTTATAATATTTGTTGATGTATAAGTTAATATTTGCCTAAGAAAATAAATGGCATTTTGTTTTTAGCTCCAACTACATACTAAAAGAGTTGTTTTATCCATTTAAAAAATGACTTTTATGGTTATGAATATTTTTCTCTATTAATATTTTTCCAAATTCTAAATCTCTTAAGAATAAGGGTACTATTATACTTTATTCGTTTTGTCTAAAAAAAAAATCATGTCCAAAAATTGGATTTCGTCGTTATGTCCATTTGTCGATGCGCCTGTGAGACCATAAGACTAGAGTCCAAATTTGGGACCAGACAATTTCTATGTGATTCTCTAGAGGTAAAATTTATCTCACTAGAACGGGTTGTTGCCACACAAAAATGTTGTTTTTAAAATTTTCTCGAAAACTACTATAACGAATTGGATTAAGCTTGATAGAATCAATGTCAGAAGCAATTGAAATCTGAATCTTACGATTCTTTAAAAATAGATCCCAAAACGGATCTTAAGGTTTTTTGATAAAAGTCCTAATTTTTCTCTTTTTTCTTTTTTTTTAAAAGCTTCACATGTATTTTTTTAACAACAATTTCCGTTTGTTGCTTTAACGTAATTCAAACAATACTGCAGTTGAAAAATTAACAAAATATTTTTTTTATAAATAGAAAATCAATCAAAGAAAATATCCAATTTCAAGTACGTGTTTCACGTTAGCAAAGTTAGTTAATTATTGATTCATGCCTATGTATGCAACTTCTACATATGACTAATCACGTTACAGCTTTGAACCACATGAGCAAATTCTTCCGAGTCAGTATTGTATTTTAAATTTTGTATTTAAATTTTTTATTGTATTTTAAATTTATTTTTATTTATTTATCTCTTTAGAATTAAGAAACATGTAACTTCCGCACATTTTTATGACCCTACTTACTAAGTCTTCTATAAGCGAGAGGCATTTATAAATTTTAAACATAAAACTGGACCGAATTGGCTACCTTGGGGTACTTCAATCGTCATATATATTTGAAGAATTTTTTTGTTGACAAATATGACTGCTTGAAGTAAGTCTAACAGTTAAGTAAACAAAAAGATTACACTCTAATTTAATCATAATTAATTGTATGATGAACGAAAAAAGCTTTAGGTAATTGAACCTCAAGACAAAAACATGATAAAAAGTTTTAATTTTATTTCAACAATCTAAACTTTATTTAATATATTTTCTCAGATTTCTAGGAAAAAAAAAAACAAACTTTGTAATCACTTGCCAATACTTTTTCCAAACTTTCTGCTTCATACAGTTTTTGTGCCTACACTTTTGAGCAAATTAAATGCAATTACTTTTTTATGTTTATAACCTCCCATCTCAACTTCTCAACTTTATTTTTATGTTTATTTTGTTAAATTAATAATCTACAGACTTAAAGTCTGTTTGAAAGTGAAATGCTTCTTCGAAAAAGTTTTTTTTTTAATTTTAATTCGATTTAAATACCAACAATTTATTGCAATAATTTTATTCTAAAAATAACACAAAAAAAAACGACTAAAACCTTTTTATACGGTCAAGTTGAGTCGGGCATTTCTTAACTCAGATTAATTTGCTCGTAAATAAAACTTTAATGAGAAGAGAATACCTCCCCCTTTCGCCCCTTGTTCAATGATTGTGGCTTATGACTAATTGCTGGGTAATTATTCAAAGAAAAAAGAATTATTACTTTTTTATCCGCACAACAGGTTGATTGCCCTACCTTAATTAAAGCCGCTAAACAGGTAAAAGGGTATTTTACAAGTAAGATATGGAATTATTTCAAAGTCGTCTTCTAAACTGGCAGAATATGGTGTTAATATTTTTAGTTTTGTTTTAACTTGTTATACGAGTACTCTAACTTAACGATGAGACTAAAGGGATTCTACATAATATATAACAATTATAACAGTTTACGGCTATTGAAAGTATGAAAATATCAACGCCCTTGGCACGACTTTAAGAAAAAACTTGATGGATTCCCGAAGTATGTTTAGTGGGACAGAGCGATAGCCCTCGAAGACCTAAAGAATGCACATTTATAAGCTAAACACCACTATTATAAATGAGAATTTATTCACTTTAATAACTTTATTTTATTTGTTCTATGTTTTGTATAAGAAATGTCAGATATTTAAAAACAAAGAACTCCAAGTACACTTTCTTCAAAGTTCTTGAATAAACCTCAGAAATCTATTAGTCCATAGCATCTATTTCGCACAAGTCTAATTATGATTATTAATCCCATTGAAACAAGGGTGTTATTTCCCGTCGACCATCGCGAAATAAAACCAGATGTAAATTTAAGTTAACACTTATCATCTAAAAGCATTATACTACTTAACTCCCCCACATGTTATAATTTAATTATATACTTACCTTTCAACAAATTAACACAACATGATCCGCATGAACTGTGTTGAATATGAGTGTCACTGGCAGAGTATGCTGACAGATACACTTCAATTCTCACCTCACTTTGAAATGAGTTCGGCCTGTAATCTATTTAGCAAACATCGTTATGCAATAAAATTGTGATGCTGTATGTTATGTCAGAAACTTTGACTGACTGACAATTTGTGTGAAGATAGATGACAATTGCTCTTGAAGTGGAATCCAAAAATGTCGCGATTTGTTGACATGTCTGTCAACAACCAAGCATTATGGAATATCTCGCTGACACATCAGAAGACTGAAGTGTGATACTTATATGATGGTTGGAAATACTGTGTTTGCATTAACACTCCCGTCGCTGGTTAGGCGTAACCGATTCAAATTTTCGAGTTCATTTTACGATTAGGTATATTGTTAATAAGATCATAAGATTATTATTAACATATTTGTAAATATAAACATGAATATTTAGAACGATGTTGACAGAGGGTTTAATTTAATAAAAAGAAGTCGTGTTGAAGAATAAATATAGTTGACAAGTATTAACCATATAAGTACACACATAGACGAAACTGTTCGAATTTAGGTAAATGAAATGGAAGGTAAACGGCTTAATAAGAAATAAATGTTTAATCTTTGATAGTTCATTAGGGACTTAACATTTGATAATTCAAGGATTTAACATGAAAGCAGAATTGCAACAGTAGGTATTGACTTTACAATCTTAATACAATTAAATACAGTGGTGTGAATATGTTTGCCAACACTCTTCCACAATAGTGGTGTTGGTATTCAAAATATTTTTATTTCAGCCACATGCCCAACATCAAACGGAACTTTAAGTGCTTCGTCTTTGCCTCGTTCTTTGGAAAAATATCCGTCATCATATCATCAGTGCATAGAGATATCAGTCAATTCAATTCAATTCAATTTTGTTTTATTGAACATACTATTTACAATCTGCCTTACAACTAATAAGATACTACATTATGTATGAAAATTTACATTTGTTGCCTCATAGGGGGCCTAACTGTATACAGTGACTTAAGTTTAATTATTTTTCTATAAAATTTACATGAAGAAAAAAAATAAATTCAAAATGTCGGTTGACTGTATTGTCGTCAGGGTGTTCATTCCTGGTTGTCAGTGGTGATTTTTGTGGGTTGTGGGCAGGGATGGCGTTTTACCGCGGTGGTAGGCTGACCCAATGTCAGCGTAGAACGAGACCACTTCCATGATTACGTTGTCATCCAGAGTTTCCATCACACTGAGGTACATCGGCTCGGGATGTCGTTGTTCTGTGGTCATCCTTCTCATAAGCTGATTCGTATGGTCAATGATGTTCCTCATTAGTTTCTAAATATTTGTCCAGTGGAAGAGATATCAGATCGGTTACATCTTCGAACAGGTCTTGAATTTAGTCGATGATCCACCGAATTTCTGACTAACTGATGAGAACCTAAATTTAAATAAAAAAAAAAAAACAGAACAATTATTAGTAACGAACAGTCCTAACTCTGATATCAAGTTCTGCATATGCACGACCTCTTTGCTGGCTTGCGAAACGCCATATATTCCGCCTCAGAGGCAACTGCTTCTTTGATTTCCATGAGATGACTCCTCCACTAAATGTGAAGGATCTCTTATCATCAGTATAACCACCCCAGGTCCGCATCTACGTACTCCTTAAGCCCATCGGTAGATTAAAAATACATCAATTTTACATAGATCGTTGTCTTGATGTACAGCAGCAAATACTCGTACCTTAAGGCTCCAAGGTTTTCACTATGTGGCTTGATGATAAACTGTGATAGTTTACTGATGGTATGACTTACTTAGGGTGTAGCGAAAACTGCCAAATGCATCCGAAATTGACTGGTAGTAACTAAGATCTTCCTTCTTGGATTACTCATTTTGACATTTAAAGGTGTAAAACATGGCCTGCTTGCTTCCATACGACATGTTTCTAGTAACTCCCCGTATGAATTAATGTTGATGTATTGAAATAGTGCCTCTTTGTTATGTGCACATGCCCAAGAATTGGACGACAGTTCCCTTGTCCACGCAATTAAATGCTGCTTCGATTTGCTTCTTTATAGATTCATTGACGACTCTGATGAGAAAGCCTTATCCATATATTGATCTCAGCACCTCTGTTCATGCCATACAGATAGTTGTCACCATTGCATCTCCGAAACCCGATTTTATGGAGTTCTTCATTTAACTAGCAATTCAATTATCTTCAGGCGATCAGATTGTTTCAGGTATTATAACGATTTGCCTAGTTTGTAAACCTCCAGATTATACTCTTGGTCCAAATATCCCATAACTGTTGAAGCAAACATTTTCAGTTAACTCACCTTTGAGGTAAGCTGATGTTACATCCTGTCTGCTAACTGCCACAGCTAAAACGAATCTAATTGTCGAATATCGTATAATGGAGGGAACAAGTTTCATTATAATTTTGCCTAAATTTGTACCTGTCAACTGATCCATCTAGACTTCTTTTCCAGACCACTTAAACCGAATTACCTTATCCTTTAGTGGTGCATCCACGAGATCTCAGGTCTTGTTTGCTATGAGTGCTTTAAACTCTATTTCAATAGAACTTTCCCATTTATCAGCATCTTTACAGGACTTAGCTGATGCAACAGATGATGGAATCGATGGCTTAACTCCAATGGAGTTAACTGCTTCAACCATGTTGAACTACTTGGTTGGCTTTCGAGGCTTGAAAATCCGAATAAATCCTTATAAACTAGGTGAATCAGCTGATTTTATTCCGGCATGTGGGGTGCATATGGATAATGCTTTCGATGCTTCATCATCTTCATTTTCTTGGAATTGTTTTTCAGTAACTTCGCTGTTCTCATCCTCTGCAAGTAAAAAATATTTTGTTTTCGTTTTGGGATTTAAAAGCCTGTATCCCTCGGAGCAAATTTTGAATATACAGAATTTTTGAATAGAACAAGAGCCCGTGAACAAAAATTTTCAGATCGGAAACTCCAGGCTTTGTTCCTATCCATTACTCATGTGGGCTAATATTACTTAAAATTTTTGATGATGACATATCGCATGCTTAATGGAATACTGACCCATTAGGAGATAGGTCAAAATTGAATTACGTACAAATACAGGCTTCTGCAAGTCTCAGATATCATGAATAGTTTATCATACTTTAAGATTACCAGTATTGATGATTAATTCATGAATTAGTTTTAATTTTATCCGTCAACAAGTAGGACAAATCCTCATAGGAAGATCTTTTCTTGCAACTTCCCAAAAATCGTCTTTTCGAGTTAGATCAGTATTCCATTAAGCATGCGATATGTACCTCAGGTAAATGGCAGTATTGATGGCTTCAGCCCAAAGATATTCTGCTAGATCCAGCAAATGACATCGAGCAAACTCAAACAGGGTGCGATTGCAGTTTTCAGGTACTCCATTCTGCTGTGGGGTAAACTGTTTCGTGAGTTGTCGTGTTATTCCCTGTTGTAGCAAAAAGTCATTAAAATTATTGTTGACAAAGTCGCATCCATTTATTTATTTAATTCGTTTAAATCTAACGTTAACAATATTAAAAATAGTTCTTATAATATAATATAATCTAATATCATTATTTATATTTATTATTCAATATTGTTGAAAAACATAAGCATTTAATTTAATTTGACATTTGGCTTTCCATTATACTTTAAAAAATAAAATGCACGACTGGGTCGCACGAACTTGCTCTTGTTTAATAGACTAAGAGTTTCAAAAACGAATGTTATTAGAGAAAACCGTTCATTTTTGAAACTATTTTAGCTGTAAGAGAATGCCAGGTGATTTTTTAAGTAAATATGAATTTGTGCAAAAACAAAAATTATTATAAGTCGTTGTCGCGGTTTCTTAAAAGACTAAACTTTTATATACAAAATTAAAAAAAAAAAAAAAAACATTTTTAAGAAAAAAATTTTGGTACGCTAACTTTTATTACTATACTAATAAAAATTTAGAAACTATTTACTTGTTTTTGAGCTATCCAATTTTCAAAAACAAAATTAAATTTTTTTTCAAAGATTCAATAAACATTTTTTTTTTGTTTTGAAATGCGATGTTTTTCAAAATTTTTGGAAGCTTCTCCATACAAAATTTCATTACAATCCGTTATGTCAATAATGAGAAATTCAAAATTAAAAAAAAACATGGTTCTATGGTACTCGTAGCTCGTAGGTACAGGCAGTAAAATCTTAATTTTAAAATTTGTTTTTTTTTTTTTGTTGAATTATAGATCGTAGGAATTATTCGTGGAAAAATATCAAAATTCTAGGCGCCTTCTTCGAGAAAATACGAAAACAATTTTTAACATTTGTTAGGTACCGTTATTTTGAGATAAAATAAATTTTTATTGTAACAAAAAACTTTTAATTAATAAGTTTAAAAAAAGTTGAGCATGAGGTTTTCGAAATATTGAGTTTTGAAAAAAAAATTGAATTTTTTTTAAATCTGTGGGGCAGTTTTTTGGGGAAACAAAATATTTATACAATTTTTTAAAAAATTCGTATGGCAGGTACCGTTATTTTTGGTCTTTAAAAAAAAAACGTGTGAGAGGAAAAAATTAAAAACGATATCTACGAATACGAAGTTTGACGAAAATCAGCCGAGCCGTTTAGGCTGTAGTCGAATAGACAGAGAGACAGACAGAATTTCGAGACCCACTTTTTTCGTGTTCTCTATCATCGTAATGTCAGCTTTGATCAAAATCTCGAGTTCGATTTTTTTCATGAATGCAGACTATGCAGGTTAGTCTATAAGACGCAAGCAGTGCAGTGGCTGAGAATCGAACGCAAGATTTTTTGCATGGCAGTCCTATTTTTGCAGGGGTACTACTTTACTTTTAAATTGTTTAAATATGCTAAATATCTCATCCTTGGTTTTCAAGAAGTATACCTGAATTTTTCTCAATTTACCATCGATATACGCAATAAAATTCCTAGCGCCCCCAGCTGATGGTCCACAGATGTCACTATGCTTCAGCTCTAGCAATTTTTTATTCCGCTTACACTATTGTTTAGGGAATGGTTGAATTGTCAATTTAGCTTTTGCACACACACCGCAGTATAGGTTGACATCGGAAGAATCGACATTCAAACCAGTTACGATTTGCTTATCTCTTAGTTTTTGAAGACTGTTCAAATTCAGATGCCCGAATCGTTAGTGCCATTTCTTAAGGGTATTCGTTTTCATGTTGAATTGGAAAGAAATGATTTTAGTATGAGGCTTAACTATATAAAGTTCACTTTTCTTAAAGACCTTTAAAACAATTACTTTTTAAAATTTACTGTGTAATATGATATCTGATTTTACTTACTGATATACATAAAACTTCCTTGCAAATTAAGGAATGAATAAAACATTTTTCAGAACCTGTAGTGAACAGTCAACCTGACTGTTCCAACTCCACCTGATATGAGGAACTTATCATTTATTAGCTTATTAGCTGCACTTTCTCTCCTTCAATAGCATTATGGAATTCGGTGAAAAGTTCTCTTTACAGCACATATGGGAAGTCGCGACGCTATTCAAACACAATTCTTCGCGTTGCAACATCGACGCATCTATTAAATAAAAAATAGACCAAATGAAGATAATTGTTTCTAGGTTTGATGAAAATATGTTCACTTACCGCTCCGTTGGTTTTATTTAATCTCCTCTGCTCTTCCTCCATAAGATTTGCCTTAAGGCTTGTAATCGACTATCAATTGCGACCATCAAATTTTCGGCAAACTACACAATAAGAAATCAATATAGCAATTACCAAATTTTTGAATATTATATTTTTAAGTAATTTAATAAATTAAGAAAAAATTTTGTACAATAATTTTAATTTTTACTATTGTACCAATGGAAATTTAATCTAAAAAAATCACTAGCCCGTTTTTGAAATGTTTTTCATTTTTTTAATCTAAAATATATATATATATATATTTTTATAGTTTTTAAAATTTTTTAGACTTTTCTGTTTCAAAAATTTAATTTAAATTCGTTAAGGGATAATGTACAAGTCAAAAATCAAAAATATTGTTCTATGATAGTCACGAGTAGGTTCATACTGCATTAGTTTAAAATTGGCTTTTATTTAATTTTAAAAAAATATCAAAATTCAAGGATCCGTGTTCGAGAGAAATTAGATGTTTGAAAACGATTTCTTAAAATTTGTATCTTTATATTTGGATAAGAGAACATCTTTTATAAAGTCTTAAAATACCGTTGTCAAGATTGAAACAAAATCGAAATATTGAGTTTTCAAACAAAAATATTGATATCTTAAAAAAAATGCATACACAATACAATTCAAAACTTTTATGAACTTAGGCTTTGAGTAAGCGATTACCTGCGGTTGATCGCTCAAGCGACTTTGCGCAAATAGAAGTGTTTCGGTGCACAGCCTAAGGATCCACCTTTTATAACATTATGCTTATACATATTATGTGTGCTGTTCTGCGTTAGGCTAGGAGGAAGCGGCTGACGGCCAAAAACCGACACACTTAGGCCAAATGATGGCCCATTGTGATACCATATGGACCAATAAAGCTTTTCTTTACTAGTTAAACCATTTTGAAGATTATAAGACTTCTTATTTCAGTATTTGGCAGATTATTGTAGTAAAAGTCTCCCAAATGGAGTCCACGCCTTTGTAGAAGGTGGGGAAATGTTTCCTCGTACCGCTTCTGCAGAAATGGTTTGACTAGACATCAAGTCGCACAGCGTGCTCACATTTTAGACTATATGTGTTATCTGCTCTAAGATATTAAACATTTAGAGCGCTTCATATCCACATCGGTATTGATGTTGTTCCAACAAAGGTTTGTTCATTTGTTTAGCAAATATTTACGTTTATCGATTGATATACCAATCATCATCAGCTCTACAATTTCCTAAAATTTTCCTATAGCCCGGTAACCAGCATAGGGTGCTCTAATCTGTGTTAACTAAAAGGATGTTAAATTAAAAACGAACAACTGAAACAATTATTTAAAATAGAAAATCTATTTCATAGAACACAACTTCTGGAAGTCGCTTTAATTGAACACCAGGGAAATTTTGATGTATGAAATATTCAGTAAGGTATGTCATTTCATCCGGAAGACAATAGACAACAACGTGAATTCACTTATATTGAGCGTTCGAGTTGTTAACCGAAGAACCGAATTTTGCCAAAAAATATCATTTTGGACTAGGCTCACTTTTAGCTCAGCGATCAACAAACAAAATTGGTGTTTTAGGAGTAAACAAAATCTACAAGAGTGTTCAATCAAGTATCAATTCATTCACAATGATTGATTGTTATGGTATGGCTGTATCATCGGACTTTATTTCTTTGGAATGAAGGAAGGCGATGTTAGCCAACTTTGAACCGACGCTGATATATTAGAGCTGAGGTAAAAACAAGGCGTCTCTACAAGCTATACAAGCGACGCAACGCTCGAAATTGTGAAAGTGCAATTTTGCAACCGTTCCATCATCCAAAGCCGACTCGTCACTATTGCCTTGTCTCCCACAATTAGACCTGAAAACCTTACGAATCACTGGATAACTCGTTCGTCGTTGAATCCAATGCGTATCAACGCCAACAGGGGAGGGGTTGGTCCCAATATTTTGCCAAATTTGTTTTTCTGTATTTCAATATTCTCCATTCCTTAGCGCCGCGCCGTGCGTCGGTCATTCGTTCTTAAAATACAACTGGATAGTCAAAGTTTAATACAGCGAGATCTTCTATTGCTGTCTTATACAAAGGAATAGTAGTTATCAAGAGTGATTCTTCACCTAATTGGTGATATGTTCCGATAGGAACGGGTGGATGTGAAAATTGAATAAAAGAAGCTGTACCAAAATTTGTTTGATTTTTATATAAAATTACCGGGTTCGCTGGGTGTTACGAGCATCGATTGACTTTTTTTAGGCACCGGTCGGTCGTTTGGAAATTTGGATATTCTCACAGAAAAAGTTAAACGAGGTCAATTCACATGATCTCGGTGGCCAGTTCAGCTCCATGCCCTTAAATCCCTCTAAATATTTCCCATTGTGATATCAGCTATGTGCTACATAATATTGTTTTACTGGAACTACCAACTCTCCTTATCATTTTGGTCGAACGAAATAGGCAGTTTTTAATGGTAGATGTTACAACCATAGGCGTTCGATTTCAAAGAAGTACGGGGCCTTACTTGTTGACGTACTAGTTGATACAAAAGTGGGCCTTGTCGCTTAAAATTTTTTTTTTCTTCTGCTGAAATCGGGGTTCACTTTCTAGTCCTAGTCAAGGAATCCAATTTATGTCTGTTTCTTTTATTTCACGCTAATTTTGGTACATATTGCATTTTTGATATTTACTGGCCATTAGAGTTTGTGTATCTTGGGAAATATGACCCATCACTTTCTGGATTTTCAAAAATACTGCAATGCTCCTTTCAAAGGTCAGTGGCAACAACACATAAACTCGAAAAATAAATATTTTTCCTGTGAGCTCCCTAACAAAGAATATACAATGCGCACGTATTAAAATTAAAATTAAATAAGTCTTTATAAAATAAAAAAAAAACACAGAAACACACAAACACACAAAAAGCTGATCTTAAACTTTTTTTTTTTTTTTTGAATTAACCATCAAAAGTTCAACTTTGAAGGTCAAAATGCAATTAATTTAATCTCGCCAAACTGCCGATTTTGAATCACTAAATGTTCAGACACGCCACATACATTGTATGTCTGTAATTAATAATAATCATCAATTTGTATTTAGCCGCAGTTAGAGTCGCGGTACAGACTTGAAAGATCTTAAAGATTTCAATTAAGATAACAATTCCAACTACAACAAAAACGTATCTAGTGCCGAAATACTCGGGCATTAGCAAATAATGCTTTGCACTTGAATTCTATTCAAATGAAAAATCACAAAAGATACACATATGTACATATCTAAGTATCTTGTCTAACGAAATAAAAAAGATATAAAAGAAAAATATATTCAACATTGGATGCTTCAGTAGCTTCAAAAATAAAAATGGAGTTGCATAGCAAATTAACAACTATGGAACTCTGACACTTGGTCTATTCTCATTTCATGATTTATCAACGAATCCTTTAAGTGCAAACTTATGTCCATTTCAAGCTTAGTATATATACTCAACTCATAGTCTCTGGGATTCTTATTGAAAATCCTTTCGAAAAGCTGCTTCGAGGTCGAAGGATTTTTATTGGTCCATCAGAAAAGGGAATAAAAGTCCATTTTGCAGTTTATTTGCCTTCAATTGTGTACACATATTCTTATCGAGCAGAACACATTTGTCATTTAAGATAGTATATCTTTCTTTGCTTATTTCTTTTTTTAAAAGTACAACACATACATATAAGCTTTGAATAAACACACGCTCCACTATGCACTTGCTGAATATTCAGAGAATAATTTTTCAATTTAGAGAGTTCATTGATTCAATAAAACAATGCTGACGATGATGCAGAGATTATGATGTTGATTTGTTGAGTCGGCAAAGTGATGTGTAATACTTGGTAGGGTTGCCACTAGAATTGCCGCCAGTGATAAATTCGAAAAAAAAAATATTTCCAAAACAGGGTATCGTTTTGTTCAGAGGGTTGACAAATTTCTTACACCGATAGTACAATCCTACCTATTTAGCAGTGTTTTTGGCGGTCTCAAAATTGTGGTAAATCAAACGAAGATGTTCGTTGACACACACACACCAAATACTGAGAGCTTTTCGGGTTCTTCGATGCAAGTACCATACAAGTACATTCTGCTTCAACGGGAAAAAGACAGCATTGAGTTTTCAAAGTACTAAATTCCACACGATGTTGAAGACCCCATTTAACAATGCTGTAAAGATCGGAGTTTAATGAGCTTATCTTACGGTAACGTTGCAATTCCACTTCCGAAGGAGTTTTACGTGAATTTGAGAACAAGTATAAGAAGCTGAGAGTAGAGTCGTCGGAAAAACAATGAAGTGAGTTCGAAGTTTCAGACAGGTGATCATTTCTAACGAGTGATTTTTTAAGAGCTATCGGAAATGGTCTCAAATGGTCCATACGCTTAGTCCAATTTTGGCATACTCTTTCTAACATTTCGACCAGTATCTCAAGAAAAAATGTTTCAAAATTGGCTTCCAGTGCGTCAATCGAAGCGAGCTTATCGCTATAGACATAAGCTTTAACATACCCCCACAAAAAATAGTCTAGAGGCGTTAAATTGCACGATCTAGGCGGCCAATTGACCGGTTCAATTGAAGAAATACAGACCAATGATTCCGCCAGCCCATAATCCGCACCAAACAGTGAGTTTTTCCGGATGCATTGGTAGATCTTGCAATGCTTCTGGCTGTTCTTCACGCCAAATACGGCAGTTTTGCTTGTTCACGTAACCATTCAACCAGAAATGAGCTTCGTCGCTGAACACAATTTTTCGATAAAAAGCGGATCTTCACTAAAATTAAGCGTTGTGGTAGGTCATTTGGCTTCAATTCTTGCACCAGCTGTATTTTAAAAGGCTTCACACCTAAATCCTTCCGCAAAATTTTTCACGTAGTGGAGTAACAGAGGCCCAATTACTGCGAACGGCGCCTAATCGATAATTCACGGTCATCACTAACACTCTGGCCGATGCAGTTGCGACATTTTCCTCAGTTCGCACTCTACGTAAGCGTGTTGGTGGTTAAATGTCCAACAATGTAAATTTGGTGAGAAATTTAGTCACAATAGACCGAATAGCCACCTCAGTAGGTCGATTAAACTGACCATAAAATGGAAGAAGCGCGCCATGAACTTTCTTAACAGAGCCCGCATTTTGATAATAAAATTCAATAATTTGCAAGCGTTGTTCGTTTGTAAGACGATTCATGGTTAAACTATAGAACAAACTGAAGATCTTTGACAGTGACACAAAACACGAAACGTGCGTGAGCTGTCAAAATCAGTATTGCCAAAAAGAAAAAAACCACCCATTAAAAATAAGGAAGAACGTCAGTGACAAAACGGAGCCTTGGGGAACACCAACATTTATTTTTCGAAGATCAGACTTGAAACCGTTTAATACAACATATATTGAACGATCCAGAAGGTTATTTATAATCCAAAGAATAAGGGTTTCATTGATACCAAATTCGCATTTTCAATAAAGAGAGCCTGGTGCCAAACTCTATCAAATCTTGCTTTCTCCTCTGTTCCACTCTTCGGTGAGACATACCACTATCAGATCACTGGTGGAGAAATTACTGTGAAATCCCTATTGCCGGTCATACAAAAGCTTTTGATATTCGGAATAGTTCTTGAACTGATGATTGATCATTGATTCCATGACCTTAGACAGAAGGGACATAATTGTAATTGGTCGGCAGGAGGAGGGGGAATAAGGGTCGCTTTATTCGGAACAGACTGCTGTTTCCATCTTCCAGGAAAAATTCCAGAACAGTAGGAGCGATGAAAAAACATAAGCAATAGTTTGACCAGCGATGGAAAACACGTCTTGAGAAAAATGGGTGTTGTACCATGAAAACCAGCGGATTTGCTTACATTAAGATTTCAAAGGGCTCTTGCAACTGTACGAGTCCGAAAATATATATGTCACCACATTGAATGATTTACGTTCTCAAGTACAGGACATTTGCCTGATCTGAAGGGCTTGTTATCAGGTTGTCGTTGTAGAGGACCTATGTAATAATTTCAAACTGAGTTAGAGTGAGAGCTTCTCGAGTTACTCAATGCATCATTAATATAAGTTCATTTCAGTCTCTAGAATTCTATTTAATCCTTGTGATCGAGTGATTCAATCGTTCTGGTCTACGGTTATTTTGGATTTCTTGAATTTCTGAATACAAGTCTTGGTATTCTTGTATCAAAAGTGAGATTTAGAGATAAAACAAAAACAAGTACTACTGCCCCAAAGGCACTAAAAAATAGCAAGTTAAACGCTCTGTTACATCACTAGGTGGCACGTCCTTGGTGGCAGTTCAAGCAGTATGGTTGCACAAAAAACAGCAGGTTGGACTATAGGACCCTGGCGTCACTAATAACTGCGGTTTCTTGTAGCTCAGCAGATACCAAAGACCCTTACAGCAATTAGGAACTAACTCGTACCGGAGTTTATGTGTGAATACAATGGATTGCCAGAACTGGAACTTGAGCTGCAGCTAGAAAAGCCGAACGTAATATTTTTTCATCAATACCATGCTGCTGTATAGATTTCTAACACTTGTGTCAACTGAGTTACATCTGTTACGAATTTATCAAACGAATTCATTATATGAAGAATTGAAGATGGCTTAAATATAATCTTATGTAATCCTGCAGAAAGTGCCTTAAAATTCGTTAAAAATTAAAAGTTGGTATTATCTCACTCTAAGATTGACCCTCCCTTTCTTCAACCAAAAATAGATTTGGCTTTATTATAGTCATGGAGTTGATGTGTTGTATATGAATTCCAGCATATTACATATCAAAGGCAGACATATCACGTGATGATGATACACCATTAAATAAATAATTAAAAGAAGTTGAAAATTAGAAATTTGTTTCCATTTATCGATATTGAGAAACAAACAGCTATGAACACACACTAGTTAAAAACGAATTAAGGTCATATTGCTACGATTTATACATACGACAATTTGAAATAGCTTTAAAGATTGTTACATCATCTCCACATTAGACATTTGAATGATTGAACACAGATTGTAAGTCATTAACGAATAAAATAAAAAGTATGGGACCCAAATGACTGCCGTGTGGTATTCTACAACTTTGAGTGTATGACCATTAACAAGTACCGAGAATGATAATTTTTGGGAATAAGATTGAGATCTTACAGAAAAATGGTCGTTCAATCCAAGCTTCCTTACTTTTAATACCAATATACGATGAGAGAGTTTATCGAATGCCTTAACAAAAACAGTGAAGAGAGAATCCACTTGGCTTGGATTTTTGAATGAATCTATACAATTTTCAACTGATTCCATAAGAAAAGTGACTGTATGTGTAGAGCACTCTTTTTTTAAATCCATATTTATTTGGAATGGAAAGTGCTTTAACATAGAAAGATAGAGTGTCGCAAATTATACTTTTAGACAATATATAACTTTGCCATAGGGCTATGATATTCAAAATAATTTTTACTTTTTTTCAAGTTTAAAATATATTTGTTAAAAAATTTTGGAAAACGTATTATTTATTCTTTTTTTTTTACTAAAAGTGCTAAAAGTATTCATTCGGGGGAATGACTAAAAAAAAAGCTAGCTACTCAATTTAAAGAAAATCGATCCAATCGCTTAGGCTGTAGCCTAATACACAGACAAAATTGTGAGACCCACTTTTGCAGTCTTCTAGGACAATTGCAATGTCAAGTTTTATAGAAACCTCGAGTTCAAATTGTTTTTCCATAACTTGCCATAAAAAACATATACTCCAATAAGGACTTAACAACTTTTTTCTATAAATAAAAGGCAAACCATTTGAGATAGAAAATTGTATCGTCGGTTTGAAGGTCAATCAAAACATTTTTCTATGGAATTTTACCTTGTTCATATGTTGGACCCCTTTTTTGATCACTTGGTCACACATTTTGGTGGAAACAGCTCCTAACCTCTGGTTCAGTATTGCTCGCGTTGTGTTATTTATAACATTATAAGGGTATTCATAGCCCCTTGAATGCGCGCTTATTATAAAAGAAAAAGTCTAACGATGCCCGGCTTGTTGGCATAGATCAATTATTTAACGTAGCCCATAAAAAAGGTTGTTAAATCGCACTATCTAGCTGCTTAATCGAAAGAATCCTTTATCGATACAAAACATTCATCGAATTGAGTTTTTAATAAGTCGATTTTACCCGCGCTGTGTATGGTGACAGGTATGAAAACCACAAAACCACACCATATAGTTATATTTTGTGGAAGAAGTGGTGTTTCTTGAAGCACTCTCTGTGTTTTTGACGAAGCCTTTTAGCCAAAAATAAGCTTACGCGCATTTCCACCAATAATTGGCGTTAAACTCTTAAAGCTGACGTCATCGACTCAGTATTTTTGTAATAAATTTTAATTAGTTATGAACGTTTTTCGTTTGTAAACTTGATCATGATGAAAATGTTGTTTTTACTTAATATTTTGACATTGACAGGTTGCTCATTGGTCACAGTGAAAGCTGGAAATTGTCAACTTAGTTACTTACGTACAGCCTTAAGGTGAAACCACAGTCCGGAGTCAAGCAGAGCATAAAATAACAAGCTTTCTCAAAAGAGCTGGATCTCTAGCTAGCTGTGTCCAGTTCTGCATGCCAACTTTGCTAAGGTCATCTTCTAGTTATGTGCGTCGCGTCACCCGAGTTACAGTCTATCTCTCCTACTTCGTCCCTCGGGGTTTAATTCAAAATTTTGCCAAGGTGTGCACTATTCGTTAATTCTAAATAGCTTTTTGCCTCTTTGTCTAAGTCGGTATAACTGTACAGCCTGTTTTGAGTGTTCTTCTCCACCAAAAATCATTCAAAGAATTTTCCTCTCAACACAGTTTAAAGCGCTCTCATTAGCCTTTGAAAAAATACCTCTGCACCATATATCAGAATCAGGGAGATTAAAATTTCTAAAAATTAATTTAATAGCACGATAGATCTAAGACATCCAGGGCCTATTGACTTACAACAGTCAACATCAACACTTACTATTTTTGTGCTATCAGTAGGAATAGGAGGGTCAGTTTCGACAAAAGGATTTTTTTAGGGAAAAATTTAAAAAAAGTCTCAAGAGAAGATTGTATTGCATAAAGCGAGGAAAATCAATTCCAATGCAAAAATTGAAGCTAATTTGCAATTAAAATCACACAGTGGCAACCGTGATTATGAACACTGTTACGAACCCAGTAGAGGTTATTTGCTTAAGTAATAGAGAGCAAGTCATCATACAGACTTGCTTAAGGTCAATCAAATAGTAAGGGGGGGTCACAAGTGAAATCATGTGGACTTAGCCACTTGTCTGTGATTGAGGCGATTTAAGTCAATAAGATAATAATTCTATAGAAATTTAAAGACAAGATTTTGTAAAGGCATATAATTCCGTGTCATGGATTCTAGTTTGGTTCTTTTTTTATTCAACGCCTTCATCTTGTTTTTGGGCTGAGGAAACACGTTGTAGTGATTTTTTTGCAAAAATATTTTCGTTTGCATCTTGGAAGTACATATAAGAAAACTGTATTACTTTTGAATATAAGAATATTTGTCTGTCGTTAAGTCACAGTTAAGTGTTATACACTGTCAGTAAGTTGTAAGAGAAATCTCAAACATTACAAAAAAAATCATTTAGCTGACATGTTTTTTTTTAACTTAAAAAAATATATCGCACGATTAATTAACGATAATTTTGTCAACGTCACTGATAAGAATTTTAACCTTAGTTGAATATACTCGTAGTTTACATTGGATTTTTGTCAAAAAATTGATGTAAGATGAAGTAAGAAGTAAGTAGTAGTAGTAGTATTTATTGAGATTTTCTTTTTCAACACAATTTACATTCTTAAATTCTATTTAACATAGTCACATTATATTTTATAAGAATTTGCCGACTTAGAATTGGCCTGGCTAAACAAACGTTATATCTTTATATACTTTACAGAAACAAAATTGATTAATAAGACATTGTCTTTCACAGTTTGATGAATTAAATACGTCCACTCAACAAGACGATAACTTGAAAAAAGAAAAAACTTAACCTAAAAATAAATGCTTAACCTAGGGGGAGAAAGATGAAAAAAAAGAAGAGATATGAGCGTATATATACGTCTCTATCTAAACACTAGAGTAGTGTACAGATACTTTTAGAGTCATTTTGACAGCAAGTTGGATGATTGTTTTAATGTTTTTGTACATACATGTTTCATGAATAAATTATGATATTTTTTGTTCTATTTTTATATAGGCTTAGTATAGTCACTTAATTGATAATATTCTTATGAAAATATGCTATTATTAATACATTCACAGCCAAGTTACTAGTTATATCATAGGAACTTGAGTTAGTCTAATCACAATCAGGTAAAGTTTGAACGTAAGTTTATGCTTATTTGTCTTTCTTCTTTTTAAGTTTTTTTTTTTTCAGTCTATAGTTACAGGCTTCATGGGGAAATGGGGGAGAGAGATGCTATAAAGCAAAGGTAGGCACCTGGTTTCTTGGATTCATCCATCTTTTTGTAGTTTGGCCAGAAGCCTCTTATTTTTGTAATTAAGTTAGATATTGGTAAACCAAAAAGTCTAACTGACTCGTCGATGAAGTCTGAGACATCATTGTTAGAAAGATCCGAGGGAATTGGGATCTGCTGTATGGGAGTTTGTTCAACTCTTTTATAACCTCTTACTGCGTCTGAGTAGAGGGGTACATTGGTTGGAATTGGAAGGGTAATAATTGGGTTTACTGCATATTTATCGTTTTTAGCTTCCGATAACAAAGCATCTTCTTTCTTTTTCAAAAAAGCGATTCGGTTAGGGCAACCTTTGAAATTCGCCGGGTGACCCGTCGACTTACAATTAACACATGAAGCGATTGAAGTCTCAGTTTTCGGACCGAGTTCACACTGGCCGGGCTCATGGTTAATTAAGCATTTTACGCATCTGGTCGGAAAACTACAGTAAGCTGCCACATGGCCATACCTTTGGCAACGGTAACATTGTTTCATGTTCGAATTTTTAACAGAATCCCATTTTATTCTGTGTCTGAGTAAGAAATTAATTTTTTTTATTTTTAGTAGGCTTTCTCTGTCCTCCAATACACAGAGGAAAAGGTCAAGTGGAATATCGTTTTGCTTAGACCATTTGGTCTCAAATTTCTTAACAGTTACCCTCAACGAAGGGTCCAGCTTGATCAATTCCTTCTGAATTTCTTCAGATGAGAAATCGTTGGAAATGCCTTTCAAAATTGCATTGTATTTCTTTAATTGTTTAGGTGTGAAAGAGTAAGCTTCAACACCATTTGCTTTAAATTCATCTAAAAAGAATCTATGCAACTCGACACTTCTAACTATAATTTTGAGTTTACCAAAACCATTTGAAATAAACTTTACGTCATTACGATTGTAATTAGACTTACCCAAGAAATCCCAGATTGATTTGGAGGAGACTCCCTTCGTAAAAATGGGTGGGCACCATGCTTCTGGTCTAACTGGAACTGCGTTTGAGTCCGCAGCATCTGGGGCACTGTTGCTGTTGTTTCCCCTCGCGTTGGTGTTGTCAGTACTGTTCTTCTTGTTGTTAATGAAGTTGGCGCTGTTGCCCATGCTGTTGATATTATTACTGCTACTGGAGCCCGCTGTATTGAAGGATGCATTCGGAAGGCTTTCCTCGTCTTCGATTTCTTTTTTTTTTTTTTTTTTTTTTTTTTTACACTATCAGAATTGGTCGAAGAAAGCTTATAGCAAGCTCCGTCTTTCGACCAATGGTTTGCCAACACAGAGAACTGTGTTATACCACCGGCTCATCATTTAGTGCAGTGTTAGTTGTTAGTAGGCAAACTCTATTACAATTAACACTGACACAAATAATAATTTTACGTAAGAACAAAACAATAACATAACAGGAAACAAAGAACATTTAGGAGCGTGAACCACTGGTTTTGAGAAGGTTTTTTAATTTACATTTATTTATATTAAAATCAAAAATATTTGAATTCCAATTTACAAGTCTACCCATACGTGTCAAGGGCTCATGAATGCCATAGTTGGTCCTGTGTGTTGGGACCTTAACCATATCGAGGCCTCGAAGATTATAACCTCCTCCCCGATAATTAAAATAAACCGAACATAAAAGATCTGGTGCATCTGTGACGCCTGTTATTAATTGGTGGAAAAATACCAAATCATTGTTTGTTCTTCTTTGTTCCAAAGTTTGCATCTGAAGAATAGATAATCGTTGGTCATAAGAGAGGACATACGAAGGATCATTCCATTGAAGTCCTTTCAAGGCAAAACGAGTAAAGTTTCTTTGCACAGATTCTAATCTCTCAATATGAATATCATAAAGAGGAGTCCAAACCTGCGATGCATACTCAAGATGGGGACGCACCAAGGAGTTGTATAAAGCCCGGGTGACATTGGGATCAACAAATTCCTTAGACCAGCGCTTAATAAACCCTAACATTGAATTAGCCTTATTCACGATTTTATTAATATGAGCAGAAAAATCTAAATTGGGTGTAAAAAGAACTCCAAGGTCCCTTACAGTCATAACACGAGTTAAAATGTGCCGTGAGATAACATATTCATGAGAGTAAGGAGAACGTTTTTTAGAAAAAGTCATAGTTTGACATTTTGTCGGGTTGAGGTTCAGACTGTTCTTTTCACACCACAAGGCAAAATGGTTAATATCATCTTGCAGTAAAGCCCGATCATTTGAAGATACTATATTTTTATAAATCTTCATATCATCTGCAAAGATTAGAATTTCGCTGTTGCGAACACACAGAGGAGCATCATTAATAGCCAATGTAAAGAGTAGTGGTCCCAGATGGCTTCCCTGCGGAACACCTGATTTGGCAATAAACTCTCTTGAGTATGAATTTCTGAATTTGACTTGATATAACCTATCTTCAAGATATGACGAAATCCACTTGATGAAAGGTGTTGGAAATCCGTATGAGACAAGTTTAAACTTGATAATCTCATGAGACAGTTGATCAAAAGCTTTCGAGAAGTCAGTGTATACACAATCAACTTCTTGACAACTTTCTAGAGAGTTTAAACATTTATTTAAAAAGACAACAAGATTAGTAACAGTAGAACGTTTTTGCATAAAACCATGTTGTTGGTTGCAGATAATAGTTTTACATATAAATGTCAAACTGTCACATACAACTTGTTCGAACAACTTCGGAATGCAAGAAAGTTTGGAAATTGGTCTATAGTTGGTAATATTGGCTTTATCTCCCTTTTTAAATACTGGCGTTAAAAATGCTTTCTTCCAAACTGCAGGGAATTTACCTAATTTCAAGGATAGAACAAAAATATTACGCAGAGGAAGAGCTAAAACAGACTTACATTTCTTCAATAAAGCGGGTGGTATTCCATCGGGTCCAATAGAATAGTCATTAAATAGAGACCAGCGGTTGTTCTTGTTAACAACCTCTCTTGCTATCTTTTTAGTGACAACAAGGGGTATTTGCTGTCGTCTTTTCCTTGCCATTACCTTAGTAAACATTTCCATATCGTCAGAAAGAAGATTCCTGAGAACTTCCGTACTTTCAGATTCAACGATGTTCTGGTTGAAAACAGTTAGGTTGTTGGCATCGTGTCCAATTATTGCACCTTTGTTAATAGACGCCTGTTGACTGGCGCCGAGACGGTTGGATGTCGCGTCAGTATCTATCTCACTCTCACTTACAGAATGAATAGGGGTTTTCATAGCAGAATTCCATTCTTGGTTAGCGGCAAGAATAATTTTTTGTTTCTCAGCATCGGAAAACATTTTCGATGGAATATTTATTTTTTCAGCAAAAGAGCGCTTATCCGGCGGTACCTTGAGCTCATCGGGAGGATGAAACTCACTTTCCTCCATTGTGAGCAAAAACAATTTAATTAATTTTCAATAATTTTACGGAGATATTTTCAGAGACGTCTGTACAGTTCGGAGAACGAAACGAGAATGAAATTTTAATGCTTTAAATTCGAATCCAAACACATCGACCGAAGAAGACAGCCGAATCTATTATAAAAAAATGTTTATTGTCAAGCTTTATCTTAAACAGAATTGAATAAAGTCATTGAGAATGCAAGTGAATAGTTTCTGCGTCGGAATGTGTACTCTTTATTGTCGAAGTAAGAAGTAAGATGAATTGCGTATTGACAAGGCCCTAACATTCAACTGATGAGTCCATATGAGATCACCGGGACGAAACGTCAAGTTTTCGATAGTTTTGTCAAATCAAAATTTCCAAAAACCAATATTTTCGAGATTCATTGTTAAAAACTAGAAAATTTTAATAAATCTGATAATTCGTGAAAAAAATAATCGCGCGATTATCGCAATGATTTATTTGTTGCTTCTTTTTCATTTCTGATTAATTTTTGTCAATTATTGTTTATAAGTAGAAATACATTTAGGGTAAGCAATTCCTCGTTTTTGAAAAAGAAATAAATGGCACATTTTGAAATTTTCGTTTTATTTCGTTCAGTACCACTTTGCACTAAAACCTCGTAAGAACTAACAACAAGACTGAAATTTCAGTGATAGAAGAATTGGCCAATGAAAACTATTTAGTTCGAAAAAATCATTTGAGAACTGTCAGAAATGATTTTCGTTACATTAATATGTAACTTTGAATGTTTCCCTGAGTTTGTAGACGGATTTATCGCAAAGTTTGATCCTTGAACAAAATACGAAAATATTTCAACACAAGTTGGTTGTTTCTTATTCCCGTCTTTTTATAGGTTTGAACATCCTATATTTGAAAAAGTCAGTTAATACTTACAGAAATGCATTCCTTTGTCGTTAGTGTATCCGTAAACAACGTCATTTTAGTCACCATTTTCCAATTTACCATTCATTTAGTTAAATTTCTTCACAACGTTTATTCAATTTTCTCCCCCCTCCAATAAAATACTGTTATAAAGAAAAGAATATAAAAAAAAAATTAAATTTATCATTAAAAACAATTCCCTGTTGTCACCCTATTTACAACAATTCATAAATTTGCTCGTTCTTCATCGTTATCGTACAGTGGGACAATCAGTATTGAAAAGTTGGAATTAATTAAAAAAAAATATCTTATTTAAAAGTTTATAATATAACAAATTATCACATTAAACTGATGATTCCTTAGAAAACGGAACAAAAGACAATTTTTTCTGGATTAGAATGTCGTGGAGAAGGCCTAGCTTCGATTTCCAGTCACTACAAAAATGTGTTTCAGGGGTTTGCTGGCTTTTATCAGTGATAAATCCTCTTGTCATGAAAAGTGCTTCTCATCTAAGCTGTTCGGATTCAGCAGAAAATTTTAGGTTCCTTCTATTCCTGCAGACAACATATTCTCAAGAATGATTGACAGTAATAAATCACTAGCGTAACGCTTTCTATGATCCATAGGCTCTAATTTATTTATAATTTACAATAGACGGCCAAATCTTCTTTAAATTATAAAAAAACTTTAAACTTACTTACATAGATGGCGCCACAGTTTGTGGTGAAACTGGATTTAAAGAAGCAAATATTTTTTACTCATACTTTTAAATAGATACAAATACGAGATAATAGGGGATTCAGTAGAAATATTCGTTCTTATTCGTCGTTTCCACATTTTCGTTCAAAAGAATCTCTGGCATTTTTGTAGTAATCATAGCAAAATCCAATTTAGCTCAACTTAATGAGCTATTTTGTCCCACTGTACTTCATTGCCATATTCATAGCTTTTGCATATAACTAAACCATACTATAATTTAGTTAATACTGCTCTTTATATTAGCTGACTACGAGTATACTCGTACATATGTACATGCCTCCTCACCGTAAACTAATAAAATGTTTCACCGCTCCTGTAATATGCTCAGTCAAACCACGGAATTCAGATACTTTACACGCGTTCCCTGCTTAAACTTACTTATTACTACGTATATATTTTTTTACTTGAATGGAACTAATATTTAGTGAACAGAGAGGGAGAGAAAAAACACTCTTTTTAATATTGAATCATCCTTCTTAAAAATGACAGCTACTCACGTAAAATAGTGTATAAGCCTTCTATCGCACGCTATCCTTATATTGTTCCCTACGCGAGCTATGCGTGCAGCATAATTGTGTTCAGTTATATTAAAGTTCATACATGAAACAAGTCCTTGTTCTCGTTTTTAACCTTAGCCGAAGCGTCTATTGTGAATGACCTTGGTATGGTACTCATTCAACCACGTCACGGAAGAAGTTTCGATTGTGTTCTTATATTTTGTGTTAGTAGCCATTTTCCGCATTCGTTACGCGATACCGTTGCCAAAATAAACTAACCATAATTCTAAGAGATACGACAGTGCTTTCCCCTCGAAGGGATTTTGTGTCAAAAAAATAATACAAATGGCGCCCGGGAAAATTGAATATCTTCGGTGAAAGTGTCAAATCGAAAGAAAGCAAAAATTATCTTTTGCCTTTTGAGTGCATATTTCCGTCTCATATTAACTGTTATTTAAACAGAAACCCCCACCCCCTCGATAAGTATCACAATTAGGTAGAGAAATATCTGTTCGTTAGAAATCGTATCTTTAAGTGTTTCCAGTCGAGCTAACCGGTTATCTAGTCGGCTTGTCTATTAATTGATATACCCACCCACATTCGGAACGGAATACTCATGGTCATCAGTCGGGTGCTTTATTAAATTTTATATCTCAACCCCCAATCGTGCCTCTGCCCTGCCCTGCCCAGTCCTGTCCACACACCAAGTCTCTGTTCGATGACATTTTTGTGTGAAAAATGTTTTCGTGATGAGATATTCTCTATTAGAACCGGGCCGGTCTGTCATGGCAATTCCCTGAACAGTGACCAACAAGTTTATACAGTGAGAGTGTGTGTGCCTGTGAGTTAAATTTCATTCAATCAAAACCGACCCGACTTTAGTCTTAAGGTTTATGGTCTTTTTTTGTTGTTGTTGGTTTGTTGTCTTTGGGATAATTGGATCCCTCGTCAAGACATGTACTTATAAGTATCTTCAGTGCCCACAGTGAATAATTGTGACTATTACCAGATTAATCTCTTCTAGCAGGAGGCCACACACCCCTAGTTGAAACTAAAGTTGTCTGTACAGCGGCTCATTTGAATGAATTCGACATAAAACAAAAAAAAAACCAGAGTGAATTGTGACCGTGTTGGGGATACTTCCAGTGGTGAATTTGCATGTGAGCATTATTAAGTGTGTTATTTTATTGAAGCCGGCCGGTAGGGTGATTGAGCGCGTTATCCATGTCGTCGCTGATTTGATTCTGTCATTTAAAGTGGATTATAAATTATAAAAGCCAAAGCAACTAAGAAAGATTTTCTTTTTTTTAAATCAAAATTTCCGGTTTAAGCTGGTCTTGGTTGTCATCTTAGAGCAATGAATCTTGGCACTGAATGCAAATTGGAAACGTGATGTTTGAATTTAAATAAAATTTTATAACAAAGCTGATTTTTGGATTAACTAATGGGATATTTAAATAGTGATTAAGATAAATGTGAGTTTGAAAAGTATAATTATAATTTTATTCATCAAAAACTTGAGTAATGAATGTGTTTAATTTCTTGAAGTATTGAATAGCGTGTTTACTGAAGTCGCATATAACTTCCATTATTAATTTTGGATTTACGGACTTCTGTACCTTCTAATATGTTTTCTACGATGTTCGTTTATATTTTAAAGATCTCATCGAGTTGTACCCCGTTAAGAAGGGAACTTGATGACTGTTAAGCTTAGCTCAAGTAAGTAGCTTATTTTTACTTGCGATACAAAGGTACTATATGGCAAGTTAATCCATTCGTAAGAAAATCCGAATTTCGATGAGGCTTAATTTTTGAAGAAAATCATGGACACTTGTCTACAAAAATCTTTATTTTTTAAAGTTCACCAATCCTATCGAGATATACATCAAACGAAATGTCTATTCAATACCTACATATATGCACATGCAAGCCAAAATATTCTGCGTAGTCTAGTCATGGAAATATGACCATGCAAAGTGATTTTACCGATTTTCGACTTCGAACTACCTTATTATGTCCTTGGGTGGCAATAATTTCGAAACCAGGCCTCGAAAGAGCTTGTGGTTTTAAAAATTTCTTTTTAAGAGGTATGCACCAGTGAAAACAGTAAGTCTCGTAAGTCTGTCTGCGTTTCTGTACGACTGCAACCTACGCGACTGAACCGATTTTCTTTAAACTTGGTAGATAGCATTTTTAAAATAGCTTCTCCTTTGACTTTCCAAACCAAAAATTAAAAAAATAAATATTTTTTGGAATTTTGAAAGAATATCAGTTTTTTTTCAAGATTCGATATCTCAAAAACGAGACAATGATTTTATTCAAGTTTTGGTTAACAATGATAAAAACTATCCACATTTTTTCTTATTAATGTTTTAAAAATATAATATTACAAAGCGCCTTTCAAGAAGGGCGGGTTGATGTTGGAGTGGAATAAAACAATCTGTGTTTGAGGTATTGGAAAAATTCAAATCGCATGATCCTGGTGGCCTATTTACATCACCTCTGTAAGATAAAACCTAAGCCCCAAATCATTCAAGCAGAATATCAATGGTGGCATCCGCTATGTGGCACATAGCACTGTGCTGCTGGAACCACATGTCGTCTAGGTTCATATGGTTCAATTTGGGCCCTAAGAATCTGGTTCTCATTGTTGTATGGTGCTCACCATTGACGGTGATTGCCTCACCAACATCGTTTTCAAAAAATTCTGGAACAATGACCCCCCGACCCAAAATTCACACCAAACGGTAACTTTTTGAGGATGTATGTCACCTAATGAACCTAGGGAGGGTTGGTGCTGTTCCATATCGCTACGGTAAGATTGCTTGTCAAAGATTAGTTTTTGGTAAAAATTTGGGTCCTCTTCCAAACGTTCCAAAGCCTATTTAGGCAAACGGCGTTGTCTATGGCAATGAACTTTGATCTTCTGAGTCAGTAGGGTCTTGTACGGGTTTAGACTCGAGTGTCGAGTCCCGATGCAAAATTCACCAAATTGAAGTCAACGAACCGGTTGTCTTAAATTTGGCAACGAAACGTTGAAGTGTGGACTGTGAACGGCCACCATGTAAAATAAAATGTAAAGTAAATTGGCCGCTACGCGTGCAACGTTGGCACCAATGAACACTTTTACAAGTTTTATGATTTGGATGTGCTGTTAAATCTTTCAATAGATTTGACAGATGTCACCAAAACAACATGGTCGCCCTCGCCACAGGCCACCAAAGTTTACCCGCGACGCCAATTGCAAAACCCTTTTATATAAACGCTTTGAAGAAAAAAACGCTAAGACGAATTTTAATTTTTAGTCTTAGTCTTGCATACGAGTACATTTATGTTAGTTTAAGAAATCGCATGGCATTCTGTTTTTAGCTCCAACTAATGAAGGAGATGTTATAGCCATTTAATAAATTAATTTTTCTCTAATAACGTCCATTTTGTTTAGATTCTGTCCCTTAAGCCTTAGAAGAAGTTCGTGCGACCCTGTCGTGCCAGAAAGATCCGAATTCAGCCACTATCACATAAAATACATACGAGACATTTTTCAGGGACTACTGTCCATTGCGAGGACCTTGCAAATCCTCAATTCGAAGAACTAGGCAACAAATTGTAGGAATCTGTTCAGGTTCTTTACAAGGCGCTGTCTCTAATTTATTTATTTTTTTGTAGATTCCTCAAGTTTGTGACTTAAGGGAAGGTTCTCCTTTTTCGGCGACCGAAAATGCATTTTTTACCATTTTTTTTTACCAAAATATGTGTAGAATATGTAGCTAAAACCGTTTGTCCGAATACTTTTTTTAAATTTATAGAACAAAAACGAGACCTACCTTTTTGCCTCGAAATTTGACATTTAGCGGTATTTTGAGCGTAGCATGTTTTACATAAATATTTTTGAACTTGGCGCCTATATATCCATACCATGGTAAGCAGAGGTACCATATGGGCTACCAGGTGTCGACACATGTCGACACTTAGACACATGAGACATGAACCACCAGGTGTCGACACATGAGCCATGACTCGAAAAAAAACTTTAAACGCGTTTTTCTAGAAACCACTTCCGTTATAAAGATAATATTGCAGGCATTTGATAGTTTTATTTATCAATATTGGAAAGGGGGTTAATGAGAACAGCTTGATCCGTAAATACGTAAGGTTAGATGGTCAACTTATTGTCTATCTGTCGTATACAAAATATCAAATTAAATTCTGTCTTTAAGTTGTCAAGTGGCCTGATGGTCAAAGCGAAATAATGTCAGCGTGTAGACAGCAACATTGACACTCGCATTTACCGGATTTTTATGTTAAACGCTTTGATTATTTTCTTTTACCATGTGAACCCAATTACAATTCGTTAAAAAAAACTATTGGGTGTTGATTATTGAGAGTTTCAACGTTGGCACAACAAGTGTTAACAAGAAGTGTTGACTTTTTTTTTATTTTTTTAAATAACGTGTAGTGTTTGATGATCATCCTCTGCTTGGGTCAATTTTAAAAGTATTGATAATCATTTTGACGTAAATAAGTTACTGAGGACGTTTTCTATTGATAATTTAGAAGTACCTACTCTCATTAGTTCTTTTTACGAAAAAGATAAAATGTTTTTGGATCTGATCTTAGAACCAAGAACTCTTCGGAAGATCAATAGTTTGAATCGTCAAAATAGTTCGAAAAACAAAATATCAAATTCGTTCACGAAGTTTAAATCCGATGACAATCTGGCAAGTATTTAGCTAAATTTAATAGTAATGAGTTGACAGATAAATTTCACGTATACAGAATAATTGGAGTGAAAATTCGCTAGAAGTCCTTTAAATTACTTTTTACTTGCGACTTATAGGTACTATAAGGCAAGTTATGCATTGGTAAAAAAAATCTAACTCGAGATTTTGATCAAAGTTGACATTACGATAATAGCGAAGACGAAAAGAGTGGGTCTGTCCGTCTGTCTGTCTGTCTGTTCGATTACAGCTAAACGGCTCGGCCGATTTTCTTCAAACTTGGTAGGTATGGGTTTTAATTTTTTACCCCCGGATATTTTTTGATTTGATTTCTTAAGACCAAAAATAACTGTAGCTGCCATACGATTTTTTTCGAAATTTTATAAATATTTTTTTTCTCAAAAACTGTCCCAACGATTTAAAAAAAAAAATCAAAAAATTTAATTTAGTTAAACCTATGTAATGGTTAAAAAAAAATTTCCAAAAAATTAGTAGTTTTGGTACCCCCCTTGGGACCATTTTTTTTGTTTTTGATTTTCTCAAAAACGGTACCACCGATTTTGATCATTTTTGTTATGCTAAATTTTCCCAGCAGTTGGAATATTATTGTGTATTCAAATTTTCCAAGATATGAGAAAAATAAATTCATTTTACCTAAAAATAAAGGTACCCTCCATACAAATGTTAAAAAATAGTTTTCAAAAATCGTATTTTTCTCGAAAACGGTTCTGAGAATTCTGCTTAATTTTTTTTTCTTTCTATAATTTTTTAATATCTGTAATTTAATAAAAAAAATTTGAAAACAAGATATTACTGACTGTGCCTACCATAGAACGATTTTTTAAAATTTTGAATTTCGCATTATCAGCACAACGGATTTTAATGAAATTTCGTAGAGAGAAGCTTCTAAAAAGTTTAAAAAACATTGCATTTCAAAACTTTAAGAAAAATATTTTTTTTTAATTTAAAAAAAAAATCATTTTTTTGTTTTTTGAAAATTCACATTTGAAACTTCAAATTGGCGTACCAACATTTTTTCTTGAAAATGTTTCAAAATTTTCTTATATAAAACCTTATTTTTTAAGAAACCACTACAAAGACTTATAATTTTTGTTCTTGCATAAATCTATATTTGCTTGAATCACATGGCAAGTTTTTTTAGTCATTTAAAAAATGAATTTTATGCTTATGAACAGTTTCTCTAATAACATTCATTTTTGAAATTCTTAGTCTTTTACATAGGAGCAAGTTCGTGCGACCCAGTCGTGCATTTTATTTTACTAGCAATCTATCAATCTCCAAAACTTTTGATTTTTTTTCAAATTTTTTCCAACTATATCATACCAATGATGGTGTGTCATATTGATCTGGGATCAATTCCCAACACTTGTGAGGAAGTGACTTATCAGCCAGAGTATTTCTTGTCGTAAAAAGTGGTTCACATACACGCCGTTCTTAATCTCCATTCTTACCAATAACATGCATACAGTTTGAGTTTTGTAAGTTCTTGGGTATGGTTTTCTATTAAATGTTTCGCCCACATTTATTTTTTTGTATGGAAATAGCATGAGTTTTAGAATTGCTAACCGCACTCCATTAAGATCTAGTGGAGAAAAAATTGTTGGTCATTATTGTCCAAGTTGAATGGAGTTTAATGTTTACAAGCAATTTTTCTATTGAATATCTACTACCATATTCCCACTTTCTTCTTGCTAGACATTTCGTGTTGGCCTTTTAGCTTTGGGTTTATCGTTTCACCCTTAGATAGAACATCAAACATCAGCCCTGAAGCTACCTAGAACTCCCGTGCTACTCTCAAAATATCTGGTCCTTGTTTTAGCGGAAATTTCTATCGAGCCCAAGATCTCATTGTGTCGTTGTGATCACCCACTATCGTCCAGCTTTTCGGTAAAATCAAACCGTATAAGATCTCGACGTTGAGGCATCATGGATTTTTACATAAGTACATGCATAATTACAAAGAAGATTTTTTTAAGGTGAGCACCTGTTGATTACGGCTCTATTTCACCAATTGACCTACCAGTTCTATCGGGTCCGGCGAAAACGGTCAAATATCGTACCCTGGACTAAAGTCACAGTTAGTTAATAAAGTTTCCTCAGGAAGCCATCCCTCCAGAAGACGGCCACACGTTAAAGTATGTACAGTCAAATGGCCCTCACCATATAGAAACAAGGACCTTTAGCACACGTACCAATTTATTTTTAGTGAATTGGGCACTATCCTCCAGCTGTATTGTTCGGAGTCTTTATTTTACTCCTGGTCTCATATATAGAGTTTTTTTTTAGTAAACTTCTTCACACCATTTTCATTTGATACTAGGAACGAGATTACCCTATTCTTTTATCCCCAGAGGATGAGGGTGGAAATAATCCTCTTTTTCTTGCCTCTAAGTCGTCTGCTTTTCTCCATCACCTTATCCAATAGGCACCACCTGGAGGCCAGCAAAACGATAGTAATCACAATATTTCCGTGTTAACTTAAAGACAGGCCTTGAGGAGTCCGGATATAGGATTCAAATAAAATTTTTCCTAGACAAGAAAGATACCACGTGAAATTTAAAAGAATTATAACAGACCCCGAAGGGCCTTGGAGCTTCATACGAAACACAATCATTGCACCAGGTTAATTTTATTTTTTTATTATAGCATTCATGTCATTAAGATGACAGGTCCGTGAGGGCTCTGGTCTAACTTTAAACCTATCCTAGAATAATGATACTGTAACTACTACCTATCACATAAGTTCCCCGAATGCCTTAAACCTTTAACCGTAGTCTTCCCCTTATCACAAAACTACAATAAGAAAAAAGCGGTGACCCAGCTTCTTGTAACACCGCCCGAAATAGAAATCACTCGATTTCATTCTTCAATTTAACCTATCTATAGCATTTCCTTGAAGGCTCTTAAGTCAGCTTTTATATGCAGGTACCCCACTAATTGTTCGTCTTAATAAGGTCAGGACATTCCAAGCTCAAATTCGTTGTTTATTTTTCATATATCTGTTATCCAAGGGTTATTGTTGTTTCTGAATCGATTTTATTTTCTGAGCTAAAGAAATTATTACCCGGACTTTCAACTCCCAAACAGGATAATCGCACTTTCCTTAAAAATATGTCTGAGCTCCGAGTACGCCGTAGTAGCTCGTTCAAGGTATTCAACAAGTATTTTCGCTTAACTGGAAATGTAACCACCATTCCTTCCACAGAATTTTTCGGATGTCGTCTTGTTATTTAAGTCCCTTGGTTGGATCTCATTTCCAGTGCAGGGTAATTAACAACTTACTCCATTTTAACCTTTCGAGCATAGATGGCGCTCTCATGCTAAAGCCAAGTGTTCAGCACGTAAATCATTAACTGCTACCGTCTCTTTTTTTTTATAATTAACGCGCACTCAAGGGATTATGACTACCCTTTAAATGTTGGTTGAACACAGTACGAGCATTTAGGAAACAGTGGGAGGATTGAGTAGGAGAAACCGATGTACATTCGTCTTAAATTTCTGGACAATGAACCCTAGCTTAACATAGTTTAAAAAAGTAAGGAGTGGTAACTAATATGTGAGTGGACGTACTGTTTAGTACGAATATTCTTCTTTAAGCCGTACTACACGAATGTGAAACTATTGAACCAGCTCTTTTTTCTCTTCAATTCTAACATTTAAATATACCAAACATGTTTATTAGGAGTAAATACGGACAACCTAGACTTGCATTTGACTCCAAATAGCTTTATATTACATACTAATTACGAATCCCTTTCAGAGTTCTATTTTTCTGTAATCTTTTTTTATTATTTAACTATCCAACAATTTGTACCTTACGATTTCACTGCCTCAATTACACTGCAATAAAGCAATTTGCAAAAAACCCCCCCAAAACATAAAGTGCACTATTAAAACTTTTGCAAACTATTGAGTAGTTATTTTTCTCTAAACTGCAATGAATTCAACTAATTGCTTTAATGGAATAAATTAAACTTTAATTTGAGAGCAAATGTAATGTATCCCTTAAGATTTAAAATTCGTTCATCGAGCATATACTCGTACACACGAGTATGTATCTGAATTCTTCCATTTGTTGAGTCTCTAATTATTGTGAACTCCGATCCATATTACACGGTAGGTAATTGTTATTAGGGTTGATTGCACAAAACACAACACACTAACCCTATACTTTTGAAAATTATTCCAATTCAAGTTAGATAGGTTTACGTTTACTTATCCAAGTGGCGCTTCATATAGTTTAAGTGTTGAATGAAGCACATTCCTTTTTCCAAGCAACTCAATTCAAAGTTACAGAACAATAATTTTAATCTCCATCAGAATAGGAAATAGTTATATTTTAATTTGTCTGAAGCATGTGAACTGTAAATGTTTATGAGGTCTTCAACTTATGTGAAGCAGAAATCCAGTTTGGAAATTATAAATTAGCAAACTTGAATAAACATTACTTGTATGAGTACCAATGAGTAAGGAGCACTTCTGTAAGGTATTACCTAAAAGTTGATTTGTGATGATGATGATGGTAAGAAATTGTCGGTACAACAGACCTGCAATGTCTGTAACATCAAGAGATTTTCTCGAATATCAGATTTATCAATTGTCACACCAGGTCATTGATAACTTGATTGATAGGATGACTGCCTTTGAGTATTCAATAGTGCAGTTGAAGAAGTCGTGATTCAATTACCATTTTGAGAAAAAAAAACTCGTTTTAACCAAAATTTTGGGAAAGGCCCATCGGAGAAATTAGGTTGTTTAAACATTTTCGATAGGTAATTTAATTATAAATCAATCAAATTGTAGGAGTTCAAGCCGGAACCTTTTTTAGTTTTTGACATCTTTAGGTGTTTTTTTTTTAACTCTGAGCAAAGCAATGGAAAGAGTCTGAGCGAACGCACTTGAACACGAACTGTCATATGATTAGAAAAAAATATATTTTACTAGATATTTCTAAAATTATTTCACCTTCTGCAGCAGGGCAACTTCACTTATCAGCCATTTTAATTGTTCTGGTTTTTCATATAATTTCCCGAGTGTCGAAAGTGAGCATTTCACTTTTTTGCTTTGCTATTTTATTTGAAACTCATAGAACGCTCTCTGAACATACTGCCAATGAAAAACGAACAACACATTCGAAATTCTGAACGCTCTAAGGCATTGTTTTTCAAACTGTGGGTCGCGACCCCCTGGGGGGTCACGGTCGCAAGCCGGTAGGATTAATAAACAAAATTCCTGTGCTAAAAAAATTAAATAAAACAAAAAATTTTTAGTGCGACCTATGTGCCTGTTTATTTTTTAATAAACGTTGAAAACTTGGATTAGTTTTTGACACTTTTAAGATTAAATCATTTTCCAAATTTAGTCTGTTTTGTTTTTTAGTTTTAATGTTAAATATTGAAGAGAATGTGACTTCACACAGGTATGAAGTGGCGAATGGCAGTAACAACTTCAAAGCCTCGTTTGTCAGTTCAGGATACTCTTCTCTTTATCCAGAAATTGTCAATCGTTTTCAAAATGAATTCCATTCTCAGTATATCATCTGCAGCTAAATCTATAAGATTTTATTTCATTTTTACCGATGGTAGATTGGCGAGTTTGACTGACATATTCAAAAAAGGATTTAATACCCATCTTTGTCCATCTCCACTTTCAGAATCGAGTTCCGGAAAGTAACTTAATAGTTTCTTCTCCAAATTATGCAAACTCTGTACCATGAGATGAATATGAGAGCTTAATGATATCGATTCTTCGAGGATCTTTTGAAAGCAGGGAAAATAATCAAAACGGTTTGTTTGTAAAGACTCTGACCACAAACGAAGTTTTGCGAGGAATCCTCTGATCTTATCTTTTAAAATGCTTTCTTCTCTCCCTTGGAGGCTCTTATTCAATATGTTTAAGTTGTTGAAAAGATCAGCAAGAAATGATAATTTTAAGAGCCAGGTGAGATCACAAAAATGATCCGAATTTCCAGATTTTGAATCTTATAAGAACATCAATAATTCAATAAATCTGACCTCTGCGTGAAAAAGGAGATTTTGATGGACTGAACCCATTTCATCGCATATGATTCTAAACAAGACTTTGCAAGGCCTTGCCTTTAATAAAGTTCAAAACTCTAATCACATCTTTAAGCACATCATTTTATTCAGAAGGTAATACCTTGGATGCCAGAACTTGTCGATGAAGAAAACAGTGTGTCCATGAAACGTTTGGCGTTATTAATTTTAATTTTGCAATGAGCCCAATTTTGTTGCTTGTCAAAGGTTTAGCACCATCGCTACAAATAGCAAAACATTTTTTTCCAATCAATCTCGTAGTTGCGAGAGCTTTCTAAAAAGATATCGTACAAGAACTGGCCAGTAGTATTAGCAGGAAGAGCTTTGCAAAATAAAATTTCTTCTTCAATGTTTTCCTCTGCTTCAAAACCAACAAATACCACTGTGCACAGTCTGAAACATCAGTAGATTCATCCAGTTGCAATGCAAAATTTGCAGTCTTCTTGAATTTTTCAATTAATTGTTCTTGAATGTCAACGGCCATGTCACTTATGCTCCGCTCAATTGTACTGTCAGAAAGTGGTATATTTTTAAGTTTATCTGCCTCCTATTTGCCCGCCCAAAATAGGGGAGAGTGGGGCACATTTGAACAATGCTTATAAAATTTTACTTTACTCTTTTTTAAAAGTAATTTAAAATTTTAACCACTGTTCAATGTGAGTAAAATGTCAGGCCAATTGCTCGAATATTTTAGGTTTTATCAGTCTGGAAAGCAAAAATTGTTCAAATGTGCCCCACTCTCCCCTAATTTCAACCATATTAAGGGCCGCAGGCAAAATAAGATTCTCAGCAATTGTATGAGGTTTCCCTGCTCTGGCGACTCGGTATTCTACTTGATAGCTAGCTAACAACGCTTTCTCATTGGCACTTAAAAGAAATTTTAAAACAAAAAGAATGTATCAAACAAAACAGTAAATCAAAATTACAATACATATGTATGTAGGTAGGTAGCAAAATAAAAAAATGACAAACAAACAAAAATGACAATTCTGATGCGCACTTAAGAATTCGAAAAATCAAAAATTACTGCAAGACCTGCTACAATTTTGTTTTGCAATACGGGAGAAAATTTCATCGCGAATAAGTAAAATCTTGTGTAATTAGACCGGGATTGGAAGGGGTTCAGTGTATGTAGCTTTTTAAATAACACATTATAATGGGGGGTCGCCAAAATTTTGTTACTAGCAAAGAGGTCGCGTACTCAAAAAGTTTGAAAAACACTGCTCTAAGGTAAAAACGAAACACATGCTTTTATTTGACAACTCAGGTTCTGATCTGAAATAAAAGAGAAAACCACCTTAAATTATGAATCCTTTTTAGTTAAATTCTCTACAAAACAAGATTAGAACAATTTTAATCAACAATGCTTGGTTAATCTCATAACGGTGCAAATTTTTTTACCATAAAACAAAATCTTAATTTCCAAACCAGAAATCAGTTCGATTTTTCCAAAAGGTATATAGGGTGTCCGGTAATTCGTATGCCATACTTTTTGATGTGATTTTTGGTAATATTCTAAGAAAAAAATTGTTCTACAGTAAATTCTGATTCTCAACTTTGACATCACTTTTTGACGATTTAAAAAAAGGCTAACTTTGGTTTACCCTGATCCATGTTAGGGTCAATTTCTCTGTCAGTACTAGTAGTAGGGACCTCATTTTTGATTTTTTTTTTAGAAGAAATATAAACCTTTAAAACTTTAAATTAAGCTGATACATTTTAAGGGTTGCCAGACATTCAATTTTAAATGGTTTTCAATTTTTCTTGCCCGAGCAAAATTTTGACTTTGAGGTCAATTGTTTTCAAAATAAAATGCACGACTGGATCGCACGAATTTGCTCTTATGTAAAAGTACTTTGGAATTTAAGATACATTTTATAAATTTAAAACATGGATTTAATGAGATAATAATGTTCAAACGCATAAAATTGCCGTCTGATTTCTAGAAAAGTATGAATTTATGCAAACAAACTTTAAAAAATCGTTTTATTATTAAATACATTTTTTATATAAGAAATTTCTTTAAAATTTTTCAAGAAACAAATGTAGGATGCGAATTTAAAGTATTTAGTAATATTGATTTTAGGAAATAATTTCCAAAAATAATCGTTCATAGGTTTTGAAGATATTGATTTTTCAAAAAAAAATTTTTTCAAAAAAGCCCAACAAATATTTTTTCGAACATTTTTACATACAATATTATTTTAAACTTAAAGGGACTCCTGCTGGAAATTTTTGGTTAAAGTCCTTAGAGCCGCTAATGAGAAAGTCGAAAGTAAAAAAAAACCGTTCTATGACAGGTACCGTTAATAACATTTTGCCCCAAAATTTTGTTTGACCAAAATATAGTCCATATCCATAATATCACACTTAATTTTTTTTATCAAATTCGTTAGAGTCGTTTTCGAGATAAATAAGATTATGCATTATGGGTGTATGGGGGGTACCGTTGGTTTTAGAGCTAAAAAAAAATTCAATTTCTCCTCTAGGGAATCACCGAAGATCCTTAAGTACTGAGTTTGAAGAAAATACCTCCAGTAGCTTAGGCTGTAGTACAAGGTACAGACATACGGACGTACAGACAGACAGACGGAATTTCCGGACACACTTTTTTCATCTTCGCTATCATCGTAATGTCAACTTTGGTCAAAATCTCGAGCTCGATTTTTTTCACGAATGCAGAACTCGCCCTATAGTACCTATATCGCAAGTAAAAATACGTAATAAACATAAATTTTCTTATTTTTACCTGATGAAAAAAACAATAATAAAAAAAACCAAAAACCCAAACATTTTATGATACTTGGGAAAATCCTAAAACAGGTAAAATTCAAAAAAAAAAATGTTTTGCCCTGAGGTGTAAAGGGTTTGAATAAAACAATAATTTGTGTGGTTTTAAGTAATGTTTAATTTTATGTACACACTAATACAGTCATAATAAGTGCTCAAAAGGCCCTCCTGCGTTTTAAATGCATCCTAGAGCCCGTTTTTGGATTTCATTTTGAATGTTTATTCTCGATAACTCTTACTTTTAGTGATCCTTCGGAAATACGTTGTTCTAATTCAGTTAAAATTGTTATTTCAGATGAGTAAACGATTTCTTTCATTCGTCTCCATACAAAAAAATCTAGTACAGTGGATCGGGAGACTTTTCAGGGTCCATTTCTGACTGTCCATCGATCACCGTATTTTTAATCCAGTCAATCCTTAACTTCACGACCATAGTGGGCCGGAGCACCATCTTGTTGGAAAAATGATGAAGCAAGTTGAAGCAGTGAAACATCCTCCAATAGATGTGGTAGATTATTTTGTAAAAACTCCAGAATTATGTCGGGGTAGTAATTTGAAAGGCCCGAATAATTTATTTCCAATTACACCTGCTTACATATTGACACTGAATCTGTGCTGAAATGATCTTTGCCGTCTTGAATGTGGATTGGTCGAAGCCCATGTATGGAGACTATTGAAATTCGTAATACCATCTCTTGTGAATTGAGATTCGTCTGTCCAAGTAATTCTGTTTATAAACTGGTTGTCATCCAAGCTTCTCTCTAGCAACCAATAACAAAATTCGAATCGGAAAGCAGTTCTTGCACAGGTGTGTTGTGATATGAATACATATTTTCTCCATGCAGTATACTGGAAATTCTGTGTTTGGAAACATTAAACTGTAGAGCCAAGCTGATGGAAGGATCGAATGAATTCAACAGCTGCCAGTATTCTTTCATCGACTGAAACTCTTCTTGTGCTTGCAGCTCCCGCGTAAGATCTTGCAGTTGAAAGTGATCCAATTTCTCGAAGCCTTCGAAATGTATTTCCAAAAACATTTCAAGAAGGAAGTCGTCTGTTAGTTCCTTGATTAAGTTCTTGGTATCTTCGTTGTGCTCTTCTTGAATTTCCTTTGCACAACCCATAAACGAATAAAATGCCTGCGTATTCTTCTCTCGTAAATGAAAGCGAAAAGCGCTCCTATCCAACTATAATCGTAACTTAACTTGCTAATCTGATGAATGAATTTGTTTTTCTATTCTTTTCTACCACTTTTTTAGTTAATTTACCCATTAAACATTCATACCGCAAATTTAACTCTCCCTGAGAAGAGGTAAGGTAATAAGGGTTTTGATAGCAAGTCAAGTAGGCATAAGTACACTTTTAACCATTTTCATGAGTGCACAGTCTTAAAATCTAAAATCTATCAATTCTTAGAAAACCACACTAATTGCCAAGTGCTGCAATAAAATTAGGTAAAAACCCCAAAATTCGATTTTTACCCCTGTTTTAGATTTTCCCAAGTATCATAAAATATATGGGTTTTTGGGTGCACTTTTTAGTGAGTTTTTTTTTTATTATAGCTTTTTTTATCAGGTAAAAAGAAAAAAGAAAAAAGTAGCAGAAGACTCTGTTCCAATTAAAACAGTGTAACTGATTTTTATCAAATTTTGTACACAGAAAACTTTTAGAAAGTTCAAATAAAAGAAAACTTCGATAGCTCTTAAGTTCTAAGAGGGATTTTTCAATGTGGATAGGTCGATGTTGAATAGGAATATTATGGAAGGTGTTTTCTATTTGAAAAGTTCATGTATGGCATTATGTATGGATTATGAAAAAATCCGCTGCATAATCGGTTACGAATCCCTCCAAAGGTTTAAATTTCAATAACCTTAATATATAAATCCAACTGACTTTGAGTAATGGCACCAGTCCATTGCGACTTATTGACATTAACCAACAATTGCAAACAATCTCACAAGAAAAAATCTAACGTTGTCAAATCGCAAGATCGCAGGGTGGATAAGAGTTAATCTTACCCTCAAATTTGTTTCTGCAGAATCCCCTTAGCAGCGTTCACTTTAAGAGATGTTTCACCTACATTTTGGAACCATACGACGTTCACATTCATATCGTTCAAGTCGGGCCAAAAGAAATTAGTTATCATTTGTCTTTTTTGCCTCAACAACGTCGTTTTCGAAGATTAACAAGCCAATGATGTCGTTGGACCAAAATCGGTACGAAATATAAACTTTTTGGGGATGCAATGCCACTTGATGACCTTCGGGTGAGTTGGCGTGTTACCCCGAATAACCATTCATCCAAAAACTGGCCTCGTCCCCAAGCGCACTTAAGCCCACTCAGTGATCAACGGTTTTGTCTGTGGTCATTAAAGTTAAACCATTGGGTCCGATAATTCTTGCACTTCACTAGGCTCAAGTCCAGAAGAAAAATTTTCCAACTTAAGCTCTGAAAAGACCCAGTTATTGTACATGGCGTAAATCGGGTTCTCCTGCATACTTTTGTTCTTGGAGGATCTGGCGTTCCTTGAACTAAAGGGTGTTTGGTGATTGCTTACCAAACTGGGCACCTCGAATTGGGGCACTAAACATTAGAGAATCGACTTCGAAGATCCACAATGGCTGCGGTAAAATGCGGGCAACTTTGTCAACGTTTTAAATGAATGAACAACACTGCTAAAGCCAAGAGATTGTTCGAATTCCCTGATCCCAAACACCAGATTCGAGGTAGAAAGCACGAACGAACCTAAGGTTTAAAGACTAAGTCATAACTGATGTCAGAACGCTTGACCTGTAGAGAATTGAAAGAAGCGTGATCGGAACTGTAGGAAACGTGTCTTAGGTAGAATCCATCCATGTGGATCAGAAGCCGGAAAAGTATGCTTTCATTCAAATTTATCAGCAAACATTTTTAAGTCCATCAAAGTTTCCTTCTCTATCGGACTCTTACAGTATTCATCACATTATTGACTTCAAAACTGCATCTTAAAGTGTGGCTTACGAATTATTACAATTTAAATTGCCAAAGAATTGCCATTTTTGTAATCTTCGATTGGACTTTTTTGAAAACCTTAAGTGATGGAACAATTTTGATGGATTGGACGCATCTCAAAAACCTTCGGAAAAGTAATGATTTTCTTTTTAATTACTAACCCAACTTGTGTGTTGCTTTCACCTGCATCCTGCATCCAATAAATTACACAACAAAATTTCTTTAATCAATTAACTTTCCCAGCCAGTGGCAATCTTCATTAAAATTTCCATTCGATTTTAAAACCAATCAATTTCATCAAAGGACCAACTTTCGTCTTCATCAAGAGCCCACCACCACTCGGCCAACACCACAGGAACAGGAACAACATCAATGTTAAGCTCATAATCTGTAGAAAGTAAAACAAGGTATATGCTTGTGTATAGGAAGTGTCACCTCATAAATCGATTCCAAGTATCCACAAATAGCCAGTGGCTGACGTGAAAGTAATACACTGCAACTTCGATCCTTATAATTCGCATTGTTCCACCACAGTCCCCCATACCACCCGATGACAGAGACAGCCAGCGCTCCCTTCCATTAAAATGATGCCTGTCCATTGTTTTAGGACTTAAACGATAGAAAATTGCTCGTTAAACAAGACCACCAGGTGTAGGCGTACGTACAATATAATCCAAGAGATCATTACCCGCACAGGACAGTTTTAATCCAATAACCAGATACCCAGGTCCAGGTAGGTTTTGTATGCCGGTCTCACTGCCAGACACGTGCTGCTCTGCGGTGGGACACCGACAGACACAGTAAACAGGGATTAAGCTTAAGGACAATTGAATTATTTAAAAAGACAACGATGATGATAATGACAGGACCAAAACTGGGAAGAATTAATAATGCTGTTTTGAAACATGACTAAAGTTGTTTGGACCCAGAGTTTCAGTCTTCTATAGTACAGTACTGTTTGTGTAGTGCGTATAAAAGAACATCGTCGTCATCGTCCTTGCATGAATACGAGTATGATGTGTGAAGAAGTAAAACCATTAGAAGGACCTAGTTCCATTTGTGTGTAATGTACATAGTTGTTGTTGCTCGACTGTGTCGGGTGTTTATTTGAGAAAATGTACTTAAACTGTCCCTGTGGAGCTGATGGAACTTGGGCCTGATGAGGAATAGAAAATAGTTAGATGGAGTTTTCACAACATGGAATGGTAAACCTTAGAACTGTTTACGTAGTCAAAGTTCCAATTAATTTACTATGTGTCATATGTTGGTAAGAGGTTTTGAGTGCAAAATCTTCCATTTTTGGGAAAAGTTTTCTTTTATTCTCTTCACAAAAGTGGACTTGAAGTAGTTTTCAGATAAACTTCTTGCCGACTGAAAACGTTTGGAAATTAATAAAGTTTTTCGAGTCCGATGTTTAAGTTGGAGATGATTTCATTTAAGTTTTCTGGCATTATTATTTTTTAAAGAGCTTATTCCAAAACAGGAATTGTTAGATTTAAATATTCGGGAAAAAATTAAAAATGCAATTAGGCAAATGCTATCAAAGTGCTTAAGTTGGTGAAGAAGTTCTTCCACAGAAGCTAAGAGTTTGAATATTATTTCGTTCTTTAGCTTACCGAAACCACTACGGCACGATGAAATGAGACCCTCATAGAACCACATGTCGTATATGGTTCAATTTGGGCCACCAACATCGAATTCTATAAAGTTCGAACCAATAATGCTTCCGGTCCGAAATCCACTACACAAACACATGATAACTTTTTGAGGATTTGTCATCTGGTGAGCCTCATGTGAGTTGGGGTCGTCCAATATACGGTAATTTTGGTTTTCCAAAAATGCGCTGCGTCGCTAGCGATGATTTTTCGGCGAAAATTTCGGTCGTCCTCCAAACGCTCCAAAGCCTTGTCAACTAACATATGTATGTCGCTGTCTATGATCATAAAGTTTGAGCTCCTGTGTCAGTTGGATCTTGAACAGGTGTACGTCCAAATCCACATGCGAAATTCATCAAGTTAAACGCTGCGAAAGGCCAAGTCCTTGTGTACAGGGAGGGATCGACTGCCTGGGGTTTTGTTAAACTCTTTCACGGGCCGCAGCGGTGATGTCGACCGATCTTGACTTCCTTTGATGTACGAATGTTGGTTGATCTTCTTCCAAACTGGTCGTCCACCAAACTTTGAAGACTCGACGTCTACAGTAAAATGGGCACAGCGCAAGTTCAGACTATCGAATACTCGAGTTTTATTATTTGGATATGCTGCTCAATTGTGTAACTTGCCATGGTGATTTGACATCCGTAATTGACTAATAAACAACAAATTTGAAAGATGTCACAAGATGTCACCAAAACACATGGCCGCCACAAGCCCCCAGAATCTACCCGCGCAGATTTTAAAACCCTTAAGTTTAACCTAAGGAATTGTTGCCCTCTGAGTTTTCGAACAAGTGTAAACTTATACAAACAAAAAAATTAAAATTTATTTAAATCTTTGAAACAAATTTTTAAAATGATATTTTTAATAAATTTTTAAGAAAAAAAATTGCTAAGCCAATTTAAAGTTCTTTCTACTGTACAAATGAAAATTAAATTTGAAAAAAGATGAGCTTTTGAAATATCGAATGTTGAAAAAAATTGTATTTCTTTTTTAAAGACCAATAAATGTTTTTTTGGAAGATTTTCAAACTTTTAAGAAGCTTTTACTATATGCCAAATTTAATTTTAAGAGATTTCTCTGATAATGAGGAACTCAAATAAGTACTAAAAAAGCGTTATAAGGGAATTACTTTAAATAACTGTTTAATTAAAAATTCATTTATATTTCATGGTAAATCTACTTAAAAGTTTTATCAAACTTAAGGTTTTAACATTTGTATAGGGTTACCGCATTTTTCAAAAAATTTACTGCCAAGTTTCAGAAAATCAATCGTGTAGTTCTTGAAATATGTGTTTTTTTAAATACAAAAATTTCTTTTGCAGTTTTTTTTTACAAAATATTAATAAACTTGCTAGAATCTTCTTTAGAGAAAAGTTATCCAAATCATGTTTACCTTTTTTGAAAAAAAAAAAAATAATTCGAAACTAAAAATAATATTTCTACATTTTTTATGGTCATTACTAAATTGTTTTCCGAAAAATGGTCGATTTTACTTCTAAAAGCTTTTACTAAAAGTACTTGTTTTTTGTTTTAATAAAAATCCCTTATCCTCGTGATTAGGTACTATAGTTACATTCTTGCATTTGTAAAAAATTCAACTCGAGATTTTAATCAAATTTGATAAAACGATTATAGCGAGCACGAAAAAAGTGGGTTCCTCAATTCATTCTGTCTGTCTGTGCTTTTATAACTTGACCTATAGCTTAAGCTGCTGAAGAGATTTTCTTCAAAACTGGTACTATAAAGGGGGTTCAATGAATCCCTAGGGGAGACATGGAAATTTTTGTTCGGCTTCAAAACTAACGATACCTGTCATATGGCCGTTGATGGTGATTTAACGATCTTGATAAAAAAGACATGTTAGCTATTGTAGACATGGTCTTTATTCTGGTTGAGAAAAATTTAAGAAAAAAGGTTACTACCGTAACAGAACCGTTTATTTGATTTTCGACTTACTAATCAACGACTCTACCGATTTCAATAAAAATTTGTATAAAAGGTTTTTTTTTTAAATTAATATTGTATACACAAGTTTTCAAGAAAAAAACCTTTAGTATTTTTGAAAATTCAACTTAAAGCTGAAGACAAGTAAAGTATGAAGTCTTGAAAGTATCTTGAGTCAAAAAAAAAAAAAATAAAAAAAATAAGAAAATTACAAAAAATATCCAAAAACGTTTTTAAAAAAATCATGTGATACATCACTCCCTACATCAAGAATATGCTATTTTTAACTCGCTGAGATGCCTAGTTTAGCCAGAAATCACGTTTAAAAGTACATTGGGTGGCCCGCTCCGCGGGACTTAAGAATTTTAAGTCCCTTTTTCGGGGACACACCCGCTCACATGACTCCGTCGCTTCGCTAAGGGTATGTTAAGTCGCCTGGCAGGTGCCATGAAAAATGTATGAAAAATGAAAATTTCTTCAAAAAAAATTATTAAAACAAAATTGTTGAAAAAAAAAAATTCTTAACAAAAAAATGTGTTGAAAAAAAAAATTGTTTGTTTGTTTAAAAAAAATGTTGGACAAAATGTCCAAAAATATTTTGGTCAAATGTCCAAAGATAATTGGCTATACCATTGAAATTTGAAAATCATCTTATCTCTTTAAAGATGGAGGAGGTCTTACCTCCTCGGAATTTCTTAAATACTTTTCATTTGTTTAAAAATAAATCAAAATAAAATATTTTATTAATAGTACTAGAATAGTATTGAAAATCCCGCCAAATATTTCCAAAAATATCTGTCGGCGGGATTTTTAATTGTATTTTCGGCGGGATTTCGTTATTCGGGATTTTGTGCGGCGGGATTTCGTTACTCTCCCATATTTGAAAGATTATTCAATACTTTAAATTCGTCATTTTCGCCGATCACAACCTTCAGTTGGAGATTTTCAAAAATTCCCTCTATATTTTTTTTAACTTTAAAATAATGGACATTGTCTTCAACTTCAACTTCAAGACGAAGGTTTCAAAATTCAAACAATTGTTACAGAAATTATTAGTGGCGTCAAAAGAATTATATTTTAATTAAGAGAAAATTTAATTTGATATAAGGTTTTTAAAAATTCATAAGTTGATATGAAATTTCATGATTTTAAACAAAAGAATCTTACAGAGTTATTGCTGCTACTCTCGCTTACAAAAAATTAAATGATCTTGTAGCATTAAAAATTTTTGTTTTTCTAGAACTCTTTTTTTCAAGATTTAATTGATAAATTGTGGAAGCAACAGCTCGTAGATAACCAAGGTCTAGCGACTTACAACTCTGAAGCAGTTTCATATGCCCGGCTGTTGTCTTCCGACTCCGAGCAGCTAAAATGAGGAGTACTTTTCACATGAAGAGATACTCTCCGAGGATTTGTCACTAATTACCAAGAGGCAGTACTGCCGAAAAAAAAATTTGTTTTTAAGTGATGGCGGCCAAAAACCAGTCCCAAACCTTAGCCGTGACAGGCCGAAAAACTTACAAAAAATCTCACCTAAAATAATTATGACTAAACTACCATTAAACAAGCCTTAATTTTGATAGTGGTTGAAATCACTTTGAAGTCAAATTTTTGGTGACTCCTTCTAAGGAATCTTGACAATTTGACATATTATGTAATCCCTAAAAATAAAGCTTCATGCCATACAACAATTCAGAAAAAAGTTATTTACCTCAAAGCGGTTGTAACGATTTTGACAAAAATAATTTTAGGTACTTTTTGTAATGTAGATTCGGTTCACATTTTAGTATTTTTTTTAAATTCATTTTTACTAACATTAGATAATCTTAAAACTATTTTAAACTTAGACACAACTTTATAAAAACCAGCCTACTTATCCAAACTGTTTGTTTTTTTTTTCATAAAAACTTTAATAATATTAGAAATAAAAATTTTCAGAAAAAAAAATATTTTTTTAAATTAAAAATTTTGGTTGATGATTTTTTTATATTCAAATTTTAAGTCTCGGTGCTTCGAAAAAGTATTCTCCGAAGGCATTTTTTCTAGTTCTGTCTTTGCATTAATCATAAGTCATAAGCTAAGCTTTAGTAGATACTCTGTTTTTTCTCTGAAATATTTAGCAAAAAATTTCTTGAAACACGACAGCTGATAATTGTTGACTATCTGGCATTTGCGGTCTTAAGAAAACTTTGGTGAATTTTATACTTTTCCTGCTCCAGTGACAGAAGTACCCAAGGTACAATGCGGCTCGGTTCAAGTGATGAAACGTTTTTGGCCAGTTCATCAGCAATTTCATTTCCATAACTATCACGGTGTTTCGGGAACCTTGGAAAAGTGACTGAATTTGTTTCGCCGAGAAATCTTAATTAACTACGGCAACCGGCAAACCAGTTTCAAATTCGTGACAATTCCGCCTAGTTAGCTACCAAGATATTAATGATTTTGTTCATCAGTTCACATATGGAAAGATACTTTGCGGCCTCGCAAACTGCAAGTACTTCTGCTTGGAAAACACTGCAAAAGTTTGGGAGCTTTAATGATCTTTCCATTCATATCTTTCATGTTGGAATATTTGTTAGTGTGAATGTTTATGTCACCGAAGTTTACGATGGCTCTGTAACCATAGTGACTACTTTTCCAGTTTTACACTCTTTAAGTCGTAGAAGCACTTTTGGCCGCCAACTGAGTGAGAGAAAACTTTCTAGGACTGCGATTGGCGTGGTTCTCATGGCACTTGCTGTGCCAAAACATGTCAGTCTCTGAATTTTTGTCATGGCCTTAAGATTGGTTCCATTACCCAAGGCTAGCCAATAAAACAAACGTACGTCAGGCCTTATAACGGCTGTGTACATCCAATGAATGGTTTTAAGGCTGGGTTCTCATGACTTTCCAAGAAATTTTGTATATTTGAAGTAGTCTATTGCAGCTTTTTTTGCCTTTCTTTGATGGTCAATAACTAAACTTAGATGTTAGTTAACAGAACAGGTAACAGATAGTAACAGAATTAGCTCTGTTTTTAGATGGTTGACATTAAGCCAGCAGCTACTGGCCCAATTACTGAGCTTGTCAAGGGCTGTTTCTAGGAGCTTGCAGAGAGTGGGGAAACATTTTTTTTGACCCCATTATCACAGCGACCAGAAGCCAACGAAAGGGAATAAGACACCTCAGTTCTAGTTTGAAGCATGAAATGAATTCAGTTTGACAGTATATAGGGGCGAACAAAAAAATAAAAAAAAAGATCAAAAATGACGCCTTGATATTGGGATTATATTACTTATTTAGAATTAGCATGACTTCACCTGAATTAATTTACAACGTTTAACGTTCATATGGCTTCACAAACTTAAAAGTTAATAGTAAATCATTAAGCACAAAAAACCTTAAATTAACAACTTTTATAGGTCTGACTGGATTATCTATAAACTTGCTTTACAATTTGAATTGTTATTGTTAAATTAATATTCCAATGGAATATCGCAACTAAACAAGCAATTATGAACCCTCAGAATATAAGTTTAATTTAAAATTCATTCGCAAGTTCGTTTGCAATATTTGCATTCTGTTAACAATTTTTGGATACAATTACCTTCGCTATGTCAAAATAAGATCGCATTATATCACCATTTTACATGAATTTTGATGGGTGCGTTTTTTAAGCGATAGCTGTTTGTGTATTCAGTACTCTTCAATTTATTAAGCTGATGATGAATACTAATCAGCTTTTACAGGGTCCCTGTCATACTACTTGTGACAGCTGGTATGGTAATGAAGGCAATTGATACAGTGCAGTTCATTTAAATAGACACATAACATAAAATATTCACTAATGGATCTCAAGAACTTGTTCTTGCATTTCAATGCTATAATAATAAATCAGTAAACTTTTTTACAGATGGATCGAAGACTGAAAACGGAGTGGGTGGTGGAGTGTACTCAGATGGACTAAATCTTAGTCTCTCCTTCCGCCTACCAAACCATTGTAGCGTATTCCAAGCGGAAATTCTGGCGATAAAGGAAGTATTGTCCTGGCTTAAAGAAAACGTGATATCTAACACGGATATCCGTATCTTCTCAGACAGTCAGGCTGCTTTGAAATCCCTAGCATCAGTCTCTGTAAACTCCATTACAGCCCAAGACTGTCGTTCGTCTCTAATGGAGATGGCCAAACAGTTTAACATTCACCTATTGTGGGTGCCGGGTCACAGGGACATTCCGGGGAATTGTAAAGCCGACGAACTCGCCAGAATTGGAACGGAAATGCCTATCTTACCCGAAAAGGCAAATATAGGTATGCCCATAGCTACAAGTAAACTTATGCTGAAACGAATCGCTCTGGAACAATCGAATAAGGTAGGGGGGCCAAATAAGGCCCTGTTCCTAATAAGGCCCACTTGTCAGAAAACACAGAAACGAACAAATAACGGGACTTTTTTTGCTTTGCATATTTAAACCATGTCTACAAGAACACATACAAAGGAAAAAAAGCCAGCTGCGCGATTCATGTCTTCACCTACAGCTCAATGAAGTTCGTCTGGGTGGAAAAACTAGCAAATTATAAAAAAGTAGTGTGTTTTGTGTTCTTTTTTAACAAATTTAAACTAAGTAAGTACCTATTTTTTGATTTTTCCCGTATAATATATAATATTTTGAGTAAATTACAACATTATTTGTTTGTAAAAAATGTTTGATCGTTAGTTTTAAATAATTTTTTTTTTAAGTCTTGCATGTTCCTAATAAGGCCCACAAAAATAAGGGATGGGCCTTATTGGTCACACGCAAATTTGCTTTTAATTATTGGGTTTTATATTATACATATATTTTTTATTTTATATTTTTAATGTGTTCAAGACCAAATTCCAACTTTTCCCAAAAAAAAGAGCTTCTAATAGGACAGTAACCAACATAAAAAGACGCATTGCAGGTTAAAGAATATTTTAGTTTTATTTCTTTACGAAGAAGTGAAGTTTATATTTTTTTGTTTAAGTTTTTTGCTAAAATTAAGTTTTTTATTTAATTTGTGTTTTTTGTTAAACTAAAGAGACTATTTCCTTATGAAATAAATTTAATTTTTGTGTTTTTAATTGCAATATTCTTAAGAAAACTGAGTGGGCCTTATTAAGACCCCATGGGCCTTATTAAGAACAACGTAAGCTTTTTATAAATTTCAAAAAAATATACTTTTCAATCTTACGAAAACAATAAAATCAATGTTTTCATGTAGATAAAATGACAAAGAATCATAACCTTTTTAGTTTACTCGGATACTTTCAAAAATCTAGCAGATATTTCGAAAAATCCGTTAGGTGGGCCTTATTTGGCCCCCCTACCTTACAAGATGGCTTAATACTACCACTTGTATGGCGACCAAGCGGATCTGGCCTAAACTGGATCTGAAACGGTCAAAATGTCTATTGTCCCTCAGTAGATCTCAGATCAGCTCCGTCATAGGTGTCATAACTGGACACTGTCTCATAGGTAGACACGCCGCACGTCTCGGTGTGCTATCAAACGATTTCTGCAGGAGTTGCTTGGACGAAGAGGAAGAGGAGACAATCCCACACCTTCTTTGTACATGCCCTGCTCTCTCTCTTACAGACGCAAACTTCATCTAGGAGAACATTTCTATAATGAACCAAGCGATCTCATAGACAAAGACATTAAAAGTCTCCTTCGCTTCATCAGAAGCTCCAAATGGTTTTAACTAATAGGAAACCTTTTTTGTTCCCTATTAGATCGTGGTATCACAATGGACCTCCAATGGTCTAAGTGTGTCAGACGCTTTAATGACAGCCACTTTAACCTAACCTAACCTAACCTAACCATGCTATAATGAAAATTATAAAGTGTTAAAATTAAAGTAAGATCGATTCTTACGGGAATGCGTGAAAAACTTTAAAATTCTTAAAGTCAATATGATTTTTTTAATAAATTTTGTTTGCCATATTATTTCTATCATTTCGAAACAAAAAAAAAAACTTTGTAAAAAATATACATACACAAAATTCACTAAGCGAAAAACGCGCAATATATTAAAAATTACGTCAACTTTTTCAAAATGTCAATATCCTATTTCCGTTATGCGGATTTTTCTCTAAAAATCAAAGGCACAGTTTTACTAAAATTACCTGGAATATTACAAAGCCGAAAAATCAATCGAAAATAATTGAAAATCACCAATTGAAAAACACAATGTTGTTGCATATGGCAACTATCCGTTCTAAATGAGTAACAGGAAAAATTCGAACCTTCACATGAAATCATATAAAAATGCTCTGTACTAAATTTAAGCATATACGTCTACCTATTTAAGCTCAAGGAAACTACGAACAGACGCAAAGCCCGAAGAAAAAATTGTATTAAAATTCTAGAATCCGTTTTCGAAAAAGAAACCAAGACTTCAATTTCATAGATAGTTCTAAAAACTATTAGTTGTCAAGAACGCCAACAACCTCGCGCTAACCAAAATACATAATATCGATAACTGAAGAAGATACAAAGAACTGCTAGCGTTGGCACCACAGGGGTTCTAAGATCTTGTCGAACTGATGCCACAAGAGTTTTTCTTTTTCCACCTGATTTACACATTAAGTTTCTAGTATCTGGCAGTGCATTAAGGGTAGGTCTACCCCAGAAGCAAACTCAAATCTCATGTAAAAACGTGTACATGTATTGGTGAACAAATATGGCTCTCTTAGTTAAGAATTTTTGTGTTAAGAAAATAAATTTACCTCGTCTCGTCTCTTCAAGATACCTCTTTTTTCGCATCACGCATAGAGATAGAGAAAGATAGAATAGAATATCAAAAAAAAATAACAGAAAACGGGAACAAGGCACGAGTGGCAAGCTGGCAAGCCACACAGGCAGCGCACAAGCATTTGATTTTGAATTGACTCGGATTGCGCAAAAGATAAATGAAAGTTTTTTTTTCCTTTTGTATTTTGGGTAGAAAAAATTATTTTTCGTGAATCGTGATTGTTTGAGGTTTAGGAAAGGGAAATTGAGTTTTTTGCATTCAATTTTGCGCACAATTAGACACAATAGTAGACGGTTTGTTTTCTGTTTTATTTTTGGTTGCAGGTGAATTGAAACTTTTCGCATTTAGGTACCTAGATAGCGTTTTTATTTTTTGCGTATTTATACAAGGTTAATCTGTTGGTTCTAGGACTTTTACTTTTAAGGATATTTTAAAAAATAAAGAAAAGGGAGCACAGATTTAGACATTAGGAACCCGGGGAATTAGCTTTGATATTTATAATTTATTTTTAATGTAGACAATTAATTTTAGGAAACAGTTCACAATTCAAAAATTACTCAACTAAAAAAATTATTAAATTTCCTAACCCAAGTAAATTAATACACTTTCAAAAATAATAATGGTAACTATGTACCTATACAGTATTTATCGCTTATAAGAAACACGCTTATAAGAAAACCTCGCTTAAAAGAAACTTGAACAAAAGCACCGTGTACTTTCCCATATATTTTAATGTTAAATTGTGTGTTTATAAGAAACACGCTTATAAGAAAAACACTGATAAAAGAAACATTTCTTCAACCACGAACTTTCTTTTTTCAATGTAAAGTTGGTTGGATTTAAGAAACTTTCAAAAAAATCACGAAACTCAAAAAACTTGAACAGACCTTTGAGAAAAATTCAAAGCAACCTAGGTATGCAAATGTCATTTCAATTCGACATTTGAAGAGAATTTTAGTTCAGTGTTCAGTGTTAATAAATAAATTCTTTATACAAATTAGTTTTTTTGGCCTTTAGTCCACAAAAATTGGCGTTTCGTCAACTGATGAGTCCATGTGAGATCGCCGGGACGAAACGCAAATTTTTGTGGATTAAAGGGCAAAAAAGCTAATTTGAATCAATAATTTAACAAGTCCATTAATAGTGCTAAGTCTTCTACTTGGCTGATTTATTTCAGTAGTATATAGAATTCGTATTATAAAAACGTTCATATAAATTCTTTATAGCTATACAAATTTCTTTAAAATTAAAAGAAATGTACTGACAATTTTAAATATTTAATAATATATATTTAAGGATAAAAATGTTTTGTATACAATATTATTTTAAAATCACAGAAACTCATAAATATGATATTTCATAATGGTAGGAAACGAGCAAAAAAAAAAAAACATTTCAATTTCTCATTTAGGCTGCAGGTTGAGGTACACACCTGCAGACAGACGGAATCTCTACTTTTTCGTGTTGTAATATCAATTGATAAAAATCTTGAGTTCTAATTTTTCAAAAACCAAGTATATAGAGTCATTTTAAAATCTACTTCGATTTTTCTCAATTTACTTCACTTTTTTCTCCAAATCTACTTCGACTTTTTTTCCGGAAGTGGTAACGCTGCTGGGTATATTTGTATAAGAAACTTGTTTCTTATATCCGTATAAGAAACTTGTTTCTTATATCCGTATAAGAAACTTGTTTCTCATATCCGTTCTATGAATATAAGAAACACTCGGTTATAAGAAACAAATCTTGTGCAATTTTTGAGTTTCTTATAAGCGTTATGTACTGTACCTATAAAAATGTTCTTTTGAGTCTTTTTCAAAGGGCTGTAACTCTGCGAAAAGTGATCGTATTGGGATGAAACCAAAAGCGTTTTAAATATTTCTTTTTCTTGTTTCAGAGTTTCTAAAAATGAGAAATATCCATAGTCAACTATTTTAATTTTTTTTTAAAGGGCTTCATTGTCTTGAGGTTATTTATGATTCAATAAAATTAATAAGTGCAAAAAAATATAGCCTCAGATTAAAAAATGGTTCCGTCTTTGACCACTAATTTACATGTAAAAATTGACAACATAAAAGGTAAATTTGACAGTTTTGAAAACATGAATAAATTTGTTATAGATAATGAATTCTTTGAAACAATTTATGGAGATACATAATTGATTTTTTACAATTGATCGTTCATTTAATAAAAGTGGAAAAGTGTTTTTAATCAAACAGATTATCAATTTTGAAATTGGTTGATCAAACCCTTCGTTTATTATCTATTGTTCCTGAATATTATGTATCTAATCATCAAAATAAAAACAATGATAACAATTTTCATAGTTTTGCATTTGTTACATATCTTAGACTTGAAGTCCCTATCAGCGTTACCATTTCCGGAAAAAAATCGAAGGAGATTTGAAGAAAAAAGTGATGTAAATTGGGAAAAATCGAAGTAGGTTTTAAAATGACTTTTAATTTACTTTTCGAAAAATTTGAACTGGGAATTTTCATAAGTTGACATTACAACACAAGAGAATATGATTCCGTCTATACTGTACCAACAATGCAGTCCACACTTTGGTAAAAAATAAATGTTATTATCGGTAGCTGTCATAGAACCTTCTTTTTATTTTCTACTTTTTCGTTTGCGACTCTTCCGATTTCGATCAAAATTTTTACATCGCAGATTCTTTGATTTTGAAATAATATTGTATACGACAAATGTTTTCCTTAAATGTATACTTTTAAATACTTAAAATTATCAATACATTTCTTTTAATTTTAAAGAAAATTGTGTATAAATATTTAATTTAATTTAATTAATAAAACATTCTTTTATAAAAAATAACATTAAAATTACTATATTTAAATATAGTTTAATTTAAAATTAAAAACACATATGCAAGCTAAATTTTCATAGGATTCGTGTACACATCAGTGTGTTGAGTTCCTATGCTTTTAAACTTACTTATTTGTGTATTTTTATTATGTTGACATTCTTTTTTTTTGTAATTCGATGAATCTCTTCTTCGTTGGATTAGAAATTACCTTTCGGACCTTTCACTAAAAGTAGTTTTGGACGGTTTCAAATCTGATATCCACAAAATAAATGCTGGTGTGCCCCAGGGGTCCGTTTTGTCTCCGGCAGTTTCTGTCTATAACTGTTGCTCCGCTTAATTGTTTTGCTGACGACAGTAACCTTAGCTTTTCATATTCGTTTTTAGATTCACATCCTTGTCCTCGGATGTGGACTATCAACGACAGCGTATGATAAGCTCATTAAATTATGATCTTCGAAAACTCAATGCTGTTTGGCACTTGCATCGAGGAGACTGGACAGCTTCTAGGTATGTGCATCAGAGACCATCATTTGTGAAGTGTTAACATGTTTGACGTAACCAAAAACGCCGCTAAGTGTTTAGATTTTCTCCGCCGATGCAAGAAGTTTTTTACCCCTACTAATCTGGCTGTAATCTATAAGGTCTATATTCGTCCAAAGCTCGAGTGTAATTCCCACTAGGTAGGTGCTCTAAAAACCCTCTTAAAAGAGAGCTCTAAAAATGAAAGGCGACCGTTGTCTAACTGAAACATTTGAATCTCTCGAGCACCGCCGCAATTTTCATAAACAGTGTTCTAGTGAAGTAGCCAGTTGCGTTCTCCCCCTCAAACAATTCAACCGTAATACCCGTACTTCTAGGACTGCTCATCATTTTACCCTTGGGCCCAATTTCGGACGTACTGTCAAGTACAGTGATTCCTTTTTTAGCCGCACTACACGAATCTGGAATGCTTTACCCGGCTCAATATTTCTCACTCATTGTAATGTGCAGACATTAAAAACCAATGTGTATCGGTATTTCCTTTCTCATCCTATCCTACTTTCCTAATTTCTTGCACTGTGTTTAACATTTTAATGGTATTCATAACCCCTTGAGTGCGCGTTTAATATAAAAAAATACTACCTAGAGTGAAATAGAGAAAAAGAAGTAGATTTGGACTTTTTTTGTAAAATTGAAGTAGGTACATAGGTTAAAACAGAGATTTTTAAAATGAGGTAGATTTCAGTATTTTGCTAATGGTGCGAAGTAAGAAGTAGATTTTCAATATTTGGAAAAAAAAGTAGATCTACTATAATTGAAGTACATAAAATGGTGCCACTTGTTCCCATTAGCTGAAACAAATTTTGAAGAAAAAGTTTGTCAATTTTATTTCCAATAACATCATTGTATTTTAATTTTACTTTGTATACTACTATACTAATTTTAAGCTTCTATTTTATTAAGCAAAAACTAAAAATGCATTTTATATAATAACTGATCTCATTCAAAAAACAAAAAAAAACAATTTCATTAAGTAATTTCGAAATTATCTATTCACAATTTGTCAACTACCAACGTAACAATTGGTGGTCGTAAGTAAAACGTGTTAGAAAAAAATGTTGATGGGCAGATATGTACAAATAACCGGCTAAGCTTTAATAAAAACGAACTTAATATTGGTTTTTCAAACATGTCAAAATCTTCATCGAAAAAAAAAACAAAAAATGTGCTCTTATTTTTATATCTTTTTTTATTTTTGACACCAAATACATTATTGGAAAACTAATACTTGTTTTTTTTTTTACAAATTAAAAACTAAGTGATAATGAATATATGAACATACATTTATGTTATGTATATTATATAAAGGTCGTTCTTATTAGAACTGGGCCAGACTTGCCTATTGTCCTTTGTTAAAAATTATCTCATTTCGAAATTTTCAACGAAGTTACATCATGTGGCCTAATGAAAACGAAGTAGGTATTATATGTATGTATTTTCTATTTGCTTACTTTTTATCAATTTTTTTGCTTGGGTTTTTTGTTTCCTTTGTTTGTTCTTGGAGGCATTATACCTTTGCAGCTAGGTTGTTGCAAACAAATATTTATAGGTATGTACAAAATAGATTTGCACAATAAAAACACAACAGAAAATAACAGTAACAAGAGTATTATCTATCACCATGACATTTTGAAATAAAGGAGAAAACTTTCCTATGTAAAACCAACAAAAATACATAAAAGAAGCGCACTTCCCATATTCTTTCTACATACTTTGACATACCTCCTAATTTCACCATTCTTCCACCAGTGGAATACATCACCACCAAACAAAATGTGATCGAATTTTCCTTCTTTTATATAAATATGTGCATAGGTATTTAGATTAATAGATACCTGCATACATAATATTTTGGCGCCATCCACTTGCCATATCCCTTGGTTTTTGCGTGTTCGCTTACAGTGAAATGCAATTTCATCATCTAATATGTTTTTGCTACATCCATTACCTATCTACGCAAAATTAAATCAAAACAATCCTTACGATACCAAATCAAATCACGGTGTTGCACCTCTACATTACCTATGAACCTACCTATCGGAAAAAAAACAACACAAAATCTATTGTATATATTTATATGCATTATGTATGTATCTTATTCTATACACAACATCGCAAATTTCATTTCTTCCATCATCTACACACCCTTTGACAAAAAAAAATGAAGATCACTATGCATCGCAATTTATTACTATGTGTGTACCTAAAATGGCTTTCCATAGAAGAAAAAAAAAAAAAAAACAGTGGAAGTGATGATAAATTGCAAATAAAAAAATAAAGAAAAACAAAATTTATGACAGCGAATTTGTGATATACCTACTTATATTCTTTTTTATACATACACAGGGAACATTTTTCCAATCTACCTCCGACAATGTGGAATGGTCATTGCATCATATACTTACTAAAAACAATCATTTCTAACACGTTTTTTTTTTATTTTTTCTGTTCTTGTAATACGAGATGCAAGATGCAAGTCATAAACAAGAATAAAAAACTAAATGAGCCCAGACAAAAAAAAAAAAAAAGAATCAAGAGAGCGGATGGGCGGACAAAATTCTTTTGCACAGAGAATACGAAACCTTCTCTTTCAAAGCGCTGATATTGCAGTGGCATTCTTGTGAACTGAAAACTTACTTGTGTGCGTGTGCAAAGGAACTTTTTGTTAAAAAATGCAAAACAGACCTCTTTTGTAAAAATAAACTTAAATAAATATTGAGTAAAAAAAGGTTTTTGTATTTCTGAATTTAGTAAACAAAATATCAAACAAAAATAAAAAAAATATGTGAGAACTGTATTATTAATACTTTTCTTGCAAATGCATTACAAATACTATCATATTGAATTGCATTTTTATGAACTTTAGATGAGTTTTATTAAATTTTTAAGACCGATACGCTGTTCAGGGAATATAAATCTTTGATTAAAAAATTATTTCCAAAAATTAAAAAATATAACTCTCAATTTCCCAGGGTAGAGAACAAAATATTTGTAAAAAAATGTATATTTTTTGACTTTTGTTAGTAAAAAGTTACTGTAAAAATAAAAAAAAAATAAAAAAAATATTAACGTAATTGCACATACTTATTGGCTTTGTATAAGAGTGAATTTTACTTCGTTATCTTTTATACTTATGAAGTTTTATCCAGTAGAGCAATCATACCACTATGCAAATTTCCTTCGTTTTTCATAGTTTTGTATATTTTTTTTTGAATAAATTATAAAACAGAATAAAAAAAGAAGACCGATACGTGATTTGGGAATATGTTGTTTCTATAAAAAAAAATATAAAAAAAATAAAAAAGTAATATTTTCGGAATTTCCCTATCATTTGAATAAGGGCCTTACTAAAATGTATGATTTTTCCACTTGTGTGGCAGTTTCTGGGCACTTAATTATTTTATATTTTTTTCAAAACTGCAAAAGTATTTTGATTAACATTTTTCTAATCGATGACCGTTTATTTGATTGAAATATTCGTAAAATTGTGAAAGTTATACAGCTTAGCGCAAAAGTCTAACCTATTTTTTCAATGGACACCTACCCTTAAGACTAAAGGAATCGAACTCTTGGATTGCAAACATTATGGCTACAGCAATCTTAAGGAGTTGATTCCAATAGAGATCTTTTTGATTATCACTGACTACTGCGCCCCTAAAATGGGCATTAATAAATATTTCAGGGTTATGTTCCCATCAAGAAAGAACTGGGATGATGACAGCGTAACGAAAGACTTCGACACAACTATCTTTACTGATGTTTTTCTTTGCTAGAGTTTTTCAAGCTGAATTACTGACTCTCAGGGAAGCATGTAAGGTTCTCAAACAAGATCCAAACCAGAAACGAAAAGACAGTCAGTCATCATACTCAAAATTGGTCCAGCAATGCCGGGATGAACTTGCTAGCCTCTTATCTGGGTTCCGGCTTCCGGGTATTATAGCATTGGTGGGAATGAACGGCCGGAAGAGCTGGCTGTGCAAGGATGAGTTGTTCATAACTGACTTGCAGAAAGAGTCAACATTCCGCTCAAAGTTATAAAGCGCAGAATTCTCTCAATTTTTGTTTAGTGAATCAAACAGTGGGTAGAGCAATTTACTTACTCCATTATATCTAGAAAGATTCGGCTCACCTAAAAAAATCCCGAGCACTTGAAGTGACATGCAGATCCAGGCAAGACATAGCCAGGATCGTAACTACCTGTAGCGGACATTGATCAATATGAGAGCATGCAGCGAAGCTAAGCATTCCTCACAACACTAACTGCGGAAAAAGGAAACAGTCCCTTTTTATTCCTCTGCAAATACCCTATTCTGTCCAAATTTAGAGCTCACTCATTAGGAAGGGCATTTTTTCGTACATTGACGAACTTTCGAAAATGAAGATAAAAGATCACTTTTCTCAACGCGACGACATGGTTCTTAGGCGAATTTCGGTTACTTTTTAGATCCCGAGCTAGGGCACTTTGACAGAGGTTTACGGTGCAGGGGGTCGGATGATAACTAAATCGGATTGACTACTGTTTCAGTACCAGTCAATAAGCTGCCTTACTTGGAACAATGTAGATGGTGTCGGACGATTGTGGTCCGGTTGAGCGAATGATCCAATTTTCGGATGATTGTGCAAAAGCAAACACACAATAAGAGACATCAAAACCTACTAGATCCATATTTTTGAACTTAATCAAAACTGGATGACTCCGTGATTTCATGTCAATTTCATCCGTAGGTTCATACGAGTTATGGTATCAAAATGACTCACTTCAGCGCTTATTGGGCCCCAGGGCTAGACTGCCGTTGTTCCCTATTTCTACCTACCCCTTGGCGGCATGGTTGTTAATGTGTTGGACTGTCATGCAAAAGGTCTTGGGTTCGATTCTCCGCCACTACAAATAAAGTTTTCGAGGGGTGTAATGCCTCTTGCAGGGAATCGACAAATCCTCTAAGAATATCTCTTGTCATGAAAAATTCTGCTCATTAGCCTTTCGGAATCGTCGGAAAAGCGTAGGTCTCCTCCATCCCTGAGAACCTGCACACGTGAATGGTTGAGGAGGAGGCTCTCTACAAGTCATTATGGTATCCTATTTATTTTAGTTTTTAGCTGTCAGATTTAAAAAAGGAAGTATTCGCAAATTTACTTTTCAAACTTTATAGACTCATTCCACACAAAATTTATCGAAACACGTGTTTCTTTTTTTGAGTAAAACTTGTTCATGGAAAAATGATCTATTTTTCTGAATTTTTTAGCTTCTTATTTTTTATTACTTGCGATATAGGTACTATACGGCAAGTTCTGCATTTGGAAAAAAATCGAACTCGAGGTTTTGATCAAGGTTGACATTACAATGATAGCGAAGACGAATAAAGTGGGTCCGACAATTTAGTCTGTCTGTCTGTATGTCTGTACCTCGAAGCCTAAGGCTTCGGCCACGCACTGAGCGATGAGCGACTGAGTGATTGAGCGACGCAAAAAAATTAAAACACATGAAATTGTATGGATCTGGCCACGTACACCCTGAGCGACTTGTCATTGTTTTAAGCGACAGAGCGACGTCGCTCAATCGCTCAGTCGCCACTCGTTCAGTGCGTGGCCGAGGCCTAAGCCACCGGACCTATTTTCTTCAAACTTGGTACTTAAGGGTCTCCGGTGATTCCCTAGAGGGGAAATTGAATTTTATTTTTAGCTCCAAGACTAACGGTACCCCCCGTACACCCGTAATGGAAAATCTCATTTATCTCAAAAACGGCTCTAACGATTTTGATAAAAAAATTAGGTGTGATATTATGGACATGGACTACATTTTGGTCAAAAAAAATTTTGGGGGGAAATGTTATTAACGGTACCTGTCTTAGAACGTTTTTTTTTTTATTTTCAAATATCTCATCAACGGCTCTAACGATTTTTATTAAAATTTTTAGGCAGAAGCTCCTATATATTTTAAAATATAAAATCTAAAATTTTTTTCGAAAAAATAGTTTTTGTTTTTTTAAGAAAATAATAAAAAATTTTTTTTTGAAAATTCAATATCCTGAAAATGGATACACGAATAAATTTTTAAATTACGTTATAAAATGTGTTTTATTGAATACCAGCAATTTGCATATCAATGTTTTTTATACAAATTTTAAGAAAAACTTAGTGCACAAGAAACATGTTTCAGTGTGTCTGTATGTCTGTACCTCTCCCTACAGCCTAAACCACTTGACCTATGTAATTCAATCCCAGAAGAGAAATTGAAAGTTTTTATTTCCAAAACTAACAGTACCCCCCATAAACCTGTATTGCAAAATCTTATTTATCTCGAAAACGGCTCAAACGATTTTGATAAAAGATAATGTGTGATTTTATGGACATGGACTACATTTTTGTAAAAAAAAATTTTGGGGCAAAATGTTATTAATGGTACCTGTCATAGAACTGTTTTTTGATTTCAACTTTCTCATTAACGGCTCTAAGGATTTTAACCAAAAATTTTCACCAGGAGCCCCCTTTAGTTTAAAATAATATTGTATATAAAAATATGCGAAAAAAAATAATTTTTTTGTTTTTTACAAAAAGAAATAAAAACTATTTATTTTTTGAAAAATCAATATCTTGAAAACATGTGAATGATTAGTTTTTGAAATTATTTCCTAAAATCTATATTACTAAGCACTTGTAATTTGCATCCCAAATTTTGTTCTTGAAAAATTTGAAAGAAGTTTGTTATAATAAAACAATATTTGAACTTTATTTGCGTAAATTAATACTTTTACGGGAATCGGGCAATTCCATGCATTTGAACATTTTTATCTCATTAAATCCATGTTTTATATTTATAAAATGTATTTTAAATTAGAAAGTACTTTTACATAAGAGCAAGTTCGTGCGATCCAGTCGTGCATTTTATTTTATTTTATCCTATGGAACAGTTTTTTAAATAACCTTAATTTTTAAGACTTAAAAAAAATAAAATAAACTGTGTGGCACTAACTAGTGTTAGAGTATGCTCAGAGACAGAAGTTTAGAAATATTATATACTATAAGAGAAAAATGTTCAGAAGCGTAAATTAATTTTTTTAATTTTCAAACGTTCATTGTAAATATTTTCTAAAAACAAATAAGGTTTCATATAAAATAATTTGAAAATATGTATTTTTAAAAATATATTCGTGCACCAAATTTAAGTTCTTTTTATTGAGTAAATAAAAATTAAATTATAAAAATTTTAAACTTCTTATATTGAATTATAGATTGTAAAACTTAATCACTAAAAAATTTAACAAAATTCTAGCTGCCGTTTTCGAGAAAAATATGATTTTCAAAATCTATTTTTTAACATTTGTATCTTGGGATTTTTAGGTAACATAATTTTTTTCTCACATCTTCAAAATTGTATTAAGAAACTTTTGTTTGTCAAGTTGAAAAAGAAGATCGTGGGGTTTTCGAAATGTTGAGTTTAAAAAAAAAATATTTTTTTAAAAATCCAAATTTTTTTTGAAAATTTAAATATACATATGTATAATAATATTCAAACTTTTGTGTAGATTAAGCATACAAAAAATCGGCTGCACGGCTTTGTAGAAACACATAAGCAAAAAAAGGTACCATATGGGAAGTACCATTAATAACCATTTTTCGGGAATTTTTTTTGAACAATAACCTAGCTTCAACTTAATGAAATTTTGGGTATTTGTCTTAGAAAAATCTGTGGAACCAACAGAATTGCGAGACCCACATTTTTGTCTTCGCTATCATCGTAATGTCAACTTTGATCAAAACGACGAATGCATAATTTGCCATAAAGTCCTATAAATCGCAAGTAAAAATTCAAAGTTACCTTGAAAGGTTAACAGTTCAAATACAACAACAAATTTGCATATCCCGCCATTTTCAACCCGTTAATGCAATTTTATCGGATTCTAGAGGGCTTACAGTTTTTTTTTGTTAAGTTTCTTATCAAACATTTTTAGGACGATGTTAATAATTTTTTTTTACAATTCTTCCCAATTAAAATTTTTTATCAAAAATTTTTCGAAATTTTGCATTAAGAATTTCCGATTTTCAGCGGAGAAAATTGTCAACAAAAGCTGAAGAGAATATTTTTTTGTCTACGCCAGGGTCTGTTTGCTTTCTTCCAACCTATCCCTAAGGCTGTCAAGGTTTCAGTTGTTGACCGTACTTTTTACAATTGTATTTTGGAAAAGTCATTTGTCTTTTTTATAATTACATATTAAAACAATAAATCAATTTGTATAATATGTTTGTCATATAGACGAAGGTTGCCTTCCCGGAATTAATCAATAAACGTTAGAATTTTATTATCCCTGCTGTGTATTGTAATGATTAATACAATAAATACCATAATTGATATTGTGTTTGTTACTTTGTTCAAACCCAACAATGTTTTCTACTATAGAGTACATTTTAAATTTCATATTTGTACTGAACTTTGTGTATAGACAATGCGGTTTATAAATATGGTCTCACGATGCCTTCGGCTGTCTCTTCCTATATTACCATTTCCAATTCAAAAACTCAATCTGTCGTAAAAGCTGAATTATTTGAAATCTAAGCTGAAATATAAATTACTGGACGAATAATTTGCCGCTTCGATTGCGTTTATAAATAACCAGATGAAATAGAGGTACACATAACTTCTCTTCTGATGATGCAGATAGATCTACACATAACACGAAGGGAGTTTTTCATAGTTTGAGAACTTAAGTTGTATCAGGTTTTTAATAATTTTCAGATTGATTTACTTAAGTTTGGGTTCACATCTAGTTCCACAGAGGGGAAAAAGCTTAATTTGGAGCGCCCACATAGGTTCGGAAAAATAGTTGTAAGCTATCGACAAGTAGGCTAGGTCTTCTGAATTTTTGTCTAGTTGTAAGGTAGTTATAAGTTAATGAAAAATCAAAATGAATTTAAATAAAAAAAAGGGAGAAATCGTTGGGCCTTTGTGGCTTTCCCGAGAGTTATTTCGACATGCTTGTTCCAGAGGAGTTTGCTATCTAGTGTAACTCCTAAATATTTGACCTCCCTCTGGGTGTCGATTACTTCTCCCGCCAACCGAATGGGTTTCATGCGAGGTAGAAGTCTTTTACTGGTAAATGGTACTATCGTTGTTTTGGTAGGGTTGATGTTACATAAGTCCCACAGATATACAACATTTCCTAGTTATAGACAGCCCCCTCTGGACTATATCACAAAGAGTTTCTTCGTACTTCCCCAGTGCCGTTATAACGATGTTATCAGCAAAGCCAATACGTCGAATCCCTTGGGAGTTTAGACTTTCTAGTAATTCATCAACTACAAGACTCCACAGCAAGGTTGATAATACCCCTCAATGCGGACAGCCTCTTGTTGTGATGACTTTCTGGACGTTTAGTCCTGCGTATGCTTCCGCCGTTCTTGTACTAAGCATTTAACTTATCCATCTGACCATCTGACTATAGTGATAGGAACGCTCTTCCTTTCTAGAGCCGAATGAACTGCTTCGTGAGAGGTGTTTTCGAAGGCCCCCTCAATTTTTTTTTTTAAAACTATGTTAGTTTTTTCTTTAACACGTTCTTAATTTTATCAAAATCCCATTCAGGCATCCCTTCTGGCTCTTCTGGCGTCCTTCTGACATATTATATTGTAACTGAAATAATTACAGTAGCTGAAATTCTTGATATAGTAAATCTATGTGAGTCTTCGCATCACACGAAAGCATACACATTTTATTATCAATTTTAACAGCATAACCTTGAAGTTCCGAAAATCAAGTAGTCAAGTTATAGACTCGGAAGGAAAACCATATCGGTTTTGATAGCTTCATTTAACAGCTTCATTTTACAATGGGGCTCTCCACTCAACCTTGTGTGTTATTACCAAACGGCTTATCAGGAAATACTAGTTTCTTGATTTCACGTTTTCTGCGAAACTCTTTCCGAGAAGGTAAAAAATGCAATTTGCAAGCTGGTTCCTAAAAAAAGAATCCCTCCTCCAATTACCCTAAAGATGCCTTTTTTCAAAATTTTGGAAACGCTGATCAACAATCAGACCAACCAATTTTCTGAAAAACACAAAGCCTGTAATTACAAGTATTACGGTTTTCATAGTAATAGGTCAAACTGTGTTCAACAAAAGAAATTGTGCTTGATATTTCAAAACCGTTTGATAGAATTTGGCATGAAGCCTTCTTTTCGAAGTGCGTGCAATTGCTATCGATGAGTCTCTTATTTGATGAATTAGAAATGCCCTTTCCGAATAAATGCTGGTGTGTCCCAGGGTTCAGTTTTGTCTCCGATACTGTTTTTTTTTTATTTTCATAACAGATCTCTGTAAGTTTGAATTCTTTTCTTCGTTTCGCCAATGACAGTGCCTTCAGCTTTTTCATATTCATATCCCTGTTTTTCGTTTGTAGAATTGGAAAGGCAGAGTGTGCAAGGTATTGACACATTTTTTCAATAAAGTATTAACAACTACGTGGAATTTAATAATTCAGACAAACAAATCAGTTTTTTCTGTTGTCCAAATTAAGCAAACCGAAAATCTTTCAATTGGTGATATTTAAATTACCGACCGTATCTAATGGAATGATCATATAATTTGCCTTTGAAAAAAGCGCAGTCAAACGCTTAGGTTTTCTTAAAAGATTCAAGAATTGTTTTATCCCTTCTCACAAGGCGTTTATCCGCCCAAAATTTGAGCGTAACTCTCATAGCGTGTGCTCTTATTACCCAATTGAGTGTGTTGGATATCATCCAGAACAGAACCCTTAAATTTAACAGAGACACTGTGAAGTGCTTTTGGGTTTCCAGCCGATGTTTTCCTCGCCAGTCTTGACAGGTTCTTTCTAAAGAAACATGAACCTCAGATAAAAGGTCTTTCAAACCTTATAACAAAATCTTTTTTAGGAAACAACACTTATACATATATGTATATGTATATAACAAACAATTTCTCTTTAATTCAAATACAATGATGGATCTTTCTGGTAAGCGAGTTTTCGGCTTATGGGTATTTTCGTACTTCGGTTTCATGTTTCGGATTCTGGTTTCTGATGAACTTCGTTTCGGGTTTTTTAGTCTGACGGTTTATTTTACTGGAATTCACTCCTGATGTTATGGTATCGAGAAAACAACAGGCTTCAGATAATTCAGGAAATGGTACTTCAGAACAGTAGGCTAAACGCTCTTGTACATCAGCAGCTGCTTCGCTCCTTGTGGCACTGCACTGAAACTGCACGCTAAACGCTCTGGGAAATCAGCATACAAAGAACCTGGTGGAAAACGACGATTTTTATTGAACATTTATATACAATTTGTGTTACTTATAACTAAAAATAATACATTGAAAAATATAAGAATGTATGGCACATATAGGGCCTTACCTTATACAATGGCTTAGCTTTAAAGAATATAAATATATTTTACATGTTAACTTAATGTTAGGAGTCGGGTGACTTTAATGTTCTCGAGGTGTTCCGTCCGAGTTGTCCAGTGGGGGTTTGGTATTGATTTGGAAAAATTTTGGCATTTAGCCTCGGCGGTAGGCTGACCCTGTGTCAGCATAGAAGGGAACGGCTGCTTCACCGTTCTCCGTGAAAATAGTATCGTCCAGGGTTTCCATCGCACTGAGGTATCTCGGCTCGGGATGTCGTTGCTCGGCGGCCATCCTTCTCACTAGGTGATTAGGGTGATTGACGGTGTTCTGCACCAGCTTCTTTGCCAAATTTAAAAGGTAATTGTCGAGCGGTATTATTTTTGCTTTTGTGTAAAGGAATTGGAGTCCGGTGCAGATTCTTAACACCTTCCTCTCGAAGATTTAGAGTTCCTTCATCGCTGTCTTTGAGATCGTAAACCAGACTGGAAAACAATAGCTGATAACTAGCCTCAGAAGTTGTTTGTAGATGAGCACCTTCGTCTGTTGGCTAAGTCCTGATCTTCGCCTCATCAAAGGGCGTAGCCTGTGGAATGCCCAGTTGGCTTTTCTGAGTATACTTCTTGAGTGCGGGTTGAACCTTAGCAACTCGTTGAAGTTGATACCCAGGTACTTGACGTTCTTTTTGACTGCAATCGTGGATCCATCCGGAAGTTTCAGAACTAAGTTTCTGCAGGTGGTCTCCTGAAGCAGACAAGCTCCGATTTGTCAGTATTGATTTTGATGCCCCATTTCTTGTAAAAATGAAACAGTCTGTGGATATAAGCCTCTACTTTCCCGACAGCGACTAGTGGTAACATTGAGGTTGCACATGTGAGTGAATCATCAGCATACAGCAGGTTTTCACAAGCGGTTGGGATGGGCTGGTCTGATGTCATCAGACTGTAGAGGAAGGGGCCAAGTTTTGAACCTTGTGCGACTCCGGCTTTAACGTTCTTCATGGTAGAAGAGCAGTTTCATAACTACACAAAGAAGTTCCTGGAAGAAAGAAACAAAAAAAGTATTTTTATTAGTGGCGGGGGTAGATGTAGCAGGTGCAGTTTGTGTATAAGAGCGTCTATCCAAACGCTATCGAATTCTTTCTCGATATCCAGGAAGCATCCGAGTGTTACACGATGACTGTTGAGAGCTATGGTGGTGTCATGCTGGAACTTCAGGAGTGTGTGCAATGTACTGTACAGTGCTTCTCTCTAAAGCCAAACTGCATGTAAGGTATTAAGTTGCAGAAATTCTTAAGTTTCCTTAGTATCAGCTTTTCCAACATCTTGCTTAGATTGCTGAGGAGCGATATTGGCTTATAGTTAGAGATCATGTTCCTGACACCTTTCTTCGGGATCGCCACGATCTTTGCAGTTTTCCATTTTTTGGGGAAGTAGTTGTTGTTGACACAGTTGTTTAAAATGATAGTTAAAAGGATCAGTACTGTCTCTGGCATCCCCTTGATAATAAAGTTCAATATTCCATCTAGTCCGGTTTATTTCTTAGGCCTGCAGCTACTGATTATTTCAGTTATTTCTGCTGTGTTGCTCAGGTTTGGGCTGTTAACTGGGTCACTCGCTGGATTGGTGTCGCTAAATATCGTCCTGTCTGTGTTGGGTGCAAGGGTTTGTTGGATAGAATCCTTCACTTCATCAAGGAAGACTGGATCTGCAGATGGGTTGGGGATGAAGTTTTCGTTAAAATATTCGGCAAATGCCTCTGCTTTGTCCTGTGTCGTTGTAACTTCTCTATTGTTGGTGATAATGGTTTCCGGCGTCAGTGGTGTTTTCCCAATCAGCTTGTTGATGTTCTTGAAGGCGTCTGGTCCGGGTTTGATTGATTGTAGTCTCTTGTTGAACCGGTTATTATTATGGTGTTGCAACACAATGTTGACACATTTGAGTTCACTCCATACTATCTGGTAGTTGTTGTTCGTTGTGTTCAGTTCACGCTGGTCGATCCTTTGAAGACGTTTCCTTAGCCTTTGTCGGTGAGTGTAAAGGTTTTGGATATACTCGGGAAGTAGCTGGTATCTGTCCCTTGACGTCTTCGGCTATTTTTGGCTTTCCAGTGCGCTAGAAACAGCTGTTTCCAGTCAGCAGATTGCTGTTTCACTTTCTGCATTTTGCAGATTCCTGTTTTGGCTTCAATGTCTCTTTGGAATCTTTTTACATCCAGTCTCCTGTAGTTGATGATGTGCCGAGTTGGTTCTGTCCTCAGGCAGATGGGTTGTTGGAATTTGATGGTTAGCCGAACAGCTTCATGATCCGAATCCCCGGGTATTGTTGAATAGGTGTAGTTCCTGAGTTCTGGAAGTATACAAGAAAAATTAGAAGTACAAAAAAAAACAAACCGGTGTCGATGGTGTTTTTGGATAGGTTGGTTTGTGTTGGGAAACAACAACTAAGAAGTGCGTCAAGCCAGTCAACAATCGCCTTGCCCTCAGGTGGACTGGTGGTTTTCGTCTGCCAAAACAAGTACTATTAAGCTATACGTTACTCTGTCATGGAATTTCCCTCTCGTTCAGTTTTAACTCTTTAAGTTTCCATTCTTCCGAGAGACTCCAATAAGCTTCACATGAAGAAAAATATTTACATACATTTTTACAGCAGAATTTTGGACAAAAAATTAAAACATTTATTCTTTGCTAGTTAAGCTCGACTTTCTACGAATCTCACACAAAAAATCTATTTTTTGCAACGAACCCTCACAGACTATGAAGCCCGTCCGTGTTCATTCATGGGGTCTTTTGTATCCATAATGGATGTCAAAATCGTATACCGAAGCCTGAATGCGTTCTCCCTATAAAACATGCTCCCATTTCTTGCTATTTGGACAAATAATTGCTCAGTTAACATAAATCGTGTATACACACATAAAATAGTCAGGCATCTCTATACAACCTTGCGCTGGGTGAGAGGGTGAAACGGTGCTGCTGCTGTGTTCCCATAAATACTCGTAAATATCTATCAAAATTTTTGAAACGGTTTTACATAAATACACAATACTATGTGAGTGTGTGTAAGGACGTGCGTTTGTTTGTTCCTATATGGGGAGTTGCAAGAGTACCTAAAGTGAAACAGACGAAAGAGTAGTATAGTAGACCATCAGGCTTGTGCACCATGGTCACTTCATTTCTCTGGTGGTGGTTGCGGCCGGTTGGTTGGTCAGTCGTCAGCCGATACAACCATAGCCGCCGGCCGATGGCGCTTCTTTTATTCAAAATGAAACTAATCCTTGCTTTGAAATTGGAAACGTTCAGAGAACAGGACGAATGTGTCCAGGGACAGGGAGAAACGATTAATACTCATATTAAACCCCACACAATACCATATAGGTAGGCCATCAAAGCTTATTTATTTGCCTTATCACAGCAACTGCAGAAACTGCAACCATAAAGCTGAATTGAATTAGTAGAATGTAGTAGAAGAGGTGGAATTAAATGTAAATGCTTTCAATCTAAATAAATGCAATATTGCGCGTATATAAATAAGGGAAGTGATTTCTTTTTTTTTATTTTAATAGATTTCAATTTTATTTGTTCAATAATATAATTGAATGCACTGCTCTTCAAACAAATCATTGTTCAGATGATTGTGAGAATTTAATGGAACGGAATTGCTTTCACTTTGAAACCAATAAGCCTGCTATGAGTGGGGTGGGAAATAGGAACGGCATGTCAAGAGTTTCACTGCACTTTCACTTTGAAGACAATTAGGTTGAATTGCATTCACAAAGGAATGAGAGACATTTTTTTAGGTAATATTTTTGAAGTTTAAAAAAATAAAATGCACGACTGGGTTGCACGAACTTTCTCTTATGTAACAGACTAAGAATTTCAAAAATGAATGTTATTAGAGAAAAACTGTTCATAAGCATAAAATTCATTTTTTAATAGACTAAAACAACTCCTTTAGTAGTTGGAGCTAAGAACAGGATGCCATGTAATTCAAGCTAATATTAGCTTATGCAAGAACAAAAATTATAATTCTGTACTGGTTTCTTAAAAAAATAAGCTTTTTATGAGCCGTTTCTGAGATATCGAATTTTCCAAAAAAATAGATTTTTTTTTTAAACTCAAAAATTATTTTTCTTAAAGTTTTGAAATGCAATGTTTTTTAAACTTTTTAGAAGCTTTTCTATAAGAAATTTAATTAAAATCCGTTTTGCCGATAATGAGAAATTCTAAATTTGAAAAAATGGTTCTATAGTAGGTACAGTCAGTAATATCTTGATTTCAATTTTTTTTATTTGATTATAGATCGTAAGAATTAATCACAAGAAAACAAATTTTAGCAAAATTCTGGGAACCGTTTTCCAGAAAAATACGATTTTCGAACACCATTTTTTAACATTTGTATGAAGGGTACTGTTATTTTTAGGAAAAATAATTTTTTTTCTTACATCTTATAATTTTTATTGAGTTTTCAAAAAAAGATTTGGAAAATTTTTTTAAAAATCCAAAAAATTATTTTTGGAAAATTTGAATACACAATAATATTGAAACTGCTGGAGAGCTTTAACATAAAAAAATGATCAAAATCGGTCGTACCGTTTTTGAGAAAATCAAAAACAAAAAAATGTTTCCAAGGGGGGTACCATGTACCAAAAATAACCAGTTTTTGGAAAATTTTTTTCAACCATTATTTATTTATTTATTTATCTACCAGAACAAGGCTAAACAGACTGCGAATAGTAAAACATAAAATTACATATACATATTATAAAAGTAAGAGTTAAAATACAAAAATACATAGCAATTCATTTTTAAATTTTTCTCGACTTAAATGTAATTCGAGAGAGTTGCAAACTTCATTGAACGAGGAGATAGCTCGCTACAACGGCTCATTTTTCCCATATTTTGTCCTACGCATTTGTTGAAAGAGGAGATTTCTTGACCTTTAATACATTGATGGCACATAAATAGGAATTAGAGAGAGCAAAAACGGACTTTTAACATGATTACACAGAATAACCCTTACAAACATTACACCATGAATTTTTCTACGAGACTCCAAGGATTTTAGACTTAGAAATTGGCACCTTCCAAATTTCAAATTACATCAGCATATTCAATAACAGATCTGACCAATGAGTTGTAAAGCGTTAATAAAAAATATGGGTCCGTGAAATCCTTGGTATTTCTTTTTATAAATCCAATCTATGAGTTGGCTTTTGAAATAACATGGTCAATATGAATTTTTGATGAAAATTTAGAGTCAAAGAAGACACGAAGATCCTTAATTTCAGGCAGGTTCCCAACGAAAAACTTCGTTGAAGTCGTATCCTTTACGGTCTAAACGTTAGAGAACGAAAAAGAATTCAATGTTGTATCAACCGATTTGAGGAAGACCTTTGACAAAATTTCCGATGGATGTATTCTTTTAAAACTGTCCACCAACTGACCCAATCTGAAAAACTATTCCTGAAAAGTTCGTTTTAAATCTACTTTTCCTAATGATTTCTTAGCTACCTCCGGGGTGCCCCGAGGCAATCACTAAGGTCCACTCATTTTTATTCTTACTACTAAGTTCATGGAAATATTCAACATCAAGTTGCTTCAAGACCTGGTTCTATTCTTTTTCAACTCAAGTTTCTCAGTGTGGTGCTTAAAAAATTCCTAGGAGCTGAATATTGCTAAATCAATAACTTTTTCATGGAAACGCATTAAATCTTCTCCCGACCTTGGCGTTTTATGCTACCAAGAGCTCAACATTCTCACACATAATATCGATATTATTTTAAGGCAAACTTAGCACTTGGTTTTGTGAAACAGTGGTCCAAGGAATTCTCAGATCCCTAACTCATCCGATCTCAGTAAAATCCAATCAATCAAAATAAGGATAGCTTTCACATTCGTCCTTCAAATTTAAAATAAGTAAATATGTTAATGTGTGACAGCCTAGCTGCTTGAGAACCAGGGTCTAGTGGTTGAGAACCCTCAAGGCGTTTTTCAGCAAGAATGAATTAACATAGTATTCTCCCAAGTCCGAACGGCTAAAATGCATTATGCATAAGAAGCATTTTTCATGCAAAAAGATTTTTTTGGAGAAGTTTTCAATTCTTCGCAACGCGCGAAGAATTCGATCTCGAGAGAAGATGCAGTCGAATAGAAAGGCCGCATTTCAGATTGAGCACTCAAGTTTAAATCCGGAAGGCAGCACCATCTTAAATATAGGAAAGGAACTTTTTTTTTAAGTGACCAGCTATTCTTAAACAGTTTTTAAATAAAGTTATCAAAGTTTTAGAATTTAAAAATGTTGCATGCTTTTATCAATTTATATTCGCATTCGGACGGTAAGAATGGTTTTTGACAAAATTGAAAACTAACTTTTCTCTGTACATCTGGTTCTCATTTTTTTTTAAATATCGTCTTGAAGCTGTTAAAACAAGATATTTCTAGTTTTTAGTTTAAAACTTGGAACTCGAAACTTCTAAAAAAACTAGTTTTGCTGTGAAATAAACGAGTCGAAAATATTTCTTTAGGACTTTTGATGATATTTTCATTCAGCTTTCAACTAAACAATACCTTGAAATAGATTAAACTAATAATGCATTTAATATTTACAAATTTGCTGTGTTAGACGCTATCGCCTTAAGGTCTCTTGGCAAGTGTTTACTTTAACAATCTCCAACTACTAATAGCTTGTTTTGAGTTAAACACTTAATAATTACTCCTTGCACCCAATGTCTTCTAAATAGCCAGAGTTATTAAATTCCAATTTATTCAAGGTACTTTTGGTTAAGGCTTAATCCGACCCACGCCCCCGCCATCGATCTCCACCCTCACCCTTACTACATCAACATCAATTCACTATCACAAAATAAAGTTAGATATTGGTATACGTGCCTTGCCGTTGTCGGTGGTCGATGTCATCGTCTATACAAAGTACATCTTCAAGGATATAAATTGCCTTTCACATTAATCAAATCCAAAAAGGACCACAAGTGGCAACTTGTTGATCCTTAAGCCTTTTGGTTATTCAGTGTCATTCGGCAAAATACAAATAAACCAACACAACAAGTCATAAATCTTTAAGGACCAAATTAATTTACCACAGCCGTATATATCCTTTGTTCAAGAATTCACTACGAGTATCTATATCATCCAGAATCCCTTTTCATTTGAAGTGTGTCTTGAGTCTTGAGGACATTTAGATCTTTAAATATTTAAAATTAATCATAATTATTTTTCATTTCAGATCCAATACAATAACAAGGACTATACAATTGCAGTACAATTAAAATGAAGCGTCGTCATGTAGCCTGGACGCTTTGCAACTTTCTAGTTTTAGTCAACTTATCAGTCGTGTCCTCAGTACCTGCCGCAAATACAAATTCCATTGCTAGCGTCAATCCTAATTTGAATGTGAATAGCATTCCCGGTCCAAACACCAACAACAACAGCAATAACAACAGCAACAATAGCAACAACTTGAATCCGAGCACCAACATCAGTAGCAGCAACAATACGACCAACACTGCCACCAGCCCATTAGTCAAGGAGAAGACCTATGAAAAGTGCACGGGCCCCGGTGATCCCGGTCCATGTAAACACTACCTTTACAAATGGCGCTTCGAGCCCACAACCAACGAGTGCACCACCTTCATTTGGGGTGGGTGCGAAGGCAACAGCCAGAATCGCTTTAATACGGAAGCCGAGTGCTTGTACCGTTGCATTGGAGCACCACGTAAGTTTTTGCAATTTGTCATAATTCCACTTGTGACGTTTGTGCCAACTTTCCGTTCTTTCCTTGCAGATACGTTGCCACCGTACTTGCTGCAGACGACGACAAAGGAGCCATCAACAACGGAGGTGGCTGTTGCCGGCGGAAAATCGAACACTCCGCCGCCCAGGCATTACGATGATCCCTCGCATATACCAGTGCCGTTCGAACTACGTGGCCCCGAGTTGACTTTTGCCGAAACGGGCCACGAGAAGACGTTCTTTTTCGCCAAGAACAACACGTTCATCCAGATGGACGGCGACATCATCCAGACTTTTCAATTAAGGTAGGTTAAGGTGTACGATGTACGAGGCTTTATTTACGCGGGCATCGCAGTTTGTTGAAACTTTGAAGTGTTTTCCCAGCAGCACTCTGATGGTTTGTTAGCTTAGGATGACGCATAGGGGCAGGTTTCAGGGACAAAATTAAACAAAAGCTTCTTACTTGGTGGCTTTGATTGGAATACAAGGACGATCCTGACGGATGGTAGCACAACATGTGTCACCTAGGAATAATTCTGTTGACATAGGAGAATTGAATTGGGTGGCTCTGGCTGCTTGTGGTTGCTCCTTCCATGCAGAATCAGACACATAGATACAAGGACACTCGACGTGACCAACCTCAGTAATTCTTACTCTGGTATCTCTTTCTCTATATCTGTGTGTCGAATCAAGGAGCTGTTACGATTACTTCGTTTTGTGGAGATACCAAATTACGGACAGGCATGCGGCAATATTGTGAGTTGAATAATGAGTGATGGAAGGAAAAAAAAAATTAAATAAATCGGAAGGACACTGCATAGAGGTACAGGATTATTATGTCTGATTTGTCGTGGGTATATGTTGACTCAAGGCTGCGAATATTGCTCAGTCCTCAGTGGTATGTTAAGACATCTGTGTACATATTTCGGTAGAATTCGGAAGATTGGGTATTATTTTAATAATCAAGGACTCTTTCAGCAGGACATAAAATTAATTAAGCAAAAGTCTAGACTGGAAAGTGGATACCTTGGGAATAAATAAATCATTATTGAAATCATCGGAAGAAATTCTAGATGATCTTCGAGGCCATAATTCATTTCATTTGGTAAATTGTGTTGCCGTGGAGTTAATTCGAAAATATTATGACAGGACCGACTTTTTGGCAGTTAAAATATTTTGTTTTGCAATGCTAGGTGGAGGAACTTATTTTTGACTCCACCAGAGAAATGAATTGAAAAGTAATTTAATTTTTTCCCCATTTTTAGTTCTATTTGGTGTAGGATGCATTCTTCCTCTTACTCTTTAGAACAACAGGACTATTATTAATCAATCTATCGTTTTTCGAATTGATATCTTAACTGAATGTTCTTAGAATTATTGTATTTTTGGCGTCCGAAGAATAATGCAAAGGCTATAGTTTTTTGAAACACCAGAATTATCATAATAAGTTCGATAAAAAAGCGCTTTATGAATCAAGCGCTTAGGTAAGAAAGGGTGATGATGGAATAAAGCCGTAACATCTCACTTGGATCTCAGTGGATCCATTATGCCCCTGACACACATCTAGTATAGATACCATGGTATGAATACCATAGTACTCTCAATACCATGCTATGTGACACACTACAGAACGTAGTATAGTTTGACGGAAAAGAGATTAGGGAGGTGTGTTGCAGAGAAGGGAGTGTATTTAAGGGATTTTAGGTATATGATGCCTCCCTAAACCATCCTGAATGAATTTTAGAATATTCTAGTAGCAGAGTAGAGATGTCGCACAAATCGTAGACAAAATATTCTCCGAGGGCTGCTTTTAAGGTTCTGGCTAGACTGGGGATTCACAAAGGAAGTGATATGAATCCTACTACGCCGCCGTACACAAGCCCGACGAGCTAATGCCCATTCTACTCATGTGTGTATAGTGGCCCATTAGGACTCCAATAAGAATGGATAGTTGAGGCTTGCTTACCTTGATTATGTTTTTTCGTCGAAATGTTTGGCAATAGGTTCCTTGAAACCCGAAAATTGTCGATTCTTGACCATTTGACGTACGCAGCCACAAGGAAATTCTGGCGATTTTTGCTTTTTTCTTGCTCTAGTGGTTTAAGTACTGAGGTATATCGGTTTGGCCAGTTCTTCTGCCAACACAACCCTCAGTCTTGACATACGCTTCCAACATATTTCTGACACTGGAAACCTGTGGTTATAAAAAATACTTTAAGTCAAATTCAAAAAAAAAAATACATTTATAGAAATCGAAGCAGTCCAAGTGCAGTTTGTTTATTAATAATGCTGGGAATAAATAAAATTTAAAAAAATTATTTCCAATGACTCAGTTGGTTATCACAACTGATTTTTTAAGCAACTCTAATTCAGGGTTGCCCAATGTAAAAATGTTTGTAGCTAGTTTGTAGTAACCTCATATACCAATACATACAATTTTTTTGTAAAACTGGAAATTGTGGAAACAACAGAGAAACTGAATAATATGAAAATTTTGCAACGCCAACTTTAAATTTTTACTATTGCACGAACAAAAATTAAATTTCCAAAAAAAAATATTTAATTTTTTTTTAGTTTTGAAATACAGTGGACGCTCGTTAACTTGAACACGGACGAAACCAGGTGTGTTCAAGCTATAGGATTGTGCAAGTTACTGGATCAAGTTAAAAAATTGTTGTTTTTATTTAATAATGATTCATTTTAATGATTTTAAAACATAAATAATGATATTATTAATAAATAATTTTAATTGAAACGTTTTTCGATTCCTAAATACGCACGTGTTCAAATAAAATTCAGAAATTCACCGATTATGAAGAATAAAACCTTATACAGAAATGCTAAAGAAATTTCCTGGGATTCCCCTTTACAAAAACCGTTTGCATTCTGTACCAACATCCCAGGTACCTTGCATAAATTCAAAAATTTTAAAAATTCAATATTAAACTTTGTTCAAGTTACAGAGTTCGTATAAATTTTACTTGTTCAACTTAGAGTATTTAGCGGAAAAATTCAAGGTATTGAGTCTTAAAAATAGTCCGTTCAAGGTATAGAATGCGTAAAGGGAAAAAATATTTGTTCAAGTTATTGGAATGTTCAAGTTATCGTATGTTCAAGTTAACGAGAGTCTACTGTACAATGTTTTTCGAACATTTTAAAAGCTTCTGTATAAAAAAATTTCATTAAAATCCGTTATGTCGAAATTCAAAAATTAATAATTCGAAAAAGTGGTTCTATAGTTGGTGCCGTTAGCAATATCTTACTTTAAGAAAAAAATTAATTGAATTACAGATCGTAAAAATTAATCAAAAGAAAAAATATCATCAAAACTCTAGTTGTCGTTTTCGAGAGAAATACGATTTCGAAAACCATTTTTTAACATTTGTATACCAACCATACAAATGTTAAAAAATGCTACTCTTACTTTTTTGATAAAATACATTTTTTTTCCAGATCTTATAGTTTGCATTAAAAAAACTTTTCACTGTCAAGTTTTAAAAAAATCAAGCATGAGGTTTTTGAAATACTGAGTTTTTAAAAATTGTTTGAAAATTTTAATGCACAATACTACCCAACTTTTTGCGCAGCATTAGCATAAACAAAAAACAAATTCGGTTGTACCGTTTTGGAGTAAATCAAAAACAATAAAAAAATTAAAAAAGGGTACCATTAACATCCATTTTCGGACATTTTTTTTCAACCATAAATAGCAACCATTAAAAAAATTTTTAAAAAATGAGTTGGTTGAAAAATTTGCAAGTGCTATCTACCAAGTTTAAAGAAAATCGGCCGAGTCGTTTAGGATGTAGTCGAACAGAAGATAGAATCGCGAAAACCGATTTTTCCGTCTTCCCTATAATCATAGACTCAAAAAATTTCTTGTGTAAGTATTACTAATTTATGCGTGCATTCTACGAATTTTATTGATTGTTTTCAGCCACTAATAGTATTCGTACGAATATTATTGTAATATTTACCAATGCCCTTGTAATTCATTCGTAAATTACACAGTTCCATTCGTATATTGTACGAATATTATTATAGAACTTACCATTGTTCTCCTTAAATATCGATTGTAAGAAATAATAACAAAAGGTATTGTATTTAAGGCCACTGAAAATAAATTAAACATTCAAAATCGTCCAAAACAATTTTGTACTAACATTGAATTTTTTCCAGTAAAGCATCGGTAACAGGATTTTTTTTAACTGTATAAATAACATTAATTATAATATTTAACTATACTTATGAACGCGTACTACACAATAATACCTCTATGCCTGTTCTCGAATTAAATTCATTTAATAGAAGAAATGAACGGTACTTTGGTTACAAGTATGTTTTTTGTTTCTTTTTTTTTTTACTCATGATTAGTAAATATTAATAATGCAAATGATGAATGTACGAAGTTATTAGTACATTCTAGGCTTAATGCGTATGGTCAACCTACGAATGAACTCGGTCTACTAATATTAGTAGTACTTAGTTTTTTTTCTACTTTTGGGGGAATGCTTGACGCACCATACGGAGGTATCCATACCTGCCCGTGCGCTGGGCTCTCCAAGGGGTTTAACCTTGGCATACCAGCTAAACCTCCACCAGCGGTTTGATGATCTCCCCATCGGGACTACTTTCGCATTACTTCGAGCGGGGGGAGGGAGGATCCTTGTCTAGGCGGGTTCAGTCGTTCCTTGAACTGGCAAATGTGAAATTATTCGCATCCATTGTTCATCATTCTCCAGCATCTTCTGGATGATCTTGGTTGGTTTCGCCAATAGTTCGATTCAAATCAAGGCGGAGGAATTCCCATCTCCTGCACGCCAAGATAGCGCGGTATACGTATACGTTTACGTATTCGTATAAGTGCTGCTCATTAGCCGTTCGGAATCGGCAGGAATGGTTGAGAGTTGTAAATCACTAGGTCCTGGTTCACTTGGAGCTGTTGCACCACCAAATTTATTTATTTTTACTTTACGGACTATTGTTTTCACTTGCGACTTATAGGTACTATTAGGCAAGTTTTGCATTCGTAAAAAAATCGAACTCGAGATTTTGATCAAAGTTGACATTACGATGATGGCCAAGACCAAAAAAGTGGGTCTCGCAATTCTGTCTGTCTGTCTGGCTGTTCGACTACAGCTAAACGGCTTGGCCGATTTTCTTCGAACTTGGTAAATATGGGTTTTAATTTTTCCCCCCGGATGTTTTTTTCTTTTTTTTTATGACCAAAAATAACGGTACCTGCCATACCAATTTTTTCGAAATTTTACAAACATTTTTTTGTTCAAAAACTGTCCCACAGATTTTTTTTAAAGAAATTCAAAACATTTCATTGAGTTAAAACTAAATAATGGTTGAAACAATTTTTCCAAAAAATTGTTATTTTTGGTACCCCCCTTGGAACCATTTTTTTGGTTTTTGATTTTCTCACAAACGGTACGACGGATTTTGATCATTTTTTTTCTGCTAAAGGTCCCCAATAGTTTGAATATAATTGTGAGTTGAAATTTTCCAAAAATAACTTTTTGGATTTTTAAAAAAACTTTGAAATTTTTTTTTTGAAAACTCAATATTTCGTAAGCCCCTTAATCGATTTCCTTAAAACTTGATAAATAAAAGTTTTTTAATATAATCTACAGGATATGAGAAAAATAAATTTATTTTACCCAGAAATAACGGTATCCTTCATACAAATGTTAAAAAATTGTTTTCGAAAATCGTAATTTGCTCGAAAACGTTTCCGAGAATTTTGCTTATATTTTCTTTCTTTGAATTAATTTTTAAGATCTATAATTTGATAAAAAAAATTTGAAAACAAGATATAACTGACTGTACCTACCATAGATAACGATTTTATCAAATTTTGAATTTCTCATTATCAGCATAAGCTTCTAAAAAGTTTAAAAAACATTACATTTCAAAACTTTATTTTTTTTTTTGAATTTAAAAAAAAATCTATTTTTTTTTTTTGGAAAAATTCAGTATCTCGAAAACAGCTCAATATTATTTTTTTTTGTAAATTTAATTTTTATTCGAACAATAAGAAAACCTTTAAATTGGCGTACCAAATTTTTTTCTTAAAAATGTTTTAAACATTTTTTACATAAAAGCTCATTTTTTTATGAAACCACTACAAAGACTTATAATTTTTGTTCTTGCATAAAAATAAATTTGCTTGAATTACATGGCATCCAAAAAAAAGATTTGAACAAATTCAAAAAAGTTTCCTAAAATTTGCTCTTAGAGGCTTAGGCTGGCAGAATTCATTGAATCTTCCTTCATATAGTAGCCGCTTAAAACATAGATTTACCAAGTCTGGAGCCCAGACGTTTTTATGTTTTTATGTTTTGTTTTTATTGTTAATCTTATTGATGGTAATATCGATGCTTTAAACTTTTGTCTCGTGTTAATTTTAATGTTCCAAATCGTAATCTAAGAGGTTTTCGTGACCCAATTTACATAAAACACTATCGTACCAACTATGAGCAGAATTCACCATTGAATAACATGTTTAATCTGTATAACGTCAATCATAATTTATTAATAAATTTTTCTGATGTATCAAATAATGGATTTAAAATAATATTGTATAATTTATAAATTCTTAATTCTAAGTAATATTTGTGTACACTAGATATTAATTAGCTTGATTCAAATAAACAATAAACAATCCTATTATTACCTCCAACTACTAAAGAAGTTGTTTTAGTCATTAAAAAAATTAATTTTATGCTTATGAACAGTTTTTCTCTAATAACATTCATTTTTGAAATTCTTAGACTATTACATAGGAGCAAGTTCGTACGACCCAGTCGTGCATTTTATTTTTTATTTGTTTGTTTGTTTTTTTTCAAAAACTGTTCAACTGAATTTGATCAATTTTCTTACATGGGAACCTTATAAAAAGTCTTAATAGAAAATATTTGTTTGGTTTAAAAAGAAGTTGTGGTTTTTTGTTTTGAAAAACTCGATATTTAAAAAACGTTTTTTGAAAAGTCACTTCAACGATAATTTTTTTTTTCGTAAATTCATATTTGTTTAGTAAATCAAAATAATTTATTTTTCAGCTCAGTAATTTTAAACATGAGACTGATTTGACCTTCATGTAAAAATGATTATAATTAACGCTAATTACGATTTAAGTTAACTAAATTCTAAAATTTTCTATAAACACTTGCATTCTTAATTTTCTGGTAAATTCAAGCACACGAATTTAATTCTCAAGTTCCTGCATTTAAAAAGCAAATTGATTTGGCATAATTGTTGCGTCATTGTTGACAATCGTTCTTCTCTCCGACATTTTGCTTCTGTCTCGGTTGGTTTTTGTGTGTTTTGTTCCCTAGCGTCATTAAGAAGTAAAACTTCAAAAACCTACCTGCTTTAATTCGCCATTTTATCAAATGCTTAATTGTAAAATGGTTAAATCTTAAACAACAAATTTTGTTCAACTCTAAATGCTCTAAGTAAACTATTGGAAATTGGAAAACTAACTTACAAAATTTTAACTGCGATCTTTCCATTCAATGAAGAAGAAATGCAGAAGGTTAGTCTCAAAAATATTTAGTTGGTAGACATGTTATGGAGTAGTAAATTTTAATAAAAACAATCATGATTTAAGAACAATATATTATGATTTACAATAATTCTCTCGGAATAGTAATTTTTTTCCATAAAGTTGTAGCTTTCGAAAATAACATTTCGAACGATTACATTGGTAAAGTCAAGATCGCATAAATATCGTAACGTAGTGGTTTTTGTGAAGTTTCCCCTAAAGACTGGCTCTTAGTTGTCAAAAAACAATACAAATCGCTTTTCTGTCGAGAACGCAATTTGCGCCACTAAATAAAACCACACTTTCTATATTGTCGAACTTTGATTTTAATAAATGTTTGACACGTATCTATTCACTTAGTCCAGAATGAACTTACCAAATTTCATGAGTAAACTCGTTACATGAATTGATTGAAAAAAGTGTTTCAGGAGGGAACTCGGGCTTAACCCCAAAACTTCGCTCAAATTAAATCCAATTCGCATCTAATAAGTCAACAGACGGAGTAGGAACAATACATATACTCACACTTTAAAATAACTTTAGTTTTTTGGAAAAGTCTGACAGCTTCTTTAGTAAACCGGTATCCACTGCTCTACACTTTTGATAGGATACCGGAAAAACTGCTTGATATCGTTAAAAAATTGTACATCCTTTATTATTTTCTAACTCAATTCAATTTCATATCCTTTTTTCACCTTTTCAGATTGTGCCGTGAAATTTCATTCCAATTTCGAACCCGTCTGCCGCACGGTCTGTTAGTCTATCACAATGTGAAAAATCCTGACGGAATTGATTTGGATCCTTACGCTTTGTATGTTATCGTTGAAAAAGGACAACTTAAAGTTGTGCATGTCTTTGGAAAACATTCGACAAGTGTCACCGTTGGTGAGGGACTGAATCGCGATGAATGGCATAGCGTAATGGTAAGTACATAGTGTATATATCTAATGCATTGCATTGTACTATACTTGCACATCACTTTCGAAAATAAACAATGAAAAGAAAAATTGCAATAGTTTTCAATTGTTTTGAGATCCTGTTGAAATGAGACTCTATCTAGACAATAAAGATGAACAGTTCGCATTTTTCTTTTCGTAACTCAGCTTGCTGCCGTTGCATTTCTTTAACATCACAACGATTCTTTGTTCTGCTTAAATCATTGATGGGCTATTAAAATAGACAAACAAAATTCAAAAACTGCCAAAAAATAGGGGAAAGGTGGATTTGGCGGAAAAAGTTGGTAAGCCCAACATCAGAATACCCGAGCACAAAGTTTCAAAATCTCTCAATGATTCTATAGGTCGGTTAAAGAAGTTTACACCAAGTGTAGTAAAAATATAAAAACTTCTTGAATCAAACAAATTTATTGCAAAAAATTTAAGAATGTTTCTCGAATCAGTGAGAATCAACAAGAACGAATATTATTTAAATCGAAAAATCGGAGTGTCTTGTAAAGTGGTCTAAGTTTGGAGTCCAGAACCTTAGAAATAATTTGGTCAGACATTAAAAATTGAGGTATCTTTTCAAATGTCAGTTAACATGCCATGCCCACTTTAACGCCCACTTTTTTATTTAAATATATTATTTTTAAAAATTATTATGATATCATTCTTCAAACTACTAATATTTTATTTACCTAATGGTTTATTTTTTTTTGTCGGTTTTTTCGTTAAACTACCACTCGTGACAAGGGGGCTTTTTAAACCAACCACCACTATAAAAAAAATCCAACTTTCCCCTAATTTTTCCGCAGAAAATGTCAATTTCTCTAAAGGAATTCATTTTATCCTTTCATCAAACCTAATCAATTTCTTTTTCTTTTCGATTCTTGTTGTTCGCAGGTCCGTATCGATGTGCATGGTGCAAGATTAATAGCTCGCATTGACAATAGCCAGGAAGAAGTCTATCTGAAAGGACTGAATCACGACACCAACTATGGCGTCTCAACGAATCTGCCTTCGGTTGTTCTTGTTGGCGGTAAGTTATATTTGTCTTTTTGTGTCTCATTTCGGGTGTGTTTTGTTGAATTGATGATATTGATCCTTTAAATTCTTCGCCTCACAATCTTTTTTTTATATTTTTGTTGCGCTCATTTTTCGTTTTAATGTTTATCAACAGAAGCGTAATGATTTGATATTTATCACTGTGACGCTCAATTAATGTTTGAATCTGAATTATTGAAAATGGCGGGCTTGTGTCATCAATACCGTTGTGAAGGATATATTTCATAGATCTATTATTGGTTATTTGCGCATTTTATTTGTATTATCATTGTGACCTCTAAACTTCTTTCATTGATTTTATAATAATGATTTGATACTCGTATCTTATCTTTTAATTTGGCTTTTCATATTTCGTAGCTTTAACACCACACCTCAGAAGAAAGCTTCGTAAAATTTGACGTAAAATATTGAAATTTCAATAATCAACATTTTTGGTTGAAAGGTTCTTTGCTCTAAGTAAAGAACCAAAGCTATTTAAATAATACTCTTTTACTGAGAGCTCGAATACCTTCACGCAAAAGATTGAGTAACATGTAGAGTATAATTTACTTTATTGTTTTCGCTGTGAGAAATACTGTCTAAAATGAACTTTTCAGATCTGTACTGATGAAATTTTTTAACCCATATAATATTTTACAATAGTGCGAAGAGTTTGAGAAGGTGTATAGACGTTTTAAGAGGAGGAACCGATAGAAATGGTTTTTGAATACGTTTAGATAATAATGAGTCATCGAGTTTGGTAAAGTATTCCACATACGTGTGGTTCGGTTAAAGGAGTAATCTCTATATTTTACATTTCTGATTCTGACATGTGCATCATTGAAATCGCTTCAAGAGAAAAGAAACTGGCTAGTTCACTTGAACATTTTTTTTTAAAAAAAGAGACACTTGTATGAAAAGGATTTCAACAATTACAAAATAATTTTAACACTTTATTTTGGATTCGATACAGAAGATGTAAGGGAGCTTGTAAGGCTCCAGTCCAGAAGTGAGAGTTATACTCGAGCTGAGGGCGGATATAATTGTAGGCAAATCAGGAGACGACATTTCTTGCATCGGTCAACTAAACGCAACCATATCTTGCAGAATTTTTAGCGATTTACAATGTGTTGTCATTCCAAAGCCAGTGGTCATAGAAACACATATTCAGAACTAAAAGCTTTTGTGCTTCTTTAATGGAAGTACCACTCATAGATAGACGCCACGGGGCTAAGTTTCGCTTTAGTACTATAAGTTAGCATTGGGTTTTGGAGGCCTTAAATTACACGCGGTTAATGTTCTCCCATTGAACAAGGTAGCTCAAAATTAATCACCCTATAGGAAGATTAATAATTTTTGCAATCATATTTGAAATTTGTGAACTAGAAACCTGCAGTATACAAACGAACGCACTAGTGCCCTATACTCTGCAAGAGCGTGGAATAATTGTGTCGATTTTTTGACCAATAATAATCGATCAGTAGCGCAGCGTGAATTTCGTCGTCTATTTCCTTATCGTGTCGCACCAACTGGGCAAATAGCTACGCGACTCGAACAGACTGCAGGTCGTGACCACCACCGGACTAGTCATTCGGCCGAGAATATCGCGGCTGTGGCTGCCGATGTCGCTGAGAACTAAGAAACATTATCCAGACGACGCAACGGACCACCCAATTGGACATCACCAAACGGACCCTATATAGCGAATGTTAGTGAAAGTTTTACTCGCGTTCCCGTACAAAGTACCAACAGTGCATCAGTTATGCCGGTCGTTCACTATGTGCGCGATAAGTTCAACCAACTTCGTTCAACTTTTTATTCAACTCCTTCGTTGGATAAACGAATTTACAACCTCTTATACTAGTGCAACAACTTACGTAGTTCACGTTGAGCAACTAAAGTTGAAAAAAATTCGTTTGGAGCCCCATACACATAATTGACCAACTTTCCCATATGTTGATAAACGTCGCACACCTACATAGTTGATCAACTCTTAAAACTTATTCCAGTGTTGAATAGCTCCGTACACCTAGTTCACCAACTTACTCAAATGTTGAATAACCTCGTAAACTAGTTAATAAACTTGTTCGATTTTGATAGAAAAAAAAAGTTTTTCGAGTTGATCAACTGCGTTTTCGATATGGTTGCTCATCCAGTTGATGAACGAGTTGATTCCTTCGTACACCTAACCAAGGATCACTCGCTGGAGAACGCGTTGAACGCACCGCGATAAATAAAAAACTCGAACGTCAAACCTGAATAATGTTGACTTCAGTTCGGTACATTAGGCAATTGCATTTTCAGGGGAATTTGAGACCAAGCCAATTCCCTGGCATCTCGATTTTTATAAGAGAGGCTTTTAATGTCCCATATATTGGGTTTTTCCTCAATTGCTGAAATCAATTGCAAAGTTAATTCCGTGGTCCAATCTGTTTTTTTATCACCTTCCATGACGAAAAACCAAAATAAACTACAGTTTGCAAGTTGCAACAACTGCAAGTTCATAGCAACGCAATAGTTCAACCAAGTAGACACATTTCACTGCAACCAACGCAACGCAACACAACACAATATTACGTCAAGAAATCCCACAGAAAATTAAAAAGTTGATCAACGCGTTGAGCAAATAATGTACAACATATTATCTTGAAAATGTTGTTCAACGTGTTGATCGAACATTTTCAAGGAGCAACACGAGCTCGTACACTACCCGTACAATTGTTTCGCAATTCGTTGAGCAACGGCCAACAACTAGATCCAACCCGTTGGTTGAACAGAATTGAAGGCACCGTACATTAGAGTTGAATGCGTTGAATTCGAAATTTGTGCGTTGATCGCTTAGTGGACGACCGGCATTAATCCCTACTAACCGTCCGTTGCATGTGAACTATTGTCAAGCTATCCTCAACATCAACAACGAAGAGGACGATTTTGTGTCGAAAATCATGATGAACGACGAGGCGTATTTCCACTAAAGCGGTTACGTCAATAAGCAAAATCCTCGTTTCTAGGCTAGGGCACTGGAAATCCGCGTTTGATATACGAAAAGCCATTACATTCACTCAAACTACTGTGTGGTGCGGAGTTCACGAGAGAGGAGTGATTGGGCCGTTTTTTTTTTAGAACACCATCGGTAATACGGGCTACAGGGCTATAATAGACGACTTCTAACTGCTGGAAATGGATGAGGGGGGCTTGGTGAACATGCGCTTTCAACAAGATTGAATTGTAATAGTGTTTGCCTATTAACAACTAACACTGCACTAAATGATGAGCCGGTGGTATAACACAGTTCTCTGTGTTGGCAAACCATTGGTCGAAAGACGGAGCTTGCTATAAGCTTTCTTCGACCAATTCTGATAGTGTAAAAAAAAAAAAAAAAAAGACGGTGCAACAGCACATACAGCAGAAGCCACAATGGATAGTATGAAGGAAGCGTTTCCTGATCTAATCTCTTGTTTTGGCGATTTGGCATGACAAGCAAGATGTCCCGATTTAACCATCCCAGAATTCTTTCTTTGGGACTCTTGCAGTCGCAGGTTTATGCCAACAAGCCTCAGCCATTTGCCCTTAACAGCCCATTCGACAGGAATGCGAACACTTATCACCGGAGATCCAGAGTAATGTCATGGAAAATGCGATAAAACGGGTATAAAGTGTATCAATAGCGGCTTAACAATTATTTTTCGTTTGACTTTCGAGCTCTGAATTTTGCTTCAACTAGGAAATGTTCAGAAGTCTCTTTTTATTCCCGAAATGTCGAATACTTGATATGGTCAACCGGCAACAGACCACATGATTCCCTTCTGGATTTTAGCATTACAAGCTGTTGCCAGTTGCGAGTTTTTCTTCCTTTTAGGATGAGCTTACTACGAGTAACTGCTCCGCTCCTGCTCCTTTAAAGTTGAACTTTTTCAATTAACTTCTAACTGATTACTCGTATGTAAAAAAAAATAAGGTAAGGACTATAATGACCATATAATTGAGTATACTTTATTTTTTGACAAGATCGGCATTTGACATATAAGATTAAAGGTCAGAACTGGTATTTTTGACTTCTTCATTTTTTTTTAAAATAATAATGTCTTTCAAATGATGGCCGCTATGGAAAAAATGTCAACACATGATTGTATTGGTTTAAATATTGTTAGCATCTCGTGAGATAATATCGTTAAATGGGAAAAACCAATATTTTCAAAATTTTTCCTGGAATAATTTTGTATGCACGAACGAGTTTTTAACTGTCGTTTTCGACATTTTTTGATCCCAAACTAAAAATAATTGTGTCAAAATATTTTTGCGTTTAGTTTCTTGTGGATTGATATACTTTTTAAATCCTTGCTGAGGAATTATTGTCACTATACTTTTAAGGTTAATTAGTAGCACCACGTGGGGTAATGCTGAGTGCATTAGACTTACTCACCGAAGGCCTAGGATCGACTCCTGGCGCTGTTACATTTAAAAAAAAAGTATTTTTCAAGGATACCGCCTCTCGGGAGTAGGTGACGAAATATCGAAGTGTACAATAGTATCACTTTTCGTGAAACCGTGAACCGTTAGGGCTCATTGAAAAATTGTAAGCGGCTTCGATTTCTGCCGGTAAGTCAGTAGCTTCAGGTTCTCTACGAACATTTGTTACTCTAATTTAGTGTATTTTACTTTAAAGGGGATATCGGCTACAACGCTATCTCTACGAAAAATGTAACGCATATGCAATAGTACGGTGTTTGTTTTAGTACGTTAGACTCTGTTATGCAGAAGATCTTGCTTTCAATTCTCAGTCGCTGCAAAAAAGATTTTTAGGGGTGTACTAACGTGAGTACTGCAAGGCCAAAGTTTATCTCAAAAAATGGCATCAAACGCCACTAATTAATCATGTCTTCAACAGAATTCGCCAAGATATCTCATCCAGATACAGATCCTTGCCCAACATAAAATGTGTTTTCAACATCCTTATCCTGTGTGCTTGTGGATGTGTGTGTGTGTGTTTGAATAGTGTATCCTTTTCAATTTTTCATGCTTTGTCCGAAAATTCTCCAATTATATAACGGTGATTTCTTTTTATTTTCTTTTGCAATCCAACATATGCCGGCGGCGGTAATCCGGAAATTCAACCAAAAACGGACAAATAACTCACACGTACTCGTGATTCTGCAAAATACTCCTGCCGTCAATACTATATTTTTTGGGGATATTCTCGTCCTGTGTATGGATGTGTTTGTGTACGTTACCATCGCAACCACCAATCCCATCATCCTGAACATCATTGTCGTTTTCGTCGTTGTGCCGGTATATGGTTCCATCACTATATCACCACCATCACCATCATCATCGCCATCCAAAAGGATTATCCTCGGAAGAGAAGCTGCATGGTGTCAAGTATATTATCGAATCATTTGTTGGTTGCATTCGAAATGTTGTCCTAAGCTCGGGAAAAGCTGCCTCCGATCTCCTACCAATCACCCCTTTGGTAGCCACAAAGCATGAAAACGTGAACGAAGGATGCTCCAATAAATGCCATTCGAGACAGAATTTGTGCTTCGTGGGATCCAGATGTATTAATCACTTCTATGGAATTTCGTGCGACTGTTTCGGTACTCACTATGAGGGTGAGCACTGTGATATCTATAGTAAGTAATATAACCAACTATATATATTTCTATCTATTACAACTATACAAACATAACTAGGGTGACCATATTATTTGTGAAGGCTTAATAATATGAAAAATGCCAAAAGTAAGTCTTCAAAGAGGAAACGTAAAAAAAATACTGAAAATATATTTCCATGGTAAATTTAAGAAAGTGATTAAAATAAAAGTAAACATATTGTAAAATTATGTATATAAAAATAAGGCCAATGGAAATATTGCCAAATTCAATACATTGGCTTCGTTTTAATTTGGGAAATATGGTCCATGAATCTTTGTCTTGGAAAAGGAACAGCAGCAGTAAAAGTAGCAGTGATTTTGTTACTATTTAGAGTGAAAGCAACATTGCGCTGAAATTTTAGTAGTTTGGAGTCCTTTTCCCGAAATCCTAACTACATTTTCGGTTAGCGTTGCAGAATTATTTTAGCAGTTTTAGTAACAGTTTCTCCACCATATAGCCTATCTCACGTATGGGCCTGTATCTGGAGACTTGCTTTGCGTTGTGCACCTTTGGTATAAATACAAGTCTAGCACTTTTCAAATTACTGTAGGAGAATAAGAAGTTACTGATGCGCTTGGTAAATATAATTGCCTAATAGGACAATCCTTCCGGATTAAGGAGCTCGTCATTAGCTTTAAGGTCATATGGATGCTATTGTTTCGCTTTGATAAACGATCTCTTGCATTATATTCGTAAGAAGTATTGACGGACCATGTATTTCTCAAACAAGTCCACGTTCGAAAAACACATGGCCCGACGACCGACACGGTAGGTTTGGTTTGAAGTTGATAGTTGAGATGATTGTTGGCATTGGAGGCTTTTTAACACTTATGCTGTTCATGGTTTTAAAAGCATATAATGCTGATTTAATACAGAAAGTCTTGTGTTCGATTCTCAGTTGTTGCAAAAATGTTATTCAGGGGTGCATTACCTCTTGAGAGGAATTGACAAGTCCTCTAAGAGTATCTCTTGTCATAAAAAGTGATGCTCATTAGCCATTTAGAATCGGCAGAAAATTGTAGGTCCCCTCCTATCCTGGCAACTTGCATTCAGAAATGGTTGGAGTTATAAGTCACTTGGCTTGGGCTCTCTATGAGCCATCATGGTTTCTAAGTTATTTATTTTGTAATGCCGATTTTACAGCTTCGATTGTTGTCAGAACTTTGAATGAAGTTTCGCAACTCATATAGAATGAATACCACCAGCTTTGAATTTTCGAGAACGAACTCCAGCGTATTTAGGTTCTTGCAAAGTTAGACTTAAGTGCTTTTTTACTTGCGACTTATATGTAATATGAGGCAAGTTATGTATTCGTAAAAAAATCGACTCGAGATTTTGATCAAAGTTGACTAAAAAAGTGGGTCTCGCAATTCTGTCTGTCTGTCTGTTCGACTACAGGCTAAACGCCTCGGCCGATTTTCCTTAAACTTGGTAGATATCATTTTTAATTTTTCCCCCCACACGTTTTTTTCTTTTTTTAAGGCCAAAAATAACGGTACCTGCCATACGAATTTTTTTCGAAATTTTATAAAAATTTGTTTGTCTCAAAAACTGTTCGACAGATTTTAAAAATTAAAATACAGAAAAATTTCATTTAAAAAGCAAGGTATTGGTTGCAAAAAATTTTCCGAAAAATGGTTATTGAGGGTACCCCCCATGGAACCATTTTTTTTTTGTTTTTGATTTTCTCAAAAACGGTACAACTGATTTTGATAATTTTATTTTTGCTGAAGCTCCCCAACAACATAAATAAAATTGTGTCCTCAAATTTTCAAAAAAAATTTTTTTTTGTTTTTAAAAAAAAATTCAAAATTTTTTTTTCAAAACTCAATATTTCGAAAACCCCATGCTAGATTTTTTTTTAAACTTGATAAATTAAAGTTTCTTAATATAATCTACAAGATGTGAGAAAAAAATTTCATTTTACCTTAAAATAAAGGTACAGACCATACAAATGCTAAAAAATTTAAGAAAATGGTTTTCAAAAATCGTATTTTTCTCGAAAACGGTGCCTAGAATTTTGATAAAATTTTTTTTCTTTCAATTAATTTTTACGATCTTTAATTTAATAAAAAAAATTTGAAATTAAGATATTACAGCTTGTACCTACCATAGAACCATTTTTTCGAATTTTTAATTTCTCATTATCCACATAACGGTTCTTAATGAAAATTTTTATAGAGAAGCTTCTAAAAAGTCTAAAACACAATGCATTTCAAAACCTTAAAATAAATATTTTTTTGAATTTTTGAAAAAAAAAATGTATTTTTTCTTTTTTTGAAAATTCGATATCTCAGAAACGGCTCAATATTTTCTTATAAATTTAATTTTTATTCGAACAATAATAAAAACTTTAAATTGGCGTACCAACATTTTTTCTTAAAAAGCTTTTAAAAAGTTAGTATATAAAAGCTTTTTTTTTTTAAAAACCATTACAACGACTTATAATTTTTGTTCTTGCATTAATTCATATTTGCATAGCATTCTGTTTTTGTCTTTTACTACTAAAAGAATTAAAAAAAATTATGTTATCCTTATGAACAATTTTCTCAAATATGTAACATTCGTTTCTAAAATTCCTAGTCTATTACATAGAAGCAAGTTCGTGCGACCCAGTCGTGCATTTTATTTGATGATAAAATTGAGAATTTAATAATAATCTCTGTTGAATATTGACTTGAAAGCTTTTGTTTTAATAAATACAAGCGATTAGAGATATCTCGAAAATTTTATTATTGGTTACAAGTGGAGTGTTGAACTCAATTTTCAAAGACTCAAAGACACACATTTCGCCGCAAACTGCTGCTATATCTGCTATATCTCGTTCAACATTTATAGCTTGTTTGGCATTGACCAACGATTACGATTACGTTAATCCCATTCAAAATACGTCAAGAGGTCTTAAATAAGATCAAACGTAATAACATCAATGTTTAGTCCATGCTATTGACCAAAGAAATAAAGTTGCAATAAGTTCCTGTGCCGGTCTTCTTCTTGAACTTCTTGACTGAAATGTGACGGTCAATTTCGTCAACGAAAAAAAAAAACCGTCCAGGGACATAACCGGCAAGAAAACGACATCAATCAGATATTTTTTTTGTAGATGAAAAGGTGTTCCTTGAAGCATATTAGGTTTTATACTGAAGAATAAAGCAGTTTCTGTCTGTAGACGAAACCGTTCAGCCGTTAAATGCGCTTATTCGAATTCAGCGTTACCTTAGGATATTTTGGAAAAGTGGCAAAAAAGTGGCGCTCGAGAAAAAAAGGTGGCACTTAAAATTAATAACAAAACAACACCATATATGTATGTATGAAAATTGACTTAAGGGAACAAATTTCACACTCATCTCAACGAATTTATAGGAGTTAAAGAAAACACATAATTTAAACAATCATTTTAAAGTTTATTGCAACGTAAGCTAAAAACTAAAAATTTAATAGTTCATTTTGTATTGATTATTCAACATAAATAAATAAATAAAAGTATGAATAAAAAATAATTTATTTAAAAGAATTCGTATCACATTTTACTTTCCTGTGAAGGTTTCCCTATATATTTTTATAAGGAGCTCATCTGGACTCCACTCAGCTAAATCACAGTTGCTTACTAAATTTAAAGAAGGCAACATATTTTCGCAAGTTTCAGTGTTTAGTCTGTTGGTGAGTTTGTTTTTCATCAAAGTTAGCTTGGAAAAAACCCTCTTAGCGCAGGCATTGCCATGAGGCAAGGTTAAAATGTTTGCAACAAATTCATATAAGTCGGAAAATAGGTATTTATTCAAACTATTTTTAATGTTACCCACTTTTTCAATGTGTGCGTTATGTTGAATTTTAAAACTTTGATGGTATAAGTATCGTACGCATGAAAGATATGAAAAGGTATGGAAAAATGGCATGGTGAATTGCTAACTTTAGTTTTACTTGTGGGGAATAAAAAGTGGCACAGACTGAAAGGTGGTGACTCGGTGGCACAGCCTGAAAAAAAGTGGCAATTTGACACTAAAGTGGCACAACGGTAATTCGAAACAAACAAAAATTCAAAGCTTTCAAAGTTACCGCCACCGACTCTGAATTTTGGTAATAAATTATCACTATTTCTTTACTCAAAAGGTAAAGTGGCTTAAGTCGACTTAAGCCAAAAACGATTTTTTTTAATTATTAAAGAAAATAAAAAATTAGCTACATTTCTGTGTAATCGGTTCGTTTGAATGACCCTAGAACACCTTTTTTGAATTTGTCAAAACGACCTAATTCAATGAAAATAAAAAATTACATTTGGAATAAAGTCCTAACTCCAGGTTCTTAAATCTGTGCAATTATTTCTTGTCTTATGTCCAATTAAGCCTCTCTCGATTTTTTCTTAAATTACAATTACATAAAAAGGAATAGAGAACTAAGTCCAATTAAGCCGTTTTTCCAAAATCAATTTAGGCCGTTTTTCCATATCGAAAGTTAATTTAAATTGACTTAAGCCGTTTTTCCAATTTATGTTATTTGCTTTTATTTGGCTTACTTAGACTCAAGTCACTTTTACAAAATAATATAAGATTTTTTTTAGGGAAAAATGGCTAATGTATACTTTAATACAAATTAAAATAAAAAATAAAATTGGAAAAACGGCTTAAGTGACTTAAGACAATATATACAAAACTAAGCAAAAAGTAAAAAAGGCTTATGTAGGTTTTTTGCCTTTTAACACTGAATCTTAATTGAGTTTTTTAAATCTCAAAATTAATTTGAAAAGAGTTATTAAAAGTTTATATTTTGTTGAAATTTCAGCCTCCTTATCAGCATAGTTTTCTTTAAATAATTTTTTGAAGTTTAAAACTCTTCTCCTCTAAAATGTTAAAAATCGACTTAAGCCACTTTACCTTGAGAGTAAATTTTATAAACGTTCTTTGTTCATGAAAGTTGGTCCTGGTAAAAATGCTGTTTTTACTGAATGCATTGACATTGACAGCTGTTGGTTGTTTGTTCAAACGTGTGTTCACAGTGAAAGTTCAAAGTTTTAAAGTCCAAATTGGAAAACCCTAAATATGTAAATGATTAAAGATTGAGTATTTCAGTCCAGAGTATGACTTTACTCTTACTGGAAGAGATTTTGTTATTTAAGTAAAGAGTAGTTCGTCTTTTATCCTTCGGCTTGTCTCTCCTAAAAATCTTACAGCATTATTTACTAACTCGTTTTAGCGACGGAGTAAAGTTACTTCGACTTTACAACGGCTCTAATCCTCAAAACCTTATTTATAAAGAAAATGCACGAGGAATAGCGGTGGAATAAGCTAAAACTGGTTCATAAGAGGCTTAAGGCGTTTTAGTATCTAAATGTCATTTTGAGATGACATCTTGTGAAATTTACAAAAAGGAGTGTAAGCAATTTTTTTTTCGTTTCTTACTAAGACAAAAAGGATAGATATTTTGCATAAATTATTTATATTTTCCAAACGCTCTAACAGTTGTACGGTATTGGGAACGCAATGTGGTTTGGTTGGTACATTCATTTATTGGATTTGAACTTTATACAATCCAATTTTAAATGTATCCAATTTCCAATATGCATACAATGATAATAAAATGAATAATAATGGAAATCAGCTGGGGTTTGATTTAGGTGTATAATAACCAGAGTTTTAGATTTGTCACTTTTTTCCCAGTATATTTGACATTAGGAAGGCGTAGCTAAAACGACTAAGAAAATAATTTTAAATAAGGATTTTTTTGACGTGGCGTAAACTCGAAGTAAGTGCTTCGGCTCGGTTTAACTATTCCGAGGTTGAACCCAGTATTAGTGAAAAATAATAAATAAGGCTGTTATAGTTTAGGAAGTCAATATAGTTTCGCCTAGACAACACGAGTGGAAACTTGTTGATCTCTGCTCCGCTTATAGGACTTAAAATGTGTTTCTGTAATTTTTCATACGAACCGTATGGCTAAGCTTTATCTACGTTAACTTACCTTTATCGCTTTCAGTGTATAAGGCAAGTGTGGAAACATATCAGGGCGGTGTTCTTTTTTCTGTAGGAACAGTTTGAACACTTGTTCTTTCTCCAAGCTACATATAATATACGAGTAAATTGTGAACAGGCCCATGGATAAAATATCATGCGACTGCATTTCGAGCCTTTTCCCTAGCTTATAGAAGATTGGATCCAAAAAGACGCTTTACTTCTTAGGTTAAGTCAGGTTTCGAGGAGGGTGTATCTGGTAAATTTTTCGGTATAACGTTGTTATGTGGATAAGAGCCTGTTAATTTTCGATCTGATTCGCTTTCAATTTCAATACTTGGGATCCTTTGGAACTGGAAACGTTTTGTTTTGATTTGTAGGTTAAAATTGACCTTGTGCTTGCACACTCCTGACTATTTTTGCATTTCACGGAGATAAAGTCCATCCCGAAGTTTGTTGCAAGGTACTGAAAATGCTGGCTGTTTCTGTTTTGAATCACGTCACAGACCTTAAGTCCCAGCGTAATTTCTATAATTTCTACTTTATAAGAAAGGCTTTTGTTTAGACATCAAATAAACTTTTTTATGTGCGATACCTTCAGGCTATAGAATTTGACATGTTGCGTTGCTGCAAGGCTACGGAGATTGAGAGTCAATCTTCTCTATTGAATCAATTAGAATCAATTGCTATATCTGCACTTGGAGAAAGTGATTTTGACCATGAAGTATGTATGTTTATTCATTAAAACGATTTTTAAATGATCTCCTCCGTGATTTTAGAAATAAATGGTGCGAAAAATGTTCTGCTATCGAAAACACACTGACTTACATAAAAGAAATTTACCCTAAATATTTTTCAGTATTAAAAGTTAGCCCCATCCGTCTATACGTCATCAAGGGGGATTATTATTTTTTTTTTTATTTATTATTAATCATTATCCTCATCTTAATAACTATAACATTTGATAAATCTTAAGATTGCTCTAACAAAATACAATAGTGATTTTAAGAGAGAATAGTTAGTGACATTGGTATTTCATAAAAATAGAGATAATGCCACTTCATAGTACAAAAATTCAGCGTGGGGGGTACAATATAAGGAAAGTTAAGTTAAAAAATTAAAAAGAATTAAATCAAAATGCATTTTCAAAAGAAAGAAGATAAAACAAATTCAAATTCATTGACAGTATTAATTGAATTAAACAATTAAACAATACAGCTCAACAAAACTTCGATTTCATTATGATCGAAATCAAGAAGCCACAGTTTTACTTTTTTCAAAAAGGCGAATAGAGTTGGTAGGTTGCGTAGGCTAGCTGGAAGGCGGTTATACAATTTGCAGGAGACAACATGATACGAGTTTCTAAAGCTTGTAGTAAGAAAAGAGGGAATGGCAACAACCATTTAAATTCTACTACTCTCATACTTTCAAAGGGGAACATTCCTCGTCGGTAACTCAGTTTGTCATTTCCATGAATCGGCTCCGTACAAAATTGTAAGTATTTAATCCGCGACTGATTTGTTGCGTTTGTGGAATTGAAAAGACGAGTATTGAAAAAATGTGTGTAAATATTTTAAACTTTTTTTATATCTACATACATTTTTCAATAAGTGTAAAATTAATGTTAAGATTTCTTCAAGCATACATAACTCCCTTCCCCTCCTTTGCCACACCACAAATCATATTGGGATCTCAATAAATATCCCAATTTACATATGTTTGGTTTGTTTGTAAAAATTGTTTTCCCATATCAAACACATTTTTGAAATATGAATGTGACATTTAATTTTAAATTGACCTAGGGGTAGGTAAAGTAGTGTCCCCGATTCTTAAAAGAATTCAGACGACGAACAAACGTGAATCATTTGCTAAGAATAGGTTTGAGTGGCTTTCCAGTAACTTATGATCTGTTTGAAGCGATCAAGGTATTTGGGGGCAGCTTATCTACGAACGAGCCATTAATTTCATCACCATTTTTGAAGAATAATTATTTTTTTATTTATTTATTTCATCAATTCTAGAAATTCCCTTTTATATTCCTATCAAAAAATTAATGAATAAAATAATATTAAAAATGTATACAAATTTAATATAATAATAAAATAAATAAAATAATAAATAATAAATAAATACGGGAAACAGGGCCCGTTTCTTGGATACGAGGACAAAAAACTATAAGATGTTCTACTATGGAACGGAAAAGGGTAAAAACGGAATCGGAATCATCCTTGCAAAACATGTATTAGGCAGCGTATTGACCATTTCGAAATCCAGCGACCGTTTGATGTCCCTTAAATTGGTGATTAAAGGAAAGTTGTGGAATATTGTCACTGCATATGCTCCCCAAATTGGATGTGAGCAGGTGGAAAAAGATGCATTTTGGCTAGACTTTCACAATCTACTTAAGGACATCCCAAAGGAAGAGTTTTTGTTCGTGGGCGGAGATTTGATAGGACATGTCGGCAAGACAAACGAAGACTATGAAGATTGCCATGGAGGCCTCGGATACGGCACCAGGAACCCTCCTGGTGAAGACATCCTGAGCATGTGCAAAACATACGGTCTTATCATACTAAATACCATGTTCGTCAAACAAAGCCGACACCTGGTCACTTACAGCAGTGGTGGAAATGAAACCCAGATTGATTACCATTTGGTATCTAGTTTCATGAAACCCCGGGTAAAAGATTGCAAAGTGATACTAGGAGAAGCGATCGCCCACCAACACCGTCTCCTACTGACAGAATTTTTTATGGAGACAGTGAACGACAACAAACATACAAAAACTTTTGGGAAGATCAAATGGTATAATCTGGATAAGGAAAAAGGCGAAGCTTTCATTTCGAATATGCAAAACTTTCTGTATAATAACACCGATATAGTTCGAAATGAAGAGAGTACAGCACAAAGTATGTGGGATCTCCTACAGAGAACTTGCAAAGAAAAAGCCAAAACACTGTTAGGGGTTTCAAAAGGACACAACCAACAAGACAAAGAAACATGGTGGTGGAATGATGAAGCTAAATCAGTTATAAGTAAAAAGAAAATGGCTTTCAAGGCTTGGTCGAAGTGCCCCTCTAATGATACAGAGCAAAAGTCACGCCTCGAAGTGGAATATAGAAACTGCAAGAAAGAAGCGAAGAAGAAGTGCGCCCAAATTCAAGCAAAGAATACAGAAAACCTGTATCGGGAGCTGGATGAAATTTCTACCCCGACAGCTGGTGCTATTCAAGAGCTACGGCAAAATACGAATAAGGGCGCAACTATCTTCAAAATAGCCGCTCAAAGAAGAAGAAATGCCCAGGAGATTTGTTCGCCAAAGTTCATTAACAATGCTCAAGGCCAACTTCTTGTGGAAGACAACGAAATTCTTCACAGGTGGCGACAGTATTGTGACGGACTTCTAAACGAACAATTTCCAAGGCTGTACTTTCCAATAGCTTCACCTAACTTAAGCGAAGTATCCGACGTCACAGTCGAAGAAGTTAGTGAGGCGGTAAAATACTCCAAAAAGGGAAAAGCTGTTGGCCCAGACGAAATACCCTCAGAGTTTTGGAAAAAGATAGGAGACATCGGGTTTAGATGGCTCATGATTCTTGTCTCCAAACTTATACGAGGTGATCGCATGCCTAATCAATGGAGGGAAAGTTACCTTCTTCCAATTTATAAAGGAAAGGGTGATACTCGAAGCTGTGATAATTACCGTTCGATTAAGCTGATGTCACACACCATGAAGATCGTTGAGCGAGTCTTGGGTAGCCGACTGCGAAAAATAATTAGGCTATCTGATGACCAGTGCGGGTTTGTCGGGGGTAAGTCAACCACGGATGCAATCCAGAGTATAAGAATAATTATGGAAAAACATCGGGATTCTTTGGAGGATTTGCATGTCGTATTGGTTGATTTTGAAAAAGCATTCGATCGGCAACCACGAGATCTAATATGGGTGGCCCTCAGGCAACGAGGAGTTCCAGAAACCTATGTGCGGATAATTATGGACATGTATGATGGAGCAGTTACTAAAGTAAGATGCGCAGCTGGAGTCACCGAAGAATTCGAAATCACAGTAGGTGTACACCAGGGAAGTGTCTTGAGTCCCCTGCTCTTTATTACAGTTCTTGATTACCTGCTTGAAGGCAAAGTGACGGATCCAAAAGTGCATCAGTTATTCTTTGCTGACGATGGAGCCATCATAAGTGAAGACCCGATATCCCTACAACGAGCACTTGACGTATGGGTGGATGTTCTAGAAGGAAGTGGGTACCGCATAAGCGCGAAAAAGACAGAATACCTATGCTGCCCATTTTCTGATCCACACAGGCCTATTCCAGACATTTATTTGAATGGAGTAGTGCTTCCCAAGTGTGAAAAGTTTAAATATCTGGGGTCTATGATAAATAACGAAGCTACTTGTGATGACGATATCAATCATCGCGTAAGCGTAGGGTGGATGAAGTGGCGGGAAAATTCTGCTATCTTCTGTGACCGAAAAATGCCCCCTAAGCTGAAAGGAAAGCTCTACACTTCAGTTGTGCGTCCAGCACTCACATACGGTTCACAATGTTGGACACTGTACAAAAAGTATGAGAGTAAGCTAACGGCAGCTGAGATGAAGATGCTTCGTATGACAGCAGGAGTTACAAAGCTTGATCGAATTAGAAGTACGAAGATCCGAGGAAGCCTTCATGTTAAGAATACCATTTCCCAAAAAATTGAACACGACCGACTCAGTTGGTATTGCCATGTTCAAAGGAGAGATCCTGAGAACCCCGTCAAAAAGGCAATATCATACAACGTTCCAATTCGGAATAAAAAGAAAGGTAGGCCTAAACACTCCTGGTACAAACAAATGCAAAAACACCAGCATTCAGTTGGCCTCAGAAATGGAACAATACAAAACCGGGAGGCTTGCCGCCGATTTCTGAGGTCAACCCGGCGAACCCCACAGGCGGATCACTAGTGTGAAGCAGATACGTGGGAGAGTTATGATCCCCTCGACATCGAGATCATAACAGCGCCGAAACAAAGGAAGAAGAAGAAGAATAAATATGTACAAGTACATATGTATGTTAGCTATTATAGCAACAAAATCATCATCACATTTTTTTAAGGATCTCTTGGACTGGACGTACAAACATCAATCATACTAATAACCGCATTGGTCTTTCTGTTGCAACGAGTAATCGGTTTATTTCTACCGTAATTGCTTCTTGAAAAAGTCTCTCGTGGGTGAAAACTCATCATAATTGAAAAATATCTTCTTCTGATCTCAACCGTTTGCATGCCAAAAAGCAGACTTAATAACAGGTTCCTGAAAAACTGGAAAATATCTGGAATATCATTAATGAATAAATTAAAAAATAAAGGACTGATGTGGCTTCCTTGGGGGGCGCCTTATTTATTTGGAAACAAATGCGTCCATATTTTCATATTGGGTTCGATCAGTTAGGTAAGAACAGATGCATTTCAGAAATGTGGAATGGAATCCGAGGTTCAAAAATTTATAAATATGAATTTTGTGGTTTACCCTATCAAAAGCTTTTGTAAAGTTTGGCAATATTATATCAGTGTCAAAACCCCTATCGAATCCTCTTATAATTGAATCGCATAAGATAGTGAGATAAGTTGTTGTGCATCTTCCTGAAACAAATCCATGTTGTCGTTGTGAGACATGAATGAGTTCTTTTGTAAGAAAACTAAGCTTATCGCAAACAATTTTTTCGAGCAATTTAAGGATTGCAGATAATTAACAAATGTTGCTTTCTGCTTTACACCGGATTTGAAAACTGGCGATATGAAAGATGTTTTCCACTCATCTAAAAGTTGACCAATTTTAAGAGACTTGTTGAAAATTAACCATTAAGCCAACGCAAGGGATGCTGTACATCTTTTAATGATTTTGGTGGTAATACAATCAGGACCAACAACTTTGTTTCCATCAATCTCATTTAAAGCTTTGAGTACCTCAGATAAACTTATCTAAATAATCCCTATGTCAACTACATTGGTCGGAAAAAAACAGGGAAATCGCCAGGACACGTATCTGACTATCCCGTTTCAAAATAATCTGCAAAAAGTTTAAAAATGGTAGGTAAATGGATCCAGAAAATTGCAGACAAACCCGTATTTTTTAATAAATAATAAAATTCCTAAAGCATTTGCTATCATTTTATATTTGTGATTCGACTATGAACACATATTTATTTTAAAGAAATTTGTTAAACATGTCAACAAATTTCCGAGTTTCATGATGTTCTTGAATGTAAATCAAATTATTTTTATCTTTTTAATACCGTTTTTTATACTTGCTTCAAAAAGAAAACAGAGAGTATGGTCACTCTACCTCTAGCTCTATCCTAATATATATTAAATAGTAAAGAACTTGAAATTCATACAAAAACCATTATATACGACGACAACTAGGATACTCCATCGTGCCAGCAGCTAGGTATTATTATTTTAGTTTAGAAAATTCGAAAATACGATTTTCGGATGCACTTTTCTATTTCTATTTTATTTTATATACATACATAGGTACGAGTATATATGTATGTATATTGGTGAGATATTTTATTTGTGGGTTGGATGAAGTGGTTTTGGGACATTTAAAATGGGTGTGGTATTTGGTGATTAATGAAATGGATTTATCCTTTGAGCATCTTCTCGAAGGTAAGAAGTATTGCAATATATATTGTCTACGCAAGGATTTAATTAATTTAAGAGATTTGTGCATCAGCAGACAGTTGAAATCTAAGTTGGGAGGGATATCCATTACGAGTTTCAATGCGTATCTCTGTAAATTTAAGATCAAACCTTTGATTTGATGAAGATGATGATAAATGAAAATGTAGGTCAAGGTATTTGGGATTACATTTTTAATTCCATTTAAGATATAAATTTGAATTAAAATTTTGTACATTTTTCAAATAAAAACCTTCCAAAAGGGTGCTAAAGGGTTTGCAAGTTAATAAATAAAGAATATAAATTAAATTCTGATGTTGAAAATTGGAAGAAACTTTCACTTCATCATGGGGAATCAGTTACAAATCTCCATCCCCGTCAATCTGATGTGAGCCTAAAACTTTAAATTGTTGAATGCTCTCGAAAATTAGTTTACCATTATAATAAAGACAACCCAACTATGTATCTTTAAAAAAATATCAAGACATTTCTTGCTTTTGGCCGAATATGCAGAAAAAATCGCTGAACAAAAACGCCGAAGAAAATCGATGTCAGTCCAAGAAGAAAGAAAGGAACTATAAGAAAAAAGTTTAAGATAGACAATTCCGAAACCAGGCCTTGAAAGAGGTCATTGTATTCAAAATCCCTGATTAACTTTCTGAAGGCTATGCACCAGTGAAAACCAGAAGGTTCTGCGAGGTCTAGTTATCGAAATATGGCTATCCAAGTTGATTTTACTGAAAATTTTAAATTTTTGAAGAAAATCATCACTTGTCTACAAAAATCATTATTTTTTTAAAGTTCGCCAATCGCATTAAGATATACATCAAATGAAAGGTCTATTCAATACCTAAATACACATGCAAGCCAAAATGTTCTGGGTGGTCTGGTTATCGAAATATGGCCATCCAAAGTTATCTTACCGATTTTCGACTCCCAACTACCTTAGAATTTCTTTGGGTGGCAATAGTTCGGAAACCAGGCCTAGAAAAATGTTGTGGTTTGCAAAACCCAGGTTAAATTTCTAAGAGCTAGGCACCAGTGAAAACTAGAAGGTTCTGCTAGGTCTAGTTATCGAAATATGGCTATCCAAGTTGATTTTACTGAAAATTTTAAATTTTTGAAGAAAATCATGGACTAACCACTGCTCTACAAAAATCATTATTTTTTTTAAAGTTCACCAATCCGACCGAAATACCCCAGTTTTTTATTTTGAAAAAACCCAAATTTTTGTTTGTACAATTTCCAACATTTCTGTCTTATTTTGTAAACTAATTTCTGGTTTTTTTTCCAATTTTGAGCAAACATGGCGTGTTTTTCAAAAAATAAATTCTGGCGTAATTTCCAGCGATTTTTAAAAAGACAACTTACGCAGGATTTAAATATGAAATTTAAAAATTATAAAATTTTACAGAAATAGAGGTGAAGATTTCCTTTTTATTACATTACATTACATTTTAGACTACTCAGTAGATAAATCTACGAAGTAGAGACACTGAAAGCATTGGCAACTGAGACCCTCGGTTTAGACATTACAGCAGAGACACAGAAAGAAAGAACAACACAAGAAACACCATGTCAATAGCAAACGGTTGGTATTGGACGGTTCTCCATCCATCTCATCTCCATCGCTAATAAATGGAAAGCGACGCTTTCATCAAAGCCTAGGCCATTGACTTTATTTTTCAATTTCATTATATTTCCCGGAAATCAATGAATTTTAAACGAAACAATATTATTTGCTCATCATGCATATCGTTTAGTGTCGGAGAATTATAATTACATTTTTCCTGAATAAATAACTCAAATAAATTAATACCAATTAAAATGTTGATTAAGTAAATTAAAAGATTTTTCCCAGTATGACACATCCCACCTAGCCAGCTGTAGGTTGAGTCAGATATAAATTTGGTATAAATATAGGTTATGGTATATGGTGTCCAGATTCGTCCTGCGGCATTGATCTCTTCTCAATCACACCAATCATTCATCTAAAAAAAAATGTTTATGGAGAATAACCCAATTTCCCACGATGAATGTGTGTATAATATCGAGACAAAACCCCAAGGGGTAATTATATTTTCACACTGCAGAGACTGTGTCGGCTACCACTGAAAGGATATCTGTCTCGTGTCGTCCGCATGTCCTGTGCTTGTTACCGTATTTCCGTTGTATGTCACCTGACTCCATTCAGTGTGTCCAATTTCATTCCATTAATCCAAACGAAAAAAAAATTATATAAAACGTCGAATATGGGTATAGCCGTCGGTGACAATCTGGTAATACAAAAAACACACATTACTGCAATTCCTGATGCAACTATATAAATACATACAAACTCGTACATCACTGACGGTCCCCAAGGACATCCAGTGCATGGTATCTGCTGGCGTTCAGGACATTATTTTTGAGAGCCAGTTAAATAAAATGACCGGTAATGGATTGGGCAAAATTATTTTCAATATGCCAGTTGATTTTGACACTCTTCGTGACGCGTCGGTGGTTCACACAATGTTCGTTCAGTTATCACACATCGCACCTGGTGTACAGCTTTACCGGGATGAGTGCAGCAGCACACCCACCACCTCGTTAGACACAGACAGTGGTTGAATGGTTTAAAACGTGGGGAGAAAAGTTTTGAAATACTCAGTAATTAACGATTTTTCGAACGTCATTCGTAAGCCCTGCAGAACGTATTTACATAGTTTTATCGATTTGAAGAGATGTGTCTTACTTCGTCATCATTAGTGTCAAAACTAGAAATTTCGGGCTGTACGTGTGTGAAATCCTTGACGGAAAACGAAGTACCATACAAACCTTGTGGAGAGTTTTGTTCGAAGTCAATTAATCCTCCAATTTGAACTATTTTGACTATGATGAAGAAGGCTCCAAGGACGCCAATAAGGCTAATGAAAGCCTTCCCATTAGAGAGACTGTTGACGATTACACAATTATTATATTACAAATCTAGCGGAGCGGAGGAATTAGTGTTGAAAGAGATGGAATTGTAGAGAGTTGTACAGTCAACAGACCCTGAAAGTGGTCGATGAATGAGAAACTGTTGAGATCAAGCTGCAGAATAGTGGAATCATGTGTGGAAGAAATGGTCTTGAAAAACTTTGTATCGGCAGCGTAAATTGAAATATGGGAATATTTAATGGCCATTCCAATATCGTATAGTAATAGTAAGAATAAAGAGGAGAGGTCCTAAATGGATGCCTTTTTTTTTGAATAGCTAAGAAATCATCCGAGAAGGTAGATCTGAATCGAACCTTGTGGAGAGTTTTGTTCGAAGTCAATTAATCCTCCAATTTGAACTATTTTGACTATGATGAAGAAGGCTCCAAGGACGCCAATAAGGCTAATGAAAGCCTTCCCATTAGAGAGACTGTTGACGATTACACAATTATTATATTACAAATCTAGCGGAGCGGAGGAATTAGTGTTGAAAGAGATGGAATTGTAGAGAGTTGTACAGTCAACAGACCCTGAAAGTGGTCGATGAATGAGAAACTGTTGAGATCAAGCTGCAGAATAGTGGAATCATGTGTGGAAGAAATGGTCTTGAAAAACTTTGTATCGGCAGCGTAAATTGAAATATGGGAATATTTATTAGAAATTGAATTGTACTTATAATACAGCATTGGCAACACAGTACCTTTTTCCCAGTATTATGTAAAGCTTTCTTTAAATTCGATTATTTCTTATGACTTGAATTAAATATTACATTGTAGTTGCTAAATAAAACCTTGTTAAACTGGATGTGTTCCGAGTCGTTATTTTTATCCAACAAAGGTTATGGGCCCAGGCTCACGTTTTAATTAACAAGTATAACGTTTTTTTGTATTAAGTCAGTTTTAATATAAAAATTACTCGTGAGCAATATCGATTTAAATTAAATTTGCGAGAAATAAATTATCAGTTAATTTGGCGCATAATGAGTTCGTCTTTATATCAAATCGATAAACTTTCGAACGATAACTTCGATTGCTGGAAGATTCAGATGAGGTCAGTCCTCATACATTCTGGTCTTTGGTCACAAGTTTCGGGGAGCAGCCCTAAACCTGAAGCGCAAGCTAACGGTGCGAATGCAGATGAAATTTCCAACTGGACAAAGAAGGATGAGAAGGCTCTTGCAACAATTTTGTTGTGTGTACAGTCAACACAGTTGAGCCACATCAAGAATTCGACATCGGCGATGGAAGCATGGCTTAAGTTATCGGACGTACATCAACCTAGCGGTCCCGCTAGGAAGGTAACACTTTTTAAAAATCTCTTGGCGTTAAAATTAGAAGAGAGTGGTTTAGTTTCCGATCATTTGATTAAGTTTTTTGATACGGCCGATAAACTAATAGAAATTGATATTAAGCTTCAGGATGAGTTGCTCGCGATAATTCTATTATCTAGCCTACCAAAAAGCTTCGAGAATTTTGTGGTTGCAATTGAGTCCAGAGATTCGTTGCCTCCTATCAGTGTGCTAAAGACAAAACTCTTAGAAGAAGGTAAGCGGAGACATGATAATCCGCAAGAGATAAGTGGGTCTGCATTTCTCATACAACAGCAGCCAAAGTCACATGATAAGAAAAATAAGCGTCGAGTGAAAGGTAAATGCTACAATTGCAATAGAAGGGGACATTTCGCATCATCATGTACAGCACCTAAAAGCTCTTCTAATAAAAATGTGACGTCATCGTTTGGCATGCTTAATATGCACAGTTCTTCTGTTCTCAATAGGAACAATTGGGTTTTGGATAGCGGATCAACTTGTCATATGTGCTGCAATGAAAGTTTTTTTAAGTCAATTCGTTCACATATAGAGAAAGTTCAGTTAGCGGCAGATTTTTCTATAGAATCAAAGGGAATTGGGACCGTTTTAATTGCTACAGATGATCGTACAGTTGAACTGAGAAATGTGCTTTTTGTTCCGCAATTGCAAACTAATTTCATTTCGATATGTAAAGCAGCTGAGAATAATCATTTTGTTCAGTTTTGTAACGCTGGTGCAGACATTTATGATGATGAAAATAATCTTGTTTTGCATGCAGAAAAATGTGATAATTTTTATTTGTTAAATATGAAACATAATTCTAAAGTTTTTTGCATGAGTAAATTAGACAATAATTATTTGCTATGGCATGCACGTTTTGGCCATCTAAATTATAAAAGTTTGCATGATTTATATAGACATGAAATGGTTAGAGGATTACAGTTGGATAGTGCTCCTCGACAAACGGACTGTGAAGTCTGCTACAGAGGGAAGTTATGTAGCTCAGTCTTCCCAAAACATAATGAGATAAGAAGTCAACAGATTCTGGAAATTGTTCACACAGACATTTGTGGACCAATGAGGACCAATTCACTAGGGGGAACGAAATATTTCACTCTTTTTATAGATGACTTCAGTAGAATGGTTTTTGTTTATTTTTTGAAAGCAAAATCTGATGTCTTCGATGCGTTTAAAAGATTTAAAGCTGAAGTTGAACGTGAAACTTCTCATAAAATAAAAATACTTAGAAGCGATAACGGGCGAGAGTATGTCAATGCCGAATTCTCGAAGTATTTAGCCATAGAGGGAATTAAGAGACAGTTAAGTGTGGAGTATACTCCACAGCAAAACGGTATCGCTGAGCGCGCAAACAGAACCATGATAGAGATGGCCAGGTGTCTTCTCCTAGATAGTAATTTACCCGATTATCTATGGGCAGAAGCAGTTAACACTGCTGTGTATCTGCGTAATCGCTCGCCAACGAAATTGCTTTATTCTAAGACTCCATATGAAACGTGGCATGGGGTTAAGCCAAATGTTGGGCACCTTCGTGTTTTCGGATGTAAGGCATTCAAATTGGATAAACGCCTGGGAAAGTCTAAATTTCAAGCCAGAGGTGAAGAATGTGTTATGGTTGGCTACTCCAGTGAGTCCAAAGCATATAGGCTATATGATCCGAAGACAAGGAATATTTGTAAGAGTAGGGATGTAAAATTTTTAGAAAATTCCATAAACATTGGACAGAAGAAAAACGCAGATCTGGTGCTTTTGAATTTTGAAGATAATGAGTCAAAAGGGGAAGAGACTTCTAAAAATATAAAGAAATATACCAGTTATTGCTCAAATGATAGTGAAGACTCTTTTGAAACGGATTGCGGGGAAGATGATAAAGGCGAAAGTGACGATGTCGCTGAGCTTGAGGACAATGTTGCTGAGAATAACGACAATGTTGTTGAGAATGACGAGCATGTTGCAGTGGGTGATAGCTTGGATGTAGACGATCATGGTGGTGTAGAGAGTAATGATGGCTATGAATATTCTTTAGGGGTAACAAAAGCGGCAAGATTACTTAGGCCACGTTTGAAGAAAGTTAAATATAACTACTTCATGAATGATTTGAAACTGTGCGACAGCCCTTTAACAGTTAAAGAAGCTCTAAGTAGATCTGATGCTCATAAATGGAAACAAGCTATGGAAAATGAATACACATCTCTACAAAACAACAAAACATGGGATCTCGTAGATCTACCATCCAACCGCCATGCTATAAAATCTAAGTGGGTGTTTACAATAAAACATGATAAAGACGGAAACCCTATTCGACATAAAGCAAGACTTGTTGCAAAAGGTTGTAGCCAACGTTTAGGTCTTGACTATACGGAAACATTCTCGCCTGTGGTAAGATACTCCACCATTCGTCTTATCTTAGCATTAGCCGTAGAATATGACCTCGAAGTTCATCATGTTGACGTTTCATCAGCATATTTGAATGGTGAAGTTAAGGAGGAGATATACATGGAGCAGCCCGAGAATTTTGAAGATTCTTCGAAAAGCAAACAAGTTTGCAGATTAAAGAAGGCTATTTATGGGCTGAAACAAGCCGGACGCGAATGGAACAGCAAGTTGGATCAAACACTTAAGACTCTTGGATTCAAACGTTGCTATACAGATACTTGTGTGTATACAAAGAACGAAAATGGATTAAAAAACATTATTGCGGTTTATGTTGACGATCTTATAATTGCATGTTCAAAGAAAAACCATGTAGTTAAAATAAAACATGCAATTAGTTTAGTTTTTGATATCGTCGACAAAGGTCCTATAGATTTTTTCTTGGGTATAGGCATTGAACGGAATAAGAAGACAGGTTCTATAAGCCTTTCTCAAGAACAATATATCCGGAATCTTTTAACTAACCACAACATGATTTCTACAAGAAAATGCAGTACTCCGTTAGATCCAGGGGATGTTCTGAGGAAATGCGAAAATAATTCGAACAGCAAAAGGGTTAATGCAAAACAATATCAGTCACTTATAGGGTCTTTAATATACTTGGCAGTTACGACTAGGCCTGATATTCAGCATGCAGTGAGCAAATTAGCTCAATTTAATATTGAACCTTGCCAAGAACATATGACAGCTGCTAAGCATCTTTTAAGATATCTTTTTAATACAATTACTTATAAACTCTCATTTAGAAAAACTGGCGAAGCACTGTGTGGGTTCGCAGATGCAGACTGGGCTAATTGTGTTAACGACCGTAAATCATACACTGGGTATGTCTTCATGCTAGCTGGCGGCTCTATATCATGGGAGTCTCGAAAACAACTGACAGTGGCTCTCAGTAGTACCGAGGCTGAATACATGGCATTGGCGGCAGCTACAAAGGAAGTAGTATACTTGAGGCGCCTGGCTGAAGAGGTTGGATTCAGTTCTGCATTGGGAGGTCCTACTGTACTAAATGGTGATAACTTGAGTGCACAGAACCTAGTTAAAAATCCTGTTTTTCATTCACGGTCAAAGCATATTGATATTAAATATCATTATATAAGAGAAATTTATAACAAGTCATTAATAACTTTAAATTTTGTTCCATCGAATGATATGGTTGCGGATGCTTTAACAAAAATTTTATTGAAAACAAAACATGAATATTTAACTTTGAAACTTGGATTATCAAATTAAAATTAAAATTATATTATTTAAAGGCACTGTTTTGAGAGGTAGTATTAGAAATTGAATTGTACTTATAATACAGCATTGGCAACACAGTACCTTTTTCCCAGTATTATGTAAAGCTTTCTTTAAATTCGATTATTTCTTATGACTTGAATTAAATATTACATTGTAGTTGCTAAATAAAACCTTGTTAAACTGGATGTGTTCCGAGTCGTTATTTTTATCCAACAATATTTAATGGCCATTCCAATATCGTATAGTAATAGTAAGAATAAAGAGGAGAGGTCCTAAATGGATGCCTTTTTTTTTGAATAGCTAAGAAATCATCCGAGAAGGTAGATCTGAATCGAACTTTGTAGTAACGTGTTCTCAGGTAAGAAGAAATCTATCTTAAGAAGATAGGTTCAAGCCTAAGGATAGACAGCCGTGTTGTCTAAGGGAAATAAGAGAATTACAACGAAAACTTAAAATATCATACAAAATGCTTTCAAAAATTTGGGAAATACCTCTGTAGTTGTCCGGGTCTGCAGCACAATCGTTTTCATAAATAGAAAATTTGATAAATTCCCCGGAAATCAACTGCACTTTTATGAGCCCATATTCGAGAACTTCGTTTAGAAAAGAAGTACTTTACTGAAGCTAATAGTCCGATGCTTGAGTACTTCTGAGGTAGAGGTGGACAACTCTATCGATAGTATTATCGATTTTAATCGATAGTTTTCACTTTCGAAAACAATTGTGTTTTGGTTAAGGAGTTGGTTTTACAAGGACCAAACATCAAAATGAAATTTTTGATTTTAATTTCGAAGTGTAGGGTTTTGCCTTGGTATTCCACAGAAGTTTGCTTTATTCTATTTTTCTTAGGGGTAAGCTTAAGAGATTGCCTCTTCCTTTTCAACATAATTTAATTTCAACTTCTTTAAGTTTCAAGACTTAAATTTAAAAGTAGATTAACGATTAATGAAAAGAAATCATCGATAATAATTGATAGTTATCGATAATTTTACATTCGCTATCGACTACTATTGATGGTAGCCACTATCAAAAGTTCTTCACTTCTATTCAGAAAGTCTCCTTTCCCGATCCAGCCACTTTTCAACTATTTAATTTTTCTATAGCTTCTTGATTCGTGAAGGACGGATTACGGATCCAAAGTGTCATCACTAAAACTGGACACAGCATACTGGCATTGAACTGGTTGCAACGTTGAAGAATCCAAAAGTTTTTCCAAGTATAATTTCAGCACCTGTGGACTTAGATCTAGGTACTAGTACGGTCAAGAATGCCAAAAACACGCACGTTTTTAGGAATTTTTTTCTCGGAAATCTTATTAGGTAATAACATAATTTTTTTTTAAATAGGTAATCAATAAATGCGTCAGGAGTACAAAAAATTTTTTTTTTTAATTTTCGAATTTTGGCCGAATTATAGAGGGCGCAAACGTCGACTCATCAAAAAATACATGGTCCGATGGCGGACAGTTAATCTCCGGATCTACTGAACCGACTTTCAAAAAACTTGTTGCAACTTGATTACTTTTATGTTTTCTAGAACAATTAACCACAATTTGACCAAAAAATTGTGAGCAAAAAAATGGCGACCAAAAATGGCCAACAAAATTTCAAAAAAAAAAAAATTTTTCAAAGCTCGATATTTTTTTTTTGTTTTGACTTTTTAAGCAAACTGTGGTAAATTGTCTCGTAAGAAACTTTCCTTTAAATAACCCACTTTGTTTTTTTTTTTGTTTCAGTACAGCCAATTCTGAGATTAACTGTCCGCCATGGCACCATGTATTTTTTGATGAGTCGACGTTTTTTTGTACTCCTGACGCATTTATTCATTATTTAAAAAAAAAATATGTTATTACCTAATAAGGTTTCCGAGAAAAAAATTCACAAAAATCGTGCGTTTTTTGGCATTCTAGACCGTACTAGCACCTTAATAAAAATAATTGTATATCATATGTATATTCACTTTTCGTGCTAGGTTAAAAAATTCAGAGCTATTCATTCTTAGAGCCAATTTTCGAGTATCGGTCTTGAAAAATTCTTGTTTTCTTTTCTCTCAGAATTTTTGCTGCACCATCAGTGATTTTTCGGAACACTTTTAGCAAAGGATTGGATTTATCCATTGGTCCTGCTGAGTTGGATATATATTTGCTTTATGACAACACATTTCTAATTAACTGAAGCTATCAACTTTGTATTATAAAGTTGAGTTCCTAGATTTCTCCTGTATACGAGCTTAGGTAACAGTGTTTCAACTTTAAAACTCAGGACTTTTTCAATATTTGTCGTTTGAAGACTGTTTACTTCACAACAAATTCTGAAGTATTATATATTTTAAATAATCTGTCAAAATACCATCTCATCCCGAGGGACCTTTTAATTTTTTGAGGCATTCGACGTTGTTTCATTTCAGAAACTGCTAATAGGATATTGCTGTAATAGACCTTTATCTACTCGTATCTTTGGCTTTTGTGCCCTTACACTCACACTGCTTCCTGGATATCAAAAAAATTGCATAGTCGGAGATTTGTCTAGCGACATGAATGTCATGGATTTATACATTATACTCTTGATTTTTCACAACTCTTTGTATTCTCTGTTAGAAGGAACAATGGATTTATTTGGTTCCTCATATGTCTCTGAAGACATATCCTGATTTTCTTTTTCATCCACATGAATTTCGCATCTATTCTATTACAATTTGGCGTAGTTCTTCTTCTGGCAAATTTCGGTGGCGATTTGGATGTTTTGTGAATTTGTTCTCTTAACATGTCTGCAAATAAAATTTATAAAATTTGATATATTTATTTTGTTTTCTAATCCAAAAATACGAGTTATATTTAAACTACAATTTTTTTACAAATTTTCACAATATAACTACTGATAAACTAATTCTTCGAGATATTTTTTTTAGTTTTGGCCAACCCTGTCATCTGACACTGATCTCTCAATCACCTTCACCGCCAAATATAGGACGATAACCTAAACTAGATCTAAAAAGACATTCTTTCCATTTGACGTTTCGTATTTCTTGGAAAACTGATTCACCAATGTTTATCACCTGAAAATTTGATCTGTATTGGTTCAGAGGTTTTGGAGTGTTAAAAAATATATATAGGTTAGGTTAGGTTGACGTGGCTGTAGCAGTAAGCCCGACACACTTAAACCAAGAATTGGTCAATTGTAATACGGCAATGAATTATGGAGATTTTCTTCCTAATCGCTACCAATTGGGGTAGATCATGTTTGCGATATGCTTAGAGATAGAAAAAATTTGGAGCACTTCAGATCCTGCGCTAGCCAAATCTGTTTTGTCACCAAGCAGATTGTGATATTATTCAATCTAAGGTTTATTCTCTATATGACATCTTGCTTTAGCATAAGTTTACACGTAGCGATGGTAATACTTATACTTGCCTTATCTGGAAATAAAGGTATCATTGTTCTAATTTTGGTGAGTTTATCAGCTTTACAATTTCCTGAAATGTTCCTGTTTCCGCTTCAATTGGAATGTGTGTCCATGTCATACAAGATCCTCCCCCGTTTTCGGCCAAACAACATTGTGCAAATCGCTCAGCAGATCGTATGCTTCACGATCGCTTCACTGCAAACAAATACTGCACTCATTGGAGATAATAAATTGCCCCTATTTATCAATCGTTATGCGTGTCCGCAAATCGAAAAGTCTATTTGTCACTGATTTGTAGTTAATTTCGGTCCCGTGGCAGGATATTTCGGGGCAAGGTCTGCTATTTTAAGTCGTCTCTTAACTTACCATTCAGAAGCTATACTCGTCTTCGTACCTATTCTATGTGAGCTCGAGTTGACATCAACGCCAGTCAAATGACGATTTCGAAGCGAAGTCATCACGATGGATCTGTCATCTCTCGGTGGATATACCACCGGCGACGAGAAGTACGTATAGATCCTTCGCAAAAACTTTCTAGTTTGTGTTAAATTTAAGCTTAAAATCATGACCATAAGCATTAAATCATAGATGTTGTATCCATAGCGGATTTCAGTTTTTAAAAGACATGGAAGTGATTCAATTTGTTTGCTCGCAAGTCTAAAAAGAAGTTACATTTGACATTTTTTTTTTCTTTTGACCGTTTTATTTTCAACACCACTGTATATTTCAGTGTTACTACCTACTAAAAAAATGTATTTTTTAACTCTCTCCAACAGCTGCAACAATAATGACTTTACGTGGTGCCAGTTACGTATCGTACCGCATCTACGACTGGAAGGATCGAGTCCATTCGTCCACAACCCGCATCAGTATGATGTTCCGGACGCGCCACGATGACTCAGCCTTATTTTATGCCAGTGGCGAAGCTCTCAAACATCAGTACATAGCCGCATCTCTCAAAAACAAATCGATACACGTCGAAATGGATTTTGGTGATAATTTGATGTCAGTTGTATTGCGGGACGAGCTGACACGCAGCTATTGGCACAATTTGACAATTTACCACGAGCAACGAACTGTGAAGATAATCTTGGACCAGCAAACAAAATCCATTGAGATACCGGCTAGTGCCAGTGCGAATTTGTTGTTCGATCCGGAAATATATTTTGGCGGCGGACCGGATCTGCACAAGAAGAAGGGTCTGGCTTCGCATAATAATTTTGTTGGCATTTTGAAATATGTATACTACAACGATGTGTCCATATTGTACGAGCTGAAAAAGGGAAATCCGAAAGTTCATTATCATGGTATGTATACAAGTGCATAAATGTGTTGTTTTTTTTTAGTTGGGGGTTTGAGCAAACCATGAGTATCAAGTGTTAGAGATTAATGTTTAGAGACCTTCGAAGCAATGCACTACCATTAATAATGGTGTAGAAAATTAAAAAAAAAATTCTTCCATTTATTCGAGTGCTCAGAAAATTCAAGTCGTAGACTGACTCCTCTACGTTTCTCATTCGATCAATTCTCGTTTATTAATGTTCCATCTCTTCCTAATGAAGTCAATTCTTTCATCTTTTTAACGGATATTGCTTTAAAATAGAAAATCCTTAAATAGTATGTTCTAATATTTTACCCAAAAACCTAGATACTTCTATCCATTTACCCACAGTTAAGACCATTGATTCACATTATGTTCTCGATTATACTAAACATATTACAACATTTTCAATAGGTATCCTCGAAGCTGAATTCCAGGAGAATGAAGTGCATGTCATCCCAATAACATATCCTTTTGCGACATCTCACATTTGGTGGCCTATAAATCAAGCCGAAGAATTTAATATTAAATTCGATTTCCGAAGCAGCAGGACGGCTGCTGTCCTTGCATATAGCGATGTAACAACTTCAGCCGGAAATGGATTTTGGGAGGTAAGTTTTATATTATGTTAACACACACTCATACACTCACAAGTTCATACACAAAATATGTGTCCTAAATCTATTTGTATAACTGTAACCCAAGAATTGGGATGCGATGTTCGTCGTAAGTCGTAAGGAGATTTTTTTTTCTATGCTAAGCGATATGGCAGAATAGGTTTGAGCCTTGAAAACGACTCCGACGACGACAAGGACGACATCGTCCTAGAGTATATATTTATTTGAGTTTTCTGTAAGAGGAGTAGTCGTTCTTCCGATATACTTGTATATATACGGAAGGATGAGTCGTTCCTTTTTTTTTACTATTTAGCTGGGCTGCATGTCAGGATTTAGAAAGACTACCAAGAGGAATTTTCGCAGATATCTCCTTAAGCCTTGCCGAATGTGTTCGGGTCGGTAGCCATAATTTTATGGGACTAGTTTCCTTCAATATCCTGTGCGGGCATATAAGTTTATATGAACTAGCATCGGGCCACCACCACCGTTCGCCACAGAAGCTCTTCTGCCAAACGAAATGGTTGATAGTTCAAAATTTAGGGGTTTCCTTTTGAAGTCCCGCAGATCCACATTCGAGAATGTTCTTGCTTCTTTTTTTGTGTATATATTATCTCCCCCTAACAAGATGTACATTATGAATGTATATGTGGATGTTGTTTTAATATTAATCCTTGCTTTTGAGTCAAGCTATTTGCAACGTTTACACGAATGCATAGTGGGCGGCAGACCGTGGTGTGGGCTGGGTTGACTGAGGGAATTAAATTACTAAATCGCTCTTTGAATTGAACCATATTGCATCGTGTAAAGAAGAACTTTCCAGCGTCCTTGGGGATGAGTGTGTTTGTGTTAAGAAGGAAAAAGGGTTTTATTTTGCTCCCGAGCATGGATATACCAAAATCAATTACAATCTATACGTGAGGGATGTGATTAATTCAAAGGTTTTTACTTTGGTTTGACGGAAAATTGAGATATATTGATATTATCTTTAAATTGAATTTTATCCGGGTTGTGTCATAAAGTATACATATAGAACACGTTCATCTTTAGCTTTGACAACTTCAAGGGATATCAGCAATTTTGATACGTATTTTAAAAGGAAAATGAAATTTAGAAATATTAAGCTACGTGTATCCATAATTGGAAGGGCTGTTATACTTGTTCAAAACCTATTCTAATGTTAGAGAGGGAGGTTTATAGAGCATAAACATTTGAAGAAATTTCTTAATTTGCAAAAGCTTGGTCGTATAACTAATTCTATATGGGTCGGCTCCAGAGTTGTCCGACACGATTTATAATTATGAAAGTGAAAGCGATACCAAATTATTAAAAACAAAACTGAGAAACATTAGGGCTCTACGAGCTAATGACCTATAAACCGGCCCCAAACGTGAAATAAACTGTTCACCGAACTCGCCTCTCAATTGGTCAATTGTTACGCGTGCTGTGTGGCATGTGGCACTGTCTTGTAACAACCCCATGTCATGCAAGTCAAGCTCTTCCATTTTACGCAAAAAAAAAGTTTGTTATCATCGCACAGTAGCGCTCATCATTCACAGTAACGTTGCGATTCGCATCATCTTTGTTGAAATACGGCCCAATGGTTCCGCCAGCCCATAATCCGCTACAAACAGTGACTTTTTTCTGGATGCATTGGTAGCTCTTGCAATGCTTCTGGCTGCTCTTCTCTCCAAATACGGCAGTTTTGCTTGCTCATGTGTTCATTCAACCAGAAATGAGCTTCGTCGCTGAACACAGTTTTTCGATAAAAAAGTGGATCTTCGGCCAACTTTTCAAGAGCCCATTCACTAAAAATTCGGCGTTGTGGTAGGTCGTTCGGCTTCAATTCTTGCACCAACTGGATTTTGAAAGGCTTCACACCTAAATGCTTCCGCAAAATTTTCCACGCAGTGGAGTAACAGTGGCCAAATTGCTGCGAACGGCGCCGAATCGATAATTCACGGTAATCAATAACACTGGCCGATACAGCTGCGATATTTTCCTCAGTTCGCAATCTACCTAAGCGTGTTGGTGGTTTAATGTCCAACAATGTAAATGTGGTGCGAAATATAGTCACAATAGCGCGAATAGCTGCCTCAGTAGGTCGATTAAACTGAACATAAAATGGAAGAAGCGCACGATGAACTTTCTTAACAGAGCACGCATTTTGATAATAACATTCAATAATTTGCAAGCGTTGTTCGTTTGTAAGACGATTCATGGTTAAATTATAGACCAAACTGAAAATGTTTGACAGTTGCACAAAACACGAAACGTGCGTAAGCTGTGAAAACCAGTGTTGCCAAAAAGAAAATAGCAAAAAAATCACCCATTATAAACAAAATAAAGTTGAGATTCGCTTAGCCAATAGAATTGTGTATGTTCTGTTATTCGGCCAATTACTTTTCGAATCGTTAAAAAATGAAACAATTCATTCCTCACTTATCGTCTCTTGAAAAAAAAAATTAGTTTTGTGACATATGTACATAGATGTAAAGTACTGTTTGGATGTGTTCCCCTTTTGACGATACGGAAATTTACTTTTCGTTTGTTTTTGACATTACCTTTCAGTACTTTTCGGAAACATACAAAAATTTAAATTAAAAGTAAATTTAGTCTTGCAAATCGAAAGTTGTCAAAATCACTCCCAAATCAATTTTTTTTTTTGAAATATTTGTTCGAATTAAAAATGGTTTGCAAACTAGGTTAGGAAGCTTAAATTAAAAGTTTCAATAATACAAATGATACAATTAGTTTTGGAATGACAGCTTGGTCCATCTGGCACTTTCTTAAATTCATCAATCAATTTTGTTTTATTGAACATACTATTTACAATTTGGCTTACAACTAATAAGATACTACATATGTATAGCTCATAATGGACTTAACTATATAGTGACTTAAGTTTAGTTATTTTGATATGAAATTTACATGACGAAAAAAGAAAAAATTAAAAAGTGGGTTGGCTGTATCGTCTTAAGGGGGTATATTCCTGGTTGTCAGTGGTGATTTTTGTGGGTTGTGGGCAAGTATGGTGTTTAGCAGCGGTGGTAGGCTGACCCAGTGTCAGAGTAAAACGAGACTTCTTCATCGTTATCCATGATTACGTTGTCATCTAGAGTTTCCATCATTCTGAGGTACGAGGTCGGGTCAATAAGTCCGTGACTTTTTGAATTTCTGACCTCTTTACTGAAACAGCAACACTGCTCCTGTCAACAGGCATCTGTCAGTTGACTCCTGTCAAAATTTAAACTTGCTGCGTCAGTTAGTTTGTGTTTGACAGCTATTTTTATCAGACTACTCACTAATTTGAGGAGAAAATGGAAAAAAGTGAATTTCGTGTGCATTAGCTCATTAGCATTATTTCTTGCGAAAAAAAACCATTACCGAGACCAAGGCTAAGCTTGATAAATACTATGGGGACTCTGCACCATCGATTTCAATGGTAAAAAAGTGGTTTACTGAATTTCGTTGTGGCCGTACAAGCACTGAAGATGCCGATCGTCCTGGACACCCAGTTGAGGTCTCTACACCCGAAACAATCGAAAAAATTCACGATATGGTCTGGCCGACCGAAGATTGAAAGTGAGAGAGATTGTGGAAGCCGCATGGCTCAGTGGTTTCAATTTTGAATGATCACTTGGGCATGAGAAAGCTTTCCGCAAGATGGGCGCCGCGTTTGCTCACAGTCGACCACAAACGCAATCGTGTAACAACTTCACATGAAGGTTTGGCGTTGTTTAATCGCAATATGGAGGAGTTTTTGCGCCGTTTTGTAACCGTGGACGAAACATGGATCCATCACAACACACCAGAGACCAAACAACAGTCAAAACAGTGGGTTTCTAAGGGTGAATCGGCGCCAAAGAAGGCCAAGGTGGGTTTGTCAGCCAATAAAGTTATGGCGACTGTTTTTTGGGATGCACGCGGGATAATCCACATTGACTACCTTCAAAAGGGAAGAACAATCAATGGGGAATATTATGCCAACCTATTGGACCGATTCAATGACGATTTGAAAAAAAACCGACCTCATTTGGCCAAGAAAAAAGTTCTTTTCCACCAAGACAATGCAAGGGTGCACACATGTGCAGTTGCCATGGCAAAAATCCATGAATTGGGCTATGAATTGCTCCCTCATCCACCCTATTCTTCAGATTTGGCTCCGAGCGACTACTTCTTGTTCCCAAACCTGAAGAAATGGCTTGGTGGAAAAAGATTTGACTCCAATGATGAAGTCATCTCGCAAACAAAGGCCTATTTTGAGGACCTCGACAAATCATTTTTTTGGAAGGGATAAAAAAATTGGAGAAGCGTTGGACAGAGTGTATAGAGCTCAAGGGAGACTACGTTGAAAAATAAAATTATTTTTTTATCAAAAAATCTGTGTTTTATTCCAAAAGTCACGGACTTATTGACCCGCCCTCTTATCTCGATTCGGAATGTCGTTGTTCTGTGATCATCCTTTTCATAAGCTGATTCGTGTGGTCGATGATGTTTCGCATTACTTTTTTCATTGAATTAACTAGATATTTGTCCAGTGGGATTAAATTAGCTCGTTCCTGTAGTGTTTCTGTCGTTGACGGTCGAAGTACAGTCCAACCAAGAAAGTCATGTATAACTTGTTTGTGTCCAAGGTTGAACAAAATGTATGGCGCTCTTTTTGGCGCACAGATGGCGCTTTTTTATCGCACATGATTTACTAAGCTGGGTGCACATCTAAAATCGTGAAAGGAAACTGACGTCTAAGATATCAAAATTTCAATACTAGCCGTTTTTATTGCATTTTATCTCCGCTTAATTTTGTCAGATGGTGACATTGAAATCCAATTAAAAATGACAGATTAAAGTTTTTATAATTATGCCCGATTCATGATGCGACGAGAACACGAGACGAGAGCGAGACTGTCACCTTTTTATTGTTATAAAATCATGCCACAATTCCTAAGGCCTGGCACGTAAATTCAAATTTTATTTTCTCAACTGTTTAGTTGATAAAATGAAACATAATATGGTAAAATGAAAAATTAGCCCAAGTGTTTTATTTTAGCAACCAAACAGATGTTAAATTAAAAATTGAATGTAGGCGAATGTCCTTAATTTATTTATTTATTTATTTCACTTAACTTGAGAACGCACGAAAAATGCTTTTTTGTGTTTAATCTCGTCTGCTTTCATAGTTTGAAACTGATTTTACAATAACGACGATGTTTTATCACGCTTACATCTAACCTCGAACAAGTTTCGAACAATAAATGTAAAAAACATGTCACTTTTTTTGACGGATAATGTGTCGTTTTGACATGTCACTGACAACTGCATAGAATTTTGTTTGCCGGAAAAGAAGTTTTAATTCAAAAAATCTATTCAGTTGACCCTTTTGAATAGAACCAAATTGGAACAATATTGTGTGAGCACCGGATCTCAGTGCTCAGATTAACCCAAAGCAGCATCTAGGATACAGCCGCTCAAACTCGCGAATCATTTTTATTTGAGATTAGGCAAACACACACCGGAAACCCTTAGTCAATCATCGGCCGGATTTTTATGGTGTAAGAGAGTGCGACCATTTAGGTTAAGTCGACAGCAGATGTTGACAGATGTTGGATGACCTCGACTTTTGGATCGGCTTTATATACCTACTATTAAATGGTCAGCCTACGAAATGGCCTGAGTAAGACTACCCATCATTTCGTTGCTGTAAACCCTGAATTAATTTGCTGAGTGGATGGCACCTTGCTGAAGACCATCTATATAACCAGTTTTAACAACAAAGCATATATATCAATGGCTTGCTTATGCCAATGCTTGTCAGCTTTAGATATAGACCCTCTAACTATACGATGGAGAAAGCCTTCTCTAAATCAACTGGACTGAATTAGTATACTTTTTTGTTTTATTTGTTTCATTGGATATCAGAGACTGGTTTTAGGCCAGAGTCCCTTTTCACAGATCATACAACTTTCATAAATCAGAATTGTGAAAATTATACTTCGTACGTGTTGTATGATGTGTGAAACAGGTACCAGATTGTGTTATGAACTACCTTTAAGCCAAACATGGTATGATACTATTGCCCTCCGCAATCTTAATAAAATGCACGACTGGGTCGCACGAACTTGCTCCTATATAATAGACTAAGAATTTTAAAAACGAATATTATTAGAGAAAACTGTACAGAAGGATAAAATTAATTTCTTAAATTCTTTTAGTAGTAAGAGACAAAAACAGAATGCTATACAAATATGAATTTATGCAGGAATAAAAATTATAAGTCGTTGTAGTAATTTCTTAAAAACAAGATTTTATATTCAAAAATTTTAAAAGCTTTTTAAGAAAAAAATTTGGTATGCCAACTTTAAGTTTTTATTACTGTACGAATGAAAATTAAATTTCCAAAAATAATATTTAGCCGTTTTTGAAATATCGAATTTTCAAAGAAAAAAAATGTTTTTTGTTTTTTTTTTTTTCAAAAATTTAAAAAATATTTTTTTTTAAGTTTTAAAATGGAATGGTTCTTAGACTTTTTAGAAGCATATCTACAAAAAAATTTTATTAAAATCCGATATGTAGATAATGAGTAATTCAAAATTTTAAAAAAAATGGTTCTATGGTAGCTGCAAGTTGTAATACGAGTATCTTAATTTCAAATTTTTTTAAATTTTTTTTTATTAAATTAAAGATCGTTAAAATTAGATGAAACAAAAAAAATGTATCAAAATTCTAGGTGCCGTTTTCGAGAAAAACACGATTTTTGAAAGTCATTTTTTCACATTTGTATGGTGGGTATCTTTATTTTAAGGTAAAAATAAAACTTTTTTTCATATATCTTGTAGATTATGTTGAGAAACTTTTATTTATCGAGTTTGAAAAAAATCTAGTATAAGGTTTTCGAAATATTGAGTTTTGAAAAAAAAATTTCAAGTTTTTTTTTAAAATCCAAAAAACAAATTTTTGAAAATTTGAATACACAATTCTATTCAAATTTTTGGGGAGCTTTAGCAAAAAAAAAAAAATTATCAAAATCGGTCCTACCGTTTTTGAGAAAATCAAAATAAAAAAAAATGGTTCCATGGGGGGTACCCTCAATAACCATTTTTCGGAAAATTTTTTTCAACCATTACCTAGCTTTAACTAAATAAATTTTTTTGTATCTTTGTTTTTTAAATTTATCGAACAGTTTTTGAGAAAAAAAATATTTACAAAACTTCGAAAAAAATTCGTATGGCAGGTACCGTTATTTTTAGTCTTAAAAAAAAAAAGAAAAAAACGTGTGGGGGGAAAAATTAAAAATGATATATACCAAGTTTAAAGAAAATCGGCCGAGCCGTTTAGGCTGTAGTCGAACCGACAGACACACAGGCAGACAGACCAACAGACCGACAGACAGAATTGCGGGACCCACTTTTTTAGTCTTCGCTATCATCGTAATGTCAACTTTGAAATCGAGCTCGATTTTTTCTACGAATGCCTAACTTGTCTTATAGTACCTATAAGTCGCAAGTAAAAAGAGGTCTATGAATAACTTTTTTGAATAATATTGGTAAATAAATTAGAGTCCTACGGCTAGTAGAGAGCCTAGTGACTTCATCTATGAAATCTTATTGTATGCGTTTTAGCAAGAATGGGGACGACTTACAATTTTCTGCTGAGTCGGAAAGGCTTAGATGATAAGCACTTTTTTTGACATGAGATACTCTAATAGGATCGGTCACTTCACAGCAAGAGTCAGTACACCTCTGAAAATCAATTTTGGAGCGACTGGAAATCGAACCTGGATCTTTTTCATGACAGTCCAAAGCACTTATCCTTATAGCAAGACGCATTCCCTTTTCAAGTATCTTGCTGATACTCTTAAAAAGATTTAGATATATTGTTCTGAGCATTATTAAACAGAGGTCGTTGGCTATACCACCGATTCCTGCTGACTATTTTTTTTTAATAAGACGAAAATAAGCTGGAACTACACCTTTAAAACTAACAGGAAACTGTGTCCGTTTCACTCGACGATGATGCCAGGAATTCTTCATTGAACCCGCTAAAACTGTGGTTCTCTCTTCCCAACTAAGTAGATTTCCAATAAGGGCGAATCGATGTTGAGAGGGAATACAACAAGCTGGGTGTGAGATATTAACGAAATCCGGTACCAGTATTAAATATGATATCGTTCAAATTTCGTCTGTGGCTTTGCATTGTTGCACGGATTCAAGTTCAAGGGAGACCAATTGTATATGACTGCCGTACAGATCCGGTGGAATTTAAGCGATATTTGGGGTTATATTGACTTTAGGGGCCTTGGTTAATTACGATATAGTGACATATCTGCGTTCTCAGAAAAACTCACAAGAAAAAGTCAAGTCACATCCATGAGAGAAATTCCTACCTACCTACTAGAACGCTCATTGTGGCGTTCGCTATGTACCACGTAACATAATCTTCTGGAATGATATGTCATGTATGTCCATCTCTTTTAATTCAGGCGAAGAGAAATTGTTAGTTATTGTCCTTAGGGCTCTTTATTATGGATGGTCTCACCAATATTATTTTCGAAGAAGTACGGACTAATGACTCCCCTGGTCGAAAATCCGCCAAACAGTATCTTTTTTGCGGGTGCATTGTCACTTGGTGAGTGCGAGTTGGTGTCGTCTCAAATACTACAATTTTCCTTGTTAACATATTGACATTCATCCAAAAATAAGCTCCATCACTTAAGATGATTTTTAAGAAAAAATTGGCCTTCCAAACGCCATGAAATCCAGTTAGCGAACAAACGGTGTTCTTTAAAGTCAATAGCTTTGAGATCCTGAGTCATTTGAATCTTGTATTGGTGCAGACCCTAGTATCGATGTAAAATTCGCCAATTTAAATTTAAAGCGAAACCTCTTTTTTTTTTAATTAACGGGCACACATATGAATACCCACCATGTTGTATACAGGGTTGCGAATTTTTGAATTAAAAAATCCTTAAGTCATAAGTCTATAGATGACTTGTGAATTAAAAAAAATTAATTCATAAGATATTTGGTGACTTATGAATTAAAAAAAATTAATTCACAACCCCCAAAGTGACTTACGAATTAAAAAAAATTTAAAATCTAAGCTACTAAGTGACTTATGAATTAAAAAAAAATTTATTCACCACCTACCAAGTGACTTATGAATTAAAAAAAATTAAGTCATCAGGGAGTAAGTGACTTGTGAATTAAAAAAAATCAAGTCATCAGGGAGTAAGTGACTTATGAATTAAAAAAAATTTAAATCCTAAGCTACTAAGTGACTTATGAATTAAAAAAAATTTAATTCATAAGTTAGTTGGTAGATTGGAAATTTTTAAGCTTGTTTTGACTACATAATTATTTAATTATTAACGAAAGCTTTCAAATCTAGTTTTTAAATCATAAGATTATCACGCTAGCTTATAAATTATCCATTTCATAATTTTTCTAATCACCATTTATCCATTAACTTATGAATTAAATTTTTTTAATTCATAAGTCACTAAGTTGGTTTTGAATTAAATTTTTTTAATTCATAAGTCACTTACTTGCTGATGATTTGAATTTTTTTAATTCATAAGTCACTTACTTGCTCATGACTTGAATTTTTTTAATTCCTAAGTCACTTAGTAGCTTGGGAATTAAAATTTTTTAATTCATAAGTCACTTACTTGCCCATGACTTAAAGTTTTTTAATTCATAAGTCACTTAGTAGGTTCTGAATTAATTTTTTTTAGTTCATAAGTCACTAAGAAGCTTATGGTTTAATTTTTTTTAATTCACAAGTCACCAACTGACTTGTGAATTAAATTTTTTTAATTCAGAAGTCAGTTCGTAGCTGCTGAATTATATTTTTTTTAATTCATAAGTCACTCACTAGCTTGTGAATTAAAGCCAAGCTTAAGCTAACAAGTGACTTAAGCTTTTGCAACCCTGGTTGTATACAACGCAGCGCGAGTACCAGGGAAAAACGAGGGGATTTAAAAGAAGGTGCATATGAACTTTGGTTTTGTATTTCTGCATTTCATAACGAGCAAGGAAGAACATTCCACATTCGTGTAGCGTGGCTAAAGAAAGAATATCTGTACTTAACAGTATACGTGCGAAATTTAACTCGAGGGGCAATTGATGAGCATTCCATAAAGCGAGCGTCTTACGTTTGATTTTTTTAAGGGCCGGAATACATTTGGCTAGAGAATTGACTATTAAAAAACGATGAAATATGGAGAGACAAGAGCCGATGTTCCAGAGCCATAAATGTTTCGATAATGTTAATCATCATTTTAAAGGCTCGTCTTTGAATACTATCCAAACGACTCTTACACACTGTCGCAAACAGCATCAATGTTGGCTAATGATCTGGCTTTCATTGGTGGTACAAGTCTTTTTCTCATTGCTTCCCAAGTCAGTGGTCTCGAATTTGGCAACCAAACATTGAAGAATTGACTTTAAAGGGTTGAAGCGTTTCTACTGATGAATACTAATTCTGATACCAAAATCATTTGACTGAGAAAAAAAAAACCAGATTTGACAGATGTTGCCAAAAAAAACATGGCCGCCACATACTGTCAACATAGACCAGTCTCTCTTAGAAAAGCCTTTATTTCCTAAAGTAACTATGTTTGGCTAAGTGTTAAAGTGATAAGTGTTTGTAAGCAACCTTACAAATCCCTTCTTAACACCAGCAGATTGTTAATAAATTCAAATCATCAATTATGCACAATTATTAAATTATTACCAAAACTTAAAACTTAAAATCCCAAATTATCAGCTTGGAAGGAAACAGCTCCGGCCTTATGCACACAGAACTTTATCCTCAATTAAAATATTTGCCCATAAGATTTCGAATGTACCATATGCTCATATAAAACAACAACACCAACACTACATAGTTTAACATAGCTCATATTCTGTATAGCTGTCATCAAGGCAAATACCCAAAACCCAAATTTATTCCTCAGAAAGGTAATAATAATAACCCACCTCTCTCGCCGGTTAACAGCATGGCATAACATTTAAATACCTAAGCATAAACTCCAAATACCAACGATATTCGTATATTGAGATTTTATAACATCCTCATCATCAAAGTTCTGCATAAGCATCCTGGAGGATAGGGAGGAGGTCAGAGCATCCTTCATGCTGTTTCCCAAATAAATAGAGAACTCCATCAAAATTTCTCTTCCAAAGCATAAATTGCAAATTAATTAAAATTTTAGCGCGCAAAATGTTCATCATATTTTCGTAGATGGCATAAAGTGAAAATATGTGTTTTATGAGTGCAAGCGGAAATGGAAGTTGTGTTCCGGTCACTTTCTGACAATTAGTTATTGTGTGTGTGGGCGAGTGTGTGTGTTGAATACTTTTATAGCTTTCATAAATAACAAAAAGGCATCGACACATTGCTTCGGTGCAATCCATTAAAACTGAAATGTCTCATTGCAAAGTTAATGACCAATAATAAATTAAGCTTCAACAACTACATGGCCTGCTTATACCATCAGAATTGACCGAATGTCTATTAGCCATACTATAGACCTTGAATGTGGTCACGAATATGGAGTATATACTATTGGTTCATTTTCAAAACTGACAGAACGATAATCGAATGGAGCTGGCTTGATTGTGCCCTAATAATGTCCTTTTGCGAATTCATTAGTCCTTAACGACAAATGTCAACTAATAAAAGCTTATTTATAAGGCAGAGTCTTTTGGCCAATTCGTAGATAATTGTATATTGACAACAATTTGACCGAGTCATAATATCCATATCTCTGGATTTGGACAATCGGAACGGTTATTCAATTACAATATTATACAAGGGATAAACGAATTTGGACGGACTAAATGGCAAGATGGTCATTGGTTTTAAGTGGGTTGACAAAGGCTCACAAGCATATACTCGTACACTGCCATGTCTGTGTCCTTTCGTTTGGTTGAAAATTATTACAGAAAAGCTGAACTCAGGCGTGTATACTCGAATATATATTTCTATTGCTTTAACATGTTGGAATGACATTTAATATTGGCAAAACATTTCGAAACAAGTTAAAATGTCTGAAAGGTTTTATAGCTGATTGTGAGTTTGGAAGAAGATCAATATTAAGGTGCCTCGAACTCGGAGTTATCTCTTGTTTTATTAGTCATAGAAGGTGGGAAAATAAAATTTCAAAACATGGAATGCTATTAGAAAACAAGACGATTTTAATCACTCCGATAAATCGTATACATCGTCAGTTCCAAGACGAATCGAACAATTTGGGGCTTCAGAGCTTCGAATACCTCCTGAGGAATGTGGAAACTCTGATATGGTAGCAGTTTCGCAATAGTCCCAATGATTTCTTTTATCAAAGAACTGAATTTATAGTTTAACACGAATTGAAGCATATGAGCCCAAAACTAAGAAAAAACATTGGCATTGACACTATTTCAAAATTGCAATTATCATTATCTTCTTTAACACTTCTATCCCGGTCTGGAATGAATATTCAATATGGCCCATCACCAATACCAAGTGAATCACAGACAATGGAGAAATAAACTTATTTTGATAGGCACTCTTTTTGAAGTCAAACTTGCTGGAGACTTCTCAAGCTTTTGAAATCAGTTTGGGCAGCTTCAAAGCTGGCTGCTTGGACTCTGAAAACCTAGAATAAAGTGCTTTCTAATTTATAACTATGATAAATCTTTCAAAAGTTTATGTTGGTCAAGCTCGTGTCCAGAGCCATAAGGTCTAGTGGGTGTTGTAATGTTGGGAGCTTACAATTCAACTGACGGTCAAATGCCATCAGAGAAACCCATCGGTAGAGTTGATAATTCGATCAATACCTTCTTCAGTGAAACTGCCACTGGCTAGCGTGTGCCTCGTGTCATCTTCGTTGATTTGGAACCCACTGTAGTCGATGAATTTCTTACTGGAACCTGCCTCCAGTAGTTCCATCCCGAACAATTGATCACAGGCAAGGCTGCCAACAACTACCCCTGTGGTCACAATGCACAATTTAGTAGACTCCAAAGTTTCCTACAATGGTTATTCCGCTCTTTTTTTGTAAATTACGAAAAGCAGTTCAAGTAGGAATTCGCTATCTTCTCAGCCTGTTGATGAACTCTAAAACTTAGTTCTCTTTCAATGCCTTGTGCATTTAACGTCAACTTGACTGAGTTCCATTGTAACTTAGTGCCCTACCCTCCTATTCACTTCCCACACGTCACCTATATAGTACGCTCTAGTAATCTCTACGGGAAGGCTTGCCAAGAGCAAATGTCTGTTTCCGAAGTCAAGTGGAAACCTCGTTATGGCAAGTAAACGACTTTCTTCATGTAGTACTATGAATATGTTGTCCTCAAGGCTTTCACTGCTTCTATAGTGCTACCATCGAGAGAAAGCAAACCCTGGTAATTTTGTCGACTAGTGTTCACCCAGTATCAATTGATCTATCCCGAACATTCTAAAACAGGCCCGAAAGACGCTGCCAACCACTACGCCCGTGGTCATTACACAATAGGAAAGAAAATTGTAGATTACTTATGTACCATGATTCAAGGACTTCACCTGCCAGCTCCTAACTATTTTAACTGACGGAGGTTTAGGCAAGGGTGAACGTATTTTCTACATGTTGTCGAACAGCCATCGCTGAGACATGAGTTCGTCTCGACTACAAGTTGGATTTGCTGTACGACAAGCATAACCTTTATCAACTGGTACGTCGGAAAGGGTATTAAAAAAAAGTTTAACTCTCGGAAGCAGATGAAGATTTGGCTGCCCTCGAGAATGATTACGAGTAAGTCGGAACAGACTATGAAGATGGAGAAGAAGAAGTTTTATAAAAATAAGCCACGCAAAAGTCTTATTTCGAATCAGACTGAAATAAAACATCATAGTTTCAAGTGTTGCATTTCCCATAGGAACGGTCCTGAAATTTACTGAGCAGACGAACTTAAAGTGGAAAAAACTGTCAAATAATTCACAACCTTACACGAACTGACATACATATGTATGTACATGTGCAGAAAATTTAACAACAATAGGACAGGTGGTTTGGATAACATTCCTACCAGCCTATAATTTAGAATTTAATTCACAACTCATATTTCTAGCTCAAAAGAAAAAGGGGTGGCCGTGGCGCGATGGTTGTGTGCTCGCCTGTCAACCTCAATATCCCTGCCGTCGTCTATGTTGTCTTTAATTCCATTAAAACCTTCTATAAATTGTCATCAATGGGCTGCTGGTTTACTCATTACATGTTGCTCAGGCATAACACTAACAACATGTGATTGAGTTAAACTAGTATGCCCAACAAGGATGAAAAACGAATAAAATAATGCGAATTGTAAGGGACATAGAAATAAGACACGGCAATTCTCCGCTTTAGTTCAGCCGCCATCCCTGGAGATAAAAAATCTGAGACAACCACCTTCAGTCTCAGAACATCGTGCCACACATCTTTCCTATCCTTCTTTCTCTTCCGTAACTTCACGCCCACGCTGTGTTGAAACATTAAAAGGGTAATCATAATCCCTTGAGCGTGAGTAGATTATAAAAAAAAAAAAAAAAACATTCCTACCATCCCTCTAAAGCTTACTGTGATTGATAAAAATCGATCATACTATGATATCTTCAATAATATTTTGAAAAATTACTAACTACTTCCCGAGATATTGGAAATATCTTAGTGGAAAATATGAACATTTCAAAAAAAAACCTTTAAGTTGTGAATTGTTTATGAAGTGATTTTTGAAATAAATAAACAATTTTTACCAAAAACAAATAGGAGAGAAAGTAGAGATTCTGCTAAAATAGAAATTGAAGGAACATGGAGATATTGGAGATTTGTTCAATCTACATAAACCCTTGGTACTGGTACTAAGAGCAAGCAACTTACTGAAGTAGTTCGAAACGGAAATGGATGTTCCGTAATTGATTATGCACTAATAAATAAATGGAATAAGGTGTGATTCGGTGTACATGAATCACAGGGTCTAACTTAAGAAGATACACTAAAACTTTAGTTTAAAGGGTTTTCATCATTTAAATCGAATAAATTAGTAAATTCGCAAATGGTTCAAGTAATATTTTTGTAATTAAGATTTTCCTTCGATGAATCCTCACTTTATGTTCACTCTGATTGCTGAACTAAATTGTATTTTCTGAGTTTGATATTCACTTTCTTAGAACAACGAGGTTTGGGTATTTATGATATACGGCTCTTCAGGGAATAGTGATTTGTAGTGTGCTCCGCAATAAGTGTGGTCAGCAATAAGTTCTCTCAATCTTTAACATCGGCTTTTAACCGGCTTATTAAATAGTTTGTTCCTTGGTTATCAAAGGGCTTTTAACTAGCTTATCAACGGGGTTTCCAATGCAAACCAAAAAACTCCATACACCATACTCTATATCCACAATACGCCGTTGGTGTAAAGGTCTTAATTTTAATGGTGATACTGATATGAGTACCGGGGTTCAGGGGTTAGGTTTTAAATTTTTGAAGCAAATATGAAAAAAACTGAAGTCGATCCAAAATTTTCGAAGTAGTTCTGGAAAATTAAAAAAAAAAAAAAAAAAAAAAACTAAATTTTCGGAACAAAATTCTAAACAAAAGTATATTTAGTATAGTTTGATTATTTTTCATTAAACAAATAAATAATTAATTGTGTACAACTAACTAGAAAATACAAGGCTTAAAATAAAAATAAAATAAATACAACTATAATACAAATTTCAGACTTCTTAAAAAAAAAATATATAGGTATGTATACATATATAACCATAATATATAAAAGTAAATTCAGACTTGTAAAAAATAGTAAAAATAGTACCTTAATACGACAATTTTAAAGTAAATTTTCCATCAACGAACTTGTATTTTTGTATGAATTTTATCAATTCAAAAGGTGGCTCATAAATATTTTTTCGTTTTTCTACAACTGATCTCGAAAACAATAAATTTTGCACGGTGCTTACGTTTAAACGATTCCTTAACTCGTTTTTACTTGCGACTTAAAGGTACTATAAGGCAAGTTATGCATTCATAAAAAAAATCGAACTCGAGATTTTAATCAAAGTTGACATAACGATGATAGAGAAGACCAAAAAAGTGGGTTTCGAAATTCTGTCTGTCTGTCTGTTCGACTACAGCTAAACGGCTCGGCCGATTTTCTTCGAACTTGGTAGCTATGGGTTTTGATTTTTTCCCCGGGATGTTTTTTTCTTTTTTTTTAAGACCAAAAATATCGATACCTGTCATACGAATTTTTTCCGAAATTTTATAAATATTTTTTTGTTCTCAAAAACTGTCCCACAGATTTAAAAAAAAAATCATAAAATTTCATTTAGTTAAACCTAGGTAATGCTTGAAAAAAAATTTGCAAGAAATTATTATTTTTGGTACCCCCCTTGGAACCATTTTTTTTTTCTTTTTGATTGTCTCAAAAACGTTACGACCGATTTTGACCTTTTTTTTAATGTTAAGGCTCCCCTGCAGTTTCAATATGATTGTGTAAGTATTCAAATTTTCAAAAAATTTTTTTTTGGATTTTTAAAAAAAATTTCAAAAATTTTTTTTTTGAAAACTCAATATTTCGAAAACCCCATGCTCGATTTTTTTTTGAAATGATGAATAAAATTTTCTTAAAATAATCTACAAGATATGAGAAAAATAACGGTACCCTCCATACAAATGTTAAAAAATGGTTTTCGAAAATCGCATTTTTCTCGAAAACGGTTCCGAGAATTTTGCTTACATTTTTTTCCTTTCGATTAATTTTTAAGATCTATAATCTAATAAAAAAAATGTGAAAACAACATATTACTGACTGTAACTACCATAGAACGATTTTTTAAAATTTTGAATTTCTCATTATCGGCATAACAGATTTTAATGAAATTTCTTAGAGAGAAGCTCCTGAGAAGTTTAAAAAACATTGCATTTCAAAACTTTAAGAAAAATATTTTTTTTTTTGAATTTTCAAGAAAAAAATCTATTTTTTTTTTTCGAAAACAGCTCAATATTTTTTTTGTAAATTTAATTTTTATTCGAAAAATAATAAACATTTTAAATTGGCGTACCAAAATTTTATTTTAAAATTTTTTTCAAAATTTTGTATATAAAAGCTTATTTTTTAAGAAACCACTACAAAGATTTATAATTTTTGTTCTTGCATAAATCTATATTTTTTTGAATCACATGGCATCCTATTCTTACCTTTAACTACTAAAGAAGTTTTTTTTAGTCATTTAAAAAATGAATTTTATGCTTATTAACAGTTTCTCTAATAACATTCATTTTTGAAATTCTTAGTCTTTTACAAAGGAGCAAGTTCGTGCGACCCAGTCGTTCAATTTATTTAATATCATAAAGAGTGATCAGCGCTGTCTTTAGATATGTTGGTTAAGAATTTTTTCATAGAGAAGTAGATCCTAAAAAAAAAGAAGTAGAGGAGTAGATTAATTTTTGTTTTCTCAAAATCGAAGTAGATCTACTTCGATCGAAGTAAAGTCCGAGCCCTGAAGAGTGCGTTTGCTTTGTCTAAAGTGAATATTAACAATAAAATAATATATTAAATAATTAATGATCACTCATTATACTCCGTCGATTTCAACATTATTGAACAATCCTCTGATATTGACAGATTGTTGTCTGTAACGTTTTCAACTGTCTTATTCAATCTGTCACAATATTGTCCAACAAAATAATACTTCCTCATAACACAATTCTATGTAAAAGGTAATTATGGTCATTAAAAAATAAACAAAATAAATTCCATTGTGATCTCTTGGAATTGTGACTGCCAAGTTATGAAACCTTTAATAATTCTATGTCATTCCAGCCCGTTAAGGCCGTTAATGAGTTTCAGCAGTATAGCTGAGATGCCCTTTCTCCGTTTGTTGCAAGAAACACATGCATCGTTCAGTCGTTTTCGTTCGTTTTATCACTGTAGTTCGTGATCCTTTTTAAGTCATTTGACTGTGGTTGAAGGCAATTTTTAATCTCGTAATCGGCTGGTTGATAGAGTTTCGGAATTTTAAAGCAATTTGGTAGCGTTAATAAATTACAACAAAATTTTACTTAAATGGCGCTTGAAATTCGACCTTCATAATTACAACATTTCCAGCCCTTGTCCGTACTTTTATGAATAAATACCTGAATGAAATATATTGTAGCATAATAACAAACATAAAACAGTTGCCATATATTTAACTTTTTACTGCAGCCGTAAAATTGGACGAACGCGCTGGCCAGTTTAAATCATAAACATGCGAGATTATCCGATTACCAAAAATATCCCTAAGGAGAGCCATGATCCTTTCTGAGGTTATTCTAGCCCATATTCTGCAACTAAGTGAGTTCATTTGAAGTTCAACAATTATTTTTGGATTTTGGATGCCTTATATTCTGAACGTTACCGTTAATGTGGAAATGGGTCTCATCTCCCATTATAAGTTTGTGAATAAACCATTTGTTCTTTAGGAACAATTTTTGAAAACGTCTGAGCATACTGAATTCGTACATGTGGAGCACTTGCTTTCAACTCCTGAACAAATTGAATCTTATATGGAAAAAGGTGTTACTGCCCAGACAAAACCAGCTGCTGAGAAGGTGTCACCTTGTGGAACTATCGGGGTTTTACTCAATACTTGCGTGCACCCTAGCAATGGTCATATCATTTCAAACTGCACGAGGTATTCCAGTACGCCGAAGATCACAGGCAGCCTTTGTTGTTGAAAACGCTGGAGCAATCGGTAAATTGTTGGAGCGATTTCGATATGTGTCTGAATAATTGAATGTCGACCTTAAAATTGAACAACTTTATCTCTTTGTTCTGAATCCTTGTGCTGAGTCTTTCCTTTATAAATTTCCCAAGTTCTTCAAAGTTGATTCTGAAAAAAAAAATATTTAAACATATAAGAAATATTCAATATTTAAATCACAACGGTACTTATGCGCCACCCTGTACAATCACCAATAAAGTTGAATTTGTCTCCGATACCTTATTTAACTTTGAGGTTGGTAATGACATTTAAAAAAATACAAACGAACTTATTAAAGTCTCCATTAAAATTTAGCATTAATGGATTGCACTTTCAATTACTATTTATAGAACGGGTTGAATCTTAATTAAAAGATCGCTTTTATAAAGTCATCAAGTCAAGTATGTCAACAGCTATCAGGTATCCACTTATGCCAATCACAAAAAAAACTGACGGTTATACGGTATAGTGCAACTGCACAATGATCTTAAAAATCTTTGAATTTAATGTCAGGATTCAGGAAGTGTCGAGCTATAGTTATAGCCTATTTCTATTAACCCATTCCACTTCCTTCTAGAAATATTCATATCAGTAGTAAATCAATCAGTACCGTTCACTCACTGAGTAAGTTTGAGTTAAAAAAAAATATTAAGAAATTAGAGACATAACGGCTTGAAGAGAACTTCAATGCGTGTGCGTGTTGCCGACATGATTAAATGGGACATCAAATTTCCGGCCGAATCCGAACGGCTTAGATGGCAAACACACATGACAAGAGACACTTTTTGAAGATTTGTTACTTACTTGCAAGAGGAAGTACCCCTGACGAACATTTGTTTTGACGGCAGCGGCTGGATATCGAACCCATACCTTCGGCATGATAGTTCAATGCAGTTATGTGCGATAAAGAACTACATAGTTGTTCAGTGGCACATGGTTCTACCGGCCACTTGGTTTAAAGAATTCTCAATATTTACGTTCACAAATCTCTCTTTTGGCAATTTTTTGAGCCCCTCCTCGAATATGCTTGTATATTCCGGTCTCCCCATTAGTCTTTGCCCTAAACTTCCCCAACAACCATTATCTCGCTCTTCCTCTATCAAAATATTGCTTAACTGCAACTTATCTCTTAAGCTTACTTAACAGGTTCTTAAATATTTTTATAAACCGAAGTTAAGTCAAGTCTAGGTGATGAAAGGAAAACCTGACAAAAACGATTTAAAAATCTGTCTATTTGTACAGTCTTTATCTTTAACTCATCTCAAAGATTAAAAAGGGGGAGAATGAAAATGACTTCATCAGATTATCTGAAAAGCAACACTTCTATAAGCATGTTAAACTCATAGTTCAACTCATCTGCAATCTCAAGAACTGTCAGGCACAGATGTAATTATAAAGTGCAAACAACTTTGTTCTAAAATTCACCAAAATTACATCCTCGACAATCCAACGACACCTCCTCATCATCCACTTAACCGTTCAAACTTGGTTCTATCTCAATTCAAAAAGGTGAAAACACACTTTACCAGTAAGTGCCTAATTAACTGTAGGTGTATTCAAAATCAAAACCCCCACCAACCATCACTTACTCGTACTCATAGACTTTACTTACGGTACAAAAACGACTATATCACATTTCCAGGATTCACTTCATCTTTCTCTTATTTCGAAAACAAAACTACGCCTTCTCTGTATTATAATAGACCGGGATCCTTTATAAATTTCAGAAGTTCACACGCTCCCCCGCCACCATGGCATCGGGTGAGCTTTGAAGACCGGTAGCACTAGTACAGCATACCAAGAACACCAAGAACACAAAAGTGAAACCCCTTTAAGATAAGAGTTTTCGAAAAGCAGAAACTTAGAAGATATAGGTTCAGTGCTTGCCAAAGCAATGGGGCGCGTAAGGAACAAAACGCGCCGCATCAGTGGCGGCATCTGGTAAGACACAAATAAGTGGTTCACTTTGCAAATCGTCGAGTGGTAGCTTTTGCAACCGTTATATCTACGGTCACGTTTCCTCGTCTGCGCCATCCCCCCGTTTAAAGTGTGAACAGAGTCAGTATTTATGGAAACCTAAAACACGGGACTGGAATCGGGATCGGGAGTAGCAAGTACCGGTAACAGGAACAGAACGAAGCATAGGGGGCACAACCAGACTGCATTATTAACGTAGGGGTGGAAATTATTTCCCTTTAAGGACTCGAAATGAATAAAAGGGAAAAATTAATTTCAAACCCAAGACACGGATGTGGGCGGATGCCCGGAGCCGGATGTTTGGTTATACCGAAGCAGGAGCAAGGGATGGGGGTTTAGAGTAGAAACGGATGCTGGAGTTGGCGTTGTTGGGAGATTGTTTTCGAATCAAAGAGGTTTCATAGTGAAAAGTTTTATTCATTATAAATGGGTGTCTTGGCATTGTGTAAGCTTCTGTTGTAAAGGGGATTTTTATATTATAATTTTTTTTTTCTTTTTTTAAGGAAGCAAGAATGGAATAGTTTATATTGTTAGGGGGACCCATAAATGACCTCCGACTAAAGTGAGGGGTGAATTCACTTGTTGCTGCAAGCAAGCTATTTAACGAAGGCAAATTGCTTAGCATTTGCATTCATTATGCCGAGATCTTAAGTGGCAGAGGGTACCGAAAGTTCCTTCGAGCGAGTATGGACAGTTAAGTTTTAATTGAAAAGGCTCTGGATAACTGCATTAAGTTTCCTCAATTAAGTCCACTTGCAACTTTAGTGTTACAAGTTTATTCTCTTGTTATAATTTAATTATGATGTGTTTTTTTGTTTTTTGGGAGGGGGACAGACCGAGGAAAATGACAAACTTTTGTGAAAAATAAATTTTAAGTATAAATGCATTATAAAGTTTCGACATTTTTGCTCATTGTTAAAATATGTCTTGATGTCGTTAAGAAACTTTTTAGTTGATTAGAAACAGAGAGCCTTCTTATATTAGTACGTTGTTTAATATTTTCGTCTGCTTTACCGTAAGTACCCCTTGGCATAATGGTTAGTGCGTTGGACTGTCACATTTGAGGCACACTATCTTGTATGGAGAACCAGTGGTAATTGACTTAGAAATTTCAACCATTCTTTTTGCCTGATATCAACAGTAATTGAAAGGACTTCCAGTTTTCCGAACGGCTAACCAGATAAGTACTTTTCAGGTCAAGAGATACTTTTGGAGGATTTGTTACTTCCTCGCAAGAGGCACTTAACCATGGCAGTGGCTAAGAATCTTTCGCCAGACCTTGGGCGTAACAGTCCAACTCCACGGGATACCACCATATGGGACAAAGAACATTCAATAATCTTACTCGCCAACGTACTTCTTTTAAGGTGGTAGAAATAGTCAACTTGAACTTTTATCCAATTTTGTGTGGAAAGTCATTATTATCGTTCCATACGAAGAAATGCGCTATTTTGTTGCTAATTCGCTCCCACTCTTAGGCTGTGTCAGTTTCTGGCCAACTTTCTCCAGTTTCGCACCTCAGGTTGACTGAGGTGTTCTCCCACGTGAGTTGGAGGCTTCCTCTACTGCGCCGACCCTCGGAGTTGGATTCGAAGACTTATAAAAATAAATTAGGCAAATAAAATTAAATGATCTGCTAAATATTTCGTTTTTCAACTTTTACCGATACCGTATTTACAGGCTTAAAATGACTATGATTGCGGTACTTCTACAAAGATACGTCTAGGTTACAGATTCGAGAGATTCTAAATTCTAAAATTCTGTTGTTGCAGACTCAGTTCACTTAATTTCTAGAAAAAACAGCCATTGCTAAAAGGCATTTCTTCTAACAGCCGATGCTTGGTTGTGTTCTTCGTTTCAGGCTCTATGTATTCTTTCCAGATAGCAAGCTTCTAGTCAGAACACATTTATTTGGGCATAGATCATTTTAATACCCCTTGGCATAATATGTAGTTAGTTTCATTCCCATCCACTTACACCTAAAATACGAAATATATATTTTTTCGCAGAGGTCCTTTATTTTATGACGAAGGGACAAATACTTGAGGAGTATCTATTGTCTTTTCATCTGCGCCACTGTGACATGGCAAAAGATTTTACTTACTTACTTAACCGGCTCCCGATCCATGGAGGGTCTCTGCCTGAGTTATTGCGGTCTTCCATCGGTTGCGATCCCTCGCGAGCTCCCTCCAGTCGTCGGGACCAAGCGCTCTTGCGTCTATAACCGCCTGGTCCCTGTTCGGTCTTCCTCGTCGTCTCGAACCTGGGGGCTGGGATTCGAAGATTTTTTTGGCTGGAGCGTTGTTGTCCATTCGCTCGATGTGACCGAGCCAGTGTAGTCGACGTGTTTTGGCTTTTTGGACTACATCCACATCTTGGTACAGCTCGTATAATTCACGATTGAATCTTCTCCTCCATTCACCCTCTTCGCATATAGGACCAAATATCCGCCGAAGAATTTTTCTCTCGAAAGTGCCCAGTATCAATTCCCCTCTTTTACTTATCGTCCAGCACTCGGCGCCGTAGAGTAGAAGTGGTAAAATTAGCGTTTTGTATAGCGTGTACTTTGTCTTTCGAGAAAGGAGTTTTGAACCCATTTGTTTGGCCAAACCGAAGTAGCAGCGGTTTGCTAGGGTAATTCTTCGTCGAATTTCCATTAAGGTGTCATTCGTGATTGATGTTCGTTCCGAGGTAGGTGAACTCCTTGACTACCTCGAAATTACTGCTACCAACAGTGACGTTTTGTCCTAGGCGATGGACAGATGCGGCTTTGTTTGTTGATAGCATATACTTTGTTTTGTCCTAATTAACTTGAAGACCAACGCGTTTCGCCTGTTCATCAATAGCTGTGAACGCTTCTAGCACAGCACGCTTGGAGCGGCCGATGATATCGATGTCGTCCGCATATCCAAGCAGTTGGGAAGACCTGTTGAAAATAGTGCCTTCCAGGTTAACACCACTCTTGCGCACTATCTGCTCCAGGACTAGGTTGAAGAAATCACATGATAGCGCATCTCCTTGTCTGAACCCTGTGCACGTTTGGAATAGCTCGGATGAGCTGGTACCCATTTGCACGTTACACCGCGTATTTTGTAACGTCATGCATAGCTGGCATAGCTGGATCAGTTTTTTCGGGATCCCGAGTTCCGACATTGCCAATAGAAGCTCTTGGCGACTTATGCTATCATATGCGGTTTTAAAGTCGATGAAAAGATGGTGGGTCTCGACTTGAAATTCGTTGGTCTTTTCCAGGATTTGCCTCAATGTGAAGATTTGGTCTATCGTTGATCTGCCTGGCCTGAAGCCACACTGGTACGTGCCGATTATAGTGTTGCAGAAAGGTTTTAGACGCTCACATAGTACGGTGGAGAGGATCTTGTAGGCAACATTAAGCAGGGATATGCCCCTGTAGTTCTTGCAGGACATAGGATCGCCTTTTTTGTAGATTGGGCATATGGAGCTATTTGACCAGTCGTCGGGCATGCTTTCCTCCTCCCACACTTGGTTGATGAGCTGATGCATGCACCCTATCAGAACGTCTCCTCCATACTTAAAGAGTTCCGCAGGTAGGCCATTCGAGTCTGCGGATTTGTTATTCTTAAGCTTGTGTACGGCTTTCTTAACCTCTTCAGTACTGGGTAGTGGGACTGGATCTTCATTGACTGGTCTTATGCTTCTTTGCTCCCCTGTGTTTTCGTCTAAATAATGTCCATTAAGCAGCTGCTGGAAATGCTGTTTAAACACGTCTACAATTCCCTGTGCTTCGGTGACTAGGTTCCCTTCGCTGTTTCGAAGAGCTTGCGTGCCGGTCCTATAACCTGATGCCAGTTGTTCGGCTGTGTTTGTGGCGGTGCTAGACTCCTCGAGATACCTGAGCTGAGAAGCTGCGGCTGCTCTTTTCCTTCTGCGCAGAGTTTTTTCTCCTTCCTTCTCTTTTCACGGTACTCCTCTTTTGCTGCTCTTGTTTTCCGTTGCAGCATTTGCATTCGTGCATTTTCCGTCTCCTGCTTCAATACCGCGCATTCATTATCATACCACGGGTTCTTTTTCCTAGGTGGTTGATAGCCTATGGTGGACTCGGCTACCTCCCTAATGATGTCGCGGTACTGGCTCTACTGGTTTTTGACGCTTGTGGCTGGGGGTACGGCAGAGAGTTTCCCGGTCAATTGCTCACTGTAGTCTCTGGCTTTCTCAGGTGTGCTAAGGTATGCAGTATTGAATTTCTTCCTTTGGGCGGTCCTCATTTTCTTTTCATTGGACAGTCGGGCTCTGAACTTTGTCACAACAAGAAAGTGGTCAGAGTCCACGTTTGCACCTCGGAAAGTTCGCACGTCCAAGATGTTCGACACGTGCCTTGCGCCAATTAGCACGTGGTCGATTTGGTTCGCGGTTCGACCATCTGGAGATCGCCAGGTTGCAAAACATTTTAAATCCCCTCTATTCATGTAGGCAATACTCGCACATTGATAGTTGAATGTGATAAATCACTAGGTTCAGAACTTCTACGAGATGTTGTGTGCCTAATACATTGATCGTTTTACCATCAAATAAAACTTTTGTATATTATTCCTCTCGTAGAAATCGCCAATAGACTCGACCACCCGCTGCTCGTCATCTCTGTTTTACCTTTTCAGATACAGTGCGTACCACTTTGAGCTCAAGGATGTCTTCCTCAGCGGTTATAGTTCTAGTGTGCAACATTGATCATTATCGTTTTTGACTACATGCACACCAATACTCTTCATCGCACCATGAATTATCATAGGGGTTTCTTATTGGTTTGGACATCCTCTTCGATACTTCTGATGGCCCTGTAGTAGTGCTGATACTGATCTTCTGCACTTGGTACTGGTATGCCACGCTCACTGTGAGATTAAGATTATGTTTTGACGATCTGTTTCGGCACTCCTATACTGTGTGCATCAGGAAGGATTTTAAAGTTATTTGTTTTTATAGAAAGGAATGGGAGGACAAATTTGTGGTGAGAGACTTCGATACCACCGTCTTTACTTATGGCTAAGAGATGGAGTGTGGTATCGGTTCGAGAATTTTATCTGAGTCTTTAAATAGATCTAGATCTGTTCGTCTATCTTATTTTGACAGTGTCTTTTAAGCTGAATTACTGGCAATAAATAAAGCTTGTTAATACCTTAACTAAATCCAAATCAAAACCTGAATACGGCCATTTTTACAGACAGCAAGACATCTGTTAAAGCCATTGATTCTGCCTTTTTATCCTCTAACACCTCCAGGAAATGAACGGTATGACGAGAAAGCCAGACAAGGAGCAGCCTTTAATATCTCATTTGCGGAAAAAGTTAACATTCATAATGGTGTTATGAAGACTCAATCTTCTCAATTTTTCTCACAGAATTCAACCATAGGTGGAGCTTAGCCAAATGCATTAGAAAGATGTTGCCCATCTATAATAAGTCCCGAGCAAATGACTTAATATTAAGACCCAGGCACGACATGGCCAGGGTAGGTGCCAAATCCACTGGACACTTGCCAGCAGGGTAATATGTAGCGAAGCTGGGCATTCCTAACAATACTCATTGTCTTAGTTGTGAGGATCAGCAGAAAATGAAAACAGTCATTCATTTATTCTGTAAATGTCCTTCTCTGGGCAACATGAGAGTCCAACTATTCGGATAGCTATTCCTCGACGACCATAACGAACTATTTTAACTTAAGATCAAAAACTTGATCATATCCCATTAAATCTACACTCGCACTCTCATGATCGCCATTTCTAGGTACCTACATGGTTAAGATCATCTGAACGATCTTTCTTTACTGTGCAGTACCTCAAGTTATAGTTTTGCACTATACTTTCAAGAACGACGTTGAAGAAAACGAAGTTTGTAGTTAGCACATTTAAGAACTCCTTTTTTGAGGATCAGTCAAACAATATTGAGGATTCATCGGACACACTAACCTCTGACCATATTTTTTAGAAGTAGATGTTGCATACTCCCAACCAAGTCATTGCCTGTCACCTTGAACAGTTTTGCACCAAGGCCGTCAGCTCCAGCCGCTTTATTGGCCTTAACTCAATTTGTAGATTTAGGGTAGTTGGAATTGTTGGTCTATGTTTAATGGTACAATCTTTCGAACAATGGCATTCGATGCATCATCGCAATTTATCAGTTTGCAGAAAAAGTGTTTCCATGTTCTCACCATTGATACTCCAATGTTCCCTTGGTCATCCTTCCAGGCTGCAGTTGCGCCCTTGTAACTTTGAGACGTTGCAGTAACCGATTCAAAAAAGCAATTTCGACCTTTAGTCTACAAAAATTGGAGTTTCGCTCGGACTATCAATCTCACTTGGACTCATCAGTTGACGACTAGTGAGGGGCTTGCCAAGACGCAATTTTTGTTGTTTTTATATAAATTTATGAACTTCATTCCCCCAAGGATTTTTCTCTATTTCTTTGATCGCGCTCTTCTCTTTCTTCATATTTTATTATTCTCTATTCTCTTCTTCTCGTACAACTCCTAGTTTTGTCATAAAACGTACTTAAGAGGTAAGCAGAGTCCCGATCGGAGAAGGAGCTAGCAATCTCTTGCGAATGTTCCCTTCGTCAAAGTTTCTTAAACCAAATCGAGATATCCGCAGTAGTAACTTTGCTACAACGTGGCCCTGATCCGAGTCAATGATAGACTCTCAGAGCATTCAGACATAATAATTCACCAAAGTCGATTAACCTCAGTTTGTTATCGAAAGTTATCGAACTTTCCGAATTTACTTCCAATAATGTCTTTTCTTGCTCGCTTGGAATTAGCACAAAATAAACGTTCCTTCTTGTCAGTTTTTAAACTATTTGTGATACCTGCAATGCAGAAACCTAGGGCATCCGCTTATTGTTCTGCTGCACAAGTCTTATTGAAATTCATTGTCTTTAACGTGGTCGGAAAGTCATTTAGATGCCACCACCTCGAACATTGAGGACCAGTTCCTTGGTTCTCGTACTGGACAAACCGCACTTTATATTTCCGAATATGTCATCGTAGTTCATAAAAGGTGCTCAATAAGAAGATTATACTGATTGCCACATTAGACGGCACCTTGGGATCTAGGCATCATCTAGGGATGTTTCCTATAATGTCCGATTCAATTTTTAATTAAATTTGATTTCTATGCTCGAATTTTCGTTCCAGCTCATCTAAGCCCGGTAGCTCCCATTCAACGAATTGGTTTTTTACTTGCGACTTATAGGTATTATGTATAAGGCAAGTTATGCATTCGTAAAAAAATCGAACTCGAGATTTTGATCAAAGTTGACATTACGATGATAGCGAAGGACAAAAAAGCAGGTCTCGCAATTCTGTCTGTCTGTCTGTTCGACTACAGCTAAACGGCTCGGCCGATTTTTTTCAAACTTGGTAGATATGGGTTTTAATTTTTTCCCCCCGGATGTTTTTTCTTTTTTTTTAAGGCCAAAAATAACGGTACCTGCTATCCGAATTTTTTCGAAATTTATTAAATATTTTTTTTTCTCAAAAACTGTCCAACAAATTAAAAAAAAAAATTCTAAAAATTTCATTTAGCTTAAACCAGGATAGGTAATTATGGAAAAAAAATCCAAAAAATTATTATTGGAACCATTTTTTTGTTTTTGATTTTCTCAAAAACGGTAGGACCGATTTTGATCATTTTTTTATTTTAATTTTCCAAACATTTTTTTTCTTTGGATTTAAAAAAATTTTTTTTTTTGAAAACCCCATGCTCGATTTTTTTGAAACTTGATAAATAAAAGTTTCTTAAAATAATCTACATGATATGAGAAAAAAAAAATTATTTTACCTAAGAATAACGGTACCCTCCATACAAATGTTAAAAAATGCTTTTCGAAAATCGTTTTTCTCGTAAACGGTTCCGAGAATTTTGATTCAATTTTTTTTCTTTCGATTAATTGTTAAGATCTATAATTAAATAATAAAAATTTTAAAAACAAGATATTACTGACTATACCTACCATAGAACGATTTTTTTAAATTTTTAATTTCTCATTATCGGCATAACGGATTTTAATGAAATTTTTTACAGAAAAGCTTTTAAAAATTTTAAAAAACATTGCATTTCAAAACTTTAAGAAAAATATTTTATTTGAGTTTTGAAAAAACAATCTTTTTTTTTTTTATTTATTTTTTTTTTTTTGAAAATTCAATATCTCGAGAACGGCTCAATATTTTTTTGTAAATTTAATTTTTATTCGAACAATAATAAAAACTTTAAATTGGCGTACCAAAATTTTTTCTTAAAAATGTTTTAAAAATTTTATACATAAAAGCTTATTTTTTTAAGAAACCACTACAAGACTTATAATTTTTGTCCTTGCATAAACCTATATTTGCTTGAATTACATGGCATTCTATTTTTACCTCCAACTACTTAAGAAGTTGTTTTAGTCATTTAAAAAATTAATTTTATGCTTATGAACAATTTTTCTCTAATAACATTCATTTTTTAAATTCTTAGTCCATTACATACATTTTTTAAACTTCACCTGTGTGATTTTAAAAGCTATTGCATTGATATCGCGTTTCGTATTTACGACAAAAAATTATCAGAGCAGAAATAGGTACTGACATTTTTTGACATTCTTCTTTTTTATTGATAAGTTAATCCCGTAAATAGTTGGACCGATTTTGTTATTACGAGTATCTTACAATCCGGGTCTTTCCTCAATTCTGTACAATATTTCAATTAAAAAAATTATATTTATTTTAATTTTTATATGAAAAGAAAAAAGTAAATTTTTAAGTACTTTTAACTTTTACACACACATTCTCGTCAACAGCAATTTTTTAGCATATTTTTGAGCCACTATCATTACAGGTCTGAACTAAAAGAGCTACTTCATGCAATTTAATTCATTTTATTTTAAACTGCATTGTAAAACATTCAAAAAGTAATTTTTTGTAAAATTTAAGAAACTAATTTTTCTTATAAACTGACTTTTTATCTAACAATGTAGCATTATACTTTTATTAATAATTAATGTTTGTAAGAATAAAATAAATTAATTTGGTGGTGCAACAGCTCGAAGTGAACCACGACCCTTTGACCTACAAAGCTCAACCATTCCTGTGTGCGTGCAACCAGGAACGGAGGGGACCTAGAATCCTCTGCCAATTCGGAACGGCTAATGAGTAGCACTTTCCATGACAAGAGATTTGTCGATTCCTCGCAAGAGGCAGTAAACCCCTGAAAAACTTTTTTGCAGCAACTGAGAATCGAACTCAAGACCTTTCGCATGACAGTCCAACGCACTAACCATTATGCGAAGGGGTACAAGAAATGAAAACAAAACTTGGCTTTTTTAACTTTTTCTCAAATATTTTTTTTTCGATCTGTCAATTCAGTTTATAAATAAGCCCATATACCTAAACCAAGGTTAAACAGAATTACATATTGGCTTTGAAATCATATCCAATTTTTGATCACATACCAACTTTGATAGAGCCCACAAGATTTCGTTGTCATGACTGGACTAATCCCAGATCTAACCATTAGATAAGGATAATTTAATAAAAACAATCTTCCTTTAGAAGGTCAAAAGCTACAAAAAGAAATATATCTCATATACATACAAAATAAGCCCATCCTTCCGAATGAGTTATCACAGGACATAACCTTGCCTGACACGAAGTTCGTGCTCTCTAAATGAGTTTCGTTCAATCTTGCCATCTTATCAGGCTGCTCGCCAGTCACTATATATTATTAGCTGTGACTTGCTCAAGAACTCAACCGAAATGCAATAAATATACATCACCCACCCAAAGGTCAGAGGCATTTCGGGTGTATAATTAATTCGATTCTCATTTCTCCCCTTTATTAGTTCCAAGAAAGAAACCCCATAACTTCGCATTGCGAAGCTAATTTCGTATGTAAATCTCTTAAACACGTAGTTTCTGGGACTAACTAATACACTCACACACTTCCCTGTCCTGTATTGGATTTGAAAAACCCTAAAGGGTATCTCTGAATGGGAATACCAGGCACAAAATTAAGTCGACCGTATTTAACAAATCTAATCAATCAGTTGTCATTGAATTACAACTTAAGATATAGCAAATCACATGAACATCTGGCCCCAGGAAGGACACTAAATAACATATCTCTCACTTTGACAGTAGTCGTCCTTCTATTAACTTACACACGCTTACCTTTATCCTTTGTCCGTTTCTCGGTTGCTGTCTCGTTGATGTTGTTGTGAGTGAAAAATCATGTCAAATTAAATTAACATACCCGACCCTAGGCCGACGAGGGAGACTTGGTTTACTCGAAAGGTCACTTGGGACTATAATATCTAGAGTATTACAATTGTATATCCTTGGGTCGAGCCCTTCAGCAACACACGCTCGGCAAATGTTCCAAATACGTTTTGCAGACAATTAATTTAACTGCTTGCTATTATTTCGAAGTCAAACCCCCTTTGGCCAGTAATCCGCACTGTTCATCGCTTTCCACCGTTAACTGCTGTCATTGGTGGTCTTGAGATTATATACTGCGACAACTCCAAACCTCGAAGCGCTAGAAACACTCTTCAAACGGAACAAATGTTACCTAACCTGGCGGCCAACAACCCCCAACCTCTATTGATGTCTTTAGCCCCGACACGCTATCTCTCGTTCGTTTACTTACAAATTGCTTGAGATAAGATTTTTTGTCTTTTAATTAGATACAAGCTGATAAATTTATATCAAAAGGAAGGTGGAAAAATTAGGAGCTAAGAAAGACAGGGGGCTCTGGAAGTCACAGCTTTGAAAAAACAAATTGGCAGCCATTTATCGTTCAGGCGACTGACATGGCAGAAGGTGTCCTCGTTCCTTTAGCGATTGCATCATCATCATCATCATCGTCATCCTCCTTCTATTGTTATAAAGGCGTGTTTTCAACTTCGCATCCTTTTTGTATTTTGAAGAGATTTTGCGGACGACACTACGACCGACGAGACGGACAAGCGGATAGAGGTCGTCGGAGTTGTAGATGGTAGAAGGCAGACCGGAGCCAAAGTCGTTTAGCTAATTATTATCGAGTTAAGTTTGGAGCTGAGTCAAATCTTTTCTCAGCTGGCTGTGAATTTAAAGATGGATGAATGGATTCGGATGAAGAAGAAAAGGATTTGTAGTGAAATTGTTGGAAAGTCCTTTGGGCTTAGGGGCAAATGAAGTTAGATGAATATTTAAGACAAAAAAGTTAAAATATATTTGGTCAGATTATAAAAAGTGTTTGGCCATAGTGGTGAACCAAATGGTAATTTATAAAAGTTTTTGAGAGCGAATTCGGCATGGAAAGCAGAAGCAAGTATTCTTTGCTGGAGCTTTGGCGCTTGATTTAATTTGAAAGAATTGTCCAAATTTTTGTTTAAAAGAATTTTATTAATCATGAAGATTTTGAATAAGTTTCTTAATAGTATCTTAATTCAATAGTACCCATTGTCGAAATGTCATGGGTTGAACTGTCATGCGGAAGGTCTTGGGTTCGATTCTCAGCCACTGCAAAATGTGTTTCACGGGTGTAGTTCCTCTTGCGAAGAATTTACAAATCCTCTAAGAGTATCTCTTGTCTTGAAAAGTTCTGCTCATTAGCAGTTCAGAATCGGCAGGAAATTGTAGGTCCCTTCCATTCCTGGTAACACGCACACAGGATTAGTTGAGAGTTGTAAGGCACTAGGTTCCTTATTATCTTATTTCGAACCTAACAACAAATCGTGGTTACGTTACATGACAAAAACTGTTGTTCCTTATATTTTTAAACATGACATCCCCCTTTTTGGGAGATGAACTCTGCCGATAGACAATTTTGATCTTTGTGCAGATTCATTGAATTTTTCAGATTGTCCAACTATTCACAGACTTCTGAAATCCTCAAATCTGCACTACAGATTTTGTCTGCGCAATGTACGTACTTAAAAAAATATTTTGTTCTCCGGATCTTCTTCTTACAACAATTCATCAGCACAGTATGCTCTCATTTTTGAAAGCGTTCAGTTCTAATTAAGTCATTAAATCAAATTGAGTCATCTGTCAAAATAGGATTTCATTTTCTCAAAAACAAATTGTAATAAAATTCAAACGCCGAATTCAGCTAATTGGCTGGTCTTTACTTAAAGTTCTTAAAATACATTTTAGCTGATATAAAAAATAATAAAATTTTCTGATATTGCCGTGAATAAGAATTTCAAAAATGAATGTTATTAGAAAAAATGTTCATAAGCATAAAAATTATTTTTTGAATGACTAAAACAACTCCTTTAGTAGTTGAAGCTAAAAACAGGATGCTATGTGATTCAAGCAACTAATAGTTTATGCAAGAACAATAATTATAAGTCGTTGAAGTGGTTTCTTAAAAAAAAAAGAGGCTGGGTGCGACCCACACTGATAACTTCCCATTTGTGGTCTTGAAAACTTTATATTTAGTTTTTTTTTCAAATAACCAAATTTTCAGCGAAACAAACTTTAGCTGTAAAATTCAAACAAAAATTATTTTAAGATTGAAAAGCATTTTAATAAGAGATTTGAAGAGATTTGCTGCACTCCTTGACATGTTCTCGGTTCCGCAATGTGTTTGTTGTTGCATTTTAACACCTCCATTGAAGAAGATGGTTTGGGTTACCTAATGTGGTTGTTGTTGCACATTTAACCCTTTGGTGAGCTCGTTAACTTGTTTCGGTCAGGTATTGTATCTGTTGTGGTAATTAGTATGATATTTTGTATACATACTTCGATCATAGAGCAGTAGATGGAAGATCGAAGTGTAATTGTTGTTGCGGTTTTTCCGAATTGAAAGGCTGTGATCTGCACTGGATATACAATGACTCCTGTTTTAAAAATCGATGATGCTTTTGGCATACTATGTTATTAGGAAATTTTATTAGGATACTTAGGCGCTCATTTTATGTTTTTTTTTTTAGAAAATGTGTTTAACTAATTTTAAACTTTTCTATTTAAAATTTTAAATTTCTTGTAATAATTACGAAGGTTGGTAGGTACATATTATATACTGAATTATAGATGTCCGTGTTTTTTAATATATCTAAGAAAACCTTGAGTAGAATTTTACATCTTTTTCATGGACAAAAAGATAAAAAACATATTGTGACGTTTTCTTCAATTTTACCATAGCTGTTAATGGAATTTGAATATGTGGGACTTGGGTACAACAGTACATACATTCTTCTAAAAACTAAGTTGATAATAAAATTATAAAATTATGTATTATATTATAGAAATTACTTTATTATTTCGGTTCCAAACATTTTAATTGAAAAAAAATTTAAAACGAAATATTCAAATATAAACCATTTGTTGGAAATTGTATTATGTATAAAATTAAATAATGGCAAAGTCAATATCATTGCTCGTTCTCAAGGTATTCTAGTCGAAAAACAAATATTACCACTTTTTAGTAGATTTTTTTTTATATTTTTGTTAAAACTGTTAATTCGATACTTGTCAAAATTTAACCATATGTTAATAATTGTATTATGTCGATACCTTCCCGTAAGAATGTACTAAGCCACACTTTTTTCGAAAATGACTTTTTGATGAGGAAATATACTATATGTTAAGGGCCACGTTTTGGCCTGGGTTTCGCCAACCTATTATGTATGAAAAGGAAACTAGAGTACAAATAAAAAAATTTATCAACTGCCATGTTTTCTCATTAAAATAATGTTGCCCCCTGAAATTTGTACTATTCGCCAAAAAATTATGCTAAGCGACATTAATAAAGATCTCATTGTCGTGAGCAACAAAAAATTTTGTTAGATGTCACTTAGTTTAACCAAAATTGTCTCTTAGCACACTATGATTCAACTAGAACTTTTTTCGTTTTTTTCGTTTCCTGAACAATTTATGAAATGTCGCTTAGTATACATTCTTACGGGAAGATATCGATGTACTAAACAACATACTTTAGAAGGCACTATCGGTGTTCATTCCCAAGAAATTCGACTTGAAATACAATTTTAACTAGTTTTCAATAGTAGAATTTTTAATAGCTTTTTATTTAAAAAAAAACTATTAATTCAATATTTGTCAACATTTTACCAATTGTACAAAATTATACTATGTATAAAATAAACTAAATTAGAAGTCAATATCACTACTAGTTCTCGAGAAATTTGAGTCGAAAAACAATTTTTACCAATTTTCAATAGAATTTTATATAGTTTTTTATTTTTTGTAAAAAAACTGTATACTGATTTTTTTTGAAATTTTCACCAGTTGTCAAACACATTATTTTTCGTAAAATAAAATTATTTTGAGTTTCAAATTGTTTTCCGTTCTTAGAATATCTGGGTTATGAAATTTTTTTTTTTCAGTTTTTTTTATTTAAAAAAATAACGGTATGTTCATTTTTTTCCAAATTCATATCAAATCTGTATGACCTTATAATGAGTACATTAAATTTTATTTGAAATCAATAGCATTATTTTTTCGTGAGATATTTGAAACTAACCAAAATTTTTACTTTTTTTTTAAAACGTTATAGTGAAAAAACTACTCACTGAATTTTAATAAACGCCCTTTCAGCCTCTTTCGAAGTTATTATCTATTAAACAAAATTTATTTGAAGTCGATATCTTTACTCGTTCTTGAGATATCGACGACGAAAAATGGTACAAGAACGTACGGACGTACGAACGTACGAACGTACGAACGTACGTACACACACACACACAGACATCTCTCTAAAAATGATTGATATAGCCTCTAGGGACCTTGAAACGTCGAGAAATATCAAAAATTCCAATTTGACAAATCGGACCGATTACAATAACTCCCTATGGGAAGTTAATAAGCTTTTATATGTATACAAAATTCTTAAAACATTTTTAAGAAAAAAATTTTGGTACGCCAACTTAAAGTTTTTATTACATTACGAATAAAAATTCAATTTTCAAAAAAAATATTTAGCCGTTTTTGAGATATCGAATTTTCCAAAAAAAAAAATGATTTTTTTTTTTAAATTCAAAAAATATATTTTTTTTAAGTCTTGAAATGCAATGTTTTTCAAAGCTTGTCTATAAAAAATTTCATTAAAATCCGTTATGCCTATAATGAGAAATTCAAAATTTGAAAAAAATTGTTCTACGGTAGGTACAGTCTGCAATATCTTAATTTAATTTTTTTTATTAGATTATAGATCGTAAGAATTAATCGAATGGAAAAAAATTTTATCAAAATTCTCGGACCCGTTTTCGAGAAAAATACAATTTTCGAAAACCATTTTTTAACATTTTTGTATTGTGGGTACCGTCATTTTTAGATAAAATTATTTTTTTTCTTCTAACATCTTGTAGATTTTATAAAAAACTTTAACTTGTCAAGTTTAAAAAAATCGACCATGGGGTTTTCGAAATATTGAGTTTTGAAAAAAAAAATTTGAAGTATTTTTGAAAATTTTATTGCACAATAATATTTAAACTTTTGGGGAGCCCTAGTATAAAAAAAAGATCAAAATCATTGGTACCGTTTTTAAGAAAAACAAAAATGGTTCCAAGGAGGCTACCAAAAATAACCATTTTTTGAAAATTTTTATCAACCATTACCTAGCTTTAACTTAAAGATTTTTTTTTAATCTGTGGGACAGTTTTTGAGCAAAAAAAAAAATATTTATAACATTTCGAAAAAAATCGTATGGCAGGTACCGTTACTTTTGGTCTTAAAAAGAGAAGAAAACAAAAAACGTGTGGGGAAAAAATTTAAAAACGATATATACCAAGTCTTACGAAAATCGTTCAGGATGTAGTCGAACAGACAGACAGACAGACAGACAGACAGACAGACAGACAGACAGACAGACAGAATTTCTAGACCCACTTTTTTCGTCATCGCTATCATCGTAATGCCAACTTTAATCAAAATCTCGAGTTCGATTTTTTTTACGAATGCATAACTTGCCTTATAGTACCTATAAGTCACAAGTAAAAATATCATTTGGAGAGTTCTTGGAATGAATTTTTTTTTGTTAAAACCGCGGGAGGGAAATGAAAGTATTCCTAATTGTAATTAATATTTACCTATTTTTTTGTATTATAATAAAAAATATGTATTTATAAATTAAGTAAATTCTTTATAAGAAATCTGCATTGGAGATTTGTCTTTCGTCATTATTGCAAATATCTGAAAATATTTGCCTGGCAACACTGCTCATAATTTCTATTTAGTAGATCCCCTGAAAAACTTTTTTGTAGCGGCTGAAAAGTTGGGTGTACTACATCTTACGATGAATTGACAAATCTTCTAAGAGTATCTCTTGCCCTGAAAAGTGCTGCTCATAAGGCGTTTGTAATCGGCAGAAAGTTGAAGGTCCCCTCCATTTCTCTAAACACACAGACAGAAAAAATTGGGATTTGTATATCAATGGGTTCACTCTCTATGAGCCGTCATGGCCTCTAATTTATTTATTTAATTTTAAGATTCTATATACATATGCAACATGGAAAACCTGCACATGTAACTCAAAACATATCATTTGTTTGTAGATGAGCTGGTGGAACTCATCGCCTGCCACTTTTAACATTTAGGTATCTATGCTTTTGATTCCAGCAGCTTTATTGGACAGAGATTATTGAACATTCTACTTCGTAAAGGTTTGATGTTACAATCTACTAAACATTTGTAAAAAAGATTATTCCCTATTCTTAGCAGAAATTGCAATTCTTCTATGTTGTCTTGATCGCATTTACGAGCTTTATATTGGGCACTTTTTCCTTAAAGGATCCTTTTTATATTTTTGTTAAGCTTTCAAACTGCATTGATTCCAAGACATTCCTCTATTTCCTCTATAGTGTTTTCTTTTTTAATTCCAATATAATTGAATTCGAAATTTTGATCAGACTTGGAATTTAGATGATAGGGAAGACGAAAAATGTGTGTCTCGCAATTATGTCTGTCTGTTCGGCTAGACTAATTTCCTCTAAGCTCGGCAGATAATATTTTTCACAAGACGCGTTTTTTTTAATACGAAAAATAACGAAACCTGCTATACAAAGTTGTTTCGATATTTTAGAAATTTTTTTTTCTCAAAAAACTGTTCCTTACATTTAAAAAATAATTCATTTAGTACACGAAAAATCAAAAAGATGGTTATTAATGTTACCTCTCATAAAATCATTTTTTTGTTTTCGATTTTCTCAAAATCTGTTCAGCTGATTTTTTTTTTATATATTAAGGGGTTATGAATACCCTTATAATGATAAACACAGTGGGAGAAATTAGGACCAATTTTTAATGTTCAAACTTCTAAAAAGTTCGTAAAATACTATTTGTATACAATTTTTTAAAAAAAAATTGTATTTTTTGAAAAATTAATACATATTTTAAAACCCACATTCTCATTACATTTTTATCTATAAGAAGCAAGAAAAAAGTATTTATTTTATCTTAATATAAGAAAAATGATTTTTGAAAATCATATTTTCCTAAAAAACCAAGCATAGAATTTTTATAAAAAATAGCTTAATGATCTATGATTCAATAAAAAAAAATATTTTTTTACTTTCTCATTATCAGCATTACGGATTTTAATTAAACTTCTTATATAGAAAAGTATTAAATATTTTGCATATATCAAAACTTAAATAAAAAATATATTTTGGATTAGAGAAAAAAAAAATATAATATACTTTTAAAATTTTGGTATCTCAAAAACGAGTCAATCACCCCTGTTCTGATTTTCGTTTACGAAAGTAATACTTTCGTTATCATTTCGTTTCGATTTTGTCTCAAGAATTTGAATTCGTAAATCTATTTTTAAAAATATATCTTTAAAAACCATTTTTTTGTCTTTTATGAAGGGGAAGACACATGTGTAACAGAAAAACTGTCTGAATGTTGGTACCACTGCAAGGCAAATTTGTACGAAATTAAGAACGTCGTTTTCAAATCCGTACGAAAATCAGTTTCGGTAACGAATTCAATTCGGAACAAAAATCAGAACAGGGGTGAATATTTTTTTTTTTGAAATTTAATTTTATTTTACAATTAAAAGTTAAAGTTGACGTACCTATATTTTGTCTCAAAAGTGTTTACAAAATTTATATATAAGAACTTATATGTTTTAAAAAACGCTAAAACGTGTTGAAATATGTATGTATTCTTGTATAATTTCATTTTTCTCTAAAAACATGGGTTTTAAAATTCTAAGTCCATAAAACATAACAGCAGGATTGTTCCAAACTGTGCGGTGCATCTTATTTACCTTTAAGATGCGTGTGTCGATCTACCTTCTTTTGGTCAAAAAAAAACTCCGAGTAGAATTGGTTCTTCTATGTAACGCCCCGATGTACATATATGGTTCTTGTTTAATTTCATGTGCTTTCATCTTCAACTAGGGATTTCATTCAGTCACTTACTAAGCCAGCATCTCTGATGGCTCCTGTATGTATCAACTTGCTCTAAATACTTGATGATAGTGGTTTTTAATTGGATATAAAAGAGAAGGGCCGAGCTATCTCTATTGATTATATGGAGGGCTCACAGCTGTACCGAACCAAGTCATTTTAAAGAAATCCAAAACTAACGAAAGGATTTCCGCAAAATTGACCTCTATTTAGAGCTGTAATGAACTATGTATAGTTTATTACAGCTCTAAATAGAACTATGTAGTTCTAAATGAACGATGTAGTTTATTACAGCTCTAAATAGAGGTCAATTTTGCGGAAATCCTTTCGTTAGTTTTGGATTTCTTTAAAATGACTTGGTTCGGTACAGCTGTGAGCCCTCCATATATGAACAAGGGACATCTTGGCTAAAACAAGTCAAATTTTGAAACTTGAATAAGGTTTGTAAATCTATGATGAAATAATCTTGTAGGTGGAAGAGGGACAATTAAACATATTGATGTCGGGAACCATTCTCAATACTTCACTCATATTATAGTTATAGCCTATTGGTATTAGGGTATACGCTGCGAACATTGGCTCTTTACCTAGCATCACAAGTAATTTCAAGTCAACACTCAGTTATAGCCAGTTGGAAAGAAAAGACATTTTTCACGATCTTGCTATTTTTCTTTTATGCTATTCGATAAAAATCAGTGCGAGCGTACGTTTTTAGATCCTCTTGCAATAGTTGTAATCTCAGCTTGAATACGAAGTATGTTTCTCTTAAATTTAATATCAAGTAAGTAATGTATCTTGGTTATTTAATGAAAGGCCCATTGAAGTTCGTCTTCTAAAACCCGCTGGTGGTTATTGTATTGGTGCTGAATATTTCCACATACCTCCAACGTTGAATAACTTGTTACACTTTTTCTTCACGACCGAAATGGGTTCCCGACCCTTTTTTTATTATTAATATTATTATTATTATTAATTTTATTAATAATATTAACCAACTACGCGAATGCGAATAAAAAAAAAAAAAAAAAAAAAAACACAACTCGACTCGATCGTATACGTATTATAATATTGTTTTGACTGATAAGTCAAATCAAAGAAAACTAAGAGGAAACGAAAGTATGTTTTTATTACAACTACAGTGGGGTACTTTGTTATTAAAAGTGGGCGCCATGAATTTTTGTTTAAGAAAGCAAATTAGTGAAACTCCAAAACTAATAAATGAATTAAAGAATGAAAGAAAATAATTTAATTAAATAAAACACCGTTTTTAGTATTTCCACTAGTTTTATTTGGGAAACCTTGTGACAAACTCACGATAAAAACCCAAACTTCTTCTTCAACAAAATAGAAAAAAAAATAAAATGCACGACTGGGTCGCACGAACTTGCTCCTATGTAATAGACTAGGAATTTTAAAAACGAATGCTATTAGAGAAAACTGTTAATAAGGATCAAATTAATTTTTTAAATTCTTTTAATAGTTAGAGACGAAAACAGAATGCTATGCAAATATGAATTTATGCAAGAACAAAAATTATAAGTCGTTTTAGTGGTTTCTTAAAAAAAGCATTTATATACAAAATTTTTAAAAGATTTTTAAGAAAAAATTTTGGTACGCCAATTTAAAGTTTTTATTATTGTTCGAATAAAAATTAAATTAAAAAAAAAAATATTTAGCCGTTTCTGACATATCGAATTTTCAAAAGAAAAAAATAATTTTTTTTTTCAAAAATTCAAAAAATATTTATTTTAAAGTTTTGAAATGCAATGTGTTTTAGACTTTTTAGAAGCTTCTCTATCGAAAATTTCATTAAGAACCGTTATCTGGATAATGAGAAATTCAAAATTCGAAAAAATGGTTCTATGGTAGGTACAAGCTGTAATATCTTAATTTCAAAATTTTTTTTAATAAATTAAAGATCATAAAAATTAATTGAAAGACAAAAATTTTTATCAAAATTCTAGGTGCCGTTTTCGATAAAAATACGATTTTTGAAAACCATTTTTTTTAAACTTTTCAACAATTGTATGGTGGGTACCTTTATTTTAAGGTAAAATGAAATTTTTTTTCTCACATCTTGTAGATTATATTAAGAAAATTTTGAAGTTTTTTTTAAAAATCAAAAAAAAATTTTTTTGAAAATTTGAATACACAATTCTATTTAAATTTTTGAAGAGCCTTCGAAAAAAAAATGAACAAAATCGGTGGTACCGTTTTTGAGAAAATCAAAAACAAAAAAAAATGGTTCCATGGGGGGTACCCTCAATAACCATTTTTCGGAAAATTTTTTTCAAGCATTACCTAGCTTTAACTAAATGAAATTTTTTTGTGTTTTTATTTTTTAAATCTGTCCAGCAGTTTTTGAGAAAAAAAAATGATTATAAAATTTCTAAAAAAATTCGTACCGTTATTTTTGGTCTTAAAAAAAAAAAAAAAAAAACGTGTGGGGGTAAAAAATCAAAACCCATATCTACCAAGTTTAAAGAAAATCGGCTGAGCCGTTTAGGCTGTAGTCGAAGCGACAGACAGCAGACAGACAGACAGACATACAGAAAGACAGACAGACAGAATTGCCAGACCCACTTTTTTAGTCTTCGCTATCATCGTCAACTTTGATCAAAATCTCGAGTTCGATTTTTTTAGGAATGCATAACTTGCCTTATAGTACCTATAATTCGCAAGTAAAAACGATGAAATTGAAATGCAAATGAACTCGCGATTAGGCCTCTGACGATTGAAAAAAAACCGAAATAATAAATTGAATTGTTCGCAAATTAAATTGTTCGCGAAAGAAGAAATAAAGGTCCACTCGAATTTTACGATTTACTTATATTTTTTTTCTTGATTTATGATGCTCTATAATCTCGTTTCTCCTATTTTTCCTGACCTCGCTCCTCGAATCGCTATCTTTTTCCTCCCAAATTTTTCCTCGATCTCCTTCTTTTTCCTTTTTAAATTTTATACTCCTTTCCTCGATTTTTGTTTTTCTTTTTTGAATTTTCTCGAATCTTTTTTTTTCTATTCTTTTTTCTCAACTCTTCGCTTGGTAAGCTAAAATATATTTACTGCCCCTGACTATTCCAGTCTCTCACATATACACACATCCAGCCAATCGTGTTCGTAATCATCGGTCACGAGACATCGGCTTCCTGGAAACCTTCTTCGTTTCATAGAAAACCGCCGTTGTTGAATCTCAAACGAAACTTTGCTGTAACACTCCCATTCACGGATTCAGCAAGTTGTTGGGTGTCTTTTCGAAACTTCCCGAATCTTAAATGCCGAGTTCAGACTACTATCAACTAAATTTCTCGAGAAAAACCTAAAAGAATAAAATCAAGAAAGATCCTTTTTCTAGGCATTCCCCTAGTAACCATAAAATATTCGCGAGTGTTTCGAAGAGCGAAGCCATCGTTACCACCTAAATAATAATGAGACGAAGGAGGAAAACATATCTTAACACCACGAACTAGATTCAATACTCTAATGGACCTTTTTTTCTTGTCTTTAAAAAAAAAACGCATTAATAATTTTAGGATAACATCTGATAGATGCTCTAATTAGGGATCCGTTTGCTTATAAATGGAATTTACGTTATAGACCGAGAGCCTACAGCAATTTTTGGGTGCGATTGATAACAAAAAATAATTAGCATAATTAGATAGGCCTTCAGTAGTTATTTACAAATGTGAACGTCTTGCATCCTCTATTGGGAGCAATATATATATGCATATATGCAGTTCTTTCCAAGTCTAAATAATTGTGATACCAACTATGCCAAAATGTAGAGTTAAGCCTCCTGATTGAAAGTAATGAGGTCTAAGCAGGGTTGCAAAAGCTTAAGTCACTTGTTAGCTTAAGCTAGGCTTTAATTCACAAGCTAGTGAGTGACTTGTGAATTAAAAAAAATATAATTCAGCAGCTACGAACTGACTTATGAATTAAAAAAAATTTAATTCACAAGTCAGTTGGTGACTTGTGAATTAAAAAAAATTAAATCATAAGCTTCTTAGTGACTTATGAATTAAAAAAAATTAATTCAGAACCTACTAAGTGACTTATGAATTAAAAAAATTTAAGTCATGGGCAAGTAAGTGACTTATGAATTAAAAAATTTTAATTCCCAAGCTACTAAGTGACTTAGGAATTAAAAAAATTCAAGTCAGGAGCAAGTAAGTGACTTATGAATTAAAAAAATTCAAATCATCAGCAAGTAAGTGACTTATGAATTAAAAAAATTTAATTCAAAACCAACTTAGTGACTTATGAATTAAAAAAAATTTAATTCATAAGTTAATGGATAAATGCTGATTAGAAAAATTATGAAATGGATAATTTATAAGCTAGCGTGATAATCTTATGATTTAAAAACTAGATTTGAAAGCTTTCGTTAATAATTAAATAATTATGTAGTCAAAACAAGCTTAAAAATTTCCAATCTACCAACTAACTTATGAATTAAATTTTTTTTAATTCACAAGTCACCAACTGACTTGTGAATTAAATTTTTTTTAATTCATAAGTCACTTACTCCCTGATGACTTAATTTTTTTTAATTCATAAGTCACTTGGTAGGTGGTGAATAAATTTTTTTTAATTCATAAGTCACTTAGTAGCTTAGGATTTAAATTTTTTTTAATTCATAAGTCACTTTGGGGGTTGTGAATTATTTTTTTTTTAATTCATAAGTCACCAAATATCTTATGAATTAAATTTTTTTAATTCACAAGTCATCTATAGACTTATGACTTAAGGATTTTTTAATTCAAAAATTCGCAACCCTGGGTCTAAGACGTTTGGAACCGTTTTACTCGACTCGATTGCCCAACCCTGTTTTTGCAAAATGCTGGCTAAGTACACCAATGGTTAATGGTACCGTAGTTGTCCTCAACCTCGCCAGAATTTTGCAGCCGCAACCAAAGATAGAAGGAAACGTAGTTCTATAAGCAATTTTCTTTCTACTCGGTATAACAAACGCCAAAAGCGAAAACGTTCACAATTGTCTAGAATATGCGTGAACCCATTATACCTTTGCCTAACTCAATTCTATCATCAGAAATATCACGTATTGTAGACACATCAATTTCTACCACAAAAATTATCACTTTTTCAATCACTTTTTTCCTTCATCTTGTTTTTCATCACGTATGTGATTGTATTTGACTCAAATGAAAAGAAATAATTTGTGTTGTCCAGCGATTGAAGGTTTGAAATATTGCGCCTCTTCTGATCTGTGGTATAACAAAGCACTGCACTCCTTGGGAAATAAGCTATCTTCCCAATCTGCACCCTGCATTTTCTAACTGCAACATCGAGCTCAGTGATAATCCTCACAACCAATATCCACAGACAAACCACCTTCCCAATGAAGTATCATTCGCTCATCCGAAATATCAGGCCTTCAAAAACGGCAATCTATGTAATTCAATCCCTTCTATGGCTGGTTAATCGCAAAAGCCTATTTCAAATATTATTATTTGCAGATGCAAGCCGCCAGCCAACAACCATCACTTTTCAAATTCAACAAAAAAAAAAATTAAATGAACTAAATAGCACAGCCTGTGACCTCCGAAACTAATCAATATTTCAAAATAAATGAGAATATGCAAATTCCCCCTCACGTAAAACCTAACACTCCATTGACACTTTGAAAAACTATTCACCGCATTATATTGATATGATGATTAAAACAGTATCTGAATTTGCAATTTTACCGAACCCATATCGCCTCCTTGCTAGTTTCGTCCAAAAAATAACCCCTTTTAATTTTAAAACCTACATTTAATCATTTTTGTCTATTTTTCATTTCATGTTGCTCGTGGCTTTTGAACGGAATTTCTACTCCTGTGATGGATTTTACACCGAAATCATTTTCTAAAATCGGAATATTTACTATTCTGCCTTTGTGTGCGAACGAATGTGTTACCAACGAACCGCCACAAACACAAAATCTACTGGTGACTTTGACGCGCGCCACCACTATTCCATGTCGGTTATACCCATACCCGAATCCGAACTCCAACTCAAACCACCAAAATCGTTCTGAATCGGAATTACCTCGACCGGATGTTGAACGTGGATTTTAAACAAAAATTTAAAACCCCAACAACAACAACAAATCGTTACCACTTCAATAATGACAATATCCAAACCAATTCAATATGCGACCTTGCGAACCCCAACGTTTACCGAAAACGCCCATTTCATACACAGATACGGCTTACCGCGGATAAATTGAGTTTTGATTTAGTGCCAGATGTCACTAGTGATACCACCCATTCAACGGTAATTAAAATCAATCGACCCACCTCATGGCACTCGGTGGAGCTCGACTACCGAGCCGGCGAGATTAAATTCACTGTGGATTATAGACACACCCTTAGACAGATGTACGGGATGACGTTTATAATCGGCGACAAGGTAATAATTGGCAGCAGTCTGAAGTCGGCCGCATCCGGCCTGGTTGGCTGCATCCGGGACATCGAAATCAACAGCCATCTGATTGAGCCACGCGACGTGATAAAGACGGAACGAGTTGTGGGCGAGGTGGCCGTCGATAACTGCAATTACATTGATCCCTGCAAAAGGCCAAATACGTGCGAGCACGGGGGCAAGTGTTTTGTGCGGGACAATCAGGTGACGTGCGACTGCAAGGATACTGGCTACATTGGCAAGAATTGTCACTTCACCAAATACCGGAAGACGTGCGAAGAGTTGGCGTTGCTTAGCTACACCAAGTCGGACGTTTATCTCATCGATATCGATGGCAATGGGGTATTCCCACCGGCACATGTGAAGTGTGATTTTCAAAGCTTAGAAAATGCCACCAAGACAATTGTCGAACACAATTTGCCCAGCCAGATTGATGTTAGGTCGGCGACTGATATTGATTTTAGTTATAACATCCGTTACAGAGAGTTTTCACCGGAAATGCTGCAGGAGCTGATATCACACTCGTTGTATTGTACGCAGTATATAAAATATGACTGCTTCAGGGCACCGTTGGAACTGCATTCAGCCACGTGGTTTACCTCTTCCAGCAATAACAGCACTGTGGATTTTTTGGGCAATGTAAAAAGGTGAGTTATGATTTTGGAAATTTTATTTTCTGTTCCCCCTTGTGTAGATAACCGTTTGCTTGCTCCTTGGGGCAAGGCTTTGTGTATGAAAAATCGATATTTTAATCAGACTTGACAATACGATGATGAAGGAATTCAACAAAGTAGTTTTCGGCACACCGTCTATGGGCTTGTACGTCTCTATGTCCACAAATACCAATTTTTAGCTCATCAATCTTACAAATTTTATTTGGGTATTTTTTACATACGTAATATTTAAGAAATTTATTTATCAAAATCGTAGGAGTCATTCGCGAAGAAAATAAGATTTTTCTTAAAGATTGTTCAACGTTTTATGAAATATTTATACTCATCGTATTGATTAAAAAAAAAAAAATAACTTATGTATATACTGACTACATGTTCAAATGTGTACTGGATACATATATTTCATAGGAGTGATGTAGCCAATAAAATAACCGCTGGACTTATCACATAAATGTATGCCGATTGTCTATCATGAGTTTCTTGATTTTGTAGTGTGTGTAGTTCGTATGCTTCAATCTAAGTACTCATTACATAAATACAAACATTCTATTAACTCATTTCTAAAATATGTTATGAGTACACAATACATAGACACTGCACTCATTACAATGTGTTGTTATTAATTTTATTTGATCAGAACAACTTCTTAATTGCTGCATTCCAAATATGCACATGGTTTCCGCAAGAATATGAGCTATCATGTGACTTCTCCAATCCTGTTCTGGAGCAGATGATGAGTAGGTAAAGTGTTAACACCAAGGGTACTTTGTTCAACAAATCTGTCCAAATATTAGAGTGTGGTATTCTACCTAGGAATCAATATAAGCTCAACGATCGAGAACTTAGTGGAGATGCGAGCGAAGAATTACACTACGAAACCGAACACTACTAAGAGCCTTATCCCAGAAGTCCTGCCTAACGACCCCAAATTGAGGAAGAAGACCAGGGAAGGGCAGTTGTTACAGATCTATTTCGAGAGAAAAATTCCTCCGCGGATTTTGTGCAAGAACTATGAGTTATAAGTATATCAATATGCACCCCTAGAGAGAGAAGGAATGACCCTCTCCCGCCACCTAGAGGTTGTTTAACTTTATTTATTTAAAACAAACGAAACACTTTAAGCTTTTACTTAAGATTAGCTAAAATTTTCTGAAAATTAAAGGACTATTCACATGAGAGCGAGCAACGACCAAAAAATTAACTAATATTCGTCCATTTTGAAGTTTCTTTCGAGAGCGTGTTCGTAAACGTCATATGTATTTAAAAGAAAGTTGAATGACGTTGATCGGAATGATATTTAGGAAGCAAGACGATTGCATATGCAACGATAGCAATATCTGCATTAAAAAATGACGTTTATTTGACAATTTCGAAAACGACCGTTAACTCGATTTTTTTTTACTGCGGAGTTGCTCTCCACGAACATTTAGCAAAATGCGTTATCAAAAATAATACTTTTGCATAAAAATTTCGTTTTGAGTTCTCGAACAGTTGACTTTTAAGAACGTTTAAGAACTTCTTGCCATTACATTTTAGATGCAAATAAAGTTTTCAAAAACGGCCTACTTTGAACAGCTTGAATTCGTTGGAAATGAGTAAGGTCACAAAGTAAGCAGTTCTTGCTTATCTATTCAAACCTTAAAATTTGGTTTAGTGAGATTTAGTGACTTAGGAGTCAGATAATTTTTCAAGCCATTATATTACAAAGTCGACAGCAGACGACGTATTAATGTGACATTATAAATTTATTTTTTAATGTGTCAAGCAATTACATATACTCTTGGGCTCAGAACCCAACCTTTTGCTGTTGATGAGGCAGGCTCCACTACAATTTTTCCCGCAGAAGTGAATACCATTTGAAAGAAACTACCGCAAACAAAGCATTGCCATCTTGTCGGACAGCCAGGCAGCAACTAAAGCTTGAAACTTTTAGTCATTACTTCGAAACTAGTATGGTGGTTTGTGTAGGCTAAACGATCTTTGCAGGAATAACAAAATGTCAATTATTATTGGCTACAAGGGCATGTAGGTGTTAAAAGAAGTTAAGAGTCAGACTCTTTGGCAAAAATAGTAGCAACGACATCCATAACGAGGTTAGAGAAAAAATGTCATTAAAAATAAAAAAAGAGGAGGCCAAAAGATCAAAAATATGGAAAGAACTCCTAAAGCTAAAGCAGGTCTAACTATTTCTTGGGAGTTAAAACCAATCCTATATAGATTTTAACAAAAACAAACTTAGATTAATTTGGGTTACACACAGAGATCATGAGTTAGTCCATTTAAATTTCACATTAATCGTTAAACCAATTAGAGCTCCTTATGAAGCAAGCAAGATTGTCTATATCTACGAGTATATTTGCCAGTCTACTAAGATCATTGTAGTAGGAATCTCTCCAGATGAAGTCTACGTCGTTGGGATAATGCCGAACGTGGAGCTTCTGCTCGTTAGACTAAACTCCAAGTCGCGTTGCGTGCTTGCGTATGAAACTGTGCCCTGTTATAAAACCTATTAGGGAAACTATCTGCGAACTGCTTAAAGATATTAAACCTTTTAGACTAAGAGCCCACAGCAATTTTTGGGTGTGATTGATAACAAAAAATAATTAGCATAATTAGTTAGGCCTTTAGTAGTTATTTACAAATGTGAAAGCCTTGCATACTCTAGTGGGCGCAATAGTGCATTATAATGCATTAAGTATGCAGTTCTTTCCGAATCCAAATAATTGTGATAACAACTTTGCCAAAATGTAGAGTTAAGCCCCCTGATTGAAAATATCGAGGTCCAAGACGTTCTAGAGACAGGCTTCTGCCTGCCAGACGCGATAAGAATAGGCAACTTCTTGCACTAAGAAGGCCACCTTCAAAACGTCATGGACCTCGATATTTGCAATCAGGGCACTTAGCTGTTCATTTTGAAGTTATGACAAATTTTGTTTCCCAATTTTTTAGACTAAGGAAAGAACTGCATACTTGATGCACTATAATGCACTTTTGCGCCCACTAGAGTATGCAAGACGTTCACATTTGTAAATAACTACTAAAGGCCTAACTAATTATGCTAATTATTTTTTGTTATCAATCACACCCAAAAATTGCTGTGGGCTCTCGGTCTATTTGGAGCATTTCAGATCCAGCATTAGTTAAATCTGTGTTGTCGCCAAGCAGATGATGATATTGTTCCACCTAAGGTTTGTTCTCTGTATAGGAATACATATTTTAACCTTATATAAATAATAAAGGTATCATTAATACACTTCTGGCGAGTTCGTCAACCTTACAATTTCCTGAAATGTATTTGTGGGCCGGCATACAGCAAATATATTTAAGGCTAGTCGAAACCTCTTATCATACAAAAAATGCACGATTAGGACATACATATTTGCTCTTAAGTAAAAGAGTGATAATTTCACAAATTAGTGTATAATCTTTATGAACATACGATTGTTAAAACACCTCCTTTGTTAGTTGAAGATAAGGCCGGCATTCCAGCCCTGTGGCCCAATTAGCTCTGAAATGCGCCATTTTGATACCATAGCTCGTGTGAACCTATGGATGGAATTCATATGGGAAATTGTGGACATTCTCACGGAGTCATCCAGTTTGAGTTCAAAAAGAAGAAGGGCATGGCCGGCACTACACAGAAGTAACCGAAGTTCGCCCTAGAGCGAACTCGTCGCGTTGAGTAAAGAGTTGAGGTCTTTGGTTTTCACTTCCAAAAGTTCGTCAATGTCGTCAATCCTTCCTAATGATTTTGATCTAAATTTGGCCAGAGCAGCGCATTTGCAGAGGAAATGTAGGATTGTTTCCTTTTCCCTCTGGTCTCCACAGTATGTCAGTTAGTGTTGTGAGGAATGCCAAGCGTCCCTGCATGCTCTCCTATTGGCAACTGTCCAGTACAAGTAGCTAGGATCCTGGCTTTGTCTTGTCTGGATCTGCATATCAGCTCAATCGTTCGGGATTTATTACAAGAGGGTCAAATCAAATCTTTCTAGATATAATGCAGTTAGTTAAATTGCTCCACCTACGGTTTAATTCGTTAAGAAAACCTGAGAGAATATAATGCTTTTTATAACTCCGAGCGGAATGTTGACTCTTATCGCAAGTGAGCTATGAAGGGCTAATCCTTGTCGACCAGCTTGTCCACCCATTAATACACATCAATGCCGCAATGAGCCGGAACCCAGATAAGAGTAACATTGTGGTTAATAATGAGGCTAGAAAGTTCATTGTATTAGAATTAATGGCTTTAACAACCATAATGGGTGATAGTAGCCGTATTCAGGTTCTGGTTTAGATCCTGTTTAAGTCCCTTGCATGCTTCCCTGATAGCCAGTAATTCAGCTTGAAAAATACTATGAAAGTCGGATAACCTAAGCTATCTTCAGTTTATCGATGTTATATGCTTTGATAAGCGAAGGCCACCATACAATCGAACCATACTTGAGGATCGGTCGTAGCACGGTTGTGTAAATCCGCAAAATCATCTAAAATTGAAGACCCCACTTTTTACTATAAGCGTAGAAAGCTATGCAGGCCTTCTTAAACCTTTTTTCAATATTCAGTTTAATGTTCAACTAAGGGTCTAGAAAACACCAAGATATTTTGCACTGGAAGAGAGCAAGAGTGTTTGGCCGTTGAGTCGTAGAGCGAAGAGTTGTATCTTAGTTTTGGTAGAAAATAGCATCAGCTCAAAGCCATTTCTGTTTTATCACTCAACACAGGGGTGAATTTTCCTGACACTAGTAGTACTAAGTCGTCTGCATATGAAAACGCCCTTACGCCACATCTTTCCTACTTAACGACAATTTTATTCATGACTAAAAGCCGTGGAAAAGGGGACAGAACTTCGACCTGGTATGTTTCTCTACTAACGTGCTTGGTCAAGTTTATATAACCTAACGTACCTAGAATCCTTCTGTCGCTGAGCATGGATATAATCCACTCCCTGATGTAGTGTTCTACACCAAACTCGATGAGTGATTCCAGAATGGAATTGGTATGGACAATGTTGAAAGCTCATTCTTCATCTTAAAAACCAGCGAGAGTGTGTTCTTTAAATTTAATAGTTTTGTCAATTGTATACACTACCTCATTAAGGGCCACTTCTGTGGGCTTGCATTTAAGGTATACATATTGAGAGTTTTGAAGAGGACATGTCTTAACAATATCTCTAATGGATATCAAGAATGTGCTCCAAAATATTATCTTTCGCAGATTCATGGTCCTGCCTGCCAACTTTCGGGATAAGAACTACTCTTTATTGTCTCCAGGACTCAGGTACATAGTTAAAAGAGAAGTGTCCCTACCAAATTATTTCAGCCATCAAACTGCCACATCTGGCGATTTTTGTAGTGTAATTGGAAGCACGCCATCCAGACCTGGGCACTTATATGGAGTGAAAGTATTAATTTCCCAGAGTAATGTCATAGTTTCAATTTTTTTTATCAAATTATAGATTGTAAAAATTAAGCGAAAGAAAAAAAACATTTATCAAAACCCAAAGTGTCGTTTTTGAGAATAATTCGATTTTCGAAAACCATTTTTTAACATTTGTATGGTGGGTACCGTTATTTTTTTTGATAGTTTTAAAAATGAAATGCACGACTGGGTCGCACGAACTTGGTCTTATGTAAAAGACTAAGAATTTCAAAAATTATTTTTTTTAAAGAAAAAATATTCATAAAATTCAATCGTGCTGATAACTCGAAGGTCGTGGGTAAAAAAAAAATTCAATTTTAAAATAACTAAAACAACTTCTTTAGTAGTTGGAGGTCAAAATAGGATGCCATGTGATTCAAGCAAATATTGGGTTATGCAAGAACAAAAATTATAAGTCTTTGTAGTGGTTTCTTTAAAAAAAAAGCTTTTACATACAAAATTTTTAGAACATTTTTAAGAATAAATTTTGGAACACCAATTTAAAAGGTTTATTATTGTTTGAATAAAAATTAAATTTACAAGAAATATGGTACAGTCAGTAATGTGTTGTTTTCAAAATGTTTTGTATTAAATTATATGTAGATCTTAAAAATTAATCGAAAGACTAAAAATTTAAGCAAAATTCTCGGAACCGTTTTCGAGAAAAAAACGATTTTCGAAAACCATTTTTTAACATTTGTAAGGAGGGTACCTTTATTTTTAGCTAAAATATTTTTTTTTTCTCACATCTTGTATCTTATATCAAGAAGCTTTTATTTATCAAGTTTTAGAAAAATCGAGCATGGTGTTTCTGAAATATGGAGTTTTGAAAAAAAAAATTAATTTTTTTTAAATCCAATTTTTTTTCTAAATTTGAATACACAAACTGCTGAGGAGTCTTGGCATAAAAAATTATCAAAATTGGTTATACCGTTTTTGAGCAAATCAAAAACTAAAAAAAATGGTTCCATCGGGGTCCTACCAAAAATAACCATTTTTTGGAAATTTCTTTTTTAACCATTTCCTAGTTTTAACTAAATGATTTTTTTTCTAATTGGTTTTTAAATCTGTGGGACAGTTTTTGAGAAAAAAATATTTATAAAATTTCAAAAAAAAAATCGTATTTATACCGTTATTTTTGGTCTAAAAAAAAAAGAAAAAAAGGTGTGGATGGAAAAAATTAAAAATTCTATCTACCAAATTTTTTGGTCTTCGCTATCATCGTAATGTCAACTTTGATCATAATCTCGAGTTTCATTTTTTTACGAATGCTTGCCTTTAATATCTGAGAGTCGCAAGCAAAAATCAATAGAAAAAGAGAAACGAATAAATAATTAAAAGTTTACATTAAAAACAAAAATTTTTATAAAAAAAATATTTTAAGTTCGTTGCAAAAAAAGTTTCTTAGATTTAAAAGAAATATTAAAACAAAAAATATAAAATATGTGCGAAAAGAAAATAGTATTAAAAATAAAAATAATTATAAAGTGGTAGCACTGATGAGCCATTTACATACCGATAAAAAAAACTCTAACTATGACTGAAAATATAAGAATTTTTGCGTGAATGTAGACACATTCCCCCCCCCCCCCCCCCATCCACCCCATACACTTGAAAGCTGCGATAAGGAACTTCGTTCTTTCTTACAAATGTTTGAACTTATTTTCTGTCATTGATGTGTAGAGCTCATTCCAAATAATTTTTTTGACTTTGCATTTTTAAGATTTATCATTTTTTTTTTCCAATCAAAATAACTTTCCTGTTATTTATATTTCAACTTTAATAGAGGCAGACAGACATTACTAGACAGACATTGAAGCGGTCTTTATGATAACCCAAAATATTAGAGTATTGAAACACCACACATTTTAATTACCTTCAGCAGAGATATAGATATACTATAATCCAATTACTTTCCCAGCTAAGCAAATATTATACAAATAGTTATACATTTTCAAATTGGTTATTTATTCAACTGCAGCAAGTATAACTTTCATTTGCTCGTATTTGGAAGCAATTATAAAATAAAATAAAAAAAAATCCCCCCTGATCCAGATTTCCTATGAAAAACTATATTTTTTTTTGCAAACGCCTCCGAGGAAATGGACTTTGTATCTATCTCACTCAACATAAATATATCTTTCTCTCACTCTTGATCTCAATTTTCCCAGATTCAAAGCAAATATTTCTGTTTAATTAAAAACGGAACTTTGAAAAGTTTTGTGTTAACTTTTGGAAATTAATTTCGGGTTTTGGCCACACCAAATGGTCAACTTCTAGCACCCTATGCTAGTTTCGTATAGGGTAGCGTTTCGATATTGTATATGTGAATTGTCCGTAACGTCAGATTGTCTGTCATTAGTTTGGGTGGTCGGTATCTGGTAGGTTGGCCCAATTACATATGCAATTATAATTAATTTTGCAGATTAAATCGTAAATATTTAAGGACCTAATTCGGTCCGGAGCTATTGTGGGGTATATCATTTAGTCGGTTCTCGGCACAACTAAAATTAGACTAATAACATACATACATACATGTCCACACTTGTCGCATCGGCCGGGCGTCTCCTTAGGGTAAGGGTGGCAATCTCTAAGATCCACCTATCTGGTTTGCACTGGCCCTCTTAGGATACACACAATCTGCCGGTGCATAAATTCATCTGTTCCAACATTATATCGACTGCCTAAGGAGTTAATGGAACTTGGCTATACAACTTCTAGGTACATTTTTTGGAGGAAAAATTCAGCTTTTCTTAAATCGGTTGTAAAAATATACAAAGTATCTACATACCGGGGTTCTCAAGTTTGTAATATTTTGTGACTTAGAACTCCCAACTATTTCTGGAACCGAGGTGACTTTCGAGGCCCAATCGTCGAACTTGAGACACAAGAGAAATTAATATATTCTCAAGAACTTGAGCCCCACTTTCAAACGTTGACACTTTTACCATATGTACTCAGGCATCTGACCAAACACACATACCACACCAGCGAAGTCACTTTGCCACGTCCTAATTCAATGGGAGTGGCCATGGAACTGGTGACGATATGGTGGGACTATGGGTGGCAATACGGGTTCCAATGTATGCAAACTTAATGGGAAATGCCTATCAATTTCTGTGAGCTGAGATTAATTACACAATGTGTCATGATAAATCTCGGACAAGATCAAAACAGAAGAGTCACATAGCCCAGCATCAATATGGAAGTGGGTGGCTCAGCTCAGGGCCAACCAAGAAGGTGCCATCAATTATGTTGACAATTTGATTGATTTCTTAGGTAAGGGCGTTGTTTGTATACAATTAAAATGACTATCCTATATATACATTTTGGTGGGTCTTGTGTTAACTTCCAAAATGACAACATAATCAGCTGAGTCTTGAGCTTGAGTATGAGCTGCAACATATAGAAACACAATTTAACACGGAAACAGAGATTTGCACAACGGCAACCTTACAACCTACCTATTAAATCGGTTAAGTCAACGGCATGCGGCGCTCGTGTTGACCTAATCCCTGTTGAATAAGAACGAAATCCGATATAAGTAGGACACGAACACGGCAGGGTAGGCGAATTTCCATCGATTTGTAACGGTTCATGCGTGAGGTGACATTAATTTTGCAAACATATACTCGTAACATGGATGGTGGGCCTAAGATATGTTGGGTGGGAGCATTATGTACAACAAGAAGAAGGTACACCTTGAAATGAAGATTCAGTGAAGTAATCGATAACCATCTTTAGGTAAACAGGAAGAAAATCACATCAAATGTTTGAGGCAGTTTTTATCGCACAACTTATTGGTGGCCTTGTAACCGCCTTACAATGTGTATAAAAAGTCAAAAGTATACAAAATAATTAATTTCTTTTTTGAATTTGTTTTTATTTAGAAATGTTTAATTGTCGTAAGATTTTGAAGTGCAGTATTATTTGAACTACTCCGAAGTGCCGTTGTGTAAGGTTGCAACCAAGTTGATAGAGCCATAACTGAAATATACGGTGATAATGTAAAAATGATACAATTTTCTTAAAACACGTGAAACCCCCTCGGGGCTTTGTTGCTTCTTCTAGAGGGCACGTCCTGAGGACCAAAAACCAACTATGTGAAGGAACACAGAAAAAGAAACCAAATATGGATAGAAAAAAAGGAGTAACTTCACGGTGCAGGGAGTCGGATATTCAGTACCGGCGTCTCTCAGGGGTGAGCACGCGGGCTCCGGGACGTCATCATCCAGCGACTTCAAAACTAGTTTAGTTTAAATAAGACCTCGGAAGTGGCACGCTTGGCTACCGTGTAACGAAATACTACAAGTGAATTCGGGGAGATCCCTTTAGGAGAAGGGGAAAAAGTAGATATGCTAGATAGAATGTCCTTAGACTTGGTTGAGACCATTTTTTTATGTTCTTCCGACTAGTTTTTACTTGCGATATACATAGGTACTATAGAGCAAGTTCTGCATTTGGAAAAAAAAATCGAACTCGAGATTTCGATCTAAGTTGACATTACGATGATAGCGAAGACGAAAAAAGGGGTCCGGCAATTCCGTCTGTCTGTCTGTATGTCTGTACCTCTAACTACAGCCTAAACTACTGGAGGTATTTTCTTCAAACTGGGTATTTAGGAGTCTTCGGTGATTTCCTAGAGGGGAAATTGAAATTTTTTTTTAGCTCTACAACAAACGGTACCCCCTATACACCCATAATGTATAATCTTATTTATCTCAAAAACGGCTCTAACGAGTTTGATAAGAAAAATTAAGTGTGATATTATGGACATAGAATATATTTTGGTCAAACAAAAATTTGGGGGGAAATGTTGTCATAGAACCGTTGTTTTGATTTTCGACTTTCTCTTAAACGGCTCTTAGGATTTTAACCAAAAATTTTTAGTAGGAGTCCTCTTAAGTTTAAAATAATATTGTATATAAAAATATTCGAAAAAATATTTGTTGGTTTTTTTTTATTTTTTTTTTTTTTGAAAAATCAATATCTTCAAAACCTATGAACGATTATTTTTTGAAATTATTTCCTAAAATCAATATTATTAAATACTTAAAATTCGCATCCCACATTTTTTTCTTGGAAAATTTTGAAGAAATTTCTTATATAAAAAATTTATTTAATAATAAAACGATTTTTTAAAGCATAAATTCATACTTTTCTAAAAAACAGACGGCAATTTCATGCACTTGAACATTATTATCTCATTAAATCCATGTTTTATATTTATAAAATGTAGATATCTTAAATTCCAAAGTATTTTTACATAAGAGCAAGTTCGTGCGATCCAGTCGTGCATTTTATTTTTTTGTTTGGTTTAAAAATAACAGAAAGCTAAGGCAGAAATTACTAAAAAAATTTAAAATTAAATCACTGACGGATTTTGGCTACCCTTGAAATGCTTAAGCACAAGAAAAATAGGAAGAAGAGAGTGATGATCGTTGGTTTGGAAGTTCTGAAAATAAAACTGGGAGACAAAAATAGAGACATATGAAGCATTTCACATTCGTGATGTGCGGCGAAAGAAAGAATCTCTATACTTGAAAGTGCGTCAAACTGGCTGATGTGCATACCTGGAAATATGGTTACCACTGGGGAAATATTTAAGGTGAGGATTGCCACCGTCTATTTCACATATGGACAATGTTCTCAGGAATCAAAGTTAATGAGCTGATGTTGGAGCTTCACATTCGCAGATTAGACGTCGGAATTTCAGACTTGAAACTATTCAATTCAACTTATTTTAAGCAGTTCGAAATTTTATTTCCAATCGAACGAAGAAAAGATTCTTAGGTGCTAAATGCACATATTTTTGATATTTTGTAAAAAAAAACGATGAAAAGATTTCTTAAACTTTTGTTCTTCGATTTCCTTCAGAATGGTTTTATATATCTTCACTAAATTTTGTATGCGGGCGATTTCAGAAGCTTAAAGTAGTATTGTGGTTTTTTGTTGGTGTCTATAGACTTTTTAAAATTAAAAAAATAACAATAAAATTGATTTACTTTTTTTTATTTTCAAGAGAACAATTTTTTAAAGCACAATATTCATTTCCCCCAAATTGATAAAATGATTTCTTGAAATTAGATTTTATGTAAAAAAAAACTTTTAAATTTTTGAAGAAATTTTTCAATTTTTTAAATTTGTATATAATGAGTTTTTAAAACATTTCTAAGTAAATAATTTAGTCATTAAAAATGGGCAGTTACGAAATAAATTTAAAAATAAAATTTTAAAATATCAAATCTATGAAAAATTGATTTCTGTTAAATCAAAAAAATATTTTTTATTTTTTCTTAATTTCAATTCACATACCTAAGCTTCTTCGTAATAGGAAATTCTATGAAAAACCATTGCATCCTTTTCGAAAAAAAAGAATAAGTTTCTATTGAAAATTCGAAAATAATTGTAGGAAGTTTTAAGAAAATTAATTTCTTATACAAAAATCTTAAAAAATATTTTTTATTTTTTAAATATTTTTAAAATAATAAAATAAATGTAGGGTATTAAACAAAGAGTTTAGAGTTTAAACAAAGTGCATTACTTTTTTAGATCTCAAAAGTATTTTTTTTTGTGACGCTTATTCTGTGAGAGTCGTCATTAATAAAAACTAGGTTTTAGTAAAAGTAGTTTATTGTTTTTTTTCTTTTTCTTATACAATTAAATTAACAACTGGACTCTTAAGTACTAAGTTTGAATGAAATCGCTTCAACGGTTTAGGGTGCAGCTCGAGATACAGAAAGACATCATCGTAATAACGAGTTTGATCCAAACTTCGAGTTCAAATATTTTCCAAAAGCAAAACTCTCTCTTTAGTATCTGCATATGTATTTCGCAAGTAAAAATGTAAAACTGTTTTGAAAAAAAAAAAAAATTATTTCGGAAAACATGTATGGCATGTACCATTATTTTTGGTCTTTAAAAAATGGAATAAACGTTCCAGTGGAATAATGTTCGGTTTGAATATTGATTTTTGAAAAACTCTCTCTTAATTTAAAAAGAAAATAAAAGTATTGATTACTGAATTTAAAAAAGCTAAAGCATGGTTTTGTAAGTATTGACGTAATTTTTTACTTGCGACTTAAAGATACTATGAGGCAAGTTATGCATTCGTAAAAAAATCGAACTCGAGATTTTAATCAAAGTTGACATTACGATGATAGCGAAGACCAAAAAAGTGGGTCTCGCAAATCTGTCTGTCTTTTCGACTACAACCTAAACGGCTCTGCCAATTTTCTTTAACTTCGTAGATAGTATTTTTAATTTTTTCCCCACACTTTTTTTTCTTTTATTTTAAGACCAAAAATAATACGATTTTTTTTTTTTGAAATTTTATAAATATTTTTTTTTCTCAAAAACTGTTCGACAGATTAAAAAAAAAAAAAAACAGATACAAAAAAATTTCATTCAAGTAAAACTAAATAATGGTTGACAAAATTTTTCCGAAAATGGTTATTAATGGTACCCCCCCTGGAACCATTTTTTTGTTTTTTTAATTTTCTCAAAAACCTTACAACCGATTTTGATCATTTTTTTATGCTAAGGCTCCTTAAAAATTTGAATAGAATTGTGTATTAAAATTTTCAAAAATTTATTTTTTGGTTTTTAAAAAAAAGTTTCAATTTTTTTTTTCAAAACTCAATATTTCGAAAAACCCATTCTTGTTTTTTTTTTTAAACTGGACAGATAAAAGTTTCTCAATATAATCTACAAGATTTGAGAAGAAAAATTCCTTTCACCTAAAAATAACGGTACCCACAATACAAATGTTAAAAAATGGTTTTCGAAAATCGTATTTTGCTTGAAAACGAGAATTTTGATTAATTTTTTTTTCAATTATTTTTTACGTTCTATAATGTAATAAAAAAAATTGAAATTAAAATATTTCTGACTGTACCTACCATAGAACCATTTTTTCGAATTCTGAACTTCTCATTATCGGCATGACGGATTTTAATGAAATTTTTAATAGAGAAACTTCTAAAAGTTTGAAAAATATTGCATTTCAAAACTTAAAATTTTTTTTTATTCCTAGTCTATTACATAGGAGCCAGTTCGTGAGACCGAGTCGTGCATTTTATTTATGATTTGTTTGCATTATTTTCAGTCAATTAAAAAAAAATAGTAAATTGCACCTCCCGCCTCGTTGGAAGAAAGAGACACCGCCCTCTTGTTTTTTATGTTAGGCTTCTTGCACGCTCTAGCTTTTTGTGGGAACTTATGTAACAACATTTCACAGCTTTTGCCGGAAAATTGTGTTCAGCAACTACGTTTATTTTTGGATCAATAAATTGTCAAATTTGGGATGATCACACAAGATCCACCAAGTGGTAATGCATCCACAGAAATTCACTATTTGGTGTTGATTTTGGGCTGGCGGCATCATCTTCTCCATACTTTAACACTTCTTTGAGAAGAACTTTGAGCAGGCTATCACCGTCAACGGCGAGTGCTATCGGTCGATGATAACCAATTTCTTTTGACCCGAATTGGATGATTATGCCAACGATAACGAGTGGTTTCAATAGTACGGCGCGGCGGCGGCGGTGCTACATGCCGCACAGCCCGAGTCAGAATGAACATTTTTCACAAGCGATTTCCGAAAACGGTTATCTCACCCGGAGGCCATTTTATTTGGGAACCGATATCAGTTTGACCCCATAAGATTTCTTCTTGTTGAGGTTTCTTAAGTCACGGGTTTATCCCAATAAACCACAAGACACTATTGCCCTGAAAGGCAACATAATCAATGCCATTGGCCAAATTCAACCTAATTTTTGCACCAGAGATTTGGAAAATTTGGACATTTTAGATCCCGAACACTCAGCGACTCCGTTCAACAACGAAAAGCACTTCCCCACACTTCTCCAACGTCATATTGTTTAATTTTATTAAATCTTCGATTATTATTTGTTTTGATTCGAAAGTAATACTCGCCCGATAGGAAGAACAATATCTAAAATATATTTTTTTTTGTATTTTCTCAAAATAAAAAAATCAAAACATCTAATTGGAATATATTTTCAAAAATACTTAAACCTTTTTCCTTTTAAATAACTCTCTTTAGTCCTTTTATTCAATAAAAAGCAAGCACATACCTTAGCCTAAGGCTCGAATTTATATGTTCAGATTTATTTCATTTGTCTCGTATTCCAAATTGTATAAATCCAATTTTTATTTTTCTATTTGTATTTTCCTGTTTTCAGAGGAGCATGTCCTTGTTCTGACAACAAAACATGTGTGGACCCAAATCAATCATGCAATTGTGATGTGAAAGAAAACAAATGGCATTCAGACGAAGGATACTACAACGAACCGCACAGTTTAGGAATAACAAATATGTTCTTCCGGCAGCAAAAGGATTTAGATGAAGAGGCACAAGGACGAATAACATTGGGTCCATTAGAATGTGTTGAAACAAGTAAGTTTCTCCGTGTTTTCTTGTTTTTTTTTTTTTTATTGTGTTTGATTTATAAATGAAATTGTACTCGTATCTTAGAACTTTTCCTTGTACATATATAACGATAAGAAACTCTAGAAGTTGTGTCAGATGCGTTGGAAAAGAATACGAGTAGAGAAAACAGTTTTAAAATAGGTCACATTGAGAGCACGTCCTGAGCTAAACGAAATTTTACAGAAACTAAATACTTGCCTTTTAAGTTGCAATTTATTTAGAATATGTATCTGTGAACTTGTGCGTGCCAAGAATCTTTAAGGACTTCCTCAATTATCTATTAAATCGAATAAACAAAATCAGGATCTGAGGAAGCTTCTTTGAATTTAAATATCAGAAAAACTCAGGAGTCGCAGAGACATTTTCTTTTCTAAACCTACATTTGCATAAGAAAAGCCTTGAGCTCTTTCCAATTAAAACTGTGTGCTTTTTATATTATATTATCCAGGCCAATTAGCTCCAATTAGCAGACCAAAGTATAATTTTCTGCCAAAAGTATAGGGAAGTTCAGCCAACATCCCATCTACTTATCTAGACTTAAAAATTAACTCATCTTCCAAAAATCATTCACGCATCGCTCAACGTTTGTACACATCCGATTCTAAAGCCCTCTTTCTCCTCCACCTCTTATTTGCAGATACCCAAAAGTATGTGGTCACATTTACCACGTCACAATCGTACATCGAAGTGCCCGGCTGGAGGAAGGGTGACATCGCCTTCTCATTCCGAACCACAGGTGAGAAAGCAATCCTTCTCTTCCAACCACCGATCCGTCCGTCCTATCCGTCGTTTGTGGTCGCCCTGACTGGTGACTATCAGCTTACATTCAACTTCACCCTGAGCACGGGCGAGTCGCGGACACTGGTCATAGACTCGGTGAGGAAATTCAATGGCGGCGAATGGCACAAAATATGGATCGACTATAATGAGTATCATGTACGGTTCATGATTAATACTGATTACAAGATGGTCGATTTGTTGCCGGAGCAGGAGTTTGGTCCGTTCGAGGGCAGTATGTTCATTGGAGGAGCCACCGGGTAAGTACAAAGTTTTATCGTAGTGTTTTTAATGCAATTTCAAATAGGAGATTATGGGGTAAAATGGAGTTCGTTGAAAAAAATTTAAATATTAAGTTTTTGCTATTTTTGCTATTAAAAGTTTTTGTTATTAAAAACTCTCCCACAAAAATGGTTTTAGGACGTGGATTAATTTTTATTAAAAACTTTTTCCTTTGTGAATTGCAAGAGCTTGAACTTATTTCAGATTGGCCCACTCCTTGAGACGAGACTTTGGGTCGTGTTGGACTCTCTAAATTTGTAAAAGTACACTAAGAAAATACATACATTTTAAATTATTTTATGATTTAAACGCAGAAAAACGCAAAACTTTCAAATTGATCAAAGTGGTCAACTCTTATTTTATTAAAAAGAAGCCTAACTTTAAATAACGAATGGTTGTTGTTCGCAATCTTCAGATTCAATAGACAAATTATGGAGACAGTTGAGATAAAATTTGGAAAAAAATATAACTTTTGAAAAGCATCACTAAAAATTCAAATTTTAAAATTTTGAGACGTTTAAGAAGGATATATATACTAAACAGAGGGTAATGACTTATTTTAGCCAAAAGAAAATTTCACTCATTCCCAACGATTTAAATGAAATTATTTTTAATGCACATTTCTGTAATGATTGATCGATTTCACTAAGAATTGAAATAATAGAAATTATTTTATGTGGAAGGCTAAATCCGATTGTCAGCGGGTCTGTGTGACTTTGCACCATTTCAATCTGGTACAGACTTTGATATTTCCTTGGAAATTTCGGTTTTACTAGCACTGTGTCTTACGGGTTTTTCGAAAACGGTTGAACGATTTTAACATGATTTTATTCAAACTTCTTATCTGAAATGTCCAAAGCACTACAGCAACGGAAACCTATGGTTCAGGTTTTTGGCAAAAGAATGATTTATGAAAAAAAGTTGATAAATTTACCATATTCTTCCTGTATCTAGGGCCTTACCGAGCTCACTGGTTTCAATTTTTGTAAGGGTTTATAAATTCAATTAAACAAACTCAATGGCTGTTAATTGAAATATGTACATATATACTTTTTAGGGTCATAAAAAAATTAATTTCAGTTAAAACTGCTGATTAATAAAAATTGAGCTCGAGATTTTGACCAGACTTCCCATAACGATTATCTAAAAGACGAAAAAGGTGGGTCCGCAATTCTGTCTGCCTGTCTGTCTGTTCGACTACAGCCTAAGCAGCTCGGCCGATTTTCTTTCAACTTGGTAGAAAGCATTTTTAAATTTTTCCCCCCACACGTTTTTTTCTTCTTTTTTTTTTAATCAATTTAAGGCTTTCTGAAGTACTATATATTTTGTCTCATTTTTGCGGTGCGTAAATATATAAATATGATGGTTTACCGACTCGCGAACACGTGACGTATAATTGCCATTTGCGAAACAGGGAAACTCCAAGTTGATTCCGCAAACTTTCAACGACTGGCCTTGCGATTTATTTATAGTCATCGCAAAGGCCAGATGGACGGAAAATTTTAGACGCTTAAAATCGAACGACAAATCCTTTGGAATCATCGGTATACGTGGGATCAAGACATCCTCTGCTTTGTATTTTTCCTTGATGATCTTTGTTTCGATGACTTTATTTATTAGCTTTTTTGCAGACAGTCTCGATCCTTTGCACAGTAGTGGTTGATTAATGGTACGCAGCATTATCAAAACTGTAAATTGTGAGGTGGAAGTCCAGGCAAATCCAGGGAATTTAAAAATTCTGTGGGATAGTTGACTGCGTCATCCTGGTTTGTAACTGTGTCAACTGATTTGTAAGAGAATAACTCTCCGGGAAGACAATTTTGAATGCTTGCATTGAGATCATCGGCATCTTTGTTTTGGGCAGCTAATATTGCTCGTTCTCTCAGCCAATTATGGATTCTGAACTCTTGTTCTATGTCCGTAAAAACACGCTTAATAAGCTCATCTTTTGAGTCGGCGAAGTGACAAAAATCTGTGAGTAGTGTAATTAATCCGTTCGAGGTGTTAACTGCCATCTTACCATTTCCAATATCTAATAACTGCTTGGAAAATATAATCGCAGTTTGATCTTCTTCCAAAAACACACGCAGTTGTTAATTGGAGTGTCTTTACATGCCACCACAAATTAGATAATTTTAAGCATGCGTTTAGTTCGTCAGCAACAGTTGATCGACGAATAATTGAAAGAGCCCGACAAAAATCACCTGACAACAGTATTATGGCTACACCGAAAATGTTTTGGTTGTCACGAAGATCTTTAGCGTTCTTGTGGGCCATCGTACATTCATTCCAAACGATCAATTTGCATATCTGTAGAATCTTCGCCATTACGCTGTTTTTGGCGATGTTGCAAACTGGTGCTTCATTGATTTGCATGTTTAATGGTAATTCCAGGGCAGAATGTGCATTTCGTCCACCTTCTAACAATGTTACAGCTATTCCAGATAAAGCCAATGTTGGGGCTGCATCAATTTATCATCTGAACTTTGCCAACAGCAATGAAATAAGGAATGTTTTTCCAGTCCCCACGGGACATCAAGGAATTAAATTTCACCATATCCACTGTTCACAGCTTCCATCAAAATATCGTTCGCAATTCTTCGTTGTTCATTCAATTGCGGAACATTTGAACGAACTGTTTCGGCCAATAATTCAGTATCGAATTATTGTTCTCTTTAGAACTCGTGGTTATATGCATCGCGCATAGGACGATTGGGTGCTGTCATAACCAAATACGACAATATTTTATTTACCATCAATAAACACATCATGGTCAATATCTCATTGTAAATTTCGGCAGTAATTTGTAGTGTAGGAATAAAAATTTGACAATGCACACGATACAACAAATCCTCAGACATGTCATCCCTAAATCTTCCGGATTCGAGGGGAAACATGTCGATATTGTAATCGCAAACAACGTGCAAATTTGATGTGACGATGAAGATATGACGGAATCCTTAAGCGTATTATCCCAATGTGAATCGTTATCGAGCAACTGTGGTAGTTGACACGCCTCATGGAAAGTCGCACCACAAATATCCATCAACTGTCCTCAGTTCTTAAAACGATGTTGAACCACGAACATTTCCACCAACAACAATCGAAGATAATAAAATTCATCGTTATTTGGATGTACTGTGTAAGTGCAACATAGAGTGTCTGAGGCAAATACATTTGGGTGTGCTTCAACTAAAAGCACCTATAGACAATCAAGTGACATTTTTTTTAAAAAGACAAAAGACATCAAGTGTTTCACAGCTAGGAACATTTTGTATTGGAAAATTAAATTGTCGTTTTTAATATTTTCCGTTACTTATTATTTATGTTTAAACCTTCCCTGAATTTCCATAAATATTTCAAGATCAAAATAAGCAAAATCGGTCCAGCTATTCTCGAGTTTAAGCGAGACAAACGAACAGCGATTGATTTATATATATGTATATAGATTATTTTAAATTTAAGAGCTCGTGTACAAAAATGTTGGTCTGTCTGTCTGTCCGTCTGTCTTTTCGACTACAGCCTAAACTGCTCGGCCGATTTTCTTTAAACTTGGTAGATATTATTTTTATCTTTTCCCCCACACATTTTTTTTCTTCTTTTTTTAAGACCAAAAATAACGGTACCTGTCCTACGAGTTTTTTTGAAATTTTATAAATATTTTTTTCTCAAAAACTGTCCCACAGAATTAAAAAAAAAATGAAACCATTGTTTTCGTTTCTGATTTTCTCAAAAACGGTACAACCGATTTTGATCATTTTTTTTATGCTAAGGCTCCCCGGCAGTTTGAATACTTTTGTGCATTCAAATTTTCAAAAAAAAAATTTTTTTTGGATTTTTAAAAAAATGTTAATTTTTTTTTTTTTTTTTCAAAACTCAATATTTCAAAAACCCCATGCTCGATTTTCTTAAAACTTAATAAATAAAAGTTTCTTAATATAAGTTACAAGATGTGAGAAAAAAAAAGTTCATTTTACCTAAAAATATATGTACCCACCATACAAATGTTAAAAAATGGTTTTCGAAAATCGTATTTTTCTCGAAAACGGTTCCGAAAATTTTTCTAAAATTTTGTTTCTTTCGATTAATTTTTACGATCTCTAATTTAATAAAAAAAATTCTGAAATCAAGATCTTACTGACTGTGCCTACCATAGAACAAATTTTTCGAAATTTGAATTTCTCATTATTTGCATAACGGATTTTAATGAAATGTTTTATAGTTTGAAAAATATTGCATTTCAAAACTTTTTGAAAAAAAATAATATTGTTTTTTAGAAAATTCGATATCTCAAAACTGCTCAATATTTTTTTTTGAAATTTAATTTTTATTTTAACATAATAAAAACTTCAAGTTGGTGTATCAAGTTTTTTTGTTAAAAATGTTTTAAAAAATTTGTAGGTATATAAAAACTTATTTTTTAAGAAACCAGTACATAGGATTATAATTTTTGTTCTCTCATAAACTAATATTTTCTCAAATACATCGCATCTTGTGCTTAGCTCTAACTACTAAAGGAGTTGTTTTAAACATTTAAAAAATTAATTTTATGCACATTCATTTTTAAAATTCGTAGACTATTACAAAAGAGCAAGTTCGTGCGACCCACTCGTGCATTTTATTTTTATCAAAATCGTTAGAGTCGTTTTAGAGATAAATAAAATTAAGCATTACGGCTTTTGTTAACCGTTAGAACAATTTATAATTTTTGTTCTTGCAGAAACTAATATTTGCTTGAGAAATCACATGGCATCCTATTTTTAGCTCCAAGTACGAAAGGAGTTGTTTTAGTCATTTAAAAAATGATTTTTATGGTTATTGAACATTTTTCTTTAGTGTCATTAATTTTTAAATGTTTTAGTATTTTACTTAAGAGAAATTCGTGCATTTTAATTGCTTTGGCAATTAAGCAATTAATTAAGCAATTTAAGCGGTGATCTATGGAACCACTGCCGGGAAAGGCACTTTTTTATATTATACGCACACCCAAGGTGTTATGCATACCCTTTTAATGTCAAACACAGTGCTATACCGTTTTATTGATAAACTAATGTCGTTGCAATTAATATTGCTTTGCAAAATCTATCAAAACAATTTTCTAAGTACAAGCTCTTCATGTACTGAACATGAACAAGTCCTACAACATCTACTAGGTTACTTCCGTAGCACAGTTTCATCAGAATGATATCTAAAGTTTTTGAACAATATTGATGAATCGCTTTTTTAATTAAAAAAGGGATACGTTGGAAAGAGTGGAAGCCAAGTTCCACCAGCAGCGTCTTTGAAGGTGTATGTTTGAAAATGGCCGTAAGAAGGATAGTTTTTGACTAAATTTTTTTTTAAGAAATCAAGAGGTGGGCAAAAATTGATGAATATTCCAAATTCACTTATTTAACTGAAGTCTTAGAGAGCAAACGCAGACTCTAACTATTTCCTGTTGGTTGTGGTAAAATTCAGAACTAGAATTAGAAAATAAATTAATAACCACGCTGATAAAAAACAACGACGTATGAAACCTTTGCAGACAACCGGACTTAAAAGATGTGCGTTACAAATTCACCCAACAACAGACACCAATAAAATCAGTGGCCTCAAAAATCCCTTAGAGATGGAAGTGTATCGAGCTAGAAAAAGAGACGAAAAATCTCTATAGAAAGAAAAGACCAATGAAGTTCGAAGAGTTCTGGCGAACTAAGCAATCCGGATGTCTTTAAAAAAAAGGCAAGCAACAGGCTTCTGGTTTTGAAATCAGAATACCGGATTGCAGGTTCTTCGAAACAGTAAATATGACCTAGTCACATTTCCACCATTTGTTAAGCGCACATAATAAAGACAAGTAAGAGATCGAACAGGCACCCCACTTCCAATCAATGAAGTATCAGTACCTCCACTACCCAGTTAAGAAAAAAATAACTTAAAAATAACAAGGTTAATAGTCGCTCCACTTGATGTCGCTTTAGGTTAATAAGTTACCTTTGCTGTTTCTACATGATCATGATATAGGTTACCTGCAGAGCTCTGTAAATGCGGAGGTAATGTGTTGGTGGGGCGTGTGCATTAAATCATCAACCAAATGTATGCATGCCCATCGACTGGACTATCAAATACATATACCCCGTCTACAAAAATGGCGATCCTATATGCTGCAAGAACTATAGAGGCTTTCCGCTATTAAACTTCGCATTTAAGATTATGTCCAACGTTTTGCAACACAATAGTCGGTAAGTAAGTAAGTGATTCTGGACTTTTTCTACTGTGTTTCGATGAGTTTTTAAAAATCCAACCTTAATGAAACCTTTCGTTTCATTAAAGAAATAAATTAGAGAGATAAGAATTCGCAAGCCTCCTGAACCTAACGACTTGCAGCTCTCAACTATTCAAGTGAGCGTGTTACCAGAAATGGAGGGGATCTACTTTCACCTGAGTCCGAACTACCTAGATGAGAAACCCTTCTCATGGCAAAAGATACTCTTGGAGGATTTATCCCTTCTTCGCAAAAGGCGGAAGATTCTCCGGGATGACGCACTCAAAAGGGACTTTTTTGCATTATTGCAATTAACACATCAGCTTGTTTTCAAATTTGCCCATCTCAGCCTTTTAGACTCCAACATAAACCTATTTGTCATCATTTGTAAAGGTTCTTCACCTCAGAAATGTATGTTTTTCTTTAATTCCATTTTCTGATAAACCTAATCTACCCTTAACTCCCCTATCTTATGTATGTATATGGTATCCGGAATAGTTAGCAGTGGCCACAAAAGTTTACCCAATCTGTTTGCAATGGGTAATGTTTATTCTTCCTGGAGAACTCCTGACTGTCGTTTGAGCAAATGTTGATGGTTATACAAGGTGTCCTTGGGGTGAGATGGCAGAACTTTGGTCCAAGAACTGAAGGAAGTCATTTGCGGATGTGATTGATGGTTTGATTGGTTTTTGCAGCACCCAGCGAGGCCTTTGCCGATGCCGATTACGATGCTGAGGCTATTCCCTTACGCAGTTGGTTTTGTGCGGTTCAACTGTGATAAGGACATCCATCTTAGTAAGGTTCCTCTATTTGTCATTAATGCCAGCGGCTGTGTCTCTAATTATCATTGACCAAAAGACCATTTGTTTCTAGAGGACAAGAAGCGATTTAGCTTGAGACGACTTTGAGAGATAAACCATGCTGCATTGTCACTGAGAATAATTTACTATGGAAACTTTTTTTCTTTTTTCTTTTGGGAAAAGCTTGAAAAATTTACATATATTTGCAAATGAAAATATTCAAAATGAAAATTCCAAAAAAAAACAAAAACACTTATTTGATGAGATACTCGTACTTTTCTGGAAATCTCCTTAAAAAAGATTTCGCTTTGATTCATTTTGGCAATGATTTCATATTTAATGTGGGTCTTCATTTGCACTCAAAATGAAAATGGTGGGTGGTGAAATCGACATAAAAGTGATTGAAAATTGTGAGCTTCTTATTGCTTTTTCGAAATTTGAATATTTCATTTTGGATAAAGAAATATTTCTTTGATCTTTTTGGCCATAAAGGATGGTCTTCTTCTTTTTTTTCTGGTTAAATGATGAGTTGGAGGAAATTGGCACATTTACATATATGTATTAGTATAAAATGAATTGTGATTATGATTAATTCTTTGTATCGCCTAGAGAAAAATATTGATTCTGATTTTATTAGTTCAAACAAAATTATGAGACTTAAAATGTCTTGACACCCCAAAATTCATATACCCCTCAACAACTAAATCTGGAAAATCACCGTTTTCTTTTATCTACAAAGATTTTTTAGATTTAAAATTTTTTTAGATTTATAAAAAAAACATTTATTTCCTCAGAAGGTGAAATACATACAACAATATTCATATTATAATAATGTATATAACTAATAAAAATAAAATAGTGGCATTATATATTTTAAGAATAAAAACAGTGCTACATGCCACTTCAAGCTTAACAAATAAATCAAATTAGAATAATTAGGTGGGGTGACCCTTATTAAAGAAAATATGTACATTTCAAAATGAAAAGAAAAAAAAGAAATGTTAACAATTCAAATCAATTATACAAACCAAGATAAACCAAAAAGTTATAAAGAACAGAGAACAAACTCTCTTTGATAAGGACCAGAAATATTGAAGTCTTTTTTTATATATGTAACTGGAGACAACATTCTTTCTAACTCATCAAAATGAAAAGTAAACTACCATCACTTTACAAGTTTCTCAAAACGAATTCGTAATATAAGTGGTCTTAGCATAATCGGAAGTTTATTAAATAAACGAGGAGACATAACAGAATAGAAATTACGGAAGGCAGTAGTGCGAAAGGTACCATACATTGCATGTTACCACGGAGGTTATGGCTGTCCAAATTCCTGAAATTTAAATTACCTGAGCGCTTGAAAAAAGTTTTAAGGACTTTATAGCAATATAAGTATCTTACGGGAAGAATCTTCAACCCCGTGAATAATGGAAAACTGTGATGCAGTCTATGTTTTCTGCTTAATTTTCTAATAACATATTTTTGAAGTGTATTCCACCCCAACATGCTATACATGCATATTGCAATTTTGATTGAAAAATTCCATAGTAAATTTTTTAAGCAGATCAGGTGAGCATACTTTTTGGAGGTAAACAAAAATACCAAAATGTGGAACGGTAATACTTTTTTAAATTCTCAGAGTGATTACTAAAAGACATCTTAGAGTCAATTAAGAGACCTAGATATTGAAATACATCAACTTTCTCGATTTTAAAACAATTATCACTGCATTTGAAGTTTTGAGAGTATGTGATCGAGGTTGGATAACAAATACAATCGCAACTTTTCAATTTTCAATTGGCATTCAGGCTCATGGAAGAAAATATCCGGTTCCAAGGAGTTCTGTTGCGAAAGACTAAAGAACATAGTTTTCGTTTTTGCACTTATGACTAGCTTATGTTCAGGAAATCATGACCTAAGCATATGTAGATCCCAATTAATTTCACAGACGAGATCCAGGAGACTTTCAGCAACAAATGCACAACCAACGTCATCACCAAAAGCAGTAACATTTCATTTCAGTTTTAAGCTGAATAAAGCGTTATTATATTTTAGGAACAAAATTGGTCCCAGCACTGAACCTTGTGGAACCCCTACGTTAGTAAATTTAAATCCACTCCTAAAATTGCCAATTTTAACTTACAGTGGTCTATTATTAAGATAGGATCCAAACCAGTCCCTCATTAAACATCTTAAGCCCAAATTTTCTAGTTTAGTTACCATTATATCATGGTTCACCATATCAAACGCTTTAGTGATATCAACGTAGAGCCCAGCTATGAACTTTTGTTTATCTAGGTTATTGAAGATATCAGAGCAAAATTTCAGAAGAGCATTTTCCGCCGTGGCACGATGATGGTTGTGTGCTCACCTTTCAACCTCAGCATCACAGGTTCGATCCCTGCCGTCGTCTATGTCGTTTTAATTCCATTAAAAACCTTCTAAAATTGTCATCCATGGGTTGCTGGTTTACTCATTACATGTTGTTCAGGCATAACACTAACAACATGTAATTGAGTTAATATAGTATGCCCAACAACGATGCACATGAATAAAAAAAATAATGTGAATTATAAACGACATAGTAATAAGACACGGCATTTCTCCGCCTTAGCAAAGCCGCCATCCCTCGAGATAAAAATATCTGAGACAACCACCAACAGTCTCAGAACATCGTGCCACACATCTTTCCTATCCTTCTTTCTCTTCATTAACTTCACGCCCGCGCTGTGTTGAAACATTTAAAGGGTAATCATAACCCCTTGAGCGCGGGTGGATTATAAAAAAAAAAGAAAAAAAAAATTTTTCTAAAAACCAAATTGCAGAGGATTTAAAAATTGTTTTTTTATCTAAAAAATCAATAAATCTTTTTTTAATACTTTTTTCAAAAATTTTTTTAATTGAAGAAAGAATCGAAATGGGTCTGTAATAACTTCCTTTTAAAACTTGGAACAATATCAGCACATTTCAATGCTTCAGGAAAAATTCCTGAGAATATGCTTCTATTAAATAGGCTAAGATATCTACTATGAAACACGCAATATTTTTAAGCACCTTAATTGAAATTCCATTAGGTTCACAAGAATCCGATTTTTTAAGACTACCAATATATTTAAGGAGCTCTAAAAAAGTTTTGTTTTCAATAAGGAAAAATCGATTTCAGGTTTTTTCAACACTTAAAACAGGAGATGAAGTTCGGAATTTACTAAGGCAAGTCACTAAAAATCCTGTCATGGCATGGTCAGTAATACCTAGATCAAAAACACATTTTTCAACAGTGCTTAACGAGCAGTTGGAAAAACGACCATAAATATGATCTGAACACTTCCCGGACGCAGGTCTTGTTTGTTCGTTAATAAAAGAAGCTAAGCCATGAGATGCAAGAACCGAAAACTAAGCAGAAACGGCATATGAATTTTCCAAAATGTCGATATTTATGTCTCCTAAAATGATTAAGTTCTTTGAATTGTCTCTATCCAAAAGATTAAAAAATTCATCCATAAACACCGACGCACTATACTTATGTAATCTATAAATGCAAAGAATAACAATGTCTCTTGATCTAGTTTAAAAGACAGTATTAAAATGTCGGCGCTCAAAAAATCTATTTACGTTGAAACACATTCATAACAATCCTTAACAAAACAACCCACACCGCCAGCATAGTAATCATCATTCGTTTTAGCAAAAAATTCATTTCCTCTGTAAATGTCCTGATCTGGGCAAAACGAGAGCCCGACTTTTCGTAAAGCTGCTCTTCGATGACCTTAAGGAGCTATCTGAACTGAAGATCAAAGACTTGATGTCTTTTTTTAACACGACAAAGTGGCTCTGAATCGAACGTCAACTACTTCTGTAACGGGTACTCCTCGATGTTAAGACCACCAGCTAGTGAATTTCAATTAGAGGGAAGCTTTTGAAATTCCTCATTATATTCCAATAAATTCACATGTCAGACATGTCACTGAGCAAGCCATGCATGTGTCAGGAAAATTTATCAAATTTCTATTATTTAGCATTACAAGCCCCAGAACTTCGAGATCATTTGAAAAATCAGCTTAGCGTCCCTTAATTTTCATCATGATGATTTCATTAGGATGATTCGAGAACGACAGAAAAGACTGGTGCTGGAATTTGTAGGCCTAGAACCAAACTTTCCATACCAATGGATAGGCGGAAGACAATAGCATAGCGGAATGTATAGGTTGAAATCTCGAAAGGAATTTCCGGAACCAAAACAGTGCTCTAGTGAAATAGCCAGTTGAATTCCTCCCCTCAAACAATTCAACCGTAATACTCATACTTCTAACAATACTCATCAGTTTACCTTTTAGCTCAGTTTTGGACGTACTGTCAAGTACAGAGATTCTTTTGTAGAAAGCTTTAACCAGCTCAATATTTCCCACTCATTGCAATGTGCAGGCATTCAAAACCTTTCAAATCCCATTCTAATCTCCTATTTGCTCGCACTATGTTTAATATTATAAGGGAATTTATTCATAACTACTTGAGTGCGCGCATAATAAAAAATAAAATGCATGACTGGGTCACACGAACTTGCTCCTATGTTATAGACTAGGAATTTTAAAATGAATGTTATTAGAGAAAACAATTCAAAAGGATAAATTTTATTTTTTAAACTCCTTCAGTAGTAAGAGATAGAAACAGAATGCTATGCAAATGTGAATTTTCGCAAGAACAAATATTATGAGTCATTGTAGTGGTTTCTTAAAAAAATGAGCTTTTATGTCAACATTTTTAAAACATTTTTAAGAAAAAAATTTGGCACGCCAATTTAAAGTTTCTATTTTTGTTCGAATAAAAATTAAACTTACAAAAAAAAAATATTGAGCCGTTTTTGAGATATTGAATTTTCAAAAAAAAAATAGATTTTTTTTGTAATTCAAAAAAATGTTTTTATTAAAGTTTTGAAATGCAATGTTTTTTAAACTTTTTAGGAGCTTCTCTATAAGAAATTTCATTAAACTCCGTTATGCCGACAATGAAAAATTCAAAATTCGAAAAAATCGTTCTATGGTAGGTAGGTATGGTATTTTGTTTTCAAAGTTTTTTTTATTAAATTATAGATCGTAAGAATTAATCAAAAGAACCATTTTCGAGAAAAATACGATTTTCGAAAACCATTTTTTATTATTTGTATGGAGGGTACCTCTATTTTTAGGTAAATAATTTTGGATTCCTCACAACTTGTAGATTATATTAAGAAACTTTTATTAATCAAGTTTTGAAAAGATCGAGTATGGGATGTTCGAAATACTGAGTTTTCAAAAAAAAAAATTTGGAAAATTTGAATACACAATAATATTCAAACTGCTGGGGAGCCTTAACATAAAAAAAAAATGATCAAAACCGGTGATACCGTTTTTGAGAAAATCAAAAACAAAAAAAAAATGGTTCCAAGGGGGGTACCAAAAATAACAATTTTTTGGAAATTTTTTTTCAACTATTACCTAGTTTTAACTAAATGAAATTTTTTGATTTTTTTTTTAAATAATCTGTGGGACAATTTTTGAGAAAAAAAAAATATTTATAAATTTCGAAAAAAATTCATATGGCAGGTACCGTTATTTTTGGTCTTAAAAAAATGTGTGGGGGAAAAAAATTAAAAATGATACATATCTACCAAGTTTAAGGAAAATCGGCCGAGCCGTTTAGGCTGTAGTCGAACAGACAGACAGACAGACAGACAGCCAGAATTGCGAGACCCACTTTTTTGGTCTTCGATATCATCGTAATGTCAACTTTGATCAAAATTTCGAGTTCGATTTTTTTTACGAATGCATAACTTGCCTTATAGTACCTGTAAGTCGCAAGTAAAAAAGAATGTTAGATATCCAAGCCGAACTCAAAGCACTAAGCTCATAAGCCATCTCGTCTAAGTTGACAATGACAATAATGTCTCACTTCATTAAGAGGAAGACTCCATAGCAAAAATAGGCAGGCACAAGACTCCTCTAACGGGGATAAATATGAAACAACAGGATAAAAAACGAACTTAAAATATAGGAGGAAAAAGAACTCTCAAGACTGAGACGGCCCAAGCTACTTCTTAGAAACTATAACCAAGATCGTAAAATAAACTGTATCAGCTTAAGTGGGAATAATCTATGAATGGTAATGGGTCTCCTCATGACTTACTGTAAACTAAAAAGGCACTTGAGTATTCTAGGCCTAAAAAATAGCCCCACATCCAGATTCTACAATACTTATGACGAAACGCCGGAACACATTCTACGCGGATGCGAAGCACTAAGGCAGCAAAGAAACAAGTACATACATATCTGGGGCGCTATTAAGTATAAAAGATTGATTTATCCTCTCTAAAGGTACTCCAAATAATCAAACTCATCAAAGGGATAAACTTGGAGGAAGGGCTGTAGGGTTAGCAGCTCATCTAGCTCTGAATGGGGAACAATAGATCTGTAGGTCGCCATCAAAACCCCCTATCCATATTCATTCATTCAACCGAAACACGCTGTTGGGTATTTAGCATACTTTCAGGGGTTTCACCTTTATTTTTCGGGCTTTGACTCCTACCATCTGGCTGAAAAGTACCTCTACTGATTATCTCTTCGTCGGTTAATAAGGGCACAGAACGAATATAAATTGATTATTTCGATGACTTTTTTAAGAACAGTGCGACCTGCTCCAAAATTATCTTCTAATTTGCTATTAGCAGCGAGAAGGTAGACCAACTTGGTGTCAACTTGTTTATTCCTTGTTATCCACCTATTTTAAATGTGTCTTTAACCGAGGCGACGCACGTTCTCCCGATATTCCCCCATCAAATATATCTTACTCGTTTGTTGAGGGTGAAGAACGAACCCCAATTTATTACAATTTATTATTCTGTAGGCACTCTTCCTGAATTAAAGTACCACGAATCGAGTCTGTCACTCGCAGACAGCTCCTATTAGCCTCTCAGTTGTGCAGTCTTTTGTGTAATAATGTGTTAGTTCTTAAAAAATTATAAATTTTATCAAATCACCGAATATAAAATTTGATAAAGTTGGACGCAAATTGAATTCTGGAAGATGTAAGCTCATGTCTTGTGTGCCTTTTTTGGAATCGATCCCGGCCGCCGCCGCTGCCGAGCCTACCTAAGCTATGATGAAAATAGCACCATCACGTTTAACTTTTGACAATAAATAAATAAAACAGCTGAAAGCTAAGACTTGATACAGACCTACATATGTGTGTTGTAAATAAAATCTCCTCTTGTGGCACAACTTTTTGAAATTGTTCCCCGCTGGCAAGACACAATTTCATGTCGCCAAGGGAAAATGGAAACCCCTGGGTTTAAACCCTCACGCACACACATTTCCTCTAAATACATATTGCCCATGATACACATAGTCCCCTTATTAATCCTGCTGAATAGAATACAAATGAAATCATGATTACAAAAACGGTCCAACACCTAAAGAAAAACCGAAAATAGCAACCAAGAAAGCCGAAATGTGGGTGAGGGTGGGGGTGGTGAATAAAAATATTTATCAGAAACAATTTCAATGTCATTGTTGTGTAAACAATTTGCCAAAGCAAACGATAAATCAAAAGGCAAGCGATGTGAATGTATCATTAATCATTTTGGCAAGGATGGCCCTTATCCGCTTATTCAAAAGGAAATTCTCATGATGTGCTACAAAATGATAAATATTGTTTCGAATCACAAGGGTCTATCTCTTGCTCTCGTTCTCTTAAGCAACACCCACAGTGCGAGAGGCTCGAGCGATGTCTGGATCTGGACTGGCATGACATTTGGCAGATAAGATAAATATTTTTCAAAAATATCCCTCTCTCGGAGGAGTCCGTATGTACATATGTATGTAGTATGGCTTAAATTGGCCAATCGCTGGAATGTATTTGGTTCTTATAATTTTTTTTGGGTATTTCCCTGTAGTGAAGACAGACAAAAAAATAAAAAAAAATAAAAATGACAACGTTGTTAAGTTCTTGAGATTATAAAATTAGAGGTAAATATTTGGGAGGGCTTGAGCCCATTACCAGGCCAACATATTTTAGAAGATTTATTACATTTAAGGGTGGCCGTGGCGCGATGGTTGTGTGCTCGCCTGTCAACCTCAATATCACAGGTTCGATCCCTGCCGTCGTCTATGTCGTCTTTAATTCCATTAAAACCTTCTATAAATTGTCATCAATGGGGTACTAGTTTACTCATTACATGTTGTTCAGGCATAACACTAACAACGTGTGATTGAGTTAAACTAGTATGCCCAACAAGGATGAAAAAACGAATAAAATAATGCGAATTATAAGGGACACAGAAAAAAGACACGGCAATTCTCCGCTTTAGTTCAGCCGCCATCCCTGGAGATTAAAAATCTGAGACAACCACCTTCAGTCTCAGAACATCGTGCCACACATCTTTCCTATCCTTCTTTCTCTTCCGTAACTTCACGCCCACGCTGTGTTGAAACATTTAAAGGGTAATCATAATCCCTTGAGCAACAAGCATTTTGGCTTAAAGAATTTGATATTTGAAATATTTATCTTTACTAGTTTTGTATTTTATATGATCAACATTTCTGAGCTTGGGTTGACTATATATCACAAATAAGACGCAATAAATCCTCCTAATTCAAAGCTCTTAAATTAGTCATTGGACTTCAATTTACCGACTTAAAAATCTTAAAAACTTAAAATCTCCGATGACGATAAATATCTTGCTGTTATTTTGGACTAATAAAGCCATGTTTGGTTTCTACTCCTGCCACAGAATATTTGGTAAAGCCTGGGGGCCAAGCCCAAAAATTATCAAGTGGATGTACACGGTCATAGTAAGTCCTGTACAAACAAACTTACCAACCTTAATATCATGACCAAGGTACAAAGAATGGTATATTTTGGAATCACTGGGGCAATGAGGTCCACCCCCACAGTGGATCTAGAAGCTATACTTACTTAAAACCCCTAGGTTTATTTATACAAGAATCAGCAGCTCAGCCAAACTGGTAGCTGGAGACATAATGCCATAGTTCATGCGCAGATTCTACATCAGAAATACACGGGAAATAGGGTATGCACTGAGTACATTACAACCCGTTTAGACTTTTACAAGCCGTTCAAGACCGCCATTCCTAAAAGAGAAGAAAACTATTGTATGCAGGGTTATTTTCGGAAACCCCTGGACTACCCAGCTCATTCAGACTTCCTGTTTACAGCAGTGTCTTCAAAGCTGAGGTCCTGGCAGAGACGAAAGATGTTAAACAAGTCTCAATGATGGCAATTCTACAAGCTGATATAACCTTTTTCATTGATAGCCAAGCGACAATAAAAGCGGTTTCTGTCATTTAAATCAAATCGAAGCTTGTAACTTGATGTCGCGGAGAGCTAAGGGTTCTTGGAACACAGCACCACATAAGGCTTTGTTGGTGTTGCATTTTATGAAAGCGCTGCCGAGCTGGCAAGAATAGGATCAACACTTGATCTTAATCAGGCAGACACAACAGTTCAGGCCCCAGCCTGTAATAAGCATGAAATTAATTTTTTAAATTCTGTTAGTAGTGAGAGATAAAAACAGAATGCCATGTGATTTCTTACGCAAATATGATTTTATGAAAAAAAAATTACAAGCTGTAGCGGTTTCTTAAAATATACATATTTAAGCTTTTATAACTGCACGAATAAAAATTAAATAATAAAAATATTCACTCGTTTTTGAGATATCGAATTTTCCAAAAAAAAATGATTTTTATTTTAAAAAATTCTAAAAAAAAAAATTTTTTAACTTTTGAAATTCCATCTTTTTCAAAATTTTTAGAAGCTTCCCTATAAAAAAAAGAAACATCATTAAAATCCGTTATGCCGACAGTGAGAAATTCAAGATTTGAAAAACTTTTTGATTTTAATAAATTATAGATCGTATTAATAGAAAAAAAATTCTAGAAGCCGTTTTCGAGGAAAATACGATTTTTAAAAACCATTTTTTAACATTTGTATGGTGGATACCATTATTTTGAAAAAGAAATTTTTAATTAATTTGTGATCAAGCATTACCTATCTTCAATTAAATGATATTTTGTGAATTAAAAAAAAAATCTGTGGAAGAGTTTTTAAGAAAAAAATATTTTACAAAATTTCGAAAAAAAAAATTCTTATGGTAGGAACCGTAATTTTTGGTCAAAAAAAAAACCCGTTGGGAGAAAAACTAAAAATACTATCTATCAAGTTCAGGCTGTAGTCGAACAGACAATTGCGAGGCCTACTTTTTTCTTCTTCTCTATCATCGTAACGTTAAGTCTGATCAAAAACGAGTTGAATTTTTTTTATGCGAATGCATAACTTGCCTTAGTTAAAATTTATTGTTCATAAAACTGCTCTAACGATTTTTAAAATTTTATTTGCATTAGCTCCATTAATAAGGGGGTATTCCGTTTTTCTAACTTAAAATATTCACAGAATTGTTTCAGCCATTTAAAAAAAATATTTTCATAAATTTGAACAATTTTCCCTAATTTCATTCATGTTTTTATTTATATGTACATTTTTTTTAAATTCCAATGTGCTTGTACATAAGAACCATACCTCAATTTGACTAAAACAATGACTTAGAGGTAGTGAATTTGAAATTGGCAGCACTGTTTTCTGTGAAAGTCGATTTCACAGTTCTGGGTTGCTTTGAAGTTAGTTTGGTTTGGAATCAAACCGGAGCAACGTTTTCCAATTGTCCAAATTTATTTTTGACAACATAGTTCAATTTCAGAAATTCTTCGGGCATAATTTTGTTCAGTGATGAAATACTATTTTGGTTAAATAGCTATGTGAATAGACGGAGTTGCCAGTTTTCGAGCGATGATAATCAACAAGCCATTCTTGAAACACTATTACATGCAGAAAAAGTCACCTTCTCATTGGTCAATGTATCTTCAAAAATGATGATTGTCAGAACGGTACAGTCAACCGTGCGCACTACAGAGACATGGTTACTGTCTTTTTCATGTCCCAATTGGAAGACATTAATGTTACTGACTGGACGGTGTTAGTAGGATAGCACCACATGCCACTTAGCGGGCAATGCATTTTGACTTAATGAGATTATTTTCACAAGGAATATCGCTTCTATACCAATAAACCAGAAACATTTCAGCACTTGCAAGGATCTGGGATCTTATCACGTCATAAATGGGATATTCGCCAACAAAAAAAGAGAGACATTTTGTGTCGATCGTTGCCAGTTCACTGGTATTATCGAAGAAGGGATTATCGAGATAGTTATTCCTTCTATTGGACAGTGCTGGACATGTACATAGAAGGTGTTGAACTGTTTCCTCTTCCTCCTCGTCCATACAGCTTCTACAGAAGTCATTTGTGTAGACTCCTAGCCTCAAAGCATGTCTACCTATGAGGCAGTGTCCTGTTATAACTCCGATTGTAGAGATTATATTTTGTCTGCTCAGGGAGATCAAGTCTTTTGACCGTTTAAGGTCTATGCTTGGCCATATTTGTTTGGTTGCCAGTCAGGTGGTACCCTGTGACCATCTAGCATTTGTTGATTCTAGAGCATGTTGTTTGAGAAGATATTTGCATGTAGCAAGTGGTGTTCCTATGTTATGTTTTTGTCTAACAGTAGGCAGAAGTGTTCCGTTTTTGGCGAGCTCATCGGCTTTGCAATTTCCCGGAATGTCTCTGGCCCGGCACCCAAATGAGGTGAATATTAAACTGTTCTGTCATCTCATTGAGAGATCATCGACAATCGTGGACTATTAGAGAGTTTGTGGAGACAGACGCGAGAGATTTGAGAACGGCGTGGCTGTCCGAAAAGATTCTTATATCCTTGCTTGATATAACGTTTTCTTTGAGCCAGGATAGTGCCTCTTTAATCGCCATTACTTCTGCCTGGAACACACTACATTGATTGGGAAGTCTATATGAAAGACTGAGATTCAGTTGTTTCGAATAGATACCACTTCCAACGCCGTGATCGGTCTTTGAACCTTTGAACCGTCTGTATAAAAGTGTACCGCATTGTCTTCCAAGGGTCTCTCTTCTTCCCAAGACGATCTTGTAGGGATGGAAACAAGGAAGCTGTTATCGAATACCATTTTTGGGGTGGTATAGTCTAAGCGATCTGGGATAGATCTGAAATTGTCTAAGATGGTAGTATGACCAGTATTGTTACTGATCCATTGAGAGGTGGCTCTAAGCCTTACGCATGAGTTGGCTGCCACCATTTTGGAGAAGATGTCAAGAGGTGTTAGGTTTAAAAGCACTTCCAGGTCTGCGGTTGGTGTTGAGCGAAGCGCTCCTGTGATGCACATACCTGCTGACCGCTGGACTTTGATGAGTTTTCCTAGATTTACCACCTTGTCCAGTGCGGTCCACCATACGACAACTCCATAAATGAGTATCGGTTTGATTACCGAGGTGTATAGCCAGTGGGTTATTTTTGGGGAGAAGCCCCATTTTGATCCTATAGCCTTTTTACAAGTAAAGAGCGCTACGGTAGCCTTTTTTACTCTTTCATCAATATTTGCCTTCCAATTTAGTTTTTTGTCTAAAATGAGGCCTAAATATTTGGCTTGGTCGGAAAAGCTTAATGGTATTCCTTTAATCTTGGGTGGGTTAATCTGAGGAATTTTGTACCTTCTCGTAAAGAGTACTAATTCTGTTTTATGTGGATTGACGTCCAAGCCACATTGCTTAGCCCACTTTGTTAGCCTATTTAAGGCATTTTGTAGGAGTTCTGAGAGAACTTGGGGATGTTTCCCAGATACAGATATTGCAACATCGTCAGCATAGGCAATCACCTTGAAACCCTCTGCTTCCATTGATGTTAGAAGTTCGTTTACTACCATGTTCCATAAGAGAGGCGAAAGGACCCCACCTTGGGGGGTACCTCGATTCACCGATCTGGTGGTAGTAAAACTTCTCATGCTGGAAGTTATTGTCCTGCTTTTGATCATGAGACTTATAAGTTCTATGAGAGATTTCTCTAATTTCAGCTTGTTCATTGCTGTTGGAATCGCCTGGTAGCTGACGTTGTTGAAAGCTCCTTCGATATCTAGGAAAGCAACTAGGTTGTATTCTTTGTAACTATTTGAGGGAATATTCATTCAATACCACGTACCAGCGAATGAAGTGCTGTTTCTACTGATTTTTTTTCCCTTAGAGTACGCATGTTGAGCTGTGGAAATGAGACATGGTTTTTTTTTTGGTCAGCCATAGAAAATTTCTAATCAAAGCTTAAGGTACTAGTACGGTCTAGAATGTCAAAAAACGAACGATTTTTTGGAATTTTTTTCTCGGACACCTTATTAGGTAACAACATAATTTTTTTTAAATATGTAATGAATAATGCGTCGAGTACAAAAAAATTTTTTTTTAATTTTCGAATTTTGACCGAATTATAGAGGGCGCAAACGTCGACTCATCAAAAAATACATGGTCCCATTGCGGACAGTTAATCTCAGGATTGGCTGGACTGAAACAAAAAAAAAACAAAGTAGGTTATTTGAAGGAAGGTTTCTTACGAGACAATTTACCACAATTTGTTTAAAAAATCCAAAATAAAAAAAATGTCCAGCTTTGAAAAAATAAAACAAAATTTTTTGGCAATTTTGTTGGCCATTATTGGGTCGCCATTTTTTTTGTTCATAACTTTTTGGTCAAATTGTGGTAAATTGTCTTAGAAAACATAAAAACAATCAAGTTGCAACAAGGTTTTAGAAAATCGGTTCAGGAGATCCGGAGGTTAACTGTCTGCAATGGAACCATGTCTTTTTGATGAGTCGACGCGTGCGCCCTCTATAATTTGCCCAAAATTCAAAAAAAAATTTTTTGTCGGTACTCTTGACGCATGTATTCATTATTTAAAAAAAAATATATTATTACCTAATAAGGTTTCCGAGAAAAAGATTCCCGAAAATCGTGCGTTTTTTTGGCATTATATACCGTACTAGTACCTTAAAGTAAAGCGCGATTTTTGAAATCTTATTTGTGGGATATTCACAAAAAGTATATGCCATCCAAAGATAACCTTTTTTTAGCGATTAGATTACCCTTTAAATGTTTCAACACAGCGCGGGCGTGAAGTTAAGAAGAGAAAGAAGGATAGGAAAGATGTGTGGCACGATGTTCTGAGACTGTTGGTGGTTGTCTCAGATATTTTATCTCCAGGGATGGCGGCTGAACTAAAGCTGACTAACTTTTACCTTTCAATAGAAATTTTCTAAGGCTGACCGATTTCTAAAACTAGTTCACCTTTTTACTGACCAATTACATTTTCTGCGAATATTCGAAATATGGGGTGCCAAGATCATAAAGCTCACTAAGAATATTAGCAAGAAATTTATACCATCCGAAAGATCACTAGATCTTGATAAAAGATCAACCATTTTCTGTAATTCGTCAGCCGTAGATAATTTTTCAAGGCATTGTACTGAAAAAAAAAAATTAATACAAAATAATATTAAAAAAAAAATCTCTATGAAAACAAACTAGAGTCCTTTAAAATGCTTAAATTTTTTTTCGAATATCCCAAAAAAACAAGGTCCCAAAAACAATTCATGATCGTGAAAAATGTTTACCACTGATTATTATTATTAGGTGGACCAATTTCTAAAACATTTTGGCCCTTTTTAGTCACTGACTTACAAATTAGATATCATACTTTTCTTACATTCCAAGATCCCAGAACCCACTTGGAAGCCAAAATTCGATGCCTTATTGCCAAAAGTAGACCGATCTACAACCAAAATTGTTTGTAAATTTTACTTCCAGATTACGCTAGATGTGCTTGCAAGTTGCGGTAGATCACATGTCCGAAATTATATTCAAATATTAATGTCATACAATTATCTGTCAAATAATGCCAATTTAATGAATACTAAGAACATTCTTCTGTGTTTTATTTCAATTTAAAGATATCTAACTCTTAAATAAATATCACCCGGTAGATCTAAAAAATAAATCAGTTTTCAAATTGATATGACCTGTACAATTTTTTTGGACCCATTTTCGCTTATAATTAAAATTCGGATGGACTCGAAAAAAAAATTGTTTTTTTTTTTTGTTTGTTAGGTAGAAGCAGCTAAAGTACCGATCACCAGACGTTCAATATCTCAATCAAACGCCAAGGGATACTACTTTCTTAAGATATCTGTGTACAAAAGATTTTACAAACTATTTTGATTTTTGAAAATGTTTGAACTTGATATCCTAAAATATATTTTAAACCTTACAAAACAATTTGGCAGTCATTTGATCTTACCTTTCATTCGATCTGGAAATTATTACCGACCTTGTTATACAAGCTGGCGCAAAACTAATCACCCAATCTGAACATGTTCTAATTTTAGCAAATGGCTTCGTACGTCGCTCATATTTGACATTTGGGAACTAGACACCTGCACTCCTGCAGTGTTATAGTGTAAACAAACAAGCAATGGAGCCTTATACTCTGCAAGAGCGTGGAATAATTGTGCCAATTTTTTTTGACCAATAATCGGTCGGTGGTGCTAGCCCAGTGTAAATTTCGACATCGATTTCCTTATCATGTTGCGCCAACCGGGCAAACATTTAGACGCTTAACTACTTGAATCGGACAGACTGGAACCACAGAAGGCCATGCACGGCGCGTCACCACTGGACTGGTCGTTCGGCCGAGAATATCGCGGCTGTGGCTGCCAATGTCGCTGAGAACAAAGAAACATCAACCAAACGACGGGCTTTGGACGTACAAAAGTGCAAACAGTATCAAGCCATTACTGTCAAGTTGTCCTCAATCTCAACAATGAAGCGGACGATTTCGTGTCGAAAATCATCATCAGCGACGAGGCACATTTCCACCTAAGCGGTTATGTCAATACGAAAAATCTTCATCTATGGGGCACTGAACATTCGCTGGTGATGCACGAAGAGCCATTACATACATCGCGTTCACGCGAGAGAGGTGATTGGGTTTGTACTTTTTTTTGTGAGAACGCCATCGGAAGTATGGTCACTGTTACTGGATCACTGGCGAAAGCTACAAGGCCATGATAAACTACTTCTTACTGCGGTCGCGTAATCTTCCGTTTAGGCGATTTGACATGGCCCGCAAGATCGCCCGATTTAACAACCATCCCAGACTTCTTTCCTTGGGGCTGATTAAAATCACGGGTTTATGCCAACAAGCCTCAGACAATCGCAGCCCTTAAGGAGAATATTCTACAGGAATGCGAACACTTATCATCGGAAAGTCATGGAAAATGCCAAAAAAAAGGGACACAAATGTGTATCAATAGTGGCGGCGGCCACTTTACGGATATTTTCTTTTCCACTTACCTAATAGAAAAAAATGTAAATGTCCAAATAAAGATTCTCATCACTCAAAATCATTTTTTCTTTTTAAATTAATTCAAAAACAAAATTGGATGATTCATTTTGCGCCACCTTGTGCAACGGAAGATAAGACCTAAGGTGTTTTGCAATAACCAAGTTTAAGCTTAAAAACGTTCTATCTCAAAATCCCTAACGACTAATTTGGGAGATATTTCGCTCATATAACAGAGAGTTTTCATTCGATTTAAAACTCCGACGCAAAAATTGGTCATTTCTATTCGCTCCTGGATAAGATTGCATATAGCAATGCCACTCACTAATCAAATTTTTATCTACTCCAAAATACTAAAATTATACTCGTACATCTTCTTCAACGAAGTCTCCAATAAATATTCCTGATTCCGAATAACATTTAACTCCGAACATTTAACCGAACAAAAACAATTTCGTCAGATTACCTGATTATCCTTCACGGCGCAGCGTGCCATAAAAGAATCCTACATAACACCTCTGCTTCTAATCCCGTTTACTGCGAAATAAACTTAAACTGCACGTATTTAAAATTCAAACGGTAAACTATAAAATAAACAGAGGTAGAGCGAGAGTGGAAAGAAAGAGCTCTTAACGATTTAATGCCAATTTGCAAGTTGAACTTACCGGGGCAGAAAAAAAATGAAAATAAAATAGAATGGAATTAAGTTATATAAATGCACAAGGCGCTCGTCAGAAATAGTGAACCTTTACCTCCAGCCCCATCATCGTAACCCTTCTACAATTCCAACAAGCGTGTGGCACTATAAAATCACCAGTTTACTGTTATTTATTTCCGGAGTATCTGCTGATTCAGGATCCTCACTAGTAGATCCGTCGAGGAGTGTTATAAAATCCGTGCAATTTATCCCAAAACTGCCAACGGGGAAAAATGTATAGATACATGCATGTACATGGATAGATGTGCTGGACCATAGAGCGGAGTAAGGTAGCGTATGTATTTTCAAGTGGTATATTACTGAACTGATGCTTGACAGAGGACCAACTACAACAACAACGCCATCTCCACCCAATTGTCCTTTCAACTTTTTGAACACACATACAAGTGCTTTGGAGGTTTGGGGATAACATTTGTCCACCCCCAGCAGCAGGAGCACCTAGTAAACTTGACACAGCACAGACAGCCTTCCCCCCATGTCACTGCACCGCACCGCACACCATACCGTTTGTGTCCTTGTACCAAGCACAATACACCCTCGGAACACGGTGTGCTTATACAACTACAAAATCCTATTAGGGATGTAAACATGAAAAGTGCGAAGCTATTAAAAATTTATTTAATGCCCTCACAAGCAATTAAGCGCTCATTCAGTTTTCAGTTTGCAGAACGGTGTTTTCGCGTGTAAGCCCAAACCTCAACTGCATTCAGCGATGTAATTATTATTGAAAGTCCTTTTTAAGGATAAAATAATGTAATTACGATCAGCGTGGTTGAGTGAATATGTGTCCGTCTCTGTGTGATGTTGCTGCAGCTGCAAAGCTATGCATGCAGTCTGTGACATATACACAGACATGGCCACCGCATGGCTTCCGAGCCGAGCCGCGCCGCTATCACCACCACCATTGCCACATATGGCAGCTCACTGAGATTTATTCTTCAGCGTGGTGAATATGGTGAGCATATGATTTTTATATTTTTTTATTCACTATTTTTTGGTTGCGTATACGCCACAGTGTACCGGAGAAGGACAATTTATTCAATGCAGGACATGATGTGAGGTTGGTAAATGAGATATTATGCTCGGAATTGAGGGATTTTCGAAAATATTTGAATGACAGAAAGGAGGTATGTTCTATTTTGATAGATTTGTGTTGTTCTGTGTTCGTACAGGACCAAAACTTTGTGGAAGAATTTTTCTTTCGGTAGATCAGCTCGCTTTTTCAGCTTATAGTCTAACTGGGCGCCGCCGTAAACCTGGACTGACTTTATAAGGGAATTCAGGAACGTGTACTTCGTCTTACGTGTGAGGAGTTTAAAATTCTTAATTTGGATATCCACTAAAGTATAGTTCGTGGTACTTATATTTACCCCACGATTGATAAGCACCTTAACTTCTTCCGAGTTAGTCACATTGGAACTTCCAGACTATATTGTTGTAGAACGGCTTTAGATGCTTACAGGAATATACCTCTTAAGGGGGGTGTAGGATCGGTTTTTTGTAGTTGGAGTAAATGGAGTGTGTTGTGTTCGAAAAGCTTTTTAAGTCTAAGCCTAACACTCCTTTTTCGGGCCATACAACTAGTTCTTCATAGTTTACTGAAAAGGATATATGTATGTATATTTTTGCGATATTACTCGCTCTACATAGATGATGGTCATTTAGCAGCTTTTTTAAGCACCGGAGTTTGTTGACTCCGCTACTTTTGGTGCTTCCCAGAGCATGCTTTCTGGTCTTACTCGTAAAAACAGCTGAATCTATTACAAGACTTTTACACGCCCTTGCTCTACGAGTATAGTATTTTTACATGTGCATCTTCGATCACTTTCTTCTGTTGAACTCCATCATAACATCATCATACCAAGGACTTCACAGTAGTTTCGGATGCTTTTTTAATATGCCATTTTTGTTGCCGTCTGTGATAGGTAAATACTCAGCACAGAACTTCTCGTTTACATGCTCACTGCATACTCTGTCCAGGTACGCTATGGTCTCAAACGTTGAGTTTCGTTGGGCGGTTCACAATATGTTTTCATTCGACAGCCGACCTATGAACTTCGACGTAACTACAAATTGTAAGAGTCAACAATCGCCTCGATTTTTTTATTTAGACAGGCAATCACATATAGGCTTTAAGTTAATAACTTTGCTTGTTAGGCGATTTCACAAGGCGAATCTGCATTCTTAAATATGCTATCTTTTAATGCAGTTGTTATTATTAGTTTCTTAGATAAGTTTAACTTGCTAGAGAAATTGAGCTGACTGATAATTCAAGACCAGTAATCCAACACCAGAGCTTAGCATTATTGAAATCCTTAAGGATCTCAGAGTTAAATAAGTCTAGAGTTAGCTCATGCAAGCTGATCAGCAAGTTGTTTGGCGTAATTGACACTGAAAAGAATTCTTCCCTACCGAGAGTAAATTGGTGGGAGCTAGTAAAGTAGGGTAATTAGTAGTGACCAGTTTAAAAAAAATCTATTAAAAAAAAATAAGAAACATCTTTACCTAAAAGAAAGTTGATAGAAATCAGTCCAAATTAAATTTGAAAAACCAAAAATCAAAGAAATGGGACATTTTTCAACCATTAAGTAGTTTTTTAATATACAAAATTTTTGAACAGTTTTTGATAAAAAAAATGTTTTCTTTAATTAAAAAAAAATGTATAGCAGGTACTTGTTTTTGTCTCCTTAGAAAAGAAATAAAATATACGACTGTTTCGCATGAACTTTCTCTTAAGTTTAAGAAAAGTATAGTTTTAAAAATGAATGTTATTAGAGACAAATTTTCATAGCAAAAATAAACTCCTTTAGTAGTTGGAGCTGAAAACACTAAGCCAACAAAATATAAACTTATGCAATGTTTTAGAATTTGATACGCCAGTATAAAGTTATTATTATTATGAAAGTATGGCAAAATGGATAATTAATTTTCAACAAAAAAAATTATAATTCCAAACATTTGAACTTGTATACAAAATTTCATTCAAATTCATTATGCCAATAATAGGAAAGTGAATAAAATGCACGACTGGGTCGCACGAACTTGCTCCTATGTAAAAGACTAAGAATTTCAAAAATTAATGTTATTAGAGAAAACTGTTCATAAGCATAAAATTCATTTTTTAAATAACTAAAACAACTCCTTTAACAGTTGGAGCTAAGCACAGAATGCCATGTGTTTTAAGAAAAAATTAGTTTATTCAAGAACAAAATTATAATTCGTTGTAGTGGTTTCTTAAAAAAATAAGCTTCTATACAAATTTTTGAAACATTTTTAAGGAAAAAATTTTGGAACGCCAATTTAAACTGTTTATTAATGTACGAATAAAAATTAAATTCACAAAAAAAAAAGTATTAATCCGTTCTTGAGATATCGAATTTTCCAAAACCAACAAGATTTTTTTGTTTTTCTTTTTTTTTCAAATTTCAAAAAAATATTTTTTTTTTAAGTTTTGAAATGCAATGTTTTTTTTAAATTTTTAGAAGCTTGACTATAAAAAATTTCATTAAAATCCGTTACGCCGATAATGAGAAATTAAAAATTCTAAAAAATCGTTCTATGGTAGATACAGTCAGTAATATCTATTATTAATTAATCAAAAGAAAACAAATTTTAGCAAAATTCTCCGAACCGTTTTCGAGAAAAATACGATTTTCGAAAACCATTTTTTAACTTTTGTATGGAGGGTACCGTTATTTTTAAGTAAAATAATTTCTTTGTTCTCATTTCTTGTAGATTATATAAAGAAACTTTTATTTATCAAGTTTAAAAAAATCTAGCATGGGGTTTTCGAAATATTGAGTTTTCAAAAAAAAAAAAATTTGAAATATTTTTTTAAAAATCCAAAAAATTATTTTTTTTAAAACTTGAATTCACAGTAATATTCAAACTATTGGGGACCTTAAGCAGAAAAAAAAAATATCAAAATCCGTTGTACCGTTTTTGAGAAAATCAAAAAACAAAAAAATGGTTCCAAGTTTTTGAGAAAAAAATATTTATAAAATTTCGAAAAAAAAATCGTATCGCGGGTACCGTTATTTTTGGTCTTAAAAAAAAAACAAATGAAAAAACATCCGGGGGGAAAAAATAAAACCCAATCTACCAAGTTTAAAGAAAATCGGCCGAGCCATTGAGCTGTAGTCGAACAGACAGACATACAGAATTGCGAGACCCACTTTTTTGGTCTTCGCTATTATCGTAATGTCAACTTTGATCAAAATCTCGAGTTAGATTTTTTTCCGAATGCATAACTTGTCTTATAGTACCTATAAGTCGCAAGTAAAAATCGGAAAAAATGGTTCGATTGTTAATCTTATAAAAAAGTTCTTTGGAATTCAAAAATTGTTTATAAATATAAGAACATGGATTTAGTTAGAGCAAAATGTTCAAATGCATAAAATTGCGCTCTGATTTCTATAGAAGGATGAATTCAAGCAAACATAGTTTAAAAATCGTTTATATACAAATGTATATAAGAAAGAAATTTCTTTAAAATTTTTTTAGCGAAAAGATTGGGATACCAATTTTAAGTAGATATTTAATAATATTGATTTTAGGAAAAAAATTCAAAAACTAATAGTTCTCACGATTTGAAGTTATATTACGTATTTATGTATAACATTTTTATTTTAAATTTAAAGGAGCTTCTGTAGAAAAATTGTGGTCAAAATCTCAAAATCGTTAAAGCCGTTAATGAGAAAGTCGAAAAAAAACTGCTCTGAAATTTCGTTTGACCAAACTTTACTCCATGCCTATTATAGCACCCTTAATTTTTTTTTATTATTAAAATCGTTAGAGCCGTTTTCGAGATAAAAAGCGAATAAAAATGTTTCAATTTCTCCTTTAAGAAATCACCGAAAAACCTTAAATGCCGAGTTTGACGAAAATCGCTTTAGCCGCTTAGGCTCTAGGTCGAGGTACAGACATACAGACAGAATTGCCGGACCCACTTTTTCTATGTTCTCGGTCATCGTTATGTCCACTTTGATCAAAATCTCGAGTTGGATTTTTTTCCAAATACAAAACTTGGGCTACTTGTAGTAGATACGTATATCACAAGTAAAAATCAAAACTATCAAAATTCTAGGTTCTGTTTTTGAGTAAAATATGATTCTCGAAAATTGTTTTTTTAACATTTATACGATGTGTACTATTTTTTAAAATGCATATACATATGCCAATATGTATGGAGTTCAAATGACCGCCTTGGTTTCTTACGGTGTCTCGGATCCGACGGGTCCAATTTTCAATAATACGACTGTTCACCTTAAGGGCATCTGTCGATTGTTGTTTATTCGCATAGACCTGCGGTTTTAGGAAATCTCAAAAGAAAAAGTCTAGCATGGTCAAATCGCATGACGTTGATGGCCAATTCACGTCACCCCTGCGAGGGATAACCTTACCCTCAAATCGGTTATGCCGAATCACAATCGTGGCGTCCGATGTGTGGCACTCCTAGATCACTTGTCACGTTGAGCGCCTCACCAAAAATTACAAACCAATGATGCCGCCGCGCCGGTTCAAAATCCTCCCAAAACGGTTACTGTTTGAGGATGCATGGTGAACATCCGTGTGGGTTGGCGTAGTTGCATACACAGAAATCTTGCTTATTAATAAAGACATTCATCCAAAAATGCGCCTCGTCGCTTAAGATGATTTTCGGGCCAAAATAAAAGCTCTTAGGCCCAGTCAGTGAACGAACGGCGTTATCTTTGGTCATGAACTGCTTGAGCTCCTGGGTCAGTTGGATATTGTACTGGTATATGCTTAAATCCCGTCTCAAATTTGACCACCAAACGTTGAAGAGTCGACTGTGACAGGCCACCACGTCAACCACGTTTTATTTTAATAATAAGGTTTTAGATTTAGACGTGAGGGTTCAATGGTGTAATTTGCAATGGTGATTTGACATCACTAACTGAATAATAAGCAACAGATTTAACAGATGTCACCAAAACAACATGGCTGCCAAAATTTACCCACATCCATTGAAAAAAGTCTTTAGATGGATATAAATAAAATGCACGACTGTAATAGACTAATAATTTCAAAAATGAATGTTATTAGAGAAAAACTGTTCATAAGCATAAAATTAATTTTTTGAGGGACTAAAACAACTTCTTTAGTATTTTGAATCTACTCACGCTCAAGGGATTATGATTATCCTTTAGATGTTTCAACACAGCACGGGCGCGAAGTTACGGAAGAGAAAGAAACAAATATAGGTTTATGCAAGAACAAAAATTATTAATTTTTGTAATGGTTTCTTAAAAAAATAAGCTTTTATATACAACATTTTTAAAAAAAATTGGTACACCAATTTAAAGTTTTTATTATTGGGTGATATGCATAAAAGATAGTAAATGCTTTTACTTGAGAATTTCTAAGTAATTACTTTTTTTGATATGCATAAAAATGCAGTAAATGCTGAAAATAAAGTATTTACTTGAGGCCACAGTACTTACTTTTTTCGGATGAACTTTTTCAGTAAATACTTTATTCCGTATGCATAAAAAGTAGCAAGTACATTTTTTCTGTAGGAATTACTTCTTTTTTTTCAAAGTCAAAGGATAGCAACATGAAAATTTAAAAGTACATACTTTTTTTGATTTAAACACATAACTATGTAGCTTCGAAACCATATAAACTTACAGTCTTAACTCTATTCTCAAAGGATTCACGTCGCTGATATAAATTAAAATTAAGTTACTGTTGACTGTAGTGAAATGGCGGAATTTGTACGCGTTAGTTCACAAAAAGTCTATAAAAGTCGAAGATCGGGTTCAGAATCAAATTTTAAACAACTCTATCGTTTTGAGAGGGAAAACGTAGATTGGTTGAGTGAATACTTCATTGGTAAGTCATTGCAAAATCGTAATTTGTAGTTTTAAAACTTGACACACCCTTACTATTTGGAGCCGTTTGTTAGTTTGCGGAAATGGTGTAAAACTTTCTATTTTCTTATACGCCTGTTAACTTAAAAATATAATTTATAATTTTACAAGAAGCAAACACTTATGAAAACTGTTATATATGTATATTGCGATACTATACCAATAGGCTTCCGTTAGTTAAAGGAGTTAGTGGTTTTTAGTTACTGGCAAAGTTTTAAAACTTGCCCTTAGTCGCCAAGTTTATATAGAGTCTTATGTTGAACAAATGGTTCATATATATAATACTTTTTAAGGAGCTCAAACTGAAACAAGAGGAGGGGCGGACCTTATTCGGAATTCCCCCCCCCCCCCCACCAAAATGAACTTTTTTTTTAAAGAATCGATAAAAGAGTGTTTGCTGTTGATAAAAAACATCAAATTATGGAGGAGAAACACTTTTTTATGGTAAAAAAGTGAAGTATAAGCGGACCACCCACAGTACTATAACTAAAACTACTTTTGTATGGGATATTTGCTTTTTTTGCTTGCTTACGCATTACGGCGTATAAACAGTGAGACATGTATGGGGGGGCATGCTGCCCCCCTGCAACCCCCCTGCTTGCGCACACTATAGGATTTGGGGTAGGTGCGAGGTTGGGTGTATGCAAGGTTTCTTTTGCATTTACAGAATCTGAATGTAAAGAAACTTTGAATTTACCCTATGGGGACTACCTATATTAATTTTTTTATACTTCACTTTTTTACCATAAAAAAGTGTTTCTCCTCCATAATTTGATGATTTTTATCAACAGCACACTTTTTTTTATCGATTCATTAAAAAAAAGTGCATTTTGGTGGGGGGGGGGGGGAATTCCGAATAAGGACCGGAGGGGCAATCACTCATCAAGAAAAGATGCGAATTTTTGTACGATACGTTGGAGATCCTGGATTTCAAGTTGGCGTTGGAGAAGATATAGCCGTTCATCAGAGTACTGTATCCAGAACAGATAATTTTGTTGCTCAGTCGACTTTCAATAAATTAATGATTGATAAAATTTCGTGAACAGATGTTTACAAAACAACAAGAAGGGCAACAGTAATATAGGGATTAAACGGTTAATCTGGCAAAAAACTATTTGCTTACTAACCCGATAAGAAAAAAAGTGTTTACTATCAATTTCCGATGAATTCTAGTATTAACTTGGATGAATTTAGTATATACTGAAAGTATTTGCCAGTTAGTAAGTACTAAACTTTATGCATATGGAATGAAGTAAATACTTTAAATTTAACCATTTGCTTTAAGTTATAGTATTTACTATTATCTTTTACTTGTAGTAAATACTTCCGTTGTATGCATATCACCCATTGTTCGAATAAAAATTAAATTTACAAAAAAAATATTGAGCCGTTTTCAAGATATTAAATTTTCCAAAAAAAAAATATTTTTCTTAAAGTTTTGAAATGCAATGTTTTTTAAACTTTTAGAAGCTTCTCTCTAAAGAAAATTTCATTTAAATCCGTTATGTCGATAATGAGAAATTCAAAATTTTAAAACATCGTTCTATGGTAGGTAAAGTCAGTAATATCTTGTTTTCAAAATTTTTTTATTAAATTATAGATCTTAAAAATTAATCGAAAGAAAAAAAAATTAAGCAAAATTCTCGGAACCGTTCTCGAGCAAAATACGATTTTCGAAAACCATTTTTTAACATTTATATGGAGAGTACCTTTTTTTAGGTAAAATACATTTTTTTTTTCTCACATCTTGTAATTTATATTTAGAAACTTTTATTTATCAAGTTGTAAAAAAATCGGGCATGGGGTTTTCGAAATATTGAGTTTTCAAAAAAAAAATTAAAAATTTGAATGCACAATAATATTGAAACTGCTGGGGAGCCTTAACATAAAAAAAATCATCAAAATCGGTTGACCGTTTTTGAGAAAATCAAAAACAAGAAAACTGTTCCAAGGGGGGTATCAAAAATAATAAATTTTTGGAAATTTTTTTTCAACCATTATCTTGATATAACTAAATGAAATTTTATGAATTTTTTTTTAATCTTTGGGACAGTCATCATCCGAGGGGAAAAATTAAAACCCATATCTACTAAGTTTGAAGAAAATCGGCCGAGCCGTTTAGACAGACAAACAGACAGACAGAATTGCGAGAAACACTTTTTCGGTCTTCGCCTAGGACCCTATAAGACCTAATAAGTCGAAAGCAAAAATTGTTATTGTCAAGTTTCAAAAAATATTTAGTTTAAAAAAAAATGGAAAATACTTTTTAGGAGCTTCAGCATAAGAAAATTGATGAAGATCATATAAATCATTTTTGAGGAATAAAATATTTAACCATTTTAATAAATGATTTTTTTAAATGTTTTAAAGAAATTTTATGAAACGTTTTTTTCTTAAAATAATATATTCTTTAATTTTGAAAAATAAAATTATAACAGATAATGTCCGTTTAATCTTAGGAATAATAAAACAAATGCTTCTACAGACAGAGAGAATGGCGAGACCTACGTTTGTTGTCTTCTCTTTGACTTTGACTCCTGACTGCAATTATGACAAAAATATAAGCGCAATTTTGTAAAGTGTTGCCTAAATTCGTTTATATTTTGTTTTCTATTTACGCAATTTTATCTTCCTTCCCAAAAGAAGAGGAAAAAGAAATACAACTTATATGAGAAAAACAGAATTCTGATAGAGGCACCTTAAAATCTCGTGCTCATATTTTTAAAAGCAATTTCTTAGACCCCCAATTAACCTACTTTTTATGGTTGGTATCGAGAAAATTGAAGCAAGTTTGTTAGATTTGATCAACCTTAAGCTTCATATGTATATGGTTCTTTTGTTCAACGTTCATCCTTACCCGACTCAACGATGTGCGTGTTTCTTGCACGAGCAGCAACAAACGGAGAATGGGCACCTCGCCTATTAACAAGCGATTTCCACTCTTGTGCCCTTGTGGTGAACACGATCGTCAGGTGGGGTTGGTGGGGGTCACCTCTCCCTAAGATTGGTAAAATCCTCTTGAGAAAAAGAACAGCCGCTTCGACTTATTAAGCAATCCTGACCAAATAAACGGACATATACATACACTAACCATAACTGACCTACCAAACTCATCCATCAGACGTTGCAGGGAGCCACATACTCCTAAGGGTCTAGTAAAGTTAAAGGTAAAGGAAAGGATCACGCAATTAAAAGACGTCTACTTCACGTCATATAGGTGTTTATGACTTAGAAATACCCTCTGACATTTCAAGCTAAAGCTTGCTGAAACTCATCAACACACTTAACGGGCTTCAATGGCATAGGATTGTCATGGGTTTCAATACATGGGAGTCAAAATCCCTAGGGTATCACAACCGATCTACATTGATCTAAGTGTGACGATAACAAGATCGATTGTCAGCCCATTAACCTAACCTATCCTAATAGAAGCGTATTCCATTTTTATAACACAAAATTTTGTTTCAGCATTCGCTAAGGAAAACCAATAAGGATTAGGATAATAGGGCTTATTTTTCGACGGAGTGGTAATTTTTAATTTGGGGATGCTTGACCATTTGTATTTTAAAAGTTGGTTAAAGACACCATGTTAAATATTTTTTTTTAAACTGAAGGTGGACAATCGATTTGATTGATTGGACAAACTAACCCAGGATTCTCGTTTCACAGACCCTAAGTCTACTGAGCACTACGAGATTTCTCTTTAGTCAGGTTGATCAGTCTATACTTTTTCTAAAATAGAGGTTTCATTTAGAAAAAAAGGCTTCAATGTTTTAAGCGTGATTGAGTTCCCCGATGTTCGTTTATACGAGTACATCACATTGTGAACCGATTGGATTCTGATTTCGTATACTATTTTCTAAAACAAAAATTCAAGTTTGAGCTTATCTAGATCATTTCAATGAGCTTGCCCCAGCTTACTTAAAAAATATAGAACTATTGATATCGTGATTTTCGAACGGTAAAATGCCATCTTTCTTAGTGCGTAGTTTTTGGGAATATAAGAAAAGATTTTCATCGTTGAGCTGACGAGTTCCTTCCTTAAAGGATCACGTAACTCACGAAAACCAGATGTACATTTTATAGTTCTGCCTGAAAGGAACGCCTCTATTAATAAAGTCAATTTTTGTTTGCAAACTCAATGGATGACTGAAAAGTCTGGCACTTCTCCTCTATGTCCTTAGACATCAAAAATGTTCATAAAGCACGTACTCGAAATTTTACTTTTCATGTACGAGTATTGCCCTTTTTGATACTTTTGTTTTTGGACTGAACTTCATCTGCTTATCTTAAAACTTCATTCCGTCTGCTTTAAGGTAATCCTAAATGAACGAAACTTTTTTTTTATTTTTTTTTTCTAAAAGAAGTATTTATCTTTCACACGCTTGTCTCTTAAAATATTTGCATTTTTGTCTATCTCATCTGCATTCAAATTCACTTAGTCCTTTGAAAAAAAAACGTATATATAATTTTGTTGACAAAAACAAATTAAATTGCATGACGTTATGCAACTCAGAGAAGGTACTTTACAGCCCTATAAGCTCACAGCATATCCTTAATGTGGGAGTAAATAAAAACGAGACGACACTTTTGATGGAAATTTTGTTGAAACAAATTTACGTCATCTTCAAAAATAAGTTTACCTCAACTCAACGTTACATACAACGACTTCAATTTTTTCGTTTTAACATTCATTGCAATTTTAAGTTTTCTGATTCCGTTTTTTTCTTATTATATTTTTGTTTTTGTTTTTTCCATTTTAACCAACGACTTCAAACCAAAAAAAACGACAACGACAACGACGATGTACAGAGATCTGCTAAAGAAATTGATAGTGAAGCAGGGACTCATAGGATGCTTCCGCGGTTTGGTAGTTAACGGTGAGATACTTGACATCTACAGCTATATGTCAGTGCATCTGTCAGAGATAATAAAAGACTGCAAGCCATCATGCGTTCCTTCACCATGCAAGAACGGTGCCGAATGCAAGGAACTCTGGAGTACCTTCCAGTGTGTCTGCAGTAATCCATGGGCTCACCTGGGTGAATTCTGTGAAACAAGTAAGTAAATTCATCCTTTTGACAGCAATTAAATTGAAATGTTTTTATGTGTGTGTGTGGAACTCTTCTTGCAGACATTAACGAAAAGGCATTGACATTCATCAACCGCGAATCGTTCCTTAAACGCAACTTTCTCAGTACGAATGCCTCATTCGAAGACAAACGAGTCATCCTCAAGAATATCCTTAGCGAGGATATTCTCATTAATTTACGTACTTACGACAAACACTCGTTGGTCCTGTATGCCAACGATCATTTCAACAACTTCGTGCATCTGTTCATCAGCGAGGGCAAGGAGATTGTCTTTCTGTATAACTACGGTGACGAGATAGTCAACCTCACAGTCCTCGATGAAACCATCAGCAGTCTGAAGAGCATCCAGGTGGCAATAATTAGAAGTCCACAGAAGACTGTGATGCATGTGAATGAGCGTAGTGTGACAGTGGAGAAGGGAACATTGCTCCTTGACGAATATGCCAATAAGCCATGGGTTAATCCAGAAAAAGGTACATGTTGGAGCTGTTGGGATTAGGGATGGTCTTTTTTAACAGACGAATCAAATTATGTTCATTAATGTGTTCTTTTTGCATGTGGGGTTATTTGATATTTTGCAGAAGTCCTATCACCACATCGTCCACCGGCTCCCCCAACGGACTACTTCCAGTTCAACATCGGTGGCTATGATCCGGCAAATTTGCTAAGAACAAACACTGAGTTCCCAGAGCTGCAAGGGTACATAGGATGTGTAAGAGGATTAAAAATCGGAAAGAATCTAATCGACTTGGCTGAACTGAACGAAGGAAATATTGCACATGGTGAGTTTTTGAATTTGATGATGTATTTTGATATTTTGTAGTTTTTTTTTTCTCGCTAAGTATAAAGGGTGGGCCGAATACAAGTTTCTTTTTAAGAATGCAATAAAATGAACAAAATTAAATTCTTTCCATGTATTATGGTTTTATTAGTAAGAACAAACCTTCCCAATAATTTTGGAACACAACTTTGTTCAAGTGGCTGCCTCGGATGGAGTCAATTGTATCTGTATGCAGAATTCTTCTCAGACTAGTGCGTGAAATGTTCAGCTGTTAAGTTGGCGAGTTGATGTTAGTGAACTGAGTCTCGCACTCTAGGCTACAGCAGCCACATTCTCGTCTGTGCGCACTGTACGACCAAGGGGACCATGAGTGTTTTCCACTAGCATACTAGTCTCACGAACTTTTGGCACAAACCTGCGTACAGCAAGCGCGGTGGGTGCTTCATTTTGGTTCAAAACTTCTTTTCAAAAAACGCACTTGTTTGGCTACACATCAATATTTCCCAACGTTGTTCAAGCGTAAAACGACTCATTTCGTTCTGCAAAGGTATGATACTGACTTTTGTCCAGATTTCGAGCGGGAAACAGCTGTCAAAATAACTTATGACTTCAAGAGAAACATCTAGAAGGCTCACCCATTGCGGTTTAGTTCAGAGATTTTTTTTTGCCGGACAACACGAATGTTTGCGAATGCTTTCGCAAACCAATATTTTCCTCCCATTCTGTTTTTCAGACATTCAGAACCAATGTGCTCTTCTCTAACTTTTTTAAACGCTCGCACTGTGCTTAAACATTTTAAGGGTATTCGAAATCCCTTTGGTGAGCTCAAAATATTTTAAAAACAAAGTCACAAAATTAAAGTTTTCAATGATCTAATTTTGACTCGGGCCCTATAGTTTGTTTTATTAACCCTAGCTTGGCTTACTCATAAGTCTCAAAAATTTGCTATCGGAAATTTATTTTCCAGATTTATCGAATTTAGTTCTGGATTACCACAGGGCAGTCACTTGGGGTCTATTCTTTTAGAATTCTTTCTATGTCATCTGCCGTACACTGCCGTTTATTGCTAGAGTATTTTCTTTGCTCTCGCTATAAAAAATTTAAGAGAATGATGCAGAGCACTGACTGATACAAATCATGCCAGAGAACGACTTAACTCAAAATACAGTTTCATCTTCTTAATTTTCAGATTTAATACTCAAGTGAGTTTTGTGATGGTTTTTGATCTAATGATTGTTATATATCCATATTGGCAACCCTGTACTCGATTATTATATATTACTATTATTGCAACATACATAGGTATAAGTCAGTCTTGTTGTGCATTGATTAATCAATCTGAACATAACAAGGTTGAGGTAGCGTCAGCGGGTCCACAGTCAATCCGAAGAAATTACAAAACTCGGGTTTAGAAAGTTCAGAACTCAAGTAATGTCGAACTTTTATTTAGTTTAACTTAATCTAATTATAATTTATCATATTTCTAAATAATTAACACGATATTTCATAATAAGGGGCAGACAGTGGGATTAAATCCGTAGCCTTGACTGACGTAAAGGCAAATACTAATTGGGATTAAGTCCCTAGCCTTAAACGACGCCTTTAATCGGGAGGGCACTTAAGTGGGTTTTACTGTACCAAAAAAATGAAAATTTATCCTTCCAAATAACTTTTTAGTCATTTAGATCATTTGGTACCTATTTGATGTGAAAAATGTGACCAAATATTTTTGGACAGGTTTTAGAGACTGTGCGACGACAGGGCACGGACAGACACGGTGGGATTAAATCCCTAGCCTTGATTGATTGTTGAGGCAAAACGGTAGGTGAGATAAAATCTCTAGCCTCAGTTCAAATCGCATCACGGTTCAAATGTGGGATTAATTCCCTAGCCTCAAACAAACGTTTGGGGCAAAACAAAGGGGCAGCAGAAAGTGGGATACATTTCCCTAGCCCTGCCTGAAGTTGAAGGCAAAATGCAAATGGGATTAAATCTCAAGCCTAAAACAATGATAGGGCACGGAGACGGACAGACGATGGGATTAAATCCTTAGCCTTGATTGAATGCTGAAGCAAAAAGAAGAAATAGGATTGAAGCCCTAGCCTCAGTTCAAATTAGAGCTGTGTCAATCAGGATCGATTCGATTTTTTTGATTCGATGATCGAAATCACAAATTGTCATTTTAACCGATCTCAATCTCAATCATTTAGATGATTGTCGATTCTCAATTTTCCATTTTAATCTGAATCATTTCAATGAGTCGATTTTCGTTTCGATTCAATCAATGTGGCTAAATGAACGCCAAACGGACGGTGGACTGGAATTTCTGAGTTGAACTCGGCATTGAAGAACATGATTGATTGAGTTGGTTGTTGGTTCTCTTAAAGAAATGTTCCTCATCGCTATTTCTTCCTCTTCCACAATCTTCAGTTTATCCCTAACCCAAGGAGAATTCCCAGAGGTATGGAAAACTTCTTTTATAATACCAATACACAAAAAGGGTTCGAAAGGTGATGTTAACGATTATTATCGACCTATTGCCAAACTGTCATGTATACCCAAACCTTCGAAAGCATACTGTATAATTTTTGAGCTTTCAATGTAAGTCTCTGATTTCCCCTATACAACATGGCTTTCTCAAGTGTAGATCAACAACCACTAATCTTGTTGAATTTGTGTCTTTCGTCTTTTCGGCCTAAGAGCATGGCAAGGAAGTCGATGTCATATCCACCTTTAAAAAAAAATTAATTCACTACCTTATAAGTGACTTATGAATTAAAAAAAAAATTAATTCACTACCTACTCGTATAAGTGACTTATGAATTAAAAAAATGTAAGTCATGAGCAAGTAGTCACTTATGAGTTAAAAAAAAATTAATTCACAAGGTACTAAGTGTCTTATGAATTAAAAAAAAATTAATTCATAAGCTACGAGTAGTTGGTAAATTGTAAATGTTTAAGCTTGTTTTGACCACATAATTATTTAATTATTAACGGAGGTAGATTTCAAGCTTTTTTGTGTCATAAAATTATTATGCTAGCTTATAAATTTTCCAAATAATAAGTTTTTAATCCATTAGCTTATGAATTAAATTTTTTTAATTCATAAGTCACTAGGTAACTTTTGAATTGATTTTTTTTTTAATTCTTAAGTCACTTTCTTGCTCATGACTTAATTTTTTTTTAATTCACAAGTCACTTGGTAGGTTGTGAATTATTTTTTTTTTATTCATAAGTCACTTACTGGCACATGACTTAACTTTTTTTTAATTCATAAGTCACTTAGTAGGTTCTGGATTAATTTTTTTTAATTCATAAGTCACTAAGAAGCGTATGACTTAAATTTTTTTTAATTCACAAGCCACCAACTGACTTATGAATAAATTTTTTTTAATTCATAAGTCAGTAACTAGCTGCTGAATTACATCTGTCTTAATTCATAAGTCACCTACTAGCTTGTGAATTAAGCTTAAGCTAAAAAGTGACTTAAGCTTTTGCAACCCTGCCCATACCCAGTCATTCAGTAACTATTTTCAGTAACTATTAGTTCTAAAATTGCTCTTTTCTGGAGCAACAAATAAAATCTCTTTTTTTTTTTGGTATTTTTAGATGTTTCTTAATCCATCGACATCGTAGCCATCCTTTGATGTAATTTGACAGTTTATGACTTGACAAATAGAGGCCAAATTCGGTTATGACGTACAAAGTGTATTTCGTACAAAATGTCAGCCCAAAGCCCTAAAATTGATCTTTTCCGGAGCAACAAATAAAATCTCTTTTTCTTGAATTTTTTGACACTTTTTAATCCATGTACAATAGGGTGTGTCACTTTTGTATGGCCGCAAAAAAGTACTCTTATTTTTAAATGTAATAGTGCTCAAATGTTGTATTATGGTCAGAGGTTTAAGAACATGTAAAAAAAAAATAAGATATCGTTCGTCTTTGGCTCGCTCAAATGGGTTGAAGTTGAAAAAAAAAAATTAATTTACAGTAAATTTTTTTTTTTTTTTTTTACGTATACTAAAAAAAAAAATTAACAAAATACAGAAAGAATTTTTGTCTTTACAAAAAGATATACCACGATATTGTAGGTGGTTCCGTTGATTTTTAAGAATTTTTTTTTGAAAAAAAAGAAAAACGATTTTACATAAAAAATGATTTTTCTTCCTTCTTTTATTATTTTATATCTTCTTTACCAAGTGTTCAATTTAAACAAATATAAGCTTAAAAGTTTTTCCTTGCAATTATCTTTGACTTGAAAGCCTAAAAATATTTTATATAATTTTTTTATATCCACACGGTGCAATTTAAAACAACACCTTTTTCAAAAATCTCGAAAAATCAATTTTTTTTGGAGTTCATCCTATTTTTGAGGGAGCCAAAGATATTAATTAAAATGAAAATTGTAAACGCAGGATTTAATTTTGATAAGCAATGCAACTTTAAAAAGCTATTACATTTGAAAATACCATAGTTGAGCACTTTGACACACCCTAATGTACAAAGTGGCCATCATTGGATGTTATTTGGCAATTTATGGATTGGAGTATTTTGTGAGAATTATCATCGAAATCGAAATTAAAATCGAATAGGAACAGTATGGAATTATATCAGTGGAATGAAAATGATCGATCGATTGAACTGATCGGATCATTTTCGTAATCGATTGTTGAACGATTTGATCATTTGAAATGAACGATTTACACAGCTCTAGTTCAAAAGTAGGATTAAAATCCCTGTCTCACCTCACCTCACCTTGGTACCACCAATTCAACGACAGGCGAGAAGAATCGATTTTTGCTTCAGGGTTTTCAAGTTTTTTTTTTTTGAACTTTATATATACAATTGGAAACTTAAACCTAAGGATAATATGACTATAAAAAATTTGTTGGCACATAGGGGGCCTAACTTCTTTCGCTGTCGATCGAAGATAAGTCCGGTGCTTATCCTTAGAATTTTTGGAGCTTCAGCATTGCTGTCTTCGAGATGGTGTACCATGCAAGTTGTAGCTGATGACGGGTCTGATGAGCTACATGTATATATATCAGTAGCTTCACTTGCTGGCTTAGTCCGGTTCTTCTGGCTAGCAACGGGTACAAGCGGTGAAAATCGAAGTTGGCCTCCCTTAGAACCTTCCTAGAGTGCGGGTTGAAATTGAACAGCTCGTTGAAGTTTACTCCGAGGTATTAAGCATTTCTTTTGGCTGCTATCGTTGACCCATCGGGGATCTTCACGGTCAGGTTTCTGCAAGTGGCTGCTGAACGACATCGGTTGCCATTGGTGGTGAGTCTCCTGAAATACACAAGCTCCGATTTGGCACTGTTTATTCGGATACCCCACTTTTTGTAGTACAGTCAGTTGGCACGGATTGATCGGACGTCATCAGGTTATATAGGAAGGGACGAAGAATTCCCTGAAAGAGAGAAAAGAAAATAATATTTTTATTAGTGGCGAAGGTACTCGTAATCCAAATACTCGAAGCTTATGGATAAGGGCTTCTATCCATAAGCTGTCGAATGCTTTTTCGACATCCAGAAAGCATCCTACGGTGCGGTGGCACGATAGCTGTTGAGTGCTGAGGAGACGTCAGACAGGAACTTTAGTAACGGATGCAGTGTTGAATGCCCTTCCTGAAAGCCAAACTGCATGTCTGGGATGATGTTGTTTTCATTGCAGTACTTTTTGAGCCTCCTAAGTATGACTTCTTCCAGAATTTTGCTGACATTGTTGAGGAGGGCTTGTAGTTGCTTGTAGTTGGAAACCAGGTTTCTAGCGCCTTTCTTCGGGATTGTCATGATTTTTGCCCTTTTCCACTTATGAGGGAAGTAGCAGTTGTTGACGCAGTTGTTTATGATAATTGTGAGTAGTATCATCACTGCATGTTTAAGTCTTTTGATAACCTAGTTGGAGACTCCATTCGGTCGTTTTGACTTCTTTGGCTTGGAATTGACGATGATTTCAGCAATTTCCTCTGGGTGGCATAGTTGCGGGTTGTCCGTTGGGCAACTAGCTGAAAGATGGTCGTCAAACTCCACTCCTTCCAAATTTGGCTGTAAAGTCAGCTGGAAGGATGTCCTGATTTCATCCAGGAACACAAGGTCCGTTGATGGATAAGGTGTTAAGTTTTCCTGGAAGTGATTCGCGAAAACTTTCATTTTGTCAGCTGTTGTTGCACCTCAATGGTGTTGCTGATGATGACGTCAGGCATAGGTTTTCCCTAGAGAGTTGCTTATTTTGCTGAATGCGTTTGGTCCTGGTTTTATGGCCTGTAGTTTCTTCTGGAATCGCATGTTGTTGTGGTTCTGGATCGAGTTCCGGAACATTATGCTTATTGTTTACACATTGCAGTTCGCTTCTCACTGCCTGGTAGTCGTTGTTGGCTGTGTTTAGTTCTCTTTGGTGTATCCTTTGAAGCCGTTTCCTCAACCTTTGTCTGTGGAAATAGAGATTCCGCACATACTCCGGGAGGTGTTCGTACCTATCTTTGGACGTCTTGGGCACTTTTTGGGCTTCGAGGGCAGTAATCAATTTTTGCTTGATATTCCACCTTCACTTATCACATTTTTGGTAATAAGCAACTATGAACAGTGAAAAGTAGAAAAACTTTGCTCACTCGTCGATGTATTTTTTTTTGTTTACCAACGTTGACCAACCATGTTTGCCATGTGTAGCTTCGTGTGTCCCAAAAAGTATGCAACGTTCTTTATAGTATTAGATGATGTATGTATGTCATGTAGAGTAGTAGCGGCAGCTGAAATATGTGACTTCGACTTGATGGCAAACAGCTTTTTCTATACCTCAGTTTCCTTAAGTACCTCCTAGTATTTCTTCTTCTTTACTCATATTTTACTCCCAACACTTCAAACGCGTTCCATTGACTCTTTGGAATAATATTTACTTCTTTTTGATTTCATTAATAAGGCCAGCTGAAATACTTGCTTGATGATGACTCGTCAAAGTGATAGATGATAAATGCTTGAAGAAGTAATTTATTTTGTGTTCCAATTTTATTCGAAGAGCAGTAAAGTGCTCCGGCAAATCAATGAAAAACCGCATCGAAAAGCCATGTTGAATCCATAATTGACAGAGCGAATCCTCTGGCTTAAGAGGAGAAGAGTAGATTTGTGGCCGTTTCGGTTTGTTATTAGGTGTTTTTCTTTTTTTAAGCACAGTTTGATCAGAGCTCTCTTATTTATTTATGAAACACACTGGATCACTGAACTGACAAAGGCGTAGATCTCATTTTTTTTTGCAGTCTGCATCTGTCATATGATACGAAAAAACGGAAGTTAGTTCTTACCCCACCTGCTCGGTCATTTTATTCTGAGCTCATAGAGCGCGCTCCGAGCTAATTTTGATGGGAAAAAGAAGCACACATGTGTCTGAGCTAAAAAAGAAACACAGATATTTTTTTGACAGCTCAGTTCCATGCTCTGAGCTTAAGAAGAAACACGCTTATTATCTCCCTTGTTAGATCTTTATTCTTAAACGTCACATCCGAGAGAACATATCAACTAATTAGTCTTTAGATAGAGCGCTCTTAGAAAAATAGTTTTTGAAAAATTTATTTCATGCATTTTTAGATTTTCAATGAAGAAAAAATAACGAATCAAAAATTCAAAAGAATTTTTTTGTTTAAAAAATTAGTTCTTCCTTTAAAAATATTTACTGTCAAAAACAAAATTTTTTAAAAATTTGATAAACAGATTTTTGACCTCTCTCGAACCACTGTGTTCCGGAATATATCATTTCTTTCTTAATTTTATAGATATTTAATATTTATCCTCTCTTCTTCACATTCGTAGGCTCCAGCTTCTGACGAACTTTCAAGCAAAGAAAGCTTCAATCGGAGCACATTAATGGGGAACACTTTATCAGATTCTAACGATCAACTAATCAATAATTTTGTTTTTTTTTTTTTTAATTTTCCAGCTCTTGAAGGTGTCCTGCCTAGCTGCCAACTCAAATGCGATGCTGAACCCTGCAAAAATAATGGTTTTTGTAAGGAAAATTTTGCCAAACAAGAATCCACATGTGACTGTGAGCACACCAGCTTCCTCGGAGAATTCTGCATGGAAGAGAAGGGGGCGGATTTCAGTGGTGAATCCTCACTCCAACGCAAATTCGAATTAACTGGCAAAGTTAACTTCGTCAAACTCCAATTGGCTTTCTCTAGTGCCGACTTAAAACGTGCCAATCGTGTAATGCTGTTACTTCAGACGAATAACGAACGCAGCTACTATCTTATGGTGGCCATTGATACCGAAGGATATCTGCTATTCGAGGAGGACCGCGAAGATGGCTCAGCTGTGGGCGCACACATCGAACGGACCTTCCTCAAAGGAGCTCGCCATTCCATCTTCTACCAGCGAAATGGCACCGAGGCATCACTTCTAATTGATCGTGAACAGGTGCCACTGGCACCAATTACTATTCGACCCCTGATGCAAAACGTCATCGACTCGGGCGCTAATCGGGTGCAAATTGGCGGAATCAATACCACGGATTCAAGATTTGCTGTCTTTAAAAGCTACAGTGGCTGTTTGTCAAGTAAGTTAGATTGCGGATTAATTCCCTATTCTTTTTCTATTCCTTCTTTTGATTTTGCATCCGCGTTTTCATTTGATGGGAGTTCGAGGGTGGCAAGCAGTTTTTCGTTCATTCGCATAAATTTAAACCCTCGCTGCTATTAATCCTTAACGGTTCATAGAGCTTCTGACAAGGGTTCGAACAAAATTTGCTTCATACCCGTGAAATCGATCCACAGAAAAAAAAAATTATCTGAATCTTCTAAGGACCCATCGTGAGTCAAGGATGAAGGAAGAAAAAGAGTATTGGGTGTATATTCTATGGCCTTACCTTTTTTTACAATATTGCTTCGAATCGACAAAAAGGATTCACACAGATTTTCTAAATTTTCTTCCACGATGCAAAGTGGTAGTGGTGGTGGGAGCAGTGAGGACATTCGTTTTCCATCGTCACCGTTTCACATTTTGTCTCTAGTTCTTGGAAGGTGGAATGTTATATTTATTAGTATCCTTTTAAGGAGCTCTTAATATCTGCTCGTTGAGGCGACTAAAAAGGTACACGCTTGACTGCCAGAGCTATTTGGGATGAAATTATTTATTGCCGAAATGAGTTAAGCAAGATGAGCAGTGTGAATCCTGGTCGTTGGTTTGTTATTTATGGTAATTCCCAAGATAGTCCTGCCAAGATATATGTGCATTAGTTAAAACCAAGGTCACCTGTTGTAGAAGGAAGTCCTTCAACTCTATTGTCTATATTGTCTTTCCGAACAAAGGCTAATTTTATCCGGTATTATAACTTTTCCAGTTTGGAGTCAATCATTGTTAACCTTTCGAGCAATATTAGATTCAAGCCCATTAAATAGGGATGACAAATATATTATCGGAAAAACACTAGAATATTTTCCTTAAATCCGAGGACCCGGCAATAAATACAAAAAAAAAAAAAAACAAAAAAGCTTGTCAAACTTTCTTATTTACGAACCAGAGAAATACGACGAGGCAGAGTACGACGACATTAATGAGTGCCCAGCGTAAGGTAATTAAAAATTCAAACTCAACAAAAAGATAAGGCTCCAGTGCTTCAAAAACGACTTGGAAAGGGAATAAATTATTTTTTTTCTAGGCAAAGGACTTTTTAATATGCTTTGGCATGAGTTTTAATGAAAAATCGATAGACAGGAATCTTACGAGCAAGGTGTTTTTTGTTTGGTCTTCTTGAAGGTAATATAGTATAAAAAGTTGGTATAAGGGATTTTGACCCCCGAGGGACTGATAATGTCGTTAGACGTGTTAAAGCTCTGATATTCTGTTACTTAATAGGAGTCATAAAAAAAAAGAGTTGTAAAAATACGGACTTTGAAAACAATTTACAATCAAGTACATATTTTATTTTTTATTAGTTCCATTAAAACAATGTATACCCTCTTTGAACATGGTTTTGTTTTTAAGACTATTTTCCCTCGATGGAAACCGTTAATTGTGAAAGGGGAAAACGTTTGAAAAATAAACTAATTTAACACAATTTCAATTAATTATTTTTAGAAGAACTAAAAGGCTTTGGAAAACATTCATGTGAAAAAAAAATATCAAGCGATTAAGATATCATGTCAGAAAACTATCATGAAAGAAATATCATGCGATAAAACTATTCTGTGAGAAAATTATCATGCGGGAAAATTATGATGCGTGAAAAATATCATGTAAGAAATATATCACGAGAGAAAACTTTCATGCAAGAGAACTATCATGTGAGAAAAATATTAAACGAGAAACCTTTTCATGCGAGAAAACTATTATATGGGGAAACCGTCATGCGAGAAAATTATCATGCGATAAAACTATATTGCAAGAAATCTATCTTGCAAGAAATACGAGTATATCATCCGAGAATACTATCATGCAAGAAAATTATTATGTGCAAAATATATCATGCGAAAAATATATCATCCGAGAAGCCTATCATGAGAGAAAAATGTCATGACAAGAAAACTGTTATATAAGAAAACTTTTATGCGAGAAAACTATTATGAAGAAAGCTATCATGCGAGGAAACTATCATGCTAGAAAACTATTATCTGAGAAATATATCATGCGAAAAATATATTTTCCGAAAAGCCTATATATCATAGAAGAAAACTATCATGTAAGAACGCTATTAAGTGAGAAAGCTATCATGCGAGAAATATATAATTTGAAAAAAACTATGATGTGAGAAAAATATTAAGCGAGAAACCTTTTCATGTGAGAAAACCGTCCTGCGAGAAAATTGTCATGCGAGAAAACTACTCATATCATGTGAGAAAAATCAGACCAAAAACATAAATGTTAAAAAAAGAGCCAAGTTCTTCTATACAAAAACCTTTGTTTAACAAGTCAGCCGTGAAAAGTACTGAGATCTAAAAATACGCCAAGTTCTTACTTCATGATTACTGACTAAAATTTGATGGGCTTACTGGTCAAGTTTTCAAAACCTTTTGAATTGGGCATACAAAAAAACTTGCCAAGTAAGCCCATCAAATTTTAGTCAGTAATCATTAAATATTAAACTTCATGAAGTAAGAACTTGGCGTATTTTTAGATCTCAGTGCTTTTCACGGCTGACTTGTTAGACAAAGGTTTTTGTATAGAAGAACTTGGTTCTTTTTTTAACATTTATGTTTTTGGTCTGATCTCACTCCTTTTTGCAAAGATGTTAATATTTTGCCATGTTAAAATCTCAAAAGATACGGAAAGATAGAAGGGTGGACTCTACCTACTAAAATCAACTTAGTTTATAGCTTCCTATTTCTTTTGGTATATTTTCTTTTTGTTATTGGTTGTTTTGATTTGCGCTTCAATTATTTCTTTTTATCCTGGCAAGATCCCTAACACTAACATACCTACCTTAATTACAGCAATCGGAAGTGCTCCATATAAATTAAACATTTTCTCAGAAAGTGGGCGGATAACACGCCCCCAGAATAGAAAACCTCAATTTTTATTTTTGGTCCTTTATATGCAATTTGAGCCCTACCGTTCTACAAAATTTCATTGTTCTACTGCAATCGGAAATGTGCCAAATATAATTAACATCAGTTCTGAGGAAGTGGGCGGATACCACGCCCCTGAATGGAAAACCGTTAATTTTATATTTTTTACTTTGAATGCTATTTAAGCCCTACCACTTTACCAAATTTCATCGTCTTACAGCAGTCGGAAGTGCTCCATTCAATCAACACCAATTCTTAGAAAGTGGGCGGATACCACACCCCTGAATGGAAAACCTCAATTTTTATTTTTGGTCCTTTATATGCAATTTGAGCCCTACCGTTCTACCAAATTTCATTATTCTACTGCAATCGGAAGTGCGCCATATATAATTTACATCAGTTCTGAGGAAGTGGGCGGATACCACGCCCCCTGAATGGAAAATTTCAAATTTTCGATTTTTTCCTCTGCTTGCATGACAAGACCTACCGTTGTGCAAAATTACAATACTCTACGATGTCGGGAAGTGCTCCATAATTTTGATGATCTGTCAGTCAGTGAGTGAGTGAGTCAGTCAGATACGGTTTTTGTGATTTTTGAAGCCTTATATCTCAGGAACCGCTTATAATAGAAAACTGAAATTTGGTGAGGCGCCTTTGCCTGACTAGCTTAGCATATATTCGGAGTTTTACGTTTCTGACTTCATTGGTACTGAAGATAGGGAGGGTACAAAAATCGCCTGAGTTTGTTCCTGTAAAAAGGGTGTAGTGCCAGAACTTGGCTGGGCACTACCGTGCCCTTTGATATATTGCAGTATTTTTTCGCGATACTCGTATAAAGCTATAAATTTAGGTTGAACGATTTTTCTATGTTTTACAGAATATAAATCGCGACTTTGGACGAATCCAACAAAACAATTTAATACACAAAAGTGAATTAAGAAATATTTTTGCCCAGGACATGTGTGCTCGCGAGTGCAACTGAAGTGAGGAGGACAGAAATTGGTCATCAGACAGATCGGGGTCGCATTCAAATAAACTGCAACTCGGCAGTAATTTAAGGTGCTACCTCACCGGTTCGGTCAGCAATGGGTGGTTGGAAAATACAGGGGCGTACTTTTACTTACTAGGGGTGCCAGGAAGTTTTTTTTTTTATCCGTGGTAAAAGCTTACCAAAACCTAAGTGAACCTGAATTAATAACACAACATTTTATTTCTTAAAGGGAGTTAAACCTTTTATTAGGGCAACCTTTATAGGCATAGATAAAAATCCTACATTTTTTCAATAACCAAAAAAAATACAAATGTTTGGAAATTGACTGAGGGCGAATTTTCTAAAGTTTATATATGTGTGTATGTGTAGTATATGAAACAAAATTGCAAACATATATAAAAAAAAGACACTTTGGGAAAACTCCCGAACAAGCAACGGAATATAAACAGGTCGCGAGTTCTGCAATTTCGAGATTCAAAGATGGAAATGGAAGGTCTAACGGAGTACTTTTTGACAATTCTTGAGGCCACAAAATTTAGTGCAAAAATAAACTTCCTAAATACAATTTTAGCACAGTATAACAATTAATACTCAGCTTCAAAATTCAGATACTGACTACACCAATTTTCGAACAACTATGTCTCCATGTCTTCTCTGGCAGAAATGTTCTTCTCACACTCTTGTCTTGTCAAAAAATTTCCATTCCAGATTTTTAGTTTTTATTCTCAAACTCAAAATTCGGGTTTTTAATTAATAAAATTTTTTGTTTTGCTTTCTCAACGGACCTTTTTACAAAGTCCCCTTGTAATGGCGTACTTGGCTCGCCCACTCCGGCCGCCGCGGCACAGTGGTTTGGTTTGTATGGGAGAGCGGCAAAAAGTCTGTTAAATCTGAACTGAACGGATTTCATGAAATTTGGCACACATGTTTAGATCAGTCTAATACATATTTGATCAAAATTTGGTTAGGAAAAAATAATTAGAAAAAAAGTTATTAACATTTTTAAAAAATTGGAGGGTTGTCATGTTTGTACGGAAGAGCGGAAACAAATTTGTACAATTTTAACGGTTAAACGGATTTAATTGTAATTCAACACAAATGTTAAAATTAATCTTATACATATTTGGTAAAAATTTGGCTAAGAAAAAATAATTAGAAAAAAAAGTTTTTGACATTTTTCTAAAATTTGAGGGTTTTGATGTTTGCATGGGAGAGTGGACAAAAATTGTAAAATCTAAACTTTTTAATGGATTTAATTGAATTTTGGCACGCATGTTAAAATTAATCTTATATGTATGTTGTAAAAATTTTATTAAGAAATAAAATGCACGACTGGATCGCACGAACTTGCTCTTATGTAAAAGTACTTTGGAATCTAAGACACATTTTATAAATATAAAACATGGATTTAATGAGATAATAATGTTCAAATGCATAAAATTGCCGTCTGGTTTCCGGAAAAGTATGAATTTATGCAAATAAACCTTTAAAAAATTATTTTATTATTAAATACATTTTTTATATAAGAAATTTCTCTAAAATTTTTCAAGAAAAAAATGGGATGCGAATTTTAAGTATTTAATAATATTGATTTTAGGAAATAATTTCAAAAAATAATCGTTCATAGGTTTTGAATTTAAATTTTTTTTTATAACCCAATAAATATTTTTTAGAATATTTTTATATACAATATTATTTTAACCTTAAGGGGAGTCCTGCTTAAAATTTTGGGTTAAAATCCTTAGAGCTGTTAATGAGAAAGTCGAAAATCAAAAAAACCGGTCTATGGCAGGTACCCCTAATAAAATTTTGCCCCAAAATTTTTGTTGACCAAAATGTAGTCCATGTCCATAATATCACACCTAATTTTTTTTTATCAAAATCGTTAGAGCCGTTTTCGAGATAAATAAGATTTTGCATTACGGGTGTATGGGGGGTACCCTTAGTTTTGGAGCTAAAAAAAAAATTTCGATTTCTCCTCGAGGGAATCACCGAAGACCCTTAACTACCGAGATTGAAAGAAATAGGTCCAGTGGTTTAGGCTGTAGTGAGAGGTACAGACATACAGACACACTGAAACATGTTTTTTGTGTACTAAATTTTCCTTAAAATTTTTATAAAAAAAATTGATATGCAAATTGTTAGTATTTAATAAAATACATTTTAAAACGTAATTTAAAAATTTAATCGTGTATCGGTTTTCAAGATATTGAATTTTCAAAAAAAAAAAATTGTATTATTTTTTTAAAAATCCAAAAACTATTTTTTCGAAAAAATTTTTAGTTTATAATTTTTCAAATGCAAAGCAGCTCCTGCATAAAAATTTTGGTTAAAATCGTTGGAGCCGTTGGAGAGAAATTCGAAAATCAAAAAAACCGTTCTATGACGGGTACCCCTAATAACATTTTCCCCCAAATTTTTTTTTCACCAAAATATAGTCCATGTCCATAATATCACACTTAATTTTTTTTATCAAAATCGTTAGAGCCGTTTTCGAGATAAATAAGATTTTGCATTACGGGTGTATCGGGGGTACCCTTAGTTTTGGAGCTAAAAAAAAATTTCAATTTTTCCTCTAGGGAATCACCGAAGAGTCTTAACTACCGAGATTGAAAGAAATAGGCCCAGTGGTTTAGGCTGTAGTTCGAGGTACAGACATACAGACACATTGAAACATGTTTTTTGTGTACTAAATTTTCCTTAAAATTTTTATAAAAAAAATTGATATGCAAATTGTTAGTATTTAATAAAATACATTTTAAAACGTAATTTAAAAATTTAATCGTGTATCGGTTTTCAAGATATTGAATTTTCAAAAAAAAAATTGTATTATTTTTTTAAAAATCCAAAAACTAATTTTTCGAAAAAATTTTTAGTTTATAATTTTTCAAATGCAAAGCAGCTCCTGCATAAAAATTTTGGTTAAAATCGTTAGAGCCGTTGGTGAGAAATTCGAAAATCAAAAAAACCGTTCTATGACGGGTACCCCTAATAACATTTCCCCCCAATTTTTTTTTTCACCAAAATATAGTCCGTGTCCATAATATCACACTTAATTTTTTTATCAAAATCGTTAGAGCCGTTTTCGAGATAAATAAGATTTTGTATTACGGGTGTACGGGGGGTACCCTTAGTTTTGGAGCTAAAAAAAAAATTTCAATTTCTCCTCTAGGGAATCACCGAAGACTCTTAACTACCGAGTTGGAAGAAAATACCTCCGGTAGTTTAGGCTGTAGTTCGAGGTACAGACATACAGACATACAGACATACAGACAGACAGACGGAATTGTCGGACCCACTTTTTTCGTCTTCGCTATCATCGTAATGTCAACTTTGATCAAAATCTCGAGTTCGATTTTTTTTCCAAATGCAGAACTTGCCCTATAGTACCTATATCGCAAGTAAAAATTATTAGTAAAAAAGTTATTGACATTTTTCAAAAATTTGTTTTGAAAGTTGAAAGCTGGTATACTTCGCACCTTGGAGTCGTTTGGAGCTTTTTTTTTTTAAATCAAAAAGTTAAAAAAATGTTAGTACCAATGTTTCAGGCTATACTTATAGCAAGCATCTTTTATAAATTATCATTTTTTTTTATTTTTTTAGATAGTCAAAAATGGATTATTAAAATGATATAAGAAGTTAAAGAATTTATTTAAAGGAAAATATGTTGAAAATATGGTTCGTGACTTGAATAAAATTATTTTTTAACTTTGAGGGCTTGTAAATCAGAACATACTTTGAAATAATACGCTCGAGTTATCTAAGAGTACTTAAACATAAAGCTAAAAAGGCTAGATATGACTTTTTCCAAAGACTTTTTTCCGCTATCAGACCACTGTGCGCCGCCGCCGCCGTCACTTACTATCTTGCCAACTCTTTCAGATTGCCCGTGCGTATGGTGTTCGGTCGCAGTCTCACTGCAGGACCTTGCCCATCGGCTGAGGTGCGGGCTGTAGTCGATTCAAGCCGCGCATGCGATCTCTTTCCAAAAGTAGCTCAATGGACAAGTTTCAGTCCTCCTCCCGCCAATTATCTATTGGTAAACGAAAAATAATCAATTTACAGGCAAAGTCCCTAGCTAAAACCGGTCAATACTAAAACTTTGGAAGAAAACACTTTGTCAGATGGGACCGCCGCCATTTTCGAAATAGAGTGGTGAGCCCGGATCCGATAAATCAGGCGAAATTTTAATTACGCGCCGGTAACAAATTTTAATAATTTTATTTACGAAGACCTGCTTGGGTTGCTTTTCGAAAATACTTGAAGAGCAGGACTCTGGCTGCTGAAAACCAAGAATCAACTGAACTCTACAAGCATTTTAGATCCACAACTGAAAGGAAGGCTAAATTGGATTAAGAAAAGATTATAGTTTGTTGGAACATGTTGTGGAAACTATCAAGCGAGAAAACTATTATACTAGAAAACTTTCATAGAAGACAATTTTTATACGAGAACACTATCATTCCGAAGAAAAAAATCAATTCTTCAGTCTTCTGAAATAGTTCTGCTTCGAACAATGGAACTATTCTGCGTTGGTCTCCGCTTCGCTATTGTAAAGGGAGATATTCTGTCAAGCTCGTAACCACTCGTCTTTTTTTAACTCGCAGAGCTAAAAAAAAATTTATTTCAAAATTAAGCCCTGATCACCCGATTCTTAGCCAAAGATTAATTTGAATACTTTTCAGACATTTACATCCAGGTTAACAACTACATTATGAAGCCCCTAGAGGAATACATGCTCTTCACAAAATCCGGAGCCGATAATATCACTGTTATAAATTTCCAAGGCGTACGAAGTGCCCAATGTGCTGCTCAATTCGAAGACATTCCAGAACCAAGACCACAAGAGCCTATTCTAAACTTCACAATGGTAACGCTTCTGATTTAAAATTTTAACTCTGCTTTAAGTCTTATTCCATTTTTATTTTAAGGGTTCTGATCAAAATTGGGCAGAAGAACCACCTGCCAAGGTGCCATACATTGCCAAGCACATTGATGTCTCAACCAAAGAAGAACAAACTCAAGTTGTCTTTATAACTTTGATAGCTCTTTTTATTATAATTGTCATTTGTTGCCTTCTGGAAGTCTATCGAAGTCATCTGGAGTATAAGAAACGTATTGAACGTGAGACTGATGAGGACATAATTTGGTCAAAAGAACAAGCTACCAAAATGCAACAATCCCCTGGAAATCAAACTAAAACATTCAATTATAAGCCGGTAAGTTCAATCTGGTTTTCGTCATCGTTTTGGAATGAATAACGTCTTCTGTTTTTTGTTCCAATTGAAAGGTCCCCCAAACAGAACGAAAAGTTTCGACCGGTGCTCCCTTGGTGGGAATTTTGAAAAATGGAACCACCGGAGGACAGACAAAGCCAGCCGAAAACACCAACGGAACAGTGCCTCGCGAACAAGAACCAACTCCTATCGTCAATAAACCTGACAAAATTGAAGAAGTTGACGAAGATGCAGAACAGGAAGTCAAAAATCCATCAGAAGTAAAAGAGATCAAACCACCAACTGATACAACCAAAGATTCCGAAATTGATGAAAAGAAGCCCGATGAAGTGAAAAAGGATGATAAGCCTAAGGGGCCACTGATACCAGGGGTAAGGGGTACGTTTTTAAAACTTCCAATTAGAAAAATCCCCAAGTTTCTGATTATTATTAACAATGAAATTTTGTATACCAACCTGCTTAAATAGAAAGTCAGCTAATGGATGCTGAACTCAAATGGGATCCACTGCCTGAGAATTCGAACGAAGAACCACTTTTAGATGGAAGTTTGGCGAATTCCATAGCTGGTGATTCAGATTCTGATACGAGTGAATCGCCAACGACGGCTGCGGCGACTGCGAAAACAACACAGAATCCGGTAAGCACGATCAACCTGCAAAGCTTAGCTCCAAAATGCTCGATTAGTGAAGTTAACCTTCTTCTCCTAAGCTTTGACTAAAGTCTTGTGAATGCCATTAACTAACATTGAACGAAATTTGTTTGAGTCCTTTTCTAATTAAATTTTTTGTACATATTACATTTTTTTATATATTTTTTTTTACATTATTGTAAAAGTCGTTTTATTTTCATTAACAGAACCAAAATTTTGCACGCTCATTTCTAGCAGTCCATTTCAAAACTGTATTAAAACTTTTATTCAATTTTTCAATTTTTTATATAGCATAATTTCTGATGTTACAAAAACTGAACATATAATTTCAAAACTATTAGCAATAAGTTATGTGTCAAGTGGATAAAAATTGCAAAAGATTTGATCCCAAATTTAATTTTTGACATCAGTGATGTGGGTAATAGACGTCAGAATTTAATGCTCTAAGAGTTGGTAAAGTTTAAAATTAATTTTTGACATTTGACATTTGAAGGAATGAAGAAAAGAGATGGATCACCGATTATGGGCTTGTGGCGTGTTTGGTTTTCAGTTTTTATAGTGCTATTCAAATGTGCTTTGGATAAACTTTGAAATTTTACTAAAAAGGGGTTTTAATAATTTAAATTACATTTAAATTTAAATTTTAAGCAAAAAAAAGTAAAAATTACATTTTTATTTTATTTGCAGCCATAGTTTTAATATTTAAAATGCAACCCTATTACACTGCTATTTGAAAATGATAAGGATTTTTCTGAAAATTAAATTGTTAAACTTTGTACAACTTTCACATTTTCCACTTTTCTAGAAAAATTAATTAAATGTAGGTAGCCCGTTCACGTTTCAGAGATCTCTGAGTGTTTTCTAAAACAAATTGGCTGAGCAGTAGGGTGTGTCACTTTTGTATTGCCGCAAAAAAGTACTCTTATTTTTAAATGTAAAAAAGTTGTATTAGGGTCTGAGATTTAAAAACATGTAAACAAAATAAGATATCGTTCGTCTTTGGCTCGCTCAAATCGGTTGAAGTTGAAAAAAAAAATTAATTTACAGTAAATTTTTTTTTTTACGTATACTAAAAAAAAAACTAAAAATTATAATGCAGAAAGAATTTTTGTCTTTACAAAAAGATATACCACGATATTGTAGGTGGTTCCTTTGATTTTTAAGAATTTTTTTTTGTAAAAAAAAACGATTTAACATAAAAAAATGATTTTTCTTCCTTCTTTTATTATTTCATAGCTTCTTTATCAAGTGTTCAATTTAAACAAATATATGCTTAAAAGTGTTTCCTTGCAATTATCTTTGACTTGAAAGCCTACAAATATTTTATATAATTTTTTTGTATCCACACGGTGCAATTTAAAACAACACATATTTCAAAAATCTCGAAAAATAATTTTTTTTTGGATTTCTTCCTATTTTTGAGCGAGTCAAAGATTTAATTAAAATGAAAATTGTAAACGCAGGATTTAATTTCGATAAGCAATGCAACTTTTAAAAGCTATTACATTTGAAAATACCATAGTTGAGCACTTTGACACACCCTACTGAGCAGGAATTCTTTTTTTTTTCGAAATTTTGTAAAAAATATTTTTTTTTTCAAAAACCTTAGATACAACGCATTTAAAAAAAATCACAAAATTTGATTTATTTAATGCTAGGTTATGCTTCAAAAAAATTTTCGAAAAATGATAGAACTACCCAATTTTTTTTTTGATTTTCTTAAAAACGGTTCCCTGATATTGATCATTTTTTATGCTAAAGCTCCCCGAAAATTTGGATACAAGTTTGTATTCAAATATTGAAACAATTTTTTTTGGATTTTTAATAAATATTTCCAAATTTTTATTTTTCATATTTATAGTATATTCTTCATAGTTAAGAATATGTTACTTTCTAGTTGAATTTTAAACAACACTTTGTTTTGTTGATTATAAGTAAGTTTATAATTTTCTTTAACTGAAAATTAATTTTCAATATATTTATTCTTACGAAAACTTTTGTCAAGAGCAGAACTAAATTTCTTAAATAAATTTGTTTATCATTTATTTATAAAATCCAGCCTTTTAATAAATACAATAAATAGTTCGAAAACCCCATGCTCCATTTTTTTTAAAACCTGACAATTAAAAGTATTTTTTTTTTAAATCTACAAGATGTGAGGAAAAAATTGTTTTTCACTAAAAATAAAGGTAACAACCATACAAATGTTAAAAAATGTTTTTCGAAGATCGTATTTTTCTCGAAAGCGGCCCTAGAATTTTGATAATTTTTACTTCCGAATTATAGGTACTATAAGGCAAGTTATGCATTCGAAAAAAAAATGGAACTCGAGATTTTGATCAAAGTTGACATTACGATGATAGCGAAGACCAAAAAAGTGGGTCTCGCAATTCTGTCTATCTGTCTGTTTGTCTGTTCGACTACAGCTAAACGGCTCGGCCGATTTTCTTTAAACTGGGTAGATATGGGTTGTATTTATTTCTCCCCGGATGTTTTTTTATTTGTTTTTTTAAGACCAAAAATAACGGTACCTGCCATACGATTTTTTTCGAAATTTTATAAATAATTTTTTTTTTCTCAAAAACTGTCGCACATATTAAAAAAAAAATCAAAAAATTTCATTTAGTTAAAGCTAGATAATGGTTGAAAAAAAAATTTCCAAAAAATTGTTATTATTTGTACGCCCCTTGGAACCATTTTTTTGATTTTTGATTTTCTCAAAAACGGTACAATGGATTTTGATCGTTTATTTTCTGCTAAAAGTCCCCAATAGTTTGATTATTATTGTGAATTCAAATTATCAAAAAATAATTTTTTAGGATTTTTAAAAAAAAATTCAAATTTTTTTTGAAAACTCAATGTTTCGAAAACCCCATTCTAGATTTTTTTAAAACTTGATAAATAAAAGTTTCTTAATATAATCTACAATAAATGAGAAAAAAAATTATTTTACCTAAAAATAACGGTACCCTCTATACAAAAGTTAAATCTACAAGATGTGAGGAAAAAATAGTTTTTCACTAAAAATAAAGGTAACAACCATACAAATGTTAAAAAATGTTAAAAACGGTTCCGAGAATATTGCTAAAATTTTTTTTCTTTTGATTAATTTTTTCGATCTATAATCAAATAAAAAAAAATTGAAATCTAGATATTACTGACTGTATCTACCATAGATCGATTTTTTCGAATTTTGAATTTCTCATTATCGGCATAACGCATTTTAATGAATTTTTTTTTGCATTTTCATTGCATTTCAAAACTTTAAAAAAAATATTTTTTTTAATTTTGAAAAAAAAAAATCTATTTTTTTTTGGAAAATTCGATATCTCAAAAACGGATCAATATATTTTTTTGTAGATTTTATTTTTATTCGTTAATTAATAAACACTTTAAATTGGCGTTCCAAATTTTTTTTCTTAAAAATGTCTTAAAAATTTTGTATAAAAGCTTATTTTTTTAAAAAACCACTACAACGGATTATAATTTTGTTAAAAACACATGGCATCCTGTGCTTAGCTCCAACTGCTAAAGGAGTTGTTTTAGTTATTCAAAAAATAAATTTTATCCTTAAGAACAGTTTTCTCTAATAACATTCATTTTTTGAAATTCTTAGTCGTTTACATAGGAGCAAGTTCGAGCGACCCAGTTGTGCATTTTATTTTATTTTGATTCATTTTTCTTAATCTATGGTTCAATAAAAAAAAAAGAAACTAAGAAAGTCCTGACTGTACCGACTATATATCCATTTTTGAATTTGAATGGGATTCAATGATTTTTTTTTATTTATTGAATTTAAGAAATTTTTTTTTTGAAAATTCGATATCTCAAAACGGGTTTAAATTTTTTTTATTTTTATTCGTAAGATAATTATAATACGATAATACGAACAATACGATTTTCAACCACCATTGTTTAACATTTTGGTAACGTTATTTTTGGCCTAAGGACCAGTTTTTCTAAATCTTGTTTAAAAACTGCTAATTGTCAAAATTCAAAAAAATGTTGAGCATGTTGGTTTGAAATATTTTGTTTAAAAACGAAATTAGTTTGAAAATGTAAAAAAATAGCATACATTATTTTAAAGAACTTTAGAATTACAAAATTGTTTATAAATATAAAAACATGAATTAAATTAGAATTAAATGTTCAAATGCTTAAAATTACCGTCCGTATATATTTATTCAAAAAAAAATTTTTAAATATTTTTTTTTTATATATGAAATTTCTTTACAAATGTTTCTAAAAAAATGCTGCGATGTCAATTTTAAATATTTAAAAATATACATTTCATGAAATAATTTCAAAAACTAGTCGTTCACTATTTTCAAGATAATAATTGTTCATACAATTTTTTTTTAGTTTTGATGAAAGATCCAATAAATATTTTTTTTTCTAAAAATGCTTATACATACTCGTATACCACAGTTTACAAATTCAAAAGGTTGTGTGTAAAGATGTTGGTCAAAATCGTTAGACCCGTTAAATTTTTTGACCAAAATGTTATCCATGCCCTGAGCAGCACATATCGTTTTTTTATCAAAATCGTTTGAGTCGTTTTCGAGATAAATAAGATTTTGAAGAACCTTAAATACAAGCAAATTGTTCCATCGATTAAGTCTGTAGAATTGCGTGTTCTATATTATCGTTATGTCGATTTTGATCAAAATCTGGAGTTAAATTCTTTTTTAAACACAAGACTTGCCCTAGAGTACCCTATATCACAAGTAAGAGTGGTAAAAAAAATCTTGACATCCAATTACAATTATTTGCACCCCAAAAGTTTACCATACAAAAATGAATCAAAATCAGTTGTAGTGTTTTTGAAAAAAAAAACATTATTTTTGGTTTAAAAAAAGTAGAAAAACGATCGAAAAAAAAATTTTATCCAGCAATGGGCCGAGCCGTTTAGCGGTAGTCGAGCAGTAGACAGACGGACAAAATTGCGAAACCTGTTCCACCATTTCTCTTCCTCATAATCGTAATGTCCGTGACTATTTTTAACGATAGCATAAATTACCATAGTATCTATTTAAATAAAAATGATCTTCATGAATATGGAGACCATTATCGTTAGTGTCTAGAACTGTTATGTAAAGGTTCAGGTTTGATTGTCAGCCACTGCTAAAATGTTTTCCAGGGGTGTTGTTTCATCCCCTTGAGTTGTAGACATTCTTTAAATTTTTGATAAAGTTGAGTTGTAATCCAAAGTTTGATGAGTTTTGAAAGGTTGTTTTTTTTTTTTTTTAATATAAACTGACATTCAAGAAAGCGAATTTTGAGTTTTGATTTTTTTTTTTAATTAAAATAACAATATAAAATTATTTAGTTTTGAAATGGACTGCATGATTGTTTGCCTCTATCTACCTCTTAGTACTAGATTGTTTATGTTTTGTTGTACACCCGTTTGTTTGTTTTTTTTTTTTGTATTATTTATTCTTAAGCTAAATATTTGCTGTTAAATGTAATAAACTTTTTTGTTTGTTTCTATTGAATAAATGAAAAGTGTGTTTCTTTATTCGTTTTGTTTGTTTTTTTTAAACTTTTGTAAAACATAAATTTGGATAGCTTGATATTATGTGCAAATCCAAACTAATGGAAATGAAAACAAAAATACTGGTAATATATAAAAAGTTATTGTAAAATAAGTGAAGTGATTACTAAAGTTTATTAAAATTTTTAATGTATTACTAAGTTATATTGACGATTATTTTTTCCAATTTAATTGACAAAAAAATTGCACGTTATCAACAAAGGATCATTAAAGGGATTATGACAACTCCAAAAATGTCTGAGTACAGTGCGAATTTTTAGGAAATTTGGAGAGGACATAAAGGAGATACCGATACACATTGATTTTGAATGTCTGATTATCATAATGGAAGGGAAATATTGATCCCCGTAAAGCATTCCACATTCGTGTAGTTCGGCCAAAGAAACAATCTCTGAATTAAAAGTACGTCAGTTTGATAAATCCAGCAACTAAACTCTGCCAGAATTCAACAACAAGATCATTTCTTGGAGTTTTAAAATTAAATTTGTATTATGTTGGCTGTAGTAGCCCTTGTCATGATGTTTAGTGCTTTGGACTGTCATGCAGAAGATCTTCAGTTCGATTCTCAGTCGGTGCATAAAAGTTTTACAGTGGTGTACTGGCTCTTATGGTAAATTTGAAAAATCCTCTAGGAGTCATGAAAAGTGCTGCTTATTAGACTTTTTTTTTAGAAATTTTCGGGACTGTCCAGAAATTCTTACAAACATTTCAGATTCCTTTGATAAAAGTATGTTAACTCTAGGAGATTTTTTATTGTAATATTCTTAGGTTATGCAAGATTAGATTGATGTGGCTGTCAGTAGGAGAGCCGACATTCTTAGACGACGTCACATTGAATCTTAGAGACTTTCTCTCTAATCGTTAAATCAAATGGAGCTCCTTATGAAGCGAGCGAGATTGCATACATTTATATTTACAGGTCACTAGGATCATTGTAATAGAAATCTGTCAAATGGAATTCACGTCTTTGGGATAAAGCAGGACATGTACAGAGAAAGTGAGGAATCGATTCCTCTACTTCTTCGTCCATGCAGTTTCTCTAGAAATTTTTAGAATAATCTCCAAGCCGCGTTGCGTGCTTGTCTAGTAAACAGTGTCCTCTTATAACATCGATGACGATCGGCAGGTTAGGGCTGTTATTGAGTTGGTAGATATAGAATCAATTGCTTGGCTGTCTGAGAAGATGCGGATATCTTTATTTGCTATCAAGTTTTCTCTAAGCCAAGTCAGGACTTCCGCCTGAAACAAGCTGCAGTGATTGGGAAGACGAAAAAACAGACTTAATTTTACTCTGCCTCTACCTCCACCATCCATCTATGGGTGTTAAAATGGATTGAATCATCTTCCAGGAATGCAATGTCCTCCCAGATTTCTCTAGAAGAAATGGTTACCTGAAAGTTTTTATCAAACTGAATCTAAGGGATGACGTAATCGATGATACTTGATAGTGATCCGAATAAGTTCATAATGGTGGAGAGGCTATTTTCATCATTGATCCACTGCAAGCAGGCTTTGAGATAATAGAATATATCGAGGAGTGTTAGATGGAACAGAATGTCCTAAGCAGTGGAAGGAGTCATGCGGAGTGTTCGCCCATGCACAGACAAGCTGACCGTTGGATCTTGCTTAGTATATCACAATTAGTGATTTTGCTACGCCACCGTTTGTTAGATTTGGTCTACTTACCGAGGTATATAGCCAATGAGTTGGCTTTTTTGCATGAGAATAGTGCGACTATGGCCTTTTTAACTCTTTCTTGTATTGTAGGCTTCGAACTTAATCCAAAATAAGATCCAGGTATTTTGCTTCGTCAAAGAATGTTAGTGGTATATCGAGCCCTAACCGCCAAATTATCGTAAGCGACAAAATATAAATTTTACAGGAAATACATTTTTTTGTTTTCTTCCTGAGTTACAAATCCGAACGAGCTTATTTTCAGTATTCAGTTATATTTTTGCAAATGCAATTAAGTGACTATAAACTGAACACTGATGTTGCCAAATTTACGTTATTTCTAACGTTTTTGGCGTTTACGATACTTTTTGTGTTCACTAATTATCAACTCATAATCAAATTTAGGCGTTTACGATAAAATTAAAAAATACAAAAAAAATCCTATTTTAATGAAAAATTCACATTATTTGTTTATTTTTAGTGGAATTTATTATTTTATTTTTAAATTAATAAAAAATAACGACAACAAATATTCTTAATTAAAAATAAAGAAAAATAAAAAAAACCTCAAGGGTATTTAGGTATTTAGTTGTCTTTGTTATTTTCTTCGTCGGTTTAACTTAAGACATCCTTGATCGTAGGTTTAAATCTCGAAGATAAGTAGATACTCGTCATGATACCGTTCAGGGATAGTTTTTTTTCACAAAGCCCTTTCAAAACAAGGTACTTATAACATAATTCAAGATGTTGATTACTTGCTACTGCAGAAATACGGTTTGACCTCAGTGAAAAAAATTAATAAAAATTTTCTTTTAAGGTATCACGAAAACTATCAAACAATGAAAGACATTCTTACTATCAACCACCTTATATATGTTTATGTATGAATAAGTTACGAGTACGAAATGAATTTTATTCATTTATTTCTTTGTAAAGTTTTTTTTTTTATATTTTTCATTTAAAAAAAAAAACAGATTTAATTATGATAATTTGGTGAAAAAATTAGATCCATTCTTCTTTTTTTTATTTGCGAATGCATTCACCACATCTTCAGGTTTAACTTCGATTTCTTTGTGTATGTTCAACAAAGCTAATCCGTTGAGTCTCAGTGGTTGTGGCCCTCAGCCACGTTTTAAATCGTCTCAAAGTTGAAAATGAACGTTCTGGCTCAGCAGACGTCACTGGTAGCACACAAAGAACTTCAAATGTTTTTCTTAAATGAGGATACAATCCCGATTGTAAAATGGAAGCGACGCTAGAACAGTTTCTGGTATTGCACTTTCAGTTTCATCCTTCCACATTTGTTTCCATATCTAAATAAATATTGAAATAAAACTACTTTTAAAAACTTTGCGTGTTATATAACCCCTTTCACCAATATTGTCTAAACATTTATGATGGTACATGATGATTGACTTTTTGATTCAAATTGACTTTTTGTTTTTATGAACTTTGCCCTGCTACGCATTTTTAAATAGGTTTTCATTCTGAAATATAAAAAATATTAGTTGATCTTAGTTTTGTTTGCCCAAAAAAAAAAACTGAGGGAATTTTAGCTAAATGCTGTTAATAGGATTTTTACTTGTGTTTTATTTTAAATTAGTTGGTCACTCTAAAATTTAACAGAAAAAGAGACGATACTGAGAGAGTGCTTTACATAGTATTATGTTTATAAGTGTGGTATATTCAGTTGTTTGAATGTATGTGGTATGCCCGATTGCATAGAACTTTTTTTAAGAATCTGTGAATACTGAGATCGTTTGAAATGTCAAACAAAATCTATATTACGGTTGGTATTAACTAATGATTTTATAACATTATACATACCTACCTTCCTATATTTTTTCTTTAAATTAAAATTGAAGAATATTGTTAAAGCTAAAATTGAACGAATATAAAATTTAAACGGAAAAATAATAAAAAAAATAATCTTCGATATTGTACATATGAAAACTTAGCAAAGTATATCATTATGCTTGGGGGGCCTGAGTCCCTTAAGTCCCCCTCTGCGTACGCCACTGATTGTACATGAACTCTCCCGGCATCCAAACTTATAGCTACTCACTCTCCTACAAATGTACTATTCCTTACAGTGGCCGATGGGTACACTGATACAAAAGCAGCATCAATTGGATAATTCAGCAAAGCTGATTAAATAGGTGTGTTTTTTTTGCAAGTCCATATAGAATTGTAAAAAAAAACGACATCGGGACTAAGCGCTTTACATGCAAATGCAACAACTACTTAAATCTATACAGAGTTAGCTAAGACCAGATAATTATCGAGCGTTAATTTAAGACCCGATAAAAATGGTGATGCCAAAATAGTATTATCTATATGTTATCGATAATTTGCTCAGAGACGTCAAAAGTGAAGTTTTTGGATTGGTTGATGCTAGTCGTCAATAAGCTGACAAATGTCATAGCGTACACAGTGCTTCCAGCTATGTGGAAAAAAAGCTCCTAAATCCCGATGTCGTTTTTTTTTACAATTCTATATGGACTTGCAAAAAAAACACACCTAATATCAACAACACTCTACCTACTATGTCATTTGCGATATTTAGCTGTAAATAGAAAATATCAGTGTCGCTTACGATAATATTTGTTTTCTGTGTAACTTTTTGTTAAAAAGTTGTATTGAAATATAAATGATATGGAAAGATGCGTAATAGCATTCGCTGTCAAATCGCATAATTAACTTGATTTTGTAAAAAATGTCGCTTACGATAAAATGGCGGTTAGGGCTCGATATCTTTAATGGAGCGGGGTTCTATATGGGAAGAGGACAAGATCTGTTTAGTGTGGCTTAACACCCAGTCCACAACGATCGGCCCAGTTTGTAACCTTGTTTAAAGCATTTTTTAAGAGATCATTTAGGGTATTAAGATGCTTTCCTGATACGGCAATAGCATAGGCAATCACTATTTAACTCTCCAATTTCAGATATCTCAGCAGCTCATTCGATACCAAGTTCCAAAGAATTAGAGATAGGGCACAGCCCTGCAGCGTCCCTCTACTGACAGATCTTCTCCCAGAAAACCCACCCAGCTTTGAATTAATAATCCTCCTACCTAACATTTTACTGATCAATTCTCCAAGTGAACCTTCTACATTCAGAGATGATAATGCAGACGCGATTGCGGATATGTTGACATTGTCAAAAGAGCCCTGTATATCAAGGAAGACAACCATAGTATACTCTTTATGGTGGAGGAAGTATTCGATGAGATTTTTCGGTTCTACATGGAGACATTTGCCCGGACAAGAATAATCTTAATCTTACTAAGACAACATTTAGTCTCATTGGTAAAAAACGTAATTATTTCACTTTTTTACAAGACTCTTCATTCAATTAAATTTCGAAATATCAAAATTTAGGATATTTTTGAAGAGTATCAAAAGAATGTTGCTATCTAAAAAAAAAACAAGGTTCTTAGTACATGAAATCAGATGGGCATATTTGCTTCTCCTTTAAAAATAAATAAATAAATTTGTTGGTGCAACAGCTCGAGTTGAACCAGGACCTAGTGACTTACAAGTCTCAGCCATTCCTGTGTGCGTGTTACCAGGAACGAAGGGGACCTACAATGAGCTGCACTTTAAATAACAAGAGATATACTCTTAGAGGATTTGTCAATTCCTCGCAAGAGGCAGTACAGCCCTGAAAAAAAAAAAACTTTTTTGCAGCGGCTGAAAATCGAACTCTAGACCTTTCGCGTGACAGTCCAACGCACAAACCATTACGCCAAGGGGTACTACTTGCGTTTTCTTTAGACAACGAAATATTTCAATTGCACCACGAGTTCAATTTTGTGTTTTTATCAACATAAAAAAAATGTTTGCTTTGGGTTAAAGACCCCATTTGCGAATGTTTTCAAATCGATAACAAACTGGATAAATATTCAAAAAGGGGACTGATATCACGTACTCTGTTTTGTAACCAAAATAACATCTTTCCAACATTTTAAACTTGCCAACTTTACAAGCTGTGGCAAAGGACACACATACATACATATCATCTTTACTTTCCTTGTTTGATGCGAACTTTACATTATATACTCGCTATCCTTTCAAAGGACTTTTGCAATAGATATACCGAAATAACTATACATACATCCTTTCATAGTACTTTTCTTAAATCAGAAACTTTGCAAACATTTTACGGCATTGTGCCTCTTAAACATCATCAGACTTGCAATATCACATTAATAGAATCTTGTTTTTTTTTAATTCTTTTCTTTTTTGCACAAGCCCCACAACACCCGTCAAAGTAGAAACTTAAGTTCTCTTGCTTCGTGTGAGCATTCTCATCAAAAGTTTTAAATTTTCTTTTTGAAATTCGCCGTCTTAATGAGATCTTGAGTTGAATCAGTTGAAATCAGTTTTTCAAACTTGATGTTCTTAAATTCATATATACAACTCATACTGTATACTTTTAAATGAAAAGAATCCTTTTTTCACACATAATCGCACACTTGAATTAAAGATACAGTGAAATCCTTACTTGCGGAGAGTTCACATCATCATTTTTCTACTTATATTTTTTTTTTATTTTCTATTTTAGTTATAAATCACAGATGTTTTAATTCTTCATAGGTTGATATTCCTTGCAGGGATGTAAGAGAATGCAATCTTTTGAATGATTGAAATACTCGTATTTAAAAATGATTCATTGAACTCAATGAAAAGAATGAATTCATTGACTTCAATTTCAAATCATCCAATTACCATTCATTTGAAATTAAAAAGATTACAATCATTTTTTTTTTCAAATTCACTCTACAGCACTAAATTGAATGTAATCTTGGGAATTCATTCATTTTTTGCATTCCTTTGGATTCTCTTGTATTTTTGGCATAGTTTTCCATAAAAAATTGCTTTTTTTTGCATGGAAAAAATAATTAAAATATTTTAAATGTCAAATCAATGCAATCTTTTATTTGAAGTCATTAAAGGACTGCATTCACAACAGATTGCATTCTTTTACACCTTTCAACGAGGTCAAAGACTTGCGTGTCCAGTTTAGCTAATGAGCTCCTACAGCATTAACGTCTAGATAGATCCACTGAACAGATTTTAAATTTTCCAATTATTTAAGAGCTTAAAATTTTATTAAAAAGAAAAAACGAGAAAACAGGTAATTATTTTTTTGCTGTTCAAATTTCTATCCGTCTTAGAGCGATTTGACTGTTTTAACTCCCTCACCATACAAAGCTAGTGCTAACCGCACGATCTAATGAGGCAAAATTGAAGGAATACGAATGTGGTAATGGTAATGTGGTTAAAGCGAATACATTTCACCTTATTTCACCTTATTTCACTTTTTTTATTTTTTTGGAAAACCAACTTTTTTTCATGGTTAACATACATATACTCGTATATCATCGTCTAAGGGAAGAAAATTACTTGGGGCAAGTTTATTAATTTGTTGCGGCAAAAAAGGCTAATGGAGTGTATGTGGAAGTGTTTGAATGTGTAATTTATTTGGTTAGAATGCTAATTATTTAAACTGAATTCATTCACGAATTTTGTAAAATGATTTATTTCAAAGTAAGGGGGGGCTGAGACGAAGACCTTTTTCAATTAGCTATTTTAAATTTTGATCATTTCTTTTGGGAACAGAATTCAATTTTAATTTTGATGCTGGAACTTTTAAGGTTTATGTTTTATTACAGGAACATACTCAAAACAAGAAAAGCAATTAAAATCTCAAGAAAGAGCGCGTAGAAGGTAGGATTTGGAGAGATTAGGATTAGGAAAATGGTTGAGATGTAAGCTTTCCGAAGCGTTCTAGGTATGGGCTCATTCTGGTCGTATTCAGTTCGATGGAAGGGAATACATAAAAGTGGTGGTATATGGTCCTTAAATGACGCTTGTTTACGTTTCATTTAATTTGTTCATAAAGTCCTGGACAATCGATGTCAAGAGCTGATGTATACAAATATTTTCGTAATTATGACGACCAAAATTCATAGGGAGGTAAGTGGAATAGTCCTCCCAAATCGTAAAAATCTACGCTGAACTGCCTCAATAGGTTGAATATGAATCTAATGGTATTTTGACCAGACCTGTGAAGCATCTACGAGAAGGGGTCTTACAAAGATGATATAAAGGGGCTTGATGACGTAGGGATTTGAAAATTATTTGGAGCAGCGTTTAACGAACCCAAGTATGGAATAAGCTCTATATAAGTTAAGTTGACAGTCGCAAATCAAACATAGGTGACAAAGGAAATTGGTTAATTAAAAACGCACGATTTTTGCGAATTTTTTTTTTTTTGGAAACTTTATAAGGTAATAATACAACTTTTTTTTAAATAATGAATATACATGCGTCAAGAGTACAAAAAATTTTTTTTTTAATTTTCGAATTTTGGCCGAATTAGAGAGGGCACCAACGTCGACTCATCAAACAATACATTGTCCCATTGCGGACAGGTTATCTCAGGATTGGCTGGACTGAAATAAAAATAAAATGCACGACTGGGTCGCACGAACTTGCTCCTATGTAATAGACTAGGAATTTTAAAAACGAATGTTATTAGAGAAAACTGTTCATAAAGATAAAATGAATTTTTTAAATTCTTTTAGTAGAAAGAGATAAAAACAGAATGCTATGCAAATATGAATTTATGCAGGAACAAAAATTTTAAGTCGTTGTAGTGGTTCCTTAAAAAATAAGCCTTTATGTACAAAATTTTTAAAACATTTTTAAGAAAAAATTTTGGTATGCCAACCTTAAGTTTTTATTATTGTACGAATAAAAGTCTAATTTCCAAAAAAAATACTAAGCCGTTCTTGAGATATCGAATTTTTCAAAAAAAAATGACTTTTTTTTCTAAAAATTGAAAAAATATTTTTTCTTAAGTTTTTAAATGCAATGTTTTTTAAACTTTTTAGGAGCTTCTTTATAAAAAATTTCATTAAAATCCGTTATGTCGATAATGAGAAATTCAAAATTCGAAAAAATTGTTCTATGTTAGGTACAGTTAGTAATATCTAGATTTAAAATTTTTTTTTATTAAATTATAGATCGTAAAGATTAATCAAAAGGAAAAAAATTTTAGCAAATTTCTTGAAACCGTTTTCGAGAAAAATACGATTTTCGAAAACCATTTTTTAAAATTTGTATGAAAGGTACCGTTAGTTTTAGATAAAACAAAATTTTTTTCTCAAATCTTGTAGACTATGTTAAGAAACTTTTATTTGTCAAGTTTGAAAAAAAATCGAGCATGGGGTTTTCGAAATATTGAGTTTCCAAAAAAAAATTTGAATTTTTTTTAAAAATCCAAAAAAATTAAAAATTGAAAATTTGAATATGCAATAATATTCAAACTTTGGAGGAGCTTTGGCATAAAAAAAATTATTTAAATCGGCTGTACCGTTTTTGACCAGTCAATGGACCCAGGGGGACTACTAAAAATAACAATTTTTTGTAAATTTTTTTTCAACCATTAGCTAGTTTTAACCAAATGAAATTTTTCAAATTTTTTTTAAAAAATTCTGTGGGACAGTTTTTGAGAAAAAAAATATTTATAAAATTTCGAAAAAAATCGTATGGCAGGTACCGTTATTTTTGGTCTTAAAAAAAAAACAAAAAAAACGTCCGGGGGGAAAAAATTAAAACCCATATCTACCAATTTTGAAGAAAATCGGCCGTTTAGACTGTAGTCGAACCGACAGACAGACAGAATTGCGAGACCCACTTTTTTCGTCTTCGCTATCATCGTAATGTCAACTTTGATCAAAATCTCGAGTTCGATTTTTTTTACGAATGCATAACTTGCCTTATAGTACCTATAAGTCGCAAGTAAAAACAAAATGGGTTATTTAAAGGAAGGTTTCTTACGAGACAATTTACCACAATTTGTTTAAAAAGTAAAAAAAAAAAAATGTTGGCAATTTTTGTTTGCCATTTTTGGGTCGCCTTTTTTTTGTTCATAACTTTTTGGTCAAATTGTGGTAAATTGTCTTCGAAAACATAAAAACAATCAAGTTGCAATAAGTTTTTTTAAAAATCGGTTCAGTAAATCTGGAGATTAACTGTCCGCAATGGGACAATATGTTTCTTGATGAGTCGACGTTGGCGCCCTCTCTAATTCGGCCAAAATTCGAAAATTAAGAAAAACAAAAATTTTTTTTGTACTCTTGATGCATGTATTCATTATTTAAAAAAATATGTAATTACTCAATAAAGTTTCCGAGAAAAAAAATCCCAAAAATCGTGCGTTTTTTTGGAATTCTAGACCGTACTAGTACCTTAATCAAGTACTAAAATTATGGCCAGAGCGTCCACTTACGAGAGTGTGTTATTATTTGACATTTGCTCAAGAAAGTTATGTTGGCACCAGGTAAAAAAGTTATTAAGATCTACTTGAAGCGATTGAGCATCTAAAATTAGTAAAATTTAAATATTAAAATCAGGGGCCCTAGGTGACTTCCTTGCGGGACACCAGAATTTGAACATATAGTTCATATGCATGACCTAAAAATTAGTCTATATTGACGATTTTTGAAATAGGACTATATTCAGGATACACAGAGGGAAGTGGAGGGGATGCTTTAAGTCTAAAAACAATAATGTCATACTCGTAGGAGACTTTATCGAATGCTTTGCTATAGTTCGTTGCAATTGCATCTACTTCATGGCCAGATTCCAGGTCACATAAAGTTTTAAAATCGAATTTTGTAAGATTTGTGATCGTTGATCTTGCTTTTAAAAAGTCATGTCGTTTCGGAGAAAATAGTTGTGTCATGAATTATACTCTCAAAAAGTTTAGGTATACAGGAGAGTTTGGCAATGGGTCTATAGTTAGTTATATCATTCTTACATCCTTTTTTTTTTGTAGACGGGTATGATGAACGAGTTCATCAATTGTATAAGAAACACACCGCAGGAGATAGATAATTGAAAAAGGGTTGCGATTGGTTGGGCAAGTTAAGAGCTAAATTTCTTAAGGACTATAGGAGGTCCTTGATGGGATAAAGGCTAGAAGAAAAGTGATTTTTAAGCCAACAAATTTTTAACGAACTATTAACTAAAGTGGATTATATGTTATAGAAGATAAGGAAGTGCAGTTGCTTGACTTAAGAAATCAGTTCGAAATAATATTTGGATCTGTTGTTCAGTTATTTCAATGTGGAAGAATAACCATCGGATTTCTTTTTTGAATAGATAAAATGAAAGAAATATTTAGAATTCGAACTAACATCGGCTTGGGTTCCAAAAATCTGACTGGAGTACAGAGATTCACACAAGTTGGAGAAGTTATTATGAATAGAGACATAATTGATGAAGTCTTAATTAGACCTAGACCTCTGATATATTTTCCAAAGTTTCTTCCTTTTATACCTGAGTGAGCGAAGTTCTTTGTTGTACCAAGAAGGGGATGAAGTAAAGTTATTTTAACGGCATAAGTGGAATGGTTTTGAAAAAAAAAAAAACAAATTTTGGATTTGAGAGTGTAGAAAGTGGATATCTAATGTCGATATTAGAGTCATTCAAAATAAAATTAAAGTTAATGTTGCCAATAAGATCGTTAAGTTTTCGAAGTTATTTTTACGAAAATTGCATATTCGTGATGTGAGGGAGTAAGGTTTGATGTTATCAAACTCGAAAACAAAAGTGAGAGAAATGGGTGGATGACAATTGTCAAGCCTTGAAGGGATATGCTTACTTTCCATTATTTCGGTATTATGGGCATCAGATGAGAGTATCAGATCGAATTGTCTTTCCAAACAATTTTTAATGCCACTCATCTGGACAAGATTAGAAGAAGGAAACTGGCCAGTAAAAATGATTTCTTTTTCGCAATTGGCATTGGATGAAAAGAAGTTAGCTTAATCGTCTGGTACTTGCCAACGATTATTATATCGTCTTCAGGTCTTCAGGGATAGTGAACTCAACGATATAATCGACTGCATCCACTAGAAGTTGATATTCACTTGTTGGTTGGGTGCTATATAACAGGTCAATTTGTAAAGCAAGTAGCGATTTGATACAGAGACAGTGACGATAAGAAGTTCTAGGTTTCCGATAAGTATTTAGCCTACAAAAGAAAAACAAACATTTTGGAAAAGTGGCGATTTATTTCTCAACATTGTCTCCTTTTAGCTTGATACACTTGATCCAGAGATGCTCCATCTTCCTTAACCCATCCGAATAGGTTTTCTCGAGGTCTGCAAAGTAGGCCTTCGTGGCAGCGATGACAAATTCCTGCCCAGAAAATTATTTTTCAAATTTGCAAAACAAAAAAAGTCGCACGGGGACAAATCTGGAAAATACGGTGGATGGGGCAACAGTTCGTAGTGCAATTCGACCAATTTGCACGGAATGAGCAAATGCGGCAGCACCCATCGCCCCGACACCTTTCTCATGCCACCTTCTCTCGCGCACCTTCAATGGGCGGTCTGCCAATACTAGATCGTGGATTTTTGAGACGCTATCCTCCGTGGTAGCCATTTTCGGGGCACCTGAGTAAGAAACAAATCAACGACCGATATTGCTCTTTTTTCATTTTTCTAAAATTCGCAGACAAGCTGGCTTCCACACGGGGTCAAAACAAAACTATGAGTCCGATTCGGCTGAAATTTTGACAGCATAATGTACTAGACGATAGAAAATCTCTCTTGCGATACTGGCACCATCGGGCGGTGAGTCTAAGTATTTATCGAACCGCCCTCGTATTTAACAATGTGGAATCACGGTTGGTTAGTACTAACATTGTTAACAAAGGTATCCCTTCGAAATACATTCAACTCTGAAGTGAAGATTGGTTTCAGTAAGAGCTAATACATCAGAGTGAAGTTTTGTGAAGTCAAGTTGACTTCAGAATTTTTTGTAGGTAAACATCTAAAGTTCGAGTAGTAGACAGATGTAAATTGGTGTTTTCAAACGTTTGAGATATGAGGATTAGTATTAATTATAAGTATTATTTCGATTAATTTGTATGTAGTTGTGAAAGCGCCTTTTGGAATTGACGTATGAAGCGAGAGCAGACAGGTCATTTTGAAGCTGCAAAATTAGCCAGTATCGTATAAGTATAATGCTACTTGTGCTATGGTATGGGCCAAATACAAGTTTCTTTTTAAAAATGCAATGAAATGCACTAAATTATCTTTTTTTTCGAGCGAATAATCAGAGATCTTTATGCAAAATTCTCGGCTACAGCAGCCACATTTTCGTCTGTGCGCAATGTACTGTGAGTGCTTCTTTCGTCCGAAACTTCTTTTCAAAAAACGCACTATTTGGGCTACATAGCACTCACTTTCGAAATAAGTTTTCAGTATTTCCCAACATTGTTTAAAGGTAAAGCGACTCATTTTGTTGCGTGGAGATATGATACTAACTTTCTGTCAAGATTTCGAGTGGCAAACAGCTGTCAGTGCCGAAAGAACCTATGACTTAAAAGGAAACCACTAGATGGCCCAACAGGTATTTAACTTTAATTCTTCTTTTTTCATTTAAAAAGTTGATATTGAAACCATTTATGTAAGGCTTTTTTATATTATGGAAAATTCTCATATTTATAGCTTAATTTAAGATTTCTTTCGAAAGCTTAAAGCTGAAAAATCCACACTTTGACTCAGGCGGCAAATATTCATGGTGCGCCACCACTAAGGCTAGTGGTTAAAACTTTAAATTCTCAACCAAGTTGAATTAAATCATTAGGTTAGGATAGGTTAGGTTAGGAGGGGTGTGCACAGTCCAGAGGCTATTGGTCCATGGTGATCCCCTATTAATAAAAGCAGAGATGGTTCATTTGCGAACCAGCCTGTGCAGTGTGCTTACAATAAATTTTCTCATATTTGCCATTGAGACCTGCGTTAGATTGTCCAGTTCTCTAACAAACCTGTTTCCAAAGTAACAGAGGCGATTTGTTTAGAGGTTCGGACAGTCGCAGAGCCGGTGTTTAATGGTTTCAATCTCCTCGACATCCTGACAGCTCCTACAGAAATCGGGTGCAAATGCACCCATTCTAGTGGCCATTATGCCAATGGCGCAGTGACCCGTTAGTACACCTATCAGGTTTCTAATGTTTCCTTTTCACTAATTTTAGGCCATAAACTTCTAGAGATGACGCAGTCGTCCCTGGAGGAATTAAATCATTAGTTTCAATTATGATATTGAGCGTAGGTTAGGTAAGGTTAGGTGGGGTGAGCGGTATAAACTCACTCGAATCTTAATGGACCCATTGTGCTCCCCAGGGTTTGGGTAATTTAGGAATGGGAACGGTAAGGGAAAGGATTTAATGGAAGTCTTAGGTATGGCGTACCTCTTTAAACCATGCTGATTTATGAATGAAGTTAAGGATGCCTTTTGGTGGCAAAAATGATGTCACCCAGTTCGTGGAAAAAATATTTTCCGATGGCATCTTTTCTAGTTCTGGATAGGCTGGGGCATTCACAGAGGAAGTGAGGTGAACTCTTTGTACCTCTTTTTCCTGACACCCTCTGCACAAGTCAGATGTGCTGTTGCCTTTTCTGATCAAGTGGGTTCCCTTTAAGAGACAATTAAAGTCTGCTAAGCTTCAGTAGATACTCTGTTTTTTTTTTTTTTTTTTTTTTTGTTGAAACATCTGGCAAAGGATTCCTTTAAACTCAACAGGTGTCAATTGCTGACCATCTATTCTATCCCATGCAGTCTTGAGAAAACTTTCGTGAATTCTGTATTTTTCTTGCTCCAGTGGTATAAGCACCCAGGCTTCAATTTGGCTCAAGCGATGAACCGTATTCGGCCAGTTTATCAGTCATCTCATTTCCTTAAATCTAACAGTGTCCCGGGACCCATCGAACTGACTCAATTTGTTTCGCCGGGCAATCTTAATTCACTACGGTAACGAGCAACCAGTTTTGACAATTGACGAAATGGCTCTTATTCCCGTCTGGCTATCTATGAAGATATCAATATTCTTGTTCGTCAGTTGATGATAGTTGATTTCGAAGAACTTTAAATCTGTGTCCGCATTATGACGATCAACATTGTCGATCAACATAGTCAACATTTAATGCTGTTCACGTGAGTGATAAGATGTAATTCTTCTCATCTGAGCAATTTAACTTCCAAACAAAATTGCTTTAAACAAAACAAATAGCAATAATGAATTCCAAAAGTCAAAATATTGTCAAAACTCTGACAGCTGACAATTGTATTCATGAACACATCCAGAGTAGAAAATTTTTGTTGATTCCAGACAAGTTTGTTGATTTACACCCATTTGCATGGGGTAAAGTTCGGTTCAACAAAAATTGATTGCAACCGATCAGAACGTTTACACTCAATCAACATTATTGATCAACATTTGGTGGACGTAGCTTAAGACAAACTGTAGTTTTGACGAGTGGGACTTCGAAGTGTTTTTTTTTAATTTTTCTTCAAATCAAAAATGAAACAATTTATTTTTAAACCATACAATGTAAAGCATGATTATAATTTAATACAGATTACAAATGCATGAAATTTCTAATCGAAAGCTATGAAAAAGTTGCATTTTTGACAACACATGAAGCATGTTCTATCTATCACTAGTGAAATAACTTCAATTGAAAAAAACCTTGAATTTTTATCCAGCAAAAGGTCCATGTAAAATTTGACAATCAACCAGCTCGTCCGAGGAGCCGACAAGTATCCTGGGGACCACCGCCTGTCGCACAAGATAATGTCAATCAATTGCCTTTTAAAATTGACGAAAGTGCCGACGATGTTGACACCGAAGATGATCAAAAGTCAACTGAATCTACTGAAACAGAAACTGGGTCAAATGAAAGGCGTTCTCAAAATGCCCTGACCACAACAAATGGCCATTGCAGTCCGACATTAGTAAGGAGAACCTCATAGCATTTTGTATATTTTTCAGGACTTCGTTCGTGCGTGTGTGTGTGTTTGTAGTATGTATATACTTTTGTGATATAAATAAATGTATTTTGCTTTAAAAAAAAAATAAAAAAATAAATTGACATACAAAAAAAATGTTTATGAAATAAATGAAGCATCACAAGATGGTATTTTTCAGTTTGTTCAACGACCTCATATGTGTATCTCTCCCAATAACTCCTGTGACATGCTGACATTTAGGTCCTACATGTAGAACATTCAAACGTATGCTCCTTCATTAATTAAATTAAGACAACGAAAAGGCATAACATTTTAAATTAAATTTTAAACGTGCACAATTTTAAAGAGTCACACCATTCTGGAATGGCATTGATGATTCGTATTCTGCCAGTGATGCCCACCTAAGACCCGTGTACCCATCAGCACCATCCAGAACCAGTCTGAGAGGAAACTAAATTAAATGCAACAAATTAAAATCCATGTCAAGTGTTCACACGTGAACTAGTAAACTCTTGCTTGGGCTCGTGACTTGTGAGTCCTTTTGGCATCTGAAAACGCAGAAGCATTCTGCTTCCTGGTATAGCCTACATTTCAACAACAACTTAACCTCCATATACCATATAGCCTCTGCTTTCTCTAAATGCATGTTAGGTTAACAAGTGAACGCAAAGCAGAGGAAGAAGATGGAAGAAAAAACAAAAAAAAAAACCTCTGCTACGCGAAAGAACTTAGTCCTAAAAATACAATCCGACAATATCCTTTGTGGAACATAACCTCTAAATTTCAAACGAAAACTATTGCATTCTTTTGCTATGTTAGGTGCAAGAGAGCTATGCACTTCCATTAGTGCACACACACACACAATTGTCGAATGCAACAAAAATAGTTTTATGCACCAGCAGTACTTGGATGTGTGTTTGTGTACGTTACATACCAGCCAGCCCCATGATGTGTTGTACTCCCAAGGACACCCAACAACACCCATCATTGTTGGCGCGGTGAAGAGCACTCTATATGTTATGGGAGCTTTTATAAAAGTTAATGCATGCATTTATTGTTTATGAAGTGATGCCTACTTTAACTTCAGAGTACAACAAAAACAACAACAACAAAAAAATGCAACTTTTACTGCAGATCCTCACCGTCATCATCATGGTTGTAATAATGCCAGAGTAAACTACCAAACTTATACATGAACAAATATTATGTGAAAGGAATTTCGTCAACATTTTACCAAAGCCCTTGAAAAGCATTAACGAAAAATGTTTACAAAAAACTTAGAGGGTTGTTTTTCTTTTTATTTAAAATTTGTTTTTTTTTTTTGTTCATTTCCAGGTGAAACGGTATCATTTTATGAATCAAGGACACGTAAAACAAACTCTTGGCAATATCAGAATCTTCTTCTTTTTTTTTTTGTTAAAGGACTCTGATGGCAAGTTTATTTTTCTGAGCTTGTCAGAAATGTTTATAAAAAAAAAATAAAATTAAAAGTTTATGCTTGGGGGTTTGAGTAAAAATGTAAGAGTTTTTAGTCTTAAATTACGTTGAAATAGTTCTTAATAGTTCCGAAAGATGAAATAGATCTTAATCTAATTAATTATCCAGAGATGAGATTTCTTATTTCGTTTCAAAATAAAATAAATCCTTATTAAGATGCAAGAATAATTATCTCTCCAACTAATTGTCTTACTTCTCTTTATTTATTTATGGCATGGATTTTAATTACTTAGCTACTTCATGAAAAACCCTGAGCTATATATTTTTTTTTAATTTCCAGGCTGGAGCCTTTGATGTAAACGACATTACTCAACCATCTTAACCCGGGTAGTTATGCAATTTTTTTTTTTTGATTTTTCGCAATGAAACTTGCAAGCATTAGGTTTTCGTGAGCATAAATATAATAATAATTTTGTTCATGAATCTGTTCAGGAAACTTTGGCAAATCTTTAGGATGAGATATTCTTGAAAACATTTGACACCAAGGCCTACACTTTCGCAGTTATTAATATCCTTATAACATGGTCGGTTCGAGCTAGTGGTGTGGAATTTTAAATGCGAATCAAGATAATTTGTTAAGGGAAGATTTGTATACAAGCTGTGAAAAAGCTTTCAGGTTAAGAGTAGTAAGTTTCCGCTCTTACAAGGCCAACCGCACTGAGGATAATCGAAAAAAAAAAACATGAAAAAGTCAGAAAGTCAATCTCTTTTTAAGACTACAGATATAATTAATGTGTACAAATAGTAAAGGTCCAAATTAAGTTCCTACGGTACACCGAAACACGTATTTACTTCACACGAGGTTGAATTATTCACATAGGTCTCTGAGTCCTATCAAATAAGTAGGAATTGAACCAACGCAACGCTTTTACAAAAAGAACCCAATTCTTACATGACCAACAGTTAAGGCGAAATATCCTGCCAATCTCTCAAAGGCAGTAGAAATTTCCGGTCATTTTTGTCACGAACGTACAAAATTCAGCTTCATCTTCGGTATCAACGCTCATCTACAACAACAACCCGATAAATTTGGTATCGATTAATCTCTTCTTCGTTGGATTAGAAATAACCTTTCAAACCGTTCAATACAAGTAGTTTTGGATGGTTTCAAATCTGAAATCCACAAATTAAAAGCTGGTGTGCCCCAGGGCTCCGTTTTGTCTCCGACACTCTTTCTTATATTCATAAATGATCTTTTGTCTGAAACATCTAATTCACTTAATTGTTTCGCTGACGACAGTACCCTCAGATTTTCATATTCGTTCTTAGATTCACATCCTTTGGATGTAGACTTCCAACGGCAGCGTACGGACAGCATTGTCCTATGGGGAACCAAAAATCGTGTAGAATTTAATGCTTCGAAAACTCAATGCTGTTTACTGTCGCTAAAGCGTAACCTTCCCCCAATGCCACTTTCTATGAATGGCACTTGCATCGAGGAGACTGAACAGCTTTCAGTTCTTGGCATGTGCATCACGCATCACAGACCATCTTTTGTGGAGTGATCACATATTTGACGTCTCCAAAAAAACGTGTTTAGGTTTTCTATGCAGATGCAAGAAGTTTTTTACCCCATCTGATCTGGTTGTTATATATAAAGCATTTATTCTTCCGAAGCTTTAGTACAATTCCCATATCTGGGCAGGTGCTCTAAAAACCCACTTGAGTCTCTTGGACAGAATTCAAAAGAGAGCTGTAAAAATGACCGTGGTCTAACGGAAACATTTGCATCTCTTGAGCACCGCCGAAATGTTTCATGTCTATCATTATTCTACCGCTATTTCCATAAACAGTGCTCTAGTGAAATAACCAGTTGCATTCCTCCACTTGTTGCATTCCTCCACTTAAACAATTCAACCCGTACTTCTAGGAATTCCTATCAGTTTACCCTTGAACCCAACTTCGGATGTACTGTCAAATACAGAGATTCTTTTTTGAGTCGCACTACACAAATGTGGAGTGCTTTACCCGGGTCAGTATTTCCACCTCATTTCAATATGCAGACATTCAAAACCAATGTGCATCGGTATCTCCTTTCTAATCCTATCCTTATTTCCTAATTGCTCGCATTGTGTATTTAACATTATAAGGGTATTCATAACCCCTTGAGTGCACCTATAATATAAAAAAAATTGCTCTTCAGATAAGGCAACTTTTGTGAATCATGCTCACTTTGCTGCTAGCTCTACGTTGCCTAAGAGCAACATTGCCCCTTCTGTAATTAAGAACGTAAATCATTAAATCATTCAATGGGAACGATATACTTCCACACTCGTACAGTTGCAAGAGCCCTTCGAAATCTTGAAATAGACTAATACACTGGTTTAGATTGTATCAATTCCTTCAATTCTTCTGAAGAGGTGTTCTTCATCGCTGGCAAAATCATTGCGTATGCTTTTCCATCACTCCTACTGTTCTGGAATCTTCCTTAGAAGATGGAAAAAGCATTTGTTTCTAAAAAAAGGCGACCCACCCTTCCCCTCCTTTTATCGACCATTTTCACTTAGGTGACTACTTTTCAAGATCATGGATTCGGTGATCAATCATCAGCTCAAGAAATATATTCGAAGACTTTTCGGGCGGAAGGATTTGGGTCCAGCCGCTCTACACGATCTAGCCATAGCAGTCGTTGCACTTCAATTCGTTTGACCAGGTCGGTTTCGCCCGTACATTTTTAGGTTATACCTATGCAGACAGGACCAAAGTTAGGTTAGTAAGCTGACAGTTGATCTTGTTACCATCACACTTAGATCAATGTAGATCCGTTGTGATACCCTAGAGGTTGTGAAACCTATGATAATCGTATGTCAATCAAGCCGGTTAAGAGTGTGTTGATGGGTTTCAGCAAGCTATAGTCTGAAATGTCGGAGGGTAATTCAAAACCATTGAAGGAATGTCTGTCGTAACATAATCACCTGGGTAAGGAGATGTAGACGCCTTCTAAGGGCATGGTCCTTTCCTTTACTCCCACTTGAGAAATCCTCCCTCCACCAGGCCCAGAGGAGCATGTGGCTCCGTGCAACGTCTGGTAGATGAGTTTAATAATGTTAATGTTTGGTGTATATGTTTTGTCTCTGCCTTTGTCTTTGCCTCTTTACCAAAGAGGATTTTACAAATCTTAGGGAGCGGTGGCCTCATCAACCCACTGATGCTGTGTTCACGGTAGGAGTGGCAATCGCATATGTATAGGCGAGGTGACCATTCTCCATTGGTGCTGCGCCTACAAGAAACACGTGCATCGTTAAGTCGTTTTCGTCCGTACTAAACTATCGCACTGTAGTTGAAGGCGATTTTCAGAGTTTAGGAATTGTTAAGCTATTTGGTATCGTTAACATGATTTTGCTTGGAATGGCAGAGAGCTGCTCCAAGTCGCTGAAGACGTGTATCCCTAGGTATCTGATGCTATAGCTCAGGGCAGTGACGCAAGTAGTGAGGAGTGTCCTCATGTATCTCCTCGTCAACGCATCCTCTGCTTAAGTCGTCCATATTGAGTTTCATCTTTTTCTTGTGGTAACCGAGTTGGTTCTTAACGTTGGTGATGCTCAAGAGAAGATAAAGGTACTTTTAACTCATTTGGATGATAATTTCGATCTTTTCTTTGTTGAAACTAGGGCATAGTTTTCTGGGTACAAGTCATGAATAGAGAGAGTTCCATTTCTTGTTTGTTATAGCTAGAACTTTGCTCTTGATTACCTGTTTAAGATTACAGGGTGGGACTTGAGCTGTTGTGTCTGCTTGATGAAGATCAAGTCTTGATCCTATTCTTTCCAGCTCGTCAGCGCTTTCGTTAACTGGGTCGGAATGGATGACAGTGGCAGGTAGATGGCCCGTTGATTTGTCAGTCCACTCTGCTAGGAAAGGTGTTCTTAAACGGCTTGTAAAAGTTTAAGCGGGATGTAGTCTTCAGCTACCAGTTCGGCTAAGTCGAAGTGCGCTATTGGCTGCCGATTCTTGTATAGATAGATCTAGGTGTTTTAGGTTTAGTATAGCTTACAGACCCGCTGTGGGGCTGGACCTCATTGACCCAGACAGGACCAAAGATCACACGAAGAATTTTCCTCTCGAAACATCCTAAAGCGTTTTCATACACTTTCGACAAAGTCCATAGACTAGAACTGGGATGATGAGATTAACTTGCTTTTCTACTCAATTGATTTCTTAGTCCAAAGAAGCAGCGATTGGCAAGAGCTATTCTCCGTTTGATTTCAGCGCTGGTATAATTGTCTAAGTGTTTACTTTCGCTGCGCCTTGGTAGACAGAGCCTTAATTACCTCAAAGTTATAACTGTCTTTGGTGACCTTCTGTCCAAGGCGTCGGTGTTGTGTGTCCTTTATTGATGACAGCATATACTTGGTCTTCACCTCATTGACCGCTAAGCCCATCTTTTTCACTTCCATCACTAATGCGACACTGACATCACGCTTTGTTCTTTTGGTTATGTCAATATCGTCAGCGTATCCAAATAATTGAACGAACTTTTGAAAGATTGTGTTTCTATTGTTGACGCCTGAGTTCCTTGGCTGTACTTCCATTGGGTCGGGATATCCACAGCCGACCTTTGAGATAGTGGTCCGAGTCGTCAGTCGATGTTAATCCCTCGGAACGAGCGGACATCTTCCATACTGTAGAAGCGCCTTGCGTCGATCGCAATGTAGACAATCTCATTTTTAAGACTACACATATAATTAATGTTTACAAATAGTAAAGGTCCAATTAAAGTTCCTTGCGGTACATGTATATTAAGATAGCTTGCAGAGAAGTCTACTGCAATCCACTGTTACAAATGCTCTTTAATGGTCCAAAAATAGAGCAATGATTTTATCACAACTATGCCTCTCTTTCTTCAGAGTCAATATCAACCCAGTTTAAGAACGTTTCACATGAGTGGTTATGTCGAAATATTGATTGCTTCCCTTAGACTCTCAAGGATTAAAATTTGTACCGGATTCATATTTTGCTTTTTGAAATTTTCTTATGACCCTTGGATGTTCAGGAAACCAAACGCATCTAAAATCATTTTTTTTTAATTCTTAAATCATATTTATTAATTTTTTTTTGCTATAGCTAGTCAATAATTGGTATCATAAGTGGTTTTGACGTTTTGGAAATAAAAAAAAAAAACAGCATTCAAAGATTTGTACCTACTTCAATCAAATCGAGATCATTCATATCGAATTTAATGATGTCCTTGAACGCTGTACCAACACAAGTTAACCCAGATTCACCAAAGCATTTAAAGAAATCATTCAACAGCCATTAACAGAGCTATTCAGCAATTCAGCATCCAGCTTGAATGGTGAAATCATTCACTTTTCTAAATAACAAGAGTTTGGGTGGGTGAGAAGGCAACCATTTATTTTTTTTTTTCGCCCTACATTTTTCATTTCATTCAAAAGAATGCTGTTCTAAGCATGGAGTGTCTATTTAAAGTTCAAGTTTGACATTTCCTGCCCCCATTTTGAAATACAATAAAAAGCCATCATGGCCTCCTCGACCTATTACAACAAAAACAACAAACACATAGTGGTATAAGCGCGCCGAACATCAAATGCAAACACTGAGAAGCAAAAGTAGCACAACTTCGGGATGGAAAACTTTCAATTTTCAAACATCGAGCTGTGTGTAGTAGCGACAGGCCCGTGCCACCACTGCCCTTTCCCCATTGTCGACAGCTATAATACGGCTCGTCACTCAAAGCGGCAACAGGCAGAGAGCATTTAATGTTACAACACTCAACAGATTGGCACTTGAAGGACTCATATTTACACAAAAGTTAATGGCTTTTAAGTTGTGAACACACTTTTTCGTTTGTTTTTCCGTTATTTCCGTTGTTTCTTTGTGTGTAAATGATGGTAGAGGTTATGGCGGGATATGGTGTGTGTGTGTGTGCATTTTTTAATGGACGTCATGGAAAAATAGGTTTTTTCTGTTGTTGTTTTTGCTGAATTTTGCATTTCCTGTCAAGTGTAACATGGGTTTAAATATTTATTAAACAAAAAAAAAAAACAAAAAGCAAAAATATTAAAATGGATGTTTTTGTCTTCTGTATAAACTTTTTATAGGTAAGATGTTTGGAATGTATTGGATATTTTTGAATTAACGTAGGACATTCAAGATGGTGGAATTTTTTTGTTTGAACCTTCAAAACATCCGGAACCAAGAGCTCAAGAAGGACACAATGTATAGTTCTCATTATTTAATATAACATGACGTGACCCGGAAACACTCCATTAAACCAAATCACCAGAAATAAATATATGTTAGATACTCTATGTGAACTACGAGTAGGTATAGGGTGTTATCGATTTAAGAAAAGATTTTTACATATTTAGTTTTATTCGGTTCACATGGAATAGAGGTTCAGAAATGTGAAACGTTTTTAAAGATCTCTTTATTCAATTATCAAACTGTTTATTAAACTGTTTTCAATATCATCGAAGGCCTCTTACGAGTATATGTACAGAAATGCTGCAAATGTAAATTTATTTGAAGTGGATTAATTAATCAAGTGTGCCACCTACTGCATCAAGTACCATCTCAATCTAAATCTACCCTTCAATCTAAATTGGACTTTTGAGATCACACCATTATTACACTTCAGTTAAGGAAGTATTTCTATTTGTCTTTTTAAAGTTTCTGGAAGAAAGGAGGATAGGTAGTTATATATTGTTTTGTAGGTCTTTTGGTTCAGCTCAGATATGCTTCCTGAATTTTGGAATGAAAAAGACATTAACTTCGCACCATTAACAACAGAAAACATGGTTGAACCATGTTCTAAAAATACCCATCAGAATCGGCATAACAAAGATTAAGAGCATAATTGGATCCAGCGTTGCAGACTTATACACATGAAAAGTCGTCAATGATATAAGATTCGACTGCCATTACTTGAAACCCAACTCACATAGTAAATGATTTTTACTTGCGACTTATAGGCACTATTAGCAAGTTATGCATTCGTAAAAAAAATCGAACTCGAGATTTTGATCAAAGTTGACATTACGATGATAGCGAAGACCAAAAAAGTGGGTCTCGCAATTCTGTCTGTCTGTCTTTTCGACTACAGCCTAAACGGCTCGGCCAATTTTCTTCAAACTTGGTAGATATCATTTTTAATATAATAACGGTACCTGCCTGTCATACGATTGTTTTTCGAAATTTTATAAATATTTTTTTTTTCTCAAAAACTGTCCAACAGAATTTAAAAAAAAAAATTGAAAAATGACATTTAGTTAAATCTAGGTAATGGTTGAACAAATTTTTCCAAAAAATGGTTATTTTTGGTAGCCCCCCTGGGTGCATTTTTTTTCCTTTTTGATTTTCTCGAAAAGGGTACAACCGATTTAAATCATTTTTTATGCTTAAGCTCCTCCAAAGTTTGAATATTATTACATATAACAAATTTTCAATTTTTTTGGATTTAAAAAAAAATTCAAAATTTTTTTGGAAACTCAATATTTCAAAAAGCCTATTCTCGATTTTTTTTTTTTCAAAGTTGACAAATAAAAATTTCTTAACATAATCTACAAGATTTGAGAAAAAAAATTGTTTTGCCTAAAACTAACGGTACCTTCCATACAAATGTTAAAAAATGGTTTTCGAAATCGAAAATCGTATTTTTCTCGAAAACGGTTCCGAGAACCGGCATAACGGATTTTAATGAATTTTTTTATAGAGAAGCTTCTAAAAAGTTTAAAAAACATTGCGTTTTAAAACTTAAAAAAACATGGTTTTTGAATTTTTGAAAAGAAATCTATTTTTTTTTTTTTTTTTGGAAAATTCGATATCTCAAAAACGGCTCAATATTTTTTCTTGTAAATTTAATTTTTATTCGAACAATAATAAAAACTTTAAATTGGCGTTCCAAAATCTTTTCTTAAAAATGTTTTAAGAATTTTGTACATAAAAGCTTATTTTTTTTAAGAATAATAATTTTTGTTCTTTGCATATACTAATAGTTGCTTGAATCACATGGCATCCCGTTTTTAGCACCAACTACGAACGGAGTTGTTTTAGTCATTAAACAGTTTTTCTCTAATAACATTCATTTTAGAAATTCTTAGTCTTTTAAATAAGAGCAAGTTCGTGTGACCCAGTCGTGCATTTTATTTATTTTATGTTCATCTCAGGATTGAACAACATTTTTCACACTTATTTTCAAGTCAGATGAAGTCAGTAAGAAGTGTTAAAATGCGTGCTGATTTCCTCATTGTAATTTGAAAAAATACTAAATTTATTAGATTTTTGAATTAAGAACAAATCAATGGAAAATTCGTCCCCTTTTTTTCAAAACTTAAGTCTTAGCTGCAAAATTCTGAGGAAACACCAAAAATCGGTTTGAAAAATTAAAAAATTTAAAAAGCAATTACCGCAAGTCTTGTGAGGTTTTAACCGAAATCTGACAATATTTTGTATAGTATCAAAGCTGAAATAAAACTGCTTAACCATAATTAAGTTCTTGGGAAAGAATCGCCTAAGCTAATCTTACACAAATGCATCAATTAATCGTCCAAGACACAGTGAACTAACTCTGGTATTAACTGAACAACTATTTCTGAGATATCAATGTCAATAAATAATTTATCGAAATCGAGGTGCGATACTATGGAATGGACGATTAATTGGATTTTTCTGATGTAAGCACGATTTTCATAGTGTCGCACTTGGATTTCAATAAATTTTTGATATCTGAAAGTTAATCCTTCACTAAAATACAGCTTTTGTGTTAGTTCAGGTTTAATTTATTCGTAGGATTAGCTAACTTTGAGTGAATTCAGCACTGAAAAACTGGCCTTAAGTGTGAAAAAAAAATCATTTTCAACCCAATCTAACCTAGTAACCTAGTGTGAAAATACTCCAACTTAATAACTTAACAAAGGGTTACATGAAATAACATTACCAGTCAACATTTTGATATTTTTCAGAAAACAGAAAAATTAAGAATTTAATGAATGAATAAGGAAAACCTTAGGTTTTAAGAAATCAGACAAGATTAGGTTCGTTATGAATTTTATGAATGCCAATAAGAAACGATACAAATAAAAAACCGTTATGGCCTTGTCATGTTTTAAAAATAAATAAATAAATAAATAAAAATAAATAAATAGTGGCAACATTGTTAAATGAATTGATACTTTCCGAAGAACAAATGTCTTCCAGGCGAGTATATAATGGATACAATGTTTAAGCTCTTCCGGGACATCCTGGTCCACTTTTGAAAAGCCCTCAAGTTTTTCTTTCATCAATGCTCGTAGGAATTCGAAGAGAAATCGGGCTATTTAACAATTTTTTCTTATAATTTTGTGCGCATTAAAGAGAATATAACGACGGCCCAGACGAAAAACATTTCCTGAAAAATTATTTCGGGCGAAAAACATTCTACTCAAAAATCTCGGACGAAAAACATTCTAACATGAAAATCTCGGACGAAAAACGTATAAGTAATAATTACAATAATCGTACTTATAATATTACACCATTAATAATAATAAAATAATAGTATTATTAATGATAGTAATAGTAGTAGTAGTAATAAAAATAAAATGCACGACTGGGTCGCACGAACTTACTCCTATGTACGTAATAGACTAGGAATTTTAAAAACGAATGTTATTAGAGAAAACTGTTTATAAGGATAAAATTAATTTTTTAAATTCTTTTAGTAGTAAGAGACAAAAACAGAATGCTATCCAAATATGAATTTATGCAAGAACAAAAATTATAAGTTCTTGTATTGGTTTCGTAAAAAAAAAGCTTTTATAAACAAAATTTTTAAATTTGGTATGCCAACTTTAAGTTTTAATTACTGTACGAATGAAAATTAATTTTCCAAAAATCGAAATATCGAATTTTCCAAAAAAAAAAATGATTTTTTTTTTTCAAAAATTCAAAAAATATTTTTTTTTAAGTTTTGAAATGCAATGGTTTTTAGACTTTTCAGAAGCATCTCTACAAAAAATTTCATTAAAATCCGTCATGTCGATAATGAGTAATTCAAAATTTAAAAAAATGGTTCTATGGTAGGTACAAGCTGTAATATCTTAATTTAATTTTTTTTTATTAAATTAAAGATCGTTAAAATTAATTGAAACAAAAAAATTTTTATCAAAATTCTAGGCTCCGTTTTCGAGAAAAATACGATTTTTAAAAGTCATTTTTTGACATTTGTATGGTGGGTACCTTTATTTCTATGTAAAATACAACTTTTTTTCATACATCTTGTAGACTATATTGATAAACTTTTATTTATCAAGTTTGAAAAAAATCTAATATAAGGTTTTCGAAATATTGAGTTTTGAAAAAAAAAATTTGAAATTTTTTTTAAAAGTCCAAAACAATTTTTTTTTGAAAATTTGAATACATAATTCTATTTAAATTTTTGGGGAGCTTTAGCACAAAAAAAAATATCAAAATCCGTTGTACCGTTTTTGAGAAAATCAAAAACTAAAAAAATAGTTCTTTGGGGGGTACCCTCAATATCCATTTTTCGGAAAATTTTTTTCATTCAGTACCTAGCTTTAACTAAATAAAATTTGTTTGTATCTTTTTTTTTCAAATCTGTCGTGCAGTTTTTGAGAAAAAAAAAATATTTACAAAATTTCGTAAAAAATTCGTATGGTAGGTACCGTTATTTTTGGTCTTAAAAAAAAAGAAAAAAAACGTGTGGGGGGAAAAAATTAAAAATGATATATACCAAGTTTGAAGAAAATCGGCCAAGCCGTTTAGGCTGTAGTCAAACCGACAGACAGACAGAATTTCGAGACCCACTTTTGTAGTCTTCGCTATAATCGTAATGTCAACTTTGATCAAAATCTCGAGTTCGATTTTTTTTACGAATGCATAACTTGCCTTATAGTACCTATAAGTCGCAAGTAAAAATCATATACTACATATGCCTCTCTTTGTTTTTTAGTTTTTGAAACTGAATTTTAAATTTTTAGCTCAATATATTCGTATTGAAATATTTTTCATCCGAATTTTCTAAATTAGAATATTTTTCGTCCAGACTTTTCAAGTTAAAATGCTAGAATGTTTTTCGTCTGGACTTCCTGAATTAAAATGTTTTTCGTCCAGTCTTCCCAAGTTAGAATGTTTTTCGGCTAAGCTATTGAATTGTAATATTTTTCGTCGGAGTGTACGTACAGAATGTTTTTCGTCTGGGGCGTCGATAACTTCCCCTCGCACAGTGCGAGCGTTTAGGAAATTTGGGACGGAATTAAAAGAAGATACTGATAGACATTGATTTTGAAAATCTGAATATCATAATGAGATGGAAACATTCGTGTACTGTGGCCAAAGGACGAATCTCTGAATTTAACAGTACGTCCGAAGATGGGCTCAAGTGTAAGTTGATTTGCATTCCCTAAAGCGCGAGTATTACAGTTGAACTGTTTAAGGGGAGAAGTGCAACTGACTATTTCACTAAAGCATACTGTGTATACAAATAATGGTAGTATTATGAAAGACAAGACACAAAGTGATCTGTGATGCACCTACCGAGAACTGAGAAGTATCCGGTTTCCTCAATGCAAGTACCGCTCAAAGATAACCGCATGTGAGTGGCTTGCACTTTAACGACAAAAAACAGCATTACGATTTCAAAGCATTAAATTCTACACGGTTTGTGGTTCCCTATTTGCCAATGCTATCGAGTTTAGAATTTATTGAGACTCTTCATACGCTGTCGTTTTAAGTCCACATCCTAAGGACAAGAACGTGAATTTGAAAACGAATATGACAAGCTGAGATAACTTGAGTCAGCAAAACAATTTATAGGATTAGAAATTTCAGACAAAAGATCATTGATAAATATGAGAAAGACAGTCGGAGACAAAACGGAGCCTTGTGGCACACCAGCATTTTTTTATGAATTACAGACTTAAAACCGCCCAACACCAAACACTACAAAAATGATTTTGAAATATCAAGTAGAAGAATCTTACTTTATTGATAAAGTATCTTTATCATCATTTGCATCATGGAAGGAGATTGCGCAAGTAAGACAATGTCGTCGGCGTAGGAAAGTAGCTTCACACCTTTACCATGGAAATCTATTCCTCCAAGAATAAATGTAACCAGATCGTCCAAGAATATTGAGAATAACAAAGGGCTTAGAAGATATCCTTACTTTATTTCAAAGCTTATGCTAAACCACTCTGAAAATCTGTTTCCGTCCCAAACTGCAGTAAAATTTTCTTTGTAAGGACTTTGTAATATTTTGATAATTTTTGAAGATAGTCCAATGTTACTTGGCTTTAAAGAGAGTGATCTTCTGTCTCTGAAATCAAAAGCTGCCTTAAATTCCACGAAAACTACAAAGTGTTTTTTTTTTCCTTTAGAAAATATGTTTGGTTCATGCTGGGTTATTAAGATGTTATTCACAGTGGAGTAGTTCTTTTTTAATCCTGCTGGAAATTCATTTAGCAGTTAATTTTTACATATCCACTTTTTCATACGCTCTAAGAGGATTCCCGTTAATATTTTCATGACCGAATTCATAAATGAAATTCCTCGGTAGTTACTTGGATCATTTGCATCTCCTTTTTTGAATAGAGACAATATTATATTTTTCTGAAGCTGCTTGGGACCTCTCAGATCGATAGTTCCATACGAGGAAATCGCTGTTTTCGGTTTTGAAGAAGAAACGGTTTTTGAAAACATTTGACAAAATTTAACAGAAATAAGAAAATTAAAAAACCGAAGAAGAAGGAATATTTTTTTGAATACTAAGACTTTTTGATTAACGTTGGGAATATTCACAAATATAATATTTTCAACCTTCCTGAATGACATTTTTCGAAACTATTTTCGTATGACCAGATAATATATGGCAGAAATAATTAATTTTCATTATAGTAGAGATAATTTTAAAGTTATTTTAGATTTATATTTTTTTAATAAATAGATTAAATAAATGTTTTTGTAAATATCATAGTCTGTAAGAGATTAACTCAATTGATGATGAAATAAATAAAAATATACATTTCAAGTATGCCTCAGTTTAGGCTCGAATTCAGTACGGTAAATGAAAAGTTTTAAAGTTTCATATTTAAGATTAAAACAAAAATAAATAACCTTAAAATTATAAATCAATTAAAAACAAAATGACTCACATTTTCTTATCCGCCTTTTTCCTGAAAATTCATTCAGAGTTATTGTTATACGAGTAATTAGAACGCAATTTTGTCAGGATGAATACAGCCCGATCATAACGTATTTTTTCTGCAATAAAAAAAATATATACAAATATAAAAATTAAAAAAGGATTTTGCAAAAATGTGGATAAAATGTGATTAATTTTTTATGTGAACATTTTATTTAAAACGGCATATTAATAAAATTTAGACGAGAGATAATCGTTAAAAAAGTAAGCCTTTATATACAAAATTTTTAAAACATTTCTGAGAAAAAATTTGGTACTCCAACTTTGAGTTTTTAATTATTGTACAAATAAAACTTAAATTTCAAACAAAAATATTGAACCGTCTTTGTGATATCGAATTTTCATTTCAAAACGATTTTTTTTTTTTTTTTTAAATTTAAAAAATATTTTTTTTTTAAGTTTTAAAATGAAATGTTTTCCAAACTTTTTTAAAAAATCCGCTATGCTGATAAAATTTGAAATTCGAAAAAATGGTTAGGTACAGTGAGTAACATCTAAATTTCAAAATTTCTTTTATTGAAATAGGTATAGATCTTAAAAATTAATCGAAAGAAAAATATAATTTCCGAAAACCCTTTTTTAACATTTGTATAGTGGTTACTGTTATTTTTAGATAAATACATATTTTTTTCATATGTATTGTATCAAAAAGCATTTAATTGTCAAGTTTTTAAAAAATTCAGCATGGTGTTATCGAAATATTGAGTTTAAAAACCAAAAAAAAAATTATTTTTTTTTTAAATCGAAAACATTTTTTTTGGAATATTTGAATACACAATATTATCCAAACTTTGGGAAGCCATAACATAATAAAAACGATCAAAATCAGTTGGTCCGTTTTTTGAGAAAATCAAAAAAAAAAACATGTTTATAAAAGGGGTATCTTTAATAACCATTTTTCAGCCATTTTTTTAAGCATCACCTTGCTTTAACTAAATGAAAATTGAAAAGGCTTTTGTATGATTACACAAACATGTACATGCAGTAAGGCTGAAAGGCTTTATATGAATATTTAAGGTTTGAATATTACAACAACAAACGAACTACCACAAACGATTGGCTGGAATTATAGCTATTTCACGGGTGCCAACTCGATCATAGGACTTCTTTTTAGTGGTGCTTAGCCTTTATAAGTTAAGGTAAAAGGTAAAAATATCAGGCATTATTAATTTGTTTTTTTTAAACCTGTTATGTTGTAACATGTAAAATGCACGACTGGGTCGCACGAACTTGCTCCTATGTAAAAGACTAAGAATTTCAAAAATGAATGTTATTAGAGAAACTGTTCATAAGCATAAAATTCATTTTTTAAATGACGAAAAAAAAACTTCTTTAGTAGTTAAAGGTAAGAATAGGATGCCATGTGATTCAAGCAAATATAGATTTATGCAAGAACAAAAATTATAAGTCCTTGTAGTGGTTTCTTAAAAAATAAGGTTTTATATTAGAAAATTGTAAAACATTTATTTATTATTTTTATTATTGTATGAATAAAAATTAAATATACAAAAAAAAGTATTGAGTAGTTTTCGAGATATTGAATTTTCAAAAAACAAAAATATATTTTTTTTTTTCAAAATTCAAAAAAATATTTTTCTTAAAATTTTGAAATGCAAAGTTTTTTAAACTTTTTAGAAGCTTCTCTCTACGAAATTTCATTAAAATCCGTTGTGCTGATAATGAGAAATTCAAAATTTTAAAAAATCGTTCTATGGTAGGTACAGTCAGTAATATCTTGTTTTCAAAAAAATTTTTTTTTATCAAATTACAGATATTAAAAAATAATAGAAAGAAAAAAACTTTAAGCAAAATTCTCGGAACCGTTTTCGAGAAAAATACGATTTTCGAAAACCATTTTTTAACTTTTGTATGGAGGCGGAGGGTAACCTTATTTTTAGGTAAAATGAATTTATTTTTCTTATATCTTGTAGATTATTTTTCCAAACTTTTATTTATCAAGTTTTGAAAAAATCGAGCATGGGGGTTTCGAAATATTGTGTTTTCAAAAAAAAAATTGCGTTTTTTTAAAAATCCAAAAAAAAATTTTTGGAAAATTTGAATACACAATAATATTCAAAATGCTGGGAAGCTTTAGCATAAAAAAAAATTATCAAAATCGATTTTACCGTTTTTGAGAAAATCAAAAACAAAAAAAATGGTTCCAAGGGGGTACCAAAACTACTCATTTTTTGGAAATTTTTTTTTCAACCATTACCTAGGTTTAACTAAATTAATTTTTTTGAATTTTTTTTTTTAAATCGTTGGGACAGTTTTTGAGAAAAAAAAATATTTATAAAATTTCCAAAAAGAAATCGTATGGCAGGTACCGTTATTTTTGGTCTTAAAAAATCAAATCAAAAAATATCCGGGGGTAAAAAATTAAAAGCCATTACTACCAAGTTTGAAGAAAATCGGCCGAGCCGTTTAGCTGTAATCGAACAGACAGACAGACAGAATTGCCAGACCCACTTTTTTAGTCTTCGCTATCATCGTAATGTCAACTTTGATCAAAATCTCGAGTTCGATTTTTTTTATGAATGCATAACTTGCCTTATAGTACCTATAAGTCGCAAGTAAAAATTTAGTTTCAAGTAGAGGTTAAAAAAGTTAGTAGTTTGGCAGACGGCAACACTATCCTATCAGAAGCTAGGTCCCTATACTTTCAAGTTAAGTCGAAAAACTTTTTGGCCTTGACTTAGATTTAAACCCAGACGTAGGGTCTTTAGAAGCCAGGGTTGGGTACGATATCCCGCTTTTTTTTTAAATCCTGCTTTTTAAAATCCCGTGTCTTATAATCTCGTTTTTATAATTACGACGTATAAACTGTGATGTATGCAGCCCCCCTGCTTGGGCACACTATAAGGATTTGGGGTAGGTGCGAGGTTGGGTTTAGCATTTAAAAGCGGGATTATAATAGAACGGGATTTTGACTAAACGGGATTTTAAAAAGCGGTATTTAAAAAAAACTCGAGTTCGATTTGTTTAAGATTTAATTACTTGCCATATAGTACATGCATAACAAATCACTACTTTCAAAATTGTATTCAATTTTTTTTTTTCAAATTTGTGTATTCCTTTCGGAGAAACCCCGTAGTTAAATTTATATTTGGTAAGAGCAATTCTCATACTTCCAGCACAATACTCCGATAACACCCTATGTGTGCTAAGATTTATTTGTTTTTTTTTTTGTTTTGTACATAAATGAACAATAAAACCTCAACATGGAGCTTAGGTATACGACAACCTAATGTAATGCTACCCACTTGGCTGGCTGAAAGGATTTCGTTTATTTGCCATATGAACCACTATACATACATTCATATCTAACTCTATACCTATATACATAGGAGTACTCGTACCTACCACCTTATACGACTAAATGTTAGAAGCGCAATAAAAACAACTTAAGGTACAATCACGATAAATTTACACGTTAGTATGAAATGTGGTTATCCAGGGGACTTATGTGCCGTTAGAAGTTTATGTTGGTTAGTACCTAACCTATGTATGTGTATGTGTATATGTTCATTTGATTCGTTTTGTTATATTTTGTTTTGGAAAAAGCTTACACGGCCCACCAAATGCGAAAAAACACTTTCTGAATGAGCTGCCATTCTTAATTGGAAACATACCGGAATCACACCAACACAATCACGACTCAGTGGTACAGTTAAATCCAAATCGAATTTATGAATGTAAATAAAAATTACCTATATCTACATTACAACCTACTACAACACGTGGGAATTATTGTAAGAGCAAATCTGTAATTCTGACTTTTAGCAGTTGGGTTATTAAGGCTTAGATGTTGAGAAATTAAAAGCCATCTTTCATATTAGATCGGTAGGTTTCCTACTTCTACTACTCGTATGTAAGACGGTTCTAGGAAAACTCTATGCCGTTTGAGTTATAAATATGGTCCTGGATTATATCTTAAAATATTATATTGGGTCGATTTCTAATTTCTAGCACGTTTTAATTAAGTTTGAAGTGGGACATTAAGGTTAACCATATTTTTGAAAATAGTTATCGTTTGAGAAAATATGACTTGAAATTTAGTTTAGTTGGATGCCGAGGGCCCAGAATCCACAACAACACAGTGACATTTTGCGGATGCATAGTCACTTGGTGCACCGCGTGTGGATTGACCTTGTCCGAAATATTATTATGGAATAAACGAAAAATGGTGGCAACAGGCTTTGAAAAGTTTTCGTTGACTTATGAAAACATATCTTTAACTAGAAGTTTAATAAAAAGTTTTATTAATGTTTCAAAGAGTATTAATTGAGTCAATGGAGTCCATCATTAGTTGAAATTTTATTAAATTAAAACATGATAGGCTTAATGAAATTGTATGTTTACGTTTGAGCTACGAGTATATGCTGCTGTCTTGTAGATTATTTAAAAAAAAAAAAAGTAAAAGGTCAAACTTCAGACAAATATTTGGTCAAAGTTGAATTTTGGTGTAGAGCTTTGAGTACGGAAACATAACTTCCTTTTTACATGCGATAATCATAAACTGTGGACCAACGACGTAGTCACCTGACTTCATTTATATCAAGGGGTTGGTTCAATGGGTTGCAACCTGAACAATACGCATCAGGTTGAGGTAGTAAAAGTTAGATTTTTAATCCAGATTTTTATAAAAAAAGGCTTTTTGTTTATAAATGTGGTAGATTTGTTTATATAAAATCCACCCTTTGAAGTCATACTTATTTTATTTATGTATTTCAGATTATTCACTTATTGATAAAAAAAAAACTAGTTAAAATTGGGAAAAGTTGCAGAAACCAAATTTTGAAAAACGTTCTGTAATCCTCATTCTTATTACAGTTAGAAAGCCCTTTCTTCGACCACAAAACAAGGTGAAACGGTTAGAGTGGGCCAAAAAGCATAGATGCTGGATGGAAGAAGATTTTAGCAGAGTTTTATGGAGAGATGAATACAAGTTCGTTGAATTTGGCACAAAACGAAGGGTTTTTTCCGACACAGACACACAATACCTTATGGTTCCTAATATCAAGAATTGAGGTGGTTCTGTGATGGTCTGGGAATTTTTCTCTTCAAGGGGATTGGAAGATTTGACTCGAGTTATTTGAAGAATGAACAAGCAGGCGAGATATTGGGTCTTGTGATTAAAAAAGAAGCTAAAGCTAAAACTTGTATTTTTGAATGAAAGCTAGGTTTTGCGTAAGTAAAAAGTAGCTTCTTCGGGATGCTACAAAGCTAGAACTGTCTAGCTCAAATTACTAGGAAAAACTTTGAGTAGTTAGATTTAGCTTCTTCTAAAAAAAAACTTTTACTTTTTCTAATTTACAAAACCTATTGGATCAAAACTCTTTAATATATCGACTAAGATTGATTGGCGAAGAATTCATATTTCAAGAGGACACCGATCTTTAAGTCACTTCCAGACTTTCCTGGGATGACCTTAAACAGAGAAAAGATGAATAAATCTTACAATACACTCTATAGAATTATTGTGGTAGGAGCTGGATAGAAGGTCCGGAATCAATAATCTTCATCCGAATCATTGGAATATATTACAGTTTTTCTGAAGCAATATACCACATGAAACAAGTCAAAAACATATAGCTAGAATGATAAGGATTGTTACAAAAATGGAACCGAATATAAAGGAGGCTTTTTCGACGAAAAATCGTTTTAAGCAATTTTTTTTTAATAAACTCCTATCTGTTAACGACACAATGAAAATATTTGTCTTCTCGTTTTGGTTTTATATGTTGTAACGAAGCGTTCCATGCTACTCCACTCTATACGACTTCTGCATTAATACCAAGAATTGTACTTCGCTCAAATTCAATTCACAAGCACCATGAGCTCATGGCGTCACAGGAAAATCAAACGCATTTATATTTTTCGTTCACCACTGACATAGTTCACATTCAGTTTCTACTGAAATATCATCAAGAGGACCTACTTGGGTGAACGAAAAGCACCTCTTCGCTCATACATATACAGTCAGGCGGCACAGTAAATTGATTGCATAAATCTTTCGAAGTCCAGTCGTAGACAAGAAGTATAGACGAGTTGGTCATTTAGCTTTCCTTGCTTTTTGCGGAGCTTCCCCCCACCAGTGGTAAGGGGTTTCGTATGAAGACAAGTCAGGTAGGTGAGATTGTCCAGCTATTTCTTATTAAGGCTTTCCCCCACCAGCGGTAAAGGGTCTTACTTCGAAGTTTAATGTCCTAATTGCCACCAGGGGCTTCGGTACCTGCTGATCTACCAGAGCGTTAGCCTGCTGTTTAGTGTCATTAAAGGCCTCGAACCTGCTGATCTATCAGAGCGTTAGCCTGCTGTTTAGTGCCATTAGGGGCCTCGAACCTGCTGATCTACCAGAGCGTTAGCCTACCGTTTAGTGCCACCAGGGGCCTTGAACCTGCTGATATACCAGAGCGTTAGCCTGCTGTTTAGTGCCACCAGGGGCCTTGAACCTGCTGATCTACCAGAGCGTTAGCCTGCCGTTTAGTGCCACCAGGGGCCTTGAACATGCTGATCTACCAGAACGTTAGCCTGTCGGTTAGTGCCACCAGGGCCCTTGAACCTGCTGATCTACCAGTGCGTTAGCCTGCTGTTTAGTGCCACCAGGGGCCTTGAACCTGCTGATCTACAAGAGCGTTAGCCTGCCGTTTATTGCCATCAGAGGCCTCGAACGTGCTGATCTACCACAGCGTTAGCCTGCCGTTTAGTGCCACCAGGGGCCTTGAACCTGCTGATCTACCAGAACGTTAGCCTGTCGTTTAGTGCCACCAGGGGCCTTGAACCTGCTGATCTACCAGAGCGTTAGCCTGCTGTTCAGTGCCACCAGGGGCCTTGAACCTGCTGATCTACCAGAGAGTTAGCCTGCTGTTTAGTGCCACCAGGGGCCTTGAACCTGCTGATCTATCAGAGCTTTAGCCTGCTGTTAAGTGCCACCAGGGGCCTTGAACCTGCTGATCAACCAGAGCGTTAGCCTGCTGTTAAGTGCCACCAGGGGCGTTATACCTACAGATCCCGTCAGGAACCCGACATCCGAATGAAAGGGCCCGTTTGAGGCCGAATTACCAGAAGCCAGAATACCCGTAATCAAGTACCAGATCCCGATCATCAGCGAGCGGTATAACTGATGCGAGGCAGCTAGACCAGAAGTCAGAAGAGTGCCCGTGAACCGTTCAATTACCCGAATTAAGTGAAATATTAATAGCAGAATATTTTATGTTTTAGATTTAAGAGTTATTTCCAATAAAGATTTTGTAATAAGGTTTGAAGACCTTTAAATCTAGAATTTCGTGTTTTCTTCAGGACGACTCTGGAGAGACCGGCGAGCAGAACCTCGGCTGGAAAGCAAAAAGCACATCACAATGTTTATGTTTCTTATAAATTCTACATACTTATTTTTTTCACTTAAGTTTTTTTCGCTGCTATAATTTGGTTCTCCTTCAAAAAATGAGATTAGACTACTAGTGTACTAGATCCTTCACTAGGATATAAGCTTACGACAAAGCCACAGTAACTTGGCAGTTCTTGGCATTTTTTGACGCGATGCCAATTTCTTTCTTGCATATGTTTTAAGATAATTTTCGGTAGACGATCCTCTTTCTTTTCTATGAATTTTAGTTTCCAGAATATTGGGTGGACAGCCTGTTTCCAGATGGATCATTTAGTTTAGGGTGTTATTCGATAATCTTAAGATGCGTTTTATGCAGTAAAGTTGAAACTTTTCTACGCAGTCAAAATTACCATATCCCTACACTTGCGCTGCATACAAAAGAATAGTTTGGGCAGTCGCTTGGACAACTTTTTGTTTTGAGCTATGTATTACAAATTTACTTTGAATGCAAGTACTCCACACTGAATGTATGGCTCGTTTTGCTTCTGCTAATTTCATTTCAAAGTAAGTCCAAGTTTAATTTCTTGAAAATCGACCTCCTCCGTCTCTAAATACAAAAATTTTCATCACAGACAGATTCGATAATTTGAAGTACTTTTCGAGCCTCCTGATTTTAAGCTGCATACTCCTAACTGTGTCGGACAGAAAAACAACAACGTGATTGATTTCAAACCACCTCCAATATCATCATAAAGAGCTCTAAAATGTATATAAAAATGGCGTGCTTGGAGGCCTGTTGCCATATAGTTTTGTCTTCAATTTAAAAGTTTTACTTCTTATTTAATTTCGTTAGAAATTCGGTTGAAATTTTCTCATTTTGAAATGTAAATTTTTATAGGAAATTAGTTGATTGAGAATCGAATTAAGAAATTTTCAACGAAACTTACTATAAAACATGTCCTCGTAAGCCTATAAATTTGGAATTTTTGAAAGGGTGAGAAGTTCAGTGGCTTGGAAATTGAAAAATATCACTTTAAAAAAAAAAAAAACAACAAAAACGTAATGGCAAAGAAAACTGAGTGTTTTTTCTTGTAGTTTGTCCAGAGTCCTAATCCACATTAAAAAACCATTTAAACTCAAAATTAAATTGCTTTTTATCTTTATCATTTTTACATACAAATTTTATTATATGCAATTTTCACCTTGACATTTCTTCAAAAAAAAAAGCCGATAGTTTTCAATTTCACCCCATAAATCAAAAATTTTAAAAGGGCATATGCTTCAGATATCTAAACAAGACTCTGCATAGAAATACAGATTTGTCCGAATTTTCGATGTGAACAGTCAAATTTTAAGCGGATAAAGGATATCGTTTCAAAGAAGGTAAGGTAAGAAATACGTTTCCTAAAATTTCGGTCTGATCAAATCCTTTCAGAAGAATGTTAATGGGAAACATAAAATACTTTTTTATTGCAAAATGGTTACGATTTTCAAAGAAATATTATTATTTATTGGAGCCCACAATTTTGTATGTCAAGTTTTTCAGTATAAGTTCATCTAAGTTTCGGAGTTAAATTTAATTTGTTTTTATAAAAAAAAAAATTAACAAAAGACATGTTGAAATAAAATTAAAAATAAATTGATTACGAATTTGTTTTGATACCAACGAATTTGTTATGAAAACAAATATGTATGAAAATTGTTGGAGCCTTAAAAAAATTATATATAAATATAAAAATGTAAAAAACTTTCTTATACAACATTTTTAAGTATTTTTTAGTGAGCAAATAAAAATTAAACAAACATGTTGTCCAATTTTTTAATCAAAGAATTTTCAAAAAATTAATATTGAATATTTTTTAATCTGAAAAATAAAATATTATAATAGGCAACATTTTTTAAACTTTTTAAGATCTTCTTTGTACAAAAGTTCAAAAAAAAAAAATCAGTTAAGCCAGTAATGAGAAAGTCGAAAATAAAAAAAAAATCATTTTTATGTCATGTCCTATTAATAACGTAATTTTGGAAAATTGAGACAGTTTGTACTAATTTTAGCACCCAAAAAAAAAAATGTTATAGTATAAATCGTGTCGGCTGTTTTTGAGAAGAATACAATTTTCCTTAAAGGATTTGTAGCAGATTTGAAAGGTAGTTTTAAATACTTGATATTGTGTTCTTATTTTAACAGTTCATCATAGTATATTTTTACTTGCGATATAGGTACTATAGGGCAAGTTCTGCATTTGGAAAAAAAATCGAACTCGAGATTTTGATCAAAGTTGACATTACGATGATAGCGAAGACGAAAAAAGTGGGTCCGACAATTCCGTCTGTCTGTCTGTATGTCTGTATGTCTGTATGTCTGTATGTCTGTACCTCGAACTACAGCCTAAACTACCGGAGGTATTTTCTTCGAACTCGGTAGTTAAGGGTCTTCGGTGATTCCCTAGAGGAGAAATTGAAATTTTTTTTTTAGCTCCAAAACTAAGGGTACCCCCCGTACACCCGTAATACAAAATGTTATTTATCTCGAAAACGGCTCTAACGATTTTGATAAAAAAAATTAGGTGTGATATTATGGACATGGACTATATTTTGGTGAAAAAAAAATTTGGGGGGAAATGTTATTAGGGGTACCTGTCATAGAACGGTTTTTTTGATTTTCGAATTTCTCACCAACGGCTCTAACGATTTTAACCAAAATTTTTATGAAGGAGCTGCTTTGCATTTGAAAAAATATAAACTAAAAATTTTTTCGAAAAAATAGTTTTTGGATTTTTAAAAAAATAATACAATTTTTTTTTTGAAAATTCAATATCTTGAAAACCGATACACGATTAAATTTTTAAATTACGTTTTAAAATGTATTTTATTAAATACTAACAATTTGCATATCAATTTTTTTTATAAAAATTTTAAGGAAAATTTAGTACACAAAAAACATGTTTCAGTGTGTCTGTATGTCTGTACCTCTCACTACAGCCTAAACCACTGGACCTATTTCTTTCAATCTCGGTAGTTAAGGGTCTTCGGTGATTCCCTAGAGGAAAAATTGAAAGTTTTTTTTAGCTCCAAAACTAAGGGTACCCCCCATACACCCGTAATGCAAAATCTTATTTATCTCGAAAACTGCTCTAACGATTTTGATAAAAAAAAATTAAGTGTGATATTATGGACATGGACTACAATTTGGTCAAAAAAAAATTTTGGGGCAAAATGTTATTAGGGGTACCTGCCATAGACCCGTTTTTTTTATTTTCGACTTTCTCATTAACGGCTCTGAGGATTTTAACCCAAAATTTTTAGCGGGAGTCCCCTTAAGTTTAAAATAATATTGTATATAAAAATATTCGAAAAAATATTTATTGGGTTTAAAAAAAAAAAATTAAATCAATATCTTCAAAACCTATGAACGATTATTTTTTGAAATTATTTCCTAAAACCAATATTATTAAATACTTAAAATTCGCATTCGACATTTTTTTCTTGAAAAATTTTAGAGAAATTTCTTATATAAAAATTTTATTTAATAATAAAACGATTTTTTAAAGTTTATTTGCATAAATTCATACTTTTCCGGAAATCAGACGGCAATTTTATGCATTTGAACATTATTATCTCATTAAATCCATGTTTTATATTTATAAAATGTATCTTAAATTCCAAAGTACTGTTACATAAGAGCAAGTTCGTGCGATCCAGTCGTGCATTTTATTTTTTAATTAGGCTTGCTCATTACCGGCTTAAAGAATTTTTCTTTTTTTAATGTATGTAGAAGATCTTGAAAAACTATATTACAAACAAGTAATTTTTATATTTAAAAAAAAATCAAAAATTTTAATTATAGTAACCAAAATATTGTAAAATTTGGAATTCAATATCATTTATGATCCTTGTTTGCAAATTTCGAACAAAATCGGTATGTTACGAGTAACTGGATTTTTGACAAAAATCTTTTATGAGCTTGAGTTGAAATAGGTGTAAGCATATACCTTGTGCACCTGCCATAGCATAACTTATTGTGTTTCAATAAAATATAATTGTTTTATGATTATGTTGTTTGTGCATAAGTATGTATATACGTGTTGCTTAAATCCTTCCAATTTGTGGTTTGTATAATTTTATCATTTATTTTTTAAATTAAACTAAAACTTCTTCCATTTTGTGTCGTCTGTCTCAGTTCGATTAATTTTGCTCATCTTTATTGTTCTTATTTTTTTTTTCTTTTTCTTCAAATTGGGTTCATCATTTAAATGGCGTTATGTCCTTCAATCATTATTTCGATAAGCAATCATAAGAACAAAAGTATTTCTAAGAAACAAAAAATCATATTCTCCTGATAACCGCTAAAACTGTGCTACCATAATAGGATGACACTTCACTGTTGGACACCATCGCTGAGAAATCTCCAAACAGCAATTTTACAATGCCGCCATTATCCGAAGGAATTGCACCATTATTTTCTGGATCCACCGAAGATCTCTCGACACTAGATGGCTCTATGAGCCCCCTGAGTCAACTTCAAATCCAAATACCATCAGATGAGTCGAGTGTTGTAATATCTAATATAGCAATAGCTCCATTTGTCACAAAGCCAAATCCTAAAAGAAATGCAGCGCCAGTATTCATTGATGAATCCCATCGACAATTTTCGAATCCAATAAGTTACATAGGTGGACCTCGATTGGAGCCCAGAAATCGAAATAGCATAGAATCGGTTCTTTCCTTAGATTAGAGTGCCCAATAAGATCTTTCCGTCCTTGGAGAGGCTAAAGTCTCTTGTTAAATCAATTGTTTTTTTTTTTTTAGTTGAGTGTTTAGATTTTCAAAAGTTGTTATATTGTTGTCGTATTGAATTGTTTTTAGTTATTAAATGAAATAATATTTATATTAAAATTATTATTTGTTTTTATGAAAAATTTTTTTTGAAAGATTGGTTGGTAAGTACTATAGTGCCTAAGCAATTACTACAAACATTTTATAACAAGATTTATGGTTCAAAAACTAACACTCGAAAAAGTCTAACCCAAAGGAAAAATCGGATTTCATTTACTACATAATTTTAACATTAAAAAAATATAAGTAAGTATATAAGTTTTAAAATGGCTAAATCAATAAATAAAATCGAACTGATTTTGTCTTTAATTTTTGTTATATTCTGGTTTATACAACTTGTATAATAATATTAACACGCACATTTTTGTCTCAAAATAGATTTAAATATCTACAAAAAGTGAAGTTTTTTTCCCAGAAGCGATCTCAGTCGGTATTTGACTCATTAACTGAATATTGAGAGCTTTGTCAATACACAATGGGTCATAAAAAGACGAGTTCAATCTATTTACATACTTTTCTGAGAAAATTCCTGGAGTTGTATGTAAAAAAAAATGTTCCCCGAGATCGATCTCCAGCTGTGAGATGTTCTTGTTTTGATATGCACAGATCGATCTCGTTAATCGTTAAGCATTGTATTTCTCTTAATCAGTCTATTAATAATCATAATAATGGCCGAGTTTCGGATTAGTTCTGTAAAAAATCGAGTTTATAAAAATAAAAGATGTCCTGTCGGTGAAGATTTTCTATGATAGGAGATACAGAATATTACCTCGGTAAGCCAATCAGCAGATTATTTAAAATAATAAAATTTAACTTAACAATTGGAAACGTACATAATAATAATGGTAAAGAAAAAATATAACAAAAATAAAAATATAAGACAAATAAAGTAAGTATACGCCGCAGTGAACCATTGTTTCACTGTCATATTCCCAATAATCGATAAATAATTTTGATTAGGTTTATTAAAAAAATGTATGACATACATTTTTAAATATTTATTTTATACTAAACGTGAACTTTTACTGTCGTAAACTGCAGTGCCACTGATACAGGCAGGTATGATAGAGTTTCCAATATTTTTCAGAAGCTTTTAAAGTTACCAATGATATGAAGTTAGCAAAAATTTCAGTAAGGTTTGCAATTTCATCCGGACAACCATAAACGAGTACAATTTTTTGGCTGAGCGGCAACAAGAAATATTTCCGTTAACGCACCTAACACAACCCACTAGTGTTCGACTTATTTTGAACAGTTTTTTTTTTTAATTTTCGAATTTTGGCCGAATTATAGAGGGCGAAAACGTCGACTCGTCAAAAAAACATTGTCCCAGTGCAGACAGTTAATCTCAGGATCGGCTGGACTGAAACAAAAAAAAACAAAGTAGGTTTCTTACGAGGTAATTTACCACAATTTGTTTAAAAAGTAAAAAAAAATGTCAAGCTTTGAAAAAAAAAAAAATGTTTCGGTTATTTTTGGGTCGCCATTTTTTTTGTGTTCATATCTTTTTGGTCAAATTGTGGTAAATTGTCCTAGAAAACGGTTCAGTAGATCCGGAGATTAAGTGTCCGCAATGGGACAATGTGTTTTTTGATGAGTCGAGGTTCGCGCCCTCAACAATTCGGCCAAAATTCGGAAATTAAGACAAAACAATTTTTTTTTGTGTACTCTTGACGCATGTATTCATTATTTAAAAATTATGTTATTACCTATTAAAGTTTCCTAGAAAAAAATTCCCAAAAATCGTGCGTTTTTTTTTTTTTTGGCGTTCTAGACCGTACTAGTACCTTAACGATAATAGTTTCGGATTAATATTGATCAACTTTCTGTGGCCAGAGCTCCACAGCTTCGATATGCTGTGATTCCAACAACACCATATTTGGTGGCTGGATCATTTCACAGTCCGCTTTCAGACGACTTGACACCAATCGATTATTTTCTCTGGGGTTACGTCAAGACTTTAGCCCATGCTGGCAATCGAACAACTTTTTATGAGCTCGAGGCCAACATTTGGGACACCATTGCCAGAATAACTAAATTTCTCTTATGTAAACCTAATAAACCTAGTAAACCTAATACTTATAATTTTAAAATGAATGTTATTAGTGAAAAATCTATAGAAGCACAATTTTAGTTTTATCATTTTTTTTTAGTTGTTGGCAACAAAAAGAATTTTAAATCGTTAAAATCAGTTTTTATGAATAAGACTTTTAAGAAAAAATTTTGGTACGACAATTTTAAGTTTTCATTAGTGTTCAAATAAAAATTTAAAAAAATAATTGATCCGTTTTTAAGGTTTCGAATTTAATATAACTTTTCCAAAAATTCAAAAAAAATTTTTTTTTAAGTTTAAAAATGCAATCCAAACTTTTCTTAAAAGCTTCTTTATAAAAACTTTCATTAATATTCTTTATGCTGATAATGAGATAGCCAAAAATGGAAAAGATGGTTCTATGGTAGGTACAGTCAGTAATTAATTTGAAAATGTTTTTATTAAAGTATAGATCGTAAAATTTAAGCAAAATAGGAAATTTTTTTATCAAAATTCTAGTTGCTGTTTTCCAGGTACGATTTTCAAAAACGCTTGTACGGTGGGTACTTAAATATAGTAGATGGTGTTAAAATATATCTATTAATTGTATTGTCTCAAAAAAAACATGCATACGTTTCCGAAATATTGAGTTTTCAAAAGAAAAAAAAAAAACAATTTTCAAATTAAAAAAAAAATTAAAAAAAAAAAATTATTCAAACTTTTACGAGTTTCATAATTTAAAGGAAGTTAATTAAAATCCGTTTCACAGTGTTGACAAAATCGAAAACCAAAATTGGAAAATTGTTTTTAACCATTTCCTAGCTTTTACTAAATAAAATTTCTTGACCTTTTTTTTTAAATAAGTGGAACAGTTTTTAAGCAAAAAATATTTTCTAAAATTTTGAAAAAAAAATTAAGGCCAGATACAATTATTTTTAGCCTCGAGTTTGATTTGTTTACGAATACATAACTTGCCAAAAAGTACCCATAAAGGGTGGGCCAAATACAAGTTTCTTTTTAAAAAATGCAATAAAATTAGCAAAAAAAACGTCCTTCAAGTGGCTGTCTCGACTGGCTTAGCAATAGCGCATTCTGACACTTCAATTTTCCAAGACCTTGTTGATGGTTTCGGTCTGTAGCTCACAGATTACTTGGATGGTATTGGCCTTAAGTGCTTGAATCGTTTCCGGATTTTCATAGAAAAATGGTCCAATGTTTGATGTTCGTGTATAGAGTCTCACACTCTCGGCTGCAGCAGCCGCCACATTCTCATCTGTGCGCACCGTACGACAACCATGAGTGTTGCTCACTAGCATACCAGTCTCACGAACTTTTTGCACAAACTTGCGTACAGCAGGCGCGGTTAGTGCTTCATTTCGGCACTGTTTGGGGTACAGAGCACTAACTTTGGAAATAAGGTTTCAATATTTCCCAAAGTTGTTCAAGCGTAAAGCGACTTATTTCGTTTCGCCGAGGTATGATACTGATTTCCCGTCAAAATTTCGAGCGGGAAACAGCTGTCAGTTTCAAAATAACTTATAATTTAAAAAAAAAAAAAAACTATATGGCCCACCCTTTACATCCAAGTAAAAATGAGCACAATCTGTTAACCGATTTGCTGGGAAAATCAGTCGGATTGAATAAATATTACACTGTATAGTATACGATTTTTCAATAAAGCAAATCATTGTAAACAAAAAAAGATTGTCTTTTGTCAATATAATTTTGTGTCTCGGACCAGCTAAAAATTTTATAATAGACTTAATAAACTTATACAGTTTTATCAAAAACAGAATCATGCGTTGTGCAAACTACGACCGATTTTTAAATTTTTACTCAAAAAAAAATTTCTAACCGTTCAAACTTGGTGCTACACAAAAAGTGAGTTTTGACATGTATTTTTGTTGAAAGTTCGATATTAAGATCAATATTTATATACAGAAGCCTTTAACTTTATTATTTACTAAAATTTAAAAAAAAAATTGTTTGAAACCTCAATATTTCGAAAAACAAGTTTGTCAATTCGTATTTTGAAACTTGCGATTTTTTAATATCCCCTATCTTAAAAAACTATAAGGACAATCTTATTTTTCTCAAAAACCATTTCATATATTTTGAAAAAAACTTTAAATTTGTGCTTAAATTGGTATGATTTTCTCATTGGCGGCCAAGCCGAATTAAAATAAGGTTAACTTAAGTTGGTAATCATGGCACATTAAGCTCAAAAATTATACATAAATAAATAGTCAAAATAAAGATTTTAAATAAATTTTGTCGACTATAGAAGCTTGACAACATTCCTAAAAAATTGCATATCAAAACTTAATTTAAATTAATTTAAAGGAAAATTTTTTTTTTTAAATTCGATATTTTTTTAATTTTTATTTTTATTTTCTTATTAAAAAGAACTTTAAATTGGCGTACCAACATTTTTCTTAAAAATGTTTTTTATTTAAATTTGTATATGTATAAAATTAATTTTCATATTTTCTAAAGAAACTATTAAGAGACTTTATTTTAGCAACGTTTATATTTTTAGCCTTGTATTGTTGTTAAAGAGCCATTTTCTTATTCATACAATTTCATAAACTCTAAGATACTTGAACATTAGAGCATGTAGTACATGCGATAGGAAATCTATCATTTTAGGTGTCGATGTACGTACCTCTGATTCAGCCTTATACACCCTGACAAGAAATGTGTATTAAAAAAAAGTACATATGACATGAAGGTTGCATATCTAATACCTCTTAACGCATAAGCTGCGGATCAGTGACCTCCGGTTTCGATATTTTTTATAGCAAAAATTGGAACCAGTGTTCATCGCCTCTACTAAATAAGGAGGTATAGGCCATCGCTGTTATTGTTATACTACTGTTTTAAATGCTTATCATTATACGCTTATACGCTTGACGTCGCATAAATTCTATAGACAACATTTCGAAGTAGATCTAGGTATGTACAAACAAAAACAAGATAACATTTCTAAAGTCCTAGCCAAATTTGATTAGCAATGTTTAAGTCAGGATTTCTTAAGAAAAACCGATTTCCTGAGTTTGAAAAGACCATTTAATTTATTATACATCTATCTACTTTTGTGAACCTTAATATTCCTCTAATTAATTTAACAAAACTTTTTCTTTAAAACCCTACTGCAAAGCTTCCTTAACTCTACAAGAGCATTCCTCCATATAATCCCCCCAAAATCGTATAGTATTTAGCTTTCGGTCTTAACATCACCCTTGCATAGCCTTAGGCAATGAAACGGATTTCACTATGCCAAGGAATCTTCCTATTATTGTAGGTTAACGGACATCCACAAATTTAGATCCGCCCAATTACCTACTTGAAAGCATACTCACACCATGTAGATAAAACATATTTCCATGTTTAACGACCAATATAAACGAATCTCTAGCAACCATTTAAAACACAATTCTAAAATAAAATTATCTACACTTAAAGTTATATTTTCCTAAAGACCTAACGATGTTTCAACTATATTTTCAAAAACACAATAAATTTCAAGAAAACTATAGTTACCATCCTATTTTTAATTTCCTCATCAAAAATATTAGTTCCTGGTAATAATTCTCAGTTCCGAAATTCTATATACATTCCCTATGGAAAAAGGTATTCCTCCCTCTCTGTTAGGGTATCATAAAACTCACTCATCTATAGAAAGCAACATAATTAGATCTTGAGAATACGAGCGCGTATATATGTAGGTTTGAGGAAAGTTATTAAACTCAGAGACCCAACGTTAAAATGTCACCGATAAAAATCTTTATTCGCTCATTCACCACGCTCACTGCATCTCTTCCACCTTTGTACCTGGTTCAAGTGATGCATTCTCCTGTCCTTTGTATGCTGTAGCAAATATGGATAGTTGAGTTGAGTATTTCACAGATTCCTGGATCCAACGTTCCGTAAGCTGCTTTTTACGCTTTCGTATCTACATGGTGTTCAGAGAACCATAACATTCAACTAGAAGATACTATTAAGCTTTTTCTCTCGACCTTCTTACTCAATGGTATGATTTTCTAATGAAGATTCCCTCATATGAATTTCTCTTCAGGGGGGAACCGAAACTATCATCTTTGTTCAAATCTGGAACTTGGTTACCTATATTACATAAATACCCGCTAAGAAAGTCTTTGTCCCAAAAAACACTCCACCACTTAGTGAAAATTCATAAACATCCTAACTCTCAGCAGTCGTTTTTCTTCAGACCGAAACAGAGCAGGTATACCTACATACTTATTCCAGTATCCTTCGGTGTTTCCTGCTGTGTAGATTCCTTCCCAACAGTTCTCCTTCTCCTTATAAATTAATGATTACATCAAAATAGTAATAAAACAATTTTTAATTAGCATCGTCGTCGTCATCTTAGTCGTTGTCGTTCGACTATAACCAAAGTAAACTGCACAGCAAAGAAGACGAGAACTTTAAAGATTTTGTTGATCTATAACAATGCAACGTTGATGATAACGGTAGAGGATGTTTGCAAAGATACTTGCGTCTAGTAGAGAACCCTATAGACTTCATCTCATTCCCGTCCTCCCTCAACCAATATCTTTCAGTAAATTTTCCAATTAACAGCATCCCTTCGGAGTTGGCTTGGAAATTGATTGTCTATTATCATCAGAACTCCGCATAGTGCAGTGCAGAGAGGCACCAAATGGCAATAAGCCAGTTAGTCAGCCAGACGGGACAAGACGGTGGCGGACGGCACTAAATAAGCTAAACGGAAGTAGATTGAAAAGGAAGAGGAGCAAGGCGAGCTATCTTAATTCTTAACGCTTAAGGTCTTCCTTACATGGAATAGTTATAGATATCATCCTATCTTGTTTGGTTGCAGAAGAACAGAGTTGCCACTATACGATATTAGTTACGTTTTTTAAGACACAGAGAAAATATATATTCTATCAATATCAATGGTCATGCTTCGTGTAATTTTGTGTGGAAAAAAACCTAAGGATAAAACCCCTTCACCAGCCCTACATCCCTTTATTTTTTCGTTAAAAATAATAATCAATTTATTGCTATTAGTGGTATCTTCTATTTTTTTATTTTTCAAAATTAATAAACCGAACTTCTTTTTTTTCTGGGGTGCTGCTGTTGGCGAGGAAGTGCAAATACTCCAAAAAAATCACTCCTAAAAAAAACTAGCTTCCCAACTAAGCAGAAAATTTTTTCGTTAAAAATAATAATCAATTTATTGCTATTAGTGGTATCTTCTATTTTTTTATTTTTCAAAATTAACAAACCGAACTTCTTTTTTTTCTGGGGTGCTGCTGTTGGCGAGGAAGTGCAAATACTCCAAAAAAATCACTCCTAAAAAAAACTAGCTTCCCAACTATGCAGAAAATTATAGGTCACACAAAACGATCCACGAGCTATTCCGACAACCAATTTATTAATTTCAATACGAGTACATCAGTCATTTGTTTGTACATGCATGTACTATAGAACAATCCAACTTGAGATTTTTGTCAAACTTGAAATCACGTAAAAATTGAATTGGGAGGAAATTGAAAACAAATGAATATGTAAATTAACAACAAATGAATATGTAATGTCATTGAATGTCATTACTTATGTATGTCGTTTTTATTTGGCAATTCGGAATCTCTCTCTCCGGTCCGGGATCCCCCTGAACACTCTTTTTTATTGTGAGGATTCTTAAACTATTTAGAATACAAAACTAATACAATATTTTAAACTTTAAAAGCTTGAAGTTATAAAAATATTAACCTGATCTTCTGAATATTTTTCTAGTACATCCTCCACGAAGTTCTGCACTTTTGGTTTTTTTGGCATATCATCATCACTCTTGATGACGACGAAGACGAGGAAGAGGAATCCAACAAATTTTGCAATAGAATAAATCAAAAATAAGAATATAGGAATAATAAAAATAAAAGTCGTCTTGTTGGTCGCTATGTTTTACCTTTCGCGGTGAGGTGGTCCTAAGGAGTTAGGTCAATAGCAAACTGATCCCAATATTTTTTTTTTTTTTTTTTTTTTTTTGAAGATCCAAACGATCCCACCGTCATGTTGGTGTTTTCTTCCATAAGGTCAAAAATATCTTTGAAAATACAATGTTCTTATGATATTAATAGTTCTTTTTGTTAACTTTATTATTATTATTTCTTTGAATAATTTCTTTTATTTTCAATAATTTCATATGTAAACAGTTTCAACTATCGAACACAAAATTCAAATTCACCAAGAATTACAGTTCGGCCTATGTTGAAAAATAAAGGCGAACGTTCGCTAATTCTAATAGAGCGAGATTTGAATTCGGCAAATTTGACATTTAAAGCGAACGTCCGTCAGGCGATTCGCAAACGTTAATGCCAAATAGTCAAATTCGCCAAATCTTTCTTGCGACTCGAAAGTCATAGTTTGGTCGATTAGGTTTTTATTTTTAGCTTTACAAATAAATACAAACCCAATCACCGATTCGGAATGTAAATCTACATTAAATCAGCAAATATACTCGTAAATCATTTTTAAGTAAGTTTTTACGTCTTCGATACCAAATCGTCTAAACAACCTTTTGGAACATTCGATATACTATCGGAAACAATTTACAAACAATGTTCAATGCCAAAATGTTTAAACAAATATCGTGTGATTGGGCGTTTTCCTAAATGCAGTGTTGCAGCGCATCGTGAATTTTGATGCTTTTTTTTATTCACTTGCTTCAATAAAATAATGTTATTAAATACGAATTCTAAATTCTAGTTTTTTTTTAATGAATTTTAAAAGTAAATATTGGATTTCAGAGTAAAGATAAACCTTGCGAGGGCATCAAAATCCACGATGCGCTGCAACACTGCATTTAGGAAAACGCCCATTGTTGTATATTTTCTTTATCTTTGTCACTATCGTTGTACTTGTATTGTGATGCATGTATTAAACAATTAAAGGTATTCACGTGTCGTTTATTGATAAATACTGTGGTTTCCTAGGTTTTTTGTTTTATTTATCATCATAATTGTTGACATAGTGTTGGGCATAATCGAATGATTTAAAGAATCGAGATATTAGTATTCGAATGATTTAAATAATCGAATGATCATTCGAATGATTTTCGAAGGAATATCATAGTAAAAAAAAGTAGGAAACAAACAATCCATTTCAAGGGAAAAAAAGCAAAAACAAAACAAGAAAATCATAAAAATGGTTCTCGCTTCTCGTCTTTCCTTTACACTTCCATATTCAACCCTCATTGAATACATAAACATACACACGAGATATACAAATAACCAACTTCTCGAGTTCTCGATTTTGTGTTTTCTTTTCTGTCTTTTCGTTCAATATTCGCTTCTCGGTCTCGAATAGACACTCGAGTCTTCATTTCGCTTAGAGAAAGTAGATAAGAAAAAATCATTCGAGTGATTTGAGTATTCGAATGATTTGTGTGAAGAATCGAGATATCTCGAGATGTTGCCTGAATCGATTATAATCGATTATTTTATTCGAATGCGCCCACCACTAGTTGACATATTCCTGAGATTTTCATAAAAAAATTTGATTAATCCTGCTCGCAAAAAAAAATCTCTAAGAAGTGAATCCAAAAATATTTCATCTAATAAATCTCTGCAGAAAAATCCTACATCTCAGCGTCCCAGAAAACCCCTTCGAGAGACCTAAGATCAGTTTACAGATCTAAATTTTTTTGGCATATTTTAAGAATCAAACAACCGGCCACCGGGCCAATAATACGATTCACGGTAAACGCTCAAAATCCCTCGTTATCGTTAAATTTCAATTAAGTTTTACAACAGTCGCTTCTTTAAAACGATACTAGATATTCATATTTTTGTACAACAGCTTTTTGCGAAAGTTTCGTTATACGGGCCCTGAAGTAAACTATAATCGTAAGCGATTATGTAAAACGAGAAAGACGTTAGAAAAATGTTGTTAAAAGAAACTGAGAAAATAACAGTTATTGGGAAAAAACTTATCACCCGCAGACCACAGAAACAATTGTCGTATTTATTTATCACTAATAATCCATATGGACCAATACCAATTGCCACACATCCTTCAGAGTAAAAACTAATTTTCGGATCATGATACCTGATCCCGATAAAGAGAGGATCTCGCTTTAAAACAAAACATCATACTTTCGTACAACACTTTACTGCACTTGTTGACTTCCTGAAAGAAAATTGTTGGATTGCCGAGGACATTCTTACGCATTCAACATACAAATATATGTTTTAATTAAATTATAAGTTTCAGTTTTAGAAAAAAATACACAAATGGAAAACAGGAAGTGAGAATGGAAAAAATCTGTAACTTTCATTTCCGTCTACATGGTCTAAAATGAAGTGCGCATTTTAGAATATGACCCTTATTATGAAAAGCAAATCGAACTTAAACAACCCACGTTCTGCATTTCACTTATTTTGAATTCGAGGAACAAAAGTGAATTCTTATGTTCTGCATTCCGCATAAAATGACTTTTGTGATTTGTTCATTTCGAATGTGAAATATTGGTATTCTTAATTCCACCCGAAATGATAAATGTGAATAGAGTTTTCGGAGATGAAAATTCGTGTTCTACATTTCGAATACATAGCTTTTTTGCAGTGAATTCAATTCACTTAGTTTTGTTTGGTGAAACTTTACATTTACGCGACAATTGACAAGCATGTAAATAAAGCTTTGAAATTTTGCCATTATTTTATTAAAATGAATTGTTGTTTACAGGGGAATACACAAAACTCACGACAAGAAAACGTTTAGTTGCAATTTATGAAATAAGTTAAGGAAGAAGCTTGTGTGTTCATTTTCCATTTCAACTTACGATGCTTCTGAAAGATCTAAAATTTCGACTTTACCATGTAAAACTTTTCTACGATTCCTTGATTTTCGTCCCTTCTACCATTTATTAATAATAATAGTGAATCTATTTCAGAAGATTTTGTTCGTTTTGCCCAAGAAACAATATTTGAATAAAAGATTCAAATTGTCTTTCAGCTTATTTTGACAATTCGAAAATAAATTCAGAGCGAATTGAAAAAATTGAATTCACTCGGAATGCAGAACATTCTGTTTCATTTAAAGTGAAATTGAAATTTGTTTTCAATTCACTTTAACTCGAAAAACAGAACATGGGTGAGAATATTGCGAATTCGATAGATTCGTATTTCAAATAACGAGTCACTAAAATTAAGTTCGCTCCAAATGTCTTAACTTATACGAATTTGAATATCACGGTATTAAAAATAGCGAATCTTCGCTAATGTAACCTCTCAAAGTGTGAAATCTAATAGAGCGAATCGAAAATTGAAGCGAAATGTTGTTGTTTTATAATAAATTGCGTTTTTTAAGAAACAAAAATAATAAATAAATGCTTCAAGAAGCTTGTGGAATTAATGAAAAAAAAGCATGATCAAGCTATTAGCATATGAATGTTTCAGTGAACAACTTATAACTGAATTTTCTTGGTCCTCCGTCAAAAGGAAAGAAAAGACTACAATTATACAGGCCTATTCTGCTATTCACATGAATCGCATATCCGATCCACCCATTCGATTCCCTTTCACATTCAGCCTTATTTTGACATTCGATTTCATTAGAAAGTATGTCGAATTCGAATAATTTGTATTTTGAGATTCGAACGATTCGAAAGTTCACCTTATCAATGGAAAGTTCATTTATCTTTCGAAAACTAAGCAAATTTTCACTTTCGAATCGTTCGAAAGAAATGTCATTTCATTCTCGTTCAATTTTTTCTGGCGAATAGATTCATAAAACATGTAAGTTTAGTATAGTGTTAGTAGTATTGGATGCATAAAATGGATGTGATGCATCCATTATCCTTCTCCTATACAACTGCTCCTCACCGTTTTCTCTTTTCATACAAAAAACAAATGCCATTTTGATTTTTTTACGTCTGGCTTCAATTTATCAATTATTTTCATAAAACAATTTACAAATGGTAGTTCAAAATTCAAGTGTGACCAGATTTGTGTAAATTAAGTGGCTTTGAAGTTGCCTTCTTTTTTTGTTTATCAATTTGGAAAACAAAATTAGTTTGCATGAAAATTAAAACATAAATCAACTATTTTATTATTCAGGGAAGTTTTACCCTTATTTAACATCTTTTTGATATCAATAAACTTACCATACTGTTTTCTAAATGCTCCAAAATTTGAAAATGTCAGTTTTTATTGATGTATGTATTCAAATTCAAACTTTACCGCGCCGTTAGCATCACTTATCTTTACTTTATTTTTCTTAAATAATAAAGTTTTATTTTTAGACCATATTTTTTTTGAAATAAAAATTATCAAAAAAAAACAGCTTGGTCATACTAAATCAGATAGAAATGTCAGTAAATTTCAAACAGCTGATTTCGAAAATGAATTTAATTGAGGTTCATTTTATGCAATCATTCGACAATGAACATTTTTCGTTCGAATGTCAAAATATGGAAAGTTCATTCAAATGAAAGTATATATTCTAACGAATTAGCTATTCGTTCGAATGTCAAAATAAGGCTGATTGCCTTTGCATTCTGCTATCCATCGGTTAAACTACATTATCCCGAACCAATTTGACATTCACGTAAACAGCTGTTCATGTGATACAACTTCTGAATCTTGGATAATTTTTAATTTCATAGATAGTTTTTAATTTTATTAAAAATTTAAGTTCAACCGCTCTACCTAAACAGAAGTAATTTTCTAATTTGTTGGCTTCGCTCAGTCCACATTGCAGGACGCACTTAAAGCCCACTTATGTCCCATGGATTATGGATTACTCTAAGATTACGACAGAAGAAAAACTTAAAGTAAAACTCTTGTTTAACCCAAAATGTGGTGTGCCTGGAGTTGTTGTGTGATGAAAAATCCGCAACATTTCATATTATGCTGATCCGATTTGTATAGAATGAATCCGTTCATTTGAATAACAGAATACCGCGCAATATTACCGACTTAAATACAGATTCACTTCGAATGAATAGCAGGATAGTGATTGGTGAAAATTCAAGAAAAATCCCCCCCGATGAATAGCAGAATAGGGCTGATAATTAATTTCTTACAATTATAAAAGTTTCTTTTTTATAAGTTTGGTTGGGCTACAAGCCAAACCTTAAGCAAAAACTTTCCACGAACAAAAAAATGTAACGGTTACTGCTGAAGAACCATACTGCCGGACTACTTTGTCACTTTGGAGCAAGTCGTAGGCGATCTGCTAAGTTTGAACCAAGCTGTTAGTCCACTTTCCGATTGAATGCAATTTTTGGGAGCGAATATCTCAAGGTCTGAGAATCAAAATGTACTGAAGGGTGTCATTACTTTATTTTTTTTTTTTAATTAAAAAAAAATCAGAACCGAAGGACACAAAACACAAATCTGAAAGAATATAATTTTACAATGTTAAATGCAATTTTCCAAGCGAATGTCGAAGCTAACTTTAATAACGCGATAAGTGGAAATTTGCAGAAATTCATTCGACTTTAGTCGAACCTTCGATTCGCTATTCATAATGAGCGCCCAAGCCTCCTGATAATAAAAAACGGCTTATATTAAATTAACGAAAACGACGTTTTTCGACTGCCAAATGTCAGTAGGAAGAAAATGGGTACCGTTAAACTAAAACGATTCTCGTTCTACATAATTGCATTTAAACAATTACTATGAAATTTCAACAATAATCGTCATACGCAATAGGGCCCTGGTTTTTTGGGCGAATCATTTGAGACCGCATTACACAAAAATAGATGGAATTTGAAGCATTTCTAAATGTTTGTCGAAAGTGATTGTTGTATCATGTGTTTCTGAACTTACAGAATAATACCAAACATCAAATTCAACATCTTTAACGATTTGTTAAGATCCATGCATGAAAAAAACTAGGGTGCCAGCACGTAACTTCCTACAATCGACTATAGGCAGTGTCCCTACAGTTGCTTAATTGGTTTAATCAAATCGAAAACACTTATCCACTTAATTCGATTGTACATATTAAGTTTCGTGCTAAGGCCCCTGATTTTTTAGATACTTTCTATCTACATATTTCTTTTAACAGAAACTAGAGATTAGTTTGACCTAAAAAAATGAACATTATTCGTGACCAATAACAGAGGATATTGCGAATTGCTATTGACAGTTTTAAACTTTTAGTAACTTCTAGTCTCTGATAATTCTATTTAAACCATTTTGTTGATGTTTCTTTTTTTTTATTTTTTTTTTTTAATGTTTTTATTTTTTGTTTATTTTACTAAAAGTACACAAAGAAATTTTCAATGAATGTTTTCCTATCATGCTAAGCAGGGATCTTTTCTCACAAATAAAATACTTATTTTATACATCAATTAGACTTCCTACTGGAAATAAAAATTACTTAATTGTAGTTGTCTACTTATATATTAGAATCCTTCTTTGTTTCATCTGCTTTGATTGGCTCCTCACTTTCTGCTGTGTCCACTGGAATATAGAAGCAATTATCAGTCTCAAACATACACAATTATAAAAATCATACTCACTTTTACTCTCCTTTTCGTCTTTAGGTTCGGTATTTTCTGTTTTCTGTTCCTTATCCAATCGTGGTCGTTTTCGTTGTCCCTTGAATGAACGTTGATCACGCCGACCACCCTCGCCTTCGTCTTCTGAATCTGAGAATTCATTATCAGGAACAATGCGCTTGTCTTTGTCACTCTGCGGCAGTCTTTCGTCCTTATCCACTTTGTCTTCATCCTCGGAATCATCATTGATGGCGTCTTCGGGTATCGTTTGGATTTGGACACCAGGCGCATGCGGAAGCATTCTTAAGTTTTCAAATAACCTGAAACGAAAAATTCGTTCAATAAAATTGAAGAACATACAACCAATGGAATACACCCACCTATTTTTGATCTTCTCGAGATATTCATTGGTATTCTGATTTGTCATGTTGCTTGGACTTATGTGCAACTTAAAGTCAGGACCGAAATACTCGAAGTAATCATTGTACGGCAGTTCATTGGCGATTTCCACTCCCAGGGCCACGGATGTCTCATACGTCCAACAACGAGAAACATTACGAATCGTATAGCCACCACCTCCAACCATCAGGAACGGCAAGTTGTATTTCTTCACGAACTCTACGCATTTTCCGTGACCCTTAACGGTGAGATTAAAGCATCCCAAACGATCTCCAGTCAGCGAATCAGCCCCACATTGCAACACCACAGCAGCTGGCTGAAAAGTCTCCATAACCTTTGAGATGATTGGAACGAATATGGAGTCATATGCCTCGTCATCCATGCCATCGCGAAGAGGAATGTTCACGGCATAGTATTTGCCCTTACCGGCGCCAATGTCCCGCAGGTCACCTGTCCCGGGGAAGTACTCTCCGTATTTGTGAAAACTCACGGTCATAACACGATCGGTGGTGTAAAACGCTTCCTCAACGCCATCACCGTGATGGACATCGATATCAATGTACAACACACGCTGGTGATACTTCAGAAGCTCCAATATACCTAGGACTATGTCGTTAACATAACAAAATCCTGAGGCTTCGGACTTTTTGGCGTGATGCAAACCACCACCCCAGTTGATACAGATTTCTGAGGCTTGTTTGTTAAGCTTGACCGCAGCTGCTACGGAGCCACCAGCCGATAGCTGACAGAACTCATACAGTCCATCGAATACTGGACAATCTTCGCCGACATTGAACCTTTGCATCTGTTTGTTGTACTCGGTCATGTTATCGGGACGAATTGACCGCAGGAAACGTACGTATTCGTCCGAGTGAAATTTAGTCATCTCATCAGCTGTAGCTTTGTGAGGTCTCTGTTTAATTAATGTAACGGGATTTATAGAAAACAAAAATAAAAACACAAGTTTGATGAAATTGAATTGAATTTAAAAAATTAATTTTGTAATCATTTAAAATTCTAGGGTTTTTTTAAGTGCAACTTTGCACTGTACTATATTCTGTAAAAGTTGTCAGTATATGGAAGGTAAGGAGGTTGAATGAATCGATGAATTATGTGTTAATAGATATTACTAGAGATCTATTGTTCCCCCACCGGAATCTGGAAGAGCTTGCTCATCTTACAGTTCTTCCTTCAAATCTATTACTCTTAGGAATCTTAGTATTGGGGCCACCTTCCTGTTATTGAGGAAACTAGTACGTGGTCCGGTGTTTCTTCATGGATGTTGCAGAATCTACACGTGGCACTGTTTACCAAGTCAACCTAGGTGCCTCCTAAGTTTGCAGTCTCCAGTTAGGATACCTGTTATTATTCTTCGGTTGTTCCCACTGAAGCTTATGGAGTTTGTGAAACATTCCTGGTTGGAATTGCCCAGTTTTAGTTTCGCCTGCCTCAGCTTTGGGAGTTCTTTCCAGTTCTTGAATCTACTTGCTTCTTCTTTTCTTGATAATGTTTTCCGCAACATGGCTCAGGAGCCTTGGCTGCGCTTTACTAAGTCAGTCAAGATTGCAATGGCAATACATATATGTACATGTATTTCTCTGGTTGGGTTTACATAGTTAGCGACAGCTTATTTTTGAATTCATGAGATTATCTTCAACAACTGCAGAAAGCAACAAAACACAAACCACTTAAAAGGAACTTACTTAAATTATAACAAATGATTGTTAAAAGTTCTCCAATAAACGCGAGAAAACGACACGATAACTATGGACCTACACTAGATGTGTCTCGAGACTATGGCCGTTCGAAAACGTCATTTACGTCAAAAATGTGATTTTTCGAATACCCAAAACGGAATTTGTATGCAAAAGCATATGTAAGCCTCGATAACGCAATTTACTAAGTCGTTATGCTCGATAACATCATTTGCGTAGCTACTCTGTAGGAAAAAAAATCGTAAGGCAAAGAGTGTGTTCGTAAAGATCAATTGAAGCACCCGGTGCAACAACCAGATAACTCCAATTTTTTGCGAAATCTGTTTTTTTAATGCAGAAATACAAAAAAAAATCCTGCGTCGTTCGGTTTGCTCTTGGATACGAAAACTCAGTTTTGGAATTATCACTGTTTGCAAAATTTGTCTTATTTCTTGTTTTTGAGATAGTTATTTTTAATTTTATAAACATTTCAAAAAGTGGAGTTATCCGGTTGTTGCATTGGCTGCTTCAATTGCGTTTGCAAGCAAACTCACTGACGTTGATCAAACAGGGGCCAAATTACCGCATCAGTTTTCGAGTAATACGTGACTGAATTATGTGAGTTTGGCATTACTGCTTACGTCATCGAGCAATCGATTACCCTAATTTGACATTTTCATTCGATCACTAATAGGACTCACTCACTCGGTCAGTGAAACGGTAATTTGGCCTCAAATTTTGTGCAAGCAGTACGATTGCATTTTTTACGGTAGCAATATCTGCGTCAAAAAATGACGTTCATTTGACGATGATTTGAGGTTTTCGAAAACGGCCTATATATTTACAACAAATATAACCATGTTGAAACTAGCAAACCACTTTTGACTGGTTTTGAGTAATTTGTTTTAAATTTGATAATTTGAGGTACAAGCGTGGTGTAATGTCTGTAGGTTGTGAGATTCTCTACAAGAAATGTTTTGATCCTTTTTTACATTTGAGCTATCATTTAGAAGATATTGCGATTTTAAAGCAGACCAAATGTCGAAAATATCAGTTTTTCCCATAAGGCTCTTAAATAATATGTTGTTCTTTCAGTTTAGGAAACATCTTTAAGAACGAAATCTTCTCAATGACCAGTAGAATGGATTTCGAAGCAATAGGTGTTCTGATGGTATATCTCACCGATTAGTGACACAAATCTTTACATCCATCGTTTTGGAGAAAGTAAGATATTTAAAAAGCATTTGATAGAGTTTGGCATCAATTTATCGGAAATGCGTGAATTTTGTATCGATAGATCTCTTCTTCGTTAGATTAGATATTACCTTTCGGACCGTCTGATATTCATAAAATAAAATCTGGTATGTCCCAGGGCGACCGACTCCCCATGCCCATGAGGAAACCGAACAGCTTTCAGTTCTCGGTTTTTGCATCACAGACCACCTTGCGTGGAATGACCACATATTTTCTACATCGCCGAAAACACTGCCATGTGTTTAAGTTTTCTTTGTCGATGTAAGAAATGTTTCACCCGTTCTATTCTAATCTGGCTGTAATTTATAAGGCCTATATTCGTCCAAAGCTCAAGTACAATTCCCATAGTTGGGCAGGTTTCCAATAACTCACTCGAGTCTCTTGGATAGTTTAAAAAAAAAGATCTCCAAAGTTTCTTGTCTTTCATTATTATACCGTTGTTTTTATAAAGAATGTTCTGGTGAAATAGTTAGTTGGATTCCTCCTCTTAAACAATTTAACCGTAATAGTCGCGCTTCAGGGAGTGCCTTTCGGTTTACCCTTAACCAACTTCAGACGAACGGTTAAATTCAAAGCTTCTTTTTTTAGCTTACTCCTGCACAAATGTGAAATGCTTTATCCGGCCCAATACCCTCCCTCCCATTAAGATATTCAGACACTCAAAACAAATGTGCATAGATATTTTCTTTTAAATCCTCTTCCTCAACTTTCCTAAAGGCTCACACTGTACTCAAACATTTTAAGGGTAGTCATAATCCCTTTAGTGCACACAAAATATGAAAAAAAAATATAGAAAGTTTTTTGCAAGCCCGATGATCAGTGAAATAGGCCTCACAAATTCTATGTATACAAGGGGCACTGTTTGGACAAAACTTCCCATTTTTTAAACATACTCCTATGTAAATAACTAGATAATGCAGGTTCCACAAATAAACACTTACAGCCGAAGTTTGACGTGCAAGCACATGCAGCAAAACAAAATGTATATGTATGTATATAGCGGCGCTGCAAAGAAGGACAAGAGCTGCTCGCGAACTCTACGAGCAGAAGAGGAGAGAAGAACATTGGGTCCTCAGAAAGAAAAAGAAGGTGCATGAGAAGCGCTCGATCGAGGAAATAGTGGGATTCCATAGCAGAAATGATGGTCGGAAGTTTTACCAAAAGATAAAAAAGCCATCGCAAGGATACAACCCCCGAGCCAGTCTGTATGGAGAATTGAAGGAACACCGAAGTAGAACCGCAGTCCATGCTGAGAATATGGAAAGACCATTTCTCCAAACTTACTTTATTACGGTAATGAAGAGAATTTCGCTGCTACAGATATACCATTCGACTTAAGCGACGCAGACCAGCAATACCGCCCACCCGACTCGGACGAAGTGAAGATAGCTATATATAATCTCAAGTCCAACAAAATATTACCGAAAGAAAGCATGTCCTATGAATGGAACCTCAGGCTTGTCTGTCCGATCCTTAAGAAAGGAGACCCTCTAAACTGCGCCAACTACAGAGGCATAAGTCTCCAGAACATTGCGTACAAGATCCGTAATATGTGAAAGTCTGAATCATTTCATTTACAACCTGATAGCTTCATATCAATGCGGATTTAGACCATTAAAGTCCACCATCGATCAAATATTCTCATTACGGCAGATCTTGGAAAAAACCCAGAAGATTCAAACAGACCCCTGAAACCTTTTCATCGATTTCAAACCTGCGTATGATAGCATCTATAGGAACGAACTATATAGAGCAATGTCTAGTTTTGGCATCCCTGACAAACTTGTCCGTTTGTGTAAGATGACGATGGAGAACGCAAGTTGCTCCATCAAGGTCGGAAAAAATCTCACCGATGCATTTGATGTCAAAAAAGGTTTTAGGCAAGGCGATGCTCTATGTATCGTGGGACTTCTTCACAATCGTTCTTGAAAGAATACTGCAAAACTCACACATCAACACTAGAGGCAGACGACATTGACATAATTGGAAGAAGAAAGCATGATGTCATTGTGGCATTTGTGAACATAGAGACGGAAGCGAAGAAGCAGTCAATGAGGTCAAGACCAAATGTATGCCGTCATCAAGAAAGGACACACAATACCGACGTTTTAGACATACCGTCAACGTAGGCACCTATAAATTTGAGGCAGTAAAAGACTTTATCTACCAGGGCGCCGCTATTTATTCAGACAATAACACCAGCTGATATCAAACGGAGAATAACCCCTACCAATCGCTGCTTCTTTGGACTAAGAAGGCAATTGAGTAGCAAAGCCCTCGCTCGAGTAACTAAAGTGTCTCTCTATAAAACTCTCATCATCCCGGTTCTTGTCTATGATGCAGACAACGCTTTAGGATATTTCGAGAGGAAAATTCTCAGTGTGATCTTTTGTCCCGTCTGCACAGACAGAGTGGAGGAGAAGACATAACCAAGAGCTGAACCGGCTGTACAGCGAAACCGAACAAATTAAATGAATCAAAGTCCAACGACTGGCTAGGTCATGTATAGCGAATAGAACCAAATGTTCCGGCCCGGAAAGTCTTCGCAACCCTGCAACCCTGAGGGACGACGCAGACGAGGGAGACCGCGACTCAGGTGACGCACACAAGTGGGTGAGGACCTCAACCAACTTGAAGTGCGAAACTGGAGAAAGCTAGCTAGCTGCTGAGGCTTGATAATTGAGGCCGACTGTAGCACAACCTTAAGCAAGTGATCCACATTAGTTTTGAGTTAAAAATATCTAAATGGACAAGCCAGGACTATAGGAAGCCCGTATAAACCATGTGTACATAAAATAAAGGTCACAAAAAAACTACCTTTCATAAAGTTATTGTTAGATGGACATCATGTGTCAAGTATTTGAAACCTCTGATTAAAAAACTGTTTTAGTTCTAATTATCTTAAAAGTAAATTGTATTTCCTTACGTAAATTTCCATCTTTCGGTAGAGTCCATAGTTCAACAGGAGATTATGTGTCATACGTATGCGGTGCGGCTTCATGGGATGTCCCTGCCCATAGTAATAATTTCCAATATCACCTGCAAGCAAAAGCAGAGAATTAAAAATTCGGAAAAAAAGAACTTTTCCCTTTTTCAAATTTTAAGTCGACCGTCCGGCTCTGTTCACTGCCTATCATCAAACAAAGTCTGAAATGCTACCGTAGAAAGAGACAAAATGCGGGAATAATTTTTCGCGTCCAATTGGATGGATGGCAGTAGAAAAAGTGTACTCAAAGCGTGGACAGTCGACTTAAAACATTGAATTCGGATAGTCGGACAAAATTGAAGATCTACATCGGTTTTTATTGCAATTTCTTATAAAATATCAATAAAACATTAAGTTAATACCACATTACACATATTTCTTGAAAGAAAACTAAAAAATATTTGTTTAATTAGTTGGAAATAGGAAACTTACTATCGTAGTAATAGCAAACTCTCTTCTTGCTGTGGGCTTGCATTTTGTTTTGTTTCTTCCTCAATCACTGTGGCACAATAACCGAATATTTAATGGTTCGATTGATTTAGCGAACACTTTGCTAGGAGAATATGTTTATTTTTATTGCGATTGTTTTTATTTAAATAACAAACAAATTATAGACACGCTGATATAAAATATTTGAAGATAAGCGCGTCTAGTCTACCACAGCACAGTGAGAAAATGAGAAAAAGCGAAAATAAAATTAAAAAATGGCAGCTAATGACAGGATGGTGGTGAATATTGAGCGTTATATGAAGTTAGTTGTAGTTCAAATTGTTTTAGGTTTGTTTATTGGATATGTGGTAAGTTTTTAATTGGAAGTGGTTTGGTTTGTAGAATCAATGGTTTGCTAACACTACGCGTTTTTTTTGGACTACAGTTTTTTTTTAATACTACGCTTCCACTGAACGATAATCTAAATTATTTTCCAGTTTGATTTAAAATAATCTAGTAGTGTTTCCACTGGACTAGTTAGATTTATTTTGACATCTAAAATCTAAATTACAAGCAGTGTCAATTGAAAGTTATAAAAATGTTTTTTTTTTTTTGTTCAGTTTGTCAACAGACTGTTGTTTTTTTCTTTTTTCTTCCATCAAACTGTCAGATTCATTGGAAATGGAAAAGTGAATCCGTTCAGTACAGTAGATTTCAAGTAGTTTTATTTGAAATCTTGAATCGAGATGATTAATTTTTGTATGGTAAATCTAGTGATTTCAAGAAGATTTCAAGTAGATTTGAGTAAATCTCAGATTATCGTTCAGTGGAGACGCAGTATAAGCGAAGCATATTTCGTGCTTTATTAGCCGTGTTTTTTTTGGAAAAATTATCCGTAGTACAGTAGGATTTTATATGAATAACAAATACAACATCCGCAGTAGGATCACTGCCGATAAAAGGAGAAGTGAAATCCTGCTGCGGATAGAGATTTGACGTTTATTCGAGTATCGGCAGTGATCCTACTGCGGATGTTGTATTTGTTATTCATATAAAATCCTACTGTCCTACGCGGATACCATTTCCAAAAAAACACGGCTATTATCACTCATGTTAAAAATTTCAGTATACTTATAGCCCGATTCAACACCACTGATACCTAACAAAACAAGTCCCAAAAAGAGGTGAAATTGATTTTGTGACTTTTTCGGATTCTCTCCCACAGTCACAACTTGTGAGAATCACAAAAACAATTCGTGATTTCCTTCAGAATAGCTCACAAATTTCTTGAGTTTTGGTATCGATCAGTCATTCAATACATTTTATGAAACGCTTGAAAAGCAACGAAAAACTCCATTATTCAAACGTGGTGTCCTTTTATAGCCACGTTTGTTTTCTTCTGCAAATAAATATAAGTAATTTCTTTTTCCAATTTTCAGCCATAAAATATATAATAGCCGTGTTTTTTTTTACAAGTCCATATAATTAGAATTGTAGACAAAACGATATCGGGACTAAAGCCTAGTACGCAGGTAGGGAAACATTTTGTTTCCCATAAATTTCCATAAATTTTTCCTGGGACAAATTTTGTCTTGGATATTTTTCCGAGCAGTACGCAGCTCGCACGCAAAATTCGTACTTTTGTGCATTGCTGTACAAAATGTCTCCACTAAATTTTTCCATGATACAAGCATTATTTTGCGGGACAAACTTTGACAGCCACCGTATTACCGAAAGTGATTTTTGTCAATACTGGTTTTATGTAAAATGTGCTTATGCTTGTCTTGAGAGCATCAAGAGGAGATTCCAAAAAGGCATGAACAACTTTTGTAAGACAACCCGTTCCAGAGATACGCTAAAAAACATATAAGGCTAGTCGCGCACTGGCAACTGTGATCGAAATCAAATAGTTTAATCACCAGTTTTTTTTTTTTTTTTTTTTATAATCAACTCACGCTCAAGGGAATATGATTACCCTTTAAATGTTTTAACACAGCGTGGGCGTGAAGTTACGGAAGAGAAAGAAGGATAGGAAAGATGTGTGGCACGATGTTCTGAGACTGAAGGTGGTTGTCTCAGATTTTTTATCTCCAGGGATGGCGGCTGAACTAAAGCGGAGAATTGCCGTCTCTTATTTCTATGTCCCTTATAATTCGCATTATTTTATTCGTTTTTCATCCTTGTTGGGCATACTAGTTTAACTCAATCACATGTTGTTAGTGTTATGCCTAAACAACATGTAATGAGTAAGCAGACAACCCATTGATGACAATTTTTTTGAAGGTTTTAATGGAATTAAAGACGACATAGACGACGGCAGGGATCGAACCTGTGATACTGAGGTTGACAGGCGAGCACACAACCATCGCGCCACGGCCACCCCCAAGGGAAACGCGCACTGGCAACTCTTTACTCACGCTCGCACTCTTTTCTCTCTTGCACTTATAAAAAACAGATCAACTCTTGCGAGGAAATCGTTTAGTTTGTGTAAAAACACAAACTTTTTAGTTTCGAGAATCGAGTTTCTCTTAAGTGCGCGGTGTCCCATATAAGCCCATATGTTTCATTTTAGCAACTAAACAGTTTCGAAACTAAAAATTGAATGTACGCGCCTAACCTAAGGGGTACCGATTTGGTGCAACGAGCCTAGTAAAAATGCGAAATTTTATAATTTTTTAGTAGACCGTGAACGCACTTTTTCTCACCTGTTTGCAACACTGAAGTAAATGTCAAAATGAGTTTGGCATTTGTTTTTTGTTTTGAAAATTTAATTTTTATAAGAATTGAAGTTTGTTCAAGTTTGTTAAAGTTGCCAAAAAAACAGAAAAAGAAAATCTCACAGAATTTTTAACAGAAGATGCTGCAGATAAAATTATGTGGATCGAAGGTATCAAATAAAATTCAGGCCGAAAATCATAAAAAAGCTACATACATAGATGCATGTATATTTTATTTTCAGAAAATGCAGAAAGTGAAGAAGAAGATGCTGTGAATAAAATTCTTAACGAATTGAACGGCACCTTCTATTCGTCCTAGCATCTAGTCGTTGTTGGATGAGCAAAGTACTTAAATCCATTGCTTGGCGTCAAAATATTTTAGCTTCATTAGACAACGATCGCTTTCGACAAATGCTCAGAATGGAAAGAAGTCAATTTTAAAATTTGCGTTCCTTGATATATGAAGATGAAGAGTTTCAAAAACCTCATCGTGTAAGCAATTTTCAATTGAGCTCCAACTAGCGGCGGCGCCGCTTCTTTTTTTCTTTTGGATCCATTTAATTTAATAAAATGAAAAGAACAATAAGATATTTCCTTCGGCTTCCAAAGACTTTTAAATTTTAAAAGCTAGTGGCTCTTGCTGAGCCGTCAAAAATGCGACTGCAAATTTTACACCGTTGTATTTTACTGTTGCAATAGGTTTCGGGTATAGCTAAAGTTCCACACTATTGCAAAATTGCACTCCGTATATTTTGTTGTTGTAGTGTTGTAAGATTTTACATTTCTGCATTTTTACAATAATACTAGACCTGTTGCATTAGATCGTGAATACCCCTCTATTAAATTAGATTTCATCTCTCCAACTTCAAACTTTTGCACGAAATTTGGAAAAGTTTTGTAGAGATTAAAATTGTAGAGATAAAATTTGTCTTGTCTCGATTAAGGAACTCCTTGAATAATTACCAGCTGCAATAATCATTGCTTTCAGATGATTAACTTTGAATGCACAGAATAATAATAGGTGCGTTTTCTTATTCACAAATCTATCTGGATCCGGATCTGGATTAAGTTTCAATAGGTATTACAAAAACAATTTGGGATCCTGTTTTCTATCGGGATCTATTTCAAAGATCCAAAAATTAGTTATTACACTGGCGAGTAGATGGATTTTTATGGTAAGGTAGTGTAAGCTATAGTAGGTGCGTTTTATTATTCACAAATCTATCTGGATACGGATCTGGATCTTCCCTTGAAAATAAAACGTTGTTGTAATATTCAAAAATTCATAAATAAAACGATACGAATCTTAATAATGATAGCTGTGTTATAAGTCTTTCAATTATTTCTTGTCTTTTTTCATTACACTATAGCTTACACTACCTTACCATAAAAAGCCATCTACTCGCCAGTGTAATAACTGATTTTTGGATCTTTGAAATAGATCCCGATAGAAAACAGGATCCCAAAAATTGTTTTTGTAATACATGTTAAAACTTAATCCAGATCCGGATCCAGATAGATTTGTTAATAATAAAAAGCCCCTAGTGTAAAGAAAAAAGACAAGAAATAATTGAAAATTTACAAACCCAAGGATAAAAAGAGACGTACTTATAACCCTGCTGTCACTAAGATCCGTATCGTTTTATTTTTAAGGGAAGATCCAGATAGATTTGTTAATAATAAAATGCACCTAATAAATAATATGCGAAATGAAATCCTACCATAAGAAACAAAATCCATCCCATCTGGCAGTGCCTCGACCCACAACCAACTTCACTCAAATCAATCTACGGCGAATTCTTAATCAACATAGAAGCTTCTTTCTCTTTCGCACTATTCAAACCCACCAGTGCTTAAAAACACCAGAGCGAGCCAACCATCTCCAATTCATTCAAACAACACGAAAAAACAAACAAACTCCAAGAAGAAACGGTAAACGCAAAGAGCGAAAAGATCTCATGCCTCTTTCTCCACTGTTTATTTTCGCTGAAATTTTCTTTTTTGACGAAAATCAAAACACAAAATGGCCGAGAGCCGAAGTTTTTTGTGAGTTTTTTTTTTCGGTGCGGTCTTCGCCTCGCTTAGTTTTTGACATATCTCGTCTGGCAGCTCGAGCTCTCTCACTGCTTTCGTTCGTTCGTTGGGTGCTGAAGCTGTTCGGTTGTTTGCCGTGTGCGTGCTAAAAAGAAAATCTTCTGTGGTGCAAAGCAGCAAGAGAAAGAAAAATTATAATTTTCAACAAAAAAAAAATAAATAAAATTTATTGTATTCGGATAGTTTGAGTAAATTGAGTGCGAGTTAATTCATCAAGTTTGTTCTTTTATCATTTCTTTGTGAGATCCTTGTACCAAGCCAAGTGCGACGACAATAGAAAATATCCACCCAATCAATTGGAAAAAAATTGTATACAAGAAGAAAAAGTGTTAACGGTGCTGCTTCCCAATCGGCCGCCCTCCTGCTCCGCGCTCAGGGTTTTTCTTTTCCATTTATTTAATTTATTTAGTTTTTTGCGTCCGCTCAGCTGCCGTCGTCGTTGTCGCTGCCGCCGCCGCCCGTTTGTCGTGGTAGGGAAGCTCCGCTCCGTCGTCTGTCGGTGTTTTTTTTATACATCATCCCAACGACTTCGTCGTCGCCCCCTTGTGTTGATATACAAATCTTTGCGGTGGGTCTGTGGCCCGTTTTGTCCCTTATTTCCCCATAAATTATCTTTTTCTTCTTAATTTACGCGAAGTGCAACGCTGAAGTCTTATCTGCCACAGAAATTACAAGTTTATTTTCCTCGGTCGGTCTCTGGGATTAAGTGATTCGTTTTCGTATTCGGGATCGCGAGGAGTTCATGGATTTATGATTTCATTTTGGGGATTTTTCCATGGAAACTAGCAACAATAATAACAAGAGAAGCAGAGAAACAGATCGAATAGGAGAAACTAACAAAAAGGATACATTTGGCAGCAGAAAACTGTGAAAAGGAAAAAGGTAGGTGGGTTTTGTGTTGTGTGCTTTAGTTGTCTGTCTGCCTGTGTTGTGTTGTGGCTCATATAGATAAAGCATAAAGGTAAGTAGTGGTGGAAGGTGGAATTGCTATTGCCTGTGCGCCACCCCCTTTTGTCTCTAACAACAGGAAATACCGAAATGTGAAATGTTCGTCTTCTTCCATTCAAGCCCTCTGCCTGTGTCGAGATGGAGAGTCGAGCCGACTACGACTACCTAAGTCTACTCTTGTCGTCTATTTTGAGATGGCACTGTCAGTACGTAGGACATAGGTATATCAACCCCCCTGGCTGTTTCTCTCTGTGCCCCCTTTTTTGTCCACAAAATGTGTTTCCATGTCCCATCGCCATTGCCATCCATAAAGTTCGTTATTCCTTCTTTTTTATTGTTCTTAGCGGCAGAAGCAGCGTTGCCAGTCTGAAGTTGTGGAAAATCCTTTATCATCCTCCTGTTAGTTTTGAAGGGAGTTAATTTTTCGAATGCTTTGCTAAAAATTTTCCCATGTTAGGATATTGAGGACCTTTGTTGGTTAGATAAAAAATAAACTATAAGAAGAACGTACTGGAATGAATTGGATTTGATTGAATTCTGTGCTTCGGAATTTTCGTTTCCCAAGAACATTTGGTATCGTTTGTGTCAAATAAATCCATCTTGCTTTGTTCCGATTGCATCCAATAAACATCTATGGTTGGTAACAGAAAATAAACTCTTAATAGAATCTTCTTAACAATTTTACAAGAATGTATCCAGGAGCCTTAATAGAAGCTAAACCGTTACTTCGATGTTCTGAAATGCCTTCGATTTTTGTCTGGCTCCGCTAATAATCAGAATTCTAAACTTATTAAATAACTGTTATTTTCCAATCAAAATTCCAACTGGAAACTGGATAACTGAAACTTTTTACCTGCACTCTTAAGCTTCAAGTCGATAATAATATAACTAAATTTTTGGGATACCCGGAACTTCATTTGTGTAGAAAGCTGCTTCTGTACGAATTAAGACTAGTGAATGGAGAAGTGGTAAGATATTGCTACTAATTGCTACAACCTTTAACATCTAAAGGTTCAATTTTATAAAATTAAACAAAATCAAGATGACTCCGTTCACAATTTCATGATCGAAAAGCCTGTCAGTCGAAAAACAGAATAATATAGGTACAGCCAATTAGAGTTTAAACTTTGTAATACCTACAAATTATTTTAGGGGTACATTCAGCTTCAAGAAAATCTCCTTGATATTTGAAATTAGATGTGAACGGAAGTCTTTACAATGGCGAGAAACGAGAAACAAGTTTAAATATACATTATACAGGGTTTCCGGTAATACTACGTTTAAATTGAGCTGATATGTTCTTAGGGTTGCCAGATATTCAATTTTAAATGGTGTTCAATTTTTTTTGAACGAGCAAATTTTTGACTTCGAGGTCAATTTTTTTTTCAAAAAATGTGTAACAAACCTAAAGTTTTCTTATTTTTACCTAATGAACAAAACAATAATACAAAAAAAATCATTAATAAGTGTACCCAAAAACCCATACATTTTATGATACTTGGGAAAATCTAAAACAGGTACAAAATCGAATTTTGGCCTTTTTACCTACTTTTATTGCAGCACTTGGCAATTTGAGTGGTTTTCCAAAAATTGATAGTTTTTAGGTCATTTTTAAGACCGTGCACTCATGTAAAGGGTTAAAAGTGTACTTATGCGTACTTGACTTGCTGTCAAAACCCTAATTACCTTACCTCTTACCTTACCAGAGAGCGTTAAATTTGAGGTATGAATGTTTAATGGGTAAATAACCTAAATAAGTCGTACCTATAAAAAAATAGAAAAACAAATTCATTCATCAGATTATCAAGTTAAGTCGCGATTACAGTTGAATAAGAGCGCTTTTTGAAATACATACCTTCATTTACGAGAGAAGAACACGCAGACATTTTATTCGTTTATGGGTTGTGCAATGGAAATTTAAGAAGAGCACAACGAAGATACCAGGAACTTTAGCCTAACAGACAACTTCCTTCTCGAAATGTTTTTGGAAATACCTTTCGAAGACTTGGAGAAGCTAGATCAGTTTCAAGTGCAGAACATAACGCGGGAGCTCCAAGCACCAGAGGAGAAAATATGTATCCATATCACCATACATCTGTGCAAGAACTGCTTCCCGATGATTTTGAAAAGAGACTCGAATTTGGTAACTGGTTGCTAGAGAGAAGCTTGGATGACAACCAGTTTATAAACAGAATTCTTTGGACAGACGAATCTCAATTCATAAGAGATGATATTACTAATTTTCATAATCTGCATACATGGGCTTCGAGCAATCCACATTCAAGACGGCAAAGATCATTTCAAATTACCACCCGACTTAATTCTACTAACTATCTGGAGTTTTCACAAAATAATCTACCAGACTTAATGCAGGATGTTCCACTGCTTCAACTGGCCTCATCATATTTCCAACAAGATAGTGCTCCGGCCCACTATGGTCGTGAAGTTAGGGATTGGCTGGATGAAGAATACGGTGATCGATGGATAGGCAGAAATGGACCAATTCACTGGCCTGCAAGATCTCCCGATCTCACTGTACTGGATTTTTTTTGTACGGGGACGAATGAAAGAAATCGTTTACTCATATGAAATAACAACTTTAACTGAATTAGAACAACCTATTTCACTATAAGTAAGGCAAGAGTTAGAGAATAAACCTTCAAACTGAAATACAAAAACAGGTTCTAGCATACATTCAAAACGCAGGAGAGTACTTTGAGCACTTATTATGACTGTATTTGTGTCTACATAAAATAAAAAATAACTTAAAACTACACAGATTATTGTTTTATTCAAACCCTTTACACCTCAGGGCAAAAAACATTTTTTTTAATTTTACCCGTTTTAGATTTTCCCAAGTATCATAAAATGTATGGGTTTTCGGGTGCAGTTATCAATGAGTTTTTTTTTATTATTGTTTTGTTCATAAGAAAACTCTATGTTACGCATTTTTTGAAAAAAATTGACCTCAAAGTCAAAATTTTGCTCGGGAAAGAAAAATTGAACACCATTTAACAGAAAAATTGATCTTAACATGGGTCAGCGTAGGTACACCAAAGTTAGCCTTTTTTTTTTAAATCGTCAAAAAGTGATGTTAAAGTTGAAAATCTGACTTTACTGTACAAATTTTTTTTTTCTTGGAATATGACCAAGAATCACATTCCAAAGTATGGCACACGAATAACCGGATACCCTGTATACCTACATATTTTATTCTTTATTTTAAAGTTTAAAAGTTGCTAGTCGAGCTGACGGCAGAGCCAAAGCTTAAAAATTCGTAAATTCAATGTAAATGTAACAATATCAAATTGTCAATAAATGAATTCTTCTACTTACTTACCTAAAAGTATTTAAACAAAATAGGAGTAACCATTGCTAGACTAAGTAACGAGTGATTTTTTGAGAGCTATCGGAAATTAAAAAAAAAAACAAAATTCAGAAAAATGCATGAAATCTTTATTTGAATCGATAGTGCGGTCGATATAATTTAATATTTGAAGATTTTTTCATGCAAATGTTTTCCGCGGCTGCGTCTCAAATGGTCCATCCGCTTACTCCAATTTTGGTATACTCTCTAACATACCGGCCGGTATCTCACAAATAAATGCTTCAATGTTGGCTTTCAGTGCGTCAAGGCTTGTCGCTATAGACATGAGCCTTAACATAGCCCCACAAAAAATAGTCTAGAGGCGTTAAATCACACGATCTAGGCGGCCCATTGACCGGCCCCAACGTGAAATAAACTGTTCACCGAACTCGCCTCTCAATTGGTCCATTGTTACGCGTGCTGTGTGGCATCTGAAACCACATACCACATGCAAGTCTAGCTCTTTCATTTTGCGGAATCGCACGGTAGCGCTCACGATTCACACTAACGTTGCGATTCGCATCATCTTTGAAGAAATACGGCCCAATGATTCTGCCAGCCCATAATCCGCACCAAACAGTGACTTTTTCGGGATGCATTGGTAGCTCTTGCAATGCTTCTGGCTGCTCTTCACTCAAATACAGCAGTTTTGTTTGTTCGTGTATCCATTCAACCAAAAATGAGCTTCGTCGCTGAACACAATTTTTCGATAAAAAAGTGGATTTTCGGTCAACTTTTCAAGAGCCTAATCACCAAAAATTCTGCATTGTGGTAGGTCGTTCGGCTTCAATTCTTGCACCAGCTGTATTTTGAAAGGCTTCACACCTAAATCCTTCCGTAAAATTTGCCACGTAGTAGAGTAACAGAGGCCCAATTGCTGCGAACGGCGGCACCGAATCGATAATTCACGGTCATCACTCATCACTAACACTGGCCGATACAGCTGCGATATTTTCCTCAGTTCGTACGTAAGCGTGTTGGTGGTTAACGTTCCAACAATGTAAATTTGGTGCGAAATTTAGTCAGAATAGCCCGAATAGCCGCCTCAGTAGGTCGATTAAACTGACCATAAAATGGAAGAAGTGCGCGATGAACTTTCTTAACAGAGCCAGGGTTCGGAATTTACTAGATCTACTTCGATTTTGAAAAAAAATGTAATCTACTTCTCTTTGAAAAAAATGTTAACCAACATATTTAAAGACAGCGCTGATCACTCTGTATTAGATAAAAAAACAAGTTAAGGAATCGTTTAAACATAAGCACCGTGGAAAATGTAATCTTTTCGAGATCACTTACAGAAAAACGTTAAGATATTTATGAGCCACCTTTTGAATTCATAAAATTCATACAAAAATACAAGCTCGTTGATGGAAAATCTACTTTAAAATATTTATGTATAGGTACATATTTATTTTTTTTTTTTTTACAAGTCTGAATTTACTTTTATATGTTATGTTTATATATTTTTTTTTAAGAAGTCTGAAGTTTGTGTTATCTATAGTTATATTTATTTTATTTTAAGTTTGAATTTCTTGTACCTGAGTTACTTGTACGCAATTAGTTATTTATTTTTTAATGAAAAATAATCAAATAATACTGAATAAACTTTTGTTAAGAATTTCGTTTCGAAAAATTAGTTTTTTTAATTTCCTAAAACTACTTCGAAAACTTTGGATCTACCTCAGTTTTTTTCCGTATTTACTTCAAAAATTTAAAACCTAAGTCCGAACCCTGAAGAGCACGCATTTTAAAAATAAAATTCAATCATTTGCAAGCGTTGTTCGTTTGTAAGACGATTCATGGTTAAATTATAGACCAAACTGAAGATGTTTTTGACAGTGACACAAACCAGTGTTGCCAAAAAGAAAAGAGCAAAAAAATCACCCATTACAACGAATTCCACGCAACACTACAACGAGGAGTTTCTTTGATGACAAATTCGACTCTCGCAGGCGCTGGGAATCAAACACCCAAGACCCTCTGTATGACTGTCCAACGCCCTTAACATTTTAACAAGGGGTTTTAACTATATTTATAAACAATTTTCAAGTACTGAAGCACTTGTAAATAAGAGAAAGTACGATCCAGTTTTGCATTTTTGTTTAATTACTTAATGAAATTTTCATTTTGTGAGACTGTCCTAATGACAGGTTTACCTCTATAAGGAGAAAGTCTATCACTTTATTCAAGTGTTTCTCATATGGGTCGGATTTCAATTTCGTTTCCAATTCTTTTAATGTATTCCCTACGGTTTTCAGTACTATCTACTATAGTTTAAAATTTTTCAAAAAATCTTGGTTATAATGTGATATGAGAATATCAGAAAATAGTCTTAGGATAAGGAAGTAGTTCAATTGGAAAATGGCATGTAGATTTTAATGGGAACCACAAATAGAAGACACTATTGAATCTAACTATAAAAGACCCTTGTTTCCTATTCTTGTTCAGCCCTCAGCTTCTCTATTATCATTATCAGGTCATTGTGTAAACAAAATAATCACATTTTTCTTCAAACAGTTGTCATGTTGGTAAATACGCACATGCTTCTAAATGTCGTCAATTATTTGCAAAACTTTGAAGTTCTTTCGCTTTCTTTTGATGTGTAATCTGAGAACACACTTGAATACATCGAAGTTGTTATATTGCCAGTTGCAATATGCCAGAACATTTTATACCTATCGAGTCTTTTTTAATAAATGTATAAGTACGTACAATACAAAATATCATCAACAAAGTTCCGCCAAACAACGTGCCGTCAATCAAAAAATGCTCTTAAAGAAAAGGTAAACATACGATCCAGTGATTCTTAGAAGATTTCTTTTAATTAAAATCTGTGTTTTCTTCTTTTTTTGACGATGCATCCATAATTTTATGTGAGAGATTGTAAAACTCCGAACAGAGAGCTTCACTACCGTCGGGTTGCCCTCATTAAAAGTCAACAAAAAACCAACAACTATAACAGAGCACAACATGGCGAACAAGCGTAATAGCTTTAGATTTGATAGAGGCAGCAATTTTCAAAACGAACTGGTTCCAGCATATTTGACTCACATAATTCGACCGCAGTTTTTATCTGATTGAACTCAAATGACCTCAGGCTTGTCTTGCCTATGATGCACATTGTGTATAACAAGTTGAATAAGCTTGAGTCAGACGTTTTTATATTTGCCTCTGGTTCTGCTTTGAAGTTGCTACTGAATTTGCAATGATAGTTCCTTTTTGATAGGATTTTGAGAATCCATGATTATTAAATAAATAAGCAAAGATGATCGCGTTCTATTTTATTCAGACTTTTTTGAGTTGAATTGCAAAGCATTCATTTCCATGAACTTTAAATACTTCTTTTCATAGCCCAACTGAAACCTTTCCCAAAGAACATATAAAAAAGAGGAAGAGGACTATTGAAAAAGCAGATTACCTTAAGGTAAGCACTTAAAGTTCGTTTGGTTAGCATTGAACGATTTAACCTTTAAAGCCTATATTTTCCAGACTAACAAAGCTCCACAGAACTTCAACCCGAGACTTAAAGAAAATGAATCTACAAAAATGCAACCTGGCAGTACTCCACATCTAATCCTCATAATTCCTGTTTTCTTTTCCTTCTTTTCCCTTTGTTATCCCGTCGGCCGTCTATGTCAATTTTTATGGTGGTGGTGATTCGACACAGGAGGATAAAGCACACGCAAGGCAACCAGCAGAATTTTCCATAACATTTTTATGGTTGAAAAGAAAAGATATGACAAGAAGCCAGCCACCAGGATTCAGTGCTATGTGTCGATGCAGTAAAAAAAGAAGAACAACACAAAATAATATTAAAAAAAAAAATTAACCCAAGAAGACGTCATCTTATCCAGAAAACAACGACAAAACACTCAGCTCAGCTGCTTTTGTTTCCAATTGGAATTGTTTTTGGTTGTTGGTTGTACATACGAGGCAGTAGATATGTATGTGTGTGTGTTATGATAAAAACTGCTTCTGAATCCTTTTGTGGCCTCTGAGACTCTGCGAGTTATCTTCATCCCAGTGGCGCTTTGTTATTCCACACTCACTGCACCAGAACCAGGAGAAAATAAAACCAACACCAAGTGCCTTCGATTGGCACAATGAACCAAACACCATATTACCGCACTGCAACTAGAACTAAAACAACAACAACAATAACGAAACTAACAGCGTTCGTACAATGTTCTATTTTTGAAGTGCGTTTAGGTTTGTGTTTTTGTTTGTATCTTAAACGAGGTATCTATGTTTCTCTTAGGATATCTATTGGATACGTAAAAGAATTCGAGCTCAAGTAAATCACGACAGGAAGTACAGGTCCTACCTTTCGCATGTGTGTGATAGGTTTTGAAAAATATCAGAAATTAAGACAATACATATATCATGTACAAATCTGCTTTCCTAATGTTTGGATAATGAACGAAATAAAACTGACCGAGTCGAGATCTGCTGATAGGTTACAATCCACGATAATGAATCGAAAACGTGTTCGAGCGACCCACTCTTACCCAGTGCTGTTCTTTATTAGAGTCGGTTGACCTTTTTCCACAAATTCGTTTCTTTGTTTGTATCTATGGACATACATATTGCATTTAATTTATTTTTAGTTTCAATTTTAATCGCCCAGCTTGGGTTCTATGTGTTTCTCTGTGTTGCGTGCAACACTCTTAAACTAATCCAAGTTAAGCTAAGATCAGAGGGAAACTATCAAAAAACACTTCTAGTGTTAATGTCCCCGTTAGACAAATACAGTGTGGACACTAATTATGAGTTATGGGACCATAAACCAACGACACATGACACAAGTTTAATTCGGTGGAATATTATGAACTGCATTCTTTGATAAAGAAAACCATCCAGCGATGATTGGAGCAAAGAAAACGATGAAAGGTTTCCTAATCTCGTCCAGTTCAACTGATAAGATTCTGTCTATCATAAGAGCAACACTACGACTACGAGTGTGTGGAATGATTATCGATTATCATGGTTCATGCTTCTAAAATCATTGATATGCATCCGAATTCGAGATAGAGCTTTGGAAATATTTTTTTTTCCTTCTTCTTTAGAGGGAGTGTTATCGAAAAAATAGCTTGGAAATTGGTTTTGGAATTGCATTATGGCTGTGGGGGGGTAAGAGAGAGAATTTGGTATTTGGAGCAAGATAAGATTAGCTTTTCACAGAATTGTGATTATTTTGCTTTAAAGCATAAACGTTATTGCATTCTGTTGTAGGATTTATGGAATTGATTAAACAGCAGAACAGACATGAAATGTTCACAGAAAATGGAATTGCTAGTGGGTTTTAGGAAATGAAAAGAACGTGATGCAAAAACTTTTGTGTTTGTTCGAATTTACCCAAGACAAAAGTGGCTATTCTTGTGTGAAAGAAAGGCTCGTAAATGTTTATCTTGCAAGATTTTCAAATATTTAGAAACTTTTAAAATGTTCCTCATTTGAAATTGAAAATGAAATAGCTTGGAAGATTTTTAGTGGAAGAGATGCAATGACAAAAATTCAATTATTTTTCAACCATTCAATGGTGATGGTTTAAAAGGTTTCGTAGATAGAACTAGAGGTACATTAAGACCAAAGCATTAGATTAATTGGCAGTGAATGAGAGTCTATTTAAGGGATTTGCGTTTATTACGCTTATTAATGCTGACGTTACACTTAAAACTTCTAAAATTTAAGCATTTAAAAAAAAATAGATTTCGATCCAAGGATTTATGTTAGAGGGAGATCTTAGTCTATGTTAATTTTAAAGGACACAAAGGGCCTTACTAACAATCAAACGCTAATGTCGACTATTAGTTAACTAGAAGATTAAAACTAAGTGCTGAGCTTAAACAAAATGCTACCAATTTAATCCTTTCACTAACTAGTCTCCAGACTTTCCTTAAATCTATTACAAAATCGACAAAAAATGAGAACAAAATCCACAAAAAATAAGAACACAAATTTAATGGACTGTCAGAAAATTTCACCAAGTTCTGTCAAAGTTCAGGCAAATTATGGCAGTGCTCTATACCTTCAAAGTTAAGTATTGCCGTATTCTTATTAACAAAAAGTATTGTAGTATTTATAGTACGTCAATTGATTTGAAGTGTCGGAGCGACTTTTCAATTATTTTTTAATTTATAACACCATATTTTTTAACAAGGAAACATATTTTATTATTTATTTTAATATTTTTCATTCGCAATGTACTTTTTTTTAAGTTTTCTATTGGTAAACAGTAGGGTCCAGTTTTTCACAGTGTGTCATCTTTATTCCATGATTGTTTCAACTCGTAATACAAAATTCCAGCCAGTCGATTTCGGTTCATTAACACCATTTAACTAGAAAGTCGTTAAAGTATTCACGCAAAGTTGGTAAGTCGTCGTAAAAGTCGTAAACTGCGCGTAAATACGAGGGCGGGATAATAAGTCCGTGACTTTTTGAATTTCTGACCTCTTTACTGAAACAGCAACACTGCTCCTGTCAACAGGCATCTGTCAGTTGACTCCTGTCAAAATTTAAACTTGCTGCGTCAGTTAGTTTGTGTTTGAGAGCTATTTTTACAAGACTACTCACTAATTTGAGGAAAAAATGGAAAAAAGTGAATTTCGTGTGCTTATTAAGCATTATTTCTTGCGAAAAAAAAACCATTACCGAGACCAATGCTAAGCTTGATAAATACTATGGGGACTCTGCACCATCGATTTCAATGGTAAAAAACTGGTTTACTGAATTTCGTTGTGGCCGTACAAGCACTGAAGATGCCGAAAGTCCTGGACGCCCAGTTGAGGTCTCTACACCCGAAACAATCGAAAAAATTCACGATATGGTGTTGGCCGACCGAAGATTGAAAGTGCGAGAGATTGTGGAAGCCGTAGGGATCTCGCATGGCTCAGTGGTTTCAATTTTGAATGATCACTTGGGCATGAGAAAGCTTTCCGCAAGATGGGTGCCGCGTTTGCTCACAGTCGACCACAAACGCAATCGTGTAACAACTTCACAGGAAGGTTTGGCGTTCTTTAATCGCAATATGGAGGAGTTTTTGCGCCGTTTTGTAACCGTGGACGAAACATGGATCCATCACAACACACCAGAGACCAAACAACAGTCAAAACAGTGGGTTTCTAAGGGTGAATCGGCGCCAAAGAAGGCCAAGGTGGGTTTGTCAGCCAATAAAGTTATGGCGACTGTTTTTTGGGATGCACGCGGGATAATCCACATTGACTACCTTCAAAAGGGAAGAACAATCAATGGGGAATATTATGCCAACTTATTGGACCGATTCAATGACGATTTGAAAAAAAAAACCGACCTCATTTGGCCAAGAAAAAAGTTCTTTTCCACCAAGACAATGCAAGGGTGCACACATGTGCAGTTGCCATGGCAAAAATCCATGAATTGGGCTATGAATTGCTCCCTCATCCACCCTATTCTCCAGATTTGGCTCCGAGCGACTACTTCTTGTTCCCAAACCTGAAGAAATGGCTTGGTGGAAAAAGATTTGACTCCAATGATGAAGTCATCTCGCAAACAAAGGCCTATTTTGAGGACCTCGACAAATCATTTTTTTTGGAAGGGATAAAAAAATTGGAGAAGCGTTGGACAAAGTGTATAGAGCTCAAGGGAGACTACGTTGAAAAATAAAATTATTTTTTTATCAAAAAATCTGTTATTCCAAAAGTCACGGACTTATTGACCCGCCCTCGTATATCAAAATTTGAAAATTTGACAGATTTACAAGGTTATGACTGTTTATTAAGAATTATTGTATGCCTTTGTATTTTTTCAATTTACATTATTATTGAAATTCCGATTTCGATTTCTTACAAGGGACATGCAACTAAATATTAATTTAAGGTTCAAACACTCGACTATAACTTATGGTAGAAATTGTCTATTAACTTTCTCTTTTGTAAAATTTAAAGATGGATTTTGACTCCGCTACTATTTTTTTGACCGCTGTTTTTCTATATGACTTGAATAGATTTGAAATTACCAAATAATTCATTGAATTTGAAAATGATTTCCTTCTGAAATTAAAAGCCTAAAAAACATTAATTTGAAAATCAGATGACTATTTATTTCTTTAAAATTAGTAGAGAAATTAATTTTAGTTTTTGTTGTGTCAAAAGGTTCACTACTATTATTTTGACCGCAGCTATACCTTGGATACACAATAATCATTTCGTACTAAAACAAATCGAAGCAAAGACATTCATCGATATTTTATTTATTTTTTAAAAGATTCTCAGCTTTGACAAAAAGCTGCAGTTTAAAAAAACAAAATCATTAAAAGAGCTCCGAGATCTAAAATTTTGAAAATCTGTACCAAAGCGGATTTCAATATGAAACAACGAAGATGAGTTTTCCCTTGCCAAAAAAAGATTTAGTTGTTGAAAGTTGTTTGCGTTCATTTTTATGGAGTGCAGTTGTGTTTGATTACTTCATCTGTCAAATCTTAATTTGTTTCATATAAATTTGGTTGCTTTACGCTCCAAAAACCACATTAGTTAAAAGAGTGGTTTAACCAGTTTTGAATTTTGAAAAATTTAGACAAAACGTCGCAGCTAAATAACTACATTGTTTAGAGCCAGGGGCCAAATTACCGCATCAGTTTTCGAGTAATACGTGACTGAATTATGTGAGTTTGGCATTACCGCTTACGTAACCGAGCAATGGATTACACTAATTTGACATTTTCATTTGATCACTGATGGGACTCACTCACTCGGTCACTGAAGCGGTAATTTGGCGTGTAGATTTTATTTCGAGGGTTTTTTTTGATGCTGTAAATGAAATCTATCACAGATCAATAAGCAAGATTTTCGAGATACTCTAACATTCAACCTCGGCATAACCGTTTTAAATGTATTTTACCTATGTACATGCATAATAGCCATTTTTTTTAAATTAATACCTACATATGTATGTGTAATGGAATCGGGTGAAGAATTTTAAATACATCTCACGAACAAACCTATTGGCGCAAAGTTTTAGTTGAATCAGTACGATGTTAAAGCTGTTTTAGTATAAAACTAAGTTAAAACAACGATTTTGCAAATTTTTATTAAAGTTAAAATCAAATTTTTATTAAAGTTAAAATCATCGAATACCTATTTTATTTTTTTAGTACTGTGCTACATACAAACGTCACAAAAGGTTTGTTTACTTAGTTTTTTTTTGTATGAACTGTCATTTTTTTTAGGTGTGTTCAGAAGAAATTAGAAAATTGCTTTAGTACGATACTAGTTAGAAAAAATTAAGAATGAGTTAGTAAACTACTTTAATGTTAGCAAATTGTTAAGTAGAATCATACTAATACCTTAATAATAGGCTGTTTGAAATTTTGCGCCATTGATTCTTATTTTACATTTAAGACATAACGAATATTTTAGTTGTTTTTGTCATTGATTTTGTGATGATTAAGTTCAAAAATATAAATAAGTAAGTTTAAAAGACAAGTAATAACGTTTTTTAAAAACTAGAGTCAACACCGTTTAAACTGTTTTTGTAAAAGTGGCAATGAATTGCGTCATTTCGTTACATGAGGGAGTATATAACAATTTTTTGAAGTGGAAACAAATGATTGAAAGGATTCATTAGGGAACGTAATAGAGATCTATAACTTAACGGTTGATAGAAAGTTCTTCTGTTTAGGCTCCGTTGTGAGTTCGTTGAGATCAAACTCATTTTGGGGTAACCAAACAATTGGTTAGCAAAGCGCTCTCTTTATCAGCCAACTAGCCATATTTTTCTTAATTAGCTTAGAATAATTGTACATGTCGGCCTACTTTTCAAAAGTCGAAGTTTTTCGGATTTGATGAAGTGGCTGGTTAAAGCGGTTCTTCCAGGCTTTTTCGATTTGATGTCAGACTTATGGTTGGACATGCGTTGGCAAATGAACTTTTTTGTGGTACCAATATTGCATAAAGTGCACGGATCCTCCGGTTTACCCTTGTAATTAATTTTGTATACAATTTCAGTGGATCTTGTTAGCTGCTATTTTGCTTTGATTTAGACTGTAAGTCGGGAGTTTTTCATAGCAAGGCCCAGTAGGTCCAGTTGTACAAATGTGATTAACTTAGAGATTTCAGGATAAGGGTTCAAGTACGTGAGTGGTTATTGTTTAATTTTTGATGAAATTTGTTTATCAAAAGGAAATACTTATTGGAAATTGAACTTATTTGATTTAGAGGATTTTTTAAACTGTAGCCTAGGTGTTCTTATGCTTATTTGAATATAATAGACATTTAATCGACACAGAGCTGCTGGAGATTTTATTGAACGGTTGACTATTTAAATAATTTAATATGACCGGATATAATGTCCTTACTGCTAAGGTGAAAGAAGACTCATCATCTTTAATCTTTGAATTCTTTTTTTGGGAACGCGAAATAAAATGAAGAGCAAAACCTGTATACCTTCTTCTGAATTGCCTCAAAACTATTTATGTGCTCCGATTTGTACAGTATGCATACTAGACTAGTTTTACAAAAGATACATAAAGAATCCGGATGACATATGGAAGAATCTAACATAAAACTTAAGGTTAAACAAGCAGCATTCCCAGAATCTATTAAAATCTTTTTGTAGAAGTAAAGAATCATTGATTGAAGTTCTTTTTATAAGTTTAATGTGATGTTTTTGAGATCATAGTCAATTAATAAATAAAATAAATAATAAGGAACCTTAATGGCTGCCCTATGGGACACCAACATGAATATTAAAATTTTTCAGAACACTCATTTCTATTTTCTAAATAAAAACTACTCATTAAATCTAAAATTCTTCAATTTATTAGCTAATGTTTTCATACATAACTTGTAAAAATTTTAACTTAAATCCATAAACCTACAGTCAACTTGATTGCGAACTTCAAAGGAGTTAAGATAAAAGGTTTTTAAATGGATTGCATTTGTAACAATTAGAAATCATGCTGACTGTCACACATAATAGACCTACAGTTAAAAGACTGGACTCAATCAGTTGGGAATGAATAACTGAAGTAGTTTGTTATATACATTATATCACTCTTTGATCACTTTTGTGGAATGGTCTTTTAACATCACGTTTCTAAAACATGGAGAAAACTGAATTACCCTATGATATTTTACTAAGTTAAAATTATTATCGAAGCTGACCTATTTTCCGACCTTGATAAAGCAGCGAGCATTGTCGTTCTGCAGGAGAAAACGAGTTTGACTTGGATGCCAAGACTATACAATACATTGCTCTACACCTTAAGCTTGCTTCAATCAATACCTACTGCCATAAGCGGCATTAAACTTGGTAGTGGTAAACTTGGGTAGTCAGGTGGAAGGGAGTTTTTGCGGTTCAATCTGCTGCCGATAAACAAACTGGAGACAACAATCCTCCATATTCTCAGCACCCATTGTGAATACTTTAACATTTTCTTCATCCTTCGACTTTCTGTTCTGGGCCTTTTGCCTTAGTATGTTCCTTTTACCCTTTGACAAGATTTCCGAACATTATTTCTGAAAGATGTTCCTTTCTATGTCTTCAATCGCGAGATTTTCGTGCGCTTGCTTTTTTTTCATAGAAGCTAGTGTTTTTTGCAGTCTCATGTCTCATCTGGCCGATCCCTCAGCTTGCGAACAGCCTTTGTGCTTTTCTGCACAGTTTAAAACTGTCGTAAATTGTCGTAATTATGTTGTAAGACCAATCATTTTGTTGCACTTCGCCTTCAGCTACGAACGTTAATTTTTTTTAAAGTAACGCCTAATTTAAATATGTCAAAAGTCCTTAAAATAGCATTTTTTCATAAAATCAAGCACTACCATCGCAAAACTATATCTTATAAGAACTAATTTTTAAACAATTATCGTCAAACGTCTTTCAATAAGTTCCATCATAAAATAAATTGTTACAAATTCCAAAGCAAAAAAAAATTGTTATAAAAAAAATGTAAATCAATTTTTCCATTCCTCTGCGATATTTTTGTGCCATTACATCAATACTTTACATCTACAACTATACTTGAAGCCTAAAATCATTTTTCAAGAGCACGTACGTGACCCGGTCGTGTATTTTATTTTTTCCAAAATTCAGTCTTAGGGTACAATAAGAAAAGGGACTTTCGATCCAGTCAGACATTCTATTAACCATTATATCAAAATAGGCACAATCATTAAAACCATTCGCCCCTTAAGTAATCCCATTCTTAAATAAAAAAAAATACACCAAGAACCATTAGAAAGTAATTTCCAAGATGACACTTCTAACAGCCTTCAAACGAAATCGAAAGTCTAATCGAAGAAATGAAAGCAAACAATAATGGTAAAGTTATGTGCACACGTTCAAGTCCTTGTATTTTAACTTTCACTGAATAAAACGTAAATGTCAAAGTTCATATTGCTGCCAAACATTCCGTGCTGTCAATTTGACTTGTCTGACGTTTGTATTCAGTTATATTTGTTTCATGGATTCTGTCTTGCCATGCATGGTTGACAGCTTAAGTTTTGTTTTTATTTCCTTACTAAATGTCGGATATACAAACCAAACCGGGAACGATAGTGGTGGTGTTTCCTGTTAACACTTGACAGTTCGCAAACACATTACAATCGTGTTCCAAACTGTTGACCCAACTTATATTTCATTATTGTCCCTTAAATTCAATCACAACACACCACGAACTCGGAACATGCGACACGTCCTTATTGTAGTCCTTAATAAATACAAGAATCCCCCAGACCCAGCCGCAGCTCAGCTTTATAATATTCATGACCCGTGATTCACGTTGTAATTAGTTATGCGTGAGTCAATGTCATGCATAAATTATGGTTTGGAAAACGCAAGTAATTCCTCTAATTTCGAATTTTCCAGCTCCTCTTCTCAGCAGTAGAACTTAAGTTAGCTAAGTTACGACTCCCTTTTGGCACGAACGAACAAGCTACAAAAGGAAACTTGGGTTTTTTCAACTTCAACCCTTAACTCACAAACGAAAACCCCTTTCGTCTTTATTAATAAAGAAAAAAATGCATATACTCGTATCACACTATGCATAGTAAAAGAGTCCTTCCACCCTCACACGCAGGGCTTCACTCTCTTTTGGTAATATCCTTTGTTGTGTTTACAGCGGTTTACGAGACGGAAGGAAGTAAACAAAAGTTCATCCCCTTTTCAAAATGAAGTCGAGTAGTTTTTTTGTTTTGAATTTTTGATTGAGGGTAGATGAAGAGAGGGGCAAGTCTTGTTTGGTGTGTTTTGCTTTTGGCCCACATTGGAACTGAATTGTGAATTCGAAAGGATTGCCCTGCCCTCAGCGTTTCGTTCTTTTGTTTTTTAATTGATAATGGTTGAACACACATGGTATAACTGAGTTTATCCGGAAAAGTTGGAATTTAACATTTAAACAACAACAACGGCAACAAATATCCGTTTTCTATGAGTATAGTCGCCATTTCGCCCACATTTAAAAAGTGTCGGATCCGGCTGGCAGGGCTCTTTTTTTTGTGTTTGAGTTTGGGTTTTCAAGTTTCCATGTTTCCATGTCTATGGCCGTCGTCGTCGTCGTCCCACACAATGCAATGAACCCTGGAGAGTGTGCTTCGGCTGCCGTTGCACTCCACGGATATAATGATGAATGGATATGTGGATGTGGAGCGAAAAATCTACTATCTACCTTTGCACACGCGTTCGGAACTGAACTGATTTATCGAATTGGTATCTATGTTGTGAGTTTTTTTTTTGTATGAGTCCCTTTGGGTAGGTCGTATAGTTTGATTTTCATAAATCAAAGATAGCCAATTCCGAGAAATGTCAAAAAGTACTCAAATGGATTGCATTAGTAATCCTCCTGGGTTAGTATTTGTGTCTTTTTCGATGCGGAATAGAGTAACCTTTTGCAATTGTGTTAATTAACAAAACAACAAAACAGTCAGTGCTGCAAAATTCAGAATGTAAAATTCTTTAAAATCAATATTTATTGAACCGTAAGTTATGGGACAGTGTGCAATAAGTCATTAAATGTTAATATCAAGACGTGCTACCACGGGGGCAATGACAGACGAGACGTCGATGAGTTTTTCATTAAACTTATTTCCGTAGGTTAATTTTATCGACAGTGATTGCATTTTGTGTGTCATTATTTATAAGGTTCTTACCAATGGTGAATTGAGTATGATGCAGACCGAATACATCCTAAAGGGTTTGATACTCAGTAGCCTGAAACATTGGTACTAAAAATAATTGTTTTTTGTTTTTTTTTTTAACTTTTTGATTTAAAAAAAAAAGCTCAAAAGTGGGAGTAATGTTCAAAATTGTCTCACTGAATCGGGTTTCAAAATACTCTTGACAGTGGTGTTTATCAAAAAGTTTGATTTCTTAAGTATACTAATTGTCAGAACGAACAGGATAAGCCCATTAGTTTTAGATAAGAAGTTTACTTTTGTTTAAAAAATAAAATAAAATTAATACATTGACCCAGCTCTGCCTGCAAATTTTTTGAACTTTCAACTCAAATTTTTGAAAAATGTCGATTAACTTTTTTTACAAATAATTTTTTCCTAACCAAATTTTAACCCAATATCTATTAGACTAATTTTAACATGTGTGCCAAATTTTATGTAAATCCGTTGAACAGTTCGGATTAAACTGACTTTTTTCCGCTCTCTTATACATACATCAAAACTCTCCAATTTTAGAAAAATTGCAATAACTTTTTCTCTAATCATTTTTTCTTAGCCAAATTTTGACAAAATATGTATAAGATTAATTTTAGCATGTGTGTCAAATTTCAATTAAATCCGTTTAACAGTTTAGATTTAACAAATTTGTTTTGGCTCTCCCATACAAACATGAAAACTCTCCAATTTTAGAAAAATATTAATAACTTTTTTTCTAATTATTTTTTCTTAACAAATTTTTGACCAAATATGTATTAGACTGATATAAACATGTTTTCCAAATTTCATTTAAATCCGTTGAACAGTTCAGATTAAACTGTTTTTTTTTTTCGCTCCCTTATGCATACATCAAAACCCTCCAATTTTAGAAAAATGGCAATAACTTTTTTTCTAATTATTTTTTCTTAATCAAATTTTGACAAAATATATATAAGACTGATTTTAACATGTTTGTCAAATTTCAATTTAATCCGTTAAACAGTTTAGATTTAAAAAAATTGTTTCCGCCCTCCTATACAAACATGAGAACTCTCCAATTTTAGAAAAATATTAATAACTTTTTTTCTAATTATTTTTTCTTAACAAAATTTTGATCAAATATGTATTAGACTGATTTTAACATGTGTGCCAAATTTCATTTAAATCCGTTAAATAGTTCAGACTAAAAAGCCTTTTTCAGCTCTCCCATACAAACCAAACCACTGTGTGTGATTGCGCCATATTTCTTTGAAAATGCCATAGATAATGCTAAAGCAGTTACCGATGACCGCTATATGCACATTAGGGTGGCTCGATTTTTTTTTTTTTTAAATTCAGTTTTCGGGCACTTCCCAAAAGTTGTATTTATATGTAATGATGTCAGGTAAATTAAAGTTTTGGAAAAATATTGCGATCTTCTACTGCCCCAAGGTCATAGAATCTTCTCATGAAACCAAAAACAACCTAGAAAAAAGAAAAATTTTCCGTACCAAAAAAAAACAAATTTTTTGAAGTTCAGTGGTATTAAAATATATTATTGATGATAGTAAAGAATATTTAAAGCAAAACCAAAAAATGAAATATAAAAAAAAGTTAAAACAAACATTTAAAAAAAGTGAAAGTTTAAAGAAATAGTAACAAAATTTTGAAATCTTTTTTAGAATTAAAAAACGGCATTTTTTCGCGATTCCATTCTTGTTCTTATGAATCCATCACGTCTCATCGGACTACAGACAGCAGCTGAAGCTTCAGTTACAATTTCAACGCAACACTCCGTCGCTTGAGTATGACAAGGGTAATCCTTTATGCACGGTAAAATAATAGTTTCAATAAATTTAGGATTTTGAATGCAATCACTTATGACATCCAAACTAATGTTTATTAATATTGTTGGATCACATAAAATACCAACAACATTCCAGTCGATTATGTGACTGTAGTCCTCAGCATTAAAGTTGAACTTCGGCAAAACGAAAGACCGCACCGAATTTGAGGATGTTCCAAGCTGCTCTCGTGCTTTCTTAACTGTTCTTAAAGCTAAAACTCGAATTGTTTCTCTCTCATCTGCAATCATTGCTATCATAATATTTTCCGGATGGCCGAAGAAGCTATTTCTCTGAATAACAGGATCAACTATTGATTTTAAATTTTGAGGCAGGTATCTGGTCAACATTATAGTTTTGTGAAGGTGTCGAGCGCCATCAATACAGTAAGGTCTAGTTTTTATTTGGAACCACATTGGCGCATAGACTTGCATTATAAAATTGAGCAACAAAAGCATATTTTCGGATGGAGTCACGGTAGAAACATATAACCTTAATATTCGATTTCCAGTTGTAAGCCATCTTGAATGAACGATTTTTCCCGGATTTCTTTTTTTAAACCGTCACTACAAATTCCTGAACTGATAGCTTGACAAATTTCAAACAAGTATCGTTGATCAGTGCTGAGATCACTAGTGTTTGATATTTCTGGAAGGTTACATTGAATAGCTTGAAATCGCACTAACAACAAATTTTCACTATCTTTCAATTTGTTTCCCAAAGGTCCTGTGAAGCTTCCTGGTCCGGTTGTAGTTCCATCAAGATGCTCAAACATGTGTCAAAGAATAAGTTAATTTGCATGTAACTGGCATATGAACCATTGAAATGGTGTTCTTAGGTCTAGTTCCAAACGACGGATAGCACCTCCCTTCGATCCTGTGTTTATAACTGTGCCATCACTTCCAATAACCACAACTTTTGATTTATCAATCCCCTTTTCATCAAAGAACTCCTTCAATTTTTTACTCCCGGTTTCAGCTTTTCCATTTGGAAAGGAGAGATGCCCTAAGTATTCGGATCCAGGCTCTTTCACTAAACTTGTATGCTCTTCAACAATTGATTTTCGTCTGTTATCTATCATACTGAGTGTTTTGTCTTTTCTTCCGTCAAAATACATAAATCCCAAACTGGAGCTCTTGAAATGACATTGATGGTGACAAAGATGATAACGATGCCCTCTCTTTCTCACGGGCACGTCTGATTTTGTGCCTATCTACAACATTGGTAAAATTGTCCTTTGAAATCATTCCAACATCTTGAAGAGTAGCTGAAATAATTGCAGCTCCTGCCCTGTCCGAAATTCCAAATCCCACCCACTTCTTACTGAAATTGCTTAGTTTACTAGCTTAAACGATAAAAGCCCGCTGCCAACTGAAATTGGAAATTTGGGTTCCTTCGATTTGTATTTTAAAATATTCTATTCAGTAGGTATAACGGAATAATGGATTTTAAAATACATTTAGAGCAATATGTAATCCCATAGATTTTTCCAGGAGATTCGTTCCAAGGAGAGGGGCGGGGAGGGGGCAAACAATAGATTCTAACAGAAAAAAATAAAAACCAGTCGGATTTTTCAAAAAGACATTGTTAAAAGCAAAAAGTGTTGCAAATGTGGTATTTTCCTGAGCCAGAGGAGGGGGCAATTGACCCCCTTGCCCCTTTCATGTGGGCGCCTTTGGATAAGCGTGCTGATTTTTAAACAAGGTTTTATATTTAACTTATGAAACATAAGCCATTTTTTAAACGATTTTATATAAATCTTTTTTTTTAATTTATGGATCATATTTCGAAAATCTTTAAGGTCCTTGGGGCAGTATTTAAAATTGGAATTTTTTAAAAATATTTTGTATTCCTATTGAAGGACTCTTATTACAACTTTTCTATACCGCCCGAACACGATCAAACAAAAAAAATTTTTTTTCATACAATTTTTTTATCAATCGAGCCAGCCTAATGCACATGTTGAAAAATGTTCTTGTGTTCGAATTAGATCAATTAGGTCTACAGATGATGTGGTTCCAGCAAGACAGTGCCACATCACAAACAACTTGTGTTACGATGCGAATTTTAAGAGAAATATTTCCCTGCCGAACATTGTCAAAAAGTGGTGATATCGACTGACCACTGGCCCTGATCGAACATAGTCCTACTAGAACCTGGTTGGAATAATAATGTTTGTACTCCGACCCTGGGGCCAAATTACCGCATCAGTGAACGAGTGAGTGAGTCCCATCAGTGATCGAATGAAAACGTCAAATTAGAGTAATCGATTGCTAGTTGACGTAAGCGGTAATGCCAAAGTCACATAATTCAGTCACGTATTACTCGATAACTGATGCGGTAATTTGGCCCCTGGCGTTCTGTATAATCCAAGGCAGCCTCTAAGATTCCGCCTCTCCAACAAGCGAATCTTTTCCATTTTAGGCAACATTGAACCACAAAGGGCATCCATAGGAAATCATCAGTCGGATGAGGTCCATGTAGCAAATAACCTTCACCCAGCTATCAAGCCGGGTGCTGTAAAACAACTGTTTCGTCAGAGCTAAAGCTCCTTTAGCCCTGGTAAGAGCAGCATTTATATTTCTGTCAAAGTTACTTTACTTCACTTTTACTCGCCAGTGGCTGTCCATGTGGCCCTACGATCACTTGCGCCAGTTCTTTCTCATATCCCTTGAGGCTCCCCGCAACGGAGTTCTAAACAGGATTGTTTCAGATTTCTGAAAGTTGATTTTCGACTTCCAGTCACCTAGAATCTTGGTGAAGTCACGCTGCAAAATAATTCTGATGTCGTCGACTTTTGGAGCTATTCTGTACGCTATTAGATTGTCGGCATACGTGATTACCTGAGTTAGACTATCTATTAGATCACTCGCTGGTAGCTGGTATAAATGTTGAATAAAATGGGCGAGTTGACCGCTTCCTGCTGAAGACCAATTTTAATATAGAAGATTGTGGTAGAAGTTACATTGCCGCTTTTGACAACAAACTTTCTACTATTAAGCATGTCATAATACATATATAATACTAGTTTACTTATGCTGAATCTGGTCAGCTTAAGATAGAGACCCTCTAACCAAACGTTGCCGAAAGCCTTCTCCAAGTCAACCAGACAAGCACCAGTACACTGCCTTTAAGTTTTCTTCCATTGGATATCAGATACAAGTTTAGACGCATCATGAATTGTATCATGTCCCTTCTTAATACAGAACTGATTATCCGGTATGATATTTTATTAATAACTTTTTTTCGAATAACTTACTGAAACTCGGAAGAAGACTTATCTCCCGGAGATTGGCCAGATTGGAGTTGTCCTTTCCCTTTTTCGAGAGAGGATGTACCACAGCTGTCTTCCATCACACTTAATAATGAACATTATTCAATACGTTGTTAAACAGTGTGGTATAAATGTCCACTGTCTCCGAAGGTAGCTGTCGTAGTACATCGTTGGGTATACCATCGATTCCTGCTGACTTCTTTTTCTTTAATGAGTCGAAAATGAGCTGGAGCTCTCCCTTCGAAAGTAATATGAAACTGGACCCATTTTGCTCGGCGACGATGGCGTTGTTCCAAATCACTTTTTTTGTGATAAAGTGACAAATGTGACGTTAACAATCAAACAGAGGCTAAAAAAAATGAACATGAAACCGAGCAAAAGGGCGGAAAACTATAATTCCTAAAATATTTAAGATAATTTAATGCAGTAAATTTTGTAAAATTTGTAGAAGTCTTTTTTATTAGATTGACCAATAAAAATACTAAAGGGACCTTTTATTTTCGTCCTTTAGTGAAATGTTTTTTTTTTTAGGCAGTTTTGTTTGTTAAAAATATATTTAGCGCGTTTTGAAAATAAGTTTCTTAAATTTTGATTCTCAAATGCCTGTAAAATTAAAAAAGAAGAGAACATTTAAGTAAGGAAAAGTTCTTTTTATTGGAATTCATTAAAACTTATTAAACAATGATAACAAAGAATACGATAGGTAAACTAAAGATCCTTTTATAAGTGTCAACAATTTTAGCGCCAAAAATTATTTAGCTCCTTTTGAAAAACAATCCTATCTATTTGATTTCATTTAGAGAAAAATAGCTAGCTGTTTTGAAAATTACAAGCATTGTATGAAAAATAGCACCCATTTGATTGTTAAAAACATTAAAATAGTAATAACTTCTAAACCAGCCCGTTTTGAAATACAATTTTTCCACCATTCTATAGCTCTCTTTAATACGCAAATTTTGGTATACCACACTCCATATTTTGAAAAAAGTGCCTTTAGCACCGTTTTGATTGTTAACGTCACAAATTCTACAAGATTTTCACGTCATGAAATGTGTTTCTCATCACACATTACTGCTTAAATTCAGATATGCATGATTGGTTGAAAGTTGTAAGGCACTAGGTTTAGTCTCTCTACGAGCATTTGGGCTCCAATTTCTTTATTTTTTACTTGCGATATATGTAGGTACTATAGGGCAAGTTCTGCATTTGGAAAAAAAATCGAACTCGAGATTTTGATCAAAGTTGACATTACGATGATAGCGAAGACGAAAAAAGTGGATCCGGCAATTCCGTCTGTCTGTCTGTATGTCTGTATGTCTGTACCTCGAACTACAGCCTAAACTACCGGAGGTATTTTCTTCAAACTCGGTAGTTAAGGGTCTTCGGTGATTCCCTAGAGGAGAAATTGAAAATTTTTTTTTAGCTCCAAAACTGAGGGTACCCCCCATACACCCGTAATGCAAAATCTTATTTATCTGGAAAACGGCTCTAACGATTTTGATAAAAAAAAATTAAGTGTGATATTATGGACATGGACTATATTTTGATGAAAAAAAAATTTGGGGGGGTAATGTTATTAGGGGTACCTGCCATAGACCCGTTTTTTTGATTTTCGACTTTCTCATTAACGGCTCTAAGGATTTTAACCCAAAATTTTTAGCAGGAGTCCCCTTAAGTTTAAAATAACATTGTATATAAAAATATTCGAAAAAATATTTATTGGGTTTAAAAAAAAAAAAATTTTAAATCAATATCTTCAAAACCTATGAACGATTATTTTTTGAAATTATTTCCTAAAACCAATATTATTAAATACTTAAAATTCGCATCCCACATTTTTTTCTTGAAAAATTTTAGAGAAATTTCTTATATAAAAATTTTATTTAATAATAAAACGATTTTTTAAAGTTTATTTGCATATATTCATACTTTTCCGGAAACCAGACGGCAATTTTATGCATTTGAACATTATTATCTCATTAAATCCATGTTTTATATTTATAAAATGTATCTTAAATTCCAAAGTACTTTTACATAAGAGCAAGTTCGTGCGATCCAGTCGTGCATTTTATTTTTTTTGATTTCTCCAAAGGTGGACACTTTCGGCAATTCAGATTAAAAATAACATAATAACACTCGTCCCGGAAATTTGTCACGCAATAAAGCCATTTCTTCACGAATTGTGTGGCATGTGGCACCGTCATTAATTTCAAGAAAAACGTACGAATATCGCTCAATAAATTAATCCATTCACTGAAACGCCCAAAAATCGCACTACCGAAAAAATGGGAATATGTTGAAGAAGACTCGGAAGTTGTCAGATGATACAAGTACCTTGGAATAACCCTAAGCCATAATCTTTTCCTGAAAAATTGAAAAAAAAAACATTGTTCAATTAAACTTTCAGATGCAAAAAAAGGTATTAACTCCATGTGGAAAAATTTATTGTTATTGTCCAATATGAAGATTGCGATTCTGTCAAAAATTAAAGATGTCATGCGGTCAGTAATGAGCTATGGTGCACAGGTTTGGGGAAGAAAATCTTTCGACGAAGTTGAAAAATTACTGGTCTTCTTGTTGAAAAAAGTTATTCCTTCTTTCATCAAACACGACCAACTGCATGTTACAAATTGAAAGCGGAATAAAAACACGTTTCGTGTTAACGTTAAAACTGAGCATAATCTTTCTTAAGCAGACGTCACGGCTCTCGAAAATTCTAGCTCAAAATGGTGTAAAGAACTCTTCTTCAAAAACTGGGTGAATATCGCTACCAGGTTCAATATAAACCTTGACCTAAAGGAAAGCATTATTCTACTGAAGTACGCAGGTCTCATATTGTCAAACTGCAATCAGTTATAGAAGTAGAATATTTGATGAAAACTTTTCAAAAATAAAATAAAACTGTTAAACTCGTAGGCTTTTCTCGGCAGACGGCTTAGCCAAGCTAAAATGTATAGGGTGTGCCATCTACTGGTTTATTTTTAAATCGTAGGTTATTTTCACACTGGCAGATGCTTTCCGCTCGAAATATTGGCAGAAAGTCAGTATCATTCCTCCGCGGAACAAGGCTAGGAAATATTGAAAACTTATTTCCCAAGTGAGTGGTGTGTAGTTCAGACAGTGCGTTTTTTGAAAAGAAGTTTTGGCCGAAATGAAGCATCCACCGCGTCTGCTGTACGCAAGTTTGTGCAAAAAGTTCGTGAGAATGGTAGGCTAGTGGACAACACTCATGGTCCCCGTCTTCGTACAATGCGCACAGACGAGAATGTGGCTGCTGTAGCCGAGAGTGTGAGACTCAATTCACGAACATCAACTCGCCTGAAGAGAATTCTGCACAAAGATCTCGGATTATTCGCTTACAAGGTCCAATTGACGGAGCAATGCTAAAATGCTTGACATAATTTTAGCTTGGCTAAATTTTGGAGAGAATTTTGTATGGGAGATAAAATTTAGCGCGATCTGCGTACTAGGCTTAAAGCCATAATACAAGGATACAAATTTAATTTTGTTCATTTTATGGCATTTTTAAAAAGAAACTTGTATTTGGCCCTTTACACATTTTTATTAACTATTATTCTCTTGGTTTAATAAAGTACCTTTAACTTAGCTTCCGTGAGTTTGTGGGAATACAATGGGAAGATAATTGTAGAAAGACAAATAGTGTTGTACTCTGATTGGATTTTTTGGGATTGAGTTACGAATGTACTAGTTTTGTTGGGAATTGTTTGATCACGCCAAAAAATTAGGTGTAACTTGAAACTTTCTACCTGAGTTTTTCTTTAACATTATTTAAATATCGCATTTAACATGTAACATTTTTTAACCTCTTTATTTTTTTTTCTTTCAGGTAAAAATTAGAAGAAAAAAAAAACAAAAATACCCCCGTTGAGATACCTGAATCTTCATATCCTGTACCACTTCAGGACATAAGCTTAGCTAATCACACTGCTTGAATCCTATGCCCTAAGTACAGGTACACAATAAAAGATATTCGTAATTCTGAAAATCAAAAAAATAATACTTTAAAAGTTTTTCCCAATTATCTGAAAATTGTTTATAAAAAAAAATATACGTAAAATAATTTATACATTATACACATCATTGCTGCCACGAGGAAAGGGTGTAAATCCGTTTAGCAAATTAGCATTTTAGAATTTAAACGAAACATCTGAAACAAAACACAAGTCAAACCACATTACTAAGTGAAAGGTACCAGATTGAGCTAAAAACTTTCAGAGAACTAAGAGTTACATAGATACAAAAATTTCATCAACGATACGTACATTTTCTTGCGAGGTTTTACAGTTTTTTTTTTTTAACTTCCGACTCTGGGTACTTAATACCCATACACTAAGAGAGCGGTAAAGTTTAAAAAAATCAGTCAGTATAAAACATAAAATCATTGTTTGAAACTTTTTGCGCCCTCTATATCTAAAATACCCATTGACAAAATAGTTAGTGCTTTGGACTTTATACCGTAGCAGAGGTATGTGTTCGATCCTCAGCCGCTGCGACCTAGAAATAAAAAAAAAATCTTCCAACGTTAATGATTACAATTTTAATCTTAGTTGGGTATAGTTCACATTGGATTTTTGGCAAAAAATCGATGTAAGATAAACTGAAAATTCGTATTGACAAGGTTCTCACAGTCAACTGATGAATCCATGTGAGATCGCCGGGACGAAACAACAATTTTTGTGGACTAAAAAACTGTTTTGAATCAATAATTCAACAAGTCCAATAATAGTGCTAAGTCTTCTACTTGGCTGATTTATTTCAGTTAGGTTAGGTTAGGTTAGGTTAAAGTGGCTGCTGACCGGAAAAGGACAGCACACTTAGACCAATATTTGGTCCGTTGTGATACCACAAGGATTTCAAAAATCCCCCTTACTCGTTAAACCATTTTGAGCTAATAATGAAGCGTTTGAGACAGTGAATGTCGGAATTATTTAGATCACTAGGATCGTTATAGTAGTAGTCTCCCAAGTGGAGTCTACGTCTTTGCGCTAGGGCAGGACAAGAGCATAGAAGGTGGGGAATTGACTCCTCTTCTTCTTCATCCATGCAGCTTCTGCAAAAGTCATTTGCAGGAACTCCAAGACGAGAAGCATGTCTTCCTATTAGGCAGTGCCCAGTAAGGACACCTATAATGGAGCTAATATGCAATCTACCAATAGAAATTAGTTGTTTTGAGCGTTTGGCATCAAACAATGGCCAAATCAGTTTAGTAGACCGGCAAGTTGGGGTGCTGGTCCACCTGTGGTTGGCTTTCTTTATGGTATCTTGCTTTAGCATAAGTTTACAAGTAGCTAGGGGTATACCGATGTTAGATTTGCTATCCAACAAAGGTAATATTGTTCCGTTTTTTGCAAGTTCGTCAGCTTTACAATTTCCTGGAATGTCTCTATGCCCCGGCACCCATGTAAGGTGAATGTTAAACTGTTTTGACATCTCCACCAGAGATGATCGACAATTTTGGGCTGTTTGTGAGTTAATGGAGACAGAGTCCAGTGACTTTAAGGCAGCTTGACTGTCTGAGAAGATACGTATATCGGTTGTCGATATAACGTTTTCTTTTAGCCAAGAGAGGACTTCTTTTATTGCTAAAAGCTCTGCCTGGAACACGCTACAGTGATTGGGGAGACGAAAAGATAGACAAAGATTTAATTTTTCGGAGTATACGCCTCCACCGACCCCGTCATCGGTTTTAGATCCATCTGTATAGAAATGAATTGCTTCGTCTATCAAAAACGACTCATTTTCCCATGAAGACCTGGAAGGGATGGATACTTGAAAATTTTTATCAAATTTTGGATGAGGGGTGGTGTAATCGACGTTACTAGGTAGACTACTGAACGAGTTCAGTATAGTAGAGTGACCAATATCATTATTGATCCACTGCGAGGAGGCTTTAAGTCGAATGGCTATGTTAGCGGCCGATTGTTTGCTAAAAATATCTAGCGGTATGAGATGAAAAAGAACATCAAGTGCAGCAGAAGGAGTTGAGCGGAGAGTTCCACCCATGATTAAACAGGCTGTTCGTTGGACTTTGCTGAGCTTATCGGGGTTAGTTGCTGTTTCCAGCGCAGTCCACCATACTGTCACTCCATATGTAAGTATCGGTCTAATGACTGAGATGTATAGCCAGTGTGTTATATGAGTTTGTAGACCCCATTTATTACCTACGGCTTTTTTGCAAGAGAAAAGAGCTATGTTGGCTTTGTTGACTCTCTCTTGGATATTGGGCTTCCAGCTTAATTTCTTGTCCAAAATAAGACCCAGATATTTTGCTTTGTCTGAGAATTTAAGCGGTATACCTTTGATGAGGGGAGGGTCTATGTGTGGGATTTTATATTTCCTGGTAAATAGGACAAGTTCAGTTTTGTGGGGGTTGACACCGAGTCCACATTGATCTGCCCAGTTAGTAAGCTTGTTTAGAGCATTTTGTAGGAGTTCCTTCAGAGTATTAGGATGCTTACCAGATATCGCTATCGCAACATCGTCCGCATAGGCAATCACCCTGTGCCCCTCCCCTTCAAGAATCACTAGTAGTTTATTTACGACTAGGTTCCAAAGGAGAGGAGAGAGGACGCCGCCTTGCTGCGTACCCCTACTGACAGTCCTTCGAGTAGTAAAATCGCCCAGTTTTGAATTTATAATCCTGCTTATCAGCATATGATTTATCAAATTACTGATTGACTTATCCACCTTCAGAGATGACAGCGCAGATGTGATTGCGGATGCGTCGACATTGTTAAAAGCTCCTTCTATATCCAGGAAAGCAACTAAGGTGAACTCCTTATGATGAAGGGAGTGTTCGATAGTACGAACCAGCGTATGTAGAGCGGTTTCTACAGATTTCCCTTTGTTATAAGCATGTTGAGCATTGGATAGTAAGGACTTATCAATGTTTGCCCTCAAATGGATTTCAATCAGACGTTCAAATGTTTTAAGAAGGAATGATGAAAGGCTAATAGGTCTTAGATCTTTAGGATTAACATGGCTAGGTTTGCCAGCTTTGGGGATGAAAATAACATTTACTTCTCTCCATGACAAAGGAATGTGAGTCAGAGCGATACAACCATTTAAGATGTTTACCAGAATGGGTATTAGAATATCGGAATTTTCCTGTAATTCTGCTGGAATTATTCCATCTGGCCCAGGAGATTTGTATGGATTGAAGCTGTTTATTGCCCATTTTAATTTTTCCTCTGTAATCAGACCTTGTGGAGGAGTTATGCTACTGAATGTGTTGTTAGGATCAGTGCTATTAACGTAAGGAGAGCTGTCTGGAAAATGTACATCCAGGAGCAGATTGAGCGATTCTTAGCTTGAGTTTGTCCAGGAACCGTCATTGTTTTTTAGGCAACTTGGCATTACTGGATTTTTGGAGAGGATTTTTCTTAACCTTGATGCCTCTGAGTTGCCTTCTATATTGTTACAGAAAGCTCTCCAGGACATACGCTTGGTTTTCCTCAGTTCTTTTTTATATAACTTGAGGGAGTCTTTATATGAATCCCAATCAGAAGCTTCTCTGGAGGTTTTCGCTCTATTAAAGAGTTTCCTGCATTCTACTTAGTGGATCCAGCCCCGAGTACCACCAGTGTGGTTTCTTTTTACCTCTTATTTGTATAAGAGGGCAGGCAGTTTCCAGAGATTTGTTGAGGGCTGCTGTGAGGTCATTGACTTTAATATCAAGATCCTCAGTGTTGTAGGGTATGCTATATAACTCAGGCCTGATTGACCTTAATAGAGTTGCCCTATATAGAAGCCAATCTGTTTTCCGATGGTTACGGAAGGAAGGTTGGCTAGGAGGTTCGTCCATTATTTCGAATTGTATGTATCTATGATCAGAGAAAGAATGATCATTTGATACTTTCCAATTCGAGATAGTATGATAAATTTTATCTGAGACAAGAGTTATGTCAAGTACTTCCTGTCTGTTTTTAGTAACAAATGTGGGTTCATTTCCAACGTTACATATTGTTAGGTTAGTGTTCAAAATATAATCGAAAAGAGACTCACCTCTGTCGTTTATATTCGTGCTACCCCACACTGTATGATGGGCGTTAGCATCACTTCCAATAATGAGGTCAGTCTTCTGCCTATCTGCATCAGTGATAAGCCTCCTCAGAGTGTCTCCTGGGAGAGGGCCAAGGTGGTCATGGCCTAGATATGCCGACGCCAGCCAGAAAGTTCCTTTGGCTGTTTCCAGTCTTGCGACGGTTACATCTCGATCACTGAAATTAGGTAGTAAAAATACATTTAGGCTACTTTTAACTAGTATGCAAGATCTGGGTTCACCTTTATCTAATGCATACAGCAAGTAGTAGTTTGGAGTCCTTAGTCCCCGAACGATGGATTTCACAATCCAGGGTTCTTGGATTAGGACGATGTCTTCTCCGCTGCTGGATAGACGAAGAAGCAGGGAGGCCGAGGCCTTGATAGAGTGTTGGAGATTAATCTGAAGAAATCGCAGCATCTTTGCTACAACCCTCCCGATCAACCTCCAACACGGTGACGTTGGAGTCTTCCGATTCCGAGGTTGAGCCCAGAAGAGCGTCCTCACTCAGAAGATCTTCATTGTTGTGGTCATCGATCTCCATGTCGCTGACTGTTTTTATTGTCTCCACTGTTGCCGAAGATGACCTGGATGCCTCTTCCTCTTCCAGTGATGGGAAGGTGATAGATGCACCAGGGTCTGCAGCAGCAGTTTCGACTACGTTGGAGGAAGTGGATGCACCAGTAACATCCGCGTCCTTTTTATACACCTTCAGTGTGATGGTCTCAAACCCAAACCTAATCACACCTTTGGTCTGCGCCAGAGGAGCAAGGGACTCCTTATTTAGTACAATAATTGCACCTCTGTAGGGTCCCTTTTTCTCCTCCAGTTTCGCAACTTTCCAGTTGTGCGTAGGAAGGGATGGGTTCGATAGCCGGATCATCTGGAGTATTACATCCATGCTGGAGAGTTCGGCTGTAACCATGGCGCGAGCTCTTGGTCTGCACGGGATTTTCTCCTTAGCAACAACCTCGAGCTTAGCACCAGGCCAGACTTCCCCTAACCGGCTAACGGCCAACGAAAGAAGATCACACGATCTCTGATCGTCACAAACCATGAGCTTAACATGTCCTTGATGCCAGCCTCCATCGTTTGTGATTGGAGGTGGTCCAGGGTTCTCCATCATGATACTCATGAAGCTCAACTGGAGCTTCCCCTTGACCACCTGCCAATTTTCCGCAGAGATCGTGCCATCGACGTCGTTCCCGTCAATGATCGCGACCACGATTTTGTTTTTAACCACATCACTGAAGGTCTTATTCCCTCCACAGGGATGTGATGGAGCGCTGATGTTGTGCACTTTGGGGCGTTTGGGTACTGAAATTGTGCCCTCCATAGACCTTTGACGCTTCGACGTGGAGTCTCCGCTGGCCTGGACGCTATTATTAGCTAAAAAGCTTTTAGCCCACTTGATTTTTGCATCATGCTGAGAGTTCCCCCCGGCGCCAGGTTGTTCACCAAACACCCTGAGTATTCTCTTAGCATTGCGAATGTCCTTGTAGAGTGTCCTAGAAGGGTTGGGCTTACGTCCGCTCCCCCTAGGGCCTTCTTTAGGATTTGTGGAGTTGTTAGAGGTGGAGGGACCATGCTTCACAGTCCTACCACCGCTGGAATGAGGCAAAGAAGTTCGGGGAGGTTTACTCTCCTTAGTGGTAGCAGGACCATGCTTCACAATCTTACTACCACTGAACCGCGGTGTCGAAGTTTGGAGAGGTTTACTCTCTGAAGTAGTAATAGAAGGGCCATGCTTCACAGCCCCCCTGTTACTGGAAGGAGGTATTTCTACCATTTTACTCCTGCTTTTGCTTTCGGCAATAGGACTGTGAGAATCCACAGTACTACTACTTCCAGCGCAAGCCGGAGAAACAGCAGACGGCTTTTCAGTCGCACTGCTGGCCTGTCTCAAAGACCAGGACTTTCCACCATCTTTTGTATTTAAATTTTCCATAAAAGATCCCACGAGTAACGGAGAAAGGGTGGTCCATCTGCACAGAGATCCGTATATGCAGATAAGGCTAGTTAATCCGGAGGTCGCCTGGTATCCGGATACTCCGTTAGCGACTGAGCTAGTTTTTTGATTGGGCCCTCAGCCAGGCTGATCATCGGCACGGGTCGTATAACACCTTGAATCCAGCCCAATTGGGAAGTTGCAAAAATAGGAAAAGGAGAGAGTGGGCGGGGAATCAGACAGTAAGCACCGTTCTGAAAAGAAGGACGTTAAGGGTAATAGAGGAGCTGGTAACTTTGGATAGCTTTTCGCATTTCCAATGTGGGAGAGGGAGGGATACAAGGATGTGTAAGAGGATGATGAGCGTCCTTTGGTTTCAGGACTCTTCTGGAGATGACATCTCGAGAATCATTGACCCTACTCAGCTTCTACAACTCGACAAGTTCGACGCTCAGGTAGATTTATTTCAGTAGTATATAGAGTTTGTATTATTAAAACCTTCATATCAAAAAAAAAAAAAAATTTTTCAGAGCTCCTGCCTCTTACGAGAATGGAGAATAACAAATCCTCGAAGTCACAATTTATTCAGTCGAAGTTGAACACAACTGGGGGATTTTTATTCTCAACTTGAGAAATCTCTTTTATTCGCTTGAAGTTGGCTGGCTCAACTTTTAATGTTCCAAAGTTGGGAAAATCCAAAGTTGCTCAATTTTGGAATGCTCCGAATTTCATGTTCCACTTTTCTTTGGGCTTTGTTTTTTTTTCTAGTGCAAATCAAAAGTTGAAACTGACATGAACAAGTGTCATCTGTCACAAATATCCCAATGATATTTTAGAAACTGTAAGTTGGCCAACTTTAGAATTTTAACCACGTAACCATTAAAGTATTGAATAAAAGCATTTTTCAACTTCTCGTTCAAAATCGGATTTGAAATCAATTTGAAAGTTTGCCATCTTCGGATTAATCAGCAAGTTGAGCAATTGTGATAGTAAAATGACTCTAACCGTCAGCTTCACAGTGGAAGTTTAAACCCCACTTTTGGTTTAAACTTCAGTTCAACAAACAATTTGGTTTCACAGTGTCATTTAAACCTTCAACAGAGTTCATTCTGTAGTTTAAATGACACTATTCCGCCGTTTAAACCTCAGTTCAACAACAACTTCACACATTTAAAAATAGAATTTATTTTCATTTTTTAATTTGTTTTCCTGTCACAGGTCACAATTGAAACAAAGCAAACTTTCCTTGATTCAAATAGAAAGAAAAAACAATTTACTTAAACTACGTTCAATTAACTGAAGTTCAGATTAGACTGTAAAACCGGACGAGTTGAACTTCAAATTTAAATTCCAGTTCAGGTTCAGCTGAACATCTTAGCAATTCCGACTCGGCAGAAAATTGTAGTTCCAATCTATTCCTGCTTACATGCACAGAAATGGTTTCTCTATCAGCCATTCGTCTCAAATTTAATAACTGTTATCTTTTTAGACACAAGGTATATAGAGTCGAATTATTCAAAATTGCAAGTTGGATCTTAAAATTTTTCTTTTCGAAAATAAGGAATTAAAATAAATCGATTACAAAAAATTGTCAAAAAAAGGAGGAGGGAGTAGGTGGTCGTGCTGAGAGGTGAAGATGTCACAATTTTATTGAATGCTTTGAAGAAGCATTTTTCTTAACAAAGAAACAACAACATTATTTTAGTTTTTTTTTTATTATTTTATTTATACTTGATCTGAATCGTTCTACAATCAATACGATCAAGTTATGAATGAATCGATCTTAAAAAAAAATAAACAAACTAAAAGAAACCTTTGCAGAAACAGAAAAAAGGAGAATCACTGCAAGACTCAATAGCAACATCGCTGGCTTGGGTTTTTGCAAATCTGCATTAATTACCATTCAGTGCTGATCGAACGGGTTAGCCCAGCAACAGCTTGGCCTTAATATTTGAATGCAAACTTGGGGAATAAAATATCGTGTATATTTTCCCTTATTTGCTGTACTTGCCCCATACAAATTAAAAATATTAGCAACATGTTTAGTTGCTATTAATTAGCAACAATGTATCTATATAAATAATGAATATTGAGAGGGGATTTGCACTGCACCCTAAAGATCTAGATCCAGAACTAGATGAGTTCCCAACCCTACATCTTTTCCTCCAAGTTTATCTCTTTGATGAGTTTGATTATTTGGAATAGTCTTCTACCTGGTAGGGTACTAGATACTTGTTTCTTTGATGCGTGAGTGCTTCGCATCCGCCTAGTATGCGTTTCGTCTTTGAGTATTGCAAAATCTGCATGTGGGGCTGTTTTCCAGGGCAAGACTATTCAAGTGTCTTCAAGGTTTACAGTGACTCTTGAGGTGTCCCGTTACTGTTTGGAGATTGTTCCTACTTAAGCGGATACAGTTCATAAAACGATCTTGGCTATAGTTCCCAAGAGGTATTCTGGCCTGAATCAGTTTTGGGAGTTCTTTCAAGTTTTTGGATCATTCGGTCTATTCGGCAGTAGAGGTCTGGCCCCATTAAAGGAGTCCTTGTGCGTATTTTTGCTAGGGAGTCTGCCTCGTCATTTCTCTGGACACTTATACATATGTCCAGGTACCCGATGAAGTGAAAAATTATTGCTCTTGCCAAGTTCGCTTAGCCTGCCTACATACTCCCACACCAACTTAGACATGATGGCGAATAAGCTTAGTGCTTTGAGTGCGGCAGGGTTATCGTACATAATGGTAATGTTTTAGTTTTTGTAATTCCTTTCGAGCTTTTGACACCTGCACATTCCGCTATGACATTGACTTCCGTCTGCAAAAAGCTAGTAGATTGTCCCATTGGTATGGAAAGTTTGGTTCAAGGCCCAAAAACTCCAACACCAGTCCCTTCTGTCGTTCTCGAACCATCCGTGTACCACTTAATGGCATTGGCTTTGAGTGTGCAGTTTTCTGTTTCGCCTATCCACTCTTTTTTGCAATTTAACTCCTTTTTAAAAATTTTTTAGTTTTATTTTGTTATCATTCCATCTCCAGAAATGTCGATAAGGTTAGTTACAGGCGACTTTAAAAGTCAGCCCCTTTCCCAGTGACTTATACATTTGCCGGACCCAATCTCTTCTTTGGAAAATCTTAAAATGACTCCCTTAGCAGCACTTCCAACTGTCCGTCGCTAGCCTTTGGACTTTTCTAGTTTCTAGTGCTTTCCTAGTTGTCTTTAACTCGGTTATTTTATGCCATGCAATCGCACCATATGTAATAATAGGTCTTACCACTATGGCGGGCACCCACCAAAGGATATATGGTTTGCACCCCCATGATTTACCTGCAAGGTCTCTTGCATATCATAAGAACTTTTGTGGCTTTTCCGACTGTATATTCTATGTGTTGATTCCAGAGGAGTTTACCTATTAGTATGATTCTTCAAACTTCCCTAGGGCTGTAATAACGATATCATCAGCAAAACAAATGTAGCGTTTACCTTTAGATTTTTTAACAATTCATCCACTACTAGACTCTGTAACAGCAAAGATAATAATACCGCTCCTTGCGGACAGACTGTTGCGTGATAATTCTGTAAACAATGTATCTATATTATCTCAATAATGTTGATACTGGAATTCGTAGCTTAATGCTGCCACCTAAAAAGAAACATTTTTATTTCAGGGGCACTGCCTTGAACAGTTCTTCACATATCTTAGGCCCTAGTTCTCTAACTAGGCCCTAGTTCTCTAAGAACCGTTACGTCTCAGATTTATTTTTTAAACCTTATTTGATCGAAAACTGAAATCGGAGTGGGTGGTGGAGTGTACTCAGGCAGACTAAAGCTTAATCTCTCCTCCCGCCTACCAAACCATTGTAGCATATTTCAAGCGGAAATTCTGGCGATAAAGGAAGTATTTTCTTGGCTTAAAAAAAACGTGATATCCAGTTCGGATATCCGCATCTTCTCACATAGTCAGGCTGCTTTAAAATCCCTCGCATCAGTCTCTTCAAACTCCGTTAAAGCCCAAGACTGTCGATCATCTCTGATGGAGATGGCCAAACAGTTTAATATTCACCTATTCTGAGTGCGGGATATTCCGGGGAATTTTAAATCCGATTAACTCGCCAGAATTGGAACGGAAATGCCCATAGCTACTAGTAAACTTATCCTGAAGCAAATTGCGCTGGAAAGATCAAATACAAGATGGCTTAACACTACTACTTGTTTGGCGACCAAACGAATCTGGCCCAAACTAGATTTGAAACGGTCAAATTGCTTGTTGTCCCTCAGTAGATCTCAGATCAGCTCCGTGATAGGTGTCATAAGTACGCACCTTATATTCGGATTCAGTGACTCCAAAAACATAAGAATCAACTGGTTCGAGACCCTAAATCGCGATTTACTGTCGATACATCAGCCGAGAGATCCAAAAGGAGTATTTGACCTTAGAATGTCTTTCAGATGTCATTTCAAACAACAGGTCTAGCTGAATTTAGATGTAAAATATTCCGCTTTTTCAAAATCCGGGGTCAAAAATATCATATCGTTAGATTTTAGGGATTTGATCTTCGTTTGACCTTGATTTTGATGTGATGGGGTCAAATGGACACCAGCATCGTGATCAGCGACTCGAAAAACATAAAGATCAACTGTTTAAAGGACCAGAATTCCAATTCACAGTCAAAATCTAAAAAACGAGTCTTATTTTGGATGACCGCTACATGACCTACAGAGGTCGGTAAAAAAAAAGTCAATACATATTTGCACGTAAAATTTTCCGCTCTTTCAGAATCTGGGGTCAAAAATATCATATCATTAGATTTCAAATATTTGACCTTCGTTTGACCTTGACCTTTACATGTTGGGGTCAAAAGAAACCCGGATTCGAATTCAGCGATGCCAAAAACATATGTATATATGTATATAGGTTTTCAGATTTTTCAACAAACATTTCGCAATTTGACCTTCAAATGCCCTTAAACCTGACCTGATTGGGTCAAACGGATTCCGGATTTGAAATCAGAGAGCCAAAACCAAGCGATCTCTTGAACACATCAGAAGCTCCAAATGGTTTCAACTTAGTAGGCAACCTTTTGTTCCCTATAGATCGTGGTATCACAATGGACCTCTACTGGTCTAAGTGCGTCAGAGGCCTTAAATGACAGCCACTTAATTCTAACCTTGACTTTAAGGCAATTTTTGTTAGCTTCAACTGTTTTTTAAAGAAAATAATTTTTATTTTTTTTATCAAGGTTCCCACTTTTATCTAAAAAAAATCAAAACAATGCAAATCTAAAGATCTTAAAAATTAATAATTTCTGACAAGTCCCCAATGGAGGCCATCCGTACTTTCATCTTGAAACTGAGCATATTTCCAAAGAATACATATCTTTATTTAACTTCCAAGTTCATAGGATTATTTAATAAAAGTACTTGAACAGGCTTCATAAGCAGAAGTTGTTCCGTTCTTTTGTATGCAAATGTGAAACCTTAAACTTTTGACCGCAATCGTTATGGTTATTTCGGTGTATCTCTGCTGAATGATAAGATACTTGGCCTACTTGTGGGCAATTTTGAACATCCAACCCATATGTATAGGTATAACAAAACAAACTTTCCTTTGAGATCCTTTTCATCTGTTCATCTAGAGCCGCACTCTCCCCAATGCAATGGAACTGCTCTACCTCTATTTCAGCTTTATTTCACGCGTCGCTAACCACACTTCTCTCCTCGGTGAATCGATTTTTTTCTTCTTTTGTGGGTTTCTTTATTTTTCTGTTGGAGCTTTATTATAAAAATCACGTAGCTACATTATTCCTTTCTAGGCAATCCAAACACAATTCAATATGTTCATCCTTCCAATCTCATTCTTCGTTATGACATCAGTTTAAGTCTTCTTCCTTCTTGGTATGTAGGAAAATATGTATGTATGAAAAAAAAAAATACATCTCTACCGGTTCCATGTCGGTCCGAAAACTTTGCTTCCAGAAGTCTCCAGAAAAGATGAATAACTAGAAGCAAAATGTAATTTATATCACTTTATTCCAATCAGCCTTTGGTGTTCTTGTTCTCGTATGGACTTGGGGTTATTCAAATTGGATAGAAATGAAACCAACCGATAAAAAGCGGAAACACACCTCAATATCGCTTATCGATTGATATCCCCTCCAGACACAGCAGGGAGCCTTCAAGCCCTAACCGGCATTAATCTCAAGCTTAAGAAAAAAAAATGAAAATATTTTTTAAAAAAATCAGGGGTTTAGGAAAAAAATTAATAAGACACTGTGTATACCGAGGAACAATGCCAACGCCAGCAAAAGCTATACAGGAACAGAGCCCCGATCCGATGTTGGGGAAGAACCAGGCAAGGCAGGCACAGGGCTGGCAAAATGATCCGTAGAATTAATTTGCATAATCATTTTTGTGTCAAGTGATTTTTATGGTAAATCTAAACTCTGTCGATGGCTCTCTTATGTGCTTCGAGGCGTGTCTTCATATGTTTTTACAGAGTCTTACAGTGGGACACAGTACTAATAAATTTGAGATAAAAAAACAATACTCGTAGAGCTATATATATCCAACTTTATATACTAACACGATGTTCCAGACATTTTTGGAATATAAAAATTAGATATCCATCAAAACGCCCACCGAAACGCCCCTTTCTTGAATAGTTTTTATTATATGTAAATAGTTTTTATGTCATGTTTAGTAGTAAATTTTTCGGTAAGATTACGCCAACAGGTAAACCCTTTAATTTTTATTGCGAATAATCAATTGAATTCAAGTTATAAAATCAAGTCTTTCAGTTATTTGAATTTTTTTAACGAATTTAGTAAAACTGTCTTATAAATGTTGAAGCTTGTTCCACTGTTTGTTTTTTTTTTTCGTCTTGATGCAACAGCAGGATTATGCAGACGCAAACAAAACCAAAGACCATTAAACCATATAGACCGATTGGGAAACAAGCAGCCAGGAAAAGCTCTTTAAATAGTCTTTAAAGTTCTATGGTGCGTTGTTTGCTTTTTTGTTTTAGTTAAACCAGATTTTGCCTCTGTATTTAGTTTGTTTCCTTATATATATTTTTTTTAAATTTTTGTTTTTGTTTTTGAAATGCTAACCCTATATGAAATTAAATTGCTCATCCAAGTGTGCCCTAATGTGTCTACAGATCCTACACGTACATACAAACGTTGCAATACAAACAGTGGGATTAAAAAGTTTTGTAGAAAATAGAATGTGGAATTATACGTATACATTATTAAAATATAAGTCGAAATATATATTTAGAATAATCAGAGAGATTTTTTCGTAACTAAACTAATTAAATTCAGAGATGAGATAGATTCATTAGGGGAACACATTTTAATTATTGTTTTTTTTTGCGTGTCTATCTGGCCTCATTATTAAATTTTCTATAAAATTATTTTATTAAATAACAAAAAAAGAATAACCAAAAATGTTATGGCGCAAAATTAATAATTCAATTTTGTTTCTGAATTACTTTTTTACTAAATAAAAAAAATGATTTTGAGTGATGCAAATCTTTATTTGGCGCCATCCAGTTGCGCACCCCAAAGCTTCGGGCGTCCTTGTCTACGCTATCTCTCCAGCGCAAGCATGGTCTACCACGCTGTCGTCTACCATAGAATGTACCACAAAGAACTTTCCGAGCAGGTTCCTCTTCGCTCATGCGAGCTAGGTGCCCTGCCCACCGGAGTCTACCGAGCTTAATTTTTGTCACGATATCTGCTTCTAGGTAGATTGCGTACAGTTCATGATTGTACCGTCTCCGGAATCGTCCTTTCTCACATATGGGGCCAACAATTCGCCTTAAGACTTTTCTCTCGAACGCAGCTAAGAGGTCGGAGTGCCATTTGCCAAGCACCCAAGTCTCGGATCCATATGTGAGTACTGGCAGGACCATGGTCCTTTACAGCAGCAGTTTTGAAGTTATGATGAGACTTCTGGATTTGAAGAGCTTTGACAAAATATAGCAGGCTCTGTTGGATTTGAGAAGCCGCCCGCGTATTTCTTCTTCTATATTGTTATCGGCGGCTATTGACCCAAGGTATTTAAAGGATTGCACCACTTCAAATTCGTGCTCCGTTGCCTTGATTGTTTGACCAACTATTCCTCTTCTTCGAGCATCACGCGCGCGAATTTTCAGTACCCCAGAAACAAGATTTTTCTTAAGTTGAAATTTGCCTCGTTGCGCATGAAGATTTTCGACACAAAATCGCCTTCTTCGGTGTTGAGATTGAAGATGGTTTGACAGTAATTCACCCGTGATGGACGGTCAGCGGGCATTAACTGATGCACTCTGTTTGCACTTAGTACGGGAACATGTGTAAGTTTTTCATAAAATTCGCTGTAGGGGTCGGTCTGGCTGGTGACGTTCAATTGCTTGGCCCGTCTTCTGGTTAATGTTTCTTCGTTCTCAGGAACATCACTGACCTGTCGCCTCTCCTGTAGTTCCAGTCTTTTCTACTCGAGTAGCTGAGCTCCGGAATGTTTCCCTAGTTGAAGTGACACGATTATGAAATCGACTTCGAAATTCTCGCTGTACTAACACCACCGACCGATTGTTGGTCAACAAAATCGACACAATTATTCCACGTTCTTGCGGAGTATAGTGTTCCATTGCTTAACTGTTTGTATACTGCAGCTGTCTAGTTCACAAATGTCAAATATGATTGACGTACGACGCCATTTGCAAAAATTAAAACATCTTCCGATAGGGTGATAAATTTTGCGCCACCTTGTATGTATAAAAGTAAATCATTGCAGGTATAAAGTAGACATACATTTATTAGGTTATAAGTTTACTTACTTACTTACTTTGAATGACGCTTACAGTCCAGGCTAGACTACGGTTTCAATTCCCAAGCTCCTACATCAAGCTCGGTTTCTAGCTAGCTGCATCCAGTTAGGCACTCCAAGTTGGTTGAGGTGGTCCTCCGCTTGTGTGCGCCACCTAAGGTGGGGTCTTTCTCTGCTGCGTTGACCATCACGGGTAGATTTAAAGACTCGTGGAGCTAGTGCATTGGTGTCCATACGCTCCTTGTTTCCCAGCCATTTCAGCTGCTGGATTTCAGCTTTTTGATCAGTTCGAATTCGTTGTAAAGCTCGTTGTTGAATCTTCTCCTCCATTATGCATCGATACATACCGGATCAAAAAATACCCGGAGAATCTTGCTTTCAGAGCACCCAACCAGGGGCAAAATTACCGCTTCAGTGACCGAGTGAGTGAGTCCCATCAGTGATCGAATGAAAACGTCGAATTAGGGTAATCGATTGCTCGATGACGTAAGCGATAATGCCAAACTCACATAATTCAGTCACGTATTACTCGATAACTGATGCGGTAATTTGGCCCCAGATTCGCACACGCCAGGGTACATGCATCTACACCAAACAGCGGGACCGGGATGATTAGGGTCTAATATAAGGTCTCTTTGGTTCTTTGATAGTGGTATTTCCTACTCAAATGCCTTCTTAGCCCGAAGAAAGAGCGATTGGTGCGAGTGATTCTTCGTTTAATTTAAACTGTTCTAAGTAATAGTGGAGCCCGGGTAGATAAAACTCATGTGGACTTCGAAGTTGTACCTATCCATCGTGACGTTTTGCCCGAGTCGACTATGTTCATGTCCTCAATAACATCCAAACGTTGCGCCTATTTGATGGTAGACGTGGTGGGCTTTACAGTCGTCTGTTGAACGTTTGGTGTTCAAATTTGAGACGACCGGGTCGGTAATCAATCTGCTAATATTCGTATGTAAGTCAAATAAACGCAAAAGTGTTCAGCACTCGCCGTGCACAAGAATTCGACCTTTCGCAGAATTCAACTTGGCGAATTTTGCATCGGGACTTGGGACTACACCCCAGCAAAATCCCACTGACCCAGAAGCTCAAAGATCATGACCATACACGATGCCGGCCGTTTGTCCGCTGAGTGGGTTTCAGAGCGTTTGGAAAAGAAACCCAATTTTGGCCGAAAAATCATCTTTAGCGACGAGGCGGACTTTTGGATGAATGGCTATGTTACTAAGCAAAATTAGTGTATATGGGGCGACACTAACCCACACGAGTTTCACTAGATGACAATGTACCCTCAAAAAGTAACAATTTGGTGTGGATTTCCGTACTTTTTTAAAAACAACGTTCGTGAGTCTGCTGTCACTGTCTATGGCGAGTGCTTCAGAACGATGATAACCAACTTGTTACGGCCAAATTAGACCATTCCAGTTCCCAGGAGGATGGTGCTACGTGCCACACATCAGACGTCACAATTGACATTCTGCATGAACGATTTGAGGATAAGGTTATCCCTAGCAGACGTGACGTGAATTGGCCACCAAGGTCAATCAATATAACCCCGCTAGACTTTTTCTTTTAGGGTTTTCTAAAGTTGCAAGTTCTTGCGAATAAACGCATCTTTCTTTCATATCCTTCTTTCTCTTCCTTAACTTCACGCCCGCGCTGTGTTGAAACATTTAAAAAGGTAATCATAATCGCTTGAGCGCGTGTAGATTATAAAAAAAAAAAAACAAAAAAAAAAAAAAATGACCGATACCCTTGAGGTGAACATAACACAGCCCCTCGCTCAACCTTAGCCGGATCTATCCGGAAGAGTCATTGAAAATTGGACCACTCGGATGTATCCGTGCCACCGTAAAAAGCCGAGGCAATCCTTAGAATGATTCTATTGATTGCTTAGACGTTACGTCATCCTTTTGGATGATGCCTTCAAATTTTTCGTTAGTAATGGCTCTGGCGTAAAGATACCTATCACTAGGCTCTTGTTGTTGCTTAAGAAGTTATGATGATCTTCCAGGTTGCTGATCATTTTTTTTTCAAATGAGAAGTAGGTCAGAACGGGCTAGATAACTTGCTTGCAAACAAGCATGTTGGTCTTCTAAATTAGTCGATTTCGCATTTTAAGAAGTGGATGGACCACATGCAGAGAAAAGTTGGCTCTATTCAACATCAAAGCTGCATGCTTCTTAATTTCAGCTTGTTGCAAATGATGATTCCCAAATACTTCGGTGATGAAATGATTGCTTCTATAGCGTTGTGCGGAAGCTTCACTTTGATGGCTACCCCTTAGTTACTTTTACGTTATCATCGACAATATAAATATTGAACAGCAGCGGTCCAAGTTTTGATCCTTGAGGTGTTCCAGTGTTAATTCCTTTAGTTGGTTATTCGTGTTTTGCTACCTGTACATACAAAAGTCTTTTTGATTATTCTTACGAAGTGATTAGGAAGTCCAAGTTCCGTCAGTTTGACTATTATTTCTTTTTTATAAACGCTTTCGAAAGATTTTTCGATGTCCAGCAAGAAAGCCTTAGTCGTTTCCTTTTGAATTGAGTTTAGTTCAAGTGTAACGTCACTTTGAAGTTCCAGCAGTGGGTATACTGTAGAGTACTTATTTCGAAAGCCATATTGGAACTTCGGTACGACATTTCTTTCTCTGTAACAAACTTGAAATTTCTTCAATATTAACGCCTCCAGTATATTCCTCATACTTCAGAGCAGTATTGGCGGATATCCTTCCACATTTTTGCGGCTTCTCTTCTCTCTTCGGGACGGGAATAACTTATGTTGTACTCCAGGCTAAACGATTCTTAGAGAGTCAGAAAGAATTCTATTCCTTATGATTCTAATGTCAAGTTAAACCTCGAGTTCTATTTTTTTTTACTACTTTGCTTGGTCCTTGGTTCATATTTCTGTACCAAATGTTTTAAAATTCTTTATTGCAAAATTAAGCTATTCAAATTTTTGAAAATCGAAAATTAGGAAAATTCCAAAATATTGAAAACCTTAAATTCTAGATTTTAATCTTATTACATTAGTCCATAATTCTGCCTTTCAAATTTCTGTATACCAAAATTCAAACAGTTTTCAAAAAGCAGCGAAGTGTGGTAAGGATTATCTCTTTCATGCAACCCAAATATATCTCGATGTATGTGGCAACAAGTCTATATAAATACAGTATATATGTATGTACACAAAAAGATATGGATTTTAATTCGACAAGAAAAATGTAAATAAGCAAGAAAACCATAACATTAAAAAAAAAGACAAAAATTCATGGGAATTACACTCCATGTCACTTGCTTAATTTCTTTTTTTTTTTAATCAACTTAAATATGTATATTGGTACAAAATAATAAACTAACTTAATATCTTCCCAAATCAACAAAAAAATAAGATTCTTTTCTTAATAAATCTTATTATAAAAATCAATATATAAAATACAAAAAATAGACTTTAAAAAAAAGTGAAGCTTGAGCTAAATTTTCATACTTCGTCGTATTCTGCTGTGGAAAAAGCAATGAGTGTCGTCTGTCAATAGTTAAGCGTCATTAAAACCTATTGTCATTAAACCAACGCCTTTTTTTAAGAAAAATATTGTTTTATAGCATTTTTAGTACCTTGAAAAAGTGACCCCAATTTAATGACACAGAGTGTATGCATATCCTTCCACAGCTTAATTAGAAAGTGACAGTGACCGAACTCAAACTCATAGGAAAGAGAGAAAAAGAGATTGCCAATAGGTTCATTGTTCATATCACAATAAACCATCTACCCACTCTACCCACCCCTAACCGCATCAGCATCCTTGGTGTTATATGGTATATCCAAAATACCCCGCCCACCACCAATGCACAGAAAGGACATTCAATCGCAGCCATATACAAGTTTACGGTTATAAGAGCTCCAACCAAATAACTGTGGTCTCACAAAGGACATTTTTATGTGTTGAAAAGAGACAATGTTTAAAAATGAAGATGGTTTCGGTTGGCGAAAACCCATTATGCGCTACAAAACTTTCATACCCAACTTTCGGGGTTCAACGCTTTATACTTCATATGCCACAAAGGTCATTGTAATTTATATGAGTCTTTGGATTTGAGAACTGTTGGATTATAATGGAATGGATATTTCCACAGAGGACAGTGACCATTGTCGCCGCCGTCTTTGCCGATGCCGGTTCCGATGTCGCCGCACTACTGTTGATCTTATGTGTGGTTTATGTAAATTACAACTTTTGATGCCAAATCGTATGTGAAATTTTAATGCACAGTGATTTGGAATGAAGTTCTCGAATGAGAGTCAAAACGTTCTTGATTCCCAAAAATTAAAGGTTTCTACAAGCTTAAAATTGTGAAAAATATTTTAAATTTGATTTAAAATGGGATTGTGAATTTTTAATAGGGTGGATGAGGGCAAATGGGCTTTAAAGTAGAACATTTATTGTTATAAAAACATTTAGCTAGACATTTCCTCAAAGCTTTTGCTTTTTGGAAAAATTCTAGGCAGAGGTTAAAATCAATACACAACCGCCTGGCTCTCTTCTTATTTTTTAGAGGAACAGTTGCGATTGGTTCTTGGTTATTGGCGCTAGTGTCGGGCTTACTCAGAGGTAACGAACTCGTGATCCAAGGAAAACTGACCCAGCTCTACTGCAAAAAATTGAAAAATACGCGGTACATGGTTCAAGTGGGGAATTTTTTCTCCGAACTTTTTCAAAGTTCAGCGCTAATTTGGCAACAGTGCTAGATTTCCAGCGTTTGCCATTTCTATCAATCTAAGACAAAACGTCACTATGTTTGTCAGCTCCTTCTTAGTTGTTTAAGAGTATATCTTTATTCTAGGAAACCACTGCTTGGTTTGGGGAAAGAAATGCCTTCAAAACTTGTCATTCTTAGGGCGAAGTACACGACCTCCAAAACCGTTTATACCGCCAATCCTGCTTTACGGCAACGACTGTTGAACGATTAGCAGAAAGAGAGCACTGTTACGGGCTCATTCGAACGGAAAATATTTAATATTTGATCCTGGACCATTGCGTTTGGTCTGGATGACTGGAAGCAGAATAGTTTGGGATCGTAGTGGATAAAAAGCCGCCTTATTTTAGGCTTTTAGGCCGACGCCATCCAGTTGCGCACCCCAAGGCTTCGGGCGTCCTGGTCTACGCCATCTCTCCAGCCCAAGCATGGTCTACCACGCTGTCGTCTACCATAGAATGTACCACAAAGAACTTTCCGAGCAGGTTCCTCTTCGCTCATGCGAGCTATGTGCCCTGCCCACCGGAGTCTGCCGAGCTTAATTTTTGTCACGATATCTGCTTCTAGGTAGATTGCGTACAGTTCATGATTGTACCGTCTCCGGAATCGTCCTTCCTCACATATGGGGCCAACAATTCTCCTTAAGACTTTTTTCTCGAACGCAGCTAAGAGGTCGGAGTGCCTTTTGCTAAGCACCCAAGTCTCGGATCCATATGTGAGTACTGGCAGGACCATGGTCCTGTACAGCAGCAGTTTTGAAGTTATGGTGAGATTTCTGGATTTGAAGAGCTTTGACAGACTATAGTAGGCTCTGTTGGATTTGAGAAGCCGCCCGCGTATTTCTTCTTCTATATTGTTGTCGGCTGCTACTATTGACCCAAGGTATTTAAAGGATTGCACCACTTCAAATTCGTGCTCCGCTACCTTGATTGTTTGAGCAAATGTTCCTCTCGCATTCGACGCCACCATGTACTTTGTTTTACCTTCACTAATGTGCAGCCCCAGAATTTGTGCCGCCTGCTCGATCTGGATGAAGGAATCGTGTACAGCTTGTTCGGTTCTTCCGATGATGTCGATGTCGTCTGCGTAAGCCAGTAACTGGCTAGACCTGTTGACGATGGTCCCTCTTGTTGCCGTGCCAGAGTCACGGATTGCTTTCTCCAACGTCAGCTTGAAGAGGAGGCAGGCCAGACCGTCCCCTTGTCGAAGTCCATTAAAGATGTTGATTGGTCTGGATAGCAATCCGGCTATTTTTACTTGGCTTGTTACGTTGGTCATGGTCAACCTACATAGTCGTGTCAATTTATTTGGGATGCCGAATTCTCTCATGGCTTTGTAAAGTTCTACCCTGGCTATGCTATCATAGGCGGCCTAAGTCTATAAACAGATGGTATGTTGGGATGTTAAATTCTAGACATTTTTCCATCGCCTGCCTAAGGGTAAAGATCTGATCAGTTGTTGATTTGCCTGGAATGAAACCACACTGATATTGTCCGATGACGGTTTTAGCGTATGGGGTTATCCGGTCTTGTAGGATAGAGGAGAGTATCTTATAGGCGGTACTCAACAACGTGATACCTCTATAATTGCTGCACGTTGTGACATCTCCCTTCTTATGTATGGGGCATATTATGCCTTTTCGTCAGTCTTCTGGCATTTCTTCCTGCTCCCATACGTGCACTACAATATCATGAATTGCTTGACGTAAGGCTGGCCCGCCGTGATGAAATAATTCGGCTGGTATGCCAGGTGCAGGGAAATAAGTCCACGGGAACTAAGTCCACTGATGGGAAATTCATTCCCACTTTATACTTTCGAGTGTGTACTAATTTCCCATAAGAAAGTGGACTTAGTTCTCACTTAATGGGAACAAAGACCACTTTAGTAAAGTGGATTTCGTTCCCATTAAGTGAGAACTGAGTCCATCAGTGGACTTAGTTCCCGTGGACTTATTTCCCTGCACCGGTATGCCATCGGCTCCCGGGGATTTGTTCTGTTTAAGCCGGCTTATAGCCCTCTCAACCTCTTCTATGCTTGGTGGGTATTTTTCTTGAAGTAGTGGGGCCTTCACTTCTGTAGTGAGCTGACCATTTAGCAATTCATTAAAGTACACTTCCCATCGCTCCAGTATGCTTTCAGGATCGGTGATCAGATTTCCCTTTCCGTTCTTGCAGTATGTGCAGCGTGGTGTGTACTGCGTCATGTTTCGGACAGATTGGTAGAACTTCCGCGCCTGGTGCGGACCTCGCTCTCGGCTGTTTTCTATTTCACAGATTAGGTTCTTCTCCCAGGCTGATTTCTTTTGTCTGTGAAGCCGTTTTTCTGTTCTTCTGAGCTCTTTATATTCCTCTTCGCGTGCCCGCGTTCTATGAGATTGTTGCATTGCTCGGTACGCAACTTTCTTACGTTCAGTCGCTAGCTTGCATTCATCATCAAACCAGTCGTTCCGATTTTTACGACTGCTGCCTAAGATGGAGTTGGCAGTACTAATGACAGTATTTTTAAGACGTGTCCACTTCTCATTTACGCCCAGCATACTGGCTCCAGGACTTACTCTCCCTAAATCAAGTGATTCTAGCGCGAGTCCTAATGCATTACCAAAGGTGTTACTGGTGTTTTCATTGCGCAGGGCAGCCGTGTTGATTCGAACCTGATCGGCGGATGCAATGCGTCTTCGCAAGGCAATCCGCCCTCGGAAAACCATACCAACAAGATAGTGATCCGAGTCGATATTGGCACCTCGGTACGTTCGTACCGTCATCAAGTTCGAGGATGATTTTAACATCATACCTTGGACACGTATTGAGGGCCCTCTCGACTTGTTCGTAGTAAGTCTCTTTTTCTTCGTCTGAGGACTCCTCCGTAGGTCCGTGAACGTTAATGAGGCTGATGTTCGTAAATTTGCCTCGCACGCGAAAGTTGCATAGCCTAGCGTTAAAGCCGATGATAGTAGACTTCATTTTTTCGCTGACTAGGAAGCCTACCCCGAGCACATGGTGTTTTGTATGACAGCTGTAATATACGTCATATTCTTTCTTCTGTAAAACACCATTCCCTGTCGATCTGATTTCTTGGAGAGCTGTTATGTCAGCTTTATATTTTGACAAGGCATCGGCTAGCTGCTGAGGAGCTCGAGCTCTATAGAGCGATCGTACATTCCATAAGAAAAGTCGTAAATCGTTTTTCCGTTTTCTTTGCGTGGGTTGTCGTCGTGTGATCAGTCCGTTTCCGAGGCTTGTTGTCGTTCTCGAAATTCTTTAAGTTTTACGGGACAGGGAATTAACCTGTCGCCAACCTGAGGAACCAGCCTGATCATATTAGCCAAACCTTTTTTAAAAGGCTTGTTTCTAGCGGCCGCCGCGGAAAGGCTATGATTACACTTCCACCAGTCCCGAATAGTTACGGCACGTGCATGTTTTCGTATGCTACATGTTGTTCCCCCTATTCGTCTGATGGCTGACCGCCTGACGGGATTTTAACTCATCAAAATTCTCTATCACTGACTAATAAATGAATTAAGTTGAGCTTTTATGACTATTTTCATACCCTTTAAATCCTGGTGCTTCTCATAAACTTCTTCTCATTACTGAAACCCTTTTTCTTCATAATTTGGATTAACCAAGCTACCTTTTAAGAGTACACAATCCTTACAATTTAACAGTTGGCTGCTTTTTAGCTACTACCTTATGCACCGCAGTTTTTTCAGTGTTTTTTTCAAAATATGTTCAGAAAATTATTCATGAGTCAAAATCCACCCCAAGATTTTTGCACCGAACTCTTAATAATTTGTCAAGGAGTTTCACTGTGAAGACGTACCTTCTTAGAGCTCGTAATAATGCAAAAGCGTTTACCTAACATTTCAGTCAGATACTGACCACACACCATGAAGATCGTTGAGCGAGTCTTGGGTAGCCGACTGCGAAAAATAATTAGGCTATCTGATGACCAGTGCGGGTTTGTCGGGGGTAAGTCAACCACGGATGCAATCCAGAGTATAAGAATAATTATGGAAAAACATCGGGATTCTTTGGAGGATTTGCATGTCGTATTGGTTGATTTTGAAAAAGCATTCGATCGGCAACCACGAGATCTAATATGGGTGGCCCTCAGGCAACGAGGAGTTCCAGAAACCTATGTGCGGATAATTATGGACATTAATGATGGAGCAGTTACTAAAGTAAGATGCGCAGGTGGAGTCACCGAAGAATTCGAAATCACAGTAGGTGTACACCAGGGAAGTGTCTTGAGTCCCCTGCTCTTTATTACAGTTCTTGATTACCTGCTTGAAGGCAAAGTGACGGATCCAAGAGTGCATCAGTTATTCTTTGCTGACGATGGAGCCATCATAAGTGAAGACCCGATATCCCTACACCGAGCACTTGACGTATGGGTGGATGTTCTAGAAGGAAGTGGGTACCGCATAAGTGCGAAAAAGACAGAATACCTATGCTGCCCATTTTCTGATCCACACAGGCCTATTCCAGACATTTATTTGAATGGAGTAGTGCTTCCCAAGTGTGAAAAGTTTAAATATCTGGGGTCTATGATAAATAACGAAGCTACTTGTGATGACGATATCAATCATCGCGTAAGCGTAGGGTGGATGAAGTGGCGGGAAAATTCTGCTATCTTCTGTGACCGAAAAATGCCCCCTAAGCTGAAAGGAAAGCTCTACACTTCAGTTGTGCGTCCAGCACTCACATACGGTTCACAATGTTGGACAATGTACAAAAAGTATGAGAGTAAGCTAACGGCAGCTGAGATGAAGATGCTTCGTATGACAGCAGGAGTTACAAAGCTTGATCGAATTAGAAGTACGAAGATCCGAGGAAGCCTTCATGTTAAGAATACCATTTCCCAAAAAATTGAACACGACCGACTCAGTTGGTATTGCCATGTTCAAAGGAGAGATCCTGAGAACCCCGTCAAAAGAGCAATATCATACAACGTTCAAATTCGGAGTAAAAAGAAAGGTAGGCCTAAACACTCCTGGTACAAACAAATGCAAAAACACCAGCATTCAGTTGGCCTCAGAAATGGAACAATACAAAACCGGGAGGCTTGCCGCCGATTTCTGAGGTCAACCCGGCGAACCCCACAGGCGGATCACTAGTGTGAAGCAGATACGTGGGAGAGTTATGATCCCCTCGACATCGAGATCATAACAGCGCCGAAACAAGGAAGAAGAAGAAGACTGACCACAAAATTTTGTCTATCAAAAGGAAAACAAAAACTATTCACTTTCATCGCACTCTTTGACCTTAATAGCCTCGGAAGGTAGACAAAAAATCCAATGCGAACAGAAGCTACAAAAATATGAAAAAAACTAAACCTCCCAAAGTCGTCTACAACAATATCCGCCGACAAAATGCCCAACAGAACCCTAATGTTGCGGTAGCAGGGAGCATCAGAGCCAAAGACCAAGCTGCCCTATTGTAAGTGACCTCGTCTGTCCCTTATAAACGCTTTCTGATAAATCGCGTGCAACACCATATGTCAACGCCACAGGCAGGCATTTTCTTCTTTTCAATATTCCTGCCAAAGTAAGAGCAGAAAAAAAAAAAAAAAAGAAATCTCAATGGGACATGAATAAGCTATTTTCTTTAGTGATTTTTTTTTTTTGCTCCCTGCATTCAGGTTTGAATTGAGTCTTACTCTGCCGACACGACTACTTCCTTGCCATTATTTGTCGCCCCATCAGTGGTTCTTATTTCTATTTTTAGGAGCTGGCAAAGTGTGTATCTTCGCAGAGGCCTGCGTTAAGTTCAAATGCAAATTTAGGGGAAGTTGGCTTCTGAAAAGGCCTTGATGGTACAAATTTCAGCAAAAAAAAAAAAAACAAATAGAAAAACACTGGGCTAAAAAGTGACAAGTTCCATGATGTGATGATGGCCTTCACGTTTTCTTGTATTGATTTATAATTTTTGTCATTATTATTTTTACAACCGAGTTTATTATTTAACGCCCCTTTTAATATATACGAGTAGTTTATTTTGCTGAGGGGATCTGGTGCGTGCGGATGATATTAAGGGCGTATTCCCAACACTTCTACCCGATGACGTAATTTGCATCTACTCAGTGCAGAGTAGTTTTGAGCAGCAGAACGATAAACAAGTTTTCCGTTTTCAAATTAATATGCGTTGGCAATGGGAAATCATATTAAAAATGTCTATGTGTAAGTTTTATTAAAATGTCGACGGACGATATACTTATGTATAATGATGACACACATACATCATACACTTTCGAAATTGTCCTTGAAGTTTGAAAATTGTTGCGCGAAGTTGTCGAAGGGGCCCTCTTTAACCAGCTTTTCAGGCAGGAACGTGGAAATCTCGGAGGAAATTTCTGCGGTTTTAAATGATGGCAGATGGGCGATATGTCGTCGCCGTATAGTCGACCACGGTACTTTGTAGAATAGTTTTCGTTTTAAAAGTGAAGGTTGAAAATATTTTATCTTTTACGAGGAATATTGTCCTTCAGCAACTTTCTATGCATAAATTACGAGCGAGGAATCAGAGTTTTTGTGTTGTTAATTATTGTGAATGACACCTAGATACGAGTATATATACGAATCGCCTAGAATTTATGATGACACCAAGAAAGGATACAAAAGTTTTGTAAGTGAAATTCTTAAATTGGCGTGCCGCAAAATCTGTGTCATATTTAAATAGAGATTCCTTTAGGTATGTGCGGGAAAATATTTTTGAAAAGTTGTAAAGGGTTTTACAATAAAGGCGGGTAGAAGTTAAAATAACAGAATTAGAATATGACATCGTTCAAATACCCTTGCGGTAGCACGGATCCAAGTGGTCTAATTTTCAACAATCTTCCGCATAGATCAGGCTGAATTTGAGCGATGGCCTGTGCTATGCCTACCTTGAGATCGATTGTGGTTTAAGGAAATCCCACAAGAAAAAGTATAGAGAGTTCAAATCACAAGACCTTAGTCACGTCACCTCTGCGAGAAATCGTTAATGCAGAATGTCAATCCTTGCGTCTGCTGTGTGGGACGTAACGCTGTCCTGCTAGAACCACATCTTTTCAATGTCCATATATTACAATTTGGGCTATAAGAAATTGGTTATCATCGCTCCTTAGCGCTCGCCATTGACGGTGACCGATTCGTCAACGTCGTTTTGGAAAAAGTACCCACCAATGACTGCCGACCAAAATTCACACCAATCGGTAATTTTTTGAGGATGCATTCTCTCCTGCCATTCATCCAAAGATGCGCCTCGTGGCTAAAGATGATTTTTCGACCAAAATTGGGCTCCTCTTCCAAACGTTCGGAAGCCTATGGCGATGAACTTTGAGATCCTGGGTCGCCAAGTTGTAATCTGCGAATGGCCGAGTTCTTGTGTGATGGCGAGGAATCGAATGCCTCGGGCTCTGCTGCGGCGATGTTCTCGAGCAATCTTGCGTTCCTTTGACGTATGAATTATTACCCAAACCGTCATTTCAAATTTGGCCACGCAACGTTGAAGAGTCGACTGTGAATGGCGACCACGTCTACCGACCGTAAAATGGGTGCACCATTTGCGATAACTAAGACTCATTATCATTTGTATGTGCTGTTCAATCGTGTAAATTTTCATGGTGTTTTGGCATCAGTAATTGAATAATAAACAATAGATTTGACAGATGTCACCAAAAGAATATGTCCGTCATCAGGCTTCCAAAACCTAACAATTTCTTCTATTAAGTGGAAAATATAATATCCGTCAAGTGGCTGGCGCCAGTGTCCCTTTTATCGTATTTCCATGGCTTTCCGGTGATAACTATTCGCATTCCTGTTGAATATTCTCTTTAAGGTCTGCGCTTGTCTGAGGCTTGTTGGCATAAACCCGTGACTTCAAATAGCCCCAACGAAAGAAGTCTGGGATGGTTAAATCGGGCGATCTTGATACTTACTTTACTTTAGATGGCGCTCACAGTCCAGGGTGGACTACCGGCCTCAACCAACAAGCTTCTCCAGCTAGCTCGGTCCCTAGTTAGCTGCCTTCAGTTACGCACTCTAAGTTGGTTGAGGTCGCTCTCCATTTGTGCGCGACACCTGAGGTGGGGTCTTCCTTTGCTGCGCAGACCATCAGCGGTGGATTCGAAGATTCGACGGGCTGGTGCGTCGGTGTCCATACGCTCTCAGCCGTTGTATTTTCAGCTTCTTGACTAGGTCAACGTCGCTGTAAAGCCTGTACAGCTCGTTGTTGAACCTTCTCCTCCATACTTTATCGATACAGACTGGACCGAAGATCAAACGAAGAACTTTTCTTTCAAAGCAACCAAGCAGATTTTCATCCGTTTTAGACAGTGTCCATGCTTCTGCCCCATACAGTAGGACCGGGACCAGGCTCTTATACAAGGTCTCCTTGGTTCTTTGAGACAGCGCTTTATTACTCAAATGCCTTCTTAGTCCGTAGAAACAGCGGTTGGCAAGAGTAATTCTTCGCTTGATCGCTGCACTGATGTCGTTTTGCGATGTTATAGTGGAGCCCAGTTATAGACAAAGTCTTTGACGACTTCGAAGGTACACCTATCCATCGTGACGTTTTGCCCGAGTCGACGATGTTGAGATTCCTTTCTCGATGATTGCATATACTTCATCTTGTCATCATTAACAGCCAAACCCATTTTCGCCGCCTTCAGTTCAATACTTGCAAACGCACCGGTAGCAGCTCACTTCGTTCTCCCAATGATATTAATATCATCCGCATAAGCAAGGAGTTGAACTTACTTTTGAAAAATTGTACCTCTATTGTTGACGTTTGAGTTTCGTACAATTGCTTCAAGAGCGATGTTAAATAGGTTGCATGATAGCGCGTCGCCTTGCCCCAGACGTTTCTCGACATCAAAGGGTTCGGTGGTATTCTTCCCGACCTTGAGGGAGCAGCGAGATTTCTCCATCGTCATCCTGCACAAGCGGACGAGCTTGGCAGGGATTCCGAGATGAGACATGGCTCTATATAGTAGTTCTCTGTCCACGCTATCATACGCGACTTTGAAATCGATAAAAAGGTGGTGTGTATCGATTTGGAACTCCAGGGTTTTTTCCAAAATCTGTCGAAATGTGAACATCTGATCCAGCGTAGATTTGCCGGGCCTAAAACCACACTGATAGGGGCCGATCAGCTCGTTGACAAACGGTTTTAGGCGCTCACACAGTACAGATGACAGGATTTTGTATGCGACGTTGAGGAGACTTATACCTCTGTAATTGGCACACGTCAGAGCAACTCCTTTCTTGTGGATGGGGCACACTATGCCGAGGTTCCAGTCATTGACCATTCATCCAACCAAATTTTTGAGATGAGTTGGTGCATGCTCCCTACCAAGTCATCCCCACCTGCTTTGAATAGCTCAGCTGGCAAGCCATCCGCGCCAGCAGCTTTGTACGCTTTCAGCTTGGCTATCGCTAACCGCACTTCATTTAGGTCGGGTGGACGAAAATTTTGACCATCATCGTCCAGGTTGAACTTTTGAACATCCCCCCTGCTGGTACAGTCCTCAATAGACTCGACCGCCCGCTTCGCATGCTCTCTCTTTTTCCTCCTTAGAAGTCGGCCTTCCTCCCTTCGTCTTTGCCCGTAGAGCTCCCGGGCAGCTCCCTCAGCAGCTTTGGTTCTTGCCTGCAGTATTAATTGGTAGGCTTCGTTCTTTGCTACATGAGCCAACCTGCATTCTTCGTCAAACCAGGGGTTTCTTTGTGGTGGCCTCGTGAAACCCAGCACATCAGTGACGACACTACTGATGGCATTCTGGCAGTGCTTCCAAGGTCCTCCGTAGATGAAGCTGGAAGCGGGCTTGCTGAGAGATGAAGAGAGACTCGGTCTGCAAAAGTCCTGGCGACCTCCTGCGATTTTAACCTCGCGACATTGAATCTTTTCACAACATCCGTCCGTCGTTGTGGCGTCATGGATATCCGCATCCGTACTTGGGCTACCACCAAGTAATGATCCGAGTCTATGTTGGCTCCCCGGAATGTTCGGACATCCAGGATACTGGAAGCATGTCTCGCGTCTATCGCAACATGATCAATCTGGTTGACGGCTAGTTGATTCGGAGACCGCCAGGTCCCTTTGTGCATATTGAGGTGTGGAAATCGAGTGCTAGCTATGTTGACATTTCGCCCTGCCGCAAAGTCAATCAGCCTGAGTCCCTTAGCGGAAGTGTTGTCGTGCAGGCTGTGTTCTCCGACTATCGAACCAAAGATGCCCTCCTTTCCGATCTTGGTGTTGAAGTCGCCAAGAATAATCTTGACGTCGTACTTGGGGCACCTATCATACGTTTCCTCGAGAAGGTCGTAGAATTCTTCTTTGGTTGAGTCATCTTTTTCTTCCGTTGAGGCATGGACACAGATCAGCGATCTTGATGGTCATGCCAAATTGCCAAAACGGGAGATAACGCGACCAGAACACGATTTCTTCAAAACCAAATAGTCCTCTTCGTTGTTAATATTGAGGATGGCTTGACAGTAATTCTTCGTCGGACCTCCACTAAGGTGTCTTTCGTGGAGTTAATATTAACTCCAAGGTAGATGAACTCCTTAACTATGCTAGTGACGTTTTGCCTCAATCGGTGGACAGATTTTAGTTTGTTGATAGCATATTCTTGGTGTTGTCCTCATTTACTTCAAGACCAACAAGCCTCGCCTGATTTTAAGAAACCATAAAGGACTGTAATACGGAACGTTGGAAACGGCCAATGATATCGTCTATACCGCGTGAGGACAGATTCAAGCTTTTGAGTAGCACCTGGGGTGTAAAGTGGTTCCAGGTACATACGATGATCTGAGACATTGTGCCTTGACGTTCTGGGACTTGTTGGTATTTCAGAGGAATCATTATTCGTGGTTCCTCGTCAAATTTTATCTGGTAGGGCAATTAACACAACACCCCCACATCCAGGGGACAGGGCCCTTGTTTTGCCTTAAGACAGCGGCCCGCATAATCCGATGCCAATAACCCACTTAGGAGATATGAGAGCTGGTGTGGCCCATACCGGGTGCATTCGCCACCATCTCTTTTTCAGTTAACTGACTAGTACTGACCTCCTTCATAAATATGCCAGAGTAGTTTACGTAAGATAGACACCAAGTAGTTCGTCCTAACTGGGACTGGAGACACCAACGTTGATTCTATCTAAAATAAATTCCGCTATCGTCTTTCCGAGAGCGTCTTGGTAAATACACACTTTCGTTGCAGGGTATTTAGCAGTGACATGCTTCTTCGCTTCGATCTGTCGATCATGGGAGGCCCTTCTACGGAAACGAATTCCGCGATCGCATATCTCTAAGTTTTTATGGGCATCGCTGACTCCAGAGTCTTATGGGCAGTGTGAAATAGTTCCACTCTGTGTTTCAATTTTGAAAATGTTTGTAGTTCGACGTGTCAAAATATGCATGCAATCCCAATTCAAACTCTTCTAATGCGTAAAAAATCGTTATTTTTCAATTTGAAACGATGTCCCTTTTAAAATTAAAAAAAAACCAAAAAACTCTCCCAGCTTTTAATATCTATTAATTTATAAATAAATTTTAAAGATGTGCCGCCACTATTTATCATATTTGATTTAATTGAGACTACACCGCCTTATATTATACCCAAAATGATTCCTCCTTACCAAACTTTACTACATTATAAGGATTTCCCAGAACTTGAACTAATCTAGCAGAAATTGTGTCACTAGTCACAAGGTGCATTTAAAATTAAAAAAAAAAAAACCCTTAACTTGTATTTTTCTAATTCTGTTTCGGTGTCACTTTCAAAAGGTTACGTGAAGTAATCCAACTACACGAAGGGTGCGCTGCATTAAGTCACTTTCCATCTCCAGAGAACTGAACATAGTCGACGTGTACTTAAATTTTTTTTCTTCTATTACAAAAAAAAAACAAAAACAGATACAACACTTCAAAATGTAGAACCATTTGCAAATGCAATGCAGTCGCGTTTTATTTTGTATTGTAAAGGTGTTCTCTGGGTTTTTGTTTTAGTTTCGTGTTCTATGTGCCAGAAGAACCATGGCCTAGTTTTTTACCAAAAGAACTTTGCGCATCCGAACCCAAAACCAAAATGAATCTCTTTTCAGTTTCAAGAATTTGTAGGTGTTTTTATTTTTTGTTTAATAATAATTATTTTTTTTTCTTCTTCCAGATGATTAGAATGCAAAAAATAATGTAGGTCGAGCTCTGAATAAATTCAGTATCCTCCTACACCTACTTAATATTGTTTTCCGAATGGTTCTGCAATCAGTTTTTTTTTTTGCACAAATATACATACATACATACCTTCTCTTTGTCTGTAGATCTTGTAGAGCTTTTGACCCCTTATTTTAGAAACATAAAATAAATTGGAATAGGAAAGTGTAATAACTCAAGAGTAACACCAAAGCCAGGTCATGGAGTTTTAGGGAGGATGTTATAGAAATACAACCTGTTAAAATAATTAAAATAAAATAATACAAAATGGAATAAGATAAAATAAAATTAAAAAAAAATAAAAATAATACAAAAATACACTACAGCACGGGTATACAAAACTCTGAGAATAAAAAAAATAGAATAGAATAGAATAAAATAAAATAAAATAAAATAAAATAAAATAAAATAAAATAAACTAAACTAAACTAAAATAAAATAAAATAAAATAAAATAAAATAAACTAAACTAAAATAAAATAAAATAAAATAAAATAAAATAAAATAAAATAAAATAAAATAAAATAAAATAAAATAAAATAAAATAAAATAAAATAAAATAAAATAAAATAAAATAAAATAAAATAAAATAAAATAGAATAGAATAGAATAGAATAGAATAGAATATAATGGAAAATCATATTTTTTTCGACACCATTTGCGTGGATTTTTGTAAAAAAAAAATCAACCAATTACTATAACCAAACGCTTCTTTTATACTTATCAAGAAATTTCTTTCAAAAAATGGTTGTTAATGGTACCTCTCATAAAATATTTTTTTTTTTGCTTTCGAATTTCTCAAAAAAGGTAGATACAACTGATTTTGATCAATACTGAAAAGTTTGATAGTAATGTGTTATCAAATTATGACAAAAAAAAAAATCTTTGGATTTAAAAAAAGATCACAAATATTTTTTGGAAAGCTGAAAATTTTAAAAACCACACTTTCGATTTTTTTTTTCAAAGTTTGCAACTAATAGTTCTTTATTACTATCTATTATTTTTTTATTTTATCTAAAAATAACGGCACCCACCATAAAAAGGTTGAAAAAATGGTTTCAAAAGTATTTTTCTTGAAAACGGCAATTAGAATTTTTATATTTTTTTTTTCTTCGCTTAGTGTTTAAGATCTATCATTAAATAGAAAAACTTTTTTTTTGCCTACCTATAGACAAGTTATCCATTCGTAAATTAACCGATCTCGAGATTTTGATCAAATTTGACATAACGATGATAGCGAAGAGGAAAAAAGTGGGTCCCTTGATTCTGTCTATTTGTCTGTTCGACTACAGCATAAACCGTATGACCGATTTTCTTTAAACTTGGTGGATATCATTTTTTCCCCCCAAAACGTTTTTTCCTTTTTTTTAACACCAAAAATAACGCTACTAATTTTTTCGAAATTTTTTAAATATTTTTTTTTTCTCAAAAACTGTCCCACAGATTTAAAAAAAAAATTCAAAAAATTCAGTTAGTTAAAGCTATGTAATGGTTGACAAAAATTTTCCAAAAAATGGCTTGGAACCATTTTTTTTTTTTTGTTTTTTTTTTTTTTTTTTAAACGTTATAAGCGATTTTGATCATTTTTTGTATGCTAAAGCCTAGTACGCAGATCGCGCTTAATTTTATCTCTCACTTTTTTCTCTAAACATCAGCTAAAATCCAATCTAAATTGTAACATAAGAACCGTGTGTAGAATATGTCACAGAAAACAGCTGTTCTCTAAATGAATTTTTTCAGAGATTTAAAAAAATTTGGTTTAAAGTATTATTTTTTAATAATTATGAATGAGAACGAATGCTGTGGAAAATCTTGTAAGAGTTCCGTCATCAAATATTCTTCTAAATATTATTCCATTTGAAATTGAAATTTAGCTCGAGAATAAATGTGCCAGACAATTATTTCGTGCACTAAATTTTAACTACTCGTATATACTATATAAGTTATGTACATTTCGAAGAGATATTTACATTTTTAAGTGGAGCAGCGTACCTCTCGGCTAAAATGCTTGACATAATTTTAGCTTGCCTAAATTTTGGAGAGAATTTTGTATGGGAGATACAATTTAGTGCGATCTGCGTACTAGGCTTAAAGCTTCCCAAAACTTTGAATATTATTGTGTTTTCAAATTTTCAAATTTTTTTTTTTTTTTTTCAAAACTTAATAATTCGAAAACCCCATGATCACTTTTTTTTAACTTGATAAATATATTTTTTTTTGATGCATTTTACATGATATGAGAATTTTTTTTATTTTACCTAAACGTAACGGTACCCACAGTACAAATGTTAAAAAATGGTTTTCGAAAATCGTATTTTTCTCGAAAACGGCTCCAAGAATTTTGATATTTTTTCCTTCTTGAGGTTAATTTTTACGATCTATAGTTTAAAAAAAAATTTAAATTAATATATTACTGACTGTACCTTACATCGGACCATTTTTTCGAATTTTGAATTTCTCATTATCGACATAACGAATTTTAATGAAATTATTTATAGAGAATTTTTTGGAAAAAAGCAACAATCGAAATCTCAAAAACGGGTCAATATATTTTTTGGAAAATTTAATTTTTATTGATCCAAAATAAAACCTTTAAGTTGACTTACCAAAATTTTTTTCTTAAAAATGTTTTACTAATTTTGTTTGTAAAAGCTTATTCTTTTAAGAAAACTACAACTACAACGATCTATAATTTTTGTTCTTGTATAAACTAATATTTTCACACGGCATCCTTAAAGCTTTCACAATTCTCGGTTTTTACGTTTAAGTATTAAATTTTATTTGTTTTTGAAGGGAATGATTTCACAATATCCCAAAAGTGGCCGGCTCTTACAATAGGGTCGTACATTATCCAAAAGTGTAAAATCACGCGAAAAAAACAGAAACATACATACACCGAAAATACATCTTTTTAACCAATTTTCTTTTGTACTTGAATATTTTTTGGGGTATAAGTGCACTTTTAGATCTATTGTGCCCCTTGTACTTGGAGAACAATTTAAATAAAAATTGTTTCAAGCGATTTATTGAAAATGTGAATTGTAGTAGCCCCCATAATTATCCTACATAACTACGTCCCTGCGCCTTATGACACGAAGGGTACTCACTCAGAAATAAGTTCTTAAAATGTAATCGACACCGTAATTGTAGACGCTTTTCTACCATTTTAATCCAAAGAGCCAAGTCTTATTTATTTTATTGAGTTCATCACATGACAATAATAAATTATTGAGGGTATAAGTAACCTAATCAGAAATTAAAATTATGTATGTATGCATGCTCCCTTATTCTACTCTATTATTACTGACCTGATCCCCTTCTAAACTCTACAGGTAATCTAATCCTTTGTTTGGGTAAAAATCGTCAAGTGTGTGTCTATGCAATGAAACCAGAACAAATTAATTGGTTTACACCAATTAAGGTCATTAATGTACAAGTACACTAAGAACAAAAGCTATCCGAAGAAACCTTACATTTTTGTTTGCAAGTTTTATTGTATCGTCTATACTACCCTCCACCTTAAAAGAGCACCAATCACCTTAGTTTCTTTTCCTTTTTCTTTTTTAATTGAATGTTATCGTTCGATTTATTAAATTAAAAACTTTTCCCTTTCAACACTTTTATAAGTTTTATCAAAACTTAAAGAATTTTGTATTGCTCACAAAAAACAAAAAAAAAACAACAACAAAGAAAAAGGTGGGAGATTATGGAAGTGAAATTAATTTCGAAGGAGCAAAAATCCAGCTTTGGCTTTAGTGCAAAGGAATCCTAACTTTTTTCGAACAAAGAACTTTTAATTAGGAATCTTTTTTCGTTCAGTTGGATTTCGAGGGTGGATTAGTGGTAAAATATTGAATGCACTTCCGATATTATTGAAATAATTAAAATGCGAAGTTTTGCTATTGAAAAACTAAATTAAAATTGATCTAAGGATTCAAACAATTGAAGAAACTTTACATGATATCTCGAAAAAAAAAACCAATTCGTTAGGAACATAAGTTTTAAAGATTGGATGTTACGTTAAATAGGCATTTGCAAAATGGATGAAACTTTCGATCTCAAAAAATCATTTTCAATCTATTGAGGAACCGAAGGATAAAAAACGTTCTTATCGAAATATTGTAATTTTATTTAATGTTGAAGTTCTATCTCTTCGAGATTTTTTTGGCTCAATATTCTTATTTTAAAGAAAAGACAACCAACTAAATGGAAAAAAAACTCACCCTTTTTAGTCCCTTAAGGTTGAGTCTTCTTGCAAATTATAACTTGTGCTGTTTCGCTCTCTTTTCATCATCGGAAGAATATGGGCTCGCTTCGTCTTTTTGAAGTCAAGCCTTCAGAATATAGATAAACATAATACGTTATAAATGTACTTTGATAACACATTGTTATGCACGTCCTCCCTAAGTACCGTGTGGATTACTCCAAGTATGTTTGTATGTAATGTATCTTCATAAATGTATCCTTTTCTGTGTTGCCAAAGGACAAAGGCTCTTTTTTTTCAACAAACCAGATATATTTATGTACACGTGTATCTATACATTATCTAAGTTACAGAACAGAATATTGAGTACTGGGACTGAATATTTTTTTTAAAGCAAAACAACAACAACAAAACAAGCACTTTTGAGACACTTCCAAGCGAACAGAAGCAAACAAGAGCGGAACATATTCTAGCGTTTAGCATGAAACCATTTTTTTTTTCTTCTTTTTTTTGTGTTTTTGTCTTCCTGGTGCGAGTTCCTTGTTCCTTTGCTGCTGTAATTCTTTTTGGGTCCTGTACATCAGGGCCGGTTGGAGGAAATTTGGCGCCCTACGGAAATCTTATTGATTGCTATTTTTACTGTCATTTTTATTGTTCTGTTGGTTATTTTATTTTATTCTATTTTATTTAATTTGATTTGATTTGATTTGATTTTATTTTATTTTATTTTATTTTATTTTATTTTATTTTATTTTATTTTATTTTATTTTATTTTATTTTATTTTTTTTTTAATTTGATTTTATTTTATTTTATCAACATTTTTACTTGCGGCTTATAGGTACTATAAGGCAAGTTATGCACTCGTAAAAAAAATCGAACTTGAGATTTTGATCAAAGTTGACATTACGATGATAGCGAGGACTAAAAAAGTGGGTCTCGCAATTCTGTCTGTCTGTCTATCTGTCTGTCCGTTCGACTACAGCCTTAACGGCTCGGCCGATTTTCTTTAAACTTGGTAGATATCATTTTTATTGTTTTCCCCCACACGTTTTTTTTTTCTTTTTTTTTAGGACCTAAAATAACGGTAGGTATCTACCTGCCATAGGAGTTTTTTTCGAAATTTTATAAATTTTTTTTTTCAAAAACTATTCGACAGATTTAAAAAATAAAAATACAAAAAAATTTCATTTAGTTAAAGCTAAAAAATGGTTGAACAAAATTTTCCGAAAAATGGTTATTGAGTGTACCTCCCATGGAACCATTTTTTTGTTTTTGATTTTCTCAATAATGGTAAAACCGATTTTGATCTTTTTTTTTTTATACTAAAGCTCCCCAAAAATTTGAATAGTTTTGTGTATTCAAATTTTCAAAAAACAAAAAATGCTTGCATTTAAAAAAAAATATTTTTTTTTTTCAAAACTCAATATTTCGAAAACCCCATTCAAGATTTTTTTAAACATTGATAAATAATAGTTTCTCAACATATGTATAAGAAGTGGGAAAAAAAGGTATTTTATCTAAAACTAAAGGTACCCACCGTACAAATGTTAAATAATGTTTTACAAAAATCGTATTTTTCTCGAAAACAGCGCACAGTGGAACGTCTAGTAAAAAATTCCGGACATTGGGTGATTTTTTTTTTCATTCTTAGAAATATTTTTTATTTGATATGCATAGAAAATTGTCGCCTCTTTTATATATAAAAACATTTTTTTTATGTTCACTCTTTAATTTTCGAATTATGGGGACTCAATGATGCAGTTTAAAAAAAAAAAAAAAATGGAATTTTGACGCATTTTTGTAATTTGTTTTTCTCAGATCCTTTTTATGTTTTCTTTTCGAAATACATTTTGTAGGAATGCAATTGGTTCATCTAAGCTTAACAATTAAAAAAATCCTTGAAACAAAGCTGTTTTAGTCTTAAAAAAAACTGTTATTGTGTATTTTTAAAAAAAATCCTAATTTCAGGTTTGAAGATGATTTTAAAAAAATGCTCAAAAATGCTCGGTTTTGCGTACTTATTTGGAGTCATATTTTCAAAAAATTGGATCCGACCGCATCCGACCCCGCTCCCTGGAGGGTTTTAAAAAATCCCCCTTAGAGCTGAGAACTCTTAAATAAAATAAGTTTGTTAACTGGAGAAGGTGGTAGGGGCGTCTTTGCATTATAAATAATAAAAACTAACATTAAGAAATCTAAAAGTATGAAACAGTGCATACATTGACATGAAAGTAAGAGGGAGGGTATGGAGGATTCTCCCTTTATCAATTAAATCTTATTTTCTCTGGTTAAAAAGATTTTTTCTTTAGGTTATCATTATTTTTTTGTAGACTAAATGGCAATACAAAGTATGGTTCTCATGCTAATGGTTATTTTTTCTCTCTTAATTAAAAAAAAAAGTAATCATGTGATTTTATAATAATGAATACCATTTTTGTTTAGTTTTTTTTTTATTTTTTTTAACAAAGCGATCGTCTAGTACCCAAATAATTTTGAAGCCCCTTACTAAGTTAAAATGATCGTGTTTACTTACGAAGATCTTGTCAACGCTTTAAAGGCTAATGGGCATGACTTAAGTGAATATAAATATTGTTATCAAAACTTGTTTGATTTTTTTCGCAAGTTTTGTTTGAAGCTGGAAAATAGATTTGTAGAATGCAGATACCGATTTTTTGGCGAAAACCGGGTTTTCGGCTCGGTGGGAAAAGGCTATTAGGTGTTGGTAAAATTTATTTGGATTGCAATATGCTTGTCAATAATTATTCGGTTACATAGCCAATGCGCGTCTGAACCTATAGTTTTATGTTTATCTTTGAATGCAGCCATTTGAAATATGTAAATTCTAAATCGTATCCAACTTCATGTTTTACTTTGCACATGCTAAAAACATGTCGCTGTCTTTGACGGATGGCGTGACGGTTTGACATGTCACTGACAGCTGCATAGAAATTTTTTCACCCCCAACGCCGGAAAAGAAGTTTTACTTCAAAAAAAAAATTAAAACCGAGAAAAAAACGCAATGACTTGCCGCTTCAAACGTGAATGGAGACTGGCGACAACTGGCACGTTCGATGACCGTTCCACAATCAACAGCATATCGTTGGATATCAGAGGGAGAAACCGTAGACAATCAATGAGTGATGAGATTTAAAAAAAAATAACAAAATTACTCAGACTTGGCCCCTATAGTTCAATGCTTAACCCCATTGAAAATGTTTGGTCTGTGGTAAGGAGTTACGTTAACAGAGATCTCCAAAAAGTTGTCAAGGATTCTAACATCAGAAACGATTTATCCATAAGAGCCTTAGAAAGCCTTATAGAAGAAGGTTTGCAGACAATTACACCAACAACGTGTACCAATTGCATCACAAGCATTCAAAATAAATTTCCTGCAGTTCTTATAGACTAAGATCCCACAGCGATTTTTGGGTGTGATTGATAACAAAAAATAATTAGCATAATTAGATAGGCCTTTTATAGTTATTTACAAATGTGAAAGTCTTGCATACTCTAATGGGAGCAATAGTGCATCAAGTATGCAGTTCTTTCCAAGTCCAAATAATTGTGATAACATCTTTGCCAAAATGTAGAGTTAAGCCCCCTGATTGAAAATATGGAGGTCCAAGATGTTTTACAGACAGCCTTCTGCCTGCCAGACGCGATAAGAATAGGCTACTTCTTGCACTAAGAAGGCCACCTTCAAAACGTCTTGGACCTCGATATTTGTGATCAGGGCATTTAGCTCTTCATTTTGAAGATATGGCAAATTGTGTATCCCAATTTTTTAGACTTTGCAAAGAACTGCATACTTGATGCAATATAATGCACTATTGCGCCCACTAGAGAATGCAAGACGTTCACATTTGTAAATAACTATAAAAGGCCTATCTAATTATGCTAATTATTTTTTGTTATCAATCACACCCAAAAATTGCTGTGGGCTCTCGGTCTATTATAACTTAGAAAATATGTTATACTTATATGAATTATTAATATTAATTGTTTTAAATTAAATTTAAATCAAAAATCTCATATTGAAATTTACTATTCTCATATTGAAATTTATTATTCCACATTGCAGTTTACTATTCTCATTTTGAAGTTTACTATTCTTATTTTGAAACTAAAATAGTATAGAAGAATAGGCATTCAATATAAATAACATTCAAATTAAATTGTGAACGATGTCTCGAAATACATATTTAAAAAAAAGTGCAAAAATGCACATCAAACTTGTAATATGAATTAAGAGCAATAAATATTAATTGAAATTTGGAAAATTTTTAGTTTCAGGGGTTATGGGGCCGTTCAAATATTACGTCAGCAGATTTATTACAATTATTTACCCCGCCATCCCCCTTGTAAGCAAAAGTAAGCAAAGCTCTTACCCCCTCTCCATGCTTACGTAAACATTTTTCAATTATAAATGTATTTTTGTTTTATATTATAATTATAATTTTAAAAATAAGTAAATAGATTTAGGATAGAGATTAGATTTTACTGATACAGTATTCAACATAGAGTAAGGGACAAAAATATTATAATCTTACGAACATAACAAACTTATTTTAAATTTTTGCCAGTCCATGAAACCCGAATTCATGATTCTAAGTTTTCGATGACATTGGATTGCTTGGATTGCTGCTCAGTGTTGTGAGTCTGCTCACTTTCATCCGATTTGGGAATGTCTACGTCGTTCTCATCGAGCCATTCAACATCATGGTGCTCTAAATTTTGAATAATGCATAACAGTTCATAAGCACGACCGACGAGCAGCGACTCTTACAGGTCTAACTTTCCTATCAGTGTGCGTGTTTACTTTTTTATGGATCTTCTCGATGTGACGATTTATTGACTTGACGGAAGCATGATAAAGACCACACGTTTTGCATGTTCGACTTGATAGCCTCAATTTTACCGTCGGACAAAAATAATCGTAGGGCATTTGCAGGAAATCTTTGAGTGAAGCACTTAAGCGTAGAGCTAAATTAACTGGAAGATCAAGAAATTGCCCCCCTTCAGCCAAAACCATGTCATCAACTGTTTGTTTTACTTTTACAGGTGGTGGAAGAAACCTGTTGTCTAGTAATCTGAATAGGCCACTTCTTGGACGACAGCATTCTGTATTTCTACATTTTACAATTTGAAGCAAGTATTGGCTTTCACGCACATGTTCTGAATACCGTTTAATGTCTGGAAAATCAGGAACATCTTGTTCACCAGCCCCAACATATTTTGCAGTAACATTATAGCCATCAATTTCCATTGAACTTCATACTTCAGCTAATACATTTCCTGCAAATTCGAAATTAGATCTTTCTAAATGTTCATCAATTGTAACGCCACGTTCATCCAAATAAGACACAAAATGGCCATGAGGCAGTATTAAACCAGCCAGTTCCCGACTAAGAGGAGCCATTCTGCGCTCTACTCTGTTATACGCACTTCTTCCAGTAGCATTGGTAGCTAAAAACAATGCATCGATATCATGTCGCTTAAAGTGTTGTATAGCAAACCCTATGACCTTTTGATAACGCGGATTTTCATCTGGCCCTCCATCAACCGTCATGATTACCACTGGTTTTACTAGTCCATGGTCAGTTTTAGCTAATAGTCGAAACTCTTCAAGTTCGAGAAACGTTAAACTTTGGCTAATGGAATCAACGGTAACTCAAATGTTAACTTGCTTTGCTATGCTTAAGCTAAGTGTACACGATTGGTAGATCTTACAATATTGTCAGATCTGTCAGTGAAAATCATGCTTACAATGTCTTACAACCGTGTAGTCTTACAATTAATTGTCAGAAAATTTGTCTGACAGTTAATTGTAAGACGGAAAATTGTAAGGTTTTTGATAATCGTGTACACACACAATTTATTGTCAGGCCTGTCAATTTTGATCGTTGTCTGACGTTTCTGACAATGAAGAAATTGTAAGATGTTCGTTTTTAGATTCATACAGTTTTTTCATTGTCAGACAATTAGCAGCCAAGTTTCAATTGAAGCAGTTTCCATAACCAACAAAAACTGACAATTGATTGTTTGTGTACACGGTTGGTAGAAAATCTACCAATCTCTTACAATTAATTGGTTGGTATTAAGCCGGCTATCTGAAAATAAATTGTCAGCCAACTTCTGACAATAAATTGTTAGAGATTGGTAGATTTTCTACCAACCGTGTACATACACAACTTCATTGTTAGCTCATTGGTAGATAATTGTCAGACATTGCCAGGTCTTACAATATTGTAAGATCTACCAATCGTGTACACTTAGCTTTACAACACGTCTACTCACTATAGTATCCAAACAAAACAATACACTGACAGAGGAAATTTAGACAAGTGAATAGCGCACGGTAATTCCCCTAATCGGTTCTAAAGCGAGTGGCTAAACGTATGCATTATTTGCGGGAATCCCCGAAAATGCGTTTCGTTTTCAAGCATAGACAATGTGAGGGTTGCTATTCGTGTAAAAAAGTAAATAACTACCGATGACGTAATCATTATCTAGACTCCCCTACCCCCCATGTCATTCAAAATAAGCAAAACAAAGACCCCCAATAGTGCTTACGTAATACTTGAACGGCCCCTATGTTAATTTTTTTTTTTGGAAAATTGCTTATTTTTTCAAATTTTTTTGAAATGAAGTTTGAAACTATAATTTTTCAAGTACAAAATAGTGAAAACCGTTTCAAAATCCATCCATTATTTCAAAAGTACAGCTCGATCACCACTTTTTCATGTTTTCCTTCCACTTTGCGGCGCGCGTCTAGAATTTTGATAAAATATTTTTTATTTCAATTATTTTTTATGATCTTTAATTTAATAAAAAAAATTTTGAAATTAAGATATTACAGCTTGAACATACCATAAAACCATTTTTTATAATTTTGAATTTTTCATTACCGACTTAACGGATTTTAATAAAATTTTTTATAGAGATGGTTCTGAAAAGTTTAAAAAACATTGTATTTCAAAATTAAAAAAAAAAAAATATTTTTGAAAAAAAAAAGTATTTTTTTTTTTTTTGAAAATTCGATATATCTCAAAAACCGCTCAATATTTTTCTTGGAAATTTCATTTTCATTCGTACAATAATAAAAACCTTAAAGTTGGTGTAACAAATTTTTTCTTAAAAATCTTTTAAAAATTTTATATATAAAAGCTATTTTTTTAAGAAATTTTCTATTCTTGCATAAATTCATATTTGCATAACATTCTGTTTTTGTCTCTTACTACTAAAAGAATTTAAAAAAATGATTTTATCCTTATGTACATTTTTCTCTAATAACATTCGTTTTTAAAATTCTAAGTCTATTACATAGGAGCAAGTTCGTGCGACCCAGTCGTGCATTTTATTTTTATAGAGAAGCGTCTAAAAAGTTTGAAAAATATTGTATTTCAAAACTTATATTTGAAAAATTGAATTCTACGCTTATAAACAGTTTTCTGTAATATAATAACATTCATTTTCACACATCATTTTCAGTGGAATGTAGGCATCCCACGTCACTGCCTAATTAACAAAGTTCAACTCAGTCCGACCCCGATCTCTCCGTTGGTTTTGCTACTTTTTCCAGCAATTCTTTTGTCTTCGAAACCGACACAGTCAAGTGCAAAATTTTAAAGTTTTAATTTACAATTCAGTACCCAGCAACTTTTGAATAAAAATTTTTCAAAATGAAAAAACAGGACAATCCATGGGCATAGGTACAAATGTGTGTTTGAGCATTGCATGCAAACTTTTTACTCGCCCACTCGTGTCACGCTTGTAAAAGTTTACGTAGAGCAATGGAAGAAGTCTTTCTGACAACAACAAAAAAAGTAGAACACGAAAACTTTTGTCAATCCTCCGTGCAATTGTTAGAAAAAGTGCAGCATTTTCACATCCACACTATAAAATTAGGACCAACAGAAAAAAAAGACCTCCTACGAGTGCAACTTGCATCACACATTGCCTCGAGAATTTTTTTGTTTTGTGTGTAGTGATGCAGTATATTTGTGTGCGTTGGTGTTGTTTTGAACTCGAAAAGTATTTATGTGCTCCAGAAAATCCTTATACTGCTCAGCCATCACCGCGAAGGGAAATCAATAATAATTTAGTAGATTCGAAAGGGCGGTGGATTTATTTTTCGTGGAATCTTTTTTTAGATTTCCCAACTCCTCCGGTGGTATCCGTGGCGGTGCAGGTCCCAAGTCCCAGTTGCCACAAATCACAAACCCACATCTGTAAACAAATCTCTTTGGAAACCGTTGACTTCCCTAATTGCCGGCGCAATATATTCTATTCCTACACACTTTTCCAACCAGGATTGGGTACCTTTAATAGTGCAGCAGCGGAAATGTATAGTCAGGAAATGCACATGAGTTCGATTTAACATCAAAGTACCCTCAACTGCGACCTATTTTTCTAGGATTTCAAGAGTTTCGTGTTCAATCAATTCATCTCAATTGTTTTTGAATTTTTTCTTTTCTTATTTATTTAACTAAGCTACATGGGAAGGTATACTCGTATGTGGGAAGATTTCAGGAGAGCAAAAAAAAAAAAAACCAAGATGAAGTAAAAGGAAGAACTAAAAATAAGGAGCGATTGAATTGCAAGAGTTTTATTTTTCCTGAGTGCAATTTAATAATAATACAAAAAAAAATCCCATTTCGGAACAGGAAGCAGTTTCTTATTCCGATTTCAATTTGTATGCATCTTGATGTGAAACAAGAACCAATGTGTACTTTCAATCAGTCACTAAATCAATCTTGAAAGACCTTATTCTCGTTTGCGGTAATTCGACATCCACAGGATGATTCGCATAGGATATGTAAGAAGTCTGTACATAGAAGAGGTTGCTTCGAGCTAGGAGGAATATCAACTGGTCCCATGTGATTACTTTTATATCTCAATTGGCCTAGAAAATTTAAGATTACCTCTGCAAACGGGAAGGTTTATTCTATCTTATATTTTTTGTATCCTTTTCAAAAATAAAAACTTTTTAACTTTTTAATGGTTTAATGCTTGCCTAAGAGTATTTATGTTTTATGGAATGTTTTGAATTGAGATTGGAGTGTAGTGCAAGCTGAATTTCCGCCTCTGTTGATCTAAGAAATTGTTGCCTCCTTCCTTGTATGTAGGTAGAGTAACTCTCGAATAATGTCGTTTTTTAAAAAAACGTGAGGATTTTCTCAAGCCGAATCGAGCCACGTCTTGTTAGACAAAATCAAATAGATTTCTTCTCTTTTTTTACTATGGGACCATATTAGTGACAATTTTTCATTCATAAACTAAATTTTCATGCTCCCATAACAGTTTAGTATAAAAGTTCTTAGCTCAGTCATTTTATTTCTAGGGTCTACATAATGTGTGTAAGAAATGCAGAATTAGAATTCGTTTTGTTTGGGTACACCTGAGGGTCTTACATTGAGGTTAATGAATGAATACGGTAATCTTAATAAGAACAATTCAGCAAGTCATTTAGGGACATAACACCAAGGGACTTATGTCCTACTGAGGGGAAGGAGAGGCATAACCGAATTTGGCGTGTTTCACCTAAGTGGAACAAAAATCCCAAGTATTTTGCTCGGAGATTCGACATTAACCCCAAATTTTTGGAGATATAATACAGAAAAAGAACTTCTAGGTGTTAAAATCGCTTTTTAACTTTTCCCATATAAGGCCAATTTGGCTTTGTGTCACTTTGAATTGTTTCTTTCCTGCGTTCAGTTCTCAAGCAACCGTTTTCTTGATCAACTGTACCTATCCGGTTCGCTTCGATGCTCAGCGGTGCAAAGGACAGTACATCATCGCAAAAACTTTAAATGGTCCAACCTTTGGGCGTGGTATAACAGTTGAAGCCCCAATCCTAGCTGAATATTTCGAAAAACTGCTAAATACGTCACTCATAGAAAATGCATTACAGTACGCAATGCCATTACTAGAAGTTGAAACTTTAGACCGGCAGATAACACAAGTGGACATAACAAGAATCATTAACCGCTGTAGCCCAAACAAAGCCCTAGGCGAAGACCGTATTCCGTACGAGTTCTTCAAAAATACGACGGAAAACTTCATAATCGAACTGGGAAAAGGTTTTAACTTCATATTCAATACTGGTGAAGTAACTTCAAGTTTCAAAAGAAATATTATATTCCCAATTCTGAAGAAAGGTGACCCAAAGGAGCCGAGTAATTACAGAGGGATATCCTTCCTCAACACTGTCACAAAAAATTTCACAAGTGTTTTGCTAGAAAGACTCACGGATTGGGTACATGAAAACAATTTGTTGAGCGAATACCAAGCAGGGTTTTGGAAGGACTACTCTACGGTAGACAACATCTTTCGAATCGCACGCGCATACTTAGAAAATGGATAAAAGCTCTACGCTTTCTTCGTGGATTTTAAGGCTACGTTTGACTCCATAGATAGCAAAGCTTAATTATCAGTAATCTAAGAGTGTCAACGAAAATACTAAGAGTTTTTAAAACATTCTATGTTGGAAACATGACCGCTGTCTGGGATGGAAATATTCTATCTGAATGGTTCCCTACGGAAACTGGAGTAAAGCAGGGTTGCCTACTTAGACCGCTGTTGTTCTCCTTATTTCTGGATGACCTTGTAGAATATCTTCCAGATAGAATAACTTTTGCTTTTTCGGAATGGAACGGGGAGATATGCCAGAAATGAGAAATGGAGCGGGCAAAATTAAGAACTCGAAAAAGTCAAACAGTATAAATATCTTGGTGTGCTTGTAACCCCACAATACATGCTCCATCTTGAGACTGGCCTGCATCCACTTTACATCTACACTCTTGGGCTACACTTCGCTTACACCCGGAAAGTTATGATGCAAACTACCCATCGCCTCACAGTAGCCAAACACCTTCAAAGCAGAAACTTACAGCTTTTTAGTGAATGGTAGAGACTCGGAACAGAGCATAATGTCAGATTAACGGGTGAAAATGCTGATGGCTTAAGCAGATCGCAGCAAAAACTAAAAGAAAAGATTGGATTCTCCACACGCGATCAATTTCGGATGCAAAGACAAGAGAGCCAAACGAGAAGCACTTATAAGCTACTTAGCCACAACTTGGGAAACAAAAATTATTTTTGCGACAACAACAGCATTGAGATGATCTCCACTATTTTCAAAGCCAGAGGTGAACTTCTGCCCCTCAACTACCTGCCTCACAGGATCGAGAAGATATCCAGCACTTTATAGGAATAAGCCCTGTTCTCAAGGAGATACGAGTAGTAGAAGACTTAGCCCTATTATTGGACTTGTTGATTATTGTTTAAAAATAGCTTTTTTGGCCTTTACTTCAATTTTTGTTGACTAACGTCCAAAAAAGCAATTTTGAATCAATTAAACGATCTTAACTCTCTCTCTTTGGGCCCTCTGTACCGCTCACGCAACTCCATTGCTCCTGTCTGGCTATTGAACATAGGTTCAGTCTCCAAGCCGGCGCCTATGTCAAAAGTTTTCTAAGACAACATTACTTTTGGTGACATCTTTGGCGGTACCTGATTAAACTGTTAATATAAGGGAACACCAGGGGACTGGTGACGATACTAAGCAGATCAACAGAGTTGCATGAGCAATACAGATGAGCCGAAAATGGAATTCAAATCCTGAGAAACCGCAAATCGAGCGATTCAAGCTACTGTCGTCCAAGAAAATGTTTATATTGCCGTTTTAATTTCAATTTAATTTAGGCATAATGTCCATCTTATTTGGGACATAAGTCTCAAAAATTTTAAATTGCGTATGAAAGAATTATATATATTGCACTGCATCCTAGAGATTCCCACTTAAAACTGGATGAGCTTGCTCATCTTATAGTTCTTCCCACAAATCTATTGCTCTCAGAAATTTTAGTAGTTGAGGCACCTTCAGAGAGGATAGGTCACTCTCTTCGAACTGGTATCGCCCTTGATAGTTTTTCCTCTTGGTGCATGATGGGACAACATCTTCCAAGTATAAAGTCCCACCAAGATAACCTAGGGATCTTCTAAGTTTTCAGTGTCCAGTGAGAATATCTGTTATTATTCTTAGGTTGTTCCTACTTAAGCTGATACAGTTTGGTGAAACGTTCTTGGTTGTAATTGAACAGTAGCTGTTTCGTCTGCTTTGGAAGTTCTTTTTAGTTTTTGGATCTTCTTGCTTCCTATTCTTGTTTGGTTTTATTTTTAATTACCTTTTTCTCCTATTTCGCAATAGAGCTCAAGCCTTATTAAAGGGGTTGGTGCGTCTATTTTTGCTAAGAAGTCAGCCTCACTATTTCCCTGAAGAACAAAGTGAACAGGTACCCAATGAAGTGAGACCCTGTTATATTATCCAAGCTCGTTAAGCCTGTTTGTGTACTCCCACACTAATTTAGAGCTGATGGTTTAGGAGCTCAGTGGCGATGGAAATGTTCTGGTTACAGTAATTTATTTCGAGATTAAGGTCCACTCATTTCCCCTTGGCGTGTACCTCCGCTTCGAGGTGACTTAATATATCCTTAGCAATAAATAAAAGTTGCTGAAATCAGTATACTTTTGCATTTTTCTTTAAATTTTTTTTCATGATTCGCAAAATTTGATTTTTATAAAACTTAATAGGAATAACTGGATTTTAAAATTACAGTCGACGCCGTTTATAACGACCACCAAGGGACCAAACAAAACTGGTCGCTATAGCCGGCGGTCGCTTTATCCGACGCCAACGTAGCAAAAAAAAATTAAAACAAAAATAATAGATACAATATACATTTTCGTTGTAATCATTATAATATACAAAATTGCGCAGTAATTCAATAGCTTCTATGGCTTCTATTGCCGAAGGAGGAGTTATGTCCTCATCAGTTTGAATCTTGTATGTAGGAACGTTATCGTCTTTTGTTATAAATTGTTCCCATTCTTCAGCTGGATTATTTCATACAATAATTCATTTAAAAGAATATCATCCTCCTCGCTGAACTTGTCATATAAAGTGTCTCTAATCAGAGGTACGGTAGAACATAACCCAGCATGTCTAAAGCAATGAGTGGCTTCATTCCAAGATTTTGCAACCATAAGTGCTGCCCCTAGTACTGACGGATTAAATGACATCTCGGATTCAAGTCAGTCAAATTTGTAATACGCGGGTGCAAGGAACAATTATCTATCGTCAAAATTTGGTTGCTTTGTTTTTTTTTTTAACACCGTTCCACCGAATGTAATCAATAAAAATATCTGATGTCATCCATGCAGTTTTGTTGTTTTGACAAAAAATGGGCAAATATTTGACATTTTTAAAGCAACGGGGTGATTTCGCCGATTATTAAAAGTTTTTTCTTTTTTACTGTGATCTTTGGATAGTTTCACACCACTACAGCGTTCTCCTCCAAAGCGAATTTTTTTTTGGTCGTTATAAGCGGCGATAAAAAATTATTTTTTGTTATAAATTCGTCGTTATATCCAACGAGTCGTTATAGCCGGCGACGTTATATCCGACGTCACACTAGTACAAATTGTATGAAAACCAACCAAATGAAGGAAAAGTGGTCGTTAAAAGCGGCTGGTCGTTATAAGCAACGTCGTTATAAGTGACGTTGACTGTATATAAAAAAAGAGTACTACCCCTTTCTAGTAGCCCTTGGCATAATGGTTAGTGCGTTAGTTTGTCATGCGGAAGGTCTCGAATTCGATTCTCAGCCGCTGCAAGAAAGTTTTTTTCAGGGGTGTACTGCCTCTTGCGAGGAATTGACAAATTCTCCAAGAGTATCTCTTGTCATGGAAAGTGCTGCTCATTATTTATTTATTTATTTATTGATCTACAAGCGTCTTAGGCTAACAGATTGTGAAATAAAAATATCTTAAAATATTTACATGTATTTGCATAATGAACATTATATAAAAACATATTTAAAAAGTATATATTAGGACTAGATTAGCTTTAAACAAATCTCTAGAGCAGCTTAGTTCAATAAATTGGCAAACTTCATTGAAATGCCTAATTGATCTACACACTGGTTCATTACTACCATAGCTTGTTCTGTGATATTGCTCAAACAGCAAATTTCTGGAACGTAAAGATCTTAACGGCGCAAAAATTGGAATTTTAAAAAGTAAGGCAGGGCATTTTATATGATAACATAAAATATCCCTCACAAGCATTATACTATGAATAGTTCGTCTTGATTCGAGGGATTTAATTCCAAGGAGTAAACATCTTGCTTTATAATCCGGAATGAAACTCCATTTCATTTTATAAAATATAAATCTCGTAAAACGTCTCTGGATTTTCTCAATACGGAGAGAGAAAGTCTTAAAACTCGGATCCCATATAACATCCGCATATTCAAGTATAGATCTTACGAGAGCCGTATAAAGGGATAGCAACGCGTAAGGATCACTAAAATCAGCACAATTTCGCTTGATAAATCCTACAAGTGAATTTGCTCTTCCAACCACATAATCGACATGAGTTTTCAAAGAGAAAGTTGATTCAAGCATAATGCCTAAATCCTTAATTTTGTCCACACGTGAGAGTGAGTTAGACTCAATCGTATAGTCAAAGCTTATGTGAGTAATGGACTTAAAAAAAGATATGGCGCTACATTTTTTTATGTTTAAATTTAAGAAATTTAAATTGCACCATTCAGAGACTTGATTAATATCAGATTGTATGAGATAGCAATCTTCTACACTGTTAATTTCTAGAAATAGTTTTAGATCATCTACATAAAGAAGGCACTGCGAATATTTTATTACAGATGTTATATCATTAATAAAAATGTTGAAAAGAAGGGGACCCAAATGGCTACCCTGAGGCACACCCGAACTACATTCGATAGATCTGGAAAAAGAATTATTAATAATAACTTTTTGAGACCTACCAATGAGGTATGATGATATCCAATTTAAAAATGAAGAGTGGAATCCAAACAGTTCTAGTTTACGCAATAGGATGGAGTGGTTTACCGAGTCAAAAGCCTTACTAAAATCTGTGTAAATTGCATCTACTTGACTCTTTTTTTCAATGGATTTTATGACATAAGCTGAGAATAGAGTCATGTTTGTTGTGGTAGAGCGCCCTGACACAAAACCGTGCTGCAGTTCGGATATAGATTCTCTAGTTAAGAATTCTAATTTGGCTTTCACAACACTCTCGAACAACTTAGGAATTGCTGATAGTTTGGAAATACCTCTGTAATTTTCTATTAGATTCTTAGATCCAGATTTATGAATAGGGACAAGATAAGAGATTTTCCACTCATTAAGAAAGTTTCCTTCCGAAAGGGATTTGTTAAATAAGCAGAGCAGCGGAAAGCAAAGCGATGTCGAGCAATTTCTTAGAAATATAGCTGGTATACCATCCGCACCGGGGATTGGTTTAGGCTTTATTGATTGAAGTTCCAGCAGAACTTCATTACCACTTAACTGTAATGCACCAATATCAACCTTACTTGGTATATTGGACATACATGTAAAATTATCGTTACCGGGTATCGAGTAAACGGATTGGAAAAAATCGGCAAATAAGTCCAGTGTAGAGGTAATGTTCGAAGCTTCGTTGTTCCTAAACGACATGGTTTTTGGATAACCAGAAGATTTTCTCTTCGTATTGATAAATGACCAGAACGAGTTACTATTAGACCTGATGTTTTTTTCAATACTCATAATATAACCCCTATGAAGGAACTTATTAAGAACAAAAAAGTCTTTTCGCAATTGTTTGAAATAAGCATAATCTGAATCACTATTTGATTGCTTGTATTTATTAAAAGCTTTACGTTTGACATTTCTAAGGTTGATCAGATGTTTATTGTACCACGGAAGCTTTGGTAGTTGATTTGATTTTGGCTTTCGAGTCAGAGGTATACATTTAGAAAAGCTTTCAAATACAATTGAGGTAAATCGCATGTACATTTGCTCAAGGTTAAGATTTAAAAATTCAGTAGACCAGTTGAAAGTAGAGAGAAAATTGTTAAGCTCAATGAAATTTGCCTTTTTAAAATTAAAACATTGTGAACATTGGTCAGATTCATTACTAGAAAAAATGTACAATTCAATTTCGATAAATAATTCTTTATGGTGAATAGATTCATTTAAAAGTGAGAACGGAACTTGTGAGACGTTAGAATTGAAATAATCATTACTTAAAAAAACTAAGTCTAAGATATTATTTAATGAGTTAGGAATTCTATTAATTTGACTAAGATTAATTGAATAAAGGGAATCAATAAAATAAAATTCAAAATCTTTTATCATATTACAAGCTATTAACATTTTGTCATTAACCGACCAATTCCATATAACATTTGATAAATTAAAATCACCAAAGCAACAAACAGTATCAAATTCAGAGCAAGTATTATTAACAAATTCGATATTCATAAAATGTTGTTCATATACTTCAAAAGTACTTTTAGGTGCAATGTAACTGACAATAAAGAATAATATAACATTTTGTGTTGAAAATAAATTAACAGAGACACATAATTGCTCAATATTTAGGTAAGGCAAGGAAACTTCTTTACAATCAAGCTTAGTACTAACGGCAATCATTATACCTCCTCCACGTTCACAGGCAGAGTTACATCTGTCGCGTCTATAGACAACAAATAGACTAGAATCAAACATTTCATACGAAGATATACCAGGGTGTAACCAGGTTTCGACGATTATAATAACATCATAATCAAGATGACTCGAGTTATTAAAAAGTTCAGATACTTTCGTGCGAATACCACTTGCATTATGATAATATATATTCAACGATGATTTATGGCACTTATTCGGCAGAGTGTTATGATGAATTGATTGTAGATGAGAGCTTGAGGGCATAAGAGATCCCTCTAACCTCATTAGTTTTTTGGCATGAGCACGAAGGGACGAATTTTGACGCCACTAGGCCAAAAAGTATCAACATAGATTTTCTTTGACCATTCTGCAGTGACACCAAGTTTAAAGTTGATGAATCTCAAATTACGATCAGATTCTTGTTGTTTCACAAGTTTGAAGCACGAAATTTCAGTTAGCCGTTCGGAATCAGCAGAAAATTGTAGGTCCCCTCTGGTCCTGGTAACATGCACCCAGGAATGGTTGAGAGTTGTAAGTCACTATACTCTGTCCAACAAAAATTGTCAGTACAGGCCTTATGGGAGAGCTTTTTTTAAAGCAGTGACGCCTGATGCACCCTCACTACAATGCGTTAGGAAAAATGCCACTAAAAAAAGAGCAAGCCACTGACTTTTCTTAAGGAATTGTTGTTGTAATTCTTTGCAAAAAGTTGTACGCCCCAACACGACCGTCGCGTCGTATCCCACTGCTTATGAGATACTGTCAAGTGTCACTCAAAACTCAATACGATCGTGCGCTCTTTATCTACATCAAAACAGAGTTACCATTATCATTCTCAATTGCAAGCAAAGAGCTTTTTCAGTGGTTTTTATTACGGAGCTTTTGGGATTTGAAGCTTTTGAGAACACATTTGAAGAAGATGAGTATGTTGAGTGTTGTCGTATTGCTTTTCAACTTAAAGAAAAACGCGCCTATTATCTTACCGCTTGGCGTTGTGGGAAAAGGTAAATTGAATATTGTTTTCAGTCGTTTTGAATCGGCAGACGGTAGCCCTACGCGGTTTTTACTCTCATTTGCGGCGATTTATAATGTAAACTACGGAATCCCTGTGAGAGCTTTAAAAGGAGACACACTTATGCATGGCAATGCAACCAGAATGAGAGACAAAGGTCCTACCTTCCCTGTACTGACAATTTTTGGACAGAGAATAGGTCCTGGTTCACTTCGAGCTGTTGCACCACCAAATTTATTTTTTTTATTTTATAAAAAAAGATTACTGGCTTTCCTAACTTGCAGTAGAATTTTTGTTGTTTTTATTTTAAGAATGAAATAATCACTCAGCTCAAAAACACTGTGCTTTATAAATCAATATCTCTCTGCATTTTCACAATTTATTAAGAAAATAAATGAACAATTATTATTTTTATTCTGTTCTGAAAATCGTAGCAACAGTTGTTTGTCTCTTTAATTTTGTTCTTTAGAATATTCCAGTCGTTATTTTCATCAATTTTACACGAAAAGTTGAAGTATTCGAGTATCTAATAGACGTTTTGTCATGTTTTCTAATATGTATATGGGTTCGATGGCTATATTCATTGAGTAGTTGAGCGTTTTCACGATGTGTTTTTCTGTTATATATATATATTTACTAGAAAATAACAGCTTTTCTTTCGGGATGCAGAAGAGTATGTTTTTACATTCTTCATATTTTATTTTAAGCTTCTGGCAGAAAGACTGAAACTTATCAAACCTGCTTTGAAGCTAAGTTTGAATGTATTCGATTTTTAGAGCCACTTGCATACGGAGTTGCATTGTCAACAAACTCCAGTGAATTACCAAGCTAAGTTTGTACATATTTCAGAAATGTTAATACGGGTGCATGAGATGAGGTAGAATAGATTAGATTTTAGATAATTTTGTATTTGCGTGATTTATTTATTTTGAACCCAAATTTCTTCTTCAAAAAAAAAAAAAAAAAACAAACCAAGTAGCTGTGCCAATAACTCAAAAATCTTTCCGATATTAGGGATGATACTTATGGACCTATAATTCCAAGAACCAAAAGGCTCTTTTTTTTTTTTTAATTCTTCTTTGATATTTTCCAGCAACTCAGTAAGTAATAGTTTACGTGTTTTTAACAGAGTGTTAAATATATCGCAGTATTGCCTTATGATGTCCATTGGTACTACGAGTATATGATTCGAATGTTATCCAAACCGCTTGAGTTTTTTTTATTTAGGTTCAGTTTAGTTTCAGTTAAGTTGAACAAATTCGCAAAGTAATTGTTGCTCTGGTTATATGTTAGTCCGTCAGCTATTAATCCATAAGAAAATCTCAGAAGGTTAAGGTTTTTACTATTGGGAATCCTTACTTATAACACTTACTTCCCAGTCTTTCACTCTAGAACACTTAAGCTTAGGTGGCTGATAAGGTTGAAATTTTCTGCTTCGCCATCTACAACATAAAAAGTGGTAATAAATGATGTTGCAACCTTCGATATTGGGCCCAGCTTAGAGATAGTAGGCTTCCAGAAGGCAGTGGTATTGCCTGCTTCAGAAATTTGTACAATTGTCTCGTTTTTGGGAACGTGTTTCTACTATATGAATTAATTATACTCCCACTCCACACCTAACAGTGACTTTCTGGAGATTGATTGATGCTTGGTGGACTTCTTAGTTGAAGACGACATTCCTAAAAATACTGTTTTGACATCTGTAAGCTATGTTCGACACTTGAAATGTATTAAATGTTTGAATAATAACAAAAACTATCAAATCACCAATAGATAAAACAACATGGCGGTCATGAACTGTCAAAATCAACCAATCCCCTTTAATTATCAACCAATTAATTCAATATATTTTTTTCATTTAATACAAATTCACTGAAACAATATACCTATAATAGAGCCCACTACACTACCAATGATTGACACTTTAATCCATATTCAATATTTGAACAAATTTATTAGCACCACTAGAGGCAATAATACGATAAAATTGTAAACAAAAGATCAATTTTCGCACCACCGACACCGGGTTGAGTATCTGTATCTACTCGAGCGTAGTATATCACTCAAACTCACACTCACTCACTCAATCACTAATCGGAAGAAAGAACACAAACAACAACAATGACAATGTCGATGACGACTGCGACGACGACGGCGAACGACAATGGGCAACAGTTTCATATTCCATTTTTGTCGTTTTCGATTTCACCGTCATGGCTCACCGCCTACGCCATTTTGTATGTGAGCGTCGTTGTAGTGTCGTTGGTGTGGCATGAAAATTTATAGCTCATAAAGACCGTACAAACGATGTCAATTAAAATTACAACCAATTGCCCTCCCGTCCATCGTCGGCGTCGATGGTGCTGCTGCCACCGATATAGCCGCCCGCAGCTGCGTCGCACCGCCCGTCGAGCAATGTCGCCAATACGTCGAATTCCATTCGCACATACCTAATTGCACATACATATATATCAATTTCACCTACGCCCATTTAAGGGGCGATAGTTATGTGATATCGATGTGGTTTCATTTCATTTGGATTTTGAAATCAGTCCAGTGTTTGTAGTGGTGAACCGTTTCCTCTCATGCTCGTGTTTCTGTGTTTCTCCTTTCGGTCGTAATCATTTGGTACATTTCTTGGATTGAAATGTGCCAACTCACTCCCCACAAATCCCACTTAAATTGACTGCAATTATCAGTGCAGTGCATCAGAGTGTGCTATCGATAACCTTTTGAGTGTGGTTGTATTTGAAGTAATTGAATACGCAGTCTGGAACGACCGACAAGGTTTCTGGGAATAATACTGCTTCTGCTTCAGTTTATCTGCTAATCAATATTAGCTGCGGAAAAAAGTTCATGGACAGTGACAGTTTTATGCAGTCGCTGTTGATTGAAATAGTATTTCCAAATTAAATCCCCAATTGGGTCGCATGTATCTACTTGGTGTTCTATAAGAGCTCAAGAGCTTCAATGGTATTTTTCCCCACCAAAAAAACGTGTTAGGTCTTTTATTGTGAAAATAACACAAGTAGCATCACTAATATACCATTTGTCACTCAATGACTTCAATGGACGAGTATCATGAAATTTTGACAGATATCTTATGAGGGTTGCCACTTATTGTTAAAGGTATGGATTCTTAATGAATTCAATTATTTGAAGCAAATCAGTAGACTTCTTCATCATTCTCGTGTTTTTTTTTTCTTCATATGAAACCAATACTTGCCCCATAGAGCAACTGGAAAAGGGGGAATGACATTTGAGATTTATTTATCATCACCGACCTTCTTCACATCATCATCATCAGCATTGTCGCAATCGATCCAAAGATCCTTGAATCTCTGAAAGAGTTTTATGTGAAGAAATCTTTATTCAGAACACGTAATTAAGTTGACAAGGAATAAATAAAGTGGCACCAAACAAAATAAGTATAATACGGGGTTAATTAAAGATTTAAAATGTCACACTTTGACATTTAGAGTCAAAGATTTTTTGGGTGAACAAATTAATGCGGTTTTTTAATCAACCGATTATTTACAGTTTTTTTTTTATTTCAGAAAAAGATAAATAGGTTTTAAAGAACTGTCCGTTTCTTTCATTTTCTTATTCAGTAAAAGCAACACAATTTGCAATGAAATACCTGAATTACGAAATGACGAATTACTTTATGATGAAGTTATCGATAATAATGAGTCTTCAACGATAAATATGCAAAATGCACATAATGTTTCTGGATCACGGTGTCGAAAACGGATCATTTGTGGTACATTTTTTCGACGACTCGACGACAACCTAAATAGATCGAACAAAAATAGAGTAATCTTATCTTAAATGGTGGCATAATTTTGGTCATATTCGACAAACCAAAGTTTTGTATGACCAATAATTAAGACCAAAAATACTACCATTTCCCAAAGGTATTAAACATTTTTGGCCATTTTTTAAAAATGTACGGAATACTGCTTCACTCCTTCTGTCAGCTCACAAGGAAAAGCGAATTTGCTGGTAGCACAGTTTGCTGTTAATTCGACGCTGTCAGAAAATGAAATGTAAACGATTTTATGGGACACAACTTCTTTCGCGCTCGTGCAGTTGCAAGAGTACTGAAAGATCTCGATATACACAAATTCGCTGGCCCGGATAGTATCCTACCATTTGTTCTGAAGAGGTGTTGTTCATCGCTGGCAAAACCACTGCGTAAGCTTTTCCATGGCTTCTACTGTTCCGTGATCTTCCCTAGAAGGTGAACGTGGTATTTGTCCAGCCTGTCCCTTAAAAAGGCGAATCTATTTCCCTTCCTTACTATTGTCCAATTGCGCTTACGTTCCTTCTTTCCAATGTCATGGAAACGCTGATATATCAGGTCAAGAAATATCTTGAAAAACGAAAGTTATCAATAGGATAACCGGTTATCCTATAACGGTGAGATAAACTATCATCTCACGGTTCACCGATCAGTGGCATACATTTTTACATCGTTTTGGAAAAAGTAAGATTATTGCGCTTGATATTTCAAAAGCATTTGAAAGCTATTCTATCAATAATGCGTGCATTTGGTGTTGATGAATCTCTTCTTCGTTGAATTAGAAACAACCTCTCGAACCCCTCAATACAAGTTGTGTTGGTTTTAAATCATACCCCAAATGTTGGTGCGCCACAGGGCTCTGTTTTGTCTCCGACTTTCTTTCTGATATTTATCAATTATCTTTTTCCGCAACTTCTAGAATCTCATATTCGTTTCTAGAATCTTTCTTGTTCTTGGGATGTGGATTTAGAACGGCAGCGTATGACAAGATCATTTAATTCTGATCTCGATTGCATTTTCAAATGGGGAACGAAAATTTTTCAAATGTATAAAATTGCCATCTGATTTCTAGAAAAAAACATGAATTAATGCAAACAAAGTTAAAAATTCGTTAAATTCTTAACTTAATTTCCTATACAGGGTGGGTCATCTAGTGGTGTATTTTTAAATCATTAGTTATTTTGACACTGACAGCTGTTTTCCGCTCGAAATTTAGACAGACAGTCAGTATCATACCTCCGCGGTGCGAAATGAGTCGCTTTACACTTGAACAGCATTGGAGCTCATGAGGAAGGACAGTCGAGGAGGAATCAGCCTAACTAGGCAAGAGTTGGAGGGAGTTGCTACTCATATCCAGGAACCGGACACGATGGCGAGTTGGCGTTGTGGATGCCATATGCTCCACTAGAGGTCCCATACGGACATAAAAGGTCTGAAGACCTAAGTACGTAAGTAAGTATGTCTCTTTCTGTTTACAGTGCAGCACTCAGCGCCGTAAAGCAGGACTAGTAGTAAAAGAGTTTTCTAGAGGGTGCACTTAGTCTTACGAGTGAGGAGTTTTAAACCCATTTGTTTTGCTAAACCGAAGTAGCAGCGCTTTTCTAAGGTAATTCTTCGTCGGATCTCCACTAAAGTATCGTTCGTGTAGTTAATATTAACTCCGAGGTAGATCAACTCCTTAACTACCTTGAAGTTTTGGCTATGAATAGTGACGTTTTTCCCTAATAGGTGGCCATATGTTTGTTGATAGCATATAGTTGGCCTTTTCCTCATTTACTCCAAGACCAACAAGTCTCGATCTGATCTTCGACAGCCTTGAGGGATTCTATTGCAGAAAGTTGAGAACGGCCGACGATGACGATATCATCCGCATACGCCAACAGTTGAACAGATTTGTTGAATATAGTGCCCTCCGTGTTAACGCCTGCCCTGCGCACCATCTGATCTAGGACGAGAACATGAGTGTCTCTTAAACATTTCATTAACAAAAAAAAAAAAAAAAAAAAAAATTATAAAATTTATGTCAGTATCTGAAACAAGGTGTTTTTACCAAATCTCGAAAACGTTTCAGTGGGTCTAGAAATGGGTCTAGAAAAAAATTAATTCTGAAGCCCAAAACAAAATTCTAAATCAGTGTAATTCTAACATATTTATTATTATTATCTTTATGAGAATAAATAGAGTCCGGTAAACTCAAGAAAGACAAAATATTTAAATATTTCAAATCGATTAAATTCTTGGTTCCTCTCAGCATGAGCATGATTGCACCAAAATTGAATTCAACCCCTCTGAATTGATTTAAATCCACCCTGACGAACCGAACAATATAACTTACTTCGAACATATGTAAGTATACACAATTTACAGTTGGACTTCAATTCAATCAACCTATAAGACTATCTCATCTATCGCAAGCATTTCCTTTAACAATATTTATTAAGACAAAATTGCTTTTTCTATCTCTGCCATATACAATCGATTGGATTTCATTAAATTGATGCCATCCGCATTCATCGCTGTAATTTATTGTTGTTGATAAAATTGTTCGATAAAAACATTGATTAGTTTCATTGACAAAATATTCTTGCCTACATATATACATATAGAGGAGAAAATAGACCCAAGCTCAATCAAGTTCTAGATATTTAAATGAATCCAACAAATGATAAACGATTTAAACCTTATCTACGAGTATATACCCTACGAGCTACGACTATGCCTCTGTTTGCTAGATGACATAATTAATATTTTCGATTTGGACAAAGGACTACAGTGTAATAATTTAACAACAGTTTACGCTTCTACACTATACGAGTACAACAAAATATTTTTATCAATTTATTTTTATAAATAGATTTATTTATTTTTCTCTTTTGTTCTTTTTTTCTTCCAGGAATATTAATGACAATGAAGGAAAACAAGGAGCGGATAAGCACTGATTGATTATGTTGGTGAAATCTCTTGTTGGATATTTACATATTACTTAACAGGTATGCATCAGGGTATAAGATTTATTGTTGTTTACGGCATGAATAATTTGAAATGTTAAAAAATAGTCTTTATTGAAATAAGGCCTAAGGAATAAGGTAAACAAGTTCCAGCAACAAATATCTTTTTTTTTGAAGTTGGGGTACCTTCCTACATTGAAATATTTTAGGCCTTTATTAATTTATTTATGTAATGTTCGGGTTTTGTATAATAAGAGTTTTTCAGTAGTATTAAGGTTTTAGAAACAACAAACGTCCAAACAATAGTTCTGAACGTCATCGAATTCAATTTGCTTAAATTTGTATCCATTCTTTCTGAACATACCCTCAATTGTATCTATTTGCATACTTTTGTCGAAGAGAGATGAGCGAAGTGCTTCGTTATTGAACGCACATGACATCGGATAACAACCTCATCCACAGAACTCTTCACTTCCATCCCTGTCAACAGTTCTTTTACCACAAAATTTAAAGAAGAGGAGATAGGACACCACCTTGAGGGGTACCTGGACTGGAAGATCTTCTTTACGAAATGATAGTACTGACTAATCTTTCTACAGACTGAGTTGATAGTGCCGTTGGGATTACAGTGCAGATGTGTTAACATTGGTCAAAACAGATACTTTTTTGGCCCAGGAAATATTCGATGGGTCGTTCTGGTTCTTAGAAAACTATGTCCATCGGTATAATTTCGCAAAAAGCATGATAAGCTCTAGACAGAGGTCTCGTTTGAATATTTTGTGTATCGATCAATCGGTTTTAACAAACTTGATTATTTCGATACCTTCCCGTAAGAATGTATTAAGCGACATTTTTAAATTTGTTTCGTCCAATAACATATACAGAAACATAACTAAATGTGACGTTTTTTTCGTTTCCCTTACAATTTTACAAATGTCGCTTAATACATTCTTACGGGAAGGTATCGATTTATTTCCATAAAAAGTCACATTTTACACTCAGATCTGTTAATACATACATACAGGATTAATCATTTCTTTTCAAAAGGCAGAACCTCTGAAAAATAAAAGGGTGTATTTAGTGGATGACAATCGAGTCTGGTATGACAATCCAAAATATTGGCCCTGTGAACTATGTGTGAATTTTTTTTGTATGATACAAAAATAATTTGCACTTAAAATAAGTTAAACAACCTGACTCAGCTTGTTGAAGAGCCAACTTGGATGCCTCACGTTGCAGGTCAATCCGCCAACACTCTAGACTTGTTCCTCACCTCCGACCCTGATGAAAACACCATAAGAGTGTATTATGGCCTCTAGGTACATCAGACCATTGTGTCATGTCTGCGAATTTCTCGTGTCAATAAACCCTAGTTAAAGAAAAAAACCCAGTGAGAAAATACCTGTAACGTGCATATCCGACGAATTAAATTTTTGCATGACCAACAATTACGGCAAAAAATACTATTGTGTCCCAAAGACAGTCAACATTTCTGGTCATTTTTTAAAAAAAACATACGAAACAGTACGAAATCCTCAGTTCCTTTTCTTTAATGACACTTCTGTTGTCAGCTAAATAGATAAAGCCAATTTGATTGCAGCACAGTTTGCTGTTAATTCGACGCTAACAGAGTGACATGACTCCTCCTGTACTTGAGATCGTAAACGATTTTATGGGACGAATCGTCTTTCGCACTCGTGCAGTTGCTAAAGTATTAAAAGATCTTGACATTCGCTGGCCCGAATAGTATCCCTGCTATTGTTCTGAAGAGGTGTTCTTCAACATTGGCAAAACCACTGCCTAAGCTTTTCCATCTGTCTTACTCTACTTTTCTCTCGATGGAAAACAGCATTTGTCAAGCATGTCCCTAAAAAAGGTTTACCCTTGAGCCCAATTTCGGACGTACTGTCAAGTACATATATATTCTTTTTTTACAACAAGGAGGAATGACGTTTCTTCAGGAGCTGATCAACAACTTCGATGAATTGTCAGACTATGACGTCCGACCCAGTGGCTCTCAAACTAGTAGAAGCGAGGTGCTGCCAACTCATTCTATTTAATAAAATTGCCGTCAGCCACGTTCACACTAGTAGTTCTATTAAACAAACTTCCAACATTTCATTCAAAATTATGGCATACAATATATCAGGTTTAGGAAATAAGTTGATTTTTAGAAACTTTTTTGAAACTATCAATGAATACGATATTTTTTTATTATTTGAAACTTTTATTGATCGAGAGACAGAGAATTATGAAAACTATTTTGAACAATTTAAATTACAATGGATCCCTGCAACAAGAAATCATGCACAAGGAAGAGCAAGTGAAGGATATCTGTTTGGAATCAAAAAACAATTTGGTGTTTCAACAAAAAGTCGGTTTGTAAACGAAAGAAATAGAATCATGATCGAAATAGAGATTAAGAACGAAGCATTGTACATAGTACCAGTCTATATTAATTGCAACAAATGGATGGAAGAGTTCTCGGATCTTTACGACTTTCTTTTGGAGACACAAAAAGAAAATATAATGGTAATCGGCGACTACAACGGTAGGGTGGGAAATTCCCAACTGTTACAAATGGAACCAGAGTTTACACCAGGAGAAGTTAATCCCATTAGAGAGTCAATGGATACAAAAATTGATGGTAACGGAAGAAGATTGATTGAAATGTGCGAGACTTTGGGGCTCACATTATTGAATGGAAGAACCAAAAGTGATCCGCGAGGTCATTTTACATTCATAAGGGGTACTTCCTGTTCAACAATAGATTACTGCGTCGTAAGAGGAAAATGGTTGGAGTGCGTGGACGATTTAAAGGTGGAAGAACTAGTCTATTCAGATCACCTACCGCTTTCTATCAAATGTCAATTCACCGAAAATCAATCCGTTAGTACAGAAAACATGAATCTTTTGCCGAAACTTCAGTGGAAAAATATGTACATCAACAAATATAAAGATAAGCTCAACTCGCTGCTCGAGCCCGTAAGCAACAACCGTCTGAACTCGAACTGTGGCACAGATATACTAGTGGCATGCATAACGGAGGCTGCGCAACCTTTTCAATCCAGACAAAAAAAGAAATGGAAAGACCCTTGGTTCGACGCGGATTGCGAAACGGCTAGGAGAAATTCTTTCGGATTTCTGAGACTCATGAGAAACACAAATTCAAACTTGTCCAAAGTATTGTATCGGGAAGCGAACAAAGCCTATAAACAGATATGCAAAGAGAAGCAATACAACTATTCTCAAATGCTAATGCAAAAACTATCAGGGATAATGGACAGCAGGTCATTTTGGAAGCTTGCACGCTTACTAAACGGGATACCTTTTGCAAGGAACATCAAAATAAATAAAAATGTCTTAGCCGAACACTTCGAAAGCCTTTTAAAGCCACAGATAAGCTCAAACCAACTGCTATACGCTAGCCCATACATAGTAAATGAAAGTCTGGACCGTATTTTCTCAGTGCAGGAAGTTACTGAGGTGATACACAGATCCAAACTCAACAAGGCACCAGGTGAAGACAGAGTACCGTATGAATTTTTCATAAACGCCACTGAAAGGTTTTTCGAGAAACTAACGACTGCTTTCAATTATATATTTAACAACGCTGAAGTACCCGAAAGCTTTCGTAAAAACATTATCTTCCCCTTGTTCAAAAAGGGTGATGTAAATGACCCAAATAATTATCGAGGCATATCATTTATGAATACCAGCATGAAAATCTTTACCGGGGTCATTCTTGATCGACTCTCGAACTGGACACAGCAAAACAAACTACTCAGCGAGTACCAAGCAGGCTTCAGGAAAGAATACTCGACTGTGGATCATATTTTCTCTTTAACATGCATTGCCAGATCTTTTTTAGACAAGAGGAAGAAGCTGTACGCATTTTTCATTGATTTCAAAGCGGCTTTCGACTCAATCAATAGAAACGCTCTTTTTTATAAATTAAGCTGCCTCGGAATATCCTCAAAAATGCTAACTGTGCTCAAACAACTTTACGAAAACAATATGTCAGCTGTATGGGATGGTAACGAAGTGTCAAACTGGTTTCCATCATCAACTGGAGTCAAACAAGGATGCCTGCTAAGTCCGCTTCTATTCTCTCTTTTCCTGGATGACATCCCATCGGCTCTCCCCGGAGGAATAACATTTGCTGGTGTCAACATCAAAGCATTAATGTATGCGGACGATATCGTCATATTAGCTGAATCTCCACAAATGTTGCAAATGATGATAAATAAGCTGCAACTATATTGCAGTCTTTGGAGCCTCAAAGTTAATACCAGCAAATCAAAAGTAATGATCTTTCGAAATGGAACAGGTAGATATGCTAGAGAAGAGAGATGGACCTGGGATAATGTCACACTTGATTTGGTAAATGAGTATAAATACCTCGGAGTTATAATTACACCCAGACTGTCCTTTAAAAAGCACCTGCAGGCAAAACTAACCGAATCGAAAAAAGCCATCAACTGTAATTGGAAGGGAGTACTAGGAAAGAAATATGTGGCTCCAAGTGCAAAATATAAACTTTTCGAAGCTGTGATGAGGTCGATATTATGCTATGCAGGCCAAGTATGGGGTTTTCTTCAATATGAAGAAGTAGAGAAACTATTGAGATATTTCATTAAAAAAATATTTTGGCTTCCTGAAAACACTCCTACCTACATGCTGCACTTGGAAACTGGAGTCCCACAACTTTATACTTTTACGCTGAAGATGCATTTCAATTATACTCTTAAAGTGATGGCTCTCCCAAATCATCGACTACCTAATGTAATTGCGAGACAACTTCTACAAGATAAGTCACAGTTCTTCGAAGAATGGTCACGTTTGGAGCTGTTACATAACGTCCAGCTACTAGAAAGAGATTGGAGGACCTGGGAAAAAAATTTCCAAATATTGTTGAAACGAATAGAACAGAAAAGTTTCGAGAACTTTACGGAGAGGGCGCATCTCAGTGAATCCCGAAGTATGTACAAGATACTGCAGCACAACCTAGGCGACAAAAACTATTTCCACGATCAGTACTCTTTAAATACCATCTCAACCATTTTTAAAACCAGAGGGGAACTTATTCGGTTAAATTACCGTCCATATGGGCCTGAAGGAAACACGGAGTGCACTCTTTGCAACCACAGAGCGACGGAAAACGTACTCCACTTCGTAGCGATTTGTCCAATTTTGTCATCAATCCGATGTGCGCATTGGGGAAAAAGTGTCCTCACCCTAAATGAAACTGTGGAAGTTTTAAATGGATCAGACTGGAATGTTCTAAGTAGCTTTGTCCAATCCGCACAAAGATACAGAAATCAGATTTTGAATGAAGCTTTTTAAATTGTGTCTTAATCATAAAATTATAAGTTCCATGATATAATGACCTTTAACTATGTAAATTAGATAAAACAAAACTAAATTAGCTATTTATTCAGAAATGTATGTAAAAGTTAAATTATGTTTAGAGAATACTCTTTTTTTCGGGCTGACGGCAAAAGCCAATGCTTTAATATTGTGAAAAATGTAAAACAAAGATCACTTAAAATTGATAAATAAAAACACATTTCTATTCTTCTATTCTATTCTTTTTTTAGCCGCCCAACATGAATGTGGAATTTCTTACCCCGCTCAATATTTCCCACTTATTGCAATGTACAGACATTCAAAAGCAATGTGCATCATTATCTCCTTTTTTTATCCTATCCTACTTTTCTAATTTTTTTGTTTTTCTCGTTGAAGAAAATGACCGTGACGTTACAGTCAATATCTATTGCTGGCCTGATAAATTGCAACGTTATTTTTTTCGATCAATTTCGTTGACTAGATCTTAATGATATGCGGATTCAGCAGAACGGTGCTAGAGGCCACACACTGGGTTAAATAGTCGACTTGCCGAAAACTCAATTCGAAAAAAGTGTTATATCGAGAAATGGTCCTTTGGATTGATCTCCTTAATCGTGATTTAACACCTCTATATTTATTGTATGGAAATACGGTGACAACATACCGGCATATTTAGAGAAGTTCAGAGCCAAATATTGAAAGAGATATATCAGCCGTTCCGCCGAACTTGGTGGCTAAGTCATCAAAAATTGAGTTCAACAAATCGACCGCTGGAAACGTCTCCATGTTCAACATATGAAGATGTCGAAAACCATACATAAACGTTTTGATTGTTCTTTAAACCAATAATTAAATTTTCGAGACATTTCAAATGGTTTGTTTAAAAAAAAAAAAAAAAGAAGTTGTCAAATCCTTATTGGAAATCCTGATAGGATAGAGCAAACTGATCTTTTCTCTGTATCCACTTAGTGATAAATTATCCCGCTAATGAGCTAAGTGGATATGAGCACATAATTATAACTATTATAACTACTGTTATAAAGGCTGTTTTTGAAGTTATAAGAAATTAAAAAAAAAAAACATATCAAAGGGCACGGTAGTGCCCAGCCAAGTTCTGGCACTACACCCTTTTTACATGAACAAACTCAAATTTTAGTCAGTAGTCATTAAATAATAAAATTTCTCTATTACATTGTAGCTGTTTCAATATTATTCTACTTTAAATATTCGGTATTAAACCTTCATGAAGTAAGAACTTGGCGTACTTTTAGATCTCAGTACTTTTCACGGCTGACTTGTTACACAAAGGTTTTTGTATAGAAGAACTTGGCTCTTTTTTTTAACATTTATGTTTTTTTGGTCTGATACAAATATTGATAATGGTCTGGTTGGAATGTAGCTCAATCTGAAAGTCCCATTTTCGGCCAATTTATCAATTTCCTATCATTGTTTTATGATTAATCGTTCTTTTTGACTATAAATGTCAAGAAGACATTTAGTAAAACATCCACTTTTATCAATTTTACAAGAATGTAAAATAATGATTTAATTTTTCGCTAAGAACGACAAATTGAAAAAGAAAACCTATACACACATATCTGCAGATTAAAAGACCTTCAAAGAAACATATTTTTTTTAAAATATACGCAATACATTTTTTGTTTTGTTTAAATTGTTCAAATTTAAGTTTTAACAGGTGGCACGTTTTAAACGTAATTTATTTGCCAAATGATATTAAAAAAATTATGCTATAACAAGTAATTTGACGAGTTTATCTGACAAGGCAATGATATATTTTGAATAAGATAGTTTTATTTCTCTTGAACTCGAAAATTTCGCTGGTAAAACCGACAAAAAAAAACTGTTCAAATAAGCCTTCTGTCAACAATGACGATGACAATTTTAACAATGAATACGAAATGCGATCTTTGAAATGTTCAATATTAAGTAATTGGTTTGCTTGAAAAGGTAGAAAAAATGTTTAAAATGAAATTTGCCATACGCAAATAAGGCTTCAGAAAAATATGATAAAAAATTGTTATATTTTCTTTGGTGAAAAAAATAACAAATTTGTGATGTAGATTTTTCTTACTTATTTTTCCCAAAGTACATTCATTCCATTTACTTAAAGCTCCATAATTTGAATATACCAAGCTCTTTTCTCATTCTAGACAAAAATTTAGCTTGTATCTGTCCAAAGCTTAACTTAATCTTTCATTTGTTATAAAAGATTTCCAATGCTTTTATTTAAATTTTAACATTCGTCTCAATGAGTCTGAATTTATGACTCAAAATCAGATAAATCTTTCCATATTTGACAGCGGATCAACTCAGACAGCGACAACATTTATTTTGATGTCGCTAGATTATTTCTAGGGACTTTTGAAAACAAGCTTTTGTGAATTATGACATGCAAATAATATTTTTTATTCTTCAACTACTATATTAATGTTATATTTTTGGAATATTATTTGACATAAATTCTATTCTGAAATTCACCACATTAAGACAGCAAATCGTTTGCGAAATTTGAGTGCAAGTGAACACAGGAGTGTTTTAAGTTTATTTGCGAAGTTGATGTTTCTTAACTCCTAAGTTTTCTGCTAATCTGCATCAACTTTTCCACAAAATAAAATGTTGTTAAAAAAATTGATGTTTTTTTGGGTCCTATTTTGTTTCTAGTATACATAAATTCACTCTTTGCTCTTAGTTTCAAGGGCGATGGCATTGGTTTCTCCTATGGCTCAAACAGTCCTTTAGACCTTATTTCCAAAGTTAATTGGGATCTTAGTTTATTGAGCAATCGGTGTAAAGCTATAACTAAGATTGCAGCTTGTACTGAAATAGATAAATCAACAGTGCTCGTCATCCATACAAAATTCAAATCAATCTGTTTCTCAACCAAAATGAATATTTCTTACGAGAAACCTTAGCGAGAAGAATGCTGGAATGTTTTCAAGCAGCATGAACACTTGGGTGTGAAATACCTGCTTCAGACATTATTGACCCTTATTTTTACACACAGCGAGAGCCTGGCACTGCTGACAAGTTTTTTTTTGTATCGCAACTGCAGCTGTTTTCCAGATTTAACAATAGTACACAATTTCAGGAAGATGGGGCCACTCCGTACACAACTAGAGGTTCAATGTAGAGCTTGCAAGAATGTGTCAATAAATTAATCAGAAAGTTCGGAGACAAATCCAGGGCAGCTCTAGAGCTAAGTATTTTAGTATCAGTAGGAACATTAATTGTTACTATTGCAAGAAGTGATGCAGACTTTTTACTATTACAAAGTTAATCTCTTATTAGTACTACTCCATGAACTTTTCGTGGAGATTCAAGTGACTACCTATTACTTGACATTTAGATTTATAACCTGAACAAACGCTCTAGCGCATCTGTGTTCATATACATTTTGTGAACCGTCTTTGAACCTTTTAAAGTTGATCAGAGTGTTCTTTACGAAAGCAATGGCTCAAAATAAAATCGTTATGTTCAAGGATAGATCTAACAAGAAATTAAATTTCTTTCCATTGCACTTGATGAATCCCACTAAAGAGTTGACTTCCAAGAGATCAAGTAGTGGTACAATATCTAAATCTATAAAATTTGAGACTCGATTGATAGGCTTAGATTTAATTGTATGATCAAATAATACGTAAATATTTTTCTAGATAAATAGTTCTCATTTCACTTTTTAAATTTAAATCTAAGACTTCAATTAACAAACAATCTTCGAAACATTTAACTATTGGAACTCTACATATTAAAGTATATAAAGGTGTGTCCACACCAAAGAAACATTTCAGGAAACATTGTTTAAAAAACGTTTCTGAAATGTTTCCCATTTGTTTAAAAAACATTTCAGAAACATTGCAGAAATGTTTCTGATTTGTTTTTTTGGTGTGGACGCTTTGAGAAACATTTCTGAAATGTTTCCCATTGTTTCCAAATTGAGTAGTCTGTAATTTTTTTTCTCGCCTGTGTTGCACTTTAAGCGTGTGAATTTTTTTTTTCTACTTCATCTATATCACAATTTATATTTTCGCAAATATCAGATATAGCATCGGCTTTTTTTATTTAATTTTTAAAATTTTCGTCAACAAATCTTTTTTCATTTCATACATTTTTATCAATTGGATAACACTCTCGTTGCTCTACACTTTTCGCGACATTTTATATTTATATTAATAACCACTCTCACGCACTTTCATTCGGAATGGGAAACAGAGAAACATTTCATAAACATTTCAGAAATGTTTCACGAGCGTCCAGACCAAAGAAAACATTTCAGAAACATTTAAGAAACATTTCAGAAATGTTTCTCTGTTTCTGAAATGTTTTTTAAGTGTTTCTGAAATGTTTCTGAAATGTTTCAAAAATGTTTCTTTGGTCTGGACACACCTTAATGGGTGGGCCAAATACAAGTTTCCGCCTAAAAATGCAATAAAGTGAACAAAATTAAATTTTTTTCATGTATTATGGCTTTATTTGTAAGAGCAAACGTTCCCATTAATTATGGACCACAATGTCGTTGAAGTGGCTGCCTCGACTCGAGTCAATTGGACCTTGTAACCGAATAATCCGGAACTCTACTCAGACAAGTGCGTGAAATGTTGAGCTGTTGAGATCGCTGGCGAGTTGATGTCCGTGAATTGAGTCCCACACTCTCGGATACAGCAGCCATATTCTAGTCTGTGCACACCGTACGACGACGGGAACCATGAGTGTTGTCCACTAGCATACCATTTTCACGAACTTTTTGCACAAATTTGCGTACAGCAGGTGCGGTGGGTGTTTTATTTCGGCCAAAACTTCTTTTCAAAAAACGCACTATTTGGGCTACACAGCGCTCACTTTGGAAGTTTTCAATATTTCTCAACGTTGTTCAAACATAAATGGACTTATTTCGTTCCGGGGAGGTATAATACTGACTTTCTGTCAAGCTGTCGAGCGGGAAACAGCTGTCTTTATCAAAATAACCTATGATTTAAAAACAAACCACTAGATGGCACATCCTGTATAAGTTTTTCACACCTTCCGATCTAGCTATAGTCTATAAGGCCTGTAGTCGTTCGAAGCTTAAGTTCAATTTCCATATTTGGGCAGGTGCTCCATTAACTCACTTGAGTCTTTTAAATGGAATAAAAAAAAGCTTTAAAAATTATAAGTGATATAAGCATAACAGAAACATTTGAATCTATCTCTTTCATTGTATGTGTTCTAGTAAACTAGCAAGTTGCATTCCTACCCTTATAATATTCAACCGCAACTTTAGAGAATGCCTATTTTTTAATCCTTGAACCCGAAATCGGACGTAATGTTAAATTCAGAGATTTTACACTATACAAATGTGAAACGCTTTACCCGGCTCTACTACATTTTCTTCCCATTATGATATTCAGACATTCAAAACAAATGTGCATCCGTATCTCCTTTTGAATCATCTCCAATTATATATCTCCAAATTATATAAAAAAAAATCAGGTAATCACAATAATTTATCACTGAAATAATATATCATCAATGAAAATAGTTAAAAGTAGTGGACCTACGTGTCTACCTTGTGGAACACCTGATTTACTTATAATATTCTTATCTGTACCTGTTGACGTCTAATGAGATATAAACAAAACCATCCAATTACTCGTTCTCGTGAATGAAACCTTAACGACTTGATAAACTTTTTAGTAAGTTTTTGGTACTTCAAAGACTCAAAGACCTAAACTAAACTCTGTATATGGAGGTCGATATTTTTCTTTTAATTGCAAATAAGCTAGATTTGTTGCTATAGACTTACCAAAACTTATCAAGTTTTTCGTTCTAACTAAGCCTACAAACTGCTTGACAATTGCAGAAAGCTTACAGATTGCTCTATGATTTTCTATAATATTTTTAGTGCCCGATTTATGAATAAGATAAATTAGTAGGCACATAAAATGTATAATATATATAATCGAGGGATTTCAGCAACAATTGACAAACAATTCTATCTGCTGTTAAGCCACTGTTATGGAACCAAAGCTATACATGAGAATGTATTCACAGATTTAAAGATTTAAGGATCCCATTGGAAGAGTGTGTTGGCAGGAATGGACGGGCGTTTAGACGATGTTGAATCGGAAACACAAAATCAGCATTGTCAAAGTCGATTTTGTATGAGCAAAGTTAAGAAGAAAACGATGCAGTTTTGTTTTAAATTTATTATTAAACTTGAAAAAATCCTACTTGACACTCTTTATAATAAAACAATCGGAGTTTCAATTTAAAAAAAAAAATCTACTATATTAACTATTATTGATGTATTTAGCATTTCGTAAACTCAATAAGTAGTTCAGCGAGTTTCCGTAAATTGACCTACTCGTACATATATTTTCACTAAAACTTCAGGAAGAACATTCCTTTTTGCTGTCGATTCAACTTAATTACTTGACCTATTTGACTATCTTTTCACAATTCATTTGGAGAAAGTTTCAAGTTGCAAATATTCTCCTATACAATTAAAGTTTCAAAAATTTGTACTGAGATATATTTTCCGGCAAATGACTAACTCTTTCAACTGAAACTTTACCCAGAGATTGAACATATTCACTTTGTTTTTCTTTTTATTTTCAACAAAACTAACCCAAATCAGAGAGCAAATTTGTAAAATCCTTAGCCATTAGAGTAGAAGCCATGTCCTTCAATTATTCACTGTGATAAATGCCAAGTCTCTTAAGCTCAGAATTAAATGGAAGTTCAACAAATAATTGATTTATTCCAAGTTGAAGAAAATCCCTAGATCTATCCTGAAACAAACTCACACATGAGTGGAAAATTCAATTATTTTCAGGATAACTGTCAGAAGGCTATACATACACATCTACACAAATATTTTATGTTCCTTTTTGTATAAATACACATAAAAGGAAGACTGCACTCATTTATGTTTATTTATTTTTTTGTTTCAATCTTGTTCTCATTTCATTTGCAGCTCTTTAGTCCTGAGTCCTGAGTCCGGTGTTTGTATGCGTACCGTGGGTGTGTGTGGAAATTTGCAATTGCATCAAATAGACAAAGTTTAAATATAAAATCAAATATTTGCCTTAATTTAAACTGTGCAACAACCTTCATGTTTGCACCTATACAACCAGAATAAATAGGCACACAAACAAGCCCACATGGAAATGAAAGTTCCTGCTAAAAATTTAACAGAAATGCTTCAGAGAGTCAAATAAAAAAAAAAAGGATTTTCTTCATGATGAAAAACAAAAGTTTTGAACTGGAAAGTTGAAAATAAATGTGAACGGTGAGGTGTAGATAAAATTGGTGAAAATCGGTTCTGTGTACATTGCCATGCTTACGAGTATGTAATGAATACAATTTTTCACTAAAAATTCTTTCCCGAATTGGAAGAATTGGTTTGGTGGTTTATGGTTGAAAGTTTGACTCACAATTTATTGGTTTCTTTCATTTTGAATTTTGATGAAATTTACAGAAATTTATAACAGAAAATATTTTTCGTAGGAAATTAAATTTTGCTCGAAATTCCAAATAAGAGCCATTGACACTGGAACTATTCCCAAATAGATCCTTCCAATGTTAAACAAGCATACCTCATGTAATAATCATTTGTTTTAATAAAATTGCATATATCTTAGGCGCACTATATTTGAAGTTTGACGTTAGACAACTGTCCACCATTTTGCTCGATACGAACAGAACCTATGTTTGGTTTAACGTGAGTACCTGCCTATTATTGCTTAACCCCACGGGAGGCCTACCTCCATAGGAGTCAGATTGGGTCCTGACCATTAACCCCAAATCAGCCGAAGCCGATTCAGTTGCAAAGCTGTGACATGTTGCAGGCATGAACACACCTCTTGCTTGGAGGCGAGGTCTATCTAACACCTCTTGAATCCAGGCACGCCTGGAAACCATGTGTCTCCGCATTTGAAAGAAACCAAGCCACCACGATACTCCCACTAGGGGGCCTACCTCATAGATAGTTTGAAGAAAGAGTGCACGTACACGACAGCTGCACCTCACTATCCGAAGATAGAATAGGAGAGCCAGAAGACGTATGCTATAGCTCTCAGACTTCACTGCACTATCTCCCATGGTACCAGAATACAGCTTCCGGTCGAGATTCGAAACCGTGAGGTCACTTACAGATGAGTTCCTGCAAAACTCAGGGCCTGTCAGCCCCAGATATACATCACACACCCAGCAATAGTCCATGTAGAAACTATCAACCAAGAATGAGCAACCCTCTGGTGAGTTGTTACACACTCCTTAGCGGATTCCTACTTTAAGGACACCTTCCAGACTTTTCCCATCTAGTTGGTTTAATTACTTACGTAACCTGTCTACAGGCACCACGAGGAGGTCGATAGGAACCTGGAGTGTAAGAATTGTCAGTAGTAGCAATACCGGCCCACCGAAGTGGACGAGCTCGTCGAAAGTCAAGAGCATGAACCATGCATTTAATCACCTCACCACCATCCAGCAACCATGGCCTTATGCTAGCCGCCACCCATTATGATCGTGGAATTATGCATGCTGTACGCGGACTGGCATGCCACCACGCCGTGCATAATCTTCGAGTTACGTTCGCTGCCATGGTCCGATGTATGTTTCAGTAGCAACACACGCCCATTGGTCAAGTCTCTCAGAGCCCCGGACATGCCTTAAACTACTACCGACTCCAACACTCCCACCTGCTGCTCGATACTGACACTGAACTTTTAGCGCATTTTCCAGTAGACCACGTAAATTTACCTGGTTCCAGCTTCGGTATCTCGTGTCGAATATTTTGCTTCAGCTGTCTAATAATCTCTTGTTTACGACCATAGATTTTGTCTTTTTAAAAAAAAGTTGGAAGCAGTTAAATCTGGTGAACAAGATGGCCAAGGTTCTTCAAAAAATTCATGCAGCAGGTCCATAATTGTCCTAATAGAGTGCACAGTCTCTCCAACTTGTCAGAACCACAAATTTGCTCCGCTATTGGCCGCAGAATGTTGTCAATCATTTTGCTGTAAGAAGTTTCGGAAATTGTTTCTGACTTTACATCCTCATTCTCGAAAAAAATATGGATTGATAACTTTTCCGGCGATTACAACGCACCAAACTGTGCATCTGAATGGGTTTAACAGTTGCCGGTCTGTTGCCCCTGAATTTTCGGAGTCCCCAACAATCTACAGTTTTGGACTGATCAAACTTCTATTCACAAAGCCTGTGGGAGTTGATCTTGAATTACAAAATTGGCGATGTTTTTGCTTCGTCATAAAATTTGATCGTTGACAAGAATAACCAAAAATCGTTAATTTTAACACGCGTTTTGGTAAACTCAAGGTATCCTTTAAAAATTGGCACGTCTAGATTATGGCGGCCATGTTGTTTTGGTGACATCTGTCAAATCTGTTGTTTATTATTCAGTGACTGATGCCAAATAAGAATTTCAAGTAACACGATTGAAGAGCACGTCCAAATGATATAACTTTATAATCAAAATTAGTGTTTGTTAGCGCAAACGTTGCGCCCATTTTACGGTAGACGTTGTGGCCCTTACAGTCGATTCTTCTATTTCAATGTTGCTTGCTAAATTTGAAACGACGGGTTCGGTAATCAATCAGCTAACTTTCGTATGGCAAATGAACGCCAGATTGACCGAGAACAACGCCACGGTCCGTGAAAGTGTACAGCAACAGAACTCGAGGCAGTCGATTTCTCGCCGTGCACATAAACGCAGACTTCAACTTGGCGAATTTTGTTTTGGGACTTGGGCCTACACCCCTAAAATATTCAACCCAGAAACTCAAAGTTCATGACCATAGACAACACCATTTGCTTGCTGACTGGGTTTCGGAACGTTTGGAAGGCGACCCCAATTTGGGCCAAACATTCATTCTTAACGACGAGGCGCACCTTTAGATGAATGTTAACAAGCAACATTGTCGTACATACATATATGGGACGACATCAAATCCATAGGAGGTTCACCAGCTGACAATACATTCTCAAAAAGTTAGAGTTTGGTATGAATTCTGGGACGGTGGCGTCATTGGTCCGAACTCTTTCGAGAACGACGTTGGCGGTCACCGTCAACGGCGAGCTCTACAGAACAATGATAACCAATTTCTTATGGCCCAAATGGAACCATATGTAACTAGACAACTAGTGGTTCCAGCAGGAAGGCGGTATGTCTCACACAGCGGAATCTACGATTGATATTCTGCATGAACGATTTGAAGGTAAGGTTATCTCTTGCTGAAGTGACCTGAATTCACCCCCAAGGTCATGTGATTTGACCCCTCCAAACTTCTTTTTGTTGAATTTCCTGAAGTCGCTGAAAAACCTGTCAAAAAAAAAAAACAATCGAGCGATGGTCTTAAGGTAAATATCGCTTAAATTAAGCCGGATCTATAAGGAAGAGTAATTAAAAACTGGACCGCTCGCATCCGTGCCACCGCAAGAATTATTGTATTATTATTTTTGTATTTCAACATCTACCCGCTTTTATTTTCTGCTTAAGAATTTTCAAGCCATTTGGTAGCGTTAAAAAATTTCGGGAGCGTAACGGGATCCCGCTTTATATAATCCCGTTTTTCAAAAATCCCACAAAAAATGTTTTAAAATACGGTCCTCTATAATAACGTTTTTTTAAATACCGTTTTTTTAAATACCGTTTTTTAAAATCTCGTTTATTCAAATTCTCGTGCTATTGTAATACCGCTTTTTAAAATACCGTCTTATACCGCTTATCCCGTTTTTTAGAATACGTAGCTAAAACTTATTGGCGCAAAATTTTAAACAGTTCTCGTTTAAGGAATAAAACCGGCTCTACTTAACGCAGTCGTTTAGCTTGGAGACTTCGTCTAACTTTTGAATAATTTTAAACACGTTAAACAAGTCTTCTAACTGATGTGGGTTTTACAACAGAACCTAAGCGAATTTGCGTTGAACAACCCTTAATTTGACAGATACATAACTCACACAACTACAAAAACACAAAAAAAAAAGTAAAAAGAACAGACAACTTTAAACCAAATAATTTTTCGCCGAAAAAAGTACATATTATATACTACCTCGGTACAGATTTTGATTGTTTATAAGTTATTTACAAAATTTTAGATGGAAATAAAGTATAAATCGCAAATTCACAGCATAAAAACTCAATTTGTTGTTGCAAGGTGCAGATTCATTTAGCTATACTCGTCTCGGCCGGCGGCGGCGGCGGCGCGCGTGCATACATAGGATATGTATGTACCTACATACATTTGTATTTTCAGATTTGTTCATCGTAGAGCACTTTCGTACGATTATTTCGAATTTATAATATTCAGTTATTCAGTCTATTTACAAAAAACATCTTTAAAATATTGAATAAGACATCAGTAAACATTTTTTCTTCTATTTGCTTTGGTATGAAATGACCATTGTCAATATGGATAAAGTATACTTTTAAAAGATAAACAAGCTATTTGCTGCTGTTAAAGTAAGACGAGCTCTTTAACGTTAAAGTATAGTTTATGTCCTTTAAAATTAACAAAAAGTCGGTTCTCGTTTTATACTCAATATTTAGAGTCGACTCCCATTCTAAAATTGATTTAGAGTAGGTTTTAAATGTTTAAAATTTTGCGCCATTGATTTTATGTTGGTTATTTTCAGATTTTTTAAATGCTAAAGAAATTTTGCATACACCCAATCTCGCATCTAGCCCAAATTCTATAGTGCGCCCAAGCAGGCCCCTTACGTAACTCACTGTTTATACGCCGTAATAAGAAACGGGATTATAAGATACGGAATTTTAAAAAGCGGTATTTTAAAAAGCGGTATTTTAAAAAAAGCGGGATTATAAAAACGGGATTTTAAAAAACGGGATTATAAAAAGCAGGATATCGTACCCAACCTAAAAATTTCGATAGGTTTTGTTAGGAATGTCAGAGAGTTCCTTCAAGTCGTTGAAGCCTGTTTCTCTGATGATAATACAGATTTTCAAAAATAGTTTTTGAAAACCGCCCCTTGAAAAAAATATTTCAAATTAAGACTTTACTAACAGTTCATTCCTACATTAGAACCATTTTTTTGATAAGTCTATTCCCCGTGTTTAGTCGGGAGAGGCAATTTACTAAAAAAATTACTTAAAATAGAAAAATAATTTTGAAAAAACAGCAGTGAAATCTCCAATACCTTATTATAAAGCCAGAAATCTCTTATATTTTCTTTTTAAATAAAGTTCTTTCAGTGAATTTTTTTAAAAGAATTCAGTTTCGAACTCAAAATAAAAAAAATAAAATAAATTTTAAACAATAACGTTTTGACGATTATCGACTTACGTGAATCAAAAAGAGGCAACGCTATCGTTCAAACGATATCGTCTGACGATAATCGAGTTACGGAATGACCCCCTGTATAAATGCTTCTACCAATTATGAAAACGTTGAATAAATCGCTTTTTGACTACCTTTAAACCTTAAACACAAGGAACGATTGAAGAGGAAATAACGATGCACATTAATTTGAAATTTCTGAAGGGAAGAGCAGAGTTAGGTAAAGCATTCTACATTCGTGTTGTACGGTAAAGAAAGAATCTCTGTACTCAACTGTACCGAAACTGGGCTCTACAGCGGCATGGAGGCTAATACTTCCGCCTCAACTACAGGAGACAGAAACAGGGTTTTTTAGGTAAAGCATTCTACATTCGTGTTGTACGGTAAAGAAAGAATCTCTGTACTCAACTGTACCGAAACTGGGCTCTACAGCGGCATGGAGGCTAATACTTCCGCCTCAACTACAGGAGACAGAAACAGGGTTTTTTAACTTCCCATTGGACAATGCTTTCCAGATCAGTATTTATTGAGCTGTCGTTTTAGTTCCACATCCGAAGGACAAGGACGTGAATATGAAAAGCATTTATGAATATCAGAAAGAGATTCGGACACAAACCGGAACCCTGCGGCATACCAGCTTTTATTTTATGATAATCAGACTTGAAATCATCCAATTCGATAAACGTTACCAAAATTTCATAACCAAATTGGCGAACTAAAAAAGAATCGACAAAGTCGAAAGTTTGGAGTAGAGCTTTATTGGTTTTCCTAAAAAAGTACCCTTGAGTTGCTTAGGTTTTAAGCGGGGATTTTAATAGGAAGAAATTCAGTATTTCAAATTCTATTATACCTACACAAAAACAAAATATGACACTTTTCATTTCCTTTCACCATCCACTAAAACGTATGTAAGCCCCGTTCCAAAACCAGGGTACTCTTAAGGAAAAGCTTAAAAGCTTATTTAAAGAAGTGAAAGTCTAATTTTCATGTGCAATTCTTCGAAAGTAAAAATATCTACGATTTACGTAAAAATATATTTTATTTTCACAGAACTGTACAAAAATATAGTACCTACACTACACGCTACTTAACCAACACATTTTTGAGTTCTGCCCAGTTGGAGGCACAATCAGTGTTTCTTTTCGAGAGGGATTCATTGCGAAAACACAGTAGAGGTCCTGTCTGTTGATATTGTTGATGATGTTGTTGCTGCTGTTGATGGCTGATTTGATATACCAAAAGGAGTCATCTTTTACAATAGTCCCATGGAGTTTTTATCTTATTTACCTTTGGTACATCATGCTCACGCCTCAATTTATCTGTGTATGAGTCTGCTCTTATAGAAACAAAAATAAATAAATACAAAAACAAACAGATAACAGGACAACAATGAAACTATACAAACAATGGTAATGGACGATTCTGTGTGAATAAAAGTATGAAATACAAAAGAAAAGAAAGACAAAGACAAAAATCAGCTTGGCCGTCATTAATTGGTCTAATGATGTGTACTGTGTATAACAGTTGGCTAGTCAACTTTGACAAAAAAAAAGAAACCAAGTGAGGTAATTTGTGACAGTCCAGTCAAGTTTAAAAACAAAAAGGACATTGTTTAAGAGGAGTCTAAAGTCTTGAATGAGGCTATATTTATATACAAACCAATTCATTTTCTCTTTTTGTTTTAATTATTTTTTTTAATTCGAAAAAAGAAATGCAGAAACTTAATTGAAAAAGATAGAACAACTTTGTTGGCTGATGGAGGTTCAAAAGACAGTATCAGTTTTACAAACTGGTAAGGCATAACGGATGTTTCAAATAAGATGTGACAAAAGATGCGTCAAAGAAAGACAGAAATGTTACACCACAGGGCGACAAGAGGGGTAAGAAGCTCGTCGCTTTTCATAACCCATTCCCTTTTTTGAAGACCATCAATTTTCGTACAAAATTGATTCTATACAGGGTGCGTTTTATATTCCATGTTTTATTTGGTTGCCCTTTGTGTTGAATGAACTTTGTCAGTTGGCATTTGACAGTCGTAGAAAGTGATCAATAAAAACTTATAAGGAGAATGGAAATGACCATCAACGTGGATAAGATTGGAGTGCTCGAGTTTTACAGCTGGCTATAGACGACCGCAATTTTTGGCAAAAAATCATTGTGATAGACGAATCACATTTCGACTTGGCTATCGTTGTAAATAAACAGGATAGCTGCTTTTGGGTCACTGAAAAAACTTGATTGATAAACCAAAGACCACAAACCCTCGCAGATCAACTATATGGTGCGTCTTTTATACCGGCGTCGGCGCGGCGGCGTCATTGGGCCATTTTTCATTGAGGATGCCAAAGGCAATGTTGTAACAGTTACTAGTGACCGCTATCGGGACATAATAAAAAACTTCCTTGTGTGCGAATTTGATCAATTAGGCCTACAAAATATGTGGTTCGAACAAGATGGTGTCAAATTAAAAACAGCTTGTGTTACTATGCGAATTTAAGGAGAAATTGTTCCTAACCGAATAATGTCAAAAAGCGCTGATATCAACTGGGTAGCTATTACCTAAATTCTTTCTTTACCTGTAAGAGTCCAAGTTAGTTTTTAACGAGGCCTTAGTGCAAATGGACCTACATATTTACCACATCTGCGTTAACCATATTTCTATTCCCTCCATTAACTTTCAAAAACCATTCGAATGAATGAATTGACATTCATATTGTTTTGAATAAGCTCCTTAAAAGGAAACCAGGCGGATCAATGTTGTGAAACTATTTTTAACAAATCTTAAATTTTATTTTTTCTCAATTGTGAAATTGCTTATCATTATTATTATTAATTTATTTATTATTTTGTATATTTATTTTATTTTTTTATATTTATATTTTTTCATATTTATATTTTTTATTTTATATTCATGTTCTGAACGAAAATAAAATTATACCTTTTCTAGTGTTAAAAATCTTTAATAACTTGTAACTTAAGCTGTTCTTAAATTAAAGAATAAAATAAATAAAACAAAAATACCCGACTGGATCGCATGAACTTGCTCTTATGTTTAAGATACTTAGATACATATAAAAAATATTAATTTATTTTTTTTTTGTAAAATTTAATTTTTTTTTTTTTTTCTAAAATTTAATTTTTTTTTTTTTCTAAAATTTAATTAATTTTTTATTTCAAAATTATTTCTATAAAAACTAGTCCTTCACACGTTTTCAAGATATTGATTTTTCAAATGAAAAAAAAAATTTAATCTTTTTTTAAAAAATATTTGTTGGAATATTTTTATATACAATATTATTTTAAATTTAAAGGAGCACCTTCACAAAAATATTGGTCATAATCCTTAGAGCCGTTAATAAGAAAGTCGAAAATAAAAAAAAACGGTTGTACTAAAGGTATTGTTGATAAAATGTTTTCCTAATTTTTACTTGCGACTATATAAAGGGTTTTTCAACAGGGACGCTACAAAAGTAGAGCGACAGGGACAGCAAATGACGCCATATTTCTTGCCGCTCTTTTAACATTTCTCATCAGTAAGGTTTGCCATTTCATGATGGAAAGATATACGAGCCAACAACGAGTCGAAATCATTAAAATTTACTACCGAAATTCGGAGTCAGTGGCCTCAACGTTAAGAGCACTACGTCCAATATATGGTCGTCATAATCGTCCTAGAAGATCAAATATTGAGCGTCTAGTGGAAAAATTTGAATCCACAGGCCTCGGTCGTGTGATTTGACGCCGTTAGACTATTTCCTGTGGGGCTACGTCAAGTCTATGGTCTATGCCAACAAGCCAGCGACGATTGATAAACTTCGTACGAATATCAAACGTGAAATTGAAGCAGTATCGGCCGATTTATGCTTATGAAAACCGTCGAAAATTGGGTTCAGCGTCTGGACTTCTGCAAGCGTGCCCGTGGTGGCCGTGCAAAAGAAATCGAGTTCCATACATAATGGCATCGAACTTACTTTCACAGGAATAAAGAATTTCATTGATATCCAAAACCGTTTTTGTTTTATTTAAAAAAACTTTTGAAGCGCTCTTATTGAAAAACCCGATACCTATGTAGGTACTTTAAGGTAAGTTATGCATTTGTAAAGAAATCGAACTCGAGATTTTGATCAAAGATGATATTACGATGATAAAGAACACGAAAAGAGTGGGTCTCCCATATCTGTCTGTCTGTATTTTCCTTAAACTTGGTAGATATAACTACCCCCCCCCCCCCCAACAATAGGTTCTTTTCTTTTTTTAAGACCAACAAAATTTTTTTTTTTTTAAATTTTGTAAATCAATTTTTTTTTCTCGGTTTGGAGTTAGGTATAGGTAATGGTTGAAAAAAAAAATAGAACCAGTCTGTTGTTTTTAATTTTCTCAAAAACGGTACAACTGATTTTGATCATTTTTTTTACGCTAAAGCTCCCCAAATGTTTGCATATTATTATTGTGTATGCAAACTTTAAAAAAATTTGTTTTTGGATTTAAAAAAAAAATCATTTTTTTTGCTCTATTTTTTTTTTAAACCTTACAAATATATTACCTATAATATATTTCACCTTATTCTTAGGTACCCACCAAACAAATTTTAAAAAATGGTTTTTGAAAATAGTAAAAATTTGATAAACAAACGATCTATAATTTAATAAAAAAAAAAATATGATATAACTGACTCTACCTACGATAGAACGGATTTAAATGAATTTTTTTTTTAGAGAAGCTTCTAAAAAGTTTGAAAAAATATTGCTTTGCGAAACTTAAAAAAAAAAATATTTTTGAATTTTTGAACAAAAATATATATATATTTTTTTGGAAATTCGATATCTCGAAAACTGCTCCATATTTTTTATTTTGGAAATGTAATTTTTATTAGCACAATAATAAAAAAGTTGGCGTATCAAATTTTTTTCTTAAAAATGTTTTAAAAATTTTGTATATAAAAGCTTATTAAGAAACCGCTACAACGACTAAAATTTTTGTTTTTGCATAAATTCATATTTGCTTAAGAAATAACACGTCATTCTGTTTTTATCTCTCACTACTATACGTAGAAGAGTTAAAAAAAAATGAATCTTATTTATGAATAGTTTCTTCTTATAACATTCATTTTTCAACTTCTTAGTCTATTACATAGGAGCAAGTTCGTGTGACCCAGTCGTGTGTTTTAGTAGCAGTAGCAGTAGTAGCACACTTAATAATTTTTTTTTATCAAAATTGGTAAAGCCCACAGATTTTGATAAAAAAATATTTTCAAAAATTTTGAGAAAATCAAATGTATAGAAAGTATCGTTATTTTCCGTCTTAAATAAAGTGCACAAAACTGTTAGAGAAGCTTTTTTCTTGAACACGTCTCCTATGATTTTCATAAAAAGATTTTGTGTGCAGTAAAATTTAAGAAAACCGATAAGCAACAGTGAACTTTCCATAGAACCATTTCTACTAATGTTATATATCATAGCATATCAAAAATTTAGAGAAAAGAATTTTTTCCTTTCAAAAAGAAAAATGGAAAAAAATTATTCACAAAACTTCACATTTGTTCAAGAAATAAGATGAAATTCTTTTAAGAGTTTCATTCTGAACGTTCTTGAGTCTTTTTCTTTCTACAATTTTAAAATATTTAAATTTCGGTATAAATCAAGTTTTTTCTTTCAGAAACCAGCACAATGTACTGCTTCCAAAATTACTTAAAAGCCTTTCCAAAAGTGTGTATGTTATAATGACTTGGTCTGTGGGAAAAAAAGTTTTCTTTCGAGATTGTTAAAATTGTATTGTTCAATTCTGTATACTAGTTTATTTGCATCATTGTGTAAGGTTGCATTATTATACTTCACTATGAGCAGACGCACCTATGATGACCTTCTCATTGTAGATTGCAGGTAAGCCAATTGCATAGAACTCGAAGTAAAAGTTCCCATGAAATTTTGCAAAAGGGCTGATTATCAAATTTATTCATTTTTATTTATTTATTTAATTAAAAACAAATTAACTTTATTTCTTTGGGTTTTTGTTTGATTTGAACTCAGGGGTGTAATCAGCTATGTTAAAAGTTGACTGTAAGTTTTTTGATTATCATCTAAACGATAGCTTTTTCTATGAAATTTACTCGAATAGAGTGAGCAATCTTTTAATAGAGCGTCTTTTTTTTGCATTGAAATTCCAGATGAAATATTTCGCAGTGGTTAAATTCTCTCGACTTGGGACCAAAATTCATCGAACACTTCATTGTCCAAGTTTGAATCAAGTCCTACAAAAATTTAACAAACTCTGTTTTTCATAGAGGTTTAATATGCTGTTCCAGGACTGAAATACGAGTATGATAGAAAATGTTAAACTTGTAAAACTTTGTTATAGTGTGGCGCAAAATTAATAACCCGGTCGGAAATGGCTTCGTACGTCAATCTTATTTGACATTTGTGAACTAGACAGCTGCAGTATATAAACAGACAAGTTTGGGGAGTATCCCCAAGAGCGTTGAAATTTTTTTCGATTTTTTGACCAATAATTGGTCGGTAGTGTTAGCGCAGCGAAGAATATAGACGTCGATCTCTTAATTGTGTCGCACCAAGTGGGCAACCATTCCGGTGATTAACTACTCGACTAGAACACACTGGAACTACAGAAGACCATACAAGTTGTGGCCGCCAACGAACTAGTAACTGATGTCGCTGAGAACAAAGAAACATCAACCAGAAAACGGGCCACGCAATTTTAGGGAAAGATTTACACATGTTCCCGTACAAAGTGAAGACAGAGCATAAGTCAATGCCTACTGATGGGTTGTCGCGTGTGAATCCGCAATTTTAACCAAGAGGACGATTTTGTGTCGAAAATCATCATGAGCGACGAGGCGCATTCCTCATTTCTTGGGCACTAAAAAGCCGCGTGTGATGCACGAAGAGACATTACATCCACTCAAGGCCACTGTGCGGTGCAGCGTTCACGCGTGAGGAGTGATTGTTCCGTATTTTTTCCGAGCTCGCCATCGGCAAATCGGTCACTGTTACTGGCGAACACTAGAGGACCATGATTAACGACTTCTGACTGCCGGAATCGGATGAGCAGGGCTTGGTAAACATGTGGTTTCAACAAGACAAGCACACATAGCACGAGCCACAATGGCTTTTGTGAAGGAAGCGTTTCCTGGTCGTTTTGGCAATTTGACATGGCCAACAAGATCGTCTGATTTAACAATCTCAGACTTCTTTCGTTAAGGCTTTTTGAAGTCGCGGGTTTATGCCAATCGCAGAGAATATTCGCCGGAATAACAGTTATCAGCGGAAATCTTGTGGAAAAGTATGGAAAATGCGATAAAACGGTCACAAAATCACAAATTTCCATCCCTAAAATCATTTTTTTTTATTTAGTTAAAAATTAATTCAAAAACCAAATTGCATGATTAATTTTGCGCCACCTTGTAAAATAAAATCATTAATAAGCATTTTGGAAATTATTGCCCAATTTTGGGAGCTATATTTTCTTATACTCCATGGCTCCATGGTTAGTGGATTGCAGTGTCATGTGAGAGGTCTGGGCTTGCTCCCCAGCCGCTGAGACAAAACCGTGAGCCGTTCAGACCTTTTAGAATATTGTATTTCTCTTACATTCCTGCCAACAGGGGAATGGTTGAGAGTTGTTAGTCACTAGGTTCAGCTTCTCTACAAGCCATTAGACTTTTTTCTTCTATTTTTAGAACATACAAAGCGAAAATAGAACTCAACTAAACTACTGACCTACCCCAACATCCAACGGATCTTATATAGTCACAATATTTTACTCAATTAGATGACAATCTAAATTTTGATTTGTGTTTTTAAATTTCTGTCGGTTAAAAGATTGTTGTATCCCAAATGAAGACAGCAAAAAATGTGTTTTTTTTTTGTTTACATACCAACGACCTTCACTCGTAATCTGAAACAAAAAAATACTAATAATTTACGTCTTACAAAAATGTCAAAAACCCGCAGACAAATGTTTACCCCAATAATGTCACACATCACTGTTTACACCAAAAGCTGAATATCCAAACTTGTCTAAACAATAATATCATTATTTGTATCTTTTAGCCAAACACACGAAAAACGAAACAGATACTGCAAACCAACACAAAAGTAAATGTTAATGTAAATTATTGAAAATTCCATTCTATGCAGACCTGCTGCGCGCTGATTTAATTTGATTTGCTTTCAAGTTCAAACGTTCTCTTCCTGGAATAATCTACGAGTATAAAGCCTATCAACGGATCCATCAGATTTAATGAAGTTAACTACATAATACTCGTGTGTTTTTTTTTCTGCTGCATCAGCTGATGCATGGCTTTGTTGTTGTTATTGTGGCAAAACAAAACAAAACAAAAATGCAAATATGCATCACACAAATAGAAAGTATCGATGCATCTATACGTATGTTACTGCTGGATGCTGGTGCTGATGATACGTCTTTCTACAGATTATAGCTGTTGGTTGGCCTGGCCTCAACTCTCAAAGTCGTGTATCTAGATAGGTTTCCAGTTCAAGAGATCTAGTGCAGATAGCAGCAATAGCATAGGGGGCTGAGTGTGTGTTTCGTCGTGCAGCTGTGTAGTGTACTTGAAAATCATCAATTTCGATTGGACCGGTTCTGTGAGCTGAATTGAGTTGAGGTTTATGTTTATGCATAAGATAGATAGATTCATCCGAGTTTAACTAGCTCCATCATCATCGAAAATTTACAGATTCTGTTTTTTTTTTTTTTGCTTTTTGTTTGTGGTGTGTGTGATTGGACTTGAAGTTGTGTGGGGATGATGATGATGTCGTTTAGATTGTTCATGTTCAAGCTATACTCAAGGGGAAGTTTAACCGACCACCTGAGTTTTGCTCCATAATTTAAAGAAGTTGGGAACTTTTTTAAAGTTCGGATAGAGGTTTGAGGTTTTTAGCAAGCCAGAAAAATCCCAGTCAAGTCCATTACGAAATAGTGTGAGCATCTCAAGTTATACAAGGTAAAAAAAAAAAACTGATGGGCTATCTAAAAAAAAGAAAAGATTTTGACACTTTTCTTTCTTGGAGCGTTGGTTTTCAAAAAAGGGAGTAAAGTTCTTTCCTGAGAGAGGAGGAGGACCTATTGCTGAATTCAAGGGTAGGTTGTGCACTGTTGGCTTAACATACTCGTAGGAACTTGGTGATAGGGTTGTAATGGCGTAATTGGGGCGAATGGCGAAAGAATTGGACGGATCTAAGGTGATGTGGATTGAAGATCAATTCGAGAAGTGCCGAAAATCGATGGCATCAGTGATAAGTTAGTGAAGGAATATTATGTTTTGCAACAGCATCGCGTTTAACAAGGGTGTGTGTAGATCGATTAATTGCAATTCTGTCTGTCTGTATGTCTGTCTGTCTGTTGGTTCAACTACAGCCTAAACGACTCGACCGATTTTCTTCAAACTTCGTAGATATGGGTTTTAATTTTTGCCCCACAGGTTTTTTTTTTTTTTTTTTTTAAGACCAAAACTAGGTAACTGTTGAAAAAAATTTCCCAAAAAATTGTTATTTTTGGTAGCCTCCCTGGGTCCATTTTTTTTGTTTTTGATTTTTTCGAAAACGGTACCACAGATTTAAATCATTTTTTGTATGCTAAATCTCCTCCAAAGTTTTAATTTTATTACATATTAAAATTTACAATTTTTTGATTTTTGGATTTAAAAAAAAAATTCAATTTTTTGTTTTGGAAACTCAATATTTCGAAAACCCCAAGATCAATTTTTTTCAAACTTAACAAATGAAAGTTTCTTAACATAAAATCGTATTTTTCTCGAAAACGGTTCCGAGAATTTTGCTAAAATTTTATTTCTTTTGATTAATTTTTACGATCCTTAATTTAATAATGAAAAAATTGAAATCTAGATATTACTGACTGTACCTACCATTGAACGATTTTTTCGAATTTTGAATTTCTCATTATCGGGATAACGGATTTTAATGGAATTTTTTTTATAAAAAAGTTCCTAAAAAGTTTAAAAAACATTGGATTTCAAAACTTAAAAAAAAAAATATTTTTTCAATTCTTAGAAAAAATAGTCGTGTTTTTTTTTTTTTTTTCGTACAATAATAGAAACTTAAAGTTAGCCTACTAAACAGTTTTTATCTCTTACTACTAAAAGAATTTAAAAAAAATCATTTTATCTTTATGAAAAGTTTTCTTTAATAACTTTCGTTTTTAAAATTCCTAGTCTATTACGAGTACATAGGAGCAGTTCGTGCGACCCAGTCGTGCATTTTATTTTGGGGGCAACACCCCCATTTATTAGGCTTAATACAAGATAATTCTCAATCTAACTTAAATATAGCTCTTGTTATATAAACCTAGGATTAGATTTAATTTGAAGGATTATTAAGAAGCTTTAGGCAGGGTTAACTGAAGTTAAACAGTAAATGTAGGGATGCTAAAAGCTCAAATTTTAGCTTAGCTCACAGCTGAGCTCACTTGTTAGCTAGTTCAAATAAACTGAGCCGAGTGAGCTTACCTATCGACTGAGCTGTTGGTTGAGCTGAGATTTTGGTTAAGCTGAGCTGTTGGTTGAGCTGAGCTTTTTGTTCAGCTGAGCTGTTAGTTGAAATGAGCTGAGCTCTTCATTGTGCTAAGCTCTTTATTGTGCTGAGCTATTAGTTTAAGTTGAGCGTGGCTCTTGGTTTATTTGAGGTTACCTGAAGATACAAAGTAGAGAGATTGTAGTTGAAATCATTCAATATGTTAGTTCCGTCATTTAACGACATACTCTTCTTCTGAACCCCAAAATAATGTATTAGTTCCAGCTGTAGGTTCATTATAAAATTGAAATATTTTCACGCACAGAGCGTACATCTGAGCTAGCTCACTTCAGGGTAAGCTCATTTCTTTGAACTAATTGAGCTAGCTGAAGGATTGAGCTAGCTGAAAAAAAAGAGATGAGCTGTCAGCTGAGCGCAGCATATTTCTGACCTTGTTTGCAACCTTGAGTAAATGTCACAATTAATCCTCCGAAGCATGCGGGTAATATATTCGTTAGAGCCAGGTGTGTCGGCAGATAGAAAGATGATGATTTCCAAGATTAGGGAATCAGTGTTGAAAGAGATAAAATTGTAGAGAGTTGTGCAGTTAACAGATCTTGAAAGTAGTTGATGAATGAAGAGAATATCGCTTATTGCTCTTCGTTCTTCCGGGGTATACAAGGAAGTCGGTCTCGATACGGAAGTATAACCAAAAGGTTATTCCAAGACAGACCACGAAAGGCAAAACAAAGGAAACGACGTTGAATGCTTCCAATTCTGCATATATGAATTAGTGGACAAGGGGACCATGCTTGACAGGCGTATTGGAGAAGGTGCGAACAAAGGTTATGCATCGTTTCGCAAAGCATAGTAAAGAGTTTGTTTGAGCTCTCTATCACGTAAAATGCCAAGGTCGTGAATTGACTCAGCGGTTGTAATAATGGAAAAGGTAGAGACGGAGAGGAGATTGCATCGGTTTTCATGAAAAAGTGATTGAATGACATTTGGAAATACTATTTTTAGCTCTAAGCAATTTTTCAGGCACCAGACAGAGACAATTTGAAAAGGAGTAGAATCATATTTCGAAGAAATGGTATCGAAAAACAACTTGGTATCGTCGGCTTAGAGATATGGGAATTTTTGATGACCATTTCAATATCTTTAATAGTAACAATAAAAAGGAGAGCTCCTAGGTGGCAGCCTTGTGGGACCCGGAGGGAGCTGAGAAATCAGCAAAGAAGATTTATCTGAATCGTACTTTGTAGAAACGGTTTTTTTTTTTAGGTAAGAAGAAATCTATCTTAAGAAGATCGGTTCAAGTCCAATGGTAGATAGTTTGAATAGAATGATCGTATGTGAGATTTGGTCAAAAGCCTTACTGAACCCGGTTGAGTAAACGTCGACTTTCTTTCCGTTCTTTTAGGTTGAGAGGCTCAAGGATACGAATTCAACGAGTTTAGTCGTTGGGGACCTAACTTTGAAAAAGCCGTGTTGTCTAGTGGAAATGAGAGACTTACAACGAAAACTTAAAATTTTGTACAAAGTGCTTTCAAAGTGAAAACTTAACAATTCAACGATAGTTTGTAACTTCACACTTTGGGCCCTTTTTATGTATTGTGATAATGAAAGAGGTCGTCCATAACTGAGAGAATTCTCCTTGAGATAAGGATAAACCGAATATTTTTTAAAGAGGATGAGAGATTTTTGAAGAGCATTTTTTGAGAAATATGGCGGGATACCATCTAGGGCATTAGTGGCAAGACAAAAAGGAGTGGACCAAGATGGCTTCCCTGAGGAATGCCTGAGATGGCGTAAATAGGTTTAGAATCAGAGCATCTGAACATTACAGTTCTCTTATTAGGATTTAACCAATTGAATAAATAATAATGGAAAACCAAATGCTTTTAGCTTGACGTAAAGAATTTGGAGAGAAATTTAATCGAATACTTTACTGAAGTCGGTACTAGTCACTAAACGACATCTTTGCCTATTTCCAAAGGACTATGGATCGTTGAAGCAAATTGAGTAAGATTCGTGGTTGTGGATCTACCTTTTAAAGAGTCATGCTGAAGAGGAAGACCTATTGATTTACAGTGAAAGCAAATAGACAATACTTTCAAAAAGCTAAGGTATTGATGAGTCTTTAGCTATGTAACGATAATTTGAGATGTCATTCTTACTGCCTTTCTTGTGAACTGGGAATATAAACGAGTTCTTCCATAATGTAGCGAATATTGCTTGCGAAAGAGCCTACCAAAAAAAAAAATGAGAAGTTCACAAATTGCATCAGCAATTTTTTTTGAGAAATATCGCTGGGATACCATCAGGACGGGAAAAAAGTTCAATAAGTTGACCTTTTCGCAGACCGAAAAAAGACTTATGTATATCAACAGAGAAGAATGACTTATGGTAATTGTTTGATAGGAACTTAAAATATTCAAGGTCAGGTCCATTTATACCGTCATTGTAAGATTGACTGAAAACATTGACAAAGAGTTCAACAATTGCTTGGGAATCTAAAGATGATGTGTTGCGAAAATTAAAAGTAGAAGGTAATTCATTCGATCTTCTCTTGACATTTCTAAATTGGTAGAACCGCTAAGCGGCAGAAATGAGGCTTGTCTGTATTTTGACTGGATAATTAGATTAGATTTTAAGTAAGTTTTCCATAGTTTGTTCGTAAGATTATGGAGAGCTCGCAACTCCTTAGAGTACCAGGGAAGATATAGTAATTTCAAAAAAAAAAAAAAAAAAGACGGATCATATTTTCTCATTAGTGTTGTCGAAAAGATTGATCCAATTTTTGTACGTTTTGGGACTTTTCCTAACAGTGATAATTTAAAAAAAATAGTACGAGCCGCCTTATGACTGAATGCAATATTATTCCTTGTTATTCACTTCAACACTACAATTCATTCAAATAGCCGCTTCGGGGTCTTTGTTGGTACTTCAAGCGGTCCGTCGAATTCTTTATGACTCGCGACGTTTTTCCTAGCAATAGCGTCTCAAATATTAGCCTTGAGCTCGACCAAATTTGTTGGCTTGTAAGCGTAGACTAAGGACTTGACGTAACTCCAACGAAGGTAATGAAGGAATACACGCCGGGAGATCAACCAGTCGTCAAATGTTCCCTCAAGTTTGATCGTTGCGTCGCTTGTATGACATTTACCTCTGAGGCCTATTGCACCAACTACAAATTACAAGTACAGATTTGTGATTAAGAAAAATTACATATGAAAAAAACTCGATTTCTTACAAATTTGTTAAAAAATGCTTGTAATCACAATTTTGTAAGATGGTGCAATAAGCCCCAGGTCTCAGAAAGTCGGTTAAGGGGAGGTTCTCCTTTTTCAGTGTCAAAAATGACACTTTTTCATGATTTTTTTTTTCATGGAAGGAATGATATAATCAATTCAATTTTTTTTACTTGTTAATTATCATATTAAGTACAAAAAATAATTTTTTCATCAAAAAATATCGGGCCGTTGAAAAACAATGCGCCTCGGAATGAGACCACTTACAAAAAAACGTTGTTCGTTGTTGGACACTCTAGCTCTTGCAAAAATGATCGAAAATTAAAAAAATCAAAGTTTTTTATAAAATAGAAGAGTGTAGTTGGAGTCTGGACCAAAATAATTGCCCAAAGTAAAAAAATAAAAAAATGCGGACGCTTGAATTTTAGTGTTCGTTTTATTCCACTTTTTTTCGCCCTTCTGAGCGCTGTACAAAAAAAAGTTTTTAATATATCAGCCTGATTTTGGTCCAGACTCCAATAAATTTAATAAGCTTTAAAACAAAAAAAAATTATGACGATCAAGTCAAGTAGTTTTAAAGTAATCGTCGCCAACAGTTGGAAAAACGTGGTTTCGAAAAAACGCGTTTAATTTTTTTTTTCGAGTCATGGCTTATGTGTCTAAGTGTCGACATGTGTCGGCACCTGGTGGCTCATATGGTATCTCTGCTTACCATGGTATGCGCCAAATTCAAAAATATTTATGTAAAATATGCTACGCTCAAAATACCGCTAAATGTCAATTTTCGAGACAAAAAAGTAGGTCTCGTTTTTGTTCTATAAATAAAAAAAAAAAAGTATTCCGACAAACGGTTTTAGCTACATATTCTACACAAATTTTACTATAAAAAAAATGAAAAAAAAAAAAAAAAATGCATTTTTGGTCGCCGAAAAAGGAGAACCTCCCCTTAACATTACGCAATACCCACGACCGACCATTGACAGGAACGGATTCTTCTTCCTCAGCTCGAAAGAAATAAGGGCCGACACATGTCAAAATCGGCAAAAAATAGTCAATCTTAGTGGATGTATTGATGCTTGGTTGAACATTTTTGAATTGTATTAGCTCGTATATTGGCAATTTTGCTTGTTTTCATAGCTGCTGGGCCAAAAATGGACTGCCGCCAAGAAGAACTTTGGCTAAAATCTGGATCTCCAACAAACATTTTCATCGGTATATTAGTTAACTCTCGGCGTTGCCGAGGATTATCCAGAAAAAATATCAAACCTTACTGATTATTTTGACAGCTGAATGTCATTGATAACTTTGACAGCTGCGAAAACATACTAACAGAAAAAACTATCATTGCTCTCTGGTCACTCTTTATACATACGAGTACATGTTAATTTACTTCGACTTTGTAAATATCATTGAAAACTATTTTCAAACCCGCAACAGCATTAGGCCAGCATGTCCCTTAAAAATGGCGTGTCTTCTATCCCGTATCTTCTCTCCAAGACTTTCCATAATCTATCGATTAATCCTGACCCTAAGAAATATCTCTAAAAACCAAGCTTCTTAATTATTCGTTGCATTAGAAATAAACTTATGGACCGTCCATCACAGGTCGTATTGATAATTATTCTGATTTGATCAAATGTTCCACAAGGTAGTGTCTTAGGACCACCACTGTATTTGTCATAAACAAAAGGATAAATTCCAGGGGATAGAAATGTAATGAACTCTATATTTGTAAAAGATATTGGAACAGTAGTATCTAACAAATTAATTTCGAAGTCAACAAAGGTCTCAGTTGTACTTAAAGTGGTTCATCCACTCCCTCCAAGTCGATCTAGAGACTTGCGAATAAATACATAAATAAAATTACTTTCATCAAGTCTTGTTTCTTTTGCACTTTAGTGTAGAGTTAAGCAAAACAAGTTGATTGAACTGTAAACAACGTGCTCAATTTTAAGACGGCATCCGTTGGTTATTTTTTTTTATTTACTTTTATCTTTTAACTTAAAAAAACACAAAAAAGTATCTCAACTTTGCTGAAGATGCGCATGGCGCGCGAGATGACGATAGGTATACATAGATGGAGACGATGATGATGATGAGATAATATTGGAATTGAGTTCGAGGATAGGACGAACGAGCAGGGACCAGGGACTTTGGAAAACTAAACGGTATAATAAATTATTTTAATTATGAAATATTGTGCACAGAATGATAGGAATTAATGTCAGTGGCATATATTATTATTCCATAGAACGACACACACACACGCACACACGAATGCAAAACGGGGGATAGTGCATTTGTTTTGAGAGTTTTATTCATGGTCGTCGTATAGAGATACAACATACTAGTAATATCTGGGTTTTAAGTGGGCTTGTGATTGGTGCCGCACAATATTATGGGGTGCGGTGTGGATAATATGCGTTGGAATTATTATTGTTTTGTAAGCTTAGACTGTGAGATCAGAGAAGCGAGGACTGATTGATGTTGGTGGCCTTTGTCAAGTAGATCAATCATAGCACATGTTGAATGTAGTGTAGGTTTAGGAAGATGTAGGGAATTTGGTGTTAGGGAAGAAAGTTTTGAAGCTCAATAGGGTCTTTAAAATTATCTCTCAATTTACCAATGACACTAACATCTTCATCTCTTTAATTTAAAAATAATTTTTGTTCATAATTGTCTGAGTGAACTCTGCACTTCTGAGAGTATGACGTCTAGATATAACAGAGGCTGTTCTAACGACTGTCAAGTTAGCTCTACACTTTCAACAATTTTGAGAAACTAAGTAAGCAGTTAATTGTACTATTTTTGTAGTAAATTATTTGTGTGAAGAAAAAACTTAGCCTTATTTTTTAAATAAAGTATAGGTAGTGCTTGATTTTTAATTGACATTGAGAATTCAGCCATTAAACACAAAATTTAAGAAATGGGAGCACAGCATTGTATATTTATTTTGTTCAAAATTCTGAATGAACAACAAGAGCAATGCCTTAGAATTTCCTTTCTTATCAAAATTCAATGACACAAGTTAGTTTCACAGCCTGAGTAAGTGGCACTATTGTTGTCAATAAGACTTGAAGCTGAAAAAACTTCTTTTTTTTCACTTACGAGTAGTTTTGATATTGATAACAATCTTGAATGACTTTGGGTTCCGGTCAATATTTATAGTAAATTGAACGCTCTACAAAAAAGATCTCTGTAGTTAATCGATTACTCTAGCCATTCAAAAGATATTCGCAGTAGAATTCCAATGCCTACTGATTTCAGTAGTTTTTCAATAAATATTCCCAATTTATCCAGTTAATATTATCAATTTCCTATAAATATTGACTATGCAATTGGTTTAACGATCTATTGTTGATAAGATATGACCATTTTTATATGATACTAAATTGAAAATAGAAAACTATGATGAGCATAATCTTCCCGTTAATATTAAGAGCTAATATTTGGTAAGTACTTTCTAGAGGTACCTAGGAACTAGTTTTCATGTGTCGGATCCAAAAAAAAAACAATACTTGATTTTTTTGACCCACCCTATTACAATAATAGCCGTGTTTTTTAAAAGAGTGAATAGCCAAGTTAGCAAAATTTTACATGCAAACAAATAAAATATAATTAGGTCAGCAATCAGAGTGAATATAGAATGAATAAAAATTGTTGATATATTGAGATGTAGATGGCGCCTAAATCGAGTGCATAAAAACATTTGTTTCGAAAAGTTTAGTACTGGGATGTGTTCTGGAATGCATCTTTTTCTTCTCAGAGATTTTTATTATGTCAAGACATTTGGAAATAAATCTTCATGTCTATTAAAATGTAAAAGACGTACAAAAAATCTCAAATGTCAATTGATTGAAAAAATTCTGAAAAATCTTCATTTTTTCACAGAAAAATCGATTTTTTTTTTGTTCAGCAAAATTGCGATTTTAGGGCTTTTGGAAATCATCTAGAAAGAAATGATCTAAGTAGGTCAAAATATAGTATATTACATATTATTATTATCAACCAAGCCATAAACTAAAAAGTCAAATTCCATTGGAGGATGGCTGAGATCTCGATGGATTAAAAAACATCTACAAAATCTGAATTGAAGAGTATTGGTATGCTCAAACGAAACCGAGTATTTTTTGGACTCAGATTTATATACGAATTTGTTAAGTAAATTTATTCTGTTTTCTATTATTTTTTGCCTTCTCCGTTTTTGTCAGAGTATGAACGATTTGCTTAAATGGCCATTTTCGAAAACTACCAAGTGCGAGAAAATTACTGACCAATGATAATTTAAAGTGCAAATACATATATGTATAATGCACCTACCATCACGAATATAAAAAATTCTGAAAAGTAGCGGTATGTCCTTAATTATGTGTCCTTAAGTGGGCCTTAGGTGAAATATTCAATATTGATTTTTATAAATCAATAGAGCTGCAACGTTTCGGGTGTGCTTCTTCAGGCCTATTTTTTTTAATTATTAGTTAATAATAACACTTCAAATAAAAGTAGGAAACACGACAAAAGTAAGAACCGACAACTACGAAAAGAGATCAAAGTAAATATGAGATCATGAGATCGTTTACCGAGGTATTGCGTTTATTGAGGGTTGCTTTTACCGAGGGCGTACTGTATATAATTGTTTTTAAAACAAATGTAAGGCATATTTTAAAGAAAAAAGAGTTAACATATAGAAATTTGTAAATGTAGGAACAATATAATTTTTTGTGTAAATTTATTAAACTAATTTTGCTAGCTATATGTTTATCGAGTGCGTAAACTTCCATTTTTTAATTTAAATTGCTTATAGAAAAAATATAGGTAATGTCCAAATTATCGTAGAAACGATTGCAATTACAATACTTGGTTTACTCAAAAGCTTCGAGGTCAACTGCACTCAAGCCTTAAATTTTAATTGTAGTTTAATGAAGAATAATGTGTTTCAAAAATAAATTTTGGTTTTGGATATTGTTCTATATTTTTAGAGAAATCAACTACAATAAATACATTTTGACTAGTCATATTAGTTACTATATGGCAAGTTATGCATTCGTTAAAAATATCAAACTCAAGATTTTGATCAGACTTGAGATTATGATGTAAGACGCAATTCTGTCTGTCTGTTCGAATATAGCTTGATGAATGAATGAATTGTATTGGGGATTAATTGCACTGCGACCTGTAGATCTATTATGCCCCCTCTTATAATGATGAGCTGGCTCAACCTACAGTTCTTCCTCCAAACCTATTGCCTTAAGGAATTTTAGTATTTGGGACACTTTTAGAGAGTTTAGGTTGCTCTTTCCACCTGGTACCGTCCCAGATGGGTTTTTCTTTGGTGCATGATTGGACAACACTTTCCCAGTATGTGTTCCGGAGTTTCCTCATGCATGTTACAGAATCTGCAAGTGGCATTGCTTACCACACCAAGTAGATTAAGGTGTCTTCTAAGTTTACAGTGTCCTGTTAGAATACCTGTTATTATTCTTAGGTTATTCCTAATTAGGTTGATACAGTTTTCGAAACGTTGCCGGTTGCAGTTTCCTAGCAGTAGTTTCGCCTGTCTCAGCCTTGGGAGTTCATTCCAGTTCTTGATTCTGTTTGCCTCCTCTTCTTGTTTAATTCTGGTTTTGATGACATTTTTACCTATTCCGCAATAGGGTTCAGGCCCTGTTAGGGGAGTTGAAGCTCCTAATTTTGCTAGGGAATCTGCCTTTTCGTTTCCAAGAACACCAACGTGACCAGGTACCCAATAAAGTGTGACCCTGTTCTGTTTGCCTAGTTCGTTTAGTCTACTTATGCACTCCCCCACCAGCTTAGAGTTGATGGTGTATGAGCTCAGTGCCTTTAGTGCTGCTTGACTATCTGACATAATGGCAATGTTCTTGTTACGATAATTCCTTTCGAGATTGCGATCCACGCATTTCCCTATGGCGTTTACCTCGGCTTGGAAGATGCTGGTGGACCGTCCCATCGGTATGGAAAGTTTGGTTTTTGGCCCAAAAATTCCTGCACCAGTCCCTTCGCTTGTTCTCGATCCATCAGTGTACCATTTGATGGTATTTGCTTCGAGTGTATAGTTTATATCCTCTCCTACCCAGTTTTCTTTGTTACTAAGCTGTGTGAGAAAGTTTTTCTCGAAATTATGTTTTTTGATCATTCCATCTCTTGGGATGTCAATAAGGTTTGTAATTGTGGACCTGTCAATTAGGTCCCTTTCTCTAAGACCAATAATTTTACCTGTCCCAGTTCCTTCCTTTGAGAACCTCATGATTGCTCCCACTCCAGCACTTCTAATGACCTCGTGTAGAGGGGATAGATGGAGGATAACCTCAATAGCTGCGGTGGGGCAGGTTCTCATTGCTCCCGTAATACAGATACATGCGAGCCTTTGGATTTTTTTTAGGGTTTTCCTAGTTGTTGTTAATTCGGTTTTCTTGTGCCATGCAACCGCACCATAGGTAATGATGGGTCTTACCATCATAGTGTACATCCACCTAAGGATGCTCGGTTTGCAACCCCATGACTTGCCTGCAATTCTTTTGCAAATCATTAGGGCTTTTGTGGCTTTTCCGACTATATAATTTATGTGTTTGTTCCAGAGGAGTTTACTATCTAGTATAATTCCTAGGTATTTTACCTCCCTCTGTGTTTCAATTACTTCACCAGTCAAACGGATAGGTTTCATATGTGGTAGAAGTCTTTTCCTGGTAAATGGTATAATTGTTAGTCTTGGATGGGTTTATTGAAAGCCCTACAGACATACACCATTTACTTGTAATTGTTAGTCCTCTTTGGATAATATCGCAAAGAGTTTCTTCAAACTTACCTACTGCAATGATAGCGATATCATCGGCAAATCCAATGCAGTATATGCCTTTGGAGGTAAGATTTTCTAACAATTCTCTACTACAAGACTCCACAACAAGGGCGATAGTACACCGCCCTGAGGACATCCTCTCGTTGTGATCACTTTCTTTACATTTTGTCCTGCTTGTGCCTCTGAATTTCTAGTGCCCAACATTTCTATTATCCATCTGGTTATGGTGTTGGGTACGCATTTCCTAACAAGAGCTTTGCCTACAGCCTCGTGGGACGTGTTATCGAAGGCCGCTTCTATGTCTAAGAAAGCAGCTAATGCTGTTTCCTTAACATCTAAAGCTCTTTGGATCTTATTTGTTAGTTCAAACAGGGCGGTCTCGGTTGATCTGCCCGCCCTATATGCGTGTTGTCGCTGATTGAGAGGCCTACTTATTAACACTTCTGATCTTATGAAGTTGTCAATTACCTTTTCCAGAGTTTTCAGTATAAAGGATGTTAAGCTTATTCTGAAAGACTTTGGATGGGCTGTGTCCTTTTTCCCTATTTTGGGAATGAAAATTACCTTAGCTGTTCTCCATAGACTTGGTATATACCCAAGAGCAATGCTACTCCGTAGAATATTAATGAGATAGGGCATAAGGAATTCTTTTCCCTTCTGCAAAAGAGCTGGGAAGATACCATCTGCACCTGGTGATTTGTAGAGTTGAAAGGTATTAATTGCCCAATCAATCCTTTAACTGTGCAAATGGTCGTGGCTATTTTCCAGTCCTCTCTGTTTGGTATGGGAGGTGTTTTCTCTACCAAGTTACCATCTAATGGTAGACTGCCTGGGAAGTGTGTGTTGAGCAGCAGGTTACACCTTTGCTCTTCATTTTCGGTGAACGTTCCATCACTATACCGAAGTGCCAGTGATGTTAGTGTTTTCCCTTTTGCAAGGGCTTTATGCAGTCTTGCCGCTGCAGGGGTTGTTGAGATATTCTCACAAAAGTTTGTGAAACTATTTCTTTTGGCTTTTCTTATCTCTTTGTTATATATTGTCAATAACGAATATAGCTTAAACGGCTCGGCCGATTTTCTTTGAACTTGTGTAGATATCATTTTTAATTTTTTTATTACAATCGATCTAAAAGATGTACGAAAATATTTTAATTTTTTTTTCTAAAATTAACAGTATCTAATATACGAATGAAAAATAAATTGTTTTTGAAAATACCATTTTACTCGAAAACGGCACCTAGAATTTTGATAAATTTTTTTCTGTTTCGCTTTATTTTTTTTATGACCTATAAAACGACAGTACCTACCATAAAATCTTTTTATCGAATATCGGATTTAAATATCGCCATATCGGATTTAAATGACATTTTTTAAACAGAAGTTTCCTAAAAGTTTAAAAAACATTCCATGTTAAAAATAACAAAAACATTTTTTTGAATTAAAAAAAAAAATCGAACTCGAGATTTTGATCAAAATTGACATTATGATGATAGAGAACGAGAAAAAATTGGGGCCGGCAATTTTGTCTGTATGTCTGTACCTCGACCTACAGCCTAAACAACTGGAGCTATTTTCTTCAAACTTGGTACTAAAGGGTCTTCGGTGGTTCCCTAAGGGAGAAATTGAAATTTTTTGTTTAGCTCCAAAACTAACGGTTCCTGCCATACGGTCGTTATGCAAAATATTATTTATCTCAAAAACGGCTGTAACTATTTTGATAACATAAAAATTATGTGTGCTCTATTATAGGTATGAACTACATTTTGGTAAAAAAAAAAAAAAAAAAAAAATGGGAATGTTACCTCATAGAATTTTTTTTTGTGTTTTTGTTTTTTTTTTCGACTTTCTCATTAAGGGCTCTAACGATTTGAACCAAAATTTTTATAAAAGATCTCCTTTGAATTAAAAAAAAAAAGTTTCGAAAAAAAAACAAGACGTTTTGGATTTAAGAAAAAATACAAAATTATTTCCTTAAATTTATATTACTTAATACTCGAAATTGGCATCCCAAATTTTTTTCTTGAAATTTTTCTAAAAAGATTTGTTATATAAAAAATTAATTTAATAATAAAACGATATTTAAGCTTTGTTTGCATAAATTCATTCTTTTCTTCAAATCGGACAGCAATTTTATGCATTTGAACATTTTCACCTTATTAAATCCATTTTTTATATTTATTTATAAACAATTTTTAAATTCCAAAGTACTTTTACATAAGAGCAAGTACGAGCGATCCAGTCATGTATTTTGTTTCTTAAAAATATTATATCTTTAAAACTTATTTTAAAGATTTAAAATTCTTATTCTAGCATTAATTTATATTTGCCTATGGCATTCTGTTGAAGGCTCCAATTACAAAAAAAACTAACACTGAACATTTTTTCTACTAAGAAAATCTATTTTTAAAATTCTATAGTTTTATAAAAGATAAGAGCAAATTAGTGTGATCCAGTTGTGCATTTTATTTCATCTGAAAACCCTTTGGTTTTTTTTTACTAGATTTTTCAAAATTTTAGTTAGAAATAAAAATATCAAAATGTTCACGGCTGCATGTGACAAACACAAGGTTTTCGTACATATGAGAACTTGTGGATGCCACGCCCCTGAATTGGCCTACTTTAATGCAAAATAACAAGACTCTATTGTGTCCGAAAGTGTTCCATAGTTTTCATGAGCTGTCAGTCAGTCAGTCAGTTAGCAAGACCTATATCCTATATCTAAAAAATCACTTATGCTCAACATTTGAAAATTGTGTTGGGCGCCAGCTCATGGAATACTCAAATAGTTTCCGACTTTATTGGTACTGAAGTTAGATTGAGGTCGCAAATCGCCTGAGTTTGCTCCTGTAAAAAGGTCAAAATGCTGTGAACTTGGCTAAGTTCTACCGTGCCCTTTGATATATGTAGTTATTTTTTCAAAAAAAAAAAAAAAAAAAAAAATAAGAAAATGTCCGTTTTTCATGTATAACTTCTAAACGTAGATGGACGTTAAAGAATGTTCTTCATATTTTTGTTTACTCGCTACATGATCTTAAATGTCTGCCTAAACTAATTTTCGAAACAAATTTTTACTTTTTAAATGTCATAATAATAAAAAAAAATATTTTCGACATTTCACTGAAGCGAAAATACAAAATTGCATTGCAAAGCATTCACTTAAATTTGTTTGTTTGTTGATTGATCTTTTTATGTTTATTTTTCCGGGGCTATCCAGTCATTGAATAAATAAATCCGCCTTTATATGATCCTCTATATGTACATATATGGCTTTGTTTACTTATTTTTTTTTTTAAGTTTGAAGTTCTTTCTTTAACTATATCAACATAACAACCTTGAAAATTTATTTTAACCACATAAATTGGATACAAAAATTAACACAAAAAGTGATATGCCTTCACAGTTCGTCACTGTGGGCTGTCCACACTTGACACCAACTCGAGGATTAGGCAAATTAATTAAGTGATCTAAGCAGCCTATAAAAATATAAAACCCCAATTCCCTAAATCCTATTCTAAGAGCAATATCAGTTTTTATGATTTTTCCAATCAAAAAAAAAACCACATCAAAGCAACACTTAGGAAATTAAATTTTTGTCGGTTTTTCTTGTGCTACATAATGTTTATCATTTATTCTTATTTAGGGCTCCCTTTTGGACCGAAGCAAAACGAAAAAAAAAAAATATTTGTTTTCGCCGAGAACGAACTCAGGCGACCATAAACAACCAACTACCAGAAGAAAATGTAAAGCTTTAAATTTTTTTCTAAACAGAATTCAAGACTTTACGCCTTCTGATTTTGTCCTTATGCCAAAGTTTACTCTTCTCGTACTTGCCCTGCCACAGTGAATCTCGTCGGCTGACAAATTATTTTTTCCTCCTTTTTTTTTTTTTGAATTTATTATTTTTCTTAAAAAAAAAAAAAAAAAACTGTCTACCACTTAAAATTAGTCATTTGAGATTTGAGTTCCTCCCTGCTTGTGCACCACCTCAATCCTCCCTAAGTAGTCACGTTCCTGTGACCAATATGCGCCCGGCTCTTAATGCGTTTCCTTCTGGCAGAAGTCACATGCACAATTCGAGTAAGGATGTGTTTAAAAAAAAAAAAAAAAAAAAAATCTCTATCCCCACTCACAGTAGAAAAGTTCACGTCTTTGGCACAAAATATCTGTGCGTAAATAATATGCCTTGAACCTTCGAAACAAAATGCCAAGCAGGGGGCATACAAGGGACCAGAAACGTGATCGTAATAACTAAGCAGAAGAAGAGAGCGGCCATAGCTCGTTGACTTGGTTGTCATCCAGTAGCAATGCGTGCATAATATTTTCGAGAAAATTAAGGCCTGCCGCACAGATACAAACTAATGGAAACGAGTTGTAGGGAATCGTCTATTTTTTCTTGGTGTCCATGTGAGCATGAAAGTCTCTCTAAGGGAACGAAGGAAACTATCTGCGCCTGAGTCACGTGTGAAAATATAATTCTGAAAAATTATTGAAATATTTATTTCGGTAGAAAATTTGTTCAAAACCTAATTGAAGACAACTTCATGAGCCAAATGAATCCAAAGCCTTCTCCAAACCTGGTTAACGAGGACTTTCATGAAACATACGATCTGCAATAATAAAATCATTAAAACTAAACCGATATTGATAAAATCTTTAATACCCATCTAAGCACATAAAATAACAAAGAAATATCAAAATCCACTTACGGGCAGGAACCCTTTATCGGCGAGCCTTATTGCAAAATTATGTAGAACTCATTCCGGAACCAATCGGTTAAGATACTCGTTTCTGATGTGAACGATGGAAGGACTTCTTCTCTCTCTAGATGGACTCATTTATCCATCTCTAAAATATCGATGGCAGAGCAAACATGCGAGAAAAAGTTGAATAAAATGGAAAAATAATTGAGACGCAGACAAATCTAAGAGGACGAAGACGACGAAAGAACTACAAAGTGCTTTACTCAGGACGAGTACTTAAGTGGGCGCCTGGGAAATCTCTGCAACTAATCTTTGTTTTTCGCTCGTAACTCGAAATAGGGACAAACAAAAAATACATAAACTTATAAACGAAGTAAAACAAAAAGAATCCAGCTAATCGATTGGGGATGATTGGGAATATGCGGCAATGCAGCCCGTTGTCGCCTTTGATGTGGTCCTTGAACTTTCTGCATCGACTGACATGATGACAGCCATTGTGTGCATATAATGGTCTGCTGTCGAAGGCCTCGGGGGATGTTTTTCCATGCTTGCGTCACATATCAAATCCTTTAAATCGAAAACATCTATCTATCCTGCAATAATAAATGTTTTTGGATTTCATATAAATTTTACAGTCGAACTTCTATTTCCGTGACATCATTATTTGTTTTATTTCTATAGAATTGGCCTTCGTCAAATCAAAAAAAAAAATAAAAAAGGTCAAGGGTGTTGTATAGTTAAAGTTAAAATAGAGAAAGATAAAACAAAATATGATGCAATAGAAATGGGCGTTGATTAACGAGAGGATGAATAGCACGTTTACATTCATTTATATAGCTTGAACAAGTTGAGTATTTTGCAAGTGGTTAAAACAAACACGCAGTGCGTCTTTCTGAAAGGTTATTCCAGAAACGTGGCACAAGTGCCTACCATTTTTTCTTTGAGAGGAACATTTTTAACATAGTTAAACTTCAAATAGTGAAAACTTTTAAATCGTTATGTTTCTTTTGAGAGTTTTTTTTTTCTTAACCCATTATCACACTGAACAAATTCTTACGTTGATTCAATGAAAATTTTCATTGAAACAATGATTTCTTTCATTTAAATTCAGCATTTAGCTGGCTGTGTGAATTGACATTCACATATTATTAACGATTTTCATAAAACAACGAATTTTTTTCGTTAAGTTTCATTAGCCAATGTAAAATCGTTCATTAAGGATTTTTGTTTCGTTGAATCAATGAACATATTTTATAATTTAACCTAAAAATCATTCGCTGATGAATGAATTATTCTCTAAAGGAACGAGTTTATTCGTTTATTCAATGAAATTATTTATCTATACTCTATAGCATAATATAAAATAAGACCATTAGTTTAGGTTAGGTTGACGTGGCTGTCAGCGGGAGATCCGACACACTTAGAAGATTAGTTCGCCCATTGTAATACGACATTGATTCTTGGAGACTTTCTCCCTAATCGTTAAACCAATTGGAGGTTTCTTATGAAGCGATCAAGATTGCCTATATCTAAGTATATTTGCCAGATCACTATGTTCATTGTAGTAGAAATTTCCTAGATGGAGTTGGTGTCTTTGGGATAAAGCAGGACATGTACAGAATAGGTGAGAGATCGATTAATCCCCTTCTTCGTCCATGCAGCTTCTGTAGAATCAATTAGAATAAATTCCAAAAAAATTGCTATGTGCGATCTGCTTAAGAATAATAAACATTTGCACTGCTTCAGATCCAGCATTGGCCAAATCAGTTATGTCGCCAAGCAAGTGGTGATATTGTTCCACCTAAGGTTTGTTCTCTGAATAGGATCTGATTAAGTATAACTTTACACGCAAGGATGGGAATACCTATATTTGATTTACCTGGTCCCACTTTTGGCGATTTCGCCAGTTTTACAGTTGCCTGAAATGTCCCCGTGGCCCGACACCCAGCAGAGGTTAATGTTAACCTGCTGCGCCATCAGAGGCGATCGGCAGTTAAAATGTTATTAGAGAAAAACTGTTTATAAGCATAAAATTCATTTTAAATGACTCCTTTAGTAGTTGAAGTTAAAAACAGGATTCAATGTGGTTCAAACAAATATTAGTTTATGCAAGAACAAAAATTCTAATTCGTTGTAGTCGTTTCTAGAAAAAAAATAAGTTTTTTTATACAAATTTTTTAAAACATTTTTAAGAAAAAATTATGGTACGCCAACTTAAAGTTTATATTATTGTACGAATAAAAATTTAATTTCCAGAAAAAATATTGAGCCGTTTTTAAGACATCGAATTTTCCAAAAAAAAACAAAATATTTTTTTTTTTAAATTCAAAAAATATTTATTTTTAAAATTTTGAAATGCAATGTTTTTCACACTTTTAACCCTAGAATGCATAAAGGGTTTTTGAATAACTTTAACACATATGGGGTTCCTGAGCACCCCAGTACTTTTGGGTTGAAAATACCAGCAACTTATAACACAATCTTATAAAATTTATTTATTTTATATTAAAAAATGTATTAATTCACTCAATTAACAAAAAAAAAATAAAAATGGCATTTAATTCCCAGCCTTAGTAATTTAAAAAAAAAGAGTTAATTTAGGTGGTGTGACCATAACGTGTTTCAATAAATCCTAGAAATTATAGCTTTTCAAGCTTAAAAGGTTTGAGGAACGTTTTGTAATTCTGAAAAGATTCATTAACTTAACTTGTTAGAGTTCCAAAAACTAAAAATATTGTATGCACTTTTCATTAAAAAAAAAAAAAAAAAATACTACACTCACGCATAGGGGTCTCAGCACACCCCAGAGACCACGATATCTACAGGTAGGTGAGATACTCATAAAATGCACTAAACATCTTTCAGGTATAAAGTAGAAGCGAAATAAATAAAAGTCTTGGCACTTTTCAAAAATAAATTCTTTTATTTTAAAAAATATAACAGTTTTAATTTTGAAGTGGGGTGCAATCCGTCTGTCTGTCTGTATGTGTGTACCTCGGACTACAGCCTAAACTACTGGAGGTATTTTCTTCAAACTTGGTGCTTAAGGGTCTTCGGTAATTCCCTAGAGGGGAAATTGAAATTTGTTTTTAGCTCTAAAACTAACGGTACCCCCCATACACCCGTAATGCATAATCTTATTTATCTCGAAAACGGCTCTAACGATTTTGATAAAAAACATTATGTGTGATATTATTGACATGGACTAAATTTTTTTTTTTTTTTAATTTTTGGGGCAAAATGTTATTAATTGTACCTGTCATAGAACCGTATTTTTTTTTTTGATTTTCGACTTTCTCATTAACGGCTCTAACGATTTTAACCAAAAATTTTCACCAGGATCCCCCTTAAGTTTAAAATAATATTGTATATAAAAATATTCGAAAAAAAAAATATTTATTTTGTTTTTTCAAAAAAATAAATTCCAATTTATTTTTTGAAAAATCAATATTTTGAAAACGTGTGACCGATTATTTCTTGAAATTATTTCCTAAAATCCATATTACTAAACACTTAAAATTGGCATCTCAAATTATGTTCTAGAAAAATTTGAAAGAAATTTGTTATATAAAAAAATTACTTTAAAAAAACGATTTTGAAATTTTCTTTCCGTAGATTCATACTTTTCCGGAAATCAGACGGCAATTCCATGCATTGCATTTATAAAATGTATTTTAAATCACAAAGTACTTTTACATAAGAGCGAGTTCGTTTGATCCAGTCGTGCATTTTATTTTTTATTAAATTATAGATCGTACAAATTAATGGAAAAAACAAAATTTTTATCAAAATTTCAGCCGCCGCCGTTTTCGAGAAAATACAATTTTCGAAAACTATTTTCTAAAATTTGTATGGTGGTACCGTTACTTTTAAGTAAAATAAAATAACAAACTATTGTTTATCAAGTTTAAAAAAAGTCGAGCATGAGGTTTTCAAAATATTGAGTTTTGACAAAAAAAAAAAAATATTTTTAAAAATCCAAATAAAGCAACAGTTTTCAAAAATAAAAAAAAATCCTTTGGCTGTTACAATTATTTCGGGTCTTAAAAAAGGAAAAAAATCTGTGGGGGGGGGGGGAGGGAATTCAAAATACTAGCTACCAAGTTTAAGAAAATCGGCAGAGCCGTTTAGGCTGTAGTCGAAAAGTCAAACAGAGACAGAATTTCGAGACACACTTTTTTCGTCTTCGCTATAATCGTTATGTCAACCTTGATCAAAATCTCGAGTTCGATTTTTGACTTATGTATAGTCGCAAAATTGATTCAATGGCTACGTGGCTATCCGAGAAGATGCGGATAGCTTTGATTGATATCAAGTTTTCTTGAGGCCAAAACAGAACTGAGTATATAACTCCAGCAATCCCTCATTAGTTTCTGATCCATCGGTGTAAAAATGGATTAAATCATCTTCAGTTTACTTAAAAGTTTTTATCAAATTGAATCTGAGAGATGGTGTAATCGATGCTACTTGGAAGTGAACCGAATAAGTTCAAAATGATGGAGTAGTCCATTTCATCATAGATCCACTGCGAGGAGGCTTTTAGACCAATAGCTGTATTTACAGCCGTTTGTTTGCAGAATATATCGAGGCGTGTTGTTAGATGTGCAGCGGAGAGAGCCTTGTTTGTGCAAGGGTGGACCACTCACCCTTGCACAAACAAGCTGACCATTGAACCTTGCTTAGTATTAAATTAGTGTTTTTGTCTAGAAGTGTCCACCATACTGCCACGCCTAGGTTAGAATTGGTCTGATTACCGAGGTATATAGCCAGTGAGTAATTCAGGGTTCTAGCCTCCATTAACTCACAATGTCTTTTTTGCATGAGAAGAGTTCCACTGTGTTCTTTTAAACTCTATCTTGAATTTTAGGTTTCCCACTTTAAATCTTTTATAAAATAAGACCCAAGTATATTGCTTTGTCGGACATTTACAGTGGTATACCTTCAATTGATGGGGGTGTTTTATTATGGGGAATTTTATATTTCCCAAAGAAAAAAAAATCTGTTTTGTGAGGGCTAACACCGAGTTCACACCGATCGGTCCAATTGTTAGCCTTTTAAAGCATAATTTAGGAGATCTTTTAGGTTTTCCTGATATGGAATAGGTACGTTATCCGTATAGGCAATAACTCTGTAACCCTCCGCTTCCACATAGACGAGATAGGACACCACTTTGCCCCTGTTTCCACCGATTTCCCTTTACTGCACACGTGATGAGCCGTAGAAAGAAGTCTTGTAGGACAAATACAGTTAAGCAATTATTATTACTTAGCAAATACATTCGAAAAATTGACTCGACAAATGAACTTTTTATATCTACAGAATTTCGTAACGAACTTCTTAGACAGTATTTCTGATGTTCAAAACCTAGATAATTGTGATAAGAAAATTTGTATAATTTGCCTTGTGTATTTAACTATAGGAACATATTTGTCACCTGTGCAAGATAAGTTGAACACAACTTTGCCGAAAAATTAAAGAAGCCTTAAGAGTAATTCTGTTTAAAAAAGAATCCTTTCCTATATCCCTGCATAGATTATAAAAATTTAACTCCTTAGAGAGATAACATCCCTATGCAAATCAAAATGAATGGAATGACCCTAAATATTGAGTGCTTTTCTTTTTTTATATCACACCCCTTATGGTAATAAGTTTCATCAAATTGTCCCATAAGAATTATATTGGCTAAATTCCGTACAAATATTTTGTGCGTGATAAATCTAACCATCAAACATCATAAATAAACACATCAGACGACGAGCTTTAAAGTATAATATCAACACTCTCAGTTTATTAGTATGATGCTAAATGGTAATTTATTTCATCCACATTTACAATAAGTAGTCCACACATAAAATAAACGATTCATAAATCATTGCCATCAACCCCCTACCACAACACCCCACTGTGTGGCTGCTTCACTTCCTTTTACCCGGTAATTGATTTATTTGTCTGATATACGACTACGATAATAATAATAATAAAAAAAAAAGGTAAACACCATGGCAACTGTCCAAACCATTTAATATGTTAATTTCCCAACACAACACACTGACAGACGTCAGGAATAAATAACGGAATAACAGTGTTCTCCCTTCCAATACAAATTTATTTTACGTTTTTTTTTTTTTCGTTTTCCTTAAGAGAAAAACCTATATAAAAAATATTATGTCACCCTCGATCAATCAAATATTAAATCACCTACAAGTTTTTGCACTTTTCGACACATCGCCCGGTCATGCAATGACCGAGCGAGCACCAAATGGCCACAACCACCATCGACCGTCTGGACACGACGACTTGATGGAGAACGTCACTTCCTTATCGACATCCTTGTCGTAGTCGCACCGTTTGGACGACAAAAGTGTGCACAGATACATTTTTAATGACTCCAAAGCATGCATAGCGACGAAGACGACTGGTCTAAACACACTTAACACCGCACATAGTTAGCTGGTAGGTTGTAAGGCCCTATTTACGGCTATTGCACACCACCCCATGGAACCATGAAATCAACTCTAAGGAACTCTCTCTCTCTCTCTAGTTGCTGTTTTAGATGTCAATACACGGCGGAGGACCAGTCGTGTGTGTATCCTTACGACAGGTTAATAGCTTGTACGGTATCTTAAAAGTCTTGATGTGTGACTGCACGTGTTTATATGTAGCCGAGGAGTCATAAATAACCGTGTTGTTTGGCGACAAAATTAAAAAAAAAATGGCAACACAAAAATCTGGGTGGAAAATACTTTGGCTAAGGGTGACTTCTTTAAGGGCTTTTTATATTGAGGTATAGTGTTACCCACCAACACGCAGTCTTAAATATTAATCCTCAAGGTAGGGAAGCAAGCAATTACAAAGTTCTTCATCGCAAGGTGGTATGACAAAAAAAAAAACTAATATGTGTGTGTACATGTTCAAGGGCTAGAAATGGTTGTTAAAATAGCTTTTGTAGACGAAATAGGAGACAAATGTGTGGCTTTATTTTTATGATAGGGAGATAAGAGATCCCGCTGCAAGAGTAGAAACCCCACCTCATCACACATATTAAATTAAAGCATTGTTAGATTACACAAAGTTGTCTGGCGAAGACTAATTGGGCTACCAAGCTATTGCAAAGTAAGTATCTACCTTTGCTTAATAAAATGGAGTTTTAAGCCAAACAAAAAATTTAACAATGGCTTACTTATTTTATGAGACTGTGACAGAAAAATTAAAACAGAGTCAAGATTTGGGATGACGTGGCATTCCGATGGATCAAAAACTAAAGACGGGGTTGGTGGAGGTGCATACTAGGGTTTTCGCGTTCCCGACTCTTTTTGATTCCCGGGAATCGGGAACGATTATTTTTGATTCCCGGGAATTCCCGGGTACCCGGGTATTAGTTATTTAGAAATAAAACTCTAGTTTTTCAGTATTTTCTTTTTATTATAAAAATTAATGAGTCTGTTTGCCGGAGAAATAAGACTTTAAGAGTACCAAAGCATTCAAAGACCTATCAGACAGCCTGTTTCTAGCTTTGGTCACAGAGCTTCCAGCGATTGAAAACACCCTCTCACTTTCTATAGATGTTGGTTTCACTGTTAAGAGGGATTTGTAAAGCAGATCCAAGTTAGGTGTACGTTTTTTCGTGGCCTCGTATATCTTTAAGAAAAATTAACAGAAAAAAGACAAGGAATGAAAAGGTATAATATCCATTTCCACACAGATAGCAAAAACAAAATGAAACATAAATTTTAAATAAGTTCATAAAAAGGATAATTAAATAATAAATATGTTAAATAATGTGTTAAATAATATCTATATTACATGTACCTGAAATTCTCTTTTTAGTTTTATGGATCTTGTATTGGAAGATGCTGGGACAAGTCTGATATTTTGCTGCTCAATTTTAGGTCGTTTTGCTTGCCAGGCATTTTTGGTGCCCGTAGAAACATTGTCAGTGTCTATAATAGAAGCGCATGATTGTGGATTATTTTTTCGGCTTCTACACGTGAGACTCTTAGGTTATGTACTTTTTCTAAGTGTTTCACTAAACCACTCGTCGACGACACTGAGCCAACTCATTATTTTTTGTATCTCTTTTAAAGTAATTCCAGACTTTAGAAGTTTGTTTATCCATGATGCACTACAAAGTAACAATAACCAAAACAGAACGTAACGAATTGTGATTGCATTATATAAGAAAACTATATTTTAAAACTTACAAAAATCTCATAAGACTTGCAATTTAAATGTACGAAAATAGCAATAAATGAAGTGTTAAAAATATACTTAACAAATCTAATGAACGTCAACAAACAAGAACTAAAACTTTTAACACACTTTGACTTAAACGAACATGAAAAACATAAACGCACTGGGGACGAAACTTTGTAGGGCATTTAACGCCTTGGCTACTAAGATTTTTGATTTATTTCTAACATTTAACTATTTTACTAAGTTTAAGAGTTATTTAAAATGCAAAATAAAGTGTTTTCAAATGATTTTGATATAACGTTCACAAAGAAAATTATTAATATTGAATGTACCCGGGTACCCGGGTATTATGAAAAATTATTCCCGGGAATTAAAACGCTTTCATTCCCGGGAATTCTCGTCCCGGGAACCCGGGACCGAAAACCCTAGTGCATACTCAGATGGACTAAATTTAAGACTCTCTGAATACCCAATCACTGTAGCGTGTTCCAGGTGGAATTTTTGCCGATTTAAGAAGTCCTTTCTTGGATTAAAAAATAACGTGATATCAAATAAAGATATCCGCATCTTCTCGGACAGCCAAGCAGCCATTAAATCTCTTGATTCTGTCTCTACCAGCTCAATAGAAACCCTTAACTGCCGATCGCCTCTGATAGAGATGTTGCAGCCATTAAACATTTACCTTTGCTGGGTACCGGGCCACAGGGCCATTTCAGGAAATTGTAAAGCTCCGGAACTCGCCAAAAGTGGAACAATGATGCCTTTATGTCCAGATAAGGCAAATATAGGTATTTCTATAGGTAAATGTATTCTAATGCTTAAGCAAAATGCTATACAGAGAACAAACCTTAGATGGAACAATATCAACACCTGCTTGGCGACAAAATAGATTTGGCCAATGCTGGATCTGAACCGCTCCAAATGCTTACTATCTTTAAGTACACCGCACATAGGCTCTGTAATAGGTGTTATAATAGGACACTTCGATCGCCCACCAACACCGTCTCCTACTGACAGAATTTTTTATGGAGACAGTGAACGACAACAAACATACAAAAACTTTTGGGAAGATCAAATGGTATAATCTGGATAAGGAAAAAGGCGAAGCTTTCATTTCGAATATGCAAAACGTTCTGTATAACAACACCGATATAGTTCGAAATGAAGAGAGTACAGCACAAAGTATGTGGGATCTCCTACAGAGAACTTGCAAAGAAAAAGCCAAAACACTGTTAGGGGTTTCAAAAGGACACAACCAACAAGGCAAAGAAACATGGTGGTGGAATGATGAAGCTAAATCAGTTATAAGTAAAAAGAAAATGGCTTTCAAGGCTTGGTCGAAGTGCCCCTCTAATGATACAGAGCAAAAGTCACGCCTCGAAGTGGAATATAGAAACTGCAAGAAAGAAGCGAAGAAGAAGTGCGCCCAAATTCAAGCAAAGAATACAGAAAACCTGTATCGGGAGCTGGATGAAATTTCTACCCCGACAGCTGGTGCTATTCAAGAGCTACGGCAAAACACGAATAAGGGCGCAACTATCTTCAAAATAGCCGCTCAAAGAAGAAGAAATGCCCAGGAGATTTGTTCGCCAAAGTTCATTAACAATGCTCAAGGCCAACTTCTTGTGGAAGACAACGAAATTCTTCACAGGTGGCGACAGTATTGTGACGGACTTCTAAACGAACAATTTCCAAGGCTGTACTTTCCAATAGCTTCACCTAACTTAAGCGAAGTATCCGACGTCACAGTCGAAGAAGTTAGTGAGGCGGTAAAATACTCCAAAAAGGGAAAAGCTGTTGGCCCAGACGAAATACCCTCAGAGTTTTGGAAAAAGATGGGAGACATCGGGTTTAGATGGCTCATGATTCTTGTCTCCAAACTTATACGAGGTGATCGCATGCCTAATCAATGGAGGGAAAGTTACCTTCTTCCAATTTATAAAGGAAAGGGTGATACTCGAAGCTGTGATAATTACCGTTCGATTAAGCTGATGTCACACACCATGAAGATCGTTGAGCGAGTCTTGGGTAGCCGACTGCGAAAAATAATTAGGCTATCTGATGACCAGTGCGGGTTTGTCGGGGGTAAGTCAACCACGGATGCAATCCAGAGTATAAGAATAATTATGGAAAAACATCGGGATTCTTTGGAGGATTTGCATGTAGTATTGGTTGATTTTGAAAAAGCATTCGATCGGCAACCACGAGATCTAATATGGGTGGCCCTCAGGCAACGAGGAGTTCCAGAAACCTATGTGCGGATAATTATGGACATGTATGATGGAGCAGTTACTAAAGTAAGATGCGCAGCTGGAGTCACCGAAGAATTCGAAATCACAGTAGGTGTACACCAGGGAAGTGTCTTGAGTCCCCTGCTCTTTATTACAGTTCTTGATTACCTGCTTGAAGGCAAAGTGATGGATCCAAAAGTGCATCAGTTATTCTTTGCTGACGATGGAGCCATCATAAGTGAAGACCCGATATCCCTACAACGAGCACTTGACGTATGGGTGGATGTTCTAGAAGGAAGTGGGTACCGCATAAGCGCGAAAAAGACAGAATACCTATGCTGCCCATTTTCTGATCCACACAGGCCTATTCCAGACATTTATTTGAATGGAGTAGTGCTTCCCAAGTGTGAAAAGTTTAAATATCTGGGGTCTATGATAAATAACGAAGCTACTTGTGATGACGATATCAATCATCGCGTAAGCGTAGGGTGGATGAAGTGGCGGGAAAATTCTGCTATCTTCTGTGACCGAAAAATGCCCCCTAAGCTGAAAGGAAAGCTCTACACTTCAGTTGTGCGTCCAGCACTCACATACGGTTCACAATGTTGGACAATGTACAAAAAGTATGAGAGTAAGCTAACGGCAGCTGAGATGAAGATGCTTCGTATGACAGCAGGAGTTACAAAGCTTGATCGAATTAGAAGTACGAAGATCCGAGGAAGCCTTCATGTTAAGAATACCATTTCCCAAAAAATTGAACACGACCGACTCAGTTGGTATTGCCATGTTCAAAGGAGAGATCCTGAGAACCCCGTCAAAAAGGCAATATCATACAACGTTCCAATTCGGAATAAAAAGAAAGGTAGGCCTAAACACTCCTGGTACAAACAAATGCAAAAACACCAGCATTCAGTTGGCCTCAGAAATGGAACAATACAAAACCGGGAGGCTTGCCGCCGATTTCTGAGGTCAACCCGGCGAACCCCACAGGCGGATCACTAGTGTGAAGCAGACACGTGGGAGAGTTATGATCCCCTCGACATCGAGATCATAACAGCGCCGAAACAAAGGAAGAAGAAGAAGAATAGGACACTTCCATAAATAAGTACGCAAAGCGGCTTGGAATTTACTCTAACGATTTTTGTAGCAGCTGCATTTGTAAAGAAGAGTAGGAGTCGATCCCTAGCCTTCTCTGTACATGTTTTGATTTATCCCAAGGGCTTGCACTCCATATGGAAGATTTTTACTGGAATAATCTTAGTGATCTGGTGAATATACATACAGGCAATCCCGCTCGCTTTATAATAAACTCCAATTGGTTTAACGATTAGTGGGAAAGTCTCCGAGATTCGATGTGGTATCTTAGTCTTAAGTGTGTCGGCTCTGCTGCGGACATCCATATCAATCTTACTTAATCTACCAAAAAGTAAATCATCCACTACCTGAAATCATTGAAAAATTGCACTCATATCTGTTCTTTCCAAGGTCATAGGAAAATTGACATACTCGTATCATGAAATACCTTGAAGAAAGAAATTTTCTTAATGACCGATTATACGGTTTTCGTAGCAAAAGGTCTACCGGTGATCTGATGGCTTACCTGACAGAAAGATGTAACCAATTTTTGCATCGCTTTCGTAAAAGCAATATTTTTACGCTCAATATTACCAAGGTATTTGATGAAGTTTGGGACGAACCTCCTTTATAGAAAGCTAGTTTATTTTTAACTTGAAGTATTATAAGGGTTTAGGTGCAACATACAAATGCTGGCGTACCACAGGGCTCTGTGTTATCTACGACTCTTCCTCTTTTTTACTTGCGACTTATAGGTACTATAAGGCAAGTTATGCATTCGAAAAAAAATCTGACTCGAGATTTTGATCAAAGTTGACATTACGATAATAGCGAAGACCAAAAAAGTGGGTCTCGCAATTCTGTCTGTCTGTCTGTTCGACTATAGCTAAACGGCTCGTCCGATTTTCTTCAAACTTGGTAGATATGGGTTTTATTTTTTTTCCCCTGGATGTTTTTTGATTTGATTTTTTAAGACCAAAAATAACGGTACCTGCCATACGATTTTTTTTTTTCGAAATTAAAAAAAAAAAATTTTTCCAAAAAACTCGCACAGATTTTTTTAAAAAATTTTTATAATATTTCATTTAGTTAAACCTAGGTACCTAATGAATGAAAAAAAAATTACAAAAAAAATTTAATTTTTGGTACCCCCCTTGGAACCATTTTTTTGTTTTTGATTTTCTCAAAAACTGTAGAACCGATTTTGATCATCTTTTTTATGTTAAGGCTCCCCAACAATTTCAATATTATTGTGTATTGAAATTTTCAAAGAAATTTTTTTTTTGATTTTTAAGAAAATTTTCAAATTTTTTTTTGAAAACTCAATATTTCGAAAACACCATGCTCGATTTTTTTAAAACTTGATAAATAAAAGTTTCTAAAAATAATCTACAAGATATGAAGAAAAAAAAAATATTTTATCTAAAAATAACGGTACCCTCAATACAAATGTTAAAAAATGGTTTTCAAAAATCGTATTTTTCTCGAAAACGGTTCCGAGAATTTTGCTTAAATTTTTAGTCTTTCGATTAATTTTTAAGATCTATAATATCATAGAACGATTTTTTAAAATTTTGAATTTCTCATTATCGACATAACGGATTTTAATGCAATTTTTGTAAAAATCGTTTTTTTTTTTGGAAAATTCGATATCTCAAAAATGGTTTAATATTTTTTTTTTTGGAAATTTAATTTTCATTCGTACAATAATAAAAACCTAAAGTTGACGTACCAAGTTTTTTTTTTTTTAATATTTTAAAAATTTTATATATAAAACCTTATTTTATTAAGAAACCACTACAACGACTTATAATTTCTGTTCTTGCATAAATTCATATTTGCATAGCATTCTGTTTTTGTCTCTTACTACTAAAAGAATTTACAAAATGATGATAATTTTATCCTTACGAAGAGTTTTTTCTAATAACATTCGTTTTTAAAATTCCTAGTCTATTACATAGGAGCAAGTTCGTGCGACCCAGTCGTGCATTTTATTTTGTTTTGATGATTACATCACTCTACATTTGTGATATTAATTTTTAGGCTCACTTCTAAGGATGTGGAACTTCAACGTTAATATATGATAAAGCTCACTAATTTCCGAACTTCACAGCATTGTTCAATAGGGAATCATTGAAATGTTTTCTGTTTATCTTTATCTGTTTATCGCTGATAGCGATTTATCAGTTATGGTTTATTTGCATGAACCTGCAGCTTTGTCACGGTAAAATTTACTGCGACATAAATCATTCTTTCTATTCCCCAAAATCCTTTTCTTTCCATACCAGTTTTTCCTTCCTACAGGTGTTTCATTCCCTTTACTGAGAGAGAGTGGGGCAGCCAGAGAAACAAAATAAACATCATCATGAACTCAAATGTGGAGGAATGTTCCACTATTTAATTATGGACAGTATGGACGAGTTGTTTTCGAAAAGCACGGGTTACAGTTGGTCCCCGAATGCTAGAAGTTACTCATTTTGAGAATGACCGAGTGCCCAACGTATCTGATTTATATTTTATATGATATTGTAAAAGATAAAATGTTACTCGCTAGTCCCCAATCTGCTCAGAAGCCCAACGCTCTAAAGTAATTTCGCGGAAATCGTATTCCTGTCAATCCCTTCTTTTATATGTTTATGTTCCACAATTATGGTTTGATTTTGTTTTATTCGAGGGGAAAATTGATCGCGACTTGATTCTTTTTTTGTGTCTGAAAGCTTTTCTTAATAACTTAAAAAAAAATGGGTATTAATGGCTGTATGCATTCATCATATTCGCCGCTCCTGGAAATGAAACCAGCGCGCGGTCGGCGGATTTATGATGATTATGCAGAGAGAAAGTGCGAGTAAGCAGGACCGCTGGTTTTCAACTACGTCGGCGCTCTCTACAGCAAAGATGGCGGAGAGTAGCTGAATGATGACGTGACCGAAAACCGTGACCGATTGGCTGAAAGCACTGGCTGAGGTCTTAAGAGAAGGTTTCGCCCAGGATGTAAAATTCATGAGAGGACACTTCGATTTTGAAGCAGAAGTTTAAAAAAAAGGAAAAGAAAAAAAAAATCAAGAAAAGTTTTCAGAAAATAAAAGGAAAATTTTTGGTGAAAAATAATTGGTCTAGTAGAAAATCAGAAAAAGAACAAACAAAAGGATAGAAATTGGATACCTGAGTAGATGACTTTTTCAAAAGGGACATATTAGAGGAAGGAAATTGACAGGATTTTGAAAAGATAAGTATTCTTTTTTTTTGCTAGTGGCATCTTCATAATTATCGGTTTTATCGTTTTGCTATTGTTTGAATTTAAATCAATAACTTCGCGTTTGGCTTCTGTCCGTTTACAATTCCGATAAAGCGGAACTCGCGACCCGTTTCAAGATCTGTTGTTCATTCGGGCAAAGCGGTAACAGTTTATCTTCAAATTTCCAAAACAAACTGTATACCTATTTAAATTTGAAAAGATATTGGGTTTTTAGCCTATATTTAAAAAGGTTTCCTAATCAAAAATAAAATCGATTAACTTCCCATTCGGAATTAAAAATTTTGGCTTATTATTTCTTCTCAAAACAATTTTGCTTTCATCGTCGGTTTCGCTTCATAAGGTTTGTAATTTCCTTAATAAAAAAAAAATTGCTGGCGCCCTTTTTTTCTTTCAGAAACGACGCCCCTGTCGTACTCGTATATTTTTTTAATAACATCTTCGAATTGATCGATAAATCGTCAATCGAATCAATCAAATTTATTGGTGAACCCACCCCCATAATCTGAGCTAGTTATTTTGGTAGCATCCAAAGTGCTATCTCCCTGTTGCGCTTTAACTTCAAGCTCGCTTTCGTTCTCGCTTTCTATTTTGTTTGACGTTGACAGTTGCTCTTGTTTATAATAGTCAAAAGTCAAGTCGTGCCGGTCGATCTTGCGCTCGTCGTTTTAATAACTATAATCAAATCCGTAGTTTCAATTATTTTCTTATAATTAATTATTTGATCGGTATTCGGTTCGTTCGTCGGTTAAAGTGCAACAGCTTGTGGAAAACCCACAAGAAAAAGTCGCTGGGTCAAATCACAAGACCTTTGTAGCTTATTCAAGTCACCTCTGCGAGGGATAACCTTACTCTTGTGATGCCCTGGTTCTACGTTCTCAAAAAAGTATGTTCTGATAATGATGCCAGCCAAAAATCCACAGCAAACAGTAACTTTTTCGAAATGCATTGCAATTTGCTGGATCTCCTGTGGATAGTGATCGTCCGAAATTCAACAAGTTTGATTATTGACCAAGCCATTCATCCATGAATGGGCCTCGTCACCGAATATATTTTTTCGGACAAAGCACGCGAAATGTTGCTGGAACCGAAGGTCTACTATCGTAAACCAATTTAATCCTTTACGCTTGTTGTTGAACACCATAGCTTTCTATGCTGATTTGACAATGCAGATTCAACAAATGACATCAAATTTGACAGATGTAGCTTCAACAATATGGATGCAATCCGCTGTCAAAATTTGAAAATCCTTATTGGAAAACCCTTTATTTGTCATAATACAAAACAAAGAAAATATATAGATTTTAGTACTTTTGACATTTTTCAAAATTTCATTAACTGCTAAACAATATTTTATTTTTTCTCCATTATTGATTCGTTGCCAAACATCTTCACCGTTTAGGAACGTTACAGCTATCAAATACAAGACCAAGTTGGAGCTATCTAATCTTGAGTTTTTTTTTATATTTTATTTCTCTTAAAAATATAAACTATCCATGAACCTTTTTCCCCCCAATAAAATACATTTTAAAATATTGCAAAGTTAAAACCCTTAATTCAGAGAAAAATAATAAAAAAATGATGTGTGCCTTCTTAAGAACCTAAGTCCACCTGATGTCTTATGGCTTATACAAGATTAAAATTCGAAACACAAACCCATTCGTCGAATCGTCATCATCATCATCGCACGTTATATGCTCGCTCACTTTCAATTCCAACCACAAACGGATACGTGCCTCAAATATGGCCGCCCCCAACCCGAACATATGTTTCGTGCTTCCGCTTACAATTCCCAACTATGCGACAACATTCAAATTCTTGCTTTTTGATTTATTGATTCCCGAATAAGGAATCGAAAATTCCAAAAAAAAAAAAAAAAAAAAAAAAAAATATTTGAGTTATTTCCCTGTGCCTCCTGTCAGATTCATAATAATATGCAAATGGCTCCTCGTCAAGAGGCCATTAACAACACCAGCACCCCAAACACCAGACTTAAGCAAATGGGCTTGAGTTTTGGGAATCCATTTGCCACAAAGTGTGCCGTGATTGGAATTCCGAAAGTCAAGGAACTTGAAAAGAATAAAAGACCAAACATTATCGCAGAAACCACAAACAATGTGCGAGACAAAGTGTCCTCAATATTGTGCGGTTGCTATGATTGGGAGCACCGATGATGGTCGTCTGGTCAGCCATCAGCCATCAGCAACCTCGAAATGAGCAAGTCTTTGTTTAGATTGGAATTTCCTGATCTAAACGGAGAAATGAATGGTCGGTCGTTTGTCGTGCGTGGTCGTGGAGTTATTGTCATTCCGATATCAAGATTAACCTAGAAATCTAATTACAGGACAAGCTCATAAAACTTGAGTCCTGTCGCCGCGGCGCTTGTCGGTTAATGTGTGGTGTGTATACGTTCTAGTTCTCCGCGTGTGTGCTTCCGAGGCACGTAAATCCATTTGCACTCTCCTCAGCCGGGGGGCAGGGTGACAATATATTCCATCATAACTTGGCTCTAGGTCTCATGCCTCTGGATCTCTTTCTCTGGGTATCACAACAAAATATTACAACGGGAGGATTCATTAAGCCAAACCGACAACCCTTAAGTCTCAAAGAACTACGGCGGCGTCGCCGCCGCGCCGCCACACTGACGTCGTCGTTCTGTCGGCTCGAACCCTACATGATGTACAGAGTACATGGTAAAATTTAACTACCATTCCTCTGGACTGCCTCCATTATGGAGTCATCGTCATCGCCACCGTACAGCAAGCATATCCCCTTCCTTCGAATGGGTTTTGGGGGGACGCAAATCCGAGCGATAGTTGAGCACTACTTGTGTGTGAGAAAATTTTGCGAAATAGTTTGGCTATGTAGAGCTTATAGTTAGGTAGTTCTCGACCATGCGACGAACGACTTTGTTGTAATTATTGTTGTTGTACGAAAACGTACGACTGTGTCAGAAATGCAGACATTGCCTTAGATTACATTTCCTTTGCCGGCGAAAAGGCACGAATATGGAAATTGCTTTTAATTGGAAAAGTAGCATTCTGGAATTAATGTCTGCATGTGGCGGAATGAGCATTAGTTGGGAGTACTGCATATTTTTAGATTTTGACCCGCAGATGACTTCTGGAGAGTTTGTATGGTGAGTAGGTTTGGAAAGAAATGGTTCATTTAATTTTTGATCGTTTCCACTCTTTTGAATGGGCAAAATGGTTGTCCACAAATCGTTACGAATTTAACGAAAATTAGCTAAAAAGCTTGGTGTCACCAGTGGGTGTGTCTTCGTACCGGAAATGAAATTTGCTAAAATTATCGTTAGAGGCGTATCTACCAAGGCGAGAAGTTGTTCACTTTTGAATGTGGTTAATCTAAGTAGCCGAGGTCAACAGGACTTCTTCCAATTTGAAACGCTTCGAAAATTCAAAGACGTGTTTTTATTCCAATCCCTTTAAAAATATCGTGTTCGAAGTTTTATCAAAATCGTTAAAGACGTTTTCGAGAGAATAAGAACAAATCAAAACTGTTGTGTTGTAAAGGATGGTATGAAAGAACACACCTTGCTGAAATTTTTCTACGTAAAGCTCGATTTTTTGTATTATAAAAATATAACTACCACTTTTGAAATGCGCGCCATTCAAGGTAGAGAGGTCGTTTTCTAAAGATTTGTTTCTCTTTAGAACATGCGTTATAACAGTGAGGAATGTGTGTCTGCTTTTCAAATGGATGTTTTGTAATTGCAACACATTGCACTTTCAGAAATCTCTTCACACTAGCCCTGTTGAGCCCTGTATCGGAGAGGAAATCAATTGTTACATGGGTCACTAGGTTCAGCCAAACTGCAAGCTTGGCTAGACGCAGAACTAGAGTGTCACGAACCATCAGATCATTTAACAACATAGAGGCAGTGAGAACTTCAATCTTGGAATCTCCAGTGTCCTGGGCACAAACAAACATACATCTGCCCTTGGATTTTCGAGACAATTAATTGAAAAGAATTCTCCGCAATGACCTTTCTTACCACCCGTAGAAGTTGAAGTTGAGCAGGAACCGGACTTCAATCCTCGGAGGTACGCACGTGAAATGCTTTTCTATAACGAAAGACGAAATTGTTTTTTTTTCCAATGATGGAGCTGATTTTAACATTAAACGGGTCTCAATAAACCCTTGAGCGCGTGTGAAATATAAGAAAAATGGATGCGTTAAAAAAGAGAACATCCGTTTCTGGTTTGACCCCAATCTTCGAGAATTCCACCAAAGACCTTTGCATTCACTTAAATTCAAAGTGTAATGCGATTTCCTCAGGTGGGATTGTTGGTTTATGTGTTGGTCACCATGACAATGAATTCAGTCAGATATTTGAACATTTTAGAGAAATCAAAGGGACGTTTGGCTTCAATACTTTAAGGGCAGCAACGGCACTTTTTAGGGAATACTACTTCTCAAAACCCTCATCTCTATAAGAGATTTCGATTTCTTTCCTTGCGATTTGTGGTTTATTTTGAAATCCAACAAAGTCCTAAAAAACAATATCTTGGAAGAAATTGGCTACTTACCCCATTGCTTTGCTGGCAAGGGTCATGCTTAGAAATAGCCTTATTCTGTATATGAGCTTCAAATACTTAATATGATTTTTAGAACAAATCTTCGGAAGCATATGCACCTACATTTTTTAACAAAAATTAAAACAATTTTGATTAAAAAAAGTAAAGTGTTTGATTGAGTTTTTGAGAAAAAGAAGTTGTGTTGCCGCACCCTGTACTTGCCCTATACGTTTAGGGCAAGTACAAAATATGTATACATACATAGGCATTTGATTCCGTGACAGTTCGTTAGAACCATGGCCGAGCGAAGTACACTCTCAACCATTCCTGGGTACGTGCTCAGGTCCTCCATTGCAGACGAATTTAAGTTACTGGACTTCACTCACAATTTTTTGAGTCCGAACAGCAAACATCATAGGCACTTTAGAATTCGATCTGTGACCACTGGAGTCACGATCACGATAAGGCAAAGAATATCTTCTATGTAGACATAAATTCATCTGTCCCGTCGGGGTAGATTTTTTCCCGGGTTGTAACTCAAACTCACAAAATAATGCCTAATGTACCTTAATATCTTTCATTGATAAGGAACAATCGCTGCAATGTAATTTAACCTTAAGAAATTGCTTTTAAAATTTCAATCAAACAAACCTAACTTTTTGCAAACTGACATCTGTCATTAAAATTTGACAAAAGAAAAATATTTGTAAATGACAAAAAGCCATTTAATTAGTAATTAATAAAAGAATTTATTTATTTTGATCTACACGTATATTATGATTTTTTATTTTGTCTCGGGCAATATGTTGAAATCCCGGGGATTTTTTTATTATTTTAGCCATTTGTCCCGTCGAGGTGTAAGAAAAATCTGGAAACCCTATATGTGACCAGAACCAAAAAAAAAAATATTGTCGATAAACCAAAATACTTACTTTCCAAAAAAAAAAAAAAAAAAAAAAAAAAAAACGGCTAATGTCATGAATTTCTGAACACATCCTCATGTCGGCGATGCGCATTGGCTGATCAGACAATGCATCCATTTTTATTTTTATTTGACGTTTAAATTAAAAGAAAATATGGAGTCTTGACAAAAAGGTACAATATATACATTTTTTTTTTAATTTTTACTTGCGACTTATAGGTACTATACGGCAAGTTATGCATTCGGAAAAAATATCGAACTCGAGATTTTGTTCAAAGTTGACATTACGATGATAGCGAAGACTAAAAAGTGGGTCTCGCAATTCGGTCTGTCTGTCTTTTCGACTACAGCCTAAGCGGATCGGCCGATTAAACTTGGTAGATATCATTTCTAATTCCCCCACCCCCGCCCCTCCACACGTTTTTTTCTTCTTTTTTTTAAAGATAAAAACAACGGTACCTGCCATACGAATTTTTTCGAAATTTTATTAATATTTTTTTTTTTCAAAAACTGTGAATTTAAAAAAAATTAATAAAATTTCATTTAGTTAAAACTAGTTAATGGATGAAAAAAAAAATGTTCCAAAAAAAGTTTTTTTTTTGGTAGCCCCCCTGGAACCATTTTTCTTGTTTTTAATTTTCTCGAAAACGGTACAACCGATTTTAATCATTTTTTATGATAAGACTCCTCCAAAGTTTCGAAATACATAATTACATATTCAAATTTTAATTTTTTAATTTAAAAAAAAAAAAAAATTTTAAATTTCAATTTTTTTCTTTTTTCGAAACTCAATACATATTTCGAAAACCCCATGGCGGATTTTTTTCAAACTTAATAAATTAAAGTTTCTTAATATAATCTACAAGATTATGAAAAAAATTTAGTTTTACCTAAAAATAACGGTTCCCACCACACAAATGCTAACAAATGATTTACGAAGATCGTATTTGTCTCGAAAACGTTTCCGAGAATTTTGATAAATTTTGTTCATTCGTTTAATTTTTACGATCTATAATTTAATAAAAAAAATTGAAATGAAGATATTAGAGCCATTTTGTCTAATTTTGAATTTCTCACTATCGACATAACGGATTTTGATGAAATCTTTTTTATAGAAAAGCTTCTAAAAAGTTTAAAAAAATGCATTTCAAAACTTTAAAGAAAAATATTTTTTTAATTAAAAAAAAATCAATTTTTTTAAATACAAAAAAATCAATTTTATTTAGATAAAAAAACTATTTTTTGTAAAATTATATATCTAAAAAAAAACGGCTTAATATTTTCTTGGAAATTTATTTATTAATCGTTTAATAATAAAAACTTTGAGTTGGCGTAGCCAAATTTTTTCTTAAAAATGTTTTAAGAATTTTGTGTATAAAAGTTTATTTTCTTAAGAAACCACTACAAAGGCTTATAAATTTTGTTCTTGCATAAACCAATATTTGCTTGAATCACATGGCATCCTAGTTTTACCTCCAAATACTAAAAAGTTGTTTTAGTCATTTAAAAAATGAATTTAATGCTTATGAACGGTTTTTTTCTACTAACATTTATTTTTGAAATTCTTAGTCTTTTACATAAGAGCAAGTTCGTGAGACCCAGTCGTGCATTTTATTTCTATTCAATTGATAAATGAATATAGTTTTTTTTTATCCATACATCCTTTTGCTTACTTAACCGGCTCCCGATCCATTAAAGGTCTCTGCCTGAGACACGGCAGCTTTGCATCCTCTGTGATCCACAGCACCCTGCTTCGAATCATCTAGGCCAAGGGCGTGTTGACGTGTATTGGCTTTCTGGGCTGAATCCTCGTCTTGGTACAGCTGATAGAGTTCGCGGTTATATCTTCTTCTCCATTCGCCCTCCACGTACACAGGACCAAATATCCGTCGAAGAATTTTTCTTCCGAAAGAGCCCATCTCCATCTCTCCCTTTCTGGTGGACTGGTGGTATAAGTGTTTTGTAGAGCATGAACTTCGTCTTAAGAGAGAGGAGATTTGAAACCATTGAAGAAATCACATGTCACCGCATCTCCCTGCCGAAAACCTGTGCATGTATAAAATAGTTCAGGAAAGTTTCTCCCTAGTTGCACATTGCCGTGCGTATTTTCCAATGTCATGCGACACACTAAGGGATTGATGGTTTGATGCATGTACCCTAAGCAAAACATCACCTCCGTATTTGAAGAGTTTTGCAGGTAAACCATCAGATCCTACAGTCTTGTAGTTTTTGTCTTCTCCTAGAACTGGTTCTTCATTGATTGGAAGCGGTTTGTCTCCTTGTCCTATTAAATGGTCTCCATGATGCCTATTTAATAGCTGCTGAAAATGCTGCCTGAAATCATCGGGTTCAGTGTACAGGTTACCTTCGTTGTTTCGAAGAGCCTGCGTTCCAGTCTTGAAACCAGCAGCCAGTTGTGTAAGTTTTTTTTATTAAACTTCCGTGTGTTGTTTCTACCGCGATACTCTTCTATCTCCTTGTCTTGCGAGGCTGCGTAAACTCTCTTATTTCTACGCCAGTTCTTCTTTACTTGTCTAGTCTTTGCTCGATACTCTTCTCTCGCTATTGTTGTTTTGCCCTTCAGCATATTCGCATGTGCATCTGCAACTCGTTCCAGTTGAACGCATTCTTCATCATACCAGGGATTTTTTCTCTGGGGTGGTTGGTACCCTTCGGTGGTTTTGGATACCTCTTTGATGATATCGCGATACTGGGACCACTGATTGTTGGCGTCGGTGGTCAGCTTCTTGCTGAGGTACTCTTTGTAAGCTCTGGTAACTGCAGGTATGCTGAAGCCCTCAACGTCAAATATCTTTTTTTGGGCTGTTCGCAGTTTCTTTTTGTCTAAGATGTCAGATACGTGTCTTGCATCGATTAGCACATGGCCGATTTGGTTGGTGGTTCGACCGTCTGGAGCACTAGGTTGCTTTGTGGACACTAAGCCTTGGAAACATGGTGCTAGTTATCACGCGGACTATGAGCTTGTGCGAAATCTATTATTCGGAAGCCATTGTTTGTTGTCCTTTCGTGGAGGTTTTTCTTACAGACTAATCCGCCGAAGATGTCATCCTTTCCGATTCGTGCATTAAAGTCCCCGAGCACAACTTTGACAACTGACAAGCTCCGTCCAGAAGATCATAAAACTCCTCCTTGACAGATTCTTCAGCTTCATCGCTAGGATCGTGCGCACATATTAAGCTTATATTTTTGAAGGTGGCTTTGATTTGGATCACAGCCGGGCGATAACTCATCGCTTTAAAGTCAATAACTTTGCTTCTTTGCCTATCATCCATCGGCATAAACAAAATAAAAACGTTAAGGATCCCTTTCAAAACGATTTCTTTCCTTCTATTTGGTTCCCAACGTGCTGTATAAAATGCGTTCCGAAATGACAAATGCAAAGTAAAATTTATGCAAAGCCTTGCTGATGCTCCTATTAAATGTAAAGCATTAGAATCTGCACTAGCTTTACGTTTTGAACCTCAGGCAAGCTTTTTTTTTAGTTCATTTTACCCTATGTTCATGTAAGTTGCTAAATTCCCTTAATTATTGTGTTAAATAGGTAATTAACTTGACGACTGGAATGCAAATCTGCTATCAGATTACTTGAGAACTTACTTAATCACATTTTTATTTACATCGCTTTGCATTTGTTTTGGATTTCGGTTTCGGTTGAAATCCTATCCGTATGCGGTTTCTCTGATTACAACGTTTGATGTTGTGACTGACACTGGGATAGATGTTTTTTTTTCTGCTCGAGTAATTTGTAGTTCACGCGTGACAAATATAATATTTGCATAAAAATTATCTGTTTTAAGTTGTGGTAATTGCTTTAATGTGTTAAATTGTCATGCAACAGGTTTCAGTTCGAATCCCAGTCGCTGCCACCTATGAACAAAAAAATGATTTTTCAGGGGTACTCCCTCTTTCAAAGCTGATCCAGGAAATGTGCTTCTCACAAATTTCTATAGAAAATTGTAAGTCCCTTCTATTCCTGCCAACAACATGCCACACTTGAATTGTTGAAAGATTTAAGTCACAAGACCTTGGTTCTCCAGGATTCCACTATAATTGTATATGCAGAAGAGGTTAGAACAAGATCTTTAAGTTCGAGACTTATGGGCTTTATTAAAATCAGATATAGCGATTTATCATACTCTCTCCTCGCCATACATCATTAGAAGGGTAAATTATGTTACATGCAGCATCCCCTTGTGTATACTAAAACCAAACAAAAAAAATCTAACCCACTTCCAAATGTGTTTTTTTTTTTTTTGTTTTTCTATTTTCAAAAACATATTACGCAGATACAGATAAATTCACAAAAACCTTAAGACAATAAATCTTCTTCAGGTCATCGCTCTAAGCACAAGTGGTGAAAGTGGTGAATCAAATCAAAATATATAAAATTCGCCTTATCCAGGAGCGATATTTTATGTCTTAAACAAAACAGAAAACAATGTTAAGAAGCATCTACCACCTACGATCTTGAACAATAACAACACAAACGCAGCTCTTAACAACCCATATGCCACTTCTCATCAATGAAACCCATCTTCACTGTGGCTCTTTGTTTCAGAGCCAAACAGATACAGGACAAGCATTCGGAAGCAGCAACCACCTTAAAGTCACGTGCTATCGATTATTGCCTGAGTCCTTCCCTTCCATCTATATTACAATGCGGAGGGAGATTTTCACTTGAGCATATACGGGTTACGGGATATGGGCGATGACTACGGCAACGACAACGACGATTTCGGAGGTAGTTACATCTGTAACTGTATACTTGCCTTCCTGTGGCATGTTCGACGACCCCATTTTTCCATTTTTCGACGACTGCACTGAATGGCTTTTGGTTTTTGTTTCCAAAAAAAAAAAAAAAAAAAACCCTCCTTGGTTCTAAAAATGGGGATCGAAGATACTTTTATACATAAAAATAGCTTTTGTATCTTTTGCACATACTTCCAGACAGAGAGTGAGAGAGATTTTCCAAACCAGCTCTTATACATATTCAGCAATTTTTTTTTTATATTTCATCGTCATATTTACATCGTCGTCTTCGTTGTCGAAGTTTGGGGTCCTTGATAGCATAACTTTTACTTGCGAATTTACTGCCGGAAATATTATTTGTACACGAACAAACGAACACACACTCACACACCCCTAAGACGGTTTGTTCCTTTTTCATTTCACTTTCCTTTGGGGGGGAAACAGAAAAGGGGTGGTCTTTTGTGTATCTATTATTTTTTAAGGTTATACTTAAAGTTATTTTTATGATACTCCATAAGGGGAGCCGTTTTGGTTTTATTATTCATCAACATTAAACTAACTCGCTTAATCGCATTTTAATTGATATTCAAAACCAAGAACAAAAATCTTGGTACTAAGAACAGTAATCCCCGGTTAATACCGTCAACCGAAAATGTTTAGATGTAATGTACAAAGTTTAACGCTGCAATTAATTGGGGAAATAATTTTCAAGAAATAACCCCTAATTAAGATGCGGAATCTGTTAAGCGAATATCAGTTAAGAGCTTCCGGTCGTTATTTGACTGACAAAAAAAATTACAGGCTTTTGATGAACTTCCCAATATTAAGTCGGTATTTATCATTTTTTTAAACAATTAAAATAAACTTAATTTAGTCGTTTTTTTTTTTTTTTTTTTTTTTTTATAATTTAGGCAATTTTTATTAAAAAGTTCTGTAAAACGTGTCGAAATATTCTTAAACAAGAAATTTCCGGAACTTATGGTTGAGAGTTAGTACATTATTGAGTAGTTTGTAGATATAGAGGCTCCACGGGAGGTCAACAGGTTTCCGACTCATAGATAGATTTTTCAGCAGTTCCTTATACCGTGATTTGCAAGGCTAAGGTTTCAAAAAACAACCTGAGGCTCTCCAGTCGTTTGAACGATTAACCAAATTGACCATATGCTAACTGGCAAGGTACGTATCCGACCTATACGATACGTCTATTAGTTCCATCACAATCCAAAGTTCAACTTTCGACCGAACCAAACAAATTTTCACCGCCCAGAAGAAGAAAATCAATCTGTGGCTAAAAAATACAAAAAGAAAGTAGAGGGTGGGCCAAATACAAGTTTCTTTTTAAAAATGTAATAAAGTGCACAAAATTAAATATTTTTCCATGTGTTATGGCCTTATTAGTAAGAGCAAACAGATTATGGAAGAGCCCATTGACATCGTTCAAGTTGCTGCCTCGGCTGGCTTCGCAGAAGCACATTCTAACACTCCAATTTTCCAAGAACTTGTTGATGATTTCGGGCCTTAGCTCACGGATTGCTTGGATGAAATTGGCCTTAAGTGTTTGAATCGTTTCCAGATTCTTTGCCTAACATCGTTCCTTCACGGTTCCCAAAAAAACAAATCGCAGCTTCGAGGCGGCCAATTGTTATTGCCAAGACGGCTGATAACACGATTTGGGCTGTGTGGCATAGCGCGCCATCCTGCATGAACCAGAAGTCGTCGAAATCCATATCTTCAATTTCAGTGAAAAAAAAAAGTCGGTTAACATGGCTCTGTAACGCCCACCGTTGACCGAAACGTTGTTCTCAGGTCCATTTTCGAACAAAAATGGACCAATCAAGCAACAACTGCACAATACGCATCAAACTGTTACTCTGTGTGGGTGAATTGGCTTCTGAACAAAAACGTGTGCGGGGTTTTCCGAGCTTGGGCGGCAATTTTGCTTGTTAACGTAGCCGCCGATATGAAAATGGGCCTTGCCAGAAAAGATGATTTTTCGCCCAAAATCGTTGTCCAATTTAAGCTGCTCTTAGGCCCAAACTGCAAAGCCTCCACACCAGTATTTCAACGAAACGCCGATGGTCGTAAAAGCATGCAAAAGAATTCTGGGCAGTCAACTCCAAGAAGCGTATAAGAACTTGGCCTTTCGAAGATCAAAACTTTGGGAACTTTGAGTAATTGCTTTGGCCTTTTGACCTTTTCCGGTCAGCAGCCACCTTATCTTAACCTAACTTAACACCCGTATTAACTCCAATTGATCCAGAAGCTCAGAGTAAACGACTGTAGACAACGACACGTGTCCATTAGCTAGGCTCTCGACCGTTTGGAAGTTGACACTAATTTCGGTTGGAAAATCATATTCAGCGAGTTTGCCCTTTTCTGTATGAATAGGTTCGTCAACGAAATTGTCGAATTTAGGACGATCACACTCTACACAAGATCCACCAAATCGCGATGCCTGTTTCAGAAAGTCACTTTTTGGTTTTGATTTTGGGCTGGCGACTTCATCGGTGAATACTTGTAACTGAACCGATGGATGGTTGAAAAACCTCTCGTTCCCTTACTACCATTACAACCTCATGTTACAGGTACATAAGGCTGATCCAGGAAGAAGCGAGGGTCTAGGCTACTGAAGCGAGGCATGATGGGGTATTCTTGCTACAGCAACCTAGACGGGGATACGAATTTTCATGTATTGGAAAAAAGCTGGTTCAAAAGTAATTGTGAAGCCCGAATTCGTCCTGGAGGTGTGATGATTCCTATAGGGGGAGAGTCCAAGGTGCGGTTGGCTCTCCGGAGGGTTTGCCCACCCTTGTATCCAGGGGATACCACCATGGCTACTGCATACTTCTTTTAGAACGACGCACGTTTCCAAGGCCATCACCGTCCACTTTCTTTTTGTCCGAGTTGCATTATATACACTGACGATATGTGGTTTGAACACGACGACCTTACGTGCCAGTCCAGTCAATTAAGTCACAGGTCTTTGTCAATAAATCACAAATGACCACTACCCTCAAAGTCAATATAATCCAATTCAGCCTGATTTATCCGACAGATTAATGAAAAATAAGAAGTTTCGGATGCGAGTCACCCAGAAACCCGTGGCAGACATTGCTATGATGTTACATTCCATACATAATGGCATACATTTGCCTTATAGGTAAAAGCAAACATCGGTTCCCACGCTCATCTACAACGACAACCCGATAACTAGGTCTTTCGATAAAGCAAATGTAGTTGCAGCTCAATTTGCTGCTAGCTCTACGTTGCCTGATAGCAGCATTGCCCCTTCTGTACTTAAGATGAAACAGGTATATTTCCTCACTCGTACAGTTGCCAGAGCCCTTCGAGGTCTTGATATAAACAAATTCGCTGGTCCTGATGGCATACATCATTTTTCATCGCTGGCGAAACCATTGCATACGCTTTTCCATCACTGCTACTGTTCTGGAATCTTCCCAAAAAGATGGAAAACAGCATTTGTCTAGCTTGTTCCTAAAAAATGCGGCCATTTCTCACCCTCATCCTATCGAACCAATTGCACTCACGTCCCTTCTAACCAAGGTTATGGAATCGCAAGCCTCTTTATGACCGGCAATATGGCTTTCGCAATGATCTGATGGCATATCTCACCGAAGAGTGGAACAGATCTTAACATTGTTTTGGAGAAAGTAAGATAATTGCGCTTGATATTTCTAAGGCATTTCATAGAGTTTGGCACACGGCTCTCTTATCGAAAATACGTGAGTTTGATATCAAGGAAACCCTTATTCTTTGAATTAGAAATTATCTGTTAGATCTTTCCATACATGTTGTATAGGACGGTTTCAAATCTGATCTTCACAAAATAAATACTGGTGTTCCCCAGGGCTCCGTTTTGTCTCCGACTCTCTTCCTAATTTTTATAAATGATCTCTTGTCTGGAACTTCTAATCCACTTCAGTGTTTTGCCAATGACACTACTATCAGCTTCTCAAACTCGTTATCAAATTCAAGTCCATTCAGACTTCAGAGGTGGAATGCAACGGTATCGTTTAATTACCTCATTAAACTCCGATCCTTACAGCATTATTAAATAATTCAAAATAATCTATTCTATAATTGGCAGCTTAATTTTTAGATTTTCAAAGAACTATCGTTTTAACACTTAGCAATTTAAAATAAAATAATTAGAGTGAATTAATACTAATAGAGTAAGACTGTACCCAAGATTTTTCTCATTTAAAAATAAATCACACAAAATGCCAAATGATTGAACTGGCAAACGCATGTAAATGTTTGTGGAATGCATTCAACCCAATGCATGCATGTCTTGTGGCTTTTAAACGTTCCGCTTATTTCAATCAATACAATCAAATGGGAAATGCAATTAAGCTATAAGTTCAATTAAACAGCCTCTTCTGTACATTTGGTCACTATCTTTATGGTTGTTCCCCCTTAATCTTTATCGAAATATATCAACAAAAAAAAAAATGATTAAACACTGAATGTAATTAGTTTTTCTGTGAATCACATGAATTATTTTAATTGACCTCGGTGATATTTTTTCACTGCACGTTTGCGTGTGAAATTATTTATTATCGATGTGACAAATGATTGTTTATTTCGCCAAAATCTAAGGTCTACTACTTCACCGGATGTCAATGATTGTAGGTTATAAATATTTATTCTTCATTCCGTAGGTCGTGTCGTCGTCACTGGTGCTGTTTATAGGGTAAATAAACAAATGTTTGTCCCTTCAAGTTATTGCTTATGAAAAAAAGTACAATTATTTGGCTATACAAATAATTTAATTTTTTTTTTCTCGTAACTCGGGACAGTCTCCATATGAGGGATAAATAATTGGGGACCTTTATTAAAATGTTTTTTTTTTTTTTTTTTTTTTTTTTTTATATATAATTTCTCAGTAAAAGTTCAAAGGACAATTTTGAATTTTAATTGACATCCTTAAACTTTTTTATGATTTGTCACTGTCAAAAAGTTCATTAAGGACGAAATTCTGAGTCGGTGGGGTGGAAGCTACTTCAAGAGCTTTAATTCAAATTTTAGTTCGTAGCTATCCGCACCGGATCTGGCGAGAGATCGACTGTGCAAGCTATAGTGGATGAATTCGGGTCAAAATATTCATTATTGAATTTTCCTTTGCCAATGAGGAAACGGATCGGTCGAAGTACCGAAAATATCGCAGTTTTTAGTGCTTCAATTTAATATGAGACAAGTTAGATGAATTCTTGTCGGTCACATAAATATGAATTTTTTAGTTCAAATTATTGCAAATTTTAGGTTAAGTTCATATGATCATGGCATACACACTTAAGATAAAATTAAATTAAGAAGTCAAGTCTGTTGATTCACTTGAAACTCAGATACATCTCCAATGGAGCTCTGGGAAAGTTTGAAGAAAATCACGTATGTTACAAATGTACCTAATCTGTTATGCGACACTTTGAAGAACCAGTTCCTACTGTCTAACAACTCGTTTTTCCGGGCTCGTAGCAAGGTTAAGCGCATGTGTTGTTTATGTGCAGTCCCTGTTGAAGGATTTTTCGGTTATGGTGTTGAATGACTGGGTGGTCGCCGAGTTGTTTGGCTATTGGCTTCTACCTTGGTCGATGGTTAAATGTGCACATCGGAGGTTGCTAGTCCTTGAGTGTTGGGGCACTCATCTAGAAGTGACTTTCACGGTTGCGAAGCTCCACCGGGAGCTATATTCTTTAACCACAGGAGATAGTGCCCAAGAGGTGGTGGAGACGGTTTCTTGTGTTAGAAGACAAAATTTTTAGGGGTGTACTCAGTGGCGTAGCGTACCAACTCGGCGCCCGGGGCGGGAGACCCATTTTGCCGCCCCCATTCAATACTAAATTAAAATTCAATTTCGGGACATCATTTCACAGGCAATGAAGTATCTTTTATTGAAAGTAAAATAGTATCATAAACGGATTCTACGGGCCTTACAAATGAGGCTCGTGAGACAAAGCTGCATCTGCGGATTCATCGCCATGCATGCGTTTTTTCCTGCGAATTCTTCTCGTTTTGAGTTCGATTCCGAACTTTCTCCAAAGAGTCTTAGAAAAAACGATTGCGGCTTGGACGAAACGGTCTCTGCTCTCTTCTAGGAGAGCTTTTAAAACGCAGAGTTTCTGAGCACACTTATCCACGCTCAGTCCACGTTGCTGCAGGTAAATCTGTGCGTCATCTTCTTTAGGTAGCTCTGCAGCTCAAAAGCTAAGAAAAGTGAGGAAGTTGAATGACTGCATGACTGTCAGAAGAAGACTGGCTACCGATCCGTCAATTCTTCCAGTACCTCAAGAACTTCCACAAACTTATTTTTAAGCGTCTTTACAGCTTCACGAGGTTCACTTCTTCTGCAGGCTTGTGACTAGATGCTTGAGGTACTTCTGGTGAGTCGACTTCGTCTTTGTCTGCACGTCTTCTTCTTCTGCCTGTAAAATAAGTTATGCATTCCCATGAATATTGGCCGGAGGACAATTCTAGGCCACTCACGATTGTAGATGGAGGAATCTTACTTACATTGGAATCAGTTCCGCTGCTGCTGGATGCCGCCGAAGACGTTAACGTGGCTTTTGAACCAGAACTAGAACTGAAATATTTCGCGTCTTCGCGTCTGCTTCTTTCTTAGCCTTTTTCTTGCAGTATTCCGCGCTGCTTCCTTTAACTCTTTTTATTTTCAAAAACTAGTTTAAAGGTTGAGTAAAGTACTAAGCGTTTAGTTTTAGAAGATTCAACAGTACTTAAACTATAAACAACACAATCGAAACAACTTTCTGTGATGCGGGAGGGAGCAAAAACCTTGAGCTGGCTGAGACTAGAATAACGTTTCCGTCGAATCCTAGTTATCTTATCATATCTCGCATGTGCATATCATATGTTTCGGAACACTCCCTTTCAGTTTCGTGAGAGTTTCGGAACGTTTTGTTTTAGTTTCGCGAGTCGCGCGACAATACGGAATGCACTCTTACGGCCCTACTCACCATCTACGAATTCACGAAAATCAGCCGAGAGCGGTCAACGACGAACCACAGATAGGGTGGCAAATTTCAAATTTACATCACTGTTGTTTGTTGACTTGTCAAACGATCTTTCATGAAACATATGATTTCTACTCTAACCGCATCACCGGCGACATTTTGCCGCCTCCCTAGGCCTGCCGCCCGGGGCGGACCGCCCCCCCTACACTACGCCACTGGGTGTACTGCCTCATGTTAGGAATTGACAAATCCTCCAAAAGTATCTCATGTCATGAAAAGTTCTGTTCATGAGGCGCAGGGACATAAGCCCGAATGTTTTTTTTTTCGGGACATATGTCTCACTTTTGTGAGACATAATGAGAATTGAATTCGGGACTTATGTTCCACCCTACTGAGACATTAGTCCCGAAAAAAAATTTAGGGACTTATGTCCGACGTATAATTTTTTTTATTTTTGCATAAATAAATGGTTGAGATAGTATATATAGTTTTAAGCTCTTTATGAGGCATCATAAACTCTAATTTATTTACTGAATGATAAAGAACAGATATGTACATATGATAGAAGTCACCAAAATAATATGGCCGCCAAAATTTACCGGGTCAATTAAAAACTCTTTACAAAAATTAAATTATATTAAAAAAAGCAACTTATGTAGTTATAAGATCTCAAGTATTTAATTAAAACAAATATCAAACATTAAAAAAAATTCTACATAATATACACACGTAATATATTGCATATTATTCATTTACCGCAAAAAAAAAATTAAAGGCTTAATTAATTTTAAATATGACAATCATTGGGCATTTACCCTATATTAAATACATTCAATTAGTACTTTTTTTTTGTATACAGTACAGAACATACAATAATTTGTGAAGAACACGATTGGTCTTCATACTTTAAGTGTGCAATGTACCTTGAAAATAATGTGTTATAAGATCTTTTATCCTGGGCCATAACAATTAGAAAGGTTATTGCATATACCATACGTATTGTCATTCTCCTAATAAGTTGGTACCAGTTACAAGTTTTACATGTCATTTTGAAATATTTCTAAGTGTTTTATTTCGGAATTGCCTTCAAAATAATACAAATAAATTTTTTCAAGTTTGGTAAAGAAGCCTTAATTTTTGATCTTTATACATTTTTCGTGTTCAAAAACGTTGAATATAGATGATGTTGGTATTTCATACACAGAAATCAAGCTTTCCTAAGACACAATGTTTTTCCGTTAAAAGATTTTTCCTAGATAGGAGGGCATGTTCGGTTTAATATTTTGTATTCTGTAACCATTTCGATTTTCTTGTATTGCTATAAATCATTATATTGAACACTTATTCAGACGCAACAGCAAAACAAAGAAAAAAAAATACTCATACGCCATAGTGACCCAAAAAGAATTAAAGTTATTTAGCACTCTCAAATCACTGGGAAATTCTTGAAAGACAGAGTAGAAGAAAAATGGTAAATTTCGGGAATATTTATAGAAATGAACGAAAGAATGATATCAATATCTTTCAAATGGATTGATTCAAGATCATTATTAAAATAACAAAATTCGGGTTCTCAATTTCTTGGTTCTTAAATATCTGTTAACTCACATCCTTATCAACCCATAAATGTCACACTGTGGTATTTTGACTCCAGATAATTTTAAATGGAAGCATTCTTCATCTATACACGCCATCTACCGTCAGTAAACAAACAAACATGAATTAAAACAATGAGGAATATTCATTCGTAAAAGTTCAAAATCACTGTGCTCAATTAACATGAATTTAAGTGAAAAATGGAGAAATTCTTGTAGCAATTCAATGTTGATCAGCAGGATTATCAATTCAAAACAGTGAGACTGTTCTGCGGAAAAATCGGTCAGAAGACGAATTCCGCAAGGTGCTGTTCTATCGTCGTTTCTGTAGAATTTTGACGCCAATGATTTGTTGATATGCATGAGCTACGAAGTGATTACCCATGGTTTCTGTTTTGATATCAAGAAATATGATGTATGGCAGTATGGCGATAAACTTGGTAAAATTCCAAAGATCAGCAACACTTCCATGGGTTCTTTAAATTGTATTGGACGTTCTTTTCCATCTGACTCGATATTTTAACTGGACAAACTGCTACTACAATGATTCTAGTGATCTTGAAAACACAAATACAAAAAGTCCAGGATGCTTCGTAAAGTCTCAAATGATCTAAGAAGTAGGGAATGAGTTTCCTTCATTCATCTGGTACCATAACGAGCCAGTTTATGGTTGAAGCGTGTCGGTATTTATTTCTGGTACTACTAACTTAATGATCTTTTGCTAGGGTGCCACAAAATAGCCAGTTAGGTCCTCCCTTTTTTACGGTATTGAAATCATTCTAAAATATTCCCATAGCTCACTCTACGTTGACGATACCAAGTTTTTTAATCACATTTCTGCGGCACAAGATTCTTCTCTAGTTCAACTTGATCTAGACAAAAAATTTCTTTCAATATTTCAAGGCAAAGCATAAAATTTCCTTCCCGTCTAAACGTTCTTCTTTATCAACCTATATCCACTTCTTTGTCGATTTGCAACACTGGCGTTTTAAGTAAGAGCGATCTCAATATTGAAAAAAATTATTCTTAAAGAAAACTCAACAAGCGACTTTGTGAAACGGTGCTCCAAAGAATTCACCAACCCCTGATTCACCAACGCGATCCGATTTAACCTTGTTGAATACGTCTGTCAAGGACGGTCCCCATATGAACACATTCTAATCCTCGGAATCGGAAACATTCAACGTCGTTTCCTACGATTTGTCCTTTGTGGTCTGTCTTGGAATAACCTGCGATTCTACATCCGTATCGAGACAGTCTTACTTAATTTACTCGAGCACGCACGAAACACGAATAGAAATAAGCGACATTCTCTTCATTCATCGACCACTTTCTGGATCTGTTGACAGCTGAACTCTCTGCAAGTCCACCTCTTTAAAAACTAATCCCCGTTACCAAAGAATGGTGATTTTAAAAACTATAATAATTAGCGTGGTATCAACGTTTTGTCCGTGCTCCCGAAGTTGATGGCAACTATAATTCTCGAAAGCATAAAGTTGAGGGTAGAGTCTACGCTTAAGAGCTCCAACGCTAGATGTGTATGTTATACCCGGTCCACCAAACCTTCCTTGCGATAAATCGAAATCTCCAAGCGACACCAATAAAGCTTTTGCAGTGGTCGATCTTGCGTCGATCACATTAACACCGTAAGTATCAAACACCGCTCCTCATCTTTGTTGAATTCGAGGCTTTTGACCGGGTTAATCGGAAATGTATATTGAGATATCTGATTGCGAGGGGTATTTCCACAAAGACAGTTAATGCCATCAAAAAGTCCTACAATAGCGCAAAGTGTTTCGTTTTGCACAATGAACAGCTTTCCGATTCTTTTAAGGTGCATCAAGGAGTCAGACAAGGAGATGTTCTTACACCTATTCTGTTTTTACTGGCAATTGATGATGTGATGACTGCTACAGTGGTTTCAAGCAAGAGACATGAAATACAATGGAGACCGTTTGACAAGCCCTATGATATCTTGACTATAGCACCGGCGACTTGAATCAAATGTGTCAATCATTGTATGTAAACGGAGAGGTGGCTGGCTTAAGGGTTAACGTTATCAAAAACACATCGGCCAAAACATTCAACAGCAAATAATTCGAAGGCAGAGTATCATTGAAGAGGTCCAGCAGTTTATTTATCTGGGTAATTGTGTAGCAATTGAAGGTGGAACAGACCTGAATGTTAACATCGGAATAAGTAAGTCCCGACGTGCATTTGGAATCCTCTCCCTTGTCTCAAATCCAACGTAAAATCTGTGCTGTTATACGCCTGTGAAACATGGCAGCGCTCTGCTGACATCTCGAGCAGGTTACAGGCTTTCGTCAACCGATGTCTGCGGTACATTTTGAAGATCTGCTGGCCACAAACCATATATCAAACGTCGAGTTGTGGAATAGAAGCGGATGTAGACATTATGCAATGAAAATGGCAGTGGATTGGCAATACATTGAGGAAATCTGCCAATAACATCTCGAAGAAATCTTTTGAATTGAATCCTCGAGGTGCAAGACGTGTTGGAAGACCAAAAACAACTTGGAAATCAACTGTATCTAATGGTAGAAGCAAGGTCTCAGGATGTTCATACGTGGCCACATCTAAAACCGCTTGCGTCAAATCGTGACAGATGGAGGGATTTTCTTGCTTTAGTTTCACCGTGTGAAAGAGATCTCACAGACAAGGTCAATCATAAGACAGGTATTCCATTCAAACATACATAAGTTCTACGAAATTTTTCAATTTTATATTTTCATTGATTTTTTGTTTTAATTATAAAAACGAGGCTCTAAAAAGTCCACACAATTCACCCTCGTTTGCTCCCCCCAGTTTGACTGTATTAGCACTTTGTCTCAAGTGTCTCTGTATAATTAACAGCTAACTCAAACAAACACTTCATCCAAAAACACGTGTGTAATTAACAAAATATTAAAAAAAAAACTTCTCAAATTGTGTGTGAAATGTCATAGGGGAGAAGAGGGCTATTGTTTTATTTTTTTTTTGAAACAGAAAAAAAAAGTCAAACAACTTCGGTAGAGACTCACTTAATCAAAAAGTTTAGAACCCGCCTTTCCGAGTGACATCAAGAGTTCCTCTTATGCTTCGTCACTCAATTATTTTTTCGGAAGAAAACAGGAAAGAAAAAAATTCCAATCCAATTTCCTGATTTGTTCAGTTAGAAAATATAAATTTTTTCATATTTGAAGAATTCCTAAAAATGAAACAATGGATCGACCACGCCTGGCTTAATATCTTTTTTTTTTATCGTCTTTGGTGGAGCTTAGGCTTTGACAAAGGTTGACATTGGAGAGTGATGTGATGAGTGTTTCGTTGATTTAGATGTATACACGAATTTTCCATTTTGTTTCACTCGAACTCATGTGAATTCTGGGTGTGTTTCACTTGATGGAACAACAAAAACAAAACGGCCTCTATCCCGAGATAGACGTTAAACAATGTATCCCCAAAACATCTTCACTTACTCATTCCATTCCAATAAAGCTTCCGAAAGTGAAAGTTATTTTGGGTTTGTTTTTTTCTTTCGCTTTCATTTAAGTAATCCAAGGTAAGTAGATATAAAAATGTACGTGAGGATGTGAGCTTGAAGAAGAAAAACTACAAAAGAAAATTCCTATCATTCAAGGGGTGGCAATTCCTTAACAGGACGAACAAAAAGAATAAGAAATTTCTTGTAGTTAAACAAAGGGGTGCAGACGTATTGCAATTAAGAAACAAAAGTATGAGGGTTCTCTTGGAGATCTCGTCTGATGATAAGAATGGGTGATTCAATGTTCATACGCATACAAGCCAAAGCATATGAACTTAATTATCAACCCAACTTCTTGAACAAATAGCCCCATTTGTTGCAATTATTTTGGTTTGGAGACGATGAATTTAACGACCTTGTTGGGAATGTGAAGACATTGGTATTGTTTTGTTATTCGAAAGAATGAGTTTTGTCTGGTATTTTTACTTCAGACTTATCCTCAATTTGGATTAAACAAGAAACAATTATTTACCAACAGAAGACTAGATGTAACACAAAATACAATTCAGGAGGTTTTATTTAATGTTAAGCTCAAAGCGTTTTCATTGAAGACAATTACAGACACAAAGGTTATTTTATTGGAAGTGCCAAAAGGATTTCATTCAACTTAGACAAAAATCTTCAAAAGCGCACACAAATGAAGCACTTGGTAGTAATAAGTTTGTGTTAAAAATATGTATCCTCAGACTGGATGAAAGAACCCATCCATTTGAAGTCTCAGGGATCAACGATACTATCAACTGTTAGGTGCATAAAACATTACAATGAGAATTTTGGATTTAGAAATATTTGATTTACCAGGGTCTTGGGACTACAGACATAGACCCCCTTCCATTTCTAAGATTTTGAATAAATTTGAAATTGTAGTTATTATTTCAAGACAGTTTGCGAAGAATGAAACGAACGAATCTATGTAGGACAACTATTAGTAAAATGCACTTATTCATCAGAGACCCAGGTATCTGGAACATTACCAGAAAATACTACGTATATAATTAAATTTCTGAAGGAAGCAAGTCTAGAGGAAGATTGATCAGCTCCAGGCGGGGCTAGCTACAATAGATCTTAAGGTTGCAGTGCACATTAACTCCAAATTATTCATCCATTCTCTCCACTTCGAAACGACTAACGCCAGTGAGAAAGAAAGTGAAGAAACCAGGCTTGACTTACATATCTAAGAGGTTCCTAATAAATGTTACATAGAGAAATTAAATGACGTAAGATTGGGATAATTCCTTAGGCCAACGTACAGTGGGGTATTTTGGTCTAAAATCTGGCCAAAAATATTTGGGCCCAGTTTTACGTCAAATAGGTACCAAATGACTGAAAAGTTAGATAAAAGTTAGAAGATAAATTTTCATTTCTTTAGTACAGTAAAACCCACTTAAATGTCCCTCCTGAACTGCCGGAGGAAAAAGGAAATATTAAACATCAAAAAAGCACGTTCAACACTATGCTATAACTTTTTATTTTTAAAGGTAATATTTTATTCTTCGTTTTGTTTTTTGATTCAAGTTGTTTCATTTAATAGTTTTTGAGAAATTAAGTTTTAAAGTTGAAATTGAGAACAAAATATATTTTTTTTTCGTTTTTTAAATGATTGTGTTTTTGTATAAAATTCTCATTATTTAAGTCAAATACTAAAAATTTCATTCCAATACATGTCATAGTTTCTAAGAAAGTAGAAAAAAAACTGAACTTTTTTCTCAATTTTTTTTTTGTTTATGAGTGGTCTTACAACCCGGCTTTTTGGTGTGTAACAATTTTGTTCAACTATATATGGACACGTAGGTATAGCACGGATATATCGTCGCTGTAGATCGAATACCTCGTAACCCAGAAAAGTCGATTTTTCAGGAGAGACTAAAAACTTATTATCAAACCACTGAGAGGCAATGAGAGACGTGTTGTTAATTATGCGCGTGGCTCTGCAATTATAGTTTTTAGGTTCACAGGATATTTTTCATTAGATCCGGAATTTTTTTCACAATATAATTGCATCATTACCTAAAAATCGTTTTTTTCTGGGTTACGAGGTATTCGATCTACAGCGACGATATATATATATATCTTTTTTGGCCTGATAAATAACTTCGTATTGACTAGCAGTAAGTTGGTTTTCAAAGTTTTACTGCCAATCGCAGTTGCTTTTCGGAACTTTATAGCCCTGGTTGGAGTTTTGGTCACAACCTGCATCACTTTTGCTATATCAATATTTCCCCCCGCTCTTTGACTCATCTGTATGTCAGTTCATCAACGGACACACTCTTTCGAAGTTCCACTGTTTTTCGACGTTTTGTTCGGTCACTTGATTCCCCGAATTCTTCCGAAAAGTATGCCAACCGGTGGTGGTGTTATTTCTTCGCTAAGCCACTCTTCATTCTTATCCAAGAAATGCATTTCTGTGCTATTGCAGAGTTGACATCTCCGTTTATAATTCGGTTTGAATCCCCTGATAAATTTGTTAATTTAATTTTTTTGTTCTCTGGAGGACTTAACATAAAATATATAAAAATCTATTAGTTAGGGTTGGTTTAAAAGGAGATTTTTTTCGAAGGCTTTGTGTTTTCTTATGTGAAAACTTGTGAATGGTTTTAAAATCTAAGATTGCTCTACATATCCAGGAAGAGTTAAATAAAATATATGATAGACTAGTGTGCGAGGTGTTGCTTATTTTTAAAAACACTAATATTTGGTAAAAACAACGAAAAAAGTGTAAATTTTTTAAACTCATCGATATGAATAAATTAAATAATATAATAAATGTTTGCTTAAAATAAAGGGTGGTTAAATTTTAAGGGCCGATGTTGATTTTGAATAAGGCACAAATTATTATGATACAATTGGTATGGTTCAATTATGTATGCAACAAAATATCGGCCAAGCGGCACACCTCCATCCGATGGTCCAAATTTTCGATGACGCTGAAGCATAATTGAGGTTCTATGCCGTTAATGTGCCGAATTATCTCACCCTTTAGCTCTTGAATTGTTGCTGGCTTATCGACGTACACCTTTTCTTTCAAATAACCCCAAAGAAAGAAGTCCAACGGTGTCAAATCACATACTCTTGGCGGCCAATTGGCATCGCCACCACGTGAGATAACACGGCCATTGAATTGTCGCGCAAAAGAGCCATTGTTTCGTTAGCTGTGTAGCAAGTGGCACAGCCCTGTTGAAACCACATATCGTCCACATCCATATTTTCCAATTCGGCCATAAAAAGTTTGTTATCATCTCACGATAGCGAACACCATTCACAGTAACTGCCTGACCGGCCTCATTTTGGAAAAAATACGGCCCGATGATGCCGCCAGTCCATAAACCGCACCAAGCAGTCACTCTTTGTGGGTGCATTTGTTTTTCGACAATCACTCTTGGATTATCATTCGCCCAAATGCAGCAATTCTGCTTATTGACGAATCCACTAAGGTGAAAATGTGCCTCATCACTGAAGATGATTTCCTTCGAAAATTGATCATCCACTGTTGCCATTTCTTGCCACCATTCTGACCATAGACGACGCTTTAAATGGTTAAGAGGCTTTAGTTCTTGAGTCAATTGCATCTTGTAAGCGTGTAAATGCAAGTCTTTATGCGAAATGTTCATCAACGACGAGCGTGAGAAATGCAATTGTTGGACACGACCGACGACGAGTTGAGGTGGACGGCTCTTCAGCCACACTATCGCGAACATCTGCTACAGACCCGGTTTGCTCAAATTTTTGCACGATTTTTCCCAATTGTATACGCACATTTGGACGATTAAATTGACCGAAAAAGTCACGAAGTGCACGATATGCATTTCGATTTGAACACCCATTTTCATAATAATCCTGAATAACTTTAACGCGTTGCTCGATTGTGTATCTTTTCATGGTTCAAATTGAGTTAGTCTGAAATTGAGAAATGTCAAATAAAATGCAGAAAAAAACTTGACGTTTTGGTTTACATTCAATATCGGCCCGTAAAATTTAACCACCCTTTACTATTGATGATATCCTTATAAAATTTTTTCACCAAAATCACTTAAGATTTTAGAAAAGCACTCAGAAAATAAATTTGCAAACAAACTCGTGCTAATTCAACTAGTGCTAGTTGCAACTGATGTTGTCACGAACGGGGGTGACCAATTTAAAGATTGACATCACTTAAGAATAGCCTGAATATCTACCGCACTGTGCAACGTTTAACAAGCTGAGCGCTTTGAGTCGTATCAATGTGACAACGTAATTTAGTTCTTGTATAACAGATGACTCAGGCCACTCATCGTGGAGTTTACTGACATTTATTCAAGGGAATTATTCATACCACCATACCAGGTTGAAAATCTGTGTAAATCATGTTGGATTGAAGTGGTTAAGGGACATCAGGAGAGCATTCACGCCTATCTATTTTGTATCGTCTACATAAATTGATATCAATGAATCCCTATTAACACAATCGTAAATATTAATTTCCAAAATGAAAACTAGTGGTCCGAGATGGCTATCCTGAGGAACTCCACACGTTCTTCAAATTGATCGTCAGTAATGGCTTGTGCGTATATGTAGATACCTGCTGTAACTTAGAGTCTAGTTGATGGTGGAGGAGTTGTTGCACTTCTACGTTGTACAGTTGATCTTAAAATAATATTTACACAAAACGTTTAATTTTTGTTCTACAATTTAAATAATTCAGAAGGTTCTAAAAAATGGAAGTTCTGGTAGTCATGAAAATCGAAATCAGAATCTGATTTTGAGTAAATTTGCATATTTTTTGTATCTCATAATGACCGTAACTCAGTGTAATTTAAAGGGTTGGCTGTTAGAAATTATTATTTTGTAGGACAATGCAATAATAGTGTTGAATGTTTCCCTAAAAGTTCGCTTAATTTGGACCTGAGCGAAGATCTTTTAGAAGAGTGAAATAGAGTTTTTTTTTTTTTTTTTTAAATTTCTCTAGAACATTTTTTTTATCTTTTTTAATCTTTTCAGTAAAATCTAATTTTTACTTCCGACTTATAGGTACTATAAGGCAAGTTATGCATTCGTAAAAAAAATCGAACTCGAGATTCTGATCAAGGTTAACATTACGATGATAGCGAAAACTAAAAAAGTGGGTCTTGCAATTCTGTCTCTGTCTGTCGGTTCGACTACAGGCTAAACGGCTCGGCCGATTTTCTTCAAAGTTGGTAGATATCGTTTTTAATTTTTCCCCCACACGTTTTTTTTTAGACCAAAAATAACGGTACCTGCCAAACGAATTTTTTCGAAGTTTTGTAAATATTTTTTTTTCTCAAAAACTGTTCGACAGATTTAAAAAATAAAAACACAAAAAAATTTCATTTAGTTAAAGTTAGGTACTAGTTTAAAAAAAATTTCTGAAAAATGGTTATTGAGGGTACACCCCAAAGAACCTTTTTTTTTGTTTTTGATTTTCAGAAAAACGGTAGAACTGATTTTGATCATTTTTCTTTTTACTAAAACTCCCCAAAAACTTAAATAGAATTTTTTTTTTTGGATTTTTAAAAAAAACTTCAAAATTTTTTTTTTCAAAACTCAATATTTCGAAAACAATATGCTAGATTTTTTTTAAACTTAGAAATAAAAGTTTATCAACATAATCTACAAGTTGTATGAAAAAAGTTTTATTTTACCTAAAAATAAAGGTACCCACCATACAAATGTTAAAAAATGGTTTTCAAAAATCGTATTTTTATCGAAAACGGCGCACTGTGGTCCAAAATGACTTTTTTCGTTGCAAAAATCATAACTTTTGAACACGTGAAGCTATCGCAATAATTTTTGTTTCCCTTAAAGGTAATTTCCAAGGCTATACAAATTGTGAATTTTAAGAAAATTACTGTACAGGGTGTTTCAGAATAATTGGTTGATGTAAGATTTTCTTAGAAAAAGGAGTTAACAGAATAAAGTCTGAAAGTAAACTTTTTAAAAACAGTTCTAAATTTTTAAAACTTTGTAAAAAAAAAGTTTTTGATTATTCAAGCGAATTCATATTAACAGTGGATGCTTAAAGTTAACGCACCAATTTCAGAAATATTTTTTAAGGAGTATTATAAAACAGTATTTTTTCATGTTTTGGGGCATCAGTTTATTCTATAAACTGTTTGACTGATATATTTTATATGAAACAGTGTAGGAAAAAAGTAAACGGACGAATTAAAAAAAAAATCAAACAGAATATAAAATTTATATTAACAAAATAAAATAGAATACATTATATATATTTGTTTACAATTAACTACTATAGATCTAATTTTCAGAAAAAAATTCATCGGCATCGTTATCATTTTCAACAATTAATAGACCTATTAGTTCTGGGCAGTAACTCTTTTTCAGCTCTTTTTTTGATCTAACGTGTCTTAAAGATGAAACAAGTGGATCTTATTATATAGCTAGCATATTAAATAAATCTTCATTTTGTCGTTTCCGTGAGACTTTGCATGTATTTGAGTATCGATATCGCTTGTAGTCTTTATTCCTTGATTCCTGTGCTTCTTCTGAAAGCTCCCCGATTGGCAAAATTTGATGTCTTATAAGTTCCTCTCCATGGTCCAAAATTTTGTGCAGAGTTGGTGTCAGGAGTTTGTAGCTGTATTTGGCTTTTACAAGATCCGAAGTGGTTTTGGTATACTCGTTGAATTTATCTACATTAATAGATTCTTTAGATGACAGCGCATTTAAAATAACTTGCAGTTTCTTTATAAGATCCTTGTCTACTCGGGTTATAGCTGACGTAACTTCTGGATTTTCAAAAAATCTATTTATATCCATTGTCATAGTTTATATATATGTATCTCCATAATGTATATGCACAAGGATTATTTTACCTGTGAAATTTAAGCTTAACAATATGGGGTATCGGAAGAAAATTATTATTCCTACCTGTTTTATTAGATCATAAAATAATAATCCAAAATTAAATAATTCTTTCAACTTTGTATATGGATTAGGCAATAAAGCTATTAATCCTTTTCTTTTGGCAAGTTAATCTATGTTTAGGTACTATTAGAATAAAATCAATAAATATTTACAATAATTTAAGTTAAGGGGAATTTATTCAAAGAGGGTCGTCAAAGTGGGCGGATTAAAAAAATTTAATGTTCAATAAAGTAATCAATAGTTTGTGTACAATATTTTATTTTTTTTTTTAATAATAATTGGCATTTGTATAAAAAAGGGCGTAGAAGTGGGCGGTTTTTTTTGTCAGAATCAAGATAGTAATAAAACGATTTTTAATTAAAAAGAAAATTTCACGTTCTCGACTATTTTAATAATTAAAATAATTGAAATTTTCCATAAGGGAATTTGCTTTTAAGACCAAAAGGTCAGCACTGGAAACACGACTTTTTTTAAACAAATTACAATTTCTCTGAAGGTTGCAAATAGTTGCAGCTACAATTTTGCATATGGTTTAAGAAATAGTTAGGGTAAACTATCATGGTCAATTTTCCGCGCGAACTCGCGAGTATTTTTTTGTAGCTCTATTCAAACCGTAAAAATCTGCTAAAAAAGGGTGTTTTTTGTTTAATTTATTAAAAATATTAAATATTTTTTTATTTTTTTTTTTAATTAAAATTTTGATTTACGCACAAATAATATAACTAGAATAAACTATAGAAAATTAATATTTTACATTTAATATGCCAAAATTTCAAATACGAAAACAAAGAAGTTAGTTTTTTCTGCTTTTTTTAACTCTAGAACGAAATTGACCAACTTTGAAAAGCTCTATAGGTCAAACTAGTTAGCGGAAAATTTTTTTGTTTGCTGTTTTTGAAGCTCCGTTTATATTTCTATTAGAAATAAAAAACAAAACTTTAAAAATAAACATCGAAATTAGTATTTTTGCCACGAAATTTTCCTTTTCGGACCACAGTGCGGCGCCTAGAATTTGGATAAAATTTTTTTTGTTTCAATTAATGTTAACGATCTTTAATATTATAAAAAAAATGAAATTAAGATATTACAGCTTGTACCTACCATAGAACCATTTTTTCAAATTTTGAATTACTCATTATCGACATAACGGATTTTAATAAAAATTTTCGTAGAGATGCGGCTAAGTATTTTTTTTTTGGGAAATTTAATTTTCATTCGTACAGTAATAAAAACTTAAAGTTGGTATACCAATTTTTTTTTCTTAAAAATTTTTTAAAAATTTTGTATATAAAATCTTTTTTTTTTTTTAAACCACTGCAAGAACTTATAATTTTTGTATTTGCATAAATTCATATTTGCATAGCATTCTGTTCTTGTCTCTTACTACTAAAAGAATTTCAAAAATTAATTTTATCCTGATGAACAGTTTTCTCTAATAACATTCTTTTTTTTTAAATTGCTAGTCTATTATATAGGAGCAAGATCGTGCGACCCAGTCGTGCATTTTATTTTTGAGGTGATAAGAGTGAGAGAAAAGTTGCCAATTTGAACAAGCTAGTATTTTCATTTAAATTAAATAACTCTAGAATTCATTTTTACATTTCGAACCGCTCAATACAAGTTGTATTGAATGATTTTAAATGTAAAGTCCATAAAATAAATGCCGGAGTGCCACAAGGCTCCATTTTATCTCCGACTCTCTTTTTGATATTCATCAAAGATCTTTTATCTGAAACTTTTAATCCATTAAATTGTTTTGCTGATGACAGTACATTCAGCTTCTCATATTCGTTTCCAGATACATTTCCTTGTTTTTCGGATGTGGATCTAGAACGGAAGCATATGGTAAGCTCATTTAATTATGATCTCGATAGTATTGTCAAATGGGTAACGACAAACCGTGTAGAATTTAATGCTTCAAAAACTCAATGATGTCTCGGGTCGTTAAAGCGGAACCCACCCCCCATGCCGCTTTTCATAGGCGGCACTTGCATTGAGGAACCTGAAAAGCTCTCAGTTCTCGGTATGTGCATGACAGACCACCTTGTGTGAAATGACTATATATTCGACGTCGCCAAAAACGCGGCTAAATGCTTAGTTTTCCTTCGACGTTGCATGAAATGTGCTACCCCTTCTGATCTGGCTTTAATCTATAAGGCCTATATTCGTCCAAAGTAAAATTTCCATATTTGGGCAGGTGCTCCAAAAACTCGCTTGAATATAATCCAAAAACGAGCTTTATAAATGATAGGTGATAAAAGTGTAACAGAAACATTTGAAACTCTCGAGCACCGTCGCAATGTTTCTTGTCTTTCAATATTTTACCGTTATTCTTATAAACACTGTTCTAGAGAAATGGCTAGCTGGACTCCTCCCGGTAAACAATTTAACCGTAATACTCGCGCATCAAGGAATTCCCATCAGTTTAGCCTTGAGCCCAACTTCGGACGTACAGTTAAATTCAGAGATTCTTTCCTTAGCCGCACTACACGAATGTGGAATGGTTAATCCGACTCTATGTATGCCTCCCATTATAATATTCAGACATTCAAAACCAAGGTTCAACGGTATCTCTTCTTAAATCCTCTCATCCTCTCATTTAAAAGTAGTCAAAATTATACAGAAAAAAAATTAAATTTTCATCAAAATTATCTACAAAAATTTGTTAAAAAACAATGTTTTCAAAAATTTTGTTATAAACGAGCTTTGTTACATCATTTGTCTTTGAGTTATAGTGCACCAAAGTTCGAATTTTTTTTTTTAAAATGGCGGCCTTTCTCTAATTCTTATCACTTTTTTTTTTTTTTTTTTTGTACTTAATGTACTATAGGCAGTAGATACCCCTAAGCATAATGGTGAGTACCTTGGACTGGCAAGCAGAAGGTCTGTGGTTCGACTCTCATCTGCTACAACAAAAATTTTCAAGGGTGTACTGCCTCTAGCGAGAGAGTGACCATACCAATCCACCAATACTGCAAATCCTATCCATTTGAACTCGGCATAAAATTGTAGGTCGCCTCTATTCTTTGTAACACGCCTACAAGAATGATTGAGATTTGCAAGTCATTAGAGCCTTTTCCTCTACGAGCTGTTCCACTAACAGTTTTATTTATTCATTTGTAAATGTACTAGTAAATGTCGACTTTGCTGCAGCTCGGAATACGGTGATAAGTAGCACTAGGTTCCCCAGGCGAAGGATACACACAGCAACCTGGCGATCTCCAGATGGTCGAACCGCCAACCAAATCGACCACGTGCTAATTGGCGCAAGGCACGCGTCGAACATCTTGGACGTGCGAACTTTCCGAGGTGCAAACGTGGACTCTGACCACTTTCTTGTTGTGACAAAGTTCAGAGCCCGACTGTCCAACGAAAAGAAAATGAGGACCGCCCAAAGGAAGAAATTCAATACTGCATGCTTTAGCACACCTGAGAAAGCCAGAGACTACAGTGAGCAATTGACCGGGAAACTCTCTGCCGTACCCCCAGCCATAAGCGTTAACAACCAGTGGAGCCAGTACCGCGACATCATTAGGGAGGTAGCCGAGTCTACCATAGGCTATCAACCACCTAGGAAAAAGAACCCGTGGTATGATAATGAATGCGCGGTATTGAAGCAGGAGACGGAAAATGTACGAATGCAAATGCTGCAACGGAAAACAAGAGCAGCAAAAGAGGAGTACCGTGAAAAGAGAAGGAAGGAGAAAAAAACCCTGCGCAGAAAAAAAAGAGCAGCCGCAGCTTCTCAGCTCAGGTATCTCGAGGAGTCTAGCACTGCCACAAACACCCGCCGGTTCTATAAAACAGCCAAACAACTGGCATCAGGTTATAGGACCGGCACGCAAGCTCTTCGAAACAGCGAAGGGAACCTAGTCACCGAAGCACATGGAATTGTAGACGTGTTTAAACAGCATTTGCAGCAGCTGCTTAATGGGCATTATTTAAACGAAAACACAGGGGAGCAAAGAAGCATAAGACCAGTCAATGAAGATCCAGTCCCACTACCCAGTACTGAAGAGGTTAAGAAAGCCATACACAAGCTTAAGAATAACAAATCCGCAGGCTTGGATGGCCTACCTGCGGAACTCTTTAAGTATGGAGGAGATGTCCTGATAGGGTGCATGCATCAGCTCATCAACCAAGTGTGGGAGGAGGAAAGCATGCCCGATGACTGGTCAAATAGCTCCATATGCCCAATCTACAAAAAGGGCGATCCTATGTCCTGCAAAAACTACAGGGACATATCCCTGCTTAATGTTGCCTACAAGATCCTATCCACCGTACTATGTGAGCGTCTAAAACCTTTCTGCAACACTATAATCGGCACGTACCAGTGTGGCTTCAGGCCAGGCAGATCAACGATAGACCAAATCTTCAATTTCAAGTTGAGACCCACCATCTTTTCATCGACTTTAAAGCCGCATATGATAGCATAAGTCGCCAAGAGCTTCTATTGGCAATGTCGGAACTCGGGATCCCGAAAAAACTGATCCAGCTATGCCGCATGACGTTACAAAATACGCGGTGCAACGTGCAAATCGGTAACAGCTCATCCGAGCTATTCCAAACGTGCACAGGGTTCAGACAAGGAGATGCGCTATCATGTGATTTCTTCAACATAGTCCTGGAGCAGATAGTGCGCAAGAGTGGTGTTAACCTGGAAGGCACTATTTTCAACAGGTCTTCCCAACTGCTTGGATATGCGGACGACATCGATATCATCGGCCGCTCCAAGCGTGCTGTGCTAGAAGCGTTCACAGCTATTGAAGAACAGGTGAAACGCGTTGGTCGTGAAGTTAATGAGGACAAAACAAAGTATATGCTATCAACAAACAAAGCCGCATCTGTCCATCGCCTAGGACAAAACGTCACTGCTGGTAGCAGTAATTTCGAGGTAGTCAAGGAGTTCACCTACCTCGGAACGAACATCAATCCCAAGAATGACACCTTAGTGGAAATTCGACGAAGAATTACCCTAGCAAACCGCTTCTACTTCGGTTTGGCCAAACAAATGGGTTCAAAACTCCTTTCTCGAAAGACAAAGTGCACGCTATACAAAACGCTAATTTTACCAGTTCTACTCTACGGCGCCGAGTGCTGGACGATAAGTAAAAAAGGGGAATTGAACTGGGCACTTTCGAGAGAAAAATTCTTCGGCGGATATTTGGTCCTATATGCGAAGAGGGCGAATGAAGGAGAAGATTCAATCGTGAATTATACGAGCTGTACTAAGATGTGGATGTAGTCCAAAAAGCCAAAACACGTCGACTACACTGGCTCGGTCACATCGAGCGAATGGACAACAACGCTCCAGCCAAGAAAATCTTCGAATCCCAGCCCCCAGGTTCGAGACGACGAGGAAGACCGAAGCTCCGCTACAGGGACCAGGCGGTTATAGAAGCAAGAGCGCTTGGTCCCGACGACTGGAGGGAGCTCGCGAGGGATCGCAACCGATGGAAGACCGCAATAACTCAGACAGGGACCCTCCATGGATCGGGAGCTGGCTAAATGTTAATGTTAAATGTACTAGACCACAATGTTCTTGCATGTGTTTCTTAAAATTTATTTATTGGACGAAAAAAAAGTACCAGAAATGTTTGTATGTAGAAATACATAACTTCACATTTAATTGTAATGAAAATTGCAAAGAAAACTATTTTACACTTTGTTGATTTTCTAATCCTAATTCCCCCCTAATTCATCATAATGGCCGGGAAAAAATCAAAGTAAAACAGATTATACAATTTTCCATTTAAATTTTCATTGAAAACAAAATAAAACCTAAATTTTCCTTGATTACTTCTTAGTGAATTTAAATTTATTCATTGCTAGTCATTTATGCATTTGAAAATAATAGGAACAAAAAAAAAATAAAGAGCAACAAAAACTTTTCTAACACAGACTTTTATTTCGCTTTTATTTGTCGCTGAAGCATTCACTATTCAGGATGCCATAATAAAGCTTGTCAAGATGCCATCACAGAACTTTCTGTGAAAATGTCTCCATTTTTGTGTGTCTTTTCCTTCCGTTTGATGTATTTGTATGGCTAGGTAGTATATTTCTTTTTGTTGTATTTACACTCCGTGCTACTTGAATGAGATTGAGTTTCAACAAATTTTCACCAGTATCCTTGCATAAGGTATGAGACTATGGTTTTCCAAAATAAAATCAGCGTAGTTAAAAAATGAAAAAAAAAAAAAAAAAAACTAATTTGGGGACACTTCTACATTTAAACAGAAAGATTTTTCATATTTTTTGTTCCAATTTCATGAAACAAAATTAAGTCTTTTTTTAATACAAATTTAACTACCAAAAAAAAAAAATATGTTAAGAAATTCGTAAAAATAGATTTCGAATGCATTTTTCTTTTATTTTGTTTTCTCTTTTCTATCAACTTTAATCAACTGATGCGGGGTGTACGAGTATATATCCTTCGTCTTGGTGTGTATCGATTTTCTATTGAAATTTTCAATACCATTTGAAGTTACGAAGTGCCCATTTCTTTGTCATTCACTTTCATCTCCTCTGATAGGAGGGAGGTAAAAATAAAGAGGAAAGAAATAAAAAGAAAAAGTTTTTTCCTGTCTGATAAATTTATATTTTTTTCTTCCTCTTATTTGGTCCTTTATGCTTCTCGCTGTCTGAAGTCTGCTGAACTTCAATATGTTCATAAATAAAACCAATAGCGAATGAAAAAAAAAAAATCCTTAAAATCACGGGTAATAATTCTGGCTGAGTCTTTGCCGGTCTATGCAGTCCTTTTTGATTCCTTTCAGGTTTTGTTTTTGTTCGTTTTCTAAATCTGTATTTTAAGATCATCGGTTCTGTTTTCGGAGGGGTTGAGTTATTTAAAAAAAAAATACTTTACGAACAAACTTTTTATATTTATTTCAGTTCACAAATAAATGGCATTCCAAGTGTGTAAATCGATTAAAATTTATTTCTTTTTCTTTCAGGCTTTTCCTTGCATATCTTGCTAACCCAAATCGGTAAGAATTGAAGAATTTAAATTATGTGAATTATTTAAGATTTTCCCTAGGATATGATAAATATTGTGGATTTAATTGTTTTTTTGCTTCTTTTACAATCATTTATTGATGGTTCGAATATAATTGATATTTTATAGAATTTTGTATAAGAGTTAAAAAATGTTTATATTATTTTTTACTTGTTCTTATTACCGTCTCAGTATTAGATAACCATGTCTTTAAACCACTCGTACAGGATGCCCAGTGTGTCAGATTCGGACCCCAAAAGACATTGGTAATCGTAATGCCCTCGTCGCTTTCGAAAAAGAACGGACCGATATTGTCGCCGCTTGTTTACGTATCCATTCATGAAAAAAATGTCTTCGCAAAAAATTTTTTTTTGCGCTTAAATCGGCTTTCAGTGCTCCGGGCCAACGAATGCACTAAGTTGTTTATGGTCATTGTAACTTGCCGTCGTAAGTTAGTGTTAGGGTCTAAAAAAAAAAGGTCAAGAATATTGGCTACAAATGAAATAACATTGCCACAAAAACTTGTCAAAATCTTACGGTTCTTATTGGAAAACCCTTAAAACACACGCAGGAAAACGAAATTGTAGGAGATGGTCGAATGTACAAATAATAGAAATAAGAGACAAACAACGTATTTCGTTCAACGATGGACAAGAACTGACTTTATTCTTTTAAATTACATGATAGAAGATAATGTATGTACATAGAGTATTATATTTAACAGTTGCATGATCATTCGATTATTATTTACCAGTTATATAATATTACATAAAGAGATCGTACGATAACGATACTATACATGTATATGATATAGTTATTCTTATAAATAGATTTGACATTACATATAATTGTTGATTTACTAAAGTGGTCATATTATTAGTATATAGTAATATTGTGTGAATGTTTAGCTTAAGAAAAGCCTACATCTCGGCCATTCCTGACTTAAAATCGACTCGATTTTTTCTTAGGTATATCTTTTTTTGGTATTTTCAAAGCAAAATAAGTTTTTGAACATCAAGTCAATATCATGATACAATAACAAGTTATTTTTACTAAAGCGATATGGCAATTCAAAACGAAAGGAAACTCAAAACATGACAAAAATAGTTTTGCGTTTGTTCTTTTTTTTCGGTTTTAATCGCTCACCACATACGGTTTCATGTTTTCGGGACTAGATATCCCTTCATATCGAATCCGAGAAATCTGTAGATTTTCAAGATCTCTAATGCGATACCTGTCGTTGGGTAAGACTTCGTATACTTCGTATGGGCCTTTGTACTTGGGCAAAAGTTTTTTGTTAATCCCCGCAGTCGTGATGATATTTTTGACCACAACATAGTCGCCTACTTTATAACGATGTGGCTTTTTATGATTTTTATCGTATTGGCTTTTATTTATCTCCTGGTTCTGAGTGATTTTAAAACTTGCCTTTTCTCTCTCTTCGATAATATTTATTGGATCTTTTTGGAGTACATGAGACTCAAGATACTCGCGAACTTTATCATAAGCTTCTCCCTTTTGCGAAACTCCGAACAACAAAACACTTGGGCTATTTCCTGTGCTTCTATTAATAGTGTTATTTATAGAAAATTCTATTTTATTTAAATGCTTCGACCATTCGCCTGGCTCAATTTCGGTTTCTTTTGACAGCATGGTAGTTAATAATCTATTAATTCTCTCCACCTGACCATTGGACTGGGGAGAATGAGTTGCGACTTTAATATGTGTTACATCGGAATCTCGACAAAATACTGAAAACTCTTCAGAGGTAAAACAGGACCCTCTATCTGAAATTAATCTTTTTGGGCGACTGTAATTTGAAAAATAGTTTTCTAAGCATTGTATTACTTCCTTAGAAGTTGTGGTTCTAACCGAATATAGTTTCGTAAACTTTGTAAATCCATCCACGATTAGGAAAATATGTTTCTTTAAATTTCTTACAGCAGATGGAAGAGGTCCATAATGGTCGACATGAATTGTGTCGAATGGTTTATTACCCTTTGGAATGTTATGTAATTCACCTTCCTTTTTTCCAGAAGGGACCGCAAAGTAGATGCATTTCAGACATGATTTGATGTAATCTTTAATTTTATTTTTCATTGAGGGGAACCAGTATGTTTTTCTAAGGTATTCAAATACCTTATCCGCGCCTACATGACAAAGACCATCGTGGTGACTTTGGATGATTACTTTTTCCATTTGTTTTGGAACGTAAAATGCAACAGCGTCTTTACATTTCCGATAAACAAGACCATTTATCATTTCATAAAACGGGAGATGCTTATGTTCCAAGGTCTTAGCTATATTTTGAATGGATGCATCTTTGTTTTGGGCACAAGCAAGTGCATATTCAAAGGATTCAGGTTGAATCAAAAGAATGTTATGACACCTACTTAATGCATCGACGTGATTCATTCTACTTGAATCTCTATGTTCCACCAAATAGCCATATTCTTGGAGCTCCAAAGCCCATCTCGATATTCGAGGGTTTATCATTTTCTTACTTAAAGTGAGCGTTAAAGACTTGCAGTCTGTTATAATTTTAAAGTTTATGCCCATTAAATAAGTCCGAAATCTTCTTAAAGCATATATAATCGCAAGAGTTTCAAGTTCAAACGAATGATACCTTGACTCCGCGGGAGTTGACCTTTTGGAAAAAAAGAAAATAGGATGAAACTTTCTATCCGGCTGCCTTTGCAGTAAAACTGCGCCGAAGCCAAGTGAACTGGCATCGCAGTGAAGTTCGGTTTCAGCCTGTGGGCAGTAAATGCTCAAAACTGGCGCCTGGAGCAGTACTTCTTTTAAGTTTTCAAAAGTGTTTATCTCTTTTTCACCAAATTGGAATTGAACGTTTTGCTTTAGTAGATCATAAAGTGGTTTTGACAAAACGGAGAAATTTTGAATGAATTTCCTAAAATAGGAACATAACCCTAAGAATGAGTGAAGGTCTTTGACGTTTTTTGGTGGGGGGAAATTTTGTACAGCAGCTAATCCACCCGAATTAGGTTTTATGCCATCTGCACTCACTTCATAGCCCAAATAGGTGATTGTTTCAGCCATAAAAAGACATTTGTCATATCTTAGTTCTAAATTGAATTCGGAAATAACTCTAGAAACTTTTTCCAGAATATCAAAATGTTCTTCTTTAGTTTCGGTAGCCACGAGCAGATCGTCAATATAAATAAGTATTTTACCGTCGTTTAATAAATCTTTAAAGACAGAATTAATGTAACGCTGAAACGTAGCCGGCGCGTTTTTAAGCCCAAATGGCATATAAAGGTACTCGTACTGCCCTAAAGGCGTTACAAACGACGTAAATTTCACAGAATCGTCTGCCATTTTCACGTGGTGAAACCCATTTTTCAGATCTAACAATGAAAAGTACTTTTTATTTCTCAACCTGTCTAGATGATCCTCAATTAAAGGAAGAGGGTAATTATCCTTCTGCGTCACACGGTTTAACTGCCTATAATCGATACACAATCTAAATGCTCCGTTTTTTTTCTTTGTTAAAACAATAGGCGATGAAAAAGGTGAATTACTCTCCCGTATTATTTCCCGCTTTAAAAGATCATCCAAAATCTTCCGCAATTCAATGGTATGCATGTAAGGTAACCGACGCGGTGCACAATTAAAATTTACATTTGTGTTAGAAAGATTAATCTTCATTTCATAAAGAGCGTTCGAATGCAAAATATTTTTATCTAAATTGGTCTGTTTCATAATATCGTAAATTCTTTGTGTTTCTTCATAATTAAGGTTACTATTAATTGTTAAACTAAAATCGTTTTTGTCATAGCAAGTATCTATATTTAAAATATCTCTCGCGAAAGTATCATCACTTTGTTCTAAGTTGTCATATTTGCTGTTGAAATTACCATTACAATTTTCTTCGTTAAAGTTTTCAAAATCTTTTAAATTATCTGTAGCAAAATTTTTAGAATAAGTAGCATAAGTTTTTAAAATATTTGTATCATAATTTTTTGCATGATTTATCAATTTACTTTTAGAATTATCATAACTTAATTTAATATTGCTTGCTTGTAAGAAATCTCTGCCAAGAACAACAGAGTTAGTCATTGTTTTATTTTTAACTACATGCAACATGCAACTTAAAGAACTATCACTTACATAAATAATACACTTAACTCTCCCAAGTATGGTTAGCTTAGCTTCGTTAATTCCACAATACTGAACGCCGTCATTTTCTAGTGGCAGGATTACAAAAGATGGTATAAATTGTTCCTGAGCGAAGCTTATTGGGCTTCCTGTGTCTACCATAGTGTTTGCTTGAAATTCAAAAACATCATTAGTAAAATTACACAAAAATCTGTACTTAACAAAAAGTGTAAAGTCGTCGTTAAAGGTTTTCTTCATTACTTCGTCTCCTTCATGTTCCGGCTGATTGTCAGGTTGCTCTATCAATAGAACCGTAGATGGATTAACTGTTGATGAATTGTTGTTTTTACAAGCTGTGGCTAGATGCCCTTGCTTGCCGCACTTGAAGCAACTTCCTCTTTCTCGACGCGGTCTTGGACAGCTGTTGGCAATGTGTCCGGGCTCGTTGCAATTAAAGCACCTGTCACTTACAAGTCGCTTTGTGTTGGCTGATAAAGAAGCAGTCGGTGTTGGTTGGGTAGGTGTACGAGTATATTCCGTGGTATATGATTTCATTTTCTGGTACTTCTTTAGCATTTGTTTAAGATCGTCCATACTTTTTGCAGTAAGAAGGAGTTGTTTGTTACAAAAAGCATCAGGAATCCCTTTTATGATATAATGCATGAGGTCCTCGTCTTCAATATCCGCATGGTATGCAATCTCCTGCATGGCCAGTGTATATTGGTGAATACTCTCGTCCTTCCTCTTCCTTCGGCTTCTAAGGGTATCATGCACATCAGCTGCTGTCACTGCTCGGTGAAATTCTTGAAGCAAGCTAGACCTAAGCTCCATCCAAGTTGAGCAACGGGAAGAGCGAAGGAACAGTTTGGCGGTTCCTTTGAGACTCCGTCTCGCATAAATAAATGACTGCTGCTCATCCCACATATGCAATGTTCTTGCCTCTTCAAAACTCCGCACCCATTGTTTAATCGAGAAATGATCGTCTCCGGAGAAATAGGGAACAGTATCTTCGATGTCTTTGTATGATATTGAGCTCGGGGCAGCATCACTCGGCATACACAGGGCTGCGAGTCTTTCCTTGAGTGCTAAAATCTCCTGTTGTTTTCTTATTTTTTCTTGAAGTGCGTTGATTTCGACTTGTAGATCATCTTCTTCATCATCATTTGATGCCACATCATCGTGATTGTCCGGAAAATGAATAATTAATTCAGGTTCGCTTAGCTCGTCCACGTGGTCTTGCAGCCTCATCTTCAACACAGCCTTATTACCATCGGTATTGAGACCGAAACTGGTTAATTTTTCCTTAAGCGATGCTACGGTTGCCTCTTGTACAAACTTTTCAGCTCGTGCCTTGGCCATAATTTTCTTCTTTTTTTTCACACACGACAAAAATTAATCTCAAGCATAAAACAAAACGTATTGACTGTCAAAACAAGAACAATTTTCGGGTATACAAAGTCCACTTCTGATATGTAGGAGATGGTCGAATGTACAAATAATAGAAATAAGAGACAAACAACGTATTTCGTTCAACGATGGACAAGAACTGACTTTATTCTTTTAAATTACATGATAGAAGATAATGTATGTACATAGAGTATTATATTTAACAGTTGCATGATCATTCGATTATTATTTACCAGTTATATAATATTACATAAAGAGATCGTACGATAACGATACTATACATGTATATGATATAGTTATTCTTATAAATAGATTTGACATTACATATAATTGTTGATTTACTAAAGTGGTCATATTATTAGTATATAGTAATATTGTGTGAATGTTTAGCTTAAGAAAAGCCTACAAAATCTAACCGAGAGCATTTTTGTGTGGGTTAAAAATAACGTTGCATCGGGTTAAAATTACGTATTGTTTGTTGGTGAAATTAACCTACTTAATTCGGTAAAATGAAACTGTTTTAAATAAACAACTGAGAATGTAAGTTTAAACGAATAACTTAGTTATATTTATCGAGAAACTAGGCTATAATTCACAATTTTAACGATTGCTTAATTTAAACGAGCAACGTGTTCACATCAAATAACTACTATTAGTTAATTGACCACATTTTTTGTTTAATATTTAACAGTTTTCTTGGTAAATTAAACTAATGGTGATGTTGTTTAAATTAAATGAGTAGATATATAGGTTAAATTTTATCTTTATAAGATTAAATTCTTAATAGGATTAAAATTTTAACACAAAATAATCTTCTCGTTTGATTTAACCGAATGGTGATGGTAAAATAGCAAATCCAGTTTCTTATTTAACTTGACTGACTAACTAAATAATGATAAGACTGCACACCAATTTGGTTAAAACAATCAATCACATTTATTTAATTAACCGAGTTGACTAGTGCAATTATAATAACTTGTTTAATTTTACACGAGTCTTACGTTGTTTTAAACAAATCGTTTTCTGCGTGCAATTTTTTTCTCGTACATTTTTGAGTGATAAAAATTTATTTAATTGAATTAAACATTTTTATACTGATACGATCTAGTAAATTTATAATAATAATAAAAAAAAGGGACCAATATTCTTATTTTGGATTATACAAATAATACAAAAATTTAGGTATTGTGCTCAACTTGTACAGCTATTGTGTCGAAGAGTTGCAAAAACATCCCTTTATCAAAATTATGCAGTGAAATAAACAATTTTCAAGTTTCAAGCTACCACCGCACCGCCATTTTAGATTTTCTTGATTTCCTTAAAAAAAAAAAAATAAGATAAAAGTTTGGTATGCAGTGTTGTTTAAACTGCTTAAAAATCTTTCAATACATTCAGAGCCAGTCTAGGAAATTGAAATTTTCTGAGCAGTTCTTCGGTCTCAACCTGCTGCCAGAAACTGCGAAACACAATAACGCAGTTCAAGTAGACTGTTATGCAGATGGACGTGTTTTCGATTCTCAGCCGCTGAAAAAAAAAATTCAGGGTTGTACTGACTGAGAGAAGCACAAGATAGGAGATTGGGGAACTTGGGACGGAACATGAACGGGTCGGAGATAAATTTAGCTTGAATTTTTACTTTGCAGTATCGACACACATCTAAATTATTGGGTATGTCTCAATGCGTCTTCCTTTTACAAGATAAAAGAAGAACCTTTTGCGTCTTCCCATACCAATTCCAATCAACTCCCATATCTTAGGTAGGTAGGTAGAAATGGCGACCACTGGAATTCTAGCCCTGTGGCCCAAATAGCGCTGAAGTGCGTAGGTTTTGATGTCTCTTATTGGATCACTCACTCAACCGGACCAATACGCTCATCTGACACCATATACCCTGTGCCAAGCAAGACATCTTGTTGAATGGTGCTGAAACAGCAGCCAATCCTATTGAGTCATCAGCTCAGTCAGCTAGCTCCGGATCTAAGGAGTCAAACGGAGGGCATGGCACACAAGTAACCGAAGTTCGTCCTAGAGCCATTTCGTCGCGTTGACAAAAGACACCAAGTCTTTGATCTTTACTTCCGAAAGTTCGCCAATGTCGTCAAAAAATGCCCTTCCTAATGATTGTGCTCCAAATTTGTCCAGAACGGGACATTTGCAGGTGAAATGGACGACTGTTTCTTTTCCCGCTGGTCCCCACAGCTATTATAGTGATTGTTGGGACGAATGCCTCGTTGCATTCTCCAGTATCCCCTACAGGCAGCTACGATCCTGGAAATGTCTTGCCTAGGTCGGGATTTATTATAGGTGGGTCAAATATTTCAGTTAGTTAAACTGCTTTCTCCCATATCTTCCATCCAAATAGGATCAGCAAGAGGGAACACCGCTTGGACCAAAAGTAGCTTCATATAGAAACAAACAGGCAAAATATTGCAGCGTTAATGATTCGAATTTTAATCTTGGTTGGCTGTAGTTCACATTAAATTTTTGTCAAGATGAACTGAATTAACAAAAATTGCGTATTGACAAGGTGTTCATAGTCTACCTATGAACATGTTAGGTATTCAAATTTTTAAAATAATTTTCTTTAAACTTTAAAACTAACAATTTTTTTTTGTAGAGAAAATGAATTTTTATTCAAAAATTTAAATTAAAAAATTGTTTTTTAAAATCGTATTTTTCTCGAAAACGGTTCCGAGAATTTTGATAATTTTTTTACGATCTATAATTTAATAAAAAAAAATTTAAAATTAAGATATTACTGAATGTACCTACCATAGAACCATTTTTTCAAATTTTGAATTTCTCAATATTGGCATAACGGATTTTAATGAAATTTTGTATAGGTAAGCTTCTTAAAATTTAAAAAAAAACATTGTATTTCAAAACCTAAACAAAAATATATTTTTTTTTGGAATTCGATATCTCAAAAACGGGTAAATTTTTTTAATTTAATTTTTATTTGTGCAATAAAATAGACTTAAAGTTGGTGTACCCATATTTTTTTCTCAAAAACCTTTTAAACATTTTGTATATAAAAGCTTATTTTTTTAAGAAACCGGTACGACTTAAATTTTTGTTCTGGCATAAATTCATATTCGCCTAAGAAATCATATAGCATTCTGTTTTTATCTTTAACTACTTAAAAAGTTTCAAAATTGAATTTTATGAATAGTTTTCTCTAATATCATTTATTTTTAGAATTCTTAGTCTATTTCATAAGAGCAAGTTCGTGCGACTCAGTCGTGCATGTTATTTATTTAATATCTAATAATATTCCTGATTATATTATAGCTATTATGTTATTATGTTATTTGAATTAAACGAGTATCTAGGTTAAAACAATTAATCAGATTTATTTCATCTTAATAAGAAAAAGAGGATTCAAATTTTAAAACAAAATAATCTTTCCGTTTGATTTTACCGAATGGTGATGGTAAAATAACAAATTCTAAATTCCTTATTTTAACTGACTCAAGACTGTTTAAATCGCACACCAAATTGGGTTAAACAATCAATCAGATTTATTTATTAAATGAATTAACCGAGTTTACTAGTGTAATAATAATAACCGATTACGGTTGAAGGTTGTTTAATTTTACACGAGTCTTAATTTGTTTTTCGTTTTCTACGTGCAATTTAAGGAATTTAAAATTTTCTGAGCAGTTTTGCGGTCTTTAACTACAAAGTAACCTGGGATAAATGAAGGAGACACGCTTGCAGCAAACTGCCAAATATATCCATGCAGGGTCCAGTGGACTGTCAGGCAGAAGTTCTTGGGTTCGATTCTCAGCCGCTGCAGAAAAGTTTTTCAGAAGTGTACTGCCTCTTGCGAGGAATTGACAAATCCTCCAAGGGTATCCCTTGTCGTGAAAAGTGTTGCCTCATTAGCCGTTCGGAATCGGCACAAAATTGTAGATCCATACAATTCCTGATAACACGCACTCAGGAATGGTTGAGAGTTATAAGTCACTTGGTCCTTGTTCTCATCGAGCTATTGCACCAACAACATTTATTTTATTTTAGTGTCAAGTGGTGGCGTGAATCACAAAATTGGAGAGTGGTAAACTTGGACAGGAACAGGAAAAAAAAAATTATCAAAAACTGTTTTACAGATTTTTATAAAAAAAATTCAATAATTTTCCTTAAGTTAAAGTTAAAATTTGCCAAGAAAGTTTATTAATAGTATTTCCACAATTTGTTTTGTATTCTATTTTATCGAAATCGGTTAAACTGATTTTAATAAATTTGTGTATGCTTATATCTGAATATTTTATATTTTTAATGTTAGGTTTTTCGTAGCTAGCTATTTCAAAATAGCTAACGCTAGATCCATGTGGCGAGATTCCTTCAATCCTATCTTGGAAGTTTTGATTAGTTCTTGTTTTTATTATTCTCCAGAGTTATAGTTGAAATAAAGCCGAGGTTATACGCCTGAGACAACTCAATTTTTTTAGGAAATGGTCGAAAATCGGTGATGAGGATTTTCAAAGTTTATTTCGGTTTTCAAAAGAAAATATTCAGTGTCTTTCTAATTGCTTTTTAGGAGACTTAACAGAGCGTAGATGAGATGCATTGACCTCTGAGCAGAAAATGCAGATATTTATAAGATATGTATATGAGTGAACAAAGATTTCAGTTCGGTGTAGGATGAAATGTTGTATTTAAACGCTCTACTGTATGCAAAACTGTTAAACACGTGTCCAACAAGATTATGACAAAGGTTCATATTCTTCATCGCTGGCTTAACCATTGCGTAAGCTTTTCCATCGCTGCTACTGTTCTGAAATCTTCCCTCAGATGGAAAACAGCATTTGCTGAGACTGTTCTTAAAAAAGTTGGCCCTTCTTCTTATCGACCAATTGCACTTACGTCCCTTATTTCCAAGGTCATTGAATCGCTGATAAATCATCAGCTCAAGAAGTATCTCTAAAACTTCTTAATGTTCTATTAGAATATCTTGCCGAAAAGTGGAACAGATCTTTACACATTGAGTTTGCCGCCAAGGTTTCTTAACGAAAATGCGGGCGTTTGGTTTTAACGAAACCCTTATTCCTTGGATTAGGAATTACCTTCTAGATCGTTCAATACATGTTGTATTGGACGGTTTCAACTCTCATCTTTACAAAATAAATGGTGGTGTTCCCCAGGGCTCCGTTTTGTCTCCGAATCTCTTTGCCATTTTTATAAACTTTTAATCCACTTCATTGGTTTGACGGCAACTCTACCATCAGCTTTCAATACTCGTTCTCAAATTCACGTTCATCTCCTTCGGAAGTGAATCTGGCTACAATTCATAAGGCGTTTATTATGTCCAAAACTCGAGTATAACTCACATCTTTGGGCAAGCGCATTCCAAACTTCTCTCCGTTCATGGGATAGAATACAGAACAGGGCGTTTAAACAAAGCTTTAGATCAAGCTACTAGTTTCGCTTAATACACATGTTTTCATACGTCCTGATACTTGGGGCCGTAATCCAGCATTCGGACAAGCTTGTACAGTTGGTTTCAAGAAAAAGATTTAAAGCGAAAAAAAAAACTCGCGATATCAACCAACAAAAGTCTATACGACCCTAAGCTATCGGCTGGTATTCACTTTTTCACAACAGCCTTGATGAGATATTTCTTCTTATGGCGTCGATCCAACTGTTTTATTATGTATATCAAAAAAGGATAATTGTTGGTTTTTCAAATAATAATTAAATTGTATCAAAAGTTGTACCGAAACCAACCCTCAACCAATCAGACGCACCCTATTTACATCTAGCGATAATTTCTCAAAATGACACATGTCTTCCAACTTACCCCCAAATATTATATATGGTACCTAAGTCATGCACCTTTTTCAACCGCATGAATAAGCTAATTACATTAATGAAATTACATAGACGGTACGGCGCGGCGACGGCGGCGGCGGGCGCCTCCAGCAAAGTTAAACGACCCTAGTCATAATGATGAATTAATTTGTATCCTCTTTCGCATTCGTTTCGCTATCGCTAGGTAGGTATGAAGGTGCAAAAATAATCAATCCATCCCCCCTTTAACCAAACAAACACACACACAAACTCTAATTACACATAAATCCACCTAGACCAAGGATAGAATTAAAAATAATATAAAATAAAAAAATAAGTAAATATAAAAATAGGGTTGGAAATAATTGGAGCATGTGATGATGAAGATGATGAAAATGATGATGATGCTGAATCGCGCGTTTTGCCTTACAACTCAACTTTCCCTATTGCTCGGACGATGCTCATTAAAGTCAATATAATCAACAAACCCATATTTTCTATCCCGAGCTGCCATGAGCTCTCATCACCTCGGGCATTATTAAACCGGGTTCTCGTGTTCCTTTTACCGCAAGAATAAAATATGGGACAAATGACTTATTTATAGAATTGAGCTATAGCCAGCAACAAATACAATTCGATGGGGGAAGTTGCCGAAGACAGATACACGTCATTTTGGGTCACCACAGAGGATGGCTTTAATCATCCTGTGCGAAGAGCATAGTAAATTATAAAATAGCTTTGCATGATGTTTTTTCGTTTGGACATGATTGCCAAGTATTTGAAATTTTTAATTTTTTCAATAATAATTACATATGATTATTTTCATTGTTAAAAAAAAAACAACTTTCCTAAAACGTAATCGTAACGTAGCGATGAATTTTGAAGGATTTTCGTTATGAACTCCTAAATTCTTGAATTGCAATCAATCAAAGATGGTATTTTTCTAACTTCGAAATTTCTTAAGTACAGAATTTGCACCAGTCCCTTCAGTAGTTCTCCATCCATAATTATATCACTCAATGACATTTCCCATCTTCACTTTCCTCATAGTTTTTCCAATTATATTATGTTTAAGCAGCCGTCAAAGTTACCAATGACACCCCTCTGTCAAAAAATAAAGAAAGATTTGCAATATCATCCAGACGATCATAGAAAACGTCGTGAATTCGTAAATTGGGTGTTGGAAATATTGCAGATCTGGATCTTTGCCTAAATTCTTCTAGGATAAATCCCATTTTTGGCTCTGCTGCAAAATGTCAACAATTAAAATGTTCTTTATTGGAGCGAACACATCCATAAGCGTTCGATCAAGCATCAATGAGTCAACAAAAATTGACTGTTTGGTGCGGTTTATGACATGGCGGAACATATTTCTTTCAAAATGACGAAGGAGACATACATATGTCTCATGTAAAGAACGATTTTTTACTGACTTTGTGGATAATATCGATATATTCAAGCTGTGGTTCCAAACTGGAGAGTACTACATGCCATAAAAGCGACGCAAGGCTTGAAGTTGTAAGAAAAAAATTGGCGACTGGATCTTCTCACGCCCAGAGTTCATGAATTGGCCGCAGCAATCTTTCGTGATGCAGCACCCCTTTTTGTATTGACTTCTATGCAGGGGGTCATTGGCTCGTTTATCAGCCACTGCAAAAATTTTTTTAATGATTGTAATGCCTCTTAAGATTAAATGACGGAATCATTCAAGTTTATCTCTTGTCAGGGAAAGTGCTAAAAATAAGCCTATCGGAATCGGCGGAAATTGTAAGTCCCTCCATTTCTGCTATCACGCATACGAAACGATTGAACATTGAAAGTCCCTAGGTTTGGGTTCGCTTCGAATCGTGATGGCATCTTATTTGTTTATTTATTTATCTTATGCGTTCAGACATCACTCGATTATTTTTTCTGCGGCTACAAGTCCTAACTCTACACTATTAACCCAATCACTTTGCATGAGCTCGAGGCATCATTCGAGGCAATATTACCGGAGTAACGCTGCGGGCCACCAAAAATTGGACTGACAGTTTGAAGCAAAATCGAGGCGAGGAATGTAGCTTCAAAATATAATGGAATTCAATTTTACAGCTAGGTTCGTAAACTCGAGTGAACTCGAAATGAAAACAAATTTTCAAATCGAGTGAATTTGTTTTCAGAATTCTTAATTTGTCTCATAATTTCGAAACCACTTTAGGTGAACTTGAGAACAGATGTCATCTGTCACTTTTCAGTTGGCAAATAAAAAAACTGCTATTAAAATTTAGTGTGTGAATTTGGATAAAAGTAATTTTATAAAATATTGTAATGAGTGATTTATTGCTCTTGCAGTGGCATTAAAACGTACCAAGCATGAATATGCAGTAGAAAGAAAAATGTTGGGAGATCATTCAAACCTATTTAGAATTGAAGACGTTGCGTATGTGGATAAAAGATTTGCGCCATACTATCGACTTGATAAACATGCCTATCCATCAGTGCCTCCAAATCACGGAATCTTCCATTTCTGCATAGTTGCACCTGGCTGCGGTCTTACGTTTTCTTTCTGAAGGAAATTTCGAGAGATCAGTTGAAAAAGAATTTTGGTATCGGTCTTGGTCGAAGTACTGTGTTAAAGATTTTGATTTGGAGAGTAAAATTTCATCATATGAGAATGTGAACTGTAGACTGTTCCAACAGAACTTTTCTATACGCGCCAATGAAATGAAAAAACTTGCTTCCTTCCCGGATATATTGCATGCGTTGCAGAAGTGTTTTCAAGTAGTAGTTAATAGCAGACTTTTCTAATGCCAAATTAATAATATCATAACCAAAGCTAATAGAGCGTATTCCTTAGAAATTACTATTTTCTAGCAGTTCATCTATTACATGTGACATGTGATAGAACCTCCCCTTTTGTCCATTCGGTTAACATTTAACATTTGATACTGCAAGTTTCTCTGGTGCTCTAGAGCCTAGCATGTTACCAAACTATTTGGTTATAAGTAGAAAATTTCTTTCAAAAACATTGTTAACTAAGCGATTTCATGGGAGGTATTGTCAAAAGCTGTTCTTTCCTTTACATCTCAAGCCTTTTGTACTATTGAATTCAAACAAGGCGGTTTTTATGGATCTATCAGTACTGGAAGAAACCATGTTGTCACCTTTTAAGGGATCTATTTCTTTTTTTAAAAATCCGATAAATAATTTTAAAACTGAAGTTAGCAGGCTTCCTAAAATTGTCGAAAAATTGCCTATGACATAACTTCGACTATTTCCATCGAAATTGAAACAATTTTTTTAAATTAAACCTTGGAGGGTCAACTACAAAATTTTTCAGTTAGAAGAAATTTCAACTCGCGACAGATGGCGCTTTTGTCAATTATTTTAAACTGTCATAATTTACCCAACAAATGTTCGACTTCGAAACACTGTGGTAACTAAATAAACGTAGTTTAAAGTCTTCCAAAAATTTCAAAAAAAAAAAAATCTCAAAAATTTTCCGAATCGGCAAAGCTTTGGCTATTTGAAAAAAGAAAAACATGAAACAAGGTAAAATCGCTCTAACACAAAGTAGTGATTTGTTAATCAAAAAAAAAAATTTGTGGAAAATTCAAGAAGGTGGAGTTCTCAGCTTCAGTTTCAGTTTCAAAAAAATACATTTCTTCGGTTGGACCTGTCAAAGTTATTACCAAAACAAAGTGAAGAAACATTTTTTAAATAGTCAAAACTTAAACCATTTTGTGTGTTTTTTTTTTTTTTTTTTTTTTTTTTTTTTTTTTTTTAGTTTTTGGAAGAATTTGAAGTTTCCATTCCTGCTACGAAATGTTATTAAAACAATTTTTATAAAGTTGCAACAGTATTTCAAAGTCGATTTTTTTTGGTTGAATTTGACAGTTTGAAACATTTGACGACAGCGCCATCTGTTGCGAATTGAATTTTTAACTGAAAAATCTTTTAGCTGACGTCTTTGTGGTGGCAATAGTCGAAGTTATGTAGTTTTTAAAGGATAAGAATGTAGTATAAAGGAAGCTATCACGTGGGATTAATTTTATCTGAATCAAAATTTTGTAAGCTCTTTTCTACAATAACAATACTCTTCGAAGAATACTAATGAGATACGGCATAATATTTACTTTTGACTTTTCCAAAAGGGCTAAGAAAATTCTATCTACATCTAGCGACTTTAAGGATTGAAAAGTAGATACTCATCACCCGATCAAGCCTTTTGCTTAAGCAGATATGAGTAGTTGTATCTATCTTCCAGTCTTTACTGTTTGATTTGAGTCGTGTTTTCTCAACCTAGCTTTATAGTTTTATACTTATGGTAGCCTATCGACTTTACAGGTAGATATCATATAAAGCAGAAGAATTGAACTCAGCTCTTTGTTTTCCGCGAAGCTGCCATCATTGTACCGAAGTTATAAGAATGTGATTACCACAGCTTAGAGTAGACTTGCCGTAGCAGGGGCTAATTTAATACCCTCACACAAAGATTTCAAACTATTTCTTTTGACTTGGGTGATCTCCTAGTTGTAATTTCGTCAAGTTAGCGGACGACGTCGTTCACTAAATCCTTAATTTCAATTTGGCTTAAAACTTTGGCAACAAAATTTAAATGACGAAAAAAAAAAAAAAAATGTAAAAGTCGGTTGACTTTATCGTCTTCGAGGTGTTTATTCCCGGTTGTCAGTGGTGATTTTTGTGGGTTGTGGGCAGGTATGGCGTTTAGTCGCGATGGTAGGCTGACCCAATGTTGGCGTAGAACGAAACTACTTCCTGGTTGTCCATGATTACGTTGTCATCCAGAGTTTCCATCACACTGAAGTACCTCGTTTCAGGATGTCGTTGTTCTGTGGTCATCCTTCTCATAAGCTGATTCGGGTGGTCGATGATGTTCCGCATTAGTTTCTTCGTTATATGAACTAGATATTTGTACAGTGGGATTAAATTCGTACACTGTGTAGTGTTTCTGTCGTTGGCGGTCGAAGTGGAGTTCAGTGTAGATCGTCAGTATCTTCCTTTCGAATAGTTGAAGTTCCTTCATAGCTGTTTTTGAGATTGGAAACCAGACTGGGAAGGAATAGCTGGTTACTGGTCGCAGGAGCTGCTCATAGATTAATATCTTTGTCGGTTGCCCAAGACCTGATCTTCTTTTCAGTCATGAGTGCAAACGGCTGAAGGCCCAGCTGGCCATTTTCAGAACATTTCTTGAGTGCAGGTTAAACCTTAGCAACTCGTTGAAGTGCACTCTCAGGTATTTGACGTTTTGCTTTGTCACTATAGTGGATCCGTCTGGGAGTCTCAGGACCAGATTTCTGCAATGAATGCCTCTACCAGTTAAAGGTTTCCTGAAGCAGACAAGTTCCAACTTGAAAGTGTTGATCCGGATGCCCCATTTCTGGGAAGAATTAGAATAGTTTGTTGATGTGGGTTTCTACTTTTCAAACAGCGATTAGTGGAGACATTGATGTGGCGTAGGGAGCGAGTCATCAGCATTCTCGTACAAAAGGTACTTAACTTATTTAATAGATTCTTTTTCCTGAATCCTAGCTTTGAATGATTTGTTTCGTTTTAGGTCGATTTATATCATCCAAAGTGTCTCCAATATAATTGTAATGCCCTCAAAATAAAATGATTTCTCGAGCTCAAAAAATAAGCGTTTGTTTCAACGATGACATCTCCATTCCACTCAAGTCTCTAACCTTTGAGCAATTTCTTCATATTTGTAAACAAGAAATAGTCATATCGGGCTAAATTTAGGGAATATGCTGGATGAGGGAGAAGTTCGTAACGTAACTTATGCAATTTTCCCTACTGTCGACTTGAGCGCTGGTGTGTTGTATTGGTCGAAAAAAAAATGGTTCAAATCGGCTTGGAATAGATCTAGCAGCTCTGCGTAATATGCACCGGTGATGGTTTTATCCTTTTCAATGTAATCGATGTGAATACCAACGCTCGAATCCCAAGAAACTCGCAGTGAACTTGTTTGCTGACAAACCCACCTTGTCGTTCTTCGTCTTCGATTCTTTCCATTCTTTCGACTATTCCCTAGTCTCTGGTGTTTTATGATATTCCATGTTTCATCAACGGTTACGAAGCTGCTCAAAAACTCGGTCGAATTTTACTTTAACATTGCCAGTCACTCTTTTGAAGTTGTCAAACGAATGCATTTGTTGTCAATTGTAAGCAGACGTGGGATCCATCTTGCTGAAAGCTTTCTCATGTCAAAATCACTTATCGATGGGATAAGCTGCGGTTGGCCCACCTTCACTCACCGATCATCCATTATCAAACCGTGAACTGTCACGATTTCTGATGTGGTAACTTCAATTGGGCGATTCGAACGGTCACCTGGAACGATTGCACCGATATTGAGTACATCAATCGATGGAGAAGAGTCCCCATTATATTTGTCAAACTTTTGTTTGGTTTCCATGATGGTTTTTTCTCGTTGAAAATAGTCTTTAATGAGCACTCGATTGGCAACTTTGTCCATTTTAACAAAAATATTTGTAGACATGCACATAAAATGGCTGCCACAATAAGACTATTTGACAGATCTGTTTAAAAATTTTGATGCGTTCGTCTGAAAAATGATTTTTGACAAACAAAATTATGGATTTGAGATTTCTAATTGACTCATTGGCCCACCAACCCTCGTATGATGGTGACTTGAAGGAATTTGAAAGTCGTGTTTCCCTGTTACAATGACAGTGATGTCACTTTGACAACTCCATGTATCAGATCAGCGTTAAGTTAGTTTCAAACTTTCGATTTTTTCACCAAACTATGTATAATACTTCCCTTAGAGACCAAGTCCTTTAGGTTTACTAAACCTATTCGGAGTTCTCTTTACCATCGATAGGTATTTTTTTCAACTGAAAATCTTCCAACACCACCATGTTGGCAACCATGAATTTGTAACTTTCCCCAAATCCCATCTCAGCAACCCGTTAAATTACTGCGGGGAATATTATCTTTTCTTAAAGCGGATTACATTGCTTTTTCATATTATGCCTCGCTAATTTTACGGGCACTTCTTTGTGCAAATATTTGTTTTTTGGTTATGCGAAGGTGGATAATGGGGATGAGGTCGGGCTGTGGATTATGACGAATGGGGGATGATGCCGAAATGCTCAGGGCGATGACGCGTTATTAGATTCCTCAGCTCGAGGCCCCGCGGCATCGTCGGCGAATACATTTGTTGGGTTGCATTAAAATTTGGAATCCTGGCATCCATACGTTCTTCATCATAACATACGTTTAAATTGTGCAGAAGGCATATCTGCTTTGAAGCAAAACCATCCCCTTGATAATGCTTATGTAGATTTAGCCCCAAATGCTGGTGTTGTGTCTTCTTTGAGATTGCTTTCGGTTTGAGTTTCATTTTCAGTGCCTCAATGGAAACTCATGATTTTTGACGTTGACAATTTGAGCTGAGTACCTACTCTTTCGCATCACAAGTGAGGAGGGTTGTCTGTTTTTTTGTGTCTGTTGATAAAGGGTGGCATTTATCATCAACGAACGAGCTTTAAACCTTTGTATGTGTCGAGTTTAATGTTTTGACATCTCCGATCTCAGGTTGTTTTATATCATTTAGAAATTATATGTTGTTTATTTTTTCATCTAATTTGAAACGAGTCTATCATTTTTATCCATTAGACGTTGGCAAATACATTTTTTTTTATATTCCGGGGAGGCTTTTATTTGCGGCGGAAGCATTAACACCCCGCCATTTATCCGTTGTCGTTCCGAAAGGTGCTGGCGTAGGACTGATTTCCTGTGTGTGTTTGTATACATTTAGACGTTGACTTGACGGCGACGATGATGATGGGGTGAAAACTAATTTTCTACAAATCGTTATCGGGGTGAAAACCAATTTTTAGATTAAGTCTTTTATTAGATTGGCCTTTCATATAAATAAGCTCTATATGTAAAGGTATAGAGGATAAGATGAACCGGGTAGGCCTAACGTGTCATGTTTTTAATATAAAATTAAACCTCTTCGTCGCGAAAAAATTTATAGGTATGTTTTTAGACTTTATTCCCTTATATAAGGAGAAGTGAGCACTGTTGTAAATATTTTTAACCTGTGTTCCAAACATGTAGTTTTGAGAATCATTTTATTTTAATACTTAAGATTAAATATTTGAGGGTCCAGCTGAACATATTTTTCTATTGATTTAGTCGGAATCGTTTAAAGAAGGTTCAAATCGCCAAATATTACACATTGTATTTTGACCTATGAAAATATTTTATACTGTCAGCTTTCTACCACGCCTACTTTTTCTTAAAATATAATTAAATCACCGAAATTTATTTCGACTCGAATTTCATTCTTTGTAAATGTTCTTTTTATTAATTTGACCATTGAAAGTTTTTCCCGCTCCCAGTTTTTTGGTTTATTTTTGTTTAAATTTTTTTTACGGAAAATTAGATCTAGTTCCATCTGATTTGTATGATTTTCAGGAATTAATACGCAAGTTTAACGCCTTCCGTTAAGCGTTAATAGTCATGTGTTATCTATGAACTTGTTTGGTAAATCGTGTCCCTTAGAAAACGATTTTGTTTCGCGGATTCTGGGCAATTACCACCTCTCAAACAAGCTGAATCAATCCAACTAGTATCAATGACACCAGAAACAGACAAGTTCAGGGGCTTCTGTCTGCAATGGTAACGGAATTACTTAAAATTCCTGTGGAGCGGTTTTGCAACCGTGAAGGTCATTTCCAGATAGACAACTTACAGTCTGGGGTATGTCAGGCTCCAACTGTTCTGTTGATACTTTCATATGGTAGCCGGAGTTCTATAGACAAACCACCTAAAGATCGAAAAAATATCATCTAACCTATGGGTGAAAGAACACTACCTATACCTTGGATTTACGTCTTTAGAAAACGTCATCGTTGGGCACTTCTTACTTCAAAGTATATCGCTGAAAATCCAGTCATCTTTCTCCGTCAAAAATCCCATACTACATAGTTCCCTTACATCAGCGTAGTAAGGGCAGTCGAGAAGCACGTTTTGCCAATTTGTCCTGGACTCCGTTTACGAATTGTCCACCGACTTTGTCAGAGTTTATTAATAGAAAATTTCCTTCAAAGTACCATGACCAGTTATCAAACCCAAATTAAACATACTTTTTGCCTGTACTAAGTCTTAAAGCAACTCGATAGTTACTATTACTAGTCTATCTAGATGGCCATCCAATGGGTCTTGTGAATAAAAAAAAAAGTTAAAGCTTCTTTTGGAGGAAGCTAAAGCCAACTAGTCATAGCTTTTACTAGCAGCTTAAGCTAGACAGTACTAGCTTAAGCTTTGTTTTATGTGATTAAAAAAATGATAAGGCTAAATAGCTTATGCTGAAAAATTCTAGCTTAAGCTTCGTAATTTAAGGTGTTCGTTTTTTTATTCACATGTTTCGGCTAGTTAGCTTTAGCTAAAACTGGTACATGTATGACCGAAAGGAAGCTTTTTTGCCTCAATTTGTTATCTGTTCTACAGGGCAACTATTGGTTTCGGCTACAAAATGTTTTTAACATTTCGTATGTCAGTTTCTGGGTCTATTCACAGTCCTATTTTTTGAGATATTCCCTTATGTTTAATTAACAACTCGCACAAGTTAATACTGAAAATAAGAACTAGTCAAAGGTCGAAAAAATCTATAATATTCTAGTTTAAGCTATTTTTATTCACACAAATTGAAGCTTAAGCTAGGAAAACAAACTAAAACTAAATGAATTTAGCTTTGGCTGTTTTAAAATAGCTATTACTAGAAAACATCTTTAACTAGCTAGCTTAAGCTTATTTTTATTCACTAAAAATCAAGCTTTTACTTAAAAATCCAAGTTTCAGCTTTAGCTTTTTTTTTATTCACAAGGCCCAATGGCTACGCAACTACCATACAACTAGTAAAGGTCGCCAGGACTATCTACTTGAATTTGACACCTCAGATCCTGCATCTTCTCCAGTCGAAAAAATGTTCTGCACAATGGCGGCTCTAATAAATTTGCGTTGGAAGTCGACTAAGCAACAATTGTAAGGGCAACATTATCGTTGTCTTGTCCAGTACTGAAGAGCCGCCCGCAGCAGCCATCCCAAGTGAGCAACCCACTGATGACCTTCGAGCCCGTGCTGGGGCAGGAGACACATTTTGCCGCCCCATTCAATACTTAATTAAAATTGAATTTCGAGACATCATTTCACAGGCAATGAGGTATTTTATTGAAGGTAAAATAGGATCAGCGGTTTCACAAACGGATTCTACGGGCCCTACGAGCAGCAAAGTCAGAAATAACTTTGTCAAAATCAATATTTGCAGCCAATACTTGTTCAATCGACAATATGGTCAAGTTTGATAGTCTAGTGGAGCTCATAGTGGATCTGAGATAATTTTTGATTAGCTTCAACTTCGAAAAACTTCTTCACAACTAGTGACACTAATTGCCAAAGTCAAATATATACGAATCGAGATGACTATACTTGGAACCGAAATCCCCAGATTCAGTTTTTGAATGAACTGGAGGAGCTCCAGTGGTCCTTGCTCCTTATATTTTCCTCTGATTCAGAACTGGCAACAAACTGCTAGAAACGCTTCCGCTCCATCTGAAACTCGTCCTTGTCGTTGTCTTCTAATTCATGGGAAAGATCACACTCGTACTTGCTGTCCAAAAGTTTCGCTGGCATCAAAAATCCGAACATGTCCGCTATTTCTTGAACTTGCTGGAATGAAGTCGTCATTTCTTGAATGATCTTCTCAAATGATGCTAACACCTCTCGACGGAGTTCATGCTCGTGAGACAAAGCTGCATCTGCGGATTCTTCGCCATGCATGCATTCTTCTCGTTTTGAGTTCGATTCCGAGTTTTTCGCTGAGAGTCTTAGCAAAGTCGATTGCGACTTGGACGAAACGGTCTCTGCTCTCCACTAGTAGAACTTTTAAAGCGCACAGTTTCTGAGCACACTTATCCACACTCAGTCCTCGTTGCTGCAGGTAAATCTGTTCGTCATCTACTTCAGGTAGCACTGCAGCCCAAAAGCCAATAAAAGTGAGGAAGTTGAATGACTGCATGGCTGTCAGAAGAAGACTGGCTCCCGATTTTGTGTCAGAAGTTTGAGATGAATACGTCAATTCTTCCAGTACCTCTAGAACTTCCTCAAACTTATTTTTTAGCGTCTTGACAGTTTCATTTCTAGCGCTCCAGCACGTTTCAGTGACTCGTTTCACTGCTTGCAACAAAAGCGTTCCATCGAGCAGTTGATGCAGAAAAGAAGGCAAATAGCTTCTCCAGAGTTCCAGAAAACGTCACGGAGTTCCCTGATTCAGAAGCAGCGTGTACCCCAGCCAAGTTGAGTGAGTGGTTTGTGCATGCAACGAATGTAGCTTTCGGATTCCGGGCTTGAACTCCATTGTGGATCCCTGACATTGTGGCAGCGTTGTCATAAGCCTGTCCTCTCAAGTTCTGTGTGTCCAGTCCGTTTGATGTGTATCTTCGCGATTATATCGTTGCTGAGATCTCCTGCATTTTTTCATATTTAGTTAGGAGGTGCACTAACTCCAGAAAATTCTCGCGGTTGCAACTATCATCTCCTCAATGTCCTGTGAAGGCCAAATTCTGTTTGGCTAAGAACTGGATAATATTCAACAACCGTTACAATACATCCCTCCACTTCTTCTCCTCACTTTCGAAAACTTCTGGTTGTTTCTGATCGATGGTTGCTTTACGGTTCAGGCGAACTTCCAACTCCTTCCATTTCAAGAAGCTCTGCTCACAGTCCAGGCTGTTCTCATGGTCTCTGATTCTTGGATTTAGCTTCCACCATTTGTTGAATCCTTCTTCAGATGCGAAGTTCGAGCCGAAATTGGCAAACAGCTTTCAACAGAAACAATACAAGGATTACTTTAAAGTCGAGTACACAATCCATGTTCGGAGAACCTTTTCACCGTTAGATAACGGTTTGTAGAACCACTCTCTGGTTAGTTTTCGGGTACCGCCTTTCGTTGAAGTCCCTGAGTGAACAACATCGGCAAATTTGGAATCGATGTGCTGTACTGAGTCAGATCCGTCAGATCTTTGGCTTCGGCAGGAGCAGAAGGCTCGATTTCAGTTATATCTTCTTTGGCAACATCGAGGTTCACTTCTTCTGCATGCTTGTGACTAGATGCTTGAGGTACTTCTGGTGAGTCGACTTCTTCTTGACACTGCTCTATAGTGGGACCAGAACGACTTAAAACTTCGATGACAGGCACGTCTTCTCCTTCTGCCTGTAAAATAAGTTATGCATTCCCATGAATATTGGACAGAGGACAATTCTAGGCCATTGGAATCAATTCCGCTGCTGCTGGATGCCGCCAGACACGTTAACGTGGCTTTCGAACTATAACTAGAACTGAAATACTAAAAATACTGAAGTACTAAGTGTTTAGTTTCAGAAGATTCAAAAGTATTTAAACAATAAACAACACAATCGAAAAGACTTTCTGTGAAATTGGTAAGGGTCTGACACGCACTCCTTTTTTTTTTTTTTTTTTTGTTGCACGCACTAAAGGGGTTGTGACTACCCCTAACATGATTGACCACAGTGCGATGTACATTGGTTTTGAATGCCTGAATATTGTAATGGGAGGGGAAATATTTGTCCTAGTAAAGCATTTCACATTCGTTTAGTAGCGATAAAGAAAGACTCTGTAAATTGATATTACGGTTGAATTGTTTGAGAGGAGGAATGCAACTTGCAAGTTCATTAGAACAGTGTTTATAAAAATAACGGTAATACAAGGAAAGCCTGTGAGATAAAAATGTTTGCGTTAAAGTTCTATTACCTTTCATTTTTAAAGCTCTTTGTTGGATTCTATCCAACAGACTCAATTGAAGCATTGAACCCACTATCTGCCCAAATATGGGCTTTTAGGCGATTACGCGAGCTTTGAACGATCAAAAGGGTTGCCAAATTTCTTGTAATGTCCAAGGAAACCTAAACAGTTTGCAGGATGTTTGGCGAGTCGAATATGTTGTCATTCTACACAAGGGGATCTGTGATGTACATACCGAGAACTGAGAGCTGTTCGGTTTCCTCAATGCAGCTACCGCTCATGGATAGCGGTATGAGAAGCAGGTAGCGCTTAAACGACGGAATACAGCATTGAGTTTTTGTAGCATTAAATTCTACGCGGTTTATAGTTCCCTATTTAACAATGCTATCGAGACCTTAATTTAGTGAGCGACGTTCTAAATCCACATCCGAAGAATAAGGATATGCATTTAGAAACGAGTACGAGTACGAATCGAGAGTACTGTCAATCGCAAAATAATTTACTCCATTAGAAGTTTCAAACAGAAGATCATTGATGAATATGAAAAAGAGAATCGGAGACAAAACGGAGCCCTGAGGCACACCATGATATATAATATGAATATTTGAATTTAAACCATCCAATACATGTTGTAAGATGGAAAAACTTATGCAGTGGTTTTCCTAGACTTAAAGAAACCCTCTTCAGAACAATTGGAGGATACTACCCAGGATTAGCGGATTAGTGAATATCGACATTTTTCAGTACTTGAAACGGTACGAGTGCAAAAGAAGATTTGTGCAATAAAATCGTTGTCGCGTTGAATTGAATTAACAAACTATGCTGCAAACGAATTGGCTTTTTCTCGTGAACTCACAAAAAGAGTATCACTGAAGACGTTCTTGAGAACCGAAGACCAAGACTATTTCGTATATTATTTACAAATTACCAAAAATGTGAACTACCTTTTTTGTCATGGAAAAATTTGGTTCGTCGAATATGATCGTTGCAGCTCTCTTGTTTGGAATTATTCCGGTTTTCCTCAGTAGAGTTGGCCTTATAACACCGGAAACTTGCTCTCTGACTGAAATAACCTCTTTACAGCTTGAATCAAATAGGCTAGATACATTCTTTCCTATTTCTCATTCCGAAAAGAATAAAATATGTAAACATATTTTCACTGCGGTCTACAAGGTTACACAGGAACAAGTTAAAGAAGCTAAAGAACTTGTTGAGATGCATGTGCATATTTTCCCTGGCTTTAATGTTTTATCAAAGAAATGATAGCAGATGTAAAAATAGCTTGCTATGCATAGAGGCGATAGTAAACTATATTTGAGTATTTATATAAGGGTGAGAAGTATGAACAAAGACTTGGTTCAACGACTTATGGACTAATGTGACATATAACTTCTTTCTCAGTCCTTAGAACCTTGGAAGAAGAGTCACGTGCGATGGATTTGAATTTTTTTTTTTTTGTTTGTGAAAATAAACATCTCAATTCCTAGGTGTGTAACCTTTGACAAAGCTACCTTTAGAAAGAACTAGCTCTTAACCAGTGTAACCAACAACTTCCTGAGTATTTATACCCTTTTAAAACTTGACAAATCGAGATTTTGTGCCTTGAATTTAGCAATAATTCACTTTCCACCCAAAACCATAAAAGTAAAATAATAAAAAATCACACCATTTCAAGATAATAAAATAGTCCAGAGAGATAAAGTCGGTGTTTTCAATTTCTCCCTGCAAGGCACACACTATGAAAAATAAAAATCTTGACCTCAATAACTCACATAGAAGTGTGTCTATCTACAAACACAGTAACAAAGAGTTTGATGTCATTTTGAATGGAAAAAGAACAATGCAGTGCGACTTCGAAATGTGCTCATCAAAATATATTTATGCCCTATTTGTCTGAGGACACACACATCCTTTTTTTTTGCTTGTGTTTGTAGTTTGTAGCATAAATTGCTGATGCCATCGTCAGTCGTCGTCGCGTCGTCGTGTCCTTATCGTCATCGTCATCATCGTTGTCCCTGGAAATCCGACAAATGGAATATATTTCTGCATAACGAGTTGCTGTCAACTGAGTCATTTCTCAGATTCCATCACAATATTGTCCTACTAAATTGCTCTTTGATGTATTGTCATCCATTTTAAATACTTTTGTTTTTTAATTTTATTATTATTCAAATGTCCATTGGCGATTTTTTATTTTCGTGACATAACGGTGTGTCAGAAAAGGATTTTATATCTTCGAGCGAGGCCTTTCAAAGACTATAGTCTAGTTTTTTCTTTGCGTTCATTAGGGCACCAAATCATAAGTTTAGAGCTGAAATTTCAACCATCAATCTCTTGCTACTCGTATCTTGAATTAAGATTGCAATCGTTTTTGACGAATTACATATATCGGTATTTTTAATATTTTCGACGAGTTCCTTAAAACTGATATTTAAGGAGTAATACCCAATTGCAATAATTGTTTCTACTGAATTTTTCTGAAAACAAAAAGTTTCGACCAGAAAAGATGTCAGTACTGAAATAACTTTTGAACTGAATATTCTTGTCAAGAATCAAAAGTAGTGTTGTTCGTAATAAAAACGAACTACTCGTACCAACTCGGCTGTCCAGTCTTGGCTGCCTTTAACAAGGTGGATTTCCGTAATATATGATCCCAGGGATACCAAGAGCTCTGGTATCCGCGATGGCATAGACTTAGATATAACCGGAAGTTCAGTTTTCCTTGTCGCCTTAAATCTAAGGGACTGAGATTCGAAGACTCTTGACTCTTATGTTCATGTGTCTGAGCTATTGTAGTCGACAATTTCTGACTTTCTTTACTACATCCAGATCTTGGTTCAGTTAATAGAGTTGGCGGTTGAATCTTTGCCTCAATTTTCCCTCCTCTCACGTATGACAAAATATCCGTCGACCAATAGACTTCGTAAAGCAGAACTGGCAATATAAGGGTTTTGATGAGCGTAGGTATATTTCTTCTCATGAGTCAATAGTTTTGAACCAATTGGCTATACCAAAACGAAGAATCAGTGGCTTCCTACAGTAATTTATTCTTCGTCGGATCTCCACTAGAGTGTTATTAGAGGAGCTAATAATTATCCTGAGGTAGATGAATTCCTTCACTTCTTTAAAGTCGTTGCAGCAGTAACCACGTTTTTTCTGGAAGATTGTAGAAATACATTTGCTTGTGCTCGGTTTTGTCCTTCTTATCCTATTAGTCTCCCTACATGATGTCAATTTAGCAGCTGTTGGAAAATTCTTCTTGAATACATTTAATATTCCCTGTGGTTCGGTGACTAGGTTATCTTCGCTTTTTTTAAGAGCCTGTGTTCAGTCTCAAAACCAGAAGAAAGTTCCTTGGATTTTCAATAAAATCTCCGGATGTTCTTGGGTCACTAGACTTAAGAATTTTTGAGCTAGGAGGCTACTTACGTCCAATACTTTCTACGTAGAATCTACTTTTCCTCTCTTCTGCTTGTTCGATACTCTTCTCCCGCTGCTGTTACCTTGCACCGCAGCACATTTTCATCATATCAAATTGTGTGCATCCAGAGAGCGCCAGGTAGATTTGTGGCTTCTTAACCAGACTTGGAAATCAACTGCTACGTTTCTCCGTGTTATAAGAGGCTATTAAGTCTTGTAGCTCTAAGTCGTTATCTGTTATGGTTTTTACTTGCGACTTATAGGTACTATAAGGCAAGTTATGCATTGGTAAAAAAAATAGAACTCGAGAATGTGATCAAAGTTGACATTACGGTGGTAGCGAAGACGAAAAAAATGGGTCTCGCAATTCTGTCTGTCTGTTCGACAGTTTAGGCTTTAAACGGCTCGGCGTATTTTCGCCAAACTTGATATTTATCGTCTTTTAAATTTCCCCCCCCCCCTCCAAGACGGTTTTTTCTTTTTTTTTTTTTTAAAGACCGAACATAACGGTACCTGCCATACGATTTTATAAATATATTTTTTCTCAAAAACTATTCCTCAGATTTTTGAAAAAAAAAATCAAAAAATTCATTTAGGTACTTAAAGCTAGTTCATGACTAAAGATTGAAGAAAATTTTGAAACAAATGGTTAATTTTGGTAACCCCTGGAAACCATTTCTTTTGTTTTTGATTTTATCAAAAACGGTAGAATTGACTTTGACCATTTTTTTATGCTAAAGCTCCGCAAAAGTTTGAATATTATTGTGTACTCAGATTTTTAAAAACATTTTTTTTTTTGGATTTAAAAAAAAATTAAAAATTTGCTCGATTTTTTTTTTTTAAATTGATAAATAAAAGTTTCTTAATATAATCTACAAAGTATGAGAAAAAAATTTATTTTACCTAGATATAACGGTATCCACCATAAAAATGTTCAAAAATGGTTTTCGAAAATCGTATTATTCTCGAAAACGGTTCCGAGAATTTTGATAATTTTTTTTTTCATTGTGGTTCATTTTATTCAATCATTCGACAATGAACATTTTTCGCTCGAATGTCAAAATGTGCAAAGTTCATTCGAATGTCAAAATAAGCATGTATAATTTAATAAACAAAATTTGGAAATTAATATATGTACGTATTACTGACTGTAGATACCTACCATATAACCATTTTTGGAATCTTAAATTTCTCATTATCGGCATAACAGATTTTAATGAAACTTTTTATAGGAAAGCCTCTAAGAAGTTTAAAAAACTTTGCATTTTTTTGAAAATTTATTTTCTATTCGTGTAGTACCAAAACGTTTTCTTTAAAATGTTTTAAAAAATTTATGTACAAAAACTTCTTTTTTTAAGAAACCACTACAAAGACTTGTAACTTTTGTTCTTGCATAAACCAATATTTGCTTGAATCACATGGCTTTCTGCTCCTAGCTTCAACTAGTAAAGGAGTTGTTTTAGTCATTTAAAAAATGAATTTTATGGTTATGAACAGTTTTTCTCTAATAACATTCATTTTTGAAATTCTTAGTCTTTTACATAGGAGCAATTTCGTGCGACCCAGTCGTGCATTTTATTCCCTTTAACTTTGACATCATGTTTCGGATAGGTTTCATAGACTCCGTACAGTATATCATCACATCCAGGTGACCACTTATAGGTTACGAGTAAGTTCCACAGTTCGAAATTTGTATTTGCTGTATAAAGGAAGTGTATAGTTTTTGGTACACCAATTTAAAGTTTTTATTATAGTTCGAATAAACTAAAACTAAATTTACAAAACAAAATATTGAGCCGTTTGTGAGATATTGAATTTTTCAAAAAAAAAAAAAAAAAAAAAAAAAAAAAATAGATCTTTTTTTTAAAACTAAAAAAAAAAAAATATTTTTCTTAAAGTTTTGAAATGCAATGTTTTTTTAAACATTTTCAGATTCTCTTTAAAATTTTCATTAAAATCCGTAGTGCCGATAATGAGAAATTCAAAATTCGAAAAAAATCGTTCTATGGTAGGTACATTTAGTAATATCTTGTTTTCAAATTTTTTTTATTAAATTATAGATCGTAACAATTAACCGAAAGAAAAAAATTTTTAGCAAAATTCTCGGAACCGTTTTCGAGAAATTTTGTTTACGTATGTATGAGATTACCGTTATTTTTAGGTAAAATAATTTTTTTTTTCTCATATATTGTAAATTATGTTAAGAAAATTTTATTTATAAAGTTTGAAAAAATTCGAGTATGGGGTTTTCAAAAGATTAAGTTTCCAAAAAATTTTTTTTTTTTTCGAAATTTTAGTAAATATTATTTTTCTCAAAAACTACTCCTCAGATTTAAAAAATATTCAAAAAATTTCGATTAGTAAAAGCTAGCTATTTTTTTTTCTTTAAAAATGGTTATTAATAAAACCTCCTATAGAACCTTTTTATTTATTTTCGATTGTTGGATCTGAAGCGTTCCAAAGGTTTGATATCTTAAAGCAGATCGAACATAAGCTGCTCTAATAGGTCTTATAACTGGAAACTGTTTGATAGACAAGTACGCAACGTGGCTTGGAGTTTATACGATTCCTGCAAAAGCTGAATGTACGAAGAAGATGAAGAGTCGATCCCTCACATTCTCTGCGTCCTGATTTATCCCAAAGACCTAGACTACCTCTGCCAGATTTCTACAGCAATGATCTAAGCGATCTGTCAAATACAGATCTGGACAATCACTCTCGCTTCATATGGAGCTCCAACTCGTTTTACGATGAGTGAGTAAGTCTCCAAGATTCAATGTGACATCACAATGGACCAACTCATCGTCTTAGAGTGTTGGCTGTCCCGCTGACATCAACGTCAACCTAACCTATGTACTCATACTATAGGGAAAGTTTTGCGTTTAGAAGAAAATTGAACTCGATATTTTAATCAAACTTGGTACTTAAGGGTTTTCGAGATTTTTCTAGGGAAATTTCTTTTTTTTTAGTTCTTAAACTAATTGCCATACAGCCCTTGTCATGACCCCCCCACCCCCTCTCCACTAAAGCGTGCACATTGAATCTTATAGTTTCTTGGTCGCCATTAATTTGTGAAGCGCCTGAATACTCCATACTGAATCCGCTCCTGCAAGGTTTTTGTTTTGTCATCATCTTGAGTCTGTTTTCTCACATACTCCATCAAACTCAAGCACTTATCGAATTTGTGAAGTCTGCCTGTCTGTCCGCATGCTGCTGGAAAAATGTAGTGTTTTCAAGCTTTTAAAATAAAAGATAATGGCTGAAGTTCGATGTACTCTATCATAATAAAACTTCAAAGTAAGAATAAAAATCTACTTTAAACAAAAAAAAAAAACACCGAAGTAAAATGTTTCTTTATTCTTCGGATGCTTTAACAACGAAATGTTAGATGTGGGCTGTTTGACCCTCTTATTTTACAAACAAAAAGAAGATAATGATGATGGTACCTCGTACTCATAGTCTTCCAAGTAGTGTGTCTTCCCTTTGTCTTGTCTTTGGGGTTTTTTTTTAAGTTGCGGAAGTAAATTAGTATTTTCGATTGATTTCAATTGCTTAATTCATAATTTCCTTATAGACAAATAAACTTCTGTGTAGACATGACCTAAATTTGATAAATAAAAATATGAACAACTTCCCCTCAGTACGAGGAAGGATTGAGACCTGTTGTGCTTCATGTTTGGATTCATGCTAATGGATTTTTAATTTTAGGTTTCAATTAAATTGGGTTGTTTTTTTTTGTTTTGCTTTGTGTAACAGCTGTTAACAGTTTAAGTTCTTATACAAGCTGAGATCGGCCAACATTTATCTCTCGTTTGTAATAATTTCAGTTTAATAGGCTATTCCACGAATTGTAATAAAAGAATGTATGAACGATTATGGTTTCAGAGATTAAGAGCATGGTTTTTTTATAAATCATAGTTTATGAGTTCGTTTACTTCATATTACAGCATCCCTAGGAATAAGTGGAGAAAGTCGTAAACATTTATGTGTTTCATGTAAAAACAATCATATAGATGATGAAGAAGATACAAAAAGTAGGTTTTTTTTTCTTGTAGGAAAGTCCAAGTTCTATGAGCTTATTACTTTTTTCTTTACAGTTTCACTAAGCCCGAAGACCTCTATTTTTATTTTTTATTTTTAAACATTTCGAGGAAGAATTCTGGGTGGTAAATTCTAAAATTTCAACTTTAATAGTGATTGATGAAATTTTCAGACATGATGATGATGAGTAATACACGATAGTAGTTTAGAAGTGTAAATCCGTTTTTTAAAATGACTTTAAAAAACGTGGTTTAATCAATAAAATGTATGGAAATTACTGGTTGCAGTTCACAATATTTACAAATACAGTGCGATTCACATGATTAGACGCACCATTTTTCTCTCAATAAATTGCAGTTTTCTTTTTGTTTTTCTTCATGAACTACAAAAGAATTGCATTCATTTGAAAGGTTATTAAATTCTCTGGGAAAAAAACCTAAATTCAAGATTAGTGAGAGACACTTTACGGTTGTTTTGATCTCTTTCTTCGCATTAGTGCAAAAAAAGCTCAAATAAATCGGTTCACTTGATTAGACGCACCTGTTAAAAGTTAAAAAAAAAGAGGTTGATCAATTTCTAACATTTTCTATTTACTTTTTTATTGTTATTGAAGTTATTTTTCACAGTTTCAATACTTTGTGTAACCTCTACGATTTGAAATTACATCAAAAATTCTACTTTTAAGAGATTCATACAATTTTCTTAATGATCTAAGAAATCTTAGACAAGGCTTCTTTAATTGCGGCAATTATCTCCTTGCAGCTTTCATACTGCTTACCTTTTTCATAAATTTGATGGGTCAGCCATCCAGAAAGGTTTTCAATGATGATTAGATCAAGTGAGTATGGTGGCCAGTGGCGAGGCGTCATATTGTTCAAGTCGTGCATGAACGACTAGCTTACAGGCGACATTATTTTAATTTCTATCTAATTAACCCACACCTCATACTCATACTGTTCGTTCATTCCTTATAGTTATATCTAATGTATACGTACATATTTTCCATTTTCAAACTCGTGCATTCCTTCTCTGAACTACCCAAACAAAACAAAACGAACTAGCTACCTACTACTGTTTTGTTTTCACTCAACCGATCAGTATCTACCCAAGTCGTTCATACGATTTGGCAACGAAATGAAACCATAGAAAGTATACAAGAAAAAAAAAAACAATTCGCTCGTTGTAGGGAGCATTTCGTGCAAATCTGTTTTGAACGAGTAGAGCTTTTTTTTAATATATATCTAGAATGATGGAAATGAGGAAAACGGGTAGCTAGGGCGTAGGTAAGTAAGTAGTTTATTTATTTATTTAGGTACATATTCCAATATTTAATTTTTTTATTTTTTCGAATATGAGAAATGAGACGCGCGTCGTTCATAGGGACGGTTTTAGTCCAGTCAAAGCGTCATTTGACCTTGCGCGCAGAGGCATGGTCTATTTTTTTTTCATGGATCGATAGGTGCTTATGAGAAAGGCTTAAAACCAAATTTGCACCACATGACAACCTTTTTTACCAAAGTTATTGGTAAAAATGTGTTTTGTGTCATTTTTTGGTCATTTGCGAATATCTCAGCTCCACTATCTCGTACAAACAAAAATTAAACATGTATTTATTCCTAATAAATAACATTATCTATTATGTCATAAAAAAAGCATTTGTTTAAACAAATTAAAAAAAGTTATAGTAAGTTGAAATAATTTTTTGTTGTTTAAAAATCACTTTTTCGTGATTATTAAGAAATCATTTATTGATGAAATTTTTATTTTTTATTATATAAGTTCTTGTAATTCCCTACAATTTAAAAAAAAAATCAGCACTCTACGAGGAACGAAAGCCGAGTAATAAATTATTGAACATAGGTAAGTCAGTGCACTCACGCATTTTATGATTTTATGTTTTAATTAATATCTCAGCCCCAGTATGTCGCAAAGTGAAAATAAAAAAACTGTATTGCTAATAACAATATTTTCTATCAACTTGCATTTAATTTAATATGTTTGAGCAAAAACATAAACAGTTATCGTTGGTTCCAACGTTTTTTTCTTGTTTTTAATACCTTTTTTTCATAGTTATTGAGAAAAAAAACTGTATTTCACGGTAACTATTTTAGTCCATTACGACTATTTTTTAGTCCATTACGACAAACGGGAGCCAAGATAGTCATGATTTAAAAACTTAGGAAAGCTTACAATTTAGTATCTTAACCTTGTAGCTTGTAAGAAGCAACAAATATGTGTAAGTATGTGTGGGGTGTTTGAAGGATACCAATATATCTTGCTGCTGGCGACAACAAAATTACAAGCTACAAGGTTAATCAACACATACCTATTTATTATTGACATAAAAATAAAAACATTATAGGTAATGTACCTTTAGATATATAAAAAAAGACTTGTTTGACTTCTTGGCATTGCAAATAAGAATTTTGAAACTGAACGACTACATTTTTTAGGCACGCGTCGCCGCTGATGGTGGCCACTGCAAAAATTCCACATTTTCACTGGGGATAATTGCTTTTACAACGTGCGCGTTGTGAAACGGAGCATTGTCTAGTTGTCAGATCTACTGGATATGTCCAAAAAGGCTATCTTATGGCTCGAAAAGCTGTTTGCATAATAGCTTTATAAGAAATTTCTGTCATTTTGTGACACACAAAACCAACTCAAAGGCGCGCTAGTACGAAATGGCACCCCACACCCATACTTCTCCTTTCTTGGAATGATTTCGGTTCAAAAAGCATTCGGATGTCATAGAAAAAAAACTTATACCCATCAGGACCATCTAGGTTGAACTTTTTCTTATCAGAAAACACCACATTTTTTCAATTTAAGACACTTCAAACCTGCGTATACCATGTCATGTGAAGACGCGCGAACTCCAACCGCTGTTCTTTTCTTGCAGCGTTAAGTTTTTTTTTTTTTTTTTTTTTTTGCTTTTTGAATTTCAAGTGTTGAATACTTAAAAAAGCTCGAAGAATAGTTGATTTGATTGCACTTACCCCCGCTAATCGTTTGATTTTCATCGTGGAGTTAGTTAAATTTGAGGCAATTCATATAATTTTTCGGTTCTCGTGTGGTGTAAAGGGTGTTTTTGTCCTTCCTTTGTTGTTTTTTTCGTAGGTGGCAGGATTTGATAAAACATTTCGAACAGCTTTATCATTTCGTGCTATTTTCTTTGCAATTTTGGGCATAAAATACCCTTGTGAGTGGTAGGCCTCAATTTTTGCTATTTCCGCCGAAGTTAACATTTTCTTTTTACCCATTTTCACTTTAAACACTCGGAAAAACTTTAATAACGTACACTCATCAACCAAATTTAATTTGTATTACCCAGCATTAAGAAACTAACTGAATTAATTCGTGCGTCTAATCAAGTGAACCGATTTATTTCAGCTTTTTTAACACTAATGCGAAGAAAGAGATAAAAACAACCGTTAAGTGTCTCTCACTAATCTTGAATTTAGGTTTGTTTTACAGAGAATTTAATAACCTTTCAAATGAATACAATTATTTCGTAGTTCATGAAGAAAAACAAAAAAGAAAACTGCAATTTATTGAGAGAACAATGGTGCGTCTAATCATGTGAACTGCACTGTAGAAAATAGCCGAGAGCGAGGTCCGCACCAGGCGCGGAAGTTGTACCAATCCGTCCGAAACATGACGCAGTACAAACCACGCTGCACATACTGCAAGGACGGAGTGGGAGATCTGATTACTGATCCTGAAAGCATACTGGAGCGATGCGAAGTGTACTTTAATGAATTGCTAAATGGTCAGCTCACTGCAGAAGTGGAGGCTCCACTACTTCAAGAAGAAGACCCTATGTTGCCGCCACCAAGCATAGAAGAAGACCCTATGTTGCCGCCACCAAGCATAGAAGAGGTTGAGAAGGCTATAGGCCGGCTTAAGCAGAACAAAGCCCCGGGGGCCGATGGCATACCAGCCGAATTATTCCATCACGGCGGGCCAGCCTTACGTCATGCAATTCATGATATTATAGTACACGTATGGGAGCAGGAAGAAATGCTAGAAGACTGGCGAAAAGGTTTAATATGCCCCATACATAAGAAGGGAGATGTCACAACGTGCAGCAATTATAGAGGTATCACGCTGTTGAGTACCGCCTATAAGATACTCTCCTCTATCCTAGAAGACAAGATAACCCCATACGCTAAAACCGTCATCGGACAATATCAGTTTGGTTTCATTCCAGGCAAATCAACAACTGATCAGATCTTTACCCTTAGGCAGGCGATGGAAAAATGTCTAGAATTTAACATCCCAACATACCATCTGTTTCTAGACTTTAAGGCCGCCTATGATAGCATAGCCAGGGTAGAACTTTACAAAGCCATGAGAGAATTCGGCATTCCAAATAAATTGACACGACTATGTAGTTTGACCATGGCCAACGTAACAAGCCAAGTAAAAATAGCCGGATTGCTATCAAGACCAATCAACATCTTCAACCTGGCGTTGGAGCAATCCGTGACTCTGGCACGGCAACAAGAGGGACCATCGTCAACAGGTCCAGCCAGTTACTGGCCTACGCAGACGACATCGACATCTTCGGAAGAACCGAACAAGCTGTACACGATTCCTTCATCCAGATCGAGCAGACGGCACAAAATCTGGGGCTGCACATTAGTGAAGGTAAAACAAAGTACATGGAGGAACAGTTGGTCAAACAATCAAAGTAGCGGAGCACGAATTTGAAGTGGTGCAATCCTTTAAATACCTTGGGTCAATAGTAGCAGCCGATAACAATATAGAAGAAGAAATACGCGGGCGGCTTCTCAAATCCAACAGAGCCCACTATAGTCTGTCAAAGCTTTTCAAATCCAGAAATCTCACCATAACTTCAAAACTGCTGCTGTACAGGACCATAGTCCTGCCAGTACTCACATATGGATCCGAGACTTGGGTGCTTAGCAAAAGGCACTCCGACCTCTTAGCTGCGTTCGAGAGAAAAGTCTTAAGGAGAATTGTTGGCCCCATATGTGAGGAAGGGCGATTCCGGAGACGGTACAATCATGAACTGTACGCAATCTACCTAGAAGCAGATATCGTGACAAAAATTAAGCTCGGTAGACTCCGGTGGGCAGGGCACCTAGCTCGCATGAGCGAAGAGGAACCTGCTCGGAAAGTTCTTTGTGGTACATTCTATGGTAGACGACAGCGTGGTAGACCATGCTTGCGCTGGAGAGATGGCGTAGACCAGGACGCCCGAAGCCTTGGGGTGCGCAACTGGATGGCGTCTGTTTTAGGTGTGTCCACAAACAATTGATTAAGAAAAATGTCTTAGTATGATGTTACTTAAAAAATGTTTAAAATTAAGAATGAGTAAGTAAACTACTTTAAAGATAACAAACTGTTAAGTAGTATCATACTCATATCTTAATACTAGGCTGTTAAAAATTTTGCGCCATTGGCGTGCTTGTTTAAAAAAAAAAAAAACTTCCGGGAATGCTAACTTCACAGGCAAGTTAGCATTACTACCCCCAAAATAAGGTTAAAGGAACTAAAAAAAAATTAAAAAAAAATCATTTATTTATTTGTGATTTAAATCTACGGAGCCTAAGTTTCAAAAATTTCTGATATATGTATCTGGCGCATAAATATAAAAAGATTTAAGAATCTCTGGACAAATAACTCTACGAGAAAACATCTTGAACAAACATTATAAAATTACTGATATTTCTTCTTTTTTTCTTTCTTTTGCTAAACTAAACTTGAGAGTGTAAGGGTTTGAAAGCACTGATCAACTTGTTTTTAAGAAGCCAAGTAAAGAGTTACAACAAAATCAATGTGAAGGGAAAAAAAACGAGCTTCGTTTCGAAAATCACACATTAGTCATTTACTTCTGTTTTCTGCGGAGTATAAATGTTAGAAATTGAATGTTGCAATTGAAGACGAAGTAAGCATTTATAAACAAAAACCGAGTGACATTTATTAATGCTTAGGGATGTTCTTTTATCATTTATCAGTGTCCTAAGTAGGGATAATATTCAGTTCATTTTAAAGATTATCATACTCATTCAAATTACAAACACACTTAAAAATGTTTAAGTCATCAGCCTACATTAAACACTCTGTTTGCAATTTCGTTCATGAATATATTAAAAAGTACCGACCCTATATGGCTTCTTTGAGGATAGCCGTGTTGGCATTCAAATAGTTTCGATATCGCTGATAACTTATAGATATCTCTCTGTAATCTTGTATATCTTGTTTTGAACCAGCTTTTTGAATTGCAGAAATGTTAGAAATGTTCCATTGATTTCAAAACACTCCTGTTGATAGAGATATATTAACTATATTTTGTAAATAGGACGACAAAGTTAAATAAAAGTTCTTTATAAAATCCGAGGAGATACCATCAGGACCAGTATTTAAATCGATTTTAATGATAATTTAATATTTGAAAAATTAAGTTCGAAAATTTCGAAGTAACCTAAATTATCATTTCGAAAAAATGTATTGCTTATATTGGTTTTAATATTCGAATGATTGACTTATACGGACTCAAAGAATTTTGAATACAATTTGCATGCGAAATCTGTCGTGCTTGACTATCACCAATCAATTTCATATATTCGGGAATAACATACTCGTAATTATGTCCTTTTCCGTTCAGAAATATCCAAAAGGTATTATTGGATTTTTAAAAATAATTGAGTCATTATTTAAAACATTATGTTTGTAGACAAATTTGTTCAAGAAGTCGTATTCGCGGTGTAATTTCGAGAAACGATTTTTGTTAGGTTCAGAATTATGTTTTTCGTAAACAAAGGGGCGCTCTTCGGAACTACACAAGATCCATAAGATTGTAATTTACGCAGAGAAAGTCACTGTTTGGTGTGGATTTTGGGCTGGCAACATCATCGGTCGATACATCATTGAGCCATAAAGGCCTGACCATCGCCCTCAACGAAGAGCGATATTGGTCGATGATAGCCAATTTCGTTTGGCCCAAATTGGAAGATATGGTCACTGGCGGCATGTGGTTTCGAAAGGACGGCGTTACGTGCCACACAGCCCGTGCCACATTGAAAATTTTGCACGAAGGACTTCTTCTTAGACTTCGGCCACGCACTGAGCGACTGAGCGATTAAGCGAAGAGTCGCTGAGCGACGCAAAAAAATTAAAACACATAAAATAGTATAGAAGTGGCCACATAAGCCCTGAGCGACTTGTGAATATTTTAAGCGACAGAGCGACGTGGCTCAATCGCTCGTCGCTCAGTGCGTGGCCGAAGTCTTATGCGGTTACCTTAAGGCACAATTTTGTGCCAATAAACCATAAATCGACACTGCTCTAAAAGCCAACATAATCAATGCTTTCAGCCTGATTTATTCGCCAGTGTTATGGAAAAATTGGACGTTTTGGATGCGCATCACCCAGTGAAGCCGGGCGGACATTTCAATGATGTTTTATTTCATGCATACATAATGGCACGCATTGGTCTTCTAAATGCTTAAAAACTTGATTGATATTTCACTCACAATCCAATTTATTTAAATTTAAAGATAGAAAACGTTTAATGGAGAAAAAATAATGTTATATTCGTTTCACCTCATTACTAAGATCGAATTTAGACCCTTATTCAATTAAACCAAATTTTACCGAACTTAAAATATGTTGGTTCGATTTTCAGCGCTACAAAAGCTTTTTTTTAGAGACTTACTGCCTCTTGCGAGGAAGTGACAAATCCTCTGTCATGAAGAATGGCTCTCATCTTAGCTGTTCGAATTCGGCAGAAAATTGTAGGTCTTCTCCATACCTGCAAAAATGGACACAAGAATGGTTTGGAGATGTAAGACACTAGGCTTAGGCTCTCTATGAGCCTTTGGTCTCTTATTGATTTTTTTCTTAAACTTGTATTTTTAAAAAATCTATCCCCAGCTGATTTTGACATCAAAGCAAGCTCCTTTAAGTAGGCAACATTTTTTGTTAACTGCATAGTTGCTTTCCATGATTAAAAAAAATTACATATTTGGTTGTCTTAAAGTTTAGTTGTCCTAAAGTCAACTTGAATAAGCTAAGGTGCCATTAATAATAGACACATAAAATTTAAATTTTTTCGAGTCAAATGTTTTTGAATAAATAATTTTACGGATAAAGTCTATCTTCGAACGAATTTAGCGACTTTAAGAAGGTCCTTAGTTAAAGATTCTGGCCATTTATAACTTTCTTAGCTTTGTTTAACATTTAGCGGAATTAAAGTATGAATATAAAAATAATTTATAATTAATTTGAAGGTTTCCAAGCTCTAGTGAAAAACGCTTAAAGGCTTTTCTCAACAAACCTAAACCAAAAGATGACGATGTACAATTTGTCTTCATAAATTAATACCCAAATCGACGACAGACTGATTCGAATAGTTTCAAGTTAATCTCATTCGACAAGAATGCCAATAAATTATATTAGAATGTACATTCAATTCCGTTTACCATGCAGAAGTGCTAATTGCCAAGCATAACTAAGCACAAGTGGTGTTTTCCTCCTGCACCCCCCACTTGGTTAAGTTGTGGTCGCAACAAGATAGCACCAGCACCATATTGCTTAAATGGTCTTGAGAATATATAATGCATGTAACATCGTCGTCGGTCGTCCTCGGTTATGGGAAGTATATCAAGCTTGTTTGGGCTTCCTACATACCTACCTATATATACGTATAAACATTGTGTTTTTATTTACATACATATGTAACATATCTAGGGTAATTGACAAATCTACAAGGGATGTTGAACAGTTTTCTATAAATGTAGGTGAGTTTCTGCTACAAGTTTATGAAAGCACCCTCGCAAAACCATCTCGAGAATTTTATTTTATTATATTTTCAAATAGGGTAAGTTAAATTTGTTGCTGACAAAAAGTCCATAGCTCTTTGGAAAACGACAATAATAATAATAAATGCCAAATCTGTCAGAATATCTCCAGAAAATAAACCATCATTTGAGGCATGTCTGCTCTGGTTAACTTGACTCACGGTCTTCTATTGAACCACCGGCTCTTAAACCTTCTCAAAAGAGTGTCAACATTTTTTGCGAATTCGTATTTTCCCACAAATAGGGTATGGTATGAGCTTGATTCTAGTGGACGGTGGTCTGCTTGTTACGATTACTCTTCATCCTCTCTGAAGACATGCAAATTAATCTCGTCCCTCATGTGTCCTGTGTTGGTGTTTTAAAAAAAAAATACGAACAAACCTGTTGAAAGGCTCCTTACAGTAAATCCCAGTTGGCCTGTGTGTTGCATCATCATCATCATCCTTAGTATACCACTTTACTGCAGAAGCACCAGCACCCGTATACAAGAAACTCTTCTGAGGTTGACCTAGTTTGTATTTATGAAATTATACTTCTCTTCTAATCAAATATTTATGCCATACAAGAAAAAAAAAAATAAATAAGAATCTAGGAAAGGAAGCAGAAAATGTTACCAACACCATTGCCATATCCACTCCGCCCCCACCCCCGCACAACTTCGTCCTGGCAAAAGTTGAAGCGTCACCCCAAACCATTAAAACGAAATGACACGGGTCGATATAGCAATTTCACTCTTGGGATAGATTCATGCAGTTCCATTTAATAGCATTAACTGGGGAGTTTCTAGCACCAGGCTCTGTGTTGCTGATGGTGGTTGGCCAACCGACAACGACAACGACGACGATCGACGTGTTGGATGGGTAAGTATCTCTAAAGCAAAAAAAAAAAAGTTAAATATAGGTAACTATTTGCTAGAGATAGAGTATCTATAAACAAGGTTGGATTGACCACGCATCTAACAAAGGCGCCTGTCTGGGGCGAATAATTTTGGATTTTTGATAAAAAAAACTTAAAAGAAAAAAATAAATATATTTTGTTCCTCGAAAAACAGAAACTCTGTCCTATTAACTGCTGCCTTCAGAAATGGTGGGCCAAATACAAGTTTCTTTTTAAAAATGCAATGAAATCCACAAAATTAAATTTTGTCCATGTGTTATGGCTGTATTAGTAGGAGCAAACATTCCCATTAAATGTAGAACACAACGTGGTTCAAGTGGCTGCCTCGGTTGGCTTCGCAATAGCGCGTTCTGTTACTCCAATTTTCCAAGAACTTGTTGTTAATGGTTTCGGGCCTTAGCTCACTGATTGCTTAGATGATATTGGCCTTAAGTGCTTGAATAGTTTTCGGATTGTTGGCATAACATCGGTCCTTCACGGTTTTCCACAAAAAGTAGTCCAAATGGGTCAAATCGCAGCCCCGAGGCGTCCAATTGACATCGCTAAGATGGCTGATAACACGATTTGGGAATTTGGTATGCAAAAGTCCGATTGTGGCGTGGGCTGTGTGGCGCCCCATCCTGCATGAATCAGAGGTCGTCCTAATCCATGTCTGCAATTTCAGTAAAAAAAAAGTCGGTTTACATGGCTCCGTAACGACCAACGTTAACCTAAACGTTTCTAAGAAAAATGGTCCAATGATGCCACGACTCTACAATCCGCACCAAACTGTCACTCTCTGTGAATGCATTGGCCTCCGGACATTTACGTGTGGGTTTTCCGAGCCAAAGATGCGACAATTTTGTTTGTTAACGTATGCGCCTCGTCAGAAAAGATTATTTTTCGCCCAAAATCGTTGTCCAATTTAAGGCGATAACATAGCGCTTGGTCGTGCGCCTTCAATTGCTGAGTTAATTGGATTTGGTGAGCGAATAATCCGAGATCTTGAATTCTCTGCAGGCTAGTGCGTCAAATATTGAGCTTTTGAGATCGATGGCGAGTGAATGTTAGTGAATTGAGTCTCACACTCTCGGCTAAAACAGCCACATTCTCGTCTTTGCGCACCGTACGACGACGGTGACCATGAATGTTGTCCACTGCACACCAGTCTCACGAACTTTTTGCACAAACTTGCAACTTCTTTTCAAAACACGCACCGTTTGGGCTACACAGCACTCACTTTGGAAATAAGTTCTCAATGTTTCTCTACATTGTTCAAGCTTAAAGCGACTCATTGCGTTTCGCGGAGGTATGATTGACTTTCTGTCATAATTTCGAGCGGGAAACAGCTGTCAGTGTCAAAATAACTTATGATTTAAAAAGATACCACTAGATGGCCCGCCCTGTATATGAAAGCCTAAAATAGTCTAACAGAAGAATAGTTCAGTATAGTGCTCCGAACAGAGTCCGAGCATGTCGAGCATGTTCCGAACATCCTCTGAACCAAGCGTGCTCTGAGCGCTGACGCCATTTTTTTTTTTTTTTATTTCCATCTGTCAAATGCTTGTGTTAAGCATTTTACTCTGTCTGCTCAGTTATTTTATTTTGAGCTCATAGAGCGCACTCTGAACACGCTCAGAACATGCTGAGAACGAAAAAAGAAACACATTTTTGAAACCCTGAACACTCTGAACTAAAAAAGAAACACAATTTATTTTTTGACAACTCAGGCTCTCTTCTGAACTAAAAAAGAAAAACGCCGAATGTCGATAACAGTTTTGAATATGATGGAAAACTTTTGTATGTATAAGCTTATTTTTTTAAGAAACCAGTACAGACTTTTAATTTTAGTTCTTGCATAAGCTAATATTTGCTTGAATTGAAAAAATTATTTTATGCTTCTGAACAGTTTTTCTCTAATAACATTCGTTCTTGAAATTCTTAGTCGTTGACATAAGAAGAAGTTCGTGCAACCCAATCGTGCACTTTATTTAAAAAAAAAAAACAAGCGCGACAATTTTTTTCCTTTCACGACAAATTCAGGGCAATTAATCTAATTATTGCATCTTTAAAATTTTAAAGTGGTAGTGCTAACTTGACGGACTAACTACACGAGTATGTTCGTCTGATTCACTCGTGGGGATTGGATCATAATTTTGAATGTTTCAAAATGTATACAAACAAAAATTTTAAAAATGTTGTTTATCCGTAATTCTGCGTTCCAAAAATTTGATGAAAATCAACTTAACAATTTGGCATTTAAAATTTCATATAATTTTTATATACAATTTTAAATTCTGCCGATTTTTGAAATACTGGATAATTAACATGCACTCGTGGATCGAACGAACTTAGTCTTATGTAAAGGATTAAAATTTTAAAAAACTAATGTTATAAGAGAAGAATGTTCATAAACATAAAATTCATTTTTTAAATGTCTAAAACAACTCCTACAGTGCCTGGAGTTAAAAACAGGATGCCATGTGATTTTTCAAGCAAATATTATTTTATGCCAGAACAAAACTTATATCGTTGTAGGGGTTTAGAAAAAAAAAACAAAAAAAAAAAAAAAAACAAATAAGCTTCAATATACAAACATTTTAAAATATTTTTTTTAAGGAAAAATTTTGGAATGCCAAATTTAAATTTTTATTATTGAACGTTTAAAAGTTTTATTTAAAAAAAATATTGACCCGGTTTTGAGATATCAAATTTTTCAAAAAAAAAAAAAAAAAAAAAAAACAAAATAAAATTGATTTTTTTTTTCAAAAATTCAAAAATTATTTTTTTTTGTTTAAAAATTCAAAAATATTTTTCTTATGCTTAGAAATAGATACAATAAAATTTTTTCTCACATCTTGTAAATTGTATAAAAAACTTTTAACTGCCAAGTATTAAAAAAAATCCAGCGCAAGGTTTTCGAAATACTGAGTTTTAAAAAAAAAAGTTTGAACATTTTCCTAAAAATCAAAAAAAAAAAAATGTATTTGAATACATACACAATACTAATAGTATCCAAACTTTTGGAGAGCTTTAGGATTAAAAAAAAGTGATCAAAATCGGTTGTACCGGTTTTGAAAAAATCAAAAAACTAAACAACAATGGTTCCAAGGGGTACCATTAATATCCATTTTTGAAAAATTTTCTTTCCAAACATTTCACGCACCTAGCTTTAATTAAATGAAATTTTGTAATTTTTTTTAATCTGTGGAACAGTTTTAAAAAAAAAAAAAAATAATATTTATAAAATTTGGAAAAAAATTTTCGTTTTTCAGGTACCGTTATGTTTAGTTTAAAAAAAAAATCGGTTTGGTGGGAAGAATTTAAGTGCTATCTAACGAGTTTGAAGAAAACTGGCCGAGCCTTTTAGGCCGTATGAATAACTTGCCATTCGGCACTTATGTATTACGCAATTAAAAATCTACAAAATAATGGAATAGAAATTATCTTAATACAAAAATACATAATTTTCGATCCATTTGCAGAATTTCTGTCACATGAGTTTTGGAAATTCATGTAAATCAAATCAAATCAAATTCATGTAAATCAATACAAACTATGTATTTGTTTGATCGAACTAAAGCCAAAAAGAAAGATTCAACATTTTTTTTTTCGATTATATCCATTAACTTTTACAGTGAGGGAAAATGTTCTTGTAATTTAAAATCAGCCTTAAAAGTTCAACAAGTTTTGAAAAACTGCCAACAATTTCTTCTGCTTTAATTGCTATGTATTGAACAAGTATTGATTTTGTCTAACAAAAAATCGAGGTTTTAATAAAATATTTAAAAAAAAAGAACTTTCGTTGTTCTGTGCACAATCTCCAAAATTAAAGTGGAAGGATAGATTTCTGACAGCTAAAAGCCTTGAAAAGCTGTAGAAGCTTATTTTAATGGGACTCTACGAGTACTATAGTTTAACCATTTCCACGAAGTGTATGCAAGGCGAAAAATTCGTAAATCCATCCCTGCTTATGAGGCATACAAAAATGCTTTTAAAAGAAGAACGGCTAGCACGACACCGACCGACCGACCGCACAATGATATAGCATGTTGTCGAGATGGAAGGTGTTTTTTTTGTCTGTCGAAATTATTTTGAAAGGGCGAAGGCTGAAGAGCGAAGTATTTTGTTATAAATGATTCAGTTGAGGCACAATCATGTAATTTGATGATTATAGTTATGATGATTGTTGTTTTTGTGTGTTGTTGCTTTTCCTTCTGCTGGTGCTGTGGTTGCAATTTCATTGGGTTGCATGACAATTCAAAATGCCGTATAGATTTTCGTTTGACATAGAGAAGACCAAATGGAAAACCAATGATGAGAATTAAATGACACGATGGGGCATTGGTTTTTTTCTGTCCAACTTTTACCCAATTCAGAGGTCTGCTAGAGCAAATAATTGATGAAGCTTACATCCCATGTGGACACATATATGATTATAACCAAAAAGTTTCATTAAACTTTCATTTATATCCAGGGTTGACTATGCTTTGTTTATGCGTTTGTGGCACGTTAGTTCTGTGATTATGCTTAGAGGTATGCTTATAATCAGTCCAAAGTGCTTAATTGCTTATTCATGATTTCTTTCATACTATACGAAAGGTTAAAGAAGACACAAATCCTATAAGAAGAAAATTCAATATATGAATAATCATAAAACCGGTGAGGCTTTGTCGGGTTTCTGGTCCCTTATATACATGTACGGCACGACAAAGACAGAAATGGTTATTGCTATGTTTCACCATTATCTAGCATAAGTCTAAGGCGTCATGCGTGCTTGGAATTCGTTTAGGACGGAAAAAGATTTGTAGGCAATTTAAAAAGAATTAATGAATCATTTTCAAGAAATGCAGCTTATAAGTTGGAATGTTTCCAGTAGTCGACAGTTTTTTTTTTTGTGTTGTTTTATTTTGGAATGTAATAAAAGCAATCTTGCATTAAGAAGCTTAAACATTTGAAATGCATAATTTTCAAGGTGTTTAACTAGTTTGTGGAAATGAGGAACAAGTTTGCCCAAAAAGCGAGGTATTGAAGAGAAAATTAAACTCTCGTAACTCATAAATTATGAAACTTGTCGATTAGTCGATTGTCGTTAAGTTGGATTGTTGACAAGTTGGTCTACTGCACTCCCTTTTGTCTCTCATCTACTGGGTTACAAAAATAAAAAAAAACTACATTATGAGGCTTAAATCAATGCTTACATATATTTAGCTAGTTCAGATTTCTGGGAGCACAAAACTTTCTGCAGCAGTCTATCAAATATGAACATGATACCTCGGAAAATATTCTCAGCCTTGCCGTTCAATATTGTGAGATTTAATTATTGGATTCGTTAAGCCAATTTTTGGTCGAGTAAAATATCAGAAAGGTGTACTTTCGTCGTCTGATCATCATAATAAAAGAGTTCAACAAAATTATTAAGGGATTCCATGCTGTCTTGCTGTCCGTCTTAATGTTGGATTATAACAATTCAGACTGTGTGTCAATCTTTACAAGATCTATATTGTAATCGAATAAACGAACTCACATGAAATTTTGGCTTAATTTAGATACATAATTCGCTGGAAGGTAAATTTTAATTTTTTTGCTCTGGTTCGTCAAAGTTTACCACCTATATATTATATGAAGCGGCTTTGCTTCCTTCGATTTATTTCCTTTAACGTTTTTGACGAACTTTCGTTCGTATTATGCGAAAAGTGTCTCCCAAAACTGTCAGAACAAAAATATTTTTTTCTCTCTCAAAAATGCCAATTTCTTGTTATAAACACTCGTCTGAATTTCTTGAAATCTGTTTAATCTTCTGCAATTTAGGATGCAAATCATTTCGAAAAATGGTTTCTTTAAAAAGAATATCTGAAAATAAATTGTTGAAATTTTTCATTGTTTTTGAGTTCTTCTTGTAGAATTTAGAACCGCCTTTTTGTAGACCTTTTGTGGTATCGAAAATGGCCCCTATATAAATTTGAGAAAAAATGATGCACGTTCGATTGATTTTAGTATATAACTAAATAATTATTGATGATTAAAAAGTGCGTTCACTTTTTACTTGCGACTTATAGGTACTATAAGGCAAGTTATGCATTCATAAAAAAAATGATAGTAAAGACCAAAAAAGAAAAATGGTTGTCAATTATCGATTGATATTTGATAAATATTGAAATTTTGTACTTTTAAACTCAATTTTATTTAAGAAATTATCAACTATGTGACAATATTAGTCAATTATCTTTCTGTTGACAACTGTAAGCATCATTATCAATGACCAAAACTTTTTTAATTGGGTTATAAAATATCGAATTTCAATTTTTATCAATTATCAATTGATAATTGACAACGATAATAGGGATGTAGGTCTCGCAATCCTGTCTGTCTGTCTGTCTTTTGGACTACAGCCTAAACGGCTCGGCCGATTTTCTTTAAACTTGGTAGATATCATTTTTATTCCCCCCCCCCCCCCCATACGTTTTTTTTCTAAGACCAAAAATAACGGTATCTGCCATACGATTTTTGTTTTTCTAAATCTTATAAATATTTTTTTTTAAACTGTCCCACGGAATTAAAAACAAAATTCATAAAATTTCATTTGGTCTTCGCTAGGTAATGGTTGAATTTTTTTTTTTTTTAACAAAAAATGGTTATTTTTGGTAGCCCCCTTGGAACCATTTTTTTTGTTTTTGATTTTCTCGAAAACGGTACAACCGATTTAAATATTTTTTTTTTTTTATGCTAAAGCTCCTCCAAAGTTTGAATATTACTACATATTCAAATTTTCAATTTTTTGTTTTTTAGATTTTAAAAAAAATTTCCATTTTTTTTTTTTTTTTTGGAAACTTAATATTTTGAAAAAACCGTGCTCGATTTTTTTCAAGCTTGGTAAATAAGATTTTTTTTACATAATCTACAAGATTTGAGAAAAAAATTTATTGTTTAACCTAAAAATAACGGTACCCCACCATACAAATGATAAAAAATCGAAAATCGCATTTTTCTCGAAAACGGTTCCGAGAATTTTGATACATTTTCTTTTCTTTCGTTTAATTTTTACAATCTATAATTTAATAAAAAAAAATTTTAATACCTACCATAGAACCATTTTTTCAAATTTTGAATTTTCCATTATCGGCACAACGGATTTTAATTAAATTTCTTATGGAGAAGCTCCTAAAAAGTTTGAAAAAAAAACATTGCATTTCAAAACATAAATTTTTTTTTTTTGAATTTAAAAAAAAAAAAATCTATTTTTTTTTTGGGAAAATAAATATATCAAAAACGGCTTTATATTTTTTTGGTAAATTTATTTTTTATTCGTTTGAGTTGGCGTAAACAATTTTTTCTTAATAATGTTTGAAAAATTTTGTATGTGAAAGCTTATTTTTTAAAGAAACCACTATAAAGACTTATAAATTTTTGTTCTTGCATAAACCAATTTTTGTTTGAATTACATGGCATCCTATTTTTACCTCCAAATACTAAAGAAGCTGTCCTAGTCAATAAAAAAATGAATTTTATGCTTGTGAACAGTTTTTCTCTAATATGATATGATAGATTTTTCGATAGCGCTATATTGATGCCAAATTCTTCCTTCATGTTGCAAAAAGGGTAATATTTCTTTTTCAAACTCAGCGACTATATCATTCAGAGTCTTTGAAAACATTTCATATCAAAGTATGTTTCATTTACCAAAGTGCACTTGATAAATCTCTTTACCCATAATGTTACTCATCTAAATTTTCACATAACATTCACAAAAAATGCATGAAATCTTTATTTGAATGGATAGTACAGTACGGTCGATATAATTTAATTTTTGAAGATTATTTCATGCAAATGTTGGCTGCGGCTGCGTCTCAAATGGTCTATCCGCTTAGTTCAATTTTAGTATACATTTCGGCCGGTATCTCACGAATATACATAGGTATACTACAATGTTGATTTCCAGTGCGTCAATCGAAGCGGACTTGTCGCTATAGATATGAGCCTTAACATAGCCCCACAAAAAATAGTTTAGAGGCGTTAAATCGCTCGCACGATCTAGGCCCCGAACGTGAAATAAACTGTTCACCGAACTCGCCTTTCAATTGGTCCATTGTTACGCGTGCTGTGTGACATGTGGCACCGTCTTGTTGAAACCACATGTCATGCAAGTCAAGCTCTTCCATTGTTTTCATCGCACGGTAGCGCTCACCATTCACAGTAACGTTGCTATTCGCATCATCTTTGAAGAAATACGGCCCAATGATTCCGTAGCTCTTGCAATGCTTCTGGCTGCTCTTCACTCCAAATACGGCACTTTTGCTTGGTCACGTATCCATTCAACTAGAAATGAGCTTCGTCGCTGAACACAATTTTTCGATAAAAAAGTGGATCTTGGGCCAACTTTTCAAAAGCCCATTCACCAAAAATTCGGCGTTGTGATAGGTCGTTCGGCTTCAATTCTTGCACCAACTGTATTTTGAGAGGCTTCACAGTGGAGTGGAGTAACAGAGGCCCAATTTCATCATTTCGGTCATCACTAACATTGGCCGATACAGCTGCGATATTTTCCTCGGTTCGAACTCTACGTATGCGTGTTGGTGGTTTAATGTCCAAAAATGTAAATTTGGTGCGAAATTTAGTCACAATAGCCCGAATAGCCACTTCAGTAGGTCGATTAAACTAACCATAAAATGGAAGAATTGCGCGATGAACTTTCTTAACAGAGCACGCATTTTGATAATAAAATTCAATAATTTGCATGCGTTGTTCGTTTTTAAGACGATTCATGGTTAAATTATAGACCAAACTGAAGATGTTTGACAGTGACACTAAACACGAAACGTGCGTGAGCTGTCAAAACCAGTGTTGCCAAAAAGAAAATAGCAAAAAAATCAACCATTATATACATTGGCTAGTATCTCTCCCGCTAGCTTTCAACAATTTTATCAAAAAAGGACAATAGGGGCTAAAGAATTGATAGCTTACTTTGTAGTCCGATAGTTGGTCAATATATTTTGCTTGCAATTTTTTTTAATGTGTCGGCCAGACAAAAGTTTTTTTTTATTTGTTTATATTTTGTAACAAAATATTTTTCAACGGTTTTTAATTTCCTCCTAAAAAAACACGAATTTTCATTTTCTTTTCAGCTTGTAATGAATGTAACCGTTTTCGCCTCGAGTTTGTAATATTTTAAAGACAATACCTAAGCTTGGAAATATTTTTTTCTCACGAAACTGACTTTGTATCCATTTTTTACTTGCGGCTTATAGGTACTATAAGGCAAGTTATGCATTCGGAAAAAAAAATCGATCTCGAGATTTCGATCAAAGTTGACATTACGATGATAGCGAAGACTAAAAAAGTTGGTCTCACAATTCTGTCTGTTTTTTCGATTACAGCCTGAACGGCTTAGCCGATTTTCTTTAAAATTGGTAGATATCATTTTTAATTCCCTCCCAACAGGTTTTTTTCTTTTTTTTTTAAGACCAAAAATACCTGCCATACGAAGTTTTTTTTTTTTCAGATTTAAAAAATAAAAATACAAAAAAAATTCATTTAGTTAAAGCTAGGTAATGGCTGAGGGTACCCCCCTTGGGACCATTTTTTTGGTTTTTGATTTTCTCAAAAACGGTACAACCGATTTTGATAATTTGTTTTTGCTAAAGCTTCCCAAAAACTTAAATAGAATTGTATATTGAAATTTTCAAAAATTTTTTTTTGGATTTAAAAAAAAAAATCAAATTTTATTTTTTCAAAACTCAATACATATTTCGAAAACCCCATGCTTGATTTTTTTTAAACTTGATAAATAAAAGTTTCTTAATATACCTAATCTACAAGATGTTAGAAAAAAAAATTATTTTAACTAAAAATAAAGGTAGATACCCACCATACAAATGTTAAAAACTTTTTAAAAATGGTTTTCAAAAATATGTAGTACGATATTTTTCTCGAACACGGCACCTAGAATTTTGATAAATTTTTTTTCTTTCAATAAATTTTTATGATCTTTAATTGAAAAAAAAAACAAATTAAATTAAGATTATTACAGGTGTACCATAGATCCATTTTTTCGAATTTTGAATTTCTCATTATCGACATAACGGATCTTAATGAAAAACATTTCGAAAGTCATTTTTTTTTCTTGGAAAATTTAATATCTCAAAAACGGTTTTTATCTCTTACTACTAAAAGAATTAAAAAAAATTAATTTTATCTTTATGAACAGTTTTCTCTAATAACATTCGTTTTTAAAATTTCTAATCTATTACATAGGAGCAAGTTCGTGCGACCCAGTCGTGCATTTTATTTTTAAATATATTTCACAGAAAACTTGGTTGATTTTCTTCATTAAGTTTGATTTCTATAAACTGCCGATCGTTAATTTGAATTTAAATGCATTTGAATTTTTCTACGGAAATTATGCAAATACCTGGAGACACATATTTGAATGTTTCTAAGTTCATTGTTAAAAATAAATTAATTTTAATTTTAGGACAATTGTATTTAACTACACTATTTTGATAATGGAACCCAATAAAAATACATACAGTGATCCACAAAAGTCTGCGTACAAGGAAGAAATATTTTTAAAAACTGCTGTTATTCACAAATTTAAAGTTATTTGTTTAAAAAAAAATATTTTTTAATAAAGAAATGTACAAGGTTTTTATTTTCAACAAAAAAAAATTAAAACAATTATTCATAACAAGAAGAAATTAATAACAACAAAATAAACCTCTGAAATTCTTCCACAAAAGTCTGCGTACAGCTGTAACAGAAATTGAAAAAAGTTAGTTAATAGACAAATAATTATTTTTTTGTACTACTTTCGCTGTTAATATTTGGTCGGATACCCTTTTAGCCTTATAACTTCTTTCAAACGGTTTTGCATTGACCCTACCAGTTTTTCTGTATAAGAACTATTGATCTTACTCCAATCAAGCAACAAGGCTTCTTTTAACTGCGACTTTTTGCGGATATCGTGGGTTCGGATCTTTTTTTCCAATTCATCCCAGCAGTGCTCGATAGGGTTAATATCTGGACTCTGTGGTGGGGTTCGTAGCAGGTGGGGAATGTTATATGCCAGCCACATGCGCGATTATGGGCGGTATGTTTGGGGTCATTATCTTGCTAGAAGTAATAGTCATTGGATATACCCAGAATTTCAGCACTTGTTTTCAAATTTCTTTTGAGGATAACGATGTATGCATATTGATCCATTGATCCTTCTATTACTTCCAGCTTACTGACTTTTGAAGACGCCATACAGCCCCAAACCATAACACCTCACCACCGTGATTGGCAGTCTTAATTGTGCATCTGGGATTAGGAGCATCGTTTGCTCGTCGCCACACCCTCAAACGACCGTCAGAGCCAAAAATGTTGTATTTTGATTCGCTGGAGAATATTACCTTACGCCAGAAGTCCGGAGGCTTGTTAACATACTCTTTTGCAAATGCTAGCCGTTTCTTTCTCTTTATTTTACTGACCAATGGTTTTTTCCTGGGTGTGTGTGACTTAAACCCCTCTTGAACAATAGCCTCTTACCGTTTCTGGATGCACTGTATTGTTGTTATATATTTCGAGCCGTGTGCTTATCGTCTTAGCCGTTATAAAGTGATCTTGGTCCACCATTCGCTTGATCACACGCTTATCCCTTTCGGAGAGCTTCGAAGGTCGGCCTTATCTTGTCTCCGATTTAATCTGTTCTGCGTTTCTAAACCGATCTACCGTTCTCTGTATCGTTGACCGAGCTCTTCAGGTTATTTTTGATATTTCACCATACGACTTTTTTTGTTTAACGTAAAGATTAATAAATCAACTGCCGCTCACTCAAACTTAACTCTTTATTTGCCATTTTTTGCTTTAAAAAAAAAAAAAAAAAACCAAAGACAATGATTTGCAATACGCGTTTAGAACGATTAAAAATAAACAAACAATCATATTATGCAAAAACAAATTTATCGATACTTAAAGAGAGTGTAATGCAAGAAATATTCACCTGTACGCAGACTTTTGTGGAAGAATTTCAGAGGTTTATTTTGTTTTTATTAATTTTTTGTGATACGAATATTTTTTTTTATTTTTTTTTATAAAATAAATAAATTAAATAAATTTGGTGGTGCAATAGCTCGGAGTGAACCAGGACCTAGTGCCTTACAACTCTCAACCTTTCCTGTGTGCGTGTTACCTGGAACGGAGGGGACATACAATTTTCTGCCGATTCCGAACGGCTAATGAGCAGCACTTTCCATGACAAGAGATACTCTCGGAGAATTTGTCAATTTCTCGCAAGAGGCAGTACACCCCTGAAAAAAACATTGCAGCGGCTGAGAATCGAACTCGAGACCTTCCGCATGACAGTCCAACGCACTAACCATTATGCCAAGGGGTACTACTTTATTTTTTTTTTTGTTGAAAATCAAAACGTGGTAAATTTCTTTTAATGAAAAATACCTTTTTTTTAAAATAATTCACTTTACATTTGTGAATAACAGCAATTTTTAAAAAATATCTTCCTTGTACGCAGACTTTTGTGGATCACTGTATGTATGTATATAATTTTATTTAAAGTAAAGAAAAACATTTTTTTTTGTGCTGAAACGAGGAGCAGACACTTTACGGAAAGGAGCTTTTAATAGAGAATCGCCCTATACGCTTACGAAAACATCACTTCCGTTTTTGAATAGCTCTGAACGCACATTAACGAACTATGAAAAGAGTTATCAACATTTTCGAGAGTCGTTAACGGCTCAGAGAAAAATGTGCTCGTTGAAATGGAGGTATTAACAAAATTCTTTTATTATTTGAAAAGCCCATGTTTGCCATTATGTATGACATCGTTCAAATGCCCACCACGCGTGGTGGCCACGGCTTCTTACAGAGGCACGGATCCAAGTGGTCCAAAATTTTCAATAATTCTTCAGCATACATCCGGTTGAATTGTAGAGATAGCCGGTTTTATGTTCGGTTAATTCGCATGGACCTGCGAGTTTGAGCGATCCCACAGATGGTGGAGCCAATTCGCATGACCACACTTCTGCGAAAGATAAACTTAACCTCAAATCGTTCATACAGATTGTCAATCGTGTCGTCCGCTGGATGGTGCCGTTCCATAAAGAACAATTTTGCTTTTTAACACAGCCATTCTCCAAAAATGCGTCTCGCTGCTAAAGATGATTTTTCGACTAAAATTGGGGTCATCTTCTAAACGCCCCCGAAGCCCAGTCTGCGAACAAACGGCGGCGTAGTCTATAGTCATAAACTTTGAGCTCCTAGATCAGTTTGATATTGTACGGCTGAAGAACCAAGTCCCGACACAAAATTCGCCAAGTTACTCGTAAAGTCTGCGAAAGTCCGAGTTCTTGTACGCGGCGAGGAATCGACTAACTGCCTCGGGTTCTGTTGTACATTTTCACGGACAGTTCCGATATTTTCGTCTGGTTTTGCGTTCATTTGACGTACGAATGTTGGCTGATTGATCACCAAACCTGTCGTCTCAAATTTTTCCACTAAATGTTGAAGAGTCAATTGTAAAGAGCTTAACAACACTCATTTTGATAGCAAAGTCTTATCCTTTGGACGTGCTGTTCTGTTCGATCCATGCCATGGAGATTTGGCAAACTGAATAATTGACAACATGGCCGCCAAAATCTATCAGCGCCAATTAAAAGAACCCTTTATAATTTCTGCGATTATTATTTCGAGTACTTCTGCAAAAGTGTTTATAGAAGCTGACATTTATAAAATATTTTTTTGAAAGCGGAACATTTATAAGATGATTTTTTCCACATTTATGTCTTCTTTATTGAAGTTAATAAGTAGGTGGCTGCTATCAATAGGTAGCCCATATCCAGCAATTAAAAAAAGAACGCACTGCATAATCTGTGCGTTGCTGTTTATCTCCTTCAAACCTTTGTTGCAAATTCCAAGTAGGTATAACGTTCTTCTAAAAACCCAATTCCAGAAATAACAAAACCAATTCAGAGCACTTAATTTGAAAACTTCGAATACATCAATTTCCTAGTAGAAGGTTTACAATTTTCCTTCACATCCTAAGTGCATTTCAAATTCTCAAATTAAATATATTAAGTAAGAGCTCCTTCAGATGAGATTAAGAGCCTGAATTTTATAAAGTGAATTCTATGTTCCATTGAAATGTGTCCTAGTTTTCGAACATGTAAGTTGTAACTTCTTGTTGACCGGAAAAAATTCTCCATAGGTATCTAACACATCCATGTGTGTACATGCATTATTTTTAAAAAGTCCATAAAAGGCTCAATTCAATCTTTTCAAATTCTAAGGAATGAAAAAATATTCTGCTTAGAAAAAAAAAGCACAAAAAAAGATGCTCAACTAATTAGCCTGTTAGAGTAACCCAAAGACGCATGCATTTATCCATTGTATGAAAACTGTTCCTGAAACGTCATCGCATTGCCACTTAAATTAGTAGCATTATTTCAAATACAACATTTTCAAAAGTAAAACAGAAAAAAAAAACCTTAAATTGCAACGCACCATGTAAGTTTTTCTTTTGTTTGGCGAGGAAAATTCAAAGAATTTCCTTTTCCAGAGAAAACCGTTCCTCCGTTTCCGGTTGGTTTTTTCTTTGTTTTGTATTCATATTGAAGATGAAGATGCTAACGTCTTCGTGAGGATTAACTTTTTTCAAATCTTGTTCTTCCTGCACAACTTGTGTAATACTTACGCTTTCCAGTAGGTTTTAAACGAATGCAGCAATAAAATAATCTACAGGGTGTTTTTAATTACAAAATCTTGACAAAAATACTGACACAAGCCTAAAGAATCCACTTTTCATACAGTATTGATTTCCTACTTTTGGTATATTAAAGCAGAGATATTTTGAGCTTCTAATATCTTACTAACTTGTCATCGACAGTCACACGAGTAATATTGTGAGAAGTCTTATTTAGTCTAACATGGATAAGCTGATATATTATAGCCCTTGTGTCAATTGTTTTAACATTTCCCTTTAAGAATTCAAACGTATTATTCGCGCTTCAGGGAATGTCCATCAGTTTACCCTTGAGCCCAACTTCGGACGTATTGTTAAATTAAGAGATTCTTTTTTTAGCCGCACTACACGAATGTGGAATGCCTTATCCGGTTCAATGTTTCCGACTCATTTCAATGTTCAGACATTTAAAACCCATGTGCATCTGTATCTCCTTTCTAATCCTATCCCATTTTCCTATTTGCTAGCACTGCGTTTATCATTATAAGGATATTCATAACCCTTTGAGTGCGCGAATAATATAAAAAAAAGTTAAGGCAAAACACGCTTAAAAACTAAAATGTTCCAAAGCCTCTATTGAAATTGCGGCGTTATAGTTCTAATGTCTCGTAACCCAAATGCAGTTTTACAGTAATGTATGTTCAGGATTTAATGGACAAAACATCAAATAGTAATACATACCTCATATCCTAAGTCGACATTTTGTGGTATTTCGAAGTATTTCGTAAGCCTGGACCCAGTTTTTCCTTCCAAACACAAACACCCTGCATTCGAAAAATCACATCATTTGCAGTTAGCAATTTTCCAAATCTTCAACGTTGCATGTGGCAACGGAACGCATCCACAATTAAATTCGCTTTGCAAGAACACACACATCCTTGCATCAAGCCTTTGCTTGCATTTAAACTGCACTTTTGAACCAGAAACAAGGACCTCTTCTCCTTCATCGTTTTGGCGTTAAAAAAAAAAGTTTTTCTATAGCCTCGTTCGTGTATGAAAACTATTTCTCTGTATTTTTCAACAACACGCTAGTTTTTTTTTTTTTTTTTTTTTTTTTTTTTTTTTTTTTTTTTTTTTTTTTTTATAAATGTCATTCGCATGCTGTTGAACCTGGATGGTTGCATTCTTCTTTTTTTATTTTCCTATTTCAAGACAAGTAATATCCTTTGAAGTTTCTAACATTAGATAGGATAAGAGATTTTGTTGTCTACTGGAAAATATTTTTTAGACAAGCAGTAATAAATGCTGGGATATCATAAGGGTAAGGGGGAACTAATATGGAGGGTACCAACATATATATGCGCATCTACATACATACTCGTAGATCAAGCTTTTGCCATTTGCTATTTTTACAAAGGCTTTTGTATTATGTTTCGTGTTCAAGAGCCCACACCTTTTGTGTTGGTTGCAGAAAGATTTTCTAGAAAATTAACCAATGATACGAGTATAAGAAAGATTTGGTTTAAAAATGATAGTTACGAAAATCTGCTTACCAAGAAAATTAACTAATAACTCGAAAAATTTAAAACTTCAATTTTTATCTAAAAAATATAAATTACGCTTACCTAAATCTAAAAGTCGATTTAAAAAAAAACATTTTTTAACATACGAATTTTTCATGAACCAAACGTCAATATTTAAAAATTAATTAAGCCGCCTAAACAGGTGTTAAACAGAAGAATTAATGTCAATTCCAACTGAAAATTGCACAAAATTTTGTTTTTTTTTTTTTTAATTTTAAGTAATTCATCAAAACGCTTACAGAAACAAAAAAGTCGCAAGTTCATTTCTTGAGTAATCACAAAAATTTTATTTAATAAAAAATAGTTTTTCGAAAGTTAAAAAAAAAAAAAAAACTATTTCATTTGAATTAATGCTTCGAAAACTCAATGCTGTACCTCCATCAATGCCACTATCTATGGATAGCACTTGCATCGAGGAGACTGAACAGCTTTCAGTTCTAGGTATGTGCATCACAGACCACCTTTTGTGAAGTGATACATATTTGACTTCGCCGAAAACGCTGTGTCAAGGTTTTTTCCGCCGATGCAAGAAGTTTTTCACTTTTCATCAATTGACATCGAATCAATCGCTCAATGGAATTTGACAGTTAACGTTTTAAAAGATAGTCAACAAAAGAATATCAAATATTTCGGTTCAAATGTTATCCCAAAAGTCCAAAAGACATAAAAGTAAGAGAAATTCACTTTCCAGCTTTTAGAAACCTCCCTCGACATATTCAACAATAGGGCCAACATCTGTAGACTTAATCAGTGCTCTATGAAGACTGAAAATGAAAAAGAAAACCAAATAGCTCACTCCAACTCAACGTTAGGAGCGTATGCTACTATTAGTTTAATAGTGTTGCTATTTTGATACTGCACCGTAAGAGCTCGATTCTGAATCATGCATATTTGGTCTACAAATTACAACCAAAAATTTGTTTCCCGTGGTTCACAAATACATATTTCCCAAATAACAAATAACTATTTCAGAAATATGTGATGGCTGTAAATTGGTTCGAAACAATTATTCCCCGTTCTCTACGAGTATAACGATTCATGTCCTGTTGAAGTATATTTTGTATTTCTTTACTTCACAAATGTCAAAGTTGAATTGACATTTGCAAAAATTATAGCATCTTCCGAAAGGGTGACAACTTGTGAACGTGGCAAACTTGTATAAACACTTTATTGAAGTATGAGTAATGTCTACTGAACGTAAGACTCATAATTTTTTCTTCAAAATAAAAGACAATTTTTTCTCAAAAACTTTCACTTTTTTATAAAAAAAAAATGAAAAAATTTAATTGAATGACAGCTAGCTACCTAAGATTGAACAAAAATTTACGAAACATGTGCATATTTATACCTCCATAGAACCACTTTTTTGATTTTCTAGAAAACGGGGCCAAAGATTTTAATAAAAATACTCTGCATTTGAAAGTAAAGTTTGAGTGTTTTTCGAAAATTCAATATATCGAAAAATATGCCTAATTTACTTAAACCCATTTTAGTTCTCCTTTTATGTGTTTATTTATTGTACAATCTACCATACAAATATTAAAAATTTTAATCTATCTCGAAAACGGTTTCAAGAATTTTAATATTTTTTTTTCTGTGCCGCTTAGTTTAGTTTGTACGGTTTATCATTTAATCTAAGACAACTTGAAATTAAGACGTAATATAACCAGTCATAGAGTTTTTTTGACTTTTTATTTGTCGGCTTAACCGACAAATATCAGAAAGTTAAAAAGATTGCATATCAAAACTTAAAAAGGATTTTTTTTTGATATTTCATAAAACATAAAATTCGCTACTGGGTCTTACGATCATGCTCTTATGTAAAAGACTAAAAATCTTAAAAGTTAATACTACTAGAGACCAAGGGCCTTTATTACTCTTAACAATCCAATTAAGAGACGACTTTAAGCATTATTTAATGGACTCTATAAAACTGAACATATATGCTGGATTTTATTTTTTAGGTTCCGTACAACAAATGGTTTATAATTTAGCGTTCACATAAATATGTACATATTAAGTTTATAACATGTATGGCTAACTTTATAGAGCGCTTTACATAATGGTCCATTTCACTCATATAGTCGTCTCTTAATTTGATAATTGGTAAGGCCCATAGTCTAGAATCTAGATGCTACCTGTTTTAGAACCGTTTTTTCCATTTCCATCAAAATTTGAAATAATTTTTTTTTTTTTTTTTTTTTTTTTTTTTGAAAACGGGTGAACGATTCTTCTTTTTAAATTATTTCCGAAATGTATACTACATACAGTGGAACCTTGCAGAAGTTTATTCAAATGTCTCAACGGTTCTTTATCAAAATTAATTTTTTCGCAAGTATTTTCAACTTTAACGCACATCATTTTATCTTATAAATTTTATTTTATATACCATTCGCAAATTTACTAAACCAAAAAGCATAATTGTTCTTGCTTAAAATATAAATCGATTTCAACAGTTCGTAAAATTTCTTGCCTAATTTGTTTATTTTACAACCTTTGTTAGAAACACCGTAATTAAGTGCCAATCGAGTTCCTTCAATGCCTTAAGCGGAATACACACTTCTCTCGTGTGGTGTGGTGTGTTATGTCATTAGCTGTACACACTAATAAAAATTTTCGAAAATTTTCTTTTGCATACATAGAAATAAACGTCAGCAACATAGGAACACGCAGGATTTCGAGACACAACACACCCCATCTCACAAATATCAAATTACTTGTATACATAAGAGCAAGTACGTACGGTCCAGTCCTGGACATTTACACATCTATCACAACGTAAACCATTTGTCACAACGCAGTAAACCTGTCGGTTTAAATTGATTTAACCCCCATCGCAAACTTGCCTAAACACTTCACTCTCTTAAGTCTTAACACACCAGTTATGTAACGGTATTGCTGTTCCTAACCCACTAAATTGCGATCTTATGCATCTTCATTGAACTCCTTTGAACCACAGGATTCTCAAAGATCCTCCAAGAAGGTGGATTAGGTTGTCCAGTCGGCAGAGTGCTGGTAGGCACGCTAGCGAAGGCCATTAGGCTTGCTCGGCGGTGGGGTGGGGTCTTGCAAACGCCACTGGACTGCCGTTTACTTTTAAACGTGCCTAAATGAATAAATTAATAAAAAGAAATACCAAAAGCTGCTAAAAAAAATCACTACTTCTATCAACAAACACTTCTTTTCGGTAGTTTTTTTAAGATCTAATTAAAATCATTTAAAGTTGAATTCATATTTCTTAGTAATAAATTATAATATTACTTGTTAACGTTAAATAAAAATTGCATAAAAAGGACAGAAAAAAATAAATGAATCAAGGTTAAATCATATTAAAGGGTTCATTGACCCCTATGTACGTCTCTCATGAATTTTCACTTAGATATTTATGTATAAAAAAAATCAATACTGCAATTAACGATCGATATCACTCAATGTCTTCAGTGTTTATGTACGTAGCATTAAAAAAAATAAAAACTGCATTTATCTTTTAGTCTGTTAAATGTATGTTAACAGTCTGTTAATTTCTGTTACTGACCTCGCTCAATAATTTTCCTATGAGTTCAATGAACTTTTGCTCGATTCATCCATATGATAACAGAGTTAGATAAAAGCTTAATTAACAGGACTCAACGCAATCTTTCCTCCAGCGAAGTGGTGCGCAGTGCGCACGACTTGGTGGTGGGTAAGACGAAGATTTGAGTTTCTTCTTCTTAAACTCTATAACGCTATTTGCTAAATTTAAAAAAAAACAAAGGTTTAACATATGAATGTATACAAGAGCTTCAGGAATGAGGTGAAATTTATACTTAACTTGAGTGACTTCGATTTGAGAGTTTCGTACATATCATGTAAAATTATAAAAAAAAAAATATCAAGATCATATCTCTATTTCTCTATTTCTCTAACGATGTTAGTTGAACTCCGGATTTCGTTGATGCAAGATGTTTATGTGGATGATGATGATGGTCTATGTTGGATGGCACTTTTTTTTTTTTTTTTTTTTTCTTTTTTTAAGGTAGGTATCAGGTAGGTAGCTTAACAGGTACGAATATGCAATTCTAAGTAACGGGTATGCACGGCGGATACGTAATCTTCCAAGCGTAATTTTGCAAAATGTAGCGGGATGATACGGTTATATCAGACGCTGGTGTATATATGTGGAAAGCTACGCAAAATCGTGGTCGAGCTGCCACTCCTACAGTTCACTTAGGGCTCTTATAAAGGAGATGCCTGCCCAACTTTGGTTTCCAAAATCTATCTGGGTCGACAATCTGTGAGGGCTTAATAAAAGCTTCTGGTGGTTTTTAAGAGTCGCTGGCTGGTCTAACGTGTATCGACGACGATACACGTGGCCTCGGTGACACGATCGAAGGCACCAGCCAGCAGAAGTTCTATGACTTAGCCTATAAAATATTAATAATATTATTATATTATTAATATTACATTTTTCAATAAGTTACCTTTCGGGATTTTATTCAACTTTTGCCGGACTTCGACTAGACAAAAAGATCTCTACTCCACGTGTTGAAATTTCCTAGTGGGTATTATAAATAAATTTATAACAGATTCCTGAATTTGGCTCAGATCTTAGGTTGGGATTTTTTAGCGGCGTTTATTAGAAGGCGTCTTTGTACAGCCACATGCGCAACCGTTGTGTGGTGGCCACAGACCAAGGAGCGGACGGACTTACTCTGTTTTATTTTTCGTAGCCCAAGAGCAAACGGACGAGGCTTTATATAAAAACAATTATATGCCTAAAGTAATAAAAAGATATTACATTACTAAAAAAAATCAAAAAAAAATTATATTTGCTTCTCAAAGCGCCTTACGACTTCTGGACTTTTCTCCCAAATCTCCTCGAGCTTACGAAGCTCGCGTTTTCACTCGCTTAATACGAAATAATTCGTGGATGCGAGTTACCGGAATAATATGAATTATTTAATTTAATTGTGTTAAATAAAATTATTGAGAAAACCTCAACGAAATTTCCAAGTGAGTAGCTTGGTTTTTTAGCGTTTGCAAACGATCTTGGCAGGTCTTCACAGGCCTACGGTCTTGGTGGAAAAAGGAAGTAGGTTAGTCATGTCGAATCGAGCATGTGGAGTTGGTATGACGTGAGATCGAAACGATATTCTGACAACCCAAAATTGGAACAACATTTAACGAAACTATTAAGTGGCCGAGTTCAGCATGCATACATACGAGTAGTTAATAATAAAAACTAATTCGAAATTAAAAAAAAATTCTGGGAGGTAGTGGCCCATACAGTTATAATGATAAAAAATAACGTTTTGCGTTAAAGTGAGCACAATTCTTAAAGCCCTAGTCACACGTCTATGAGTGAAGATTGGTTGAAAGTAATCGTCATGGACCTCCTCAAGTACTACCCCAGCACAAGTTCAGGACGCATGGACGTAAATCCCACGACTTTGAGATAGCCACACCAAATTACTTCAATTCTACACACAATTGGAGGGTTATTAGTGAACTAGTGGGCACTCATTTTCTTACATTATAGTTATACCTCCGTTTGATAGGCAACCAGCGATAAATCTCTTGCTCAGACCAACAATAATCGGTGACTAGTTCTGTTTGGACAGATACAGAAAAGGGTAAGAACTAGCCACATGTAATTCACCAAAATAAGAATTCGTATTTTCCACCTTCCACCTAAGAAAAAAACACCCTCTCGAATTTTGTTCGAATCTTTCGATGCTCATTCCTACATTTTAAGATTTTTACCATCTTCCTTATTGGGTGAATTTCGTCTAAAGTACTAATCCGATTGGTGAAGTAAAAAAATCGATTTACTAGAAGACCAAAATCCACTTTGTGTGTATGTATGACTAAAAACACGTGCCGTTCAAAGCCATCGAAACTACATACATGATTTGTTTCTAACCATGAATCGAAGAATCATAAATTCCATTAGAATTATTATTCGCAATTTATTCTTATAAAAGTAATTAAATTTACTCCTCGTTGATTGGTATTAATAATTGAACTGTTGACACTCCGATAGGAAGAACAAATAGTATAAAACTAGTTGTTGATAGAATTTTTTGCGAAAGTCAGTTATCCGACGCGTAGCTATGAGGTCGATATTTGAAAAGCCTTTACGCCTTGCAGTTCTAATAGTTTGTCTGATGAAATTTTGCTCCACTACCAACTTAAACAGCAGTTTCGTTTGTGAAATAATCAAAAAACTAAATAATTTCTATCATATCGATACGTTACCGATATTTCGGAATAGTTCCTTCGGAGATGACTTTCCACATTTCACAGATCTATTTCAACAGCTTATGAACAAAGTACCACTTCCGCAGATGCATTTTGTAGAGTTTTCCAGCGAAGAACTACGTTTCATGACGAATGGTGAATTGTCCTTGTCGATAATTCTCACTCGTCCGGGTTCAGTTGAGGTATTGAAAATGGCGGCAGGCAGACTTAAGAGGATGTATATTTCAAAAATACTGATTGTCTTAAGTCAGCCGGTGGTATTGGAAGAATTGAAATACCTCCTGAACTGGTTGGGGCAAGACAAGTTCTCTGGAGTTCTGGTACTCTTCGAGGAAAAGATTACGCAACAGAATCGCATCTTTACCATTGAACTCTATCCGAGTGTTAAGTGGCTGAATCGGACGGATCTGATTGAATCCGGACAACTCTTCATACCAATAGCAAAGGACTTGAAACAATACCGCATCGAAATACCATTCATGGAAGATGTACCAAGAGTTTTCTTTTACATGAAGAACGGTAAGCGACACCTAGTGGGACGGAATGCAAATATCATTATGTTATTCGCAGCGCACATGAACATCAATCTCGTAAAAACCTTTCAACCGAAGTCGGACCTCCAAATGGTCCTCAACCAGCTTCCGGACAAAAATTCGGAACTGAGCCTCCATTCGTATTCGATGTTTTACTTAAATGACTTTGGATGGAGTTATCCACTTGACATGGTTTACTTTTGCGTAATGGTGCCAGTGCATAGGGCAGTTCCGAAGAACGAGTATTTTGTTACGGCTTTTCATTCTGAAACTTGGATTGCCGCTGCGTTTAGTGTCATCTTCATTGCAGCACTGATGAGATATATCGATCCGAGGAAGACAACCATAAGAGACGATGCTGGAATGCGCTACTTCTTCCAAAGCCTCACCTTGATGATGTACAGTCCGAATATTCCGGGCCGCATGAACTCTCCCACTATTCGACAGTTTGTGTTCTATGCACAGGTATTCCTCTTGGCCTTCATACTCTCCTGCTTCTATTCTACCTATTTGACTAGTTTCTGCACTGAAATGGTATTCCGGCCGCCACTTGAAACCGTCGAAGATCTTGTTCGAGCGAATCTCCGAATTATGGTCATCGATTACGAATTGGAGACAGCTCGAAAATATTCTCATTTTGGTGAACAATTTCTGAAACTTCTCTACCCAGTTCCGTATTTCGAAGCCATCAAGCGAAGGGATAATTTCGATCATAACTTTGCCTATACCATTCAGCAGGACCGTTGGTTTTACCTGAACAGGCAGCAACGCGGACTAAGTCATCCAATGTTTCGCTTGTCCAATATATGTTTCGGACCGCATTACCTTCTGTTTCCACTTCCGGAAAACTCCTATTTAACACCATATTTGTTTGGGTTCTTCTTGAGGGTCCAGCAAGCTGGTTTGGATTTTTATTGGGAAGAAGAGGCTTTTCGCTTGGCTGTTGCAATGAACTTCTCCCAGGTGATGGTGGATCGGACGGTATTTGTTCAACCATTAGACTTGGATTATTTTCAATATGTTTTTGCTGGATGGTTTGTTGGATTGATAATAAGTCTGGCTAGTTTTCTGGATGAATTTTTCAGAAAAAAGAAATTACATGAAATTTAAATTTAGAAAAAAAAAAAAACAAACATATTGATTACGTAGGTTATATTAAAAAACATGTACGTATTTAAATTTAAGTGTTTGTGATTTTGAAAGCTTGCTCAAAACCTCATGTTAAGGGTTCTTTAAAAAATAAATAAACCATGCATATAAAAATCAATAATTTATTTGTATCTATTGCGACGCAAAGTACTCTTAAAGGTGTCCCAAAAAAGTCTCAGCTTGACACCTTAAATAAGTTTGACGTTAAGTTTAAAATTCGGAAAAAAATGCGATTTAAATTTTAAAAATAACGCATTTCTGAGGGAAGAAAAAATATTGGAAAGACTCAAAATTAATTTTGACGAGATGTATAAATACTTTTATAAATAAATGTCAGGGGCTCTATTTTGTAAAACGATTATCGTTGAAATTACTTCGTTATCGTTGAAATGCGATTATGTTTAACGAGAATCGTTCAATTTTAACGATACTCGTTAGTTCTAACGACTGCCATATACCTATCGTTTAACTTTCGTTTTATCGTTTCTTGTTTTATATTATTTTTTTTTCATTTATTTATGTCAATTTTTGACATTCCTAATAGTCGAGAAGTTGGTTGCGCTTCAAAAAAAATGTTTTTTTTTCGGTTAAGCTTGGCAAAATGTTTTGTACGCCTTTTTCGTTTTACTTAATCGCTCTTTGTCGTGACTATCGTATTCCTCAGTATCGTTGACTTGCCGCTCGTTTCGTAATACAAAGTAGGGCCCCAGGAGTTTCTTGGAGACATTTTTTTCGATTTGTTACATTACATTTCTGAGGTCGAATTCGAATTCAACCCCCGGAAAAACAGACAATTTTGGTTCAAAGGAGGAAAATTGTGCCGATTAGTAGATTAGCACAGATTGGTCTAATATAGTTAGTTTTAAGTTTTGTTAAAAATTTTTTTATCTTGATCAGTTCTCTTTTTTTCTGTCTTTCATTGGAGGTATACAACTACTCTTGAATAATTTTTACTTTTGACTGATAGGCACTATAAGGCAAGTTATGCATTCGTAAAAAAAACATACTCGTGATTTGTATCTAAGTTGACAGTACGATGATAGCGAAGACAAAAAAGTGGGTCTCTCAATTCTGTCTGTCTGTCTGCCTGTCGGTCTTTTCGACTACAGCCTAAACTGCTCGGCCGATTTTCTTAAAACTTAGTAGATATCAGTTTTAATTTTTCCCCAACACATTTTTTTCTTTTTAAGACCACAAATAACGGTACCTTCCATACGACTTTTTTTTCCGAAATATAAATATTTTTTTTTTCTCAAAAACTGTCCCACAGATTTTTAAAACAAAAATTCAAAAAAATTTCATTTAGTTAAAGCTAGGTAATGGTTGAAAAAAATCCAAAAAGTGGTTATTTTTGATACTAAATTTTTTTGTATTCAACATTTTTTTTTTTCAAAACTCAGTATGTTTTTCAAAAACCCCATGGCTCGATTTTTTTCTAAATTGATAAATAAAAGTTTCTTAATATAAACAACAAGATTTAAAAAACAATTTATTTTACCTTAAAATAACGGTACCCACCATACTAATTTCTAAAAATGGTTTTCGAAAATTGTATTTTTCTCGAAAACGGTTCCAAAAATTTTGATAATTTTTTTTCTTTCGTTAAATTTTTACGATCTATAATTTAATAAAAAAAATGTATAATTTATATATTACCGACTGTACCTACCATCGAACCATTTTTTCGAATTTCTCAATATGGGCATAACGCATTTTAATGAAAATTTTTATAGAGACGCTTCTAAAAAGTTTAAAAAACATTGCATTTCAAGATTTAAAAAAAAAATATTTTTTTGAACAAAAAAAAAAAAAAAAAACTTTTTACAACAACGACTTATAATTTTTGTTCTTGCATAATCTAATATTTGCTTGAATCACATGGCATTCTTTTTTTCGCTACACTACTAACGGAGTTGTTTAAGTCATTAAAATAAAATGCACGACTGGGTAGCACGAACTTGCTCCTATGTAATACACTAGGAATTTTAAAAACGAATGTTATTGGATCAAATTAATTTTTTAAATTCTTTTATTAATAAGAGACAAAAACAGAATGCTATGCAAATATGAATTTGTGCAAGAACAAAAATTAAAAGTCATTGTAGTGGTTACTTAAAAAAAAGCTTTTATATTTAATTTTAAATTTTTAAAAGATTTTAAGGAAAAAAAATTGGTATGTCAACTTTAAGTTTTTATTACTGTACGAATGGAAATTAAATCTTCAAAAAAAAATATGGAGCCTTTTTTGAAATATCGAATTTTCCAAAAAAAAAAATACTTTTTTTCAAAAATTCGAAAAATATTTTTTTAAAGTTTTGAAATGCAAAATTTTTAGACTTTTTAGAAACATCTCTACAAAAAATTTCCTTAAAATCCGTTACTTCGATAATGAGTAATTCGAAATTTTAAAAATTGGTTCTATAGTAGGTATACAAGCTGTAATAATCTTAATTTAAAATTTTTTTTATTAAATTAAAGATAATTGAAATTAATTGAAAGAAAAAAAAATGTATCAAAAGTCTAGGCGCCGTTTTCGAGAAAAATACGATTTTTGAAAACCATTTTTTCACATTTGTATGGTGGGTACCTTTATTTTTAGGTAAAATAATACTTTTTTCATACATCTTGTAGATTATGTTGAGAAACTTTTATTTATCAAGTTAAAAAAAAATCTAGCATAAAGTTTTCGAAATATTGAGTTTTTAAATCCAAAAAATTTTTTTTTTTGAAAATTTGAATACACAATTCTATTCAAGTTTTTAGGGAGCTTAAGCAAAACAAAAATTATTAAAATCGGTGATACCGTTTTTGAAAAAAAAAAAACAAAAAAAAAAAAATGGTTCTTTGGGGGGTACCCTCAATAACCATTTTTCGGAAAAATTTTTTTCAACCAGTACCTAGGTACCAAATAAAATTTTCTTGTATCTTTGTTTTTTAAATCTGTCGAACAGTTTTTGAGAAAAAAATATTTCTAAAACTTCGAAAAAAAAATTCGCATGGCAGGTACCGTTATTTTTGGTCTTAAAAAAAAAAAAGAAAAAAAAAAACGTGTGATATCTACCAAGTTTGAAGAAAATCGGCCGAGCCGTTTAGGCTGTAGTCGAACAGACAGACAGACATACAGAATTGCGAGACCCACTTTTTTAGTCTTCGTTATCATCGTAATGGCAACTTTGATCAAAATCTCGAGTTCGATTTTTTTCACGAATGCAGAACTTGCCTTATAGTACCTATAAGTCGCAAGTAAAAAACGAATTTAATGCTTATGAACAGTTTTTCTCTATTAACATTCGTTTTTGAAATTCTTAGTCTTTTACATAAGAGCAAGTTCGTGCGAGCCAGTCGTGAATTTTATTTTTCTCAGAATGTACCCAAGAATCATTACCCAAATTATCCTCGACGAATAAAGGGACTAAAGACATTACAACATCTCACAAAAAGGAATTACTTTCTAGATGATAAGACTCTCTCAATATATAACTAGGTCCTTTCGTCTGCTTGATTTGAAACGGTTTTTCAAACTGTATTACCGCAGCAAGTTACCAAGTTACTCAATCAAGTTCCAAACCAGAATATAGTTTTATCATAGACAGTTAAGCGTCTGTTAAAGCTAGTATGCCATCCTCCAAATTGGTTCAGCAATGCCGGAATGAGCTTGCGAGCCTAAACATTAACATCGGTGTAACTTTTTTGTTGGTTCTGGGAAATAGTGGCATTGACAAGAATGAACGGGCAGACAAGCTGCGCAGGCAAGAATCAGGGCTTCAAGGCTCCCTTGCAGAAAAAGATTCCAAGATTCCTCTTCGAGTTATGAGTTATGAATCAAACCACAGGTGGAAGTGTTTAACTGAAACTATTATATCTCGGATGACTATGCCCTCCTTTAATTAACCCTGAACACTTGATAAGATAAGCAGAGCCAGATAAAACACAGCCAGGATCGTTGCTATCTATAGCCATTACTGGGTAATAGGAGTTCATGAAACACTCAGTGTCGTAGCTGAAGATATCAGCAGGAAGAGAAACAGTCACTCATTTCATCTGCAAATGCCGTGCTCTGGCCAAACTTAGAGAACAAGCATTTTTTAAAGAATTGATCTCTTTTCTCAACTTCGGATTCTAAAGACCGCCAGCTAGCGGATTGGGCACTTCGATGGACGCTAATTCTGCACTGTTCTTTGATTATTATCACTTGATCGGATTAGTTGCCTTTTCAGCAGCAGTCAACAACATATCTAGTTTGGCTTAATGTAAATGGTTACGGATGCGCATGGTGGACCGGTAAAGTAAGCTATCCAATTCGGTATGATTGTGTGAAAGCAAACACATGTCATATCGCAACATTAAGACACATCAAAGGCTATTATAGCCTGGACGATTCCGTGAAGAAATATTCCATAAAGTCCACAAATGATAGGACCACAGGGTCCTGATGTTAAAGTCCAAATTCTTTGTGCAGTTTTCAGCTTTAAAATAGAGCCTTCTTTATTATATACATATTTTTAGATGGGTAGAGTTTTTCAAAATGTACAACTTCAGAAGGCAATCTGATGGTAAAACATGTCTTGGAAAAAAAATATCACTATCCTGCTGGAAATAACATAAATAATTTCCCATCCATACGAAGCATGTGCGTATTTCATGTGTGTTGCTGGCATGGTAGGTAAATGGCTCTGTCTGAAAACTATCAATTTGTTATGAGTTGAAATTTTGTCAGATAACTAAAGAAATGTCATCTGTCCATTTTTTATGAATTTGGGTTCGGAAATATTTTCGGTACAACTTGAATGTGTAAATTCCTAATCAGATGGGATTAGTAAGGATGTTCACTAAAAAGGAATACATAGTTTAGTTCTACTCAAGCTGAGTAAGTCAATGGTTTTTTACTTGCGATATAGGTACTATAGGGCAAGTTCTGCATTTGGAAAAAAAATCGAACTCGAGATTTTGATCAAAGTTGACATTACGATGATAGCGAAGACGAAAAAAGTGGGTCTGACAATTCCGTCTGTCTGTCTGTCTGTCTGTATGTCTGTATGTCTGTACCTCGAACTACAGCCTAAACTACCTGACGTATTTTCTTCAAACTCGGTAGTTAAGGGTCTTCGGTGATTCCCTAGAGGAAAAATTGAAATTTTTTTTTTAGCTCCAAAACTAAGGGTACCCCCCATACACCCGTAATGCAAAATCTTATTTATCTCGAAAACGGCTCTAACGATTTTGATAAAAAAAATTAGGTGTGATATTATGGACATGGACTATATTTTGGTGAAAAAAAAATTTGGGGGGAAATGTTATTAGGGGTACCTGTCATAGAACGGTTTTTTTGATTTTCGAATTTCTCACCAACGGCTCTAACGATTTTAACCAAAATTTTTATGCAGGAGCTGCTTTACATTTTAAAAAATATAAACTAAAAATTTTTTCGAAAAAATAGTTTTTGGATTTTTAAAAAAATAATACAATTTTTTTTTTGAAAATTCAATATCTTGAAAACCGATACACGATTAAATTTTTAAATTACGTTTTAAAATGTATTTTATTAAATACTAACAATTTGCATATCAATTTTTTTTATAAAAATTTTAAGGAAAATTTAGTACACAAAAAGAAATGTTTCAGTGTGTCTGTATGTCTGTACCTCTCACTACAGCCTAAACCCTTTGACCTATTTCTTTCAATCTCGGTAGTTAAGGGTCTTCGGTGATTCCCTAGAGGAAAAATTGAAATTTTTTTTTTAGCTCCAAAACTAAGGGTACCCCTCATACACCCGTAATGCAAAATCTTATTTATCTCGAAAACGGCTCTAACGATTTTGATAAAAAAAATTAAGTGTGATATTATGGACATGGACTACATTTTGGTCAAAAAAAATTTTGGGGCAAAATGTTATTAGGGGTACCTGCCATAGACCCGTTTTTTTTGATTTTCGACTTTCTCATTAACGGCTCTAAGGATTTTAACCCAAAATTTTTAGCAGGAATCCCCTTAAGTTTAAAATAATATTGTATATAAAAATATTCGAAAAAATATTTATTGGGTTTTAAAAAAAAAAAAAAAAATGTTTAAATCAATATCTTCAAAACCTATGAACGATAATTTTTTGAAATTATTTCCTAAAACCAATATTATTAAATACTTAAAATTCGCATCCCACATTTTTTTCTTGAAAAATTTTAGAGAAATTTCTTATATAAAAAATTTATTTAATAATTAAACGATTTTTTAAGGTTTATTTGCATAAATTCATACTTTTCCGGAAACCAGACGGCAATTTTATGCATTTGAACATTATTATCTCATTAAATCCATGTTTTATATTTATAAAATGTATCTTAAATTCCAAAGTACTTTTACATAAGAGCAAGTTCGTGCGATCCAGTCGTGCATTTTATTCTTCGAAATTTTGCAACAAATGATTATCACTAGCTATCATAACTCAGGTATCAGAAAAGAGGGTATACTTTTCTGAAGAAGGTTTTTATAATACAAACTCTATATACTACTGAAATAAATCAGCCAAGTAGAAGACTTAGCACTTTTATTGTTTTTGTTGAATTATTGATTCAAAATAGTTTTTTTTGGCCTTTCGCCCTCTGAAGTTGCACTTTTCTAAAGGTTATTGATCTCCTGATTGACCTTAGAATTGCAAACCTAGTTCAGGTTTCCGATATATTTTTAACTGAATGCAAAACATTTTTTTTTTTTTTTTTTTTTTTTTTTTTTTTTTTTTTTTTTTTTTTTTTGATTATGTTAGATCAGAAAACAGTTATCTCCAAAAAATATTTTAGTGGCACGCCAAATTTTAAATGACTTCTGCATAGACTGAATTGAATTTAATCAATGCCCTGTGTTATGTTCCACTCAAGGGCACATAGACTTGCGACATCAGAAAACACCACAAGTAAAAGTCTAGCGGGATCAAGTCGAATGACCTTGGTGGCCAATTCACGTCACTTCTGCGAGAGGTTACCTTCAAATCTTTCATAGAAAATATCACTTGTGGTACCCGCTGTGTAGGTTGTAGCACCATACTTGTGGAACCACTTGTCGTCTAGGTCCATATGGCTCTATTTGGGCCATGAGAAATTGAAATCGTTCTATAGCGCTTGCCATTGAAGGTGACCGCCTCACCAACGTCGTTTTCGAAAAAGTACAGACCAACGACGCCGCAAGCCCAGTGTCCACACCAAACGATAACTTTTTGAGGATGCATTGTAACCTGGTGAACCTCGTGTGGGTTGGTGTCGACCCATAGGTACGAGTAAATAGCAATTTTTCTTGTTAACTCAGTCATCTAAAAATGTGCCTCGTCGGTAAGAATGATTTTTCGGTCAAAATTGGGGTCCTCCTCCAAACGCTGCGAAGCCCCGTCACTGAACAAACGGCGTTGACTTTGGTCATGAACTTTAAGCTCCTGGATCAGTTCGATATTGTACTGCTGTATGCTCAAGTTGCGACTCAAAATTTGCCAAGTTGAAGTCTGCGAAAGGCCGACTGTTTTGGGTTCTGCTGTACACTCTTAAGGGTCGCGGCGATTTTCTCAGCCGATATTGCGTTCCTTTGACGTATGAATGTTGGCTGATTGATCGCAGAACCGTACGTCTCAAATTTGACCACCAAAACGTTGAAGAGTCAACTGCGAAAGGCCACCACGTCTACTGGAAAATGGGGACAACGGGCGAACACTCATTTTGATAGTAAAGTTTTATCATTTGGAAGTGCTCTTCAATTGTGTAACTTGCCATTGTGAATTAGAATCAGAAACTGAATAATGAACAAAAAAACAAGTTTGACAGATGTCACCAAAAAGAAACATGGTCACCAAAATCTACACTCGCCAATTGAAAAACCCTTTATAACTTATTATCAGAAGTGTTGCATAATGCATAAGCTGACTTCTGACCCAAGTAATCTATATAGTATACTCTGACGAATTTTACGTTGCCTATGTCCAATTCTCATATCTCAAAGACGTAACAAAAATACATAGTTTGTTATTAATTAATTCATTAAATTTTTGATATAATTTTTATTGTTACATCATTAAAAAAAAATTGTTTTTTCAACTGAATTCAAAGAAAAAGCATTCTGTTTTTATTGAAACTGATGAGTAGCTTCTTGATGTCTCTTTGATATTATCATAAGTAGATACTGACGGATGGACAGACAGATGTACTTGCCCTCGGCACTCACAGCAATAGTTGAATATGAGCTTCTGGGTTTCTGTTGAATTTTAATAATGACAGAACGAAAAAAAAATAATTTACAAATTAATTTCAACTCGCAATCAAAATTTTTTATTAAGTTCTTCATCATAAAGCAGTCTCATCTCTACTACCCGCATATGCCGAGACTACACGCATCACCATTCACATTGAAAAGGACTTGCGCTGGGCTGTGACATCCGTTCGTTAATAACATAGAATAAAACTAATTAAAATTAAAAAAAAATACAAACATAAAAAAAAAACAAGTTAAAGTTAACTCTAGGCGGCCTCATTGCTTTGTCTGGCGGTAGGTATTCACATTTCAATTTTACAAAGGCAGTAAAAAATTTCTAAAGAGACGGCTCTGTCATTAAGTAGGGCGCCTCTGATGCAGCTGTCATTTTTTTTTAAATAGAAATTCAAAGAGTTACTAGGTTGGCTTTATTTAACTTTTTTGGTATTAAAGCACGTTGCATTAGCATTATTGTGAAAGTTTTATCAATTTTACAAAAGTGTTAAAAACTGTTCCATATAGGCCCCGAAACAACCCAACCGATGGGGTTGACGTGGGTATTCTTGGAAAGCTGAAAACATTTAAAAAACTACGAGGTACTTATTATACTATACAAATCAAATAATCTGGGCAAACTTTATTGGGTATTTTCAAAAAAAAAAAAAAAAATACAAAACTTTATTTCGGATTGTATTTTTATCAATAATTCGAAACATGTATAATTTTTAAAACATTATGATACTTTTTTCGAGACTGAGGTAAGTTCTCTTCATAGTCTAAAGTAATCCCGAAGAAAGAGCTCTAAATATTGACCAGTCTTATTTTAGTCGTTTTACTAAAAAAAAGTTAATGGTATACAATTTTTAAAATTTCAATTAAATACCACGCTATTATGTACATGTGCATATGTTTGTCAAACCTATTTGGTGATCGGTGATAATAACTATTTCAATCGGTTAATTAATAATCTGCAGATGAAAACTAATTTTTCCAAAACAAAACCAAATTGAATTTTTGTTGTAAAATCCAAAAAAATTGTTTTCGAATAATATTTTTATAAACTCTGGACTCGTTGCACCCCATTAATATTAATGCCAACATGAAATTATTTTTAATGTATTGATTTTTTTTTTCTTAAATATCTACGCCAATTAAAAGTTTTTATTATTGTTAGAATAAAAATTAAATAAAAAAAAAACATGACCCTTTTTGAGAAATGGAATTTTCATAAAACAAATTGATTTTTATTTTCAAAAATTCAAAAAATTTATTTTTTTTTTAGTTTTGAAATGCAATGTTTTCCAACTTTTTAGAAGCTTCTCTATAAAAAAAGAGTTTAGTTAAAATCCGTTATGTCGATAGTGATATCTTAATTTCAATTTTTACTTGCGACTTATAGGTTCTATAAGGCCAGTTATACATTCATAAAAAAATCGAACTCGAGATTCTGAGCAAAGTTGACAAGACGAAAAAATTTGGTCTTGCAATCTGGCCTCTCTGTCTATCTGTTTGACTACAACCCAAGCGATTTTATTTAAACTTGGTAGATATAATTTTCAAATTTTTCCCCCCACACGTTTTCTTTTCTTTTTTTTTTTAACCAAAAATAACGGTACCTGCCATACGAATTTTTTCCGAAATTTTATAAGGATTTTTTTTTTATCAAAAACCGTCCCACAGATTAAAAAAATATCAAAAAATTTCATTTAGTTAAAGCTAGGTATTGGTTGAAGAAAATTTTCCGAAAAATGGTTATTAATGGTACCATGTTTTTTGTGTTTGATTTTCACAAATCGGTACAACCGATTTCGATCATTTTTTTTATGCAAAAGGTCCTCAAATACGAGTAGTATTGAAAAGTATTGTGCATTAAATTTTCAAAACATTTTTTTTTCTAGATTTTTAATCAAAATTTTTTCTTCAAAACTCAATATTTTTTTTAAATAATCTGCAAGATAAAAGAAAAAAAAATATTTTATCTAAAAATTACGGTATCCACCACACAAATGCTAAAAAATGGTTTTCGAAAATCGTATTTTTCTCGAAAACGGCGCCTCGAACTTTGGTAAATTTTATTATATGATTTTATTATAAAATGAGGAAAGTGTATTCATCACCGTCAATTCTCATCGCTTAAGTCAAATACTCACCAATTTTTTTTTTGTCCGAAACCAATGTGGAAGAGATGTGATTTCAGCAAGATTGTGAATTATTTGAATGATATTATATTTCAATCACAATGGATATATAAAATATATTGAAATACAAATTTTGATCTAAATTTAAATCACAAATGTATTTATTTAAATTCACTTCGAGAACCACAATATGGATGACCCTGTATATTAAGACGCAAAACATCTACCAATAACAATAATATACCTTTAAAAGGATTGCTATTTTTAGATTTAAAATCTTGCAGCCATTTCTATAAAATCTTCTTGAATTGTTTCTTAGAGGTTAAGCACACATAAATATTTAATTTTCCTTTAAATAATGAAACTTCAATTCGTATCTTAAGAGTGGGCCAAATGAATGTTTCTTTTTAAAAATGCAATAAAATGAAGAAAATGAAATTTTGTCCATGTATTATGACTTTATTGGTATGAGTAAACATTCCCATTAACAGAACGTCGTACAGGTGCATGGTCGTGAGCTTTCAACTGCTGAGTCAATTGGACTTTGTAAGCGAATTTATGCGAGATCTTTGTGCAGAATTCTTCTCAGGCTAGTGCGTGAAATGTTGAACTGTTGAGATCGATGGCGCGTTGATATTCGTAAATTGAGTCTCACACTCTCGGCTACAGCAGTAACATTCTCGCCTGTGCGCGAGAACCATGAGTGCTGTCCACTAGCATACCAGTCTCACGAACTGTTTGCTTCTTCTTTTCAAAAAACTTACTGCTTGGGCTACACATCACTAAATTTGGAAATAAGTTTTCAATATTTTCCAACGTGGTTCTAGCGGAAAGCGACTCATTTTGTTCCGCGGAGGTATATGATACTGACTTTCTGTCAAGATACGAGCGGGAAACAGCTGTCAGTGTCAAGATAACCTATTATTAAAAAAGAAACCACTAGATGGCCAACCCTGTATAATCGATTTTGCATTGGAAGAAACATTTTTTAAATTGTAAAATTATGAAAAGAGCCATTGAACGCACACCAGCTCCGTGTCGCCACAACCAAACGATAAAGATCTGATGGGCTTTGTATTTTCAAGAGAACATAGAAAGGATTCTGAAGCGGCTTTTCCAGAGTCCAAAACAGCTTTCTATGCCATTGCGCAGAATGAGTTGGTGGATTTATTAGAAGAGTAAATAAAATGTTGAAGAAGGCATCACCAAGTAAAATTCCTTTGGATTCCCCCCTATCAAACCTTCTATATATTTCTCCTGCACCGACACAAAATTAAAGTACAGGTGATGATGGCTCATAGAAAGCCTAAAACTAGTGACTTTCTGTGTGTGTCTCTCTCTCTCTCCCTTTGTTGTAATTTCTAAGCCGATTGTGTCAGTCGCCAGTGCTTTCAGTGTCTCTACATTGTAGATTTATGTACGCAAAAGTGTAATGCGAGAAACGGATTGACACATCAACTTCAGCAGCAACAACAACCAAAATTTACACATATAAAACATAAATTTTTACTTGCGACTTATAGGTACTATAAGGCAGGTTATGCATTCGTAAAAAAAATCGAACTCGAGATTTTGATCAAAGTTGACATTACGATGATAGCGAAGACTAACAAAGTGGGTCTCGCAATTCTGTCTGTCTGCCTGCCTGTCTGTTCGACTACAGCCTAAACGACTCGGCCGATTTTCTTTAAGCTTGGTAGATATCATTTTTAATTTTTCCCCCCACACGTTTTTTCTTTTTTTTTAAGACCAAAAATAACGGTTTTTTTTTTCAAAAACTGTTCGACAGATTTAAAAAATAAAAACACAAACAAATTTCATTTAGTTAATTTTCACCATTTTTTTTTGTTTTTTTTTGATTTTCTCAAAAACGGTACAATCGATTTTGATCAGTTTTTTGTTCGCTAAAGCTCCCCAAAAACAAATAGAATTGCGTACTCAAATTTTCAAACAATTTTGTTTTGGATTTTTAAAAAAAACTTCAAAATTTTTTTTTCAAAATTCAATATTTCGAAAACCCTATGCTAGATTTTTTTAAACTTCATAAATAAAAGTTTTTCAATATAGATGTGAGAAAAAAAAATTTATTTTACCTAAAAATAAAGGTACTTACCATACAATTGCTAAAAAATTAAAAAAAATTGTTTTCAAAAATCGTATTTTTCTCGAAAATTTTTATTTTTTTTTGTTTTAATTTTTTTAAATCTTTAATTTAATAAAAAAAAATTTGAAATTAAGATATTACAGCTTGTACCTACCATAGAACCATTTTTTCGAATTTTGAATTTCTCATTATCCATATAACGGATCTTAATTAAAATTTTTATAGAGAAGCTTCTAAAAAGTCTAAACTTTAAAATAAATATTTTTTGAATTTCTCAAAAAAAAAATTATTTTTTTCTTTTTTTGAAAATTCGATATCTCAGAAACGGCTCAGTATTTTTTTTTTTTTTGTAAATTTAATTTTTATTCGAACAATAATGAAAACTTTAAATTGGCGTACCAAAATTTTTTCTTGAAAAGCTTTTAAAAGCATTCTGTTTTTGTCTCTTATTACTAAAAGAATTTAAAAATTAGTTTTATCCTTATGAACAGTTTTCTCTAATAACATAACGTTTTTAAAATTCCTAGTCTATTACATAGGAGCAAGTTCGTGCAACCCAGTCGTGCATTTTATTTTAGTTTACTTTTCTTCATTCGGAAATCTCCTTAAGTGCATTTTGAAGTCCCTCTTGTTACTGGTCAGGAGACCTTTTTGCTAGATTTCTGGCTATGTCCGGTTGCGTCTTCATCATTTCCACAATTTCTTTAAATTGTTTCCGCTTAGTTGTCCGTTTTCTATTAAAATTTGTTAAGTAAACACTTAAACATTCATGACTTACATTTTTGTGCTTTCCGACACAATGTCGGTTGTGCAGGGCATGTTACCGACATTCGTTCAACTTTCTTTCGTCGGATTCACTAATAGCAAAAGTATCGAAATTAATTGAAACTGTCACCTTAGCTCATTCGCCGAATTCTGTAATAGAGGTTATTACCTAATTTTGGCTCTAGTTTCTTATCGCAGCCATAATTTAGAGCTTAGCGGAGATGTGACAACCCCTAGATGATCTTTCAAGGTCTCTTGCACAAGGTCTATATGTTTGCTCATATTTTTCAACGAAAGCCAGTAATTACATCGAAAAAATATATCCATTGGATTGAATCGAAGTTTATAAATTTTTCGGGATCTTCTTCTACTATAACCCAATGTGCTAACTATATTCAAATTTTTTTTGTATAAAATGAAATAAGACTCCATTTTAATTTTATAATTCTGAAATATCACAACACTAATTCACAATTTGAGATATCAAAATATTTAAAAGATGACAATTGATGTGTCAAAATAAATTTTAAAATGTCCTTAAGTGGTCTTTAAACGCGGTGGATGGCGTTTAAGTTAAGTGGCTTTTAAATAAATGTGCGAATTTATTATAGATACCGATTTTAAATTTAAGTCTTGTTTGGAGGTATTTCAATGTTAAGCACCCTTCAAAATTTCTCTATATGGGTGCGACTGTTGTTTGATATAAAATAGTGTACCTAAATATTAATAATTTTTCAAATAAGATAAATATCTGTGGTTACTTAATATTTTTTTCTATTTTCTTTCTTCTAGATAACAAAAAGCTGTCAAAGGAATAAACATAATACAAAAGCCTCGCTAAAATAAAAAAAACATTTTTCAAAAATGACTGCGGCAACAATATCACAGCATATTTTACGCTATGTAATAAATCATCTTTCATAACACGTTTCTTGAAAAAAAAAATTAACAAAAACAGAAACGTTACACAAAAATTGTAAATTTAGAAAAAAAAACTTAAAAACACGCCAAATCACAAAACCTGACGACTAATAAACGAAAAAAAACACATAACATTCCCATCCAAGTTCAAAGGCGTTCAAATATCTTTTACCCCACTACAAACCTTATTATATAACTCCCATTATCTGACTCTAATATAATTAATTATATTTTCCAAATTAAAAAAAAAATCTAACAACCTATATTCTTATGAAACAAAAATCTTAAAAACTCCATCACTAAAAAAACCAAATATTTCTTGTCACACATCTCTTATAAGAAGATCGACGCGCCATCTAGTGCATTTTATTAAAATTAATATTATTTTTTACTGACTGATAGTTGTGTAAAGTAAAACAATTTTTAAATGGAAACAAATGATCTCCCTCTCAATCATTTACACACACGCTCACCACTACCTATCTCTGCTATCTTCTTGTTTCATTTTGATGAATAATTATGCCAAATAAATTGATTTCGAATTTTTATTAACTTAAACAACTAAAATTAACTAAATAAAAAAGAATAAGCTAAAAAAAGGATCAATTGCTTCGCTCACATAGGAATTTATTCATATACAATAATAAAAATATTTTATTATAACTAAAATTAAACATAGTCAAGGATACTGCATTTATAAACAAATTTATAAAAAAAACTACAAATAATAAAACTTAGCATTTTATACGTCACAAACAAACAAACAAAAAAAACATCGTCAAAGTGATAGAAAACAAAGACAGCTAGCCAGTTGTGATTGGCTTAAAACAAAACAAACACAACAAACAACAATAACAACACAACAAAATGGGCAACAAATGCTGCAGCAAGCGACAGGACCAAGAACTGGCACTCGCCTATCCGACAGGATACAAGAAGAGTGAGTACGCCTTTGGCAATACGAACATCACGAGTGGACAGAAACACAACAATGGTGGCTCGTTGGACTCGCGGTATACGCCAGATCCGAATCGGGGACAGATAAAGATCGCTAGTAAAGGCGGCGTGGATATCATTCGACCGAGGACCACACCAAGTGAGTATGATTCCAAAAATTCCATTTTAGAAAGTAAAATATTTAAATTTTTTGGTTCATCAAAATATTACATATTGTATATTCAGCTGAATCAATTTTTACGCAATTTATTTCTTAAAAAAAAAACTTATTAAAACCTGCAGCTCAAAAAATGTTATATAAAAAAGACAAGAGACTATAGGCATGTTTTGGTGAAATTTGGTGAAAGTGACCAAAAACCCTACACTTTAAATCATGATAAATTCAATAATATTCGATGACAAAATCAGTGACTTTATATATCACATTTCACCTTTTCCTTCAATCAAACATAGCGCCATCTGAACACTCAACAATTCAACAATTGAAATTCCCTTTAAATTCACTTTGACTGCTGACCTAAAGCGTAATCACTTTTAGTTTTGCTGCTGCTTACGTGTTTAAATTTGCTCCTGACCTTGCTATATATACTTTATTCAAAAAAACACAGCTAATATTATGTCACTTTTACATAAAAATCATGTTGTACGTTAGAAACAGTACACCGTGGCTCATATTGAATTAATTGATTGCAAAGAAAAAACTTTAGTCTTAAAAAATTAAAACAAACCAAGTAAAGATATCGTCACAACTTTTTCTGATAAAATTTTCTGGAAAATGTACAAGGCTTTAAAAATTAAAAAAAAAGTGTCGTACAGGGTGTACCATACACTTCTGAATTCATGAGGCAAACATGTTTGGAACGTTTTTACACTTTCCAGATTCATCATATCATTATTTAACTATCGTCTGATTTCATGGGACAAACAGAATCTTCAGTAAAAATAAATATAATATACTCGTATTAGAGGCCATTACAGCTCGTAAAGAGTATTACAACTCTAAATCGTTCCTGTGTGCGTGAAAGCAGGAATGGAGGGTACCTACAATTTTCTAACGATTTCGAACGGCTAATGAGTAGCACTGTTCATTACAAGAGATACTTTTGGAGGATTTGTCTGTTCTGGGATCTCGGCACCTAATTTATGGGATTTTCGTAAAAAAAGTATGCCTTATAATTGGTCATTAATTGGTCAAATTAAAAGGTCAACTAGTTTTGGAAGTTGGTCAGCCATAGAAAATCATTGCATCATTAAAATCAAGCTTAAACTTTTGCAAGGCCATGAAAGGTCATGCGTGATTTTCGGCACTTCATTTGTGGAATATTCATAAAACATGTATAACACCTCAAAGGTCTGTAGGTCCATATAAAAGGTCCGATAGCTTCAGTCAGCTAAAGATTTATACTTTCGACTTATAGGTACTATAAGGCAAGTTATGCATTCGTACATAAAATCGAACTCGAGGTTTTGATTAAATTTGACATTACGATGATAGCGAAGACCAAAAAAGTGGGTCTCGCAATTCTGTCGTCTGTCTGTGTCTCTTGGACTACAGCCTAAATGGCTCGGCCGATTTTCTTATAACTTAGTAATTAATTCCCCCCACACGTTTTTTTTTTTTTTTTTTCAAGACCAAAAATGACGGTACCTGCCATACGAATTTCTTTCGAAGTTTTATAAATATTTTTTTTTTTAACTGTTCGACAGATTTACAAAAATAAAATGCACGACTGGTTCGCACGAACTTGCTCCTATGTAATAGACTAGGAATTTTAAAAACGAAAGTTATTAAAGAAAACTGTTCATAAAAATAAAATGAATTTTTTTAAATTCTTTTAGTAGTAAGAGATAAAAATTTATGCAAGAACAAAAATTATAAGTCGTGGTTCCTTAAAAAAATAAGCATTTTTGTACAAAATTCTTAAAACATTTTTAAGAAAAAATTTTGGTACGTGAAATTAAAGTTAATATTATTGTTCGAATAAAAATTAAATTTACAAGAGAAAATATTAAGCCAATCTTGAGATATCAAATTTTCCAAAAAAAAAAATACTTTTTCGAAAAATTGAAAAAAATATTTTTTTTCTTAATTTTTTGAAATGCAATGTTCTTTAAACTTTTTACGAAGTTCTTTATAAAAAAATTCATTAAAATCCGTTATGTGAGAAATTCAAAATTCGAAAAAATCGTTCTATGGTAGGTACAGTCAGTAATATCTAGATTTCAATTTTTTTTATTAAATTATATGTAGATCGTAAAAATTAAGCAAAAGAACAACATTTTTAGCGAAATTCTCGTAACCGTTTTCGAGAAAAATACGATTTTCGAAAACCATTTTTTAACATTTGTATGGAAGGTTCCGTTAGTTTTAGATAAAACAAATTTTTTTTTCTCTAATCTTGTAGATTATGCTAAGAAACTTTTATTTATCAAGTTTGAAAAAAAATAATCTTGGGGTTTTTGAAATATTGAGTTTCCAAAAAAAAATTTTGATTTTTTTTTTTTAAATCCAAAAAATAAAAAAGAAAATTTGAATATGTAATAATATTTAAACTTTGGAGGAGCTTTAGCATAAAAAAATGGTTTAAATCGGCTCTACCGTTTTCGAGAAAATCAAAAACAAAAAAAATGGACCCAGGGGGACTACCAAAAATAACAATTTTTTGGAAAAGTTTTTTTAACCATAACCTAGTTTTAACTAAATAAAATTTTTCAAATTTTTTTTAAAAAAATTCTGTGGGAGTTTTTGAGAAAAAAAAATATTTATAAAATTTCGAAAAAAACCGTATGGTAGATACCGTTATTTTTGGTCTTAAAAAAAAAAGAAAAAATCGTGTGGGGGGAAAAATTCAAAACCCATATCTACCAAGTTGGAAGAAAATCGGCCCAGCCGTTTAGGCTTTAGTCGAACCGACAGACAGACAGACAGAATTGCGAGACCCACTTTTTTGGGCTTCGCTATCATCGTAATGTCAACTTTGATCAAAATCTTAATTTCGATTTTTTTTTACGAATGCATAACTTGCCTTATACGAGTAGTACCTATAAGTCGCAAGTAAAAATACAAAAAAAATTCATTAAGTTAAAGCTAGATAATAGTTGAAAAAATTTGTCCGAAAAGTGGTTATTAAGGGTACCCCCCATGGAACCATTTTTTTGTTTTTGATTTTGTCGAAAATGGTACAACCGGTTTTGACCATTTTTTGCCTACTAGGGCTCCAATAAAATTTTTAATATAATTGCTTATTAAAGTTTTCAAAACAATTTTTTTTATTTTTAAAAAAAGTTTTATTTTTTTTTTTTCAAAACTCAATATTTCGAAAACCCCATGCTAGAGTTTTTTAATCTTGATAAATAAAAGTTTCTCAATTTAATCTACAACCTGTGAAAAAAAAAATATTTTACCTAAAAATAACGGTACCCACCATACAAGTGTTGAAAAATGGTTTTCAAAAATCGTATTTTTCTTGAAAACGGTTCCGAGAATTTTTATAATTTTTTTTTTCTCTCGTTTAATTTTTATGATCTATAATTTAATAAAATAAATTTTGAAATTAATATACTACTGACTGTACCTAACATTTTTTTCGAATTTTTAATTTCTCATTACCGGCATAACGGATTTTAATGAAATTTTGTATAGAGCAACTTTGAAAAAATTTGAAAAATATTGCATTTCAAGACTATTTTTTGAATTTTTGGAAAAAAAAGTCTTTTTTTCTTGGAAAATTCGATATCTCAAAAACGGCTCAATATTTTTTTTTCGAAATTTTAATTTCCATTCGTACAGTAATAAAAACTTAAAGCTGGCGTACCATATTATTTTTTTAAAGAAACCACTACAACGACTTATAATTTTTGTTCTTGCATAAATTCATATTTGCATAGTATTCTGTTTTTATCTCTTACTACTAAAAGAATTTAAATAATTAATTTTATCCTTATGAACAGTTTTCTCTAATAACATTCGTATTTAAAATTCCTAGTCTATTACATAGGAGCAAGTTCGTGCGACCCAGTCGCGCATTTTATTTTTAATGATTTTTAAAATTTTTTTTAAGGTCACGAACAATTTTTGACACCTCATTTGTGTAATTTTCCAAGAAAAAATTTACTATTTAATAGGTGACTAAATCTTCATAAAAGGTCAGTTAGTTTGAGTAATTGGTCAGCAATAGATTTGTGTATTGGTATGACTTATACAAATACCCTTTGAGGAATATAAAAGTCAGTAAATTATTCCACGAACATTTTTTTTTTACGAAATAGGTGGATAGTTCGTGTCGTCATCCACGGTGTAGTTAACCGGCTTCAAAATGAGCTGCTTACATTCTCTTCTTCTTCTATACTGTTGAAGAAAATTTAAAAATTCATAAACAAAAATCGATGTCTGACCAAACCTAAACCAATTTCCAAAACTAGTTGTCCTTTTTTGACAAATTACTTTTACCAATATCCCAAATCAGGTTTTTTTATATATAAACTACTCAAAACAAAACTACAAAAAACAAAAAAAAAATAGGGCCCACTAACTTTTTTGGCTTTCATTTGTAAAAAGTTTGTGATTATATGTATGTTTTTATTTTGTTAATAAATTTGTTTAATTCAGGAACATTTTTTTTATTAAAATTAAACACACAAAACATTTTGAAGGAAAATTTGCACAAAATGAAGAAAATTAAACTTTACATATCACTATTTTTGCTTAGTAGCGAGTGGGGCCTCCTCTGCTCCGAATGCACTGTCTTAGCCTATTTGGAATGCTTTCGATCAGATGAATAACATTCTGTTCGGGTATGAGCTCCCAACAGTGACACAAAACACGAAACGTACGGGAGCTGTCAAAACCAGTGTTGCCAAAAAGAAAATAGCAAAAAAAAATCAGCCATTAGATCGGGTGGGTATTTTCGGGCCAATCTTCCGTTCATTTTTAACTGACAAAATGGCAACATATTTTCATAATAGGTTACAAGAATCAGGTGTTTTTTCATAGATAAAATATTTTCGGCCTTTGGGTGATACAAGTTGAAACAAATTGGTTTTAAAATAATTATGGCGAAATGCGCGGAATTGCTGCGCTCCTTATATTGTTAAGGGTAATTGGTTAAAGTTTAAATCTTTGAACAGAATTTGAGCAAGATATCCTAGGGTCTCTCTCAACTGTTGACACATCTATTCCATCTCCATAAGTAGCATTAACTTCATTGCCGATATTATTTGTAACAATTGAAAGTGTTTTGTGACCTCTAGTCCAAATGCGTTTCGCCCAGGTACGACAGTTGGGCTCATCAGTTAGATGCTGTCGTACCCTTCTAAGACGCAGACACCTAGAAAATAAAGCCCGTGGTCTGGCTGATGTAAGACGAAGAAGTAAAAACGAAAAATATAAAAATAAATTTTATAGTTTTTGTTTTTGTTTTTGTGGACTATATTGAATGAATCAATTGAAAGTGTTTTGTGACCTCTAGTCCAAATGCGTTTCGCCCAGGTACGACAGTTGGGCTCATCAGTTAGATGCTGTCAATTTTATTAGTGTTGATAATCGTCGACTAATATATTGCGTCTTAGAAGGGTACGACAGCATCTAACTGATGAGCCCAACTGTCGTACCTGGGCGAAACGCATTTGGACTAGAGGTCACAAAACACTTTCAATTGATTCATTCAATATAGTCCACAAAAACAAAAACAAAAACTATAAAATTTATTTTTATATTTTTCGTTTTTACTTCTTCGTCTGATATTATTTGTACTCAATTCAATGCTCAGTCAAGAGGCAACTGAACACAAAAACATGTCCTCGTTTCGGCTTGGTGATATCCCTTCTATACCAGATTCGCAATTATATACAACTTATATAATTGAAGTACACCATTCATCAGACTGGTTGTATGAGTTTTTGTCACGTTGTGCCAACACACTGAACCAAATCGGTGGGTAATATAGATGAAAAAGGTCGTCAATATGATGAAAAATTCGTCAATTTTAGTCCAGTGAACCTTTTCGTCAATAAGATGAACAACAGTTCGTCAATATGATGATGGTTTTAACCGATGAATCTCGTACATCATTCATCAAATTGTTTCGTCAATATGATGAAAAAAATTTCCCCTTAAATTGTTCATCAATTGCTGAATTTGTTCTTCATATTGACTACAGCGTTCATAAATATGATGAATATTTTTGAAATTTTTTGGAAATTTTTCTTAAAAACATGATGAATTTATTCATCAATATGATGAAGAATTTTGAATTTTATGAAAAATTCATCAATATGATGAAAAAAAATTCTTCAATAATATGATTAAATTCGTTATATTGATGATCGCATTCATCAATATGATGATTTTTTTCATCAATATGATGAACAAATTTCTTCAATATGATGACTAAATTCGTCATATTGATGATCGCTTTCATCAATATGATGATTTTTTTCATCAATATGATGAACAAATTTCTTCAATATGATGACTAAATTCGTCATATTGATGATCGCTTTCATCAATATGATGATTTTTTTCATCAATATGATGAACAAATTTCTTCAATATGATGACTAAATTCGTCATATTGATGATCGCTTTCATCAATATGATGATTTTTTTCATCAATATGATGAACAAATTTCTTCAATATTATGACTAAATTCGTCATATTGATGATCACATTCATCAATATGATGATTTTTTTCTTCAATATGATGAACAAATTTCTTCAATATGATGACTAAATTCGTCATATTGATGATCGCTTTCATCAATATGATGATTTTTTTCATCAATATGATGAACAAATTTCTTCAATATTATGACTAATTTCGTCATATTGATGATCACATTCATCAATATGATGATTTTTTTCATCAATATGATGAACAAATTTCTTCAATATGATGACTAAATTCGTCATATTGATGATCGCTTTCATCAATATAATGATTTTTTTCATCAATATGATGAACAAATTTCTTCAATATGATGACTAAATTCGTCATATTGATGATCGCTTTCATCAATATGATTTTTTTTTTTCATCAATATGATGAACAAATTTCTTCAATATAATGACCAAATTCGTCATATTGATGATCAAATTCATCAATATGATGATTTTTATTCATCAATATGATGAACATATTTCTTCAATATCATGAATAAATTCGTTATATTGATGATCGCATTCATCAAATTGGTGAAGAATATTCATCAAATTGATGAATAATATTCATGAATTTGATGAATAATATTCATTAACTTTATGAATATTATTCATCAATTTGATGAATAATATTCATCAACTTTAGGAATATTATTCATCAATTTGATGAATATTGTTCTCCAATTTGATGAATATTGTTCATCAATATTGTGAATTAATTCATCGTACTAGTGATTGCATTCATTAGTATGATGATATATTAATAATCACTCTAGTGCTATATTTTTTTGTGAAAATATATCACTATAGTGATAAAAATATATCATCATATTAGTGAGCGCAATCAAAAGTACGATGAATCCATTCACGTTTTGTAGCATTTGTATACTTCCTGAAAAGATTTATTATTGCATTATTGAATAAAACATATTTATCTTTTATTAAAATTGTTTGTCTTGAAAAATGAAATAATTTGAGAAAAAAAATAAAAAGTCATCATTAAGATACTTACTTTATCACCACGTTAGAGCTCATCATTTGATATGATATAAATTCTTCGTACCTGCGCAATAATCTTCCCAAACAAAAGATAAAAAAAAAACAAATAGAATTTTATGTCGAATTTAACATTATTTATTTTTCTTTAATATACTTATACTTAACAGTTAGCTAAATAATATTTTTTTGAAATGGGTAGTCCAAATCCGGAATTAAAAAATAAATAGATAAATCAATATATATTTTGAAACGTTTGGAAATATCTCAATCAATACGAGTATTTAAAAATAAGTACATCAATAATTGCTTTAAAGTAGGAGCATTAAAATAAAATAGCATTAATAATTACAAAAAAATTACATATTAAAGCATATTGTGTTAAAAAAAATTTAATGCTAGACAATTTACATTAAAAAACAGTTTTTCTTTCACTTTGCCTTGATTTTTTTCAATGCAAATAATATTTGTTAATTTATGCATTGTTTATTCCTCTTTAAGTCCATCAATAATTGTACTTAAACGAGAGGTTATATCTTTTTTTAATGGCGGAATGCCATAAAAAAAACATTGTATAAAAACCCAAAACTGCTCACAGGCAGGTGGATAGTGCAAATCAAAAACAAAAAAAATTTTGAGGCAAATATCTACTGCACGCAGTAGCTTTTTAAATTTAAATTTATATTCATTTAAGTATACCAAGTATTCCTCCTTAGAGTCATTGAAAATTGCAAGAATAAATGGTTGAATGTTGTTGTGCTGCGTACTCAAAAAATCCAAGTGGTCTTCGGCCTGTTGCACGCAATTTGCTTCAAAAATAAAGGCCTGCTGGGAGTCTTTTATGGTGAACCTTTGAAACTTCTTATTTCCAGACGTTGACTTTAAAATTAAAGGTCTGGTAGGGTAGAGGTAGTTATGTAGGCTCTTCAAAATCAGTAGAATGTCCTTTTCTATGGAGAAAAATAAAAAAAAAGGATAGTAAGAAAATATTGATTTTCGTTTTGATAGAATTAGTTTTAAAGTTTTTAAAAACATGGTTTTGAAATGGTTTTGGTAAAAATTATGATTTCGAAAAAAATTTCAAAGCCATTTCTATCTATCTATCTATCTATCTATCTATCTATCTATATATTTATCTATTTATAATTAGATTCTCTATAAAACATTTTGTAATTTTGTGCAAATCAAAATAAACATTGCTCTTGAAGTGCATCAATAATTGTACTTAAACGAGACGTAATATATTTTTTTTAACGGCAGAATGATGTGTGCAGAATGTATAAAAACCTAAAACCTAATTTGTGCAGAAAATTTTTAAATTTAAATTTGTATTCATTTAAGTATACCAAACCAAGTATTCTTCCTTATAGTCATTGAAAATGGCAAGTATGAAAGGTTGAATGTTCTATCTATTTATCTATCTATGTATCAAATCAGAATTAAGAGTTATGTTTTAGTTTACCTTCATTGAAATTAGATTCTCTATAAAAAATTTTGTAATTTTGTGCAAATCAAAATAAAAATTGCTCTTGAAGTGCATCAATAATTGTACTTAAACGAGACGTAACATCTTTTTTGTAGTAGGAGGATTAGCCAAAGGCTTATCTAAAAAAGAGCATAAATAATTATCTAAATTGATAGCATAAATAATTAGAAAAAAATACTTATAAAAGCATTTTGTCTAAAAAAAATATTTAATGCAAAACAATTTGCATTACAAACAGTTTTTCTTTCACTTTGCCTTGATTTTTTTTCAAAGCAAATAATTTTTGTTAATTTATGCAAATCCAAATAAACTAAGCATTGTTTACTCCTCCTTAAATCCATCAATAATTGTACTTAAACGAGAGGTTATGTCTTTTTTTTATGGCGGAATGCCATAAAAAAAAAAAACATTGTATAAAAACCCAAAACTGCTCAGAGGCAGGTGGATAGTGCAAATCAAAAACAAAAATAATTTTGAGGCAAATATCTACTGCACGCAGTAACTTTTTAAATTTAAATTTGTATTCATTTAAGTATACCAAGTATTCCTCCTTAGAGTCATTGAAAATTGCAAGAATAAATGGTTGAATATTGTTGTGCTGCGTACTCAAAAAAGTGGTCTTTGGCCTGTTGCACGCAATTTGCTTCAAAAATAAAGGCCTGCTGGGAGTTTCTTATGGTGAACCTTTGAAACTTTTTATTTTCAGACGTTGACTTTAAAATTAAAGGTCTAGTAGGGTAGAGGTAATGTAAATCATTTTTGTTATTTTATGCAAATCCAAATAAACTAAGCATTGTTTATTCCTCCTTAAGTCCATCAATAAATGTACTTAAACGAGAGGTTATATCTTTTTTCATTTAAGTATACCAAACAAAGTATGCTTCCTTAGAGTCATTGAAAATTTCAAGTATGAAAGTTTGAACGTTCAATCTATTTATCTACATATCTATGTATCAAATCAGAATTAAGAGTCAGTTTTTAGTTTACCTTTATTGAAATTAGATTCTTGAACTTCTATGAGCATGTCATTAACTTTCTTGTCTTTTAAATTCGCTAAGAGAAAGTGCTTTATTAACTTGAAATTTTTGTCCCAGTTCTCACATATGGAAAGGCTTTGGGGATATAAAGCGTTGAAATCTTTTTCAATCTAAAAAATTAAATTTAAGTTATAAGTTAATTAAAATATAACTCTTTTAGGCGTACCAAACGATATCCATTCGCATCTTTATATTGCGGCCAAGCATCAAATATTTCGGTTTGTGTTGCAAATTTTCGTATTTGTAAAAGCCGGTGTTGGGAGCAAGCCAGCCATAAACTGTCAAATTCTTCAGCAGACAGATTGTCGAAGTTCAAGCTTTTAACGCAAGACTCAGCGTCAGCCTCCGGAACTAAAATTAATACAAAAAATATATTAGAGTATAGCTAGGCAAAAATTTGCGTAAACTAATTTTGTTGTTATGCAATCGCAACAAAACGTATTCAAGCCATTTTTGTGAACATTTTATATTATTTAAGTTAAAAACGTTTTTGGCCTGAAAGTTAAAAAACGCATCAAGGGAAAAAACCAACAATTTAGTTATATATTAAACCCTCTTGAGCGCTAATTAGTAGTTGAAATGTTTCGTAATTATGCAAGGACGAATGAAGATGAAAATAAATAACTCATATTTCACAGAGCACTTTGAAATTTGTCTGTGACTTTTTACTTGTCACCATGTGACGAAAGATTCAATATAAAATATTTAAAACAGATTTTTTTTTTCCATTTTTTTTAAATTAAAAAGTCTAAAAATAAATACGGAACTTATTATTATTTTACCTGCTAACCTAAGTTTTTTCCGATTACGAGTTCTTTTACCGGGGAAAGTTTCTTTTTCTTGAATTGCAATGACTTGAAGGACCTTCTTATGTTGTGTAATTTTGTATATATTTTACCTCTTTTTTCATTTCGGTAGTATTGTAACGTTTCTGTGGGAAAATGATCTAAAATTTCATTTTCTAGAGCATAGCTTTTTTTCAGTGTCATTGGGATGCTGTTTTCTTCGAAATATTCAGCGATTATAGTAATGAGTAGCTGTCGCTGTTTACTTTCAAATTTTTTATTCTTATCATAATAAGCCAAAATTTCTTGGCCGTATTTTTTAGATGATAAAATAGTTGACAAACCTACACATTTGCTTTCATCTGGTTCGGGTGATGAAAATGGGGAAGAACCTCTGGAAGCGGATGGCGATGCAGAACTTTGACTAATAAATTCCACAGATGATGAAGATTCTACTAGTTGAAGAGGTATGCCAATAGAATTTCTCCACTTTTCCAATTGGTGTTCGAAAAGTATACGGTCTCTATATTTAAAATCAGATATAAGACCTTTGACGTGTCGTTCCTTAATTATTTTTAAAATGTAAACCGTTATATTCTCACCTATAAGAACAACATAGAAAGAGAATGTAAGTACATTATAATATCTAATAATAATGTTAATTTGTTAAGTTGTTTTTGAATTTGTTAACTTTGTTAACCAGGATTGCATGTTTTTGAAAATATAGTGAAGTAGTAAGAAAGATGAAATGATGAGTTACTATTTTTTATTAAAATTTAAAACAATTAAGAAGAAAATTCGCGCGAGTGGAACTACACTAAAAATAAATTCCTAGGTAACATTGATAAAAACGTTTTGTTGACCTTCAACAAAACAATTTTATCGTTTTGATTAAATTTTTGTCAATATGAAAGAATGAATTTGTTGATTTCAAAAAATTTTTATAATTCAGCATGATTTTTTGTCAGTTTAACAAAATATGCACTACAAATAATATTGTCAGTTTAACAAACCAAGTTTTGTTAACATAACAAAATAAAACAGAGATTTTTGTCACATCTACAAACTTTTTTGTGATTTTAACAAAATGTTTGTTGTATCTACAAAAAATCTGTTTTGTTCCTATGTTTGTCAATATCACAAAGTTTTTGTTAATTTTTTTGTCAATTTAACAAAAAATGAAAAATTTTTGTTAAAATGACAAATAATTTGTTTTGGGGTTGAGTTATTTTGTAATATTGATAAAACAATATGATCAAATAGATAAAACTATTCGGCGCGTATATTTTTTTTTAACATAACATTTCTTTTGTGTATGATATAGTTAGCATTTGGTTTTTGTCAAAAAATCGAAGTAAGATTAACTGAACTTAACAAAAATTGCGTATAGGTATTGTCCATACGCCCTCACAGATGGTTGCATGTGAGATCGTAGGGGCGAGACGCCAATTTTTGTGGAAATAAATCCCCAAAAAAAGAAACCATTTTGACACAATTAATTTTGTGGATTCAACAAAAGAAATTTGTAAAATTGACAAAATACTTTGTTGAATTGACAAAATATTTTGTTAAGTTAACTAAATATGACAAAAAAATTTTGTTAATTTAACAAAAAAATTTTGTTAATCCGATAATAATAAAAAAAACAAATTTTTAACATTAACAAAAAAATTTGTTAATACAACAAAAGAATTGTTAATATGACAAATTCTACGAAATTTTGTCATATTGACAAAATATTTTTGTTATTTTTTTGTTAGCATAACAAAATAATTTTGTGGATACAACAAAATATCTTTTGTTACTTCAACAAAATTCTGTAATTTTTATCAATTTGAGAAAACTTTTTGTTGGACAAAATTTTTATCAGTTCAACCTACATTTTTATAATGTATACCTAGATTTTATTTTCAGTGTAGCAACAAAATTTTGCCGAAAAT